>OZ002742.1:48895224-51336606 GCA_963924295.1 Dioctria rufipes
TTGTAACAAACGAGATTTTCGGCTTATGCTTACATTCGCGGCTATCGTCCGATTTTGTTCAAATTTTGCTAATTCGTTCTAATTTACTTACAATTGACGAATATCAATTTTGAGCATAAACTTATACTTTCCGAGATATTCAACTTTTAAATTTTGAAATTTACACTACACACTTCACAACACATTTGACATTTTCCTTAGAACATAGAGACAACAGGAAGTGTTGGTACCTGCAAAATTCGTGTGCATGAGCGTGGATTTCTTCAGCGTATCGGGAAATAGGTCAGAATTATATTGAAGAAAGAGACAAATGTATTTTCAGCTGTCAAACGAAGATTTCTAATTTGCAACAATTTGAATCTGGTGAAAACATAAATGGGAAATAACTTTTAGGCAAGTATAGTTATAAAATATTATTTTGTGTACTTTACACACATTTTTATATTAAATTAAATTGAAATTAATAACAAAAACGATTAAATATTTTTTTATTGAAGATTTGTATACGTTTGTGACAGCTGAGAAACTCCCTGGGTAACTGCAGTATTTTAACCATATATCTAGTTGCCCCGCTCTCTATATTGATTTTACTACGCGGCTGTACTGAGCTTTCACAAGAGCGGGAAGAGATACTAACACAGCCAGAATTTGACTGCACCAAATTTAGCTTATTACACTTCCTGTACTCTCTATATTCTAAGACATTTTCACAAAAAAATAACTCTTCTTCTTCTTCTTCTTCTTCTTCTTCTTCTTCTTCTTCTTCTTCTTCTTCTTCTTCTTCTTCTTCTTCTTCTTCTTATTCTTCTTCTTCCTCTTCTTCCTCTTTTTTAAGTAGCTGTAAACAAATTGGCTTTGTCTAATGATTCCGTGTACACATCTTCGTTGTAAATTGAAGGCAGTACCGAAGAACTACTGATGTTGTTCTTGACTGTTTTAACAAGAGACCAGAAACTCTTACTACCATTTCGACTAGTAAAGATTATCCGTCTTGGTCGGATTGAAATTTGGCTCGCTGAATAATGGATTTGCAGGTGTTACCTTCCCCTCTATAGATCTGTCTCAATTCCCCTGATTGGCACAGTTTATATGCCTGAAATGCAGCTTCCTTGTTTTTAATGGCTGTATAACAGTCATTGTTAAACCAAGATGAATTGTTACGTTTAATATTCTTGTATCTGTGCGGAATGAAGCTGCACATCCCAAATCATAAGATGTTGATAATGGATTCAGAGCAGTACTCAACATCTCAGGTTTAGTTGCAGGAAATTCAGGGACAATGGTGAAAGGCACATCATTACGAATGCATAGAGCGATTTCCATCTGAGGAGAAAATAGTGACATTTACTGATAATCCGGTATGGGAAACTGATTGATATCAGCATCAGATCAGAAGTAAGCTTGATTTCACTTAGGGCCAAAACACGTAAGCCACGAAGCTCACAAAACTTCAAAGAAAGGCACACAGCCACCGAACTGACCATAACAACGGAGCCCAACTGCAAGCCAAACTTCTGGTCTAAGAGTGGCTTGGACCAAAAGCGCAGTTCTTCTTTTTGCTAGAATTTAAAAGCTCCCGGTTACGATGAATATTTTTTGTTCATAGATCTCTAAAACATTATCGTCGCGTCAAGTACACTCATGATCGTACTATGCATAAGCAAAATTGATCAACTGTGTAAATACTATGTATACAATTGCTAATCATGCATATGTAAGCATTCGGATAATTTTTATGTCTTGAATATGCTGGCTTATGCACATTAAGCGGCCCATACACGGCAAACATGTTGTCCAATTTGGTGTGCCATACATGAAAGCTTTTTCGCCACACAATGTCAAACATTAGGACAGGATAACATATCAGGAGCTGCTAGAATTATTATTTGTTATCTTTTCTTCAATAGAATTCACTCAAAAATGACGAATGTGTGACAAACATCGCCCTGTACGGCTCAATATGTTATCAAACACGTAGCCCGCCACTAAAAATCGACCTATTTTGATTTTCGTCCAACCGCTTGACACACTGCATGTCACACCGAAAACAGCCCCACACACGATCAAATCTGCGTGAGAACATTGTTGTCCTACTCGATATGGCAAACATGTGTGGACGTGTATGGGGCCTTTTAGGTATTAAACTGTAACACTGTATGAAGCGACCGCCCATACATGGCGAACATGTTGTCCAACTTGGAGTATCACATATGAGAGCTTTTTTTCCACACACTTATCAAACATGTTGTCCAACATCAGGACAGGAACACATATCAAGAGCTGTTAGAACTGTCAACTGTTATCTTTTCTTCAATAGAGCTCATTCAAAAATGACGAATGCATGACAAACATCAGCCTGCACAGTACAATATGCTGTCAAACACGTAGCTCCGCCTCTAAAAATAAAAACAACTTGATCAATGAAGTCCAACCGCTTGACATACTGCTTGTCGCACCGTCAAACAGGCACAGACATGGTCAAATCTGCGTGACAATATAAAAATATAAATATAAAATATTTACAAAAAAAAATAAAATAGCACTAATTTTTCTAAAACACAAAACGTGTCCAAAATATATCTTCACTCTAAATGAACGCACAAAGCGAAAAAAAAAACTAGTTTACATTTTATTTGTGAATTTTGCCCTTCCCTCCCCTTTAATATTCAACCATGCGCACAACTGTATCGTAAGTACCTACTAACATTTTTGTTTACCTGAATTAATTGGCAGGGTCTGTGCGTTATGCCATATTGCCACACCACCGTCCGGTTAACTTCAGTTTAACCCTTTTCAAGGCATGAATGGTTTTTTTCAGTCAAAGTTTTAAGTGAAAGGGATTTCGGGATGAAAACACGAAATTCATGATTGAAAATTTGTTTTTAGTACCTTGTTTTACCCTAATTACAGGTAAGATTATAATCCCCGCCTTGAGGTAGATCTTTAGGTTACATTATACATTTAGATATACTCAGATTACATTTTATACAGAATGCTTGGATTTTGGATTTGCATCCGAGCATCTTACAGAATTTTAATTATTTTCCTAAACTGTCCGATGTGTCCAATGTCCGATTTGCTAATACCAAACGTGTCGTCCTGAGGTGCGTACATTTTTTTTTTGTAGCGTTTTAGTTGGATGTGGAGATGCATTCCTTGAACTGTCAATTGTATTCTCCTTGTTGGTTTCAGATTTAAATACAAGTTAATATTCTTGTGATCTAGGTATGTTCAGAATGCTTTCATTGTTGCGTTGGTAAGTGCTTCATACCATTTGCCCTACTTTAGGTTATTCCTTATGCAATAAAAAAGTAGTTAACTTTAAGCATCTTATCCTTTTATGTAAGTATAGAGATTATAGGATGCAAATTTCAAATACATTTTAGTGAATTAATTATCTATAGATCGTAACATACTTTCTGTCGTCTTAGATGGGTCTGAGCAGAACAGGGGGGATGTGGTTCAGAAGTTGAACTCTCCAGGCTAGATGCCTCACACCTTCCATCTTTCAGACGGAAGTCTACGCTATAGAGGTTGAAGCCCAGGAGAGCCTAAAAATGGACTGCAAGGACTCCATCATCTACAATATATTCGCTCCGACAACCAAGCTGCACTCTTGGCTCTGTTCTCTTAAGACTTTTAGTCGAAACTAATCTGGAAGGAAGGTCTGCAATCTAACCCCAAGAACAATAATCGAGGTCATTAAAAGACTCAATTTTGCCTAACCATCTTAAGAGAAGGCACAATAAATCAACTCTGGTGGCGGTGTCTTCATAGTCGTGGAGGCCTAGTTGCCCCTTCTTTTAACATTAACATTGACATTAATCTGAAGGGAGCTACTACATAAAACTCTAGCTGCTGTTTAGGGACAAGAAAGTAAAGGCTGTGACAGATTACAAGCAGAAAGCAGCGACAGAAGCAGAAGCAAAAATCTGACATTTCTGCTTTTTCAACCACATTGAAAGCAGAAGCAGAAAACAGTGACAGTATACTTGTCAATTACAAATGTCAGAAAAAGTTGATGTTAATTTTGTTTGGTTTTTAATATTTATTTAAATTAAATAATTGTAAAATGCTTGTCCCTTATAATTATATGGAACAAGTTCTAGCAATTTTCATTGCTTATATTAGTTTTGTTTACTTTGTCGAATTGGCAGAATAATAATAATAGAGAAACGTGGACTGTAAAGAAGTAAAATGTCGATAGGTGGTTAAAGAAAAAACTCTTGTCGCTATGCTAAACAATTCTTTATTAAACGATGAAATACAGATTGCGGCGGTCGTAGTGAAGGCTCTCGATAGACTGAAGACTTGACTCAAAAACAATTTCTAAAAATAACTGGACTAAAAGCTTTACATTTGATGAGAGCAATGATCAAAATTCAAATTTAAACAAAGAGAGAAAATAGGAACTCATATAAGACTCCACTAGTCGTAATATGCCTTAACATGCCGGCCGCCTTGGAATCCTATTCCAACACCTTCTGTTCCGTCGAAACGTTCTCGTCGATGGGTAGTGGACAGACCTTGACAATTGAGCGAGTAAATGTGCCCGTCCTAGTTTTGACCTGTACTATGCGAACAAGACCGTCTGTTCCCGGATATGTGGCTGAGATGCGTCCTAGAATCCACTTCTGAGGTGGAAGATTTGCTTCCTTAAGCAGGAACAGGGTTCCAATAGCTAGATTTTTCTGTTTGATGTTCCATTTTGCCCGTTGCTGAAGTGACGACAGGTATTCGGAAGACCATCTCTTCCAGAAGGTCTGTGTAATGTGCTGCACGAGCTGCCATCTTGATAGACGGTTTATGTTGAGCTGTGACAAATCTGGATCTATGACTGCTGTTAAGGGAGCATGTATTAAAAAGTGACCCGGCGTTAATGCTGCGAGATCGGATGATGATGTTGAGTCTTCAGTAAGCGGCCGAGAGTTTAAACAAGCCTCTATTTGAGTTGCTAGGACTCTGAATTCACTGGCGGTTAGGATTTGCAAGCCCACGGTGCGCTTAAGATGTGCTTTAGCCATTTTCACTGCAGCCTCCCAAATGCCACCGACGTGCGGAGATCTCGCAGGAATCATATGCCATTGCATGTGTTCGTTGGTGCAAAAACGTTGAATTTCTTCACGCTTATCGTGATTGGTAACCATTCGCTGAATTTCCTGAAGCTCATTGCAGGCGCCTCTAAAATTAGTTGCATTATCGCAGAATATGTTAGCTGGGTGCCCTCTTCTCGAGACGAAACAGCGAAGAGCGGCTATGAACGCTTGCGTGGTTAGATCTTCTACTAGTTCAATATGAACCGCCTTTGTAGTAAGACAAACAAATATTGCCAAGTACATCTTTATTGGTGATCTTCCTCTGATTTTCTGTGTGATGGGAAAAGGTCCACAAAAATCGACGCCGACATTTACGAAAGGCCTAGCAGGCTGGACGCGATAGTTTGGTAAGTCGCCCATTAGCTGCTCAGCTGAGATTGGCTTCGTTCGGAAGCAGGAGATGCATTGTCGGCAAACACGTTTGCATATACTTTGAGCTGATGTTAACCAGAACCTCTGGCGTAACTGATTCAAGAGTGCTCGCGGCCCCGAGTGCAGGCTTCTTTGGTGCTCATGTCTTACCAAGATTCCGCTGAAGTAATGCCTCCCTGGGAGGAGCATCGGGAACCTTTGATCATATGGCAGGTGATCTGCATTTTTTAGTCGGCCGCCAACACGCAGTATACCATAAGAGTCTAAAAATGGAGTGAGATTATAAATTGTACTTTTGCGGCTTACCACCTTTTGTGTCCGAAGATTTCTAATCTCGCCTGAGAAGGTTTGAAGCTGGATGATTCTCACAATGCGTTTGAGAGCTCGCTCGAACTCAAGTGCTGAGATACCTTCCGTTTTACGCTGCTCCTTTGGAAGAGCAAGGTTATCGAAATACCTAAGCCATATTGCGACAAAGCGGACAAGTCTTCGAAGGTCAGAAAATTTGTATAGCCATTCGCTTTCGCCGTAGCTAGTAACTGCGATGATAACTTGTTCCCTTTTGATTTCGAGTTGGCTTTCATCAATGTTGAATTTCTTTTGTTTAGGCCAGGAATGCTCGCTGTTAGTTAGAAACATAGGGCCATTCCACCAGATATTTGAGACAAGCAACTGAGATGGCAGGCATCCACGTGATACGATGTCGGCGGGATTTTCAGAAGATGGAACGAAGAACCAGTCATCAGAAGAAGTGAGTTCCTGAATCTGAGCAATGCGGTTTGCGACGAATGTCACAAACCTTGAGGATGCCGACTTAATCCGATAAAGAGTTATCTCTGAATCTGTCCATAGAAAAATTCGATTAAACTTGATGTTAAGACAGGAAATTACCTTTTTTGTGAGCTGGGATAACAGCAATGATGCGCACAGCTCCAGGCGAGGTATTGTAGTCTTCTTGATTGGTGCTACCCTTGATTTACTTCCTAGCAAGTGGACATAATTGTTACCAGATCGGTCAGATGTTCGAATATATACTGCACAACCATAGCCCCTTTCCGATGCGTCTCCGAAGCCATGTATTTGTATTTGTACCAGCTCTAATGGATCCACTGGTATAACACATCTGGGTATGCTGGCTTGAGATACGAAGTTGAGTTCCTTGCAGAGAATTTCCCAAGATGACAAGGATGTTGATGGTAGGACATCGTCCCAATCGATGTGCGGCTGGGACCAAAGATTTTGCATGAAGCATTTTGCCATAAAGGTCACCGGTGAAAAGAGACCGAGAGGGTCAAATATTGACGAAATCGTTGACAACACAGATCGCTTGGTTGGCTTAGAACGAACCTTAATATTCTCACTGGGTACTGTCAAGGTATCTTGTGACGTTGACCAAAGTAGACCAAGTAGGTTGACGATCATAGATGATTCTTGATGGGATTGAGTAATATCAGTCAAGACCTCAGGGTGATTTGATGCCCATTTGCGAAGAGGGAAGCATCCTCGAGCGAGCAAAGTTGAAATGTCCCTTTGTAGTTGCTTAGCATCATCGATCGTTGAAGCGCCGGTCAACAAATCATCAATATAAAAATCAGAAATTACCTTTTGTGAAGCCTCCGAAGAGACATCCATTTCATCCAGAGCCACTTGTTTGAGCGCCCGTGTTGCTAGGAATGCTGCACTGGCTGTGCCGTAGGTGACTGTACATAACTCGTAAGTCTGAATGGGCTCTGAGGGATCAGAACGCCACAGGATCCTCTGTAAGCACCTTTGTTTGCTGTTAAGTTGTACCTGGCGGTACATTTTCGCCACATCCGCCTTGATGACGTATTTATGTGTTCGGAAGCGTGACAGGATACTGAAGAGATCTTGTTGAATAGTAGCGCCTATTTTAAGCGCATCGTTGAGTGAAACACCTGTGTTCGTCTTTGAGGAGGCGTTAAAGACAACGCGAAGTTTGGTTGTTGTTGACGATGGCTTCACAACGCCGTGATGTGGCAGGTAATAGCACGGTAGTTCACTGATTGAGCTGCTTGAGATGATTTGCATATGACCGAGTTGGATGTACTCTCGCATGAATTCAGTGTAAAGATTTTTGAAATCGCGATTTTTCGCAAGAATTCTTTCCAAGCGCAAAAATTGCCTGAGTGCAGTTTGCACAGAATCGCCCAAGTTGTGTATGTTTGGACGAGTAGGCAGAGTTACGATATATCGGCCTTCAGGTGTTCTTGTTGTTGTCTCAATGAACGTTTTCTCACACTCATTTTCTTCAAGCGACATGTTCTTGGATGGGTGGACTGATTCAAGCTCCCAAAATTTCTTGAGTTGGCTGCTAAGCTCATCCAAGGTAGTAAGAAGACTTACGGTGGATACATGGCTGCTGACTGAAGTAGGCATCTTTCCCATAAGCAAGTAACCAAACGCACTTGATACTAGCTTCGGTAATTCCTGGTGAATTATCAGCCTTTGATTGTACACAATGTCGCTGTACACTTCTGCGCCGATCAATAGGTCAATTTCATCTGGATGACAAAACAAGGGATCCGCTAGCTGCTGTTTTATGTCATTAGGTAAGTTGAAAAGATTTATGTCGATCTCATAGAGAGGCAACTTTCCTGTAATTTTAGGCATTAATAAACAAGTGAGTGTAACATTGAATGATGATAAACGAGATTGTAAATTTGTCAAAACGCTATACTTAACAATATTTTGTTTGCCGCCGATACCGTTTACTGGAATGCTGAGATTATTTCGTTGCAGTCTGAGCTTTTGGGCTAATCTTTCGGTCATAAAATTTGACATAGAAGCACTGTCTAATAAAGCTCTACACTGATGCACTTGACCACTCGCGTCGCAGATGTTTACAATTGCAGTAGCAAGTAAAACTTGAGAGTAAACATTATGTGTTGAAGCACTGATGACGGCTGGGACACTAATGATGTCTGGGCTATCAAATGAAGCTGACGACGAGTGCACTTGCACATTCTTTGTTGAATTTTGCTGGGAATTTGGTTGCTGAGCCGCAAATTGATGTAGTAGTGTGTGATGCCTACGATGGCAGACTCTACATGAACCGTAGTGACACATTCTTGAATCATGTGATGCGTTTAAACAATTCACGCATAGATTTCGCCTTTTCACTAAATTATGACGATCGTTCACTGTCATTGCCATAAACGATGAGCACTTGAACACGGAATGGCCTTGTTTGCAAATTGGACAGCCGGAGGATGTAGACACGAGCACGCGACGGCTTCTCTCAATAACTGATGGCATCGTCGGCTGACGTTTGGCTGAACCTGGAATATTCACTATTGTTGCTTCTAGCACCTGCAATCTCTGTGAGAGTATTTCCATGAATTTTGTGATGGTTTGCAATTCGTTTAGAGGAGATTTTTGCTCGACTTCTTTGCGCGATTCAACATCTAATTTGCAAGCGAGATGATGAGTTAGAAAAAGATCCCATTGATTGACTGGCTGCTTAAGAGATAAAAGAGCCCGATAATCCCTCCAAAAGCTTTCGATGAATGCACGTAAAGAAGAGACTGAATTCTCCTGAACTTTCGAGATGTCGTAGATGTTTCGCATGTGTTTTTTTATTATGCGGACTTCGTTATTATATTCCTGTTCGAGAGTATTCCAGGCGGTGGTGTAGTTGTCTCCACTTATGGGGAGTGACGCGATGAGCTGATATGCCTTACCTTCATTCAAACAGCTGAGAAGGTAGTGGTATTTAGAAGAATTAGAGAGCAGTGGATTATTGTGGATGAGGTCCAAGTATGAGCTTCGAAATTTCAACCAATTTTCGTGGTCACCATTGAAGCTTGGTAGTTTGATATCTGGCAATCTAACGGCTGCAAGCTGAGTCTTTGATTGTGTTGAAAGCACATTTGCAGTCTCGGTGTTTATTTGAACGCTCGGCTTTTGTCGCGACTTGATGAGGTCAAGAACGAGTGCTTCGAGTGCACCATAGTCTGTTTCGAATGAGTCACGAATTTCTGTAGCTAACTGATCTGAATCGAGCTGTTCTAGTTCAGACTGAGTTGCGTCGAATTTTGCATAAATCGATGCGAGCCTGTTATGAATGGATTGCAGCTCAGATTCAGTGATTTTGGCTTTATTCTTCTCTACTTGGTTTTTGAAGAACGTAATTCTTCCTTTGATGCCGCTCCGTTGATTTTTTAGATACTCAACTTGCGATGCGATACTGACATCGGCATCATCGCCGGCCATGATGAACGAAAGTATTGTAGAGTTGATCGCACTAAAATATCGACCGTATCGTATGCCCGTTCACCGTAAGAGTCTTTAGCGAACTTATTGAACCTTAAACGCACTTAAGATTTTAGGTACGCGACGCAAGGCAATTTCTCCGATTAATAAGATTGTCTGCTGAGCACGTGGTTGCGAGCGACCGAGATTTCCGTATGATCCGGCTCGAAGGACCAAAAATATGTTGGCAGAATAATAATAATAGAGAAACGTGGACTGTAAAGAAGTAAAATGTCGATAGGTGGTTAAAGAAAAAACTCTTGTCGCTATGCTAAACAATTCTTTATTAAACGATGAAATACAGATTGCGGCGGTCGTAGTGAAGGCTCTCGATAGACTGAAGACTTGACTCAAAAACAATTTCTAAAAATAACTGGACTAAAAGCTTTACATTTGATGAGAGCAATGATCAAAATTCAAATTTAAACAAAGAGAGAAAATAGGAACTCATATAAGACTCCACTAGTCGTAATATGCCTTAACAGAGAAAAAGAATTTGGAGTAGAGAGATCTTTGAAGAGTCTGAGCAGATATTACATGGATTTTATACCCAACTTTTCAGGAAAAAAAGAAAGATATGAAGAACAATTTAGAAAATTTACCAGAATGGGTGTCACCGAGTTTAAATTGCTTGCACCAATTTTAAAAGAACCTTCTACGCTCACTGCAATCTGCCAAAAACAATAACTGATCATAAAATTTCCATTTGCTCTGTGGAAATGATGGAAACCCAGATGGGCGATTTTATGTGCGTTTTCCTTTTTCCTTTTGAATTTATCGTGTAAAGTTTTCCATTCTTTTTCTTTTTTGCAAGCTCCACTCAATATGTAGTTTATAATAAAGAAAATTTACTTTGTTGACCAACTTACCTGAAATATTTAGTTCTTTCGATATTTCACACCACTTCTTTTCTTTCTCGTATGAGTAGCGGATGAAGGAAGCGACATGACTTATTACTTCTAACAAAATTAATTAATTTTTCCTCCATAGACATTGAATTAAATCTCTTTGACACTTCTAAAAGAAAGGACGCCAACAATGAAATAAAAATGTCAGTTTTCTTTATATTGGCAATACTGAGCAGAAGCAGAATTTCTGCTTCTGCTGCTGCCGCTGCCTTTGCTTTTAATTTATTACTGCTCGAAGAATTGGACGCTTTCAGAAAAAATTCTGCTTCTGTCGCTGTTTTCCGCTTTTAGTCTGTCACGGCCTTAACCTTACTTTGGGTCACTGGAAGAAAATGTATAACACGTGTAACAAGCGTTGACAGATAATATCGAATGTATGCTTGTTATATATGGAGTGTTAGATTACCACCGCACGCGACGCTCGCGACGCAAAAATCGAACGAATTTCTACTTTTTCGTCGCAAACGCGTTCAATTAAACCTCAGATTTAGAAGCGTCAATAAAAAGTGAAAGTTATGTTTATAATTTAGTTCCCATGACAGAAATGGAATTTGATGAAAAATTAATTGAGGAAGTACAAAAACATGAACTAATTTATAATAACAAATTGAAAGGGTACCAATATAACAATATCAAAGACAAAGGCTGGGCCGACATTAGGAAGAAAGTGAAAGAAAATGGTAAGCTTTTCAAATGCAGCTAGGAATGGTTTTTAATGATACATATGTGCAAATTATAGCAGAAACATGAAGAGTTAGATGGGAAAGCTTGAGAGACAGGTTCTGTAAGGAAATTGACAAGATTCCATTAGAAATAAAGTGAAATGGGTTCACTTTTAGAGAATTCTTTTGATTGAAAACGTAGAAAGTAAAATTCATTTTAAAGTTTGAAAAAAAATTAGTATTTAACAGGAATTTTGATAGCGCATTTAATGTGGTCCCTCCATCGCCGAATTACCAGAATTGCTTCAGAGAAAAAAGCTATGACGCTCCTGTTCATGAGTTTCTTGAACAATTAAATTTCAACTTTTCTGAAATAGTGACTGATAGCGACTCCACTTATCGCAATAATAACTTTCAACTATGTATAGCGACTCCAATCGGAATCACCTCCACCATCCACGTCTTCATACACTGTATGCTCTTTTTCAACTTCCAGCCAGAAAAAAAAAACCAAAAAAGAAAAACCGCATAAGGTAATCGTATTGATAGCGAGTTCCACAAGACAATAATGTCAACTTTTTTTAATTTATTATTAGGGAAACTAAACACGCTTCCAGAAGTATTGCGTGATAATACAAAAATGGAAATATTAAATTTAGTTCATTCTAAAGTAATTCAAATGTAAGACCGCATATTTTTTTTTAAATAATTTAAGTTTTATGGTAACTTGTCATATTATTAAGTGCTTAATATTATTTTATAAAATTTATTATGTGCATATAGCTAGAGGCCACACGTTGCAGCATGCTTTACTTTTCAGGGATAAGATACACCGGGGAAAATTTTTCCTCCCCCTGAGCGTCTCTCATCCACGAAAAGTGAAGCATGTTGCAACGTGTGACTTGGCCCATAAGCTTCACAACTTTTTCAGAGTTCCTATATACAAATATTTAAAACTGAAGTGATAAAACTTAACTGTGTATTGCGCATTGAATAGGACAATATTTTTGCAATCGACGTCTTTTAAATCAATTTCTTTTTTGCATTTATTGATTTATTGCACAAAAAACTAATATAAAAACAAACCACAACCAAAAATTAATCTCAAGGAATTTTATTGGCAAATAAGTTTCTTAATTCATAGGCCTGTCTTAGAGAATTTTTTGATAAAGTGTTTCTTAGTTTTGACCGAGGTTGCACTTCTTTTCTCCAAAGACCTTCTACCACTTGATTCTCGTCATACTGATCTGCATATTCTGGTGGACAGTATGAAGAATCATTCATCTTTACGAAGCTATGAAGTAGAACTGCAGCTTGGACGATTGTATTTACAGACTCATCCTGCTCCTTAGAATCCTCCAAATGGCTGTCATAATACAAAAGCATTTTCAATGGTCCTGCTACCCCTTGACAATCTCTTGTTAAAATTGTCTACTTTCTCGCTCAGTAGTCTGCCAGGATATGGTCTCATTAAAAAGTTTTTAGTGGAAATGCGACATCTCCAACTAAATAATATGGAAATTCCGTATTAGTATTGCCGAGAACTTTGTCTTTCGGGAGACTCATTTTTCCATTAATTAGGGAAAATGCGAAAATTCCTCCATCGCTTTGGCTTCCATATGCACCAACATCCACGATTGTGAAAGTATGTATAATTAGCATCACACATTCCGAAGAGTATAATGCTTTAAGTGCCCTTATAATTGTAAAATTGTGTGCCCATGTTCGGGGGCATGTTTACCATCGATGGTACCACAACAATTTGGGAGATCCCATATTTTCTCGAAATCGTCCGAAATTTTTTCCAATTCATATGCATTTGGTGGAGGGACGTATAAATCCGAAAGTTTCAACCATAGAATATTACAAGTTTCTAAAACTATTTGTGACAAATATCTAGAGTAGAAATTAAGATTAAAAAATAAGTCCTCTTTTATTGAAATTATCTTACAACAGAGTTAGAAAAAAGCGGAGTTTGGCTGGAATTGGTGAATGCTTCATTTATGACTCAGATACAAGATTAAAAAGACAGCCAAACAATTCATTAGACTGCTCCGGTCTCTTTCATTCATTTTCGCAAATATTCTTTTAAAAAAACCTTCAACTTTTCTGTTAATATTTAGTTCTCGAACCCACATGCGAGTCTTTTTTTTGCTTTTCACTTTTTTTAAATAGTTTCTATGTTTTAAAAACACAAAACAATATAAAAACAATATCCGACAATTCCGAATTATTCATTTTTAACTTATTACAAAAATATTCAAATTATTACCAAATACCTCAAATTATCGTGGTCAGCGTAAACAAATTTGACACATCTTATATGTCAACGCGTTCAATCTGACAGCATGGTTTTTTTTCAATTCATCGCACGCGACGCGTGCCTCATGTTCAAAATTTCAATCTAACTCGACTTTAAAAAAGCAGTCGATCTGTCAAAACCGTAGCCGACAGTCCGTATACTGGTCCCTACCCAAAATTTGGCCTACCAAATAGCCGTTTTAGGAGGGAACTACAAAAATGGAATGGATCTCTTTTAGCGTAGTGCGCCTCTCCTCTCAAGACATGTAATGTAAACTAATTGGTGTTAGCAGATAATCGATCACACTATTTATTAATTCATTCACCAGCGTACGTGCGTACGTAATAATTTCATTTCGTCCAATAAATCAAAGCAAACAAAACCATACAAGAAGGCCAAATAATAATAAAACTCAAAGACAGTTTCATTACGTAACAAAGAGTCACAATTCAAAACAATTAAAATGACGGAAGGTCCTCATCACAGTTTCACCTCATTAAATTTTCACAGATGATTTGCATATTTTCTTTCTTACAAAGATCAGAAATAGAACTACTTATACACATACGGTAAAAGAAATTCACTTGATCGCAGCATGTGTCATTTTCATGACATATGGCATCTACGGTTTGGAATGCATGACAATATATAGGCCGATGTATGATAATGTATATATGCTTTGTAAACATAATTTGTTATTGATTTTTGTACAGAGACCTCTACCTAGTAAGTAAATGAATTTTGTATAAAAGGAAGAGGAGTTTTAATCACAAAATCAAATATCTCTTGTGTTTGATATTAGCAATTCAGTCCGGACATCTTTGGTATTATTGCCTCTCAAAACCAATTCCACGACATTTAGATAGTTGCTTTAACACCAAACTTATGTGCTTGATTATCGTCTAAACCATCTCGCCTAAGCACGTGAATAGATAACTATTGGCAATCTTTGACGTCGAATATCTGTTGCAGAATATCGGCTGAGTGCTCTCGCCTGCAGCTACACCTGCGCATCTACTTTAAAGAAGACAAATATTACGAAGAAATGAATCCAGTTCATACAAAATAAATGCACCAACCCCAAGCGGGTGACGTATTTAAAATTTCTTATGTATTGTGGTTGACCCAACGCTCATTCTAATTACTACAGTAACAGAAGTGCTCACTTAGTTATAATATCTGAGGAATACCAAAGACATATTAGAGATATGATATATTTCACCTACGCAGGCTTCATGCCACTTAATACTATTATACGGATCCTTCTGATCCCTGCAACTTAAAGCTAACACATGCTGAGAACTCTAGTTATTTTCAATATATATCCCTTACACCTTTGACACTTTTGCGGACTCCAGGGGGAATGCCGCATGTGTTAAACCAGATTGTATGACTAGATCAATGAATAACGATTCTAACAATATCCTCGCTTGGGGCAAAGCGAATCGCGTCGAATTCAATGCATCTAAGACCCAAAGCTGTCTTATCTCATTAAAACAAGATCATAACTTAACCACACCCGTTTCTTTTGATGGAGCATTAATTTCTGATTCACCGTCACTAAGCATTCTTGGCATTAATATTTCCAGTAAGTTAAACTGGACAGATAACATCTTCTCTGTTGCCAAAGAAGCATCGAAATGTCCTGGATTTCTGAAAAGGTGTAAGAAATACTTCAGCCTGTCAAATCTAGCGCTCCTCTACAAGTCCTACTTAGACCTAGAATGGAATACAACTCCCATATATAGGCCGGGGCTGGTCGCACAGCCTTAGCTTCATTGGATATTGTTCAAAAGAGAACCTTCAAGCTCATTGGAGATTTGGCAATAACTTGTCAAATCGACTCACTCGAGCACCACCGCAATATTGGATGCCTTTCGGTCCTTTATCGCTATATGCATGGTCAATGTTCTGATGAAATATCTAGTCTAATCCCTTGTAGAATGATTCATGCGCGCAATATTCGCGCTGCAGACCGCGCACATCCTTTAACCCTTCAAATTACTTTCGGCCGTACAGTAAAATTCTGTGATGCTTTTTTATCCCAAACAGTGCGAATGTGGAACAGCTTACCATCTTCTGTTTTTCCTACGGCATATAATTTGCGGAAGTCTAAGGGCGACATACATCGGTACCTCCGCCACTATCCTCATATCCCCTAATCCTCTCCGTCTCTCCTTCCTACCATGCTCTGCGTTGCATCATTGGGTATCCCCTGAGCTTGGCTTAATAATATAAAAAAAATTCTTAGCCACTAGGAATAATTATGTGTTGGATGGATTGAAAGGAGATTGAGTCCCTCTGGGGGGAGAACTCTAGAACTTAGGCCACTACAAGGCCCATTGTTCACCCTCAGGACCAATATATAATAATTATGTGTTACTTATATAGTTAATGAATTCAAGAAATTCTTTGTACGTAAATAAAAAATTTAAAAAGACTTACAGTTCTGCAACTGCAATGGCCATACATTGAAACATTTGAATCTTGGGTGGTAGTACATACTTGGCTCTTAGAGAAAGCGCGTCCTTCATTGGCTCAACCACAATGTTTACTTGGATAGTCGTAGAGGTCGAGTATAGGCAGGCCACAGTCCGTTCATAAAGATTTCTGTCCCCTGGAATGGCTTATTCATTGCTCTGGTTACTGCATGTTGCGAAGTCGCTCAAAATTATAGCTCTGTTTACTACTGGCAGTATCCTTATTAGTACCCCAATACAGCAATAGTGCACGTTAAAAGCTGGTTGCTGTCTCAAAATTCGAAGTAACAATAACTTATTCGACGGAAAACTGATAGGGGCACGATTGATTTACACGTTATTGTCTGTACCCCCGAAATAATAGGTAGCTAATGTTTATTATACGGTATTACAAAAAAACAAGAATGTTGCGTTGCACTTTGTCTGTACCCCGTTGGAAACACAGGTAGGTTGTTCTTTACTTAAGTGGCGCAGAATATGACGTCGTCGTAAGTGGCAATTAGTAGTCACATATAGCTAGCACATATAACTGCTACTTGAAAATGTTTCCTTTTTGCATAGTATTTGTATCTTTCTGGAAAGTCAATCAATAAGCGCACAAAATGAAGGGTCCTCTAACAGTTCCAGAGGGGCTACGTTGCCTTCCGAGTTCACTCTTGACGACAGAAGGAGATTTGATTCTCCCAGGATAACCACTAAATAATGAGCCCCCGAGATTATTCAAGGGAAGCCACTGTGGTATTGTGGGGCAAATAGTAAAACACCGATTAGCCTTTACAATAATTTATTTTGCGAGTATGTTTTGTTTATACTGCGGTCCGGATTAGACTGGCTCATTTAACTTGCACAAATTATTGACAAGAGTAATTCTATTATATTTATACATGTATTGGAGTACTACACAACACCAACTAGCTACCCTATCTGTATATGACCGAAAACTTCCAGTGTCACTGTATTACCTCTAATATGTTATAAACGGTAAACCTGGCTGGAAACGACATCCAAGTGCACAATATCTGTAGAGCTCCTTTCGCGCTTCTTTTCCACTTAGAATTTTGCAAAAATAAAAGTTCCGATTACTCGAGATAATTTTTGATTTTAAACTTTTTGCAGTTTTTCCTGTCTTATGTTAATCACCAAATCAGGCAGATGCCTTACTCTTCTTCTTCCTTCTCCTCAACTTTTCTGTCTGTGCTCAGTGCCAGCCAGGGTTAAATCATGTTGTCGTATCTCAAGTGTCAGCATATTCGCCGTGTGGCACACTATGAGCACTGCTACATCTGCCAGCATCGTACATGTAGCATGCTGCTGCATGCAGCACGCTGCGACCATAACAGCTGTCATCAAAATTAAGGTCTAGATGCTGTTAAGAAAATGAAAGTAATTTTTTTTTAAATATCTCGTTTACATTAAAATAAATTTCTTTTCGGTTGTTTAAACTCACAAAATAATAAAAATCCGTCAAAACTTGAGCAATCTCTCCCTCGAAGAGTTCTTCTAATATAAAAATCTAAAATTACTCTGAAACCTATTACGAGAAGTGCATCAGAAAAGTAATAAACATCCCCCACCCCCCACTCTGTACATTCCTCTTCATATACATACAACTGAGAGATTTTGAAATGCCACTCATAGCTTCAGGCATTCTCAGTTTGTTCATAAAATTTACAATCACGAGAAACACACTCCCCCCCCCCCCCCCCGCATATTCACTACAGGAAAAATGTTTTTCACCTGCCTTTAAGGGTAGCCAGCCAGGATTATTAATTATGTACGCGACGCTATCTTCAAGTTTATTCATGCTAAAATAAGCTGTAAGCATCTCATTTGATAAAATTTTAAAATTCTTCTGTCCCGACGCGACGACGTTTCTCTTTTATTTCCAGTAAAATCACAGCTGTAACTTGAAGGTAGTCTTTTCTTTAAAAGTGGAAAAAAAGGCAGTATAAGGATGTCTAAGGATCTGATCAAAGCTGCCTTGCTTCGTATATATAAATATGTATGTAAAGATATGCACATGTTTCCAAGTCATTTGGATTTATGCTTATTGGAATGTTCATCCATATGTTTATAGTAGTAGTGATTACAAGGGAATGAAAGGGTCATAGAATTGTACGTGGAATGTTTTATGCAGACTCTTAAATAGAAACTCGTCCTGTAACCACATTCAACCATTGAATGTAGAAGGCGAAAATAGATATTTGGACAATGAGATAGCAAAGGATAGCTTGGGGACTTGTTAGTTTTATGTTCATCAAATGAGTAATTTGCAAAATGAAATTTAGAGACGGAATATATAAATAAGAAAACTACAAAAGGTTTTCTTTGAAGGATATTTATACTGACGAGTATTTACATAGCCTGAGCTAAAGATTAAAAATCTCCGGAGACAAAAAGGATTAATGTGAATATATATGGCGATATACAGGGGTCAAGGTGTTCCATGTTAACTTGATTAGCCGTTAATTTAATGGCAGTTAGCGAATCAAAATTGGTCTGCAAAACACCTAAGAAGATTGTCGTCTCATGTATGTCCTCCAGTGCACTATATATGAGTGATTCTGCAAAGATCTTTCTTTTATGTTTTTTTTTTTACTTCCCTCAAGGTGGAAGCGTCAATTCAGATTTTGGGCATTTTGGAGATGACATTATACGAGACACTGCTGTATCTCTTTTGTTAGAGAAGAATCGCGCTAAACTCCTCCCATCCTGAGTCTCATTTTTAATTCTAATCCTGAAAATAATCGCTTCGAGAATGACATCCATGTAATAAAATTTAACCATACTTACTATCTACGGCAGCTTAACTAGGCATTCACCTTTTTACCACCTGTAAGCAAAAGTGCTGCTGCAGCATAATAAAAGTGCAGGTACAAGATTTCTGCACGTTAATGACCGCCAATGAATAATTTCGTTAGTTTTCTTCATGTTCATGACGTTCGATGATCGGCGATTATCAAGATCAGCAATATTGAAAATTGGTCAACCCGAGCTTCCTAAGGAAAGAAATTTTGATGAGCGCAGTCTAATCAACGGCGATGAATAAGTTCGGCACGGCAAGCGGGAAATACTGTTAATTATTTTTTTGTTTTACTGATTTGAATTTTTCGTATTGTTCGGATTACAAGTGTTTAATTTTATATTCTCTTAAAATTTTAATATACATATATGTAGTACAACAAATCTGTGTGATGTTTTAGTTATTGAGTTTGGAAATGGGTCGAGCAGAAAACATTGGTCGTTCGAGCCGGATCTTCTTCGGTAGTATCAGCGTAGGTGGAAATCTCATCTACATTATCTAGAAAACTGTAAATCCCTTTTCCTAATTATGATAATAAAAATAACCCTAATCCTAAAGTGGATCGTGGACTGTTAACTATACATCGAGGGGGCTTTTGATGGGTGGGCCACCCCCAAGCGGCTATATGAGGCAGCTCGTCGACATGGTGTTGACCGTACTGTAGTGCGACGGATCTACCATATGTTAAAACAACGATACTTAATTGTGGAGTTGGGCGGTCGAACCTCTTTCAGTGTGCTAGTGGTGAGAGGCTACGTTCAAGGTGGCGTCCTTTCTCCAGTACTCTGGTGTATCTTGATTGATTCACTAATGACGGTGATGAAAAACGTGGGATTCTCTTGTGAAGCGTATGCGGATGAGATCCCTCTACTCATTTCCAGGCACAGCATGACTGCTGCCTGTGCCTTCATGCAACGAGGCTTCAATATTGTGGAGGACTGGTGAACCCGTCATAATATGACAGTAAACCCAACAAAGACCGGCTTGGTGCTCTTCTCCAGAAAACGTAAACTTGGGTAATTTGTTCTTCCAAAGTGTTTTGAACACACTGTGCAACTCTCTCGTCATGTCAAGCATCTTGGAGTCTTCCTCGACTCAAAACTCACATGGGGATTGCACGTAGAGGAGAAAGTTAATGCGGCTACCAGGGTCTTCGCTCAATGCAGGAGAACCTTTGGCTGCACATGGGGCATGAGACCGAGGGTTGTGCACTGGATGTACACCTCGATCGTTAAACCCATGCTTACATATGCCTCCTGTGTATGGTGCCCGAGGACGCTTATGGGGACTGCAAAGGCTTGCCTGCTTGGGAATTACGGGCTCTATGCGATCTACGGCTAGTGCTGCTCTTGAGGTCCTACTTAATCAGCCACCCCTGGATCTTGTCATTCAGGCAGATGCCAAAAGGTCTGTGTGCAGATTGTTGGGAGGACGGCTGGACTAGTTCTTCTCATTGCTCTCTGGCATATGAGCTAGACTTGGAAAACCTTATGGCCAGTGTGCCACGTGATGCGATGGTATCTGAGCTTGGTTTTGGGCGTCGCTTCTCTATGAGCGAATCGCGGACTGAGGGAAGTGCCTTATCGAGCCCTCGCCGGTCCGCTCTTAAAATTTTCATCGACGGCTCTTTCACTAATGAGGGAGCCGAGGCGGGGGGGGGTGTACTTTCCTGAGCCTGACATTGGGATGGAGTACTCACTTGGAAGACACACCACTGTCTCCCAGGCTGAAGTCTTCGCCATCTCAATGGCAGCGAAGATAGCTCTTGAAATACAAATCAAGGAGTAGGGCATTGCTATCCTTTCGGATAGGCAGGCAGCATTAATGTGTGGCCCTCGGATAATATCTGCAGGTCGTCTGTGGATATGTTGTGTATTCACAACGAGGTGTCCCTTCTGTGGGTTCTTGGTCAAATGGGAATCATTGGCAATGAAAAGGCTGACCATTTAGCTAGAACTGGCTCCGATTCTCCATTCCTCGCACCGTGGGCGTTGCTCCCTCGGATATCGGATCTCTCATCAAAGCGGATGATCATAGAAAGTATCAGCAGAGATGGGCGTGCCTGAGTACTTGAAGGTGTACAAAACTGTTTCTTGATGGTCCCAACGGGATTATCTCCGATTTTCTCATGGGGATCGGAAGAAAACAATGTAGAACTGTGGTTGGCGTCAACACCGGCCACAGCTCACTTCACGCTCATCTAACAAGGATGGGATTTTTTGACAGCCCGGAGTGTCTGACCTGCCTGGAGGAAGAGCCTCAGACAACTGAACACTTTTTGTGTACGTACCCGGCCTGCGTCTGAAGCAGACTGAATACTGTACGGTCTGTCCTTCTATCTGTTGATGAGCTGAAAAACTTTCCTAACCAAGACCTGATGCGCTTCAGTAAGACGACAGGATGGTTTTGGTGAATGGGCTTCTAGCAGGACAGCACAAGCGCAGTGGGACGTAAGAACAAATTTTCTACGAATTCAAGTGTGAACTCGTAGATTATAATGAAAAGCTTGGGAAAGCGGTTAAAGACGCTACTTCAGCCCATATAGACAATATCTCTAAAAATAAGATAGTAATACAACCCAATCTACCTAGAATCAATCAACCAAAATTTACTGGAGATTATACTGATTGGGTTAATTTCAGATACCTTTATCTTTCTGTAATTCACCAGAATGAAAATTTAGAAAACGTACAGAAATTTCATTACCTACCTGAAAACTAACTAGATGAAGCTGCTAATGTCATAAAACAATTTAGCATAACCAACGCTAATTATTCATCTGCCTAGAATATACTGATCGAACGATATGGCAAAAAAAATGTTCTATTATTATCATTATTAAAAACTTTCACTACACAACAAAAAATAAGGGCCGAGTCAGTAAACTCGATAACGAATTTTAGACGTCGTCACAAGTGAATTTGGAGAAAGGTCCTGCAGAAAACATGCATGCACAATATTTTTTAGGGCTTATGATGGAAAATAAATTGCCAAAATTATCAGAAATAAATTTTGTTTATTGCAATTAAAGAATCATGAGATTTTTTGACTCGGGTACGTTGTTTCTTCCATCATTAAAATTCAAATTCAAATTAATTTTGCTCAAATTATGAGAGGTATGTTGCAGGCATGTTTTTACTATAACTCTGGCAACACTTAAGGTGGACTAATCTTGTTGGACTTTTATAAAAGGTAGTTAATGCGAGATGTTCTCTACGGTAACTGGATCATCTGTTGGCATGGGTTATTTTTCGAGATTTATGACTTTGAAAACAGATGAATTTTTGAAAAAAAAAAAACAAAATGTTACGGCAACAAATTGCCAATTTTTCCATTATGTGTGAAAATTTTAAAAACCCAGTTACACCGAATAAGAGTTACACCAAATGAGTGTCTGTAACGATACGAATAGAACAAAAAATAATAGTCGTCCTGTGGACAGTCTGAACTGAGTTATAGTCAAAGAGGTGACTTAAGGTTCAAGATTTCGAAAAAACAAAATCGAAAATCGCCTATAACTTCGAAAATAGTGTGAACTCGAAAAAATGTTATATAACATTGTCGATCGAAAATAAGCTGTAATTTCGACCATTAAAATTTACCATCTCGACGAGACACCCTGTATTACTCTTGAATTACAAAAAAAAAAAAAAAAATCTATATTGTTCGTGAAACGTGTGAGAAAATTTGCATACGTTAATGAGTTAAATTTAAAATTTTAGCGAAAACGAAAATATTTTTACAAATTATATAGCCACACTTGTATCAACATTGTTCTAAACGTGGGAGTCTTTATAAATTTACTAAAACACATGTTCTCCTCATACATATGTAGATATTTTCGAAGAAATGATAATAATTAATTATCATTAAAACTTTTATTCCAAACGAATTTTGACGAATCTATATTATAAACACAGAGGATAAAAACCACTATGCATCCATCCGAGGTTTGAACTTGGGTCTTTTCTAACTATTTAGTCAGTTTACTCAGTACAGGTTTAAGACACTAAAAGTGTTTTATGAAAGAACTCTTCTAAAATTAAATTTTCTGTAGATATAAATTTGAGTTAAAAGGATAATTTCATCCATGTGAAAAGAAAATATTAAAAAACAGGAAAAGATTTATTAGGTAACATTATTATTATTTTCTTGAAGACTGCGTTCTTTTATATTTCGTTATTTATTTGAATTAATCCATCTTGAGTAAAAGTGTACATTCATATATATTGATGGGTCCTCAGCACTGCAGACTTCCACTTCTACTTTTTCACCATTTATGAATTTTTCTTCGGACTCATCGTAAGAGTTTGAAGCTACACCTATAACTAGTCCCCTCTCATTAACAAGAGGGCTTCCAGAATCTCCAGAACATATGCTCGTTGTTTGGGTAGCATCGAAAGTGTGAATTTCTCCATTATCCATTTTAACCACTATTGCAGCTCCTTTTAGAAGAACATCAGATAATTCGCCATCCTCCTTAGCTCCCCATCCCATTATCGTTACTTTCTGATATACCGCTGCTGTCCCAAAATTACCTAATTCAATTTCTCCTCTTTTTGTACGGAATTTCGGAGTGAATTTAATTATGGCAATGTCTGCATTGTTGGTCTCTTCGTCATATTCTGGGTGGATAATATACCCGTCAGTCCCCATCTTCCTAGTTTTATCAGGTTTACCGAAATCCTTTAAATATACATCTCCGGCGTGTATTTTGATTGCAGGCGGTGCAATGGTGTCTGTAAGACAATGTGCAGCAGTTAAAATCGCAGATGTAGTAAGAAGAGTTCCGCCACATGAGCTTTCGTATGTACATATTTTATTATCTTTTATGTCAAATTCTTCACTTTCGATTGATAAGTGGACAACGAAAGGGAACTCCACTGTGGTGACTTCTGTTCCAAATCTGATAGGCTCAGTAACTGGAATTGCCATAAGAACGAACATGCTAAGTATAATTATTTGCAACATTTTGGTTAATTTTGAAAATTCAAACTGAGAAATAATATTTTTGTTTGCGGTATTTATAACAAAACGTTTCTATTTCTATAGACTATTATTCTTGCATTAAATAAAACAAAAAACAATATTTACACAAGTGATTTTTACAACAGAAAACATTTATATGCTCGAGTTATTAGGTTTACTCTGTATATGGTTACTGCTGTGGTAGACTTTTTAAGAGTGGGGCGAAGTTTTGTTGTTTTTTTTTTTTTTTAATTGCAAAAAATGTTAGTACCATTATAAGTGATCTTCGCTTATTTTAGTCTATGTGTTTACTGTGAATTGATATTGAATTGAGTCGGGTGGGTTAGACGAGGATTTTCTGCCACTAAGTGTGTAAACTGTGACAGTTAATAAACCTGTTATTTGTCTACAGCACAAATTTGTTATTGGTCTACAGCACAAATTTGGAGAAATCCGCAAAATGCTGTTTTAGTTCTTCTTGCCACCCCTAAACCGAGAAGTAAACATACAAATACAATCAAATTCACCTGGGTTCCATCAATATTAAACAGAAAGGGGAGTGTACAATTTAAGCCCGACACCTCCAGACATAAGAGATTTTTTATTAATAATGTTTATTTCTTTCTGGCGGGGAAAGCTGTGGCGAAGGAGTTCAAAGTTTGATCTATTACATTTTGGAAAATCTAGTACTGAACCGAATTCCTTAGGAGGTCCTGAGAAGAAGTTTGAGTGCCCTCACTCTTACACTCGGAAGCTATTTATAGCCATCCTAATACTCATTTTTTTAGTATTTCCCCTTTTATATTCGAACTGAGATACTAGATTTTTTGCACCTTAGATCATCGGGTCTAACTGGGAAGGGTTATGTCCGATCGCAAAACGCGTTTCACTGTTCACCTCAGCTTATTACTAGCGACAATTCGTAGAAGAAAATTTTTATCTGCATTCTTTTAGGTTAGGGGTTGGAACCCCGGCAAGGGGAGGCTGGCTCCAATACCGTATGATTCATATTGAATTAAATGTATTTTTCCCGACTCACAAAACTTTCTCGTAAGGTTTTTTCCACCAGGAAACCCATTTCCATGCACTTGGGTCACATACACCCCAGTTACTACATTTTGCATACATTTTTGCAGTTTTTTCTTCTATGGCCACTAGTGCTCTGTTGTGAAAAATTTTTTTATAGGAAGTCATTTTCCACGACACACCAATTCCGCACAATCACGAGAAGTAGAAAAGTCCACTTTTTCACCCAAGAAAGTCGCTCAAGTTACATCCGATCGCCTAAGCTGTCCCCCGCTAGATAGAAATAAGCAATGTTAACAAAATATGCTCAGAGTATTATAATACATCGTTTAAGATATCTCTCATGTCTGGAGGTGTCGGACCTAAAGTTGTATGAAAAGTGGACATTCCCCTTTGTCAACCCAGTGTAAAAGGAAAGGACATTCCAAAGATAATTCTTTTTATTCAACTGCTGCGGCCTTTAAGGAACGTGTGCAGAAGGAGCATATACAGGGGAGGGTCACGGGGGCTCATGCCCCCCCCCCCTTCTTCATAGCGCAACCCAACCTTTCCGGTGAATTGAAGTGGAAAACATAATGTGGCGCTGGACTGTAGAGCGAGTTGTAAAAGTTTAACAGGACGATTTTCATATGTTACGCAGACAATGTGCAGCTGACGCCAGGGTTTAATGCTGATGGTGTAGCGCAGTTTTCCCAGTTTTTAACTTTAGCGCTGCTGTGTCAACAGAACCAATCTGCGGCGACGGCTAACGATGGGCTGGGCGTTTGTGTCTTGTTTGTCTTCTTATGACTTGTAATATTGGTTATACTCGTAGACTGAAATACAATGCAATACGGGGGGTGGGGGGATTTGATTTTTTTTTTCAGAAGTGGCCAAACCCTACAGGATCTAGTGTTCCAATCGAAAAACTCATAAATAACTTTCTCCGTTAGGTAAACGTGGGTGCAATAGGCGATTTTATTTCGATTAACGGTAATTTACAGGTTTGGCAAGCTTAAACAGTATATTATTTTTCAATATATTGGCGAGTGCATAGGTCTGCATGGAAGGCTCATAGCCTCATGTTTTTTTTGTGTTGTATTTGTGGTCACGGGGAGAAAAAGTATGGTGAACAAAATATGTGGATGGGGGTGGGGGTTATACCAACCGCAATAGGGATTATCGAAAATATGGCATGTTGGGATCAAATTAAAGAGTGTGGATAGTGTGATCGAGTAGTAGCCTCCATAAGTCTAAATAACTGTTTTTTACCGTTCTTTATTTTTCGCTATTTTCAAGGGTGCATAAATTTTCGGGGGAGCGCCTTAGAGAAATGCATTTCTTAACTGTATTTTTGATGTTCGGGAGTAAAATATTCAAAAAAAAAAATTTTATTAAAGGTTCCGGGGAGGGGTCGGGTTGCACCATCTCTTATAGGATTCATCCAAAACGGGACGCATTAGGGTATCAGATTAAAGGAGGAGAGAGAGTTGGGTCATATACACTCCCGTTCCTATATTTTGCATATATGTGCATATTTCGCCCGTTCTTTCTCTCATCTCTTCCATTTTAAAAATGAGTTATCTCCGAAACTAATTATCAGATTCAAAAACTAATTAGATATGTGATTAGGTGATGTGGTGGAAGACGACCAAATTCAGCCATTTTCGGGTCACCTCAAATTATCACACTAAAATTGATATTTCTTTGTAAATGTTGGATGAATTTCAATATTTCTTATTTCATAATATAGCTAAGATATGCGACATTACTAGCGTTTAAACTTAAAGGGTAGGCCCAGAGGTGTGGAGAGAATAGATAGAAGACTTAGGCTTAGGGTTTCTGTACTCAATTCGACTCGACTCGGACTTGTTGAGTATTTGGGTAGTTACTCGGATTCGGGACTCGATTCTAATACTCAAGTTTTTGAAAAACAAAAAACAAAAATCAGTAAATTTAAAAGGTAACCTATGTATGTTTGTAGGATTGTTTTGATCAATTTCTAGATTTATGGTTTATTTATTTTTTAATAATACACATTGCTGCGGACATTAATTCACTTTCCATTTTTACAGAATAAAGTCAAAGTTTGCACAAATTATACTAAAAAAAAACCGGCAGTCGGACTCGTACACGAAGGTTTAGATTTAATACTATATACTTTTTAGATCGAGCAAAAACAAAAGTTTATTGTATGGGAACCCCCTTTAATTTTTAACTTTATTTTATTTTCATTATTTGTTGCTATAACAGCTATAGTATTACTTACTCTGTGAAAATTTCAACTGTCTGTCTGCTAGGATTCATAAGATACAGCCCTCTGACAGACAGACGCACGGACGGACGAACGGACAGTGGAGGTTTAGTAATAGGATCTCATTGGCAGCTTTTGGGTACGAAATCCTAAAAATTAAAATGTAAACAGTTAATCCAATTGGTGTAAATTTGTTCAAATTATCTGAACGTGTTCAACTTATTAAATTCAAGTGCCATCTTATAAAAAAAAAAGAAAACGCTTCTTTTTATTTTACATATACTGTAACCGCCAACGCGTTTCGTCTTATCAGGACATCATCAGAGTTTTTATTGTAGCCTTGATGATAAGACGAAACGCGTTGGCGGTTTCAATGTGTCTGTAAAATAAAAATATATATGTACGTTGTGGATAAAAAAAAAAGTTTTTTCTTTTTTTTTATCAGATGGCAATTAAATTAAATCTATTCCAGCAAGTGTTATCTATAAAATCTGTGAATTATTCATTTCAATAAATAATTCTAATTTTAACAAATTTTAGTTTTTTTTTTTTTTTTACAAAAAGCTTGAGCTATGAGAATCGTTATTGAACTCCAAAATACGTTTTCGGTTATTGATTTGAGTTAGGTTTAAATCCAGACTCGATTCGGACTCAACAAGTTTTCAAAATTTGGGACTCGTACTTGCCAAGTCCTGAAAACTCGGGTTTCCAGAAACCCAGACATATTGGCATTCCATGAAGTTAGTGAATTAGGCTAGTTTTTAAGCCATCGCCATTGCTAACGCACACAGCGTTCGTATAATATTCTACCGAAAATGATTACAAGTGATTTTAATACAAAACAATAAACACTTTATTTATTCACACAAACCCCTATTACACTTTTCGTTTTACATTCTTCATTTTCAATTATTTTCCATTCGACTATAAATAGGAAAAGTGACATCTATACGTGATGTATGAAACTAAAATCAGATCCTAATAAGCGAAACAAACGCTCACGTGTTTTTATTACAAGTTTGTGTGTTTAAATAGAAATTAATCAATACAGCTTAGTAAATAAAGGGCCACAGTTATTGCAGAGCTTAAAATGTTTTTATAAATAAAACAGCGAAAGTTCGAAATTCCAATAAATCGAACTATTGTTCCAGCATTTTCTATAAAACGTGCCGATAATATTAACATTGTGATGACGACAACCCGATTTGCATACACATATTTCTGTACACAAATTTCATGTTATTTATTAAGTCAATTTTTAAAATAATTTTCCTAATCCAGACGTAGATCAGGTTTCATTAAATTATCGAATTAAAAGCCATTTTCAATAAACAATTTCACATTCAGTGTTAAATACTCGCTCAGCATTACTGAGACTGTACAAACAAGATTAAGATTGAGGAAACAAGATACTTTGAATATTGATTTAAGTCTACATGCAAGTCTGATGGGGAAATAAGGCCTTCTCAGGTAATTTCCGGTCTTAAAGCAGCTTTTAAATGGCCTTCCTGCTTAAGTGAAAAGGGCAGAGCACATACGGGACTTCATAAACAGACGGAGACACAAATTACATATATCTTTTTAGTTATAAATGACATATTTATGTACGTACATATGTACATATAATGCAGCTGAATTTTAGTAATTACTATTTATTATACGCTGTATATTTTTTTTTAACAATAAAATATATATATATACAGTGGTGTGCAAAAAAAGGTGTGGGAAGAAATTAAGAAGAAATAAATTCGTTTTTTTTTCTCCACATCATTTTATTTCAAATTAATTTTTTTTTTTTTTTTTTTTAATAAATACAATATATAGTAAATTAAAAAAATATGTATTGAAATGCTGTACAACTTAACGTTATCAAATATTGGTTCATAACAGAAATTTGTGCTGTGCAAAAAAATAGGTGTGCTCATTATTCTGAAGCATAAAACAAAAGGAGAAATTGAATTAATAAAAATTAATGTAATTGCTTATAGTAAGTTGCTTCCTTTTTTCTAATATGTACTTTGTTTTGTGGCCACCACTTTTAATAACAGCTGCACATTGGCGAGGCATCGAGTCAATAAGCCATCTGCACCTCTCTGGAGAAATGGACATCCAACTGGTTTTCGCAGCTTCCCATAATCCTTTACACCCGAACAAAAAAAGTTGCTTATATTTTAGAAAAAGTTGATTGAAGGCATTTCTAGGAGTATAAGGAAGCTATGAAAAATGCAAAAAAAAATCCAGAATTTTCAGTTTTCCTGAAAAGCTGCCCTCACGATCGTGACACTATTCATTATTTATTTATTTGAATAACCTCCTCATTAATTAGTCTTTATCATTTAAGAATAAATTGAACCTTCTTCTAACTAATTACCTAACAAAAATCAATAAAATTCTCAAAATTAACAAAGTCAAAATCTGACAAACTTAAAATCATAGAACTAAAATTATTTCAACTTTTAGGAACAAAAAATAGATTACAAATTATTTTAAAATATAGTAAGAATAGCAAAAATTAACACAGTTTACTAAATATTATGGTTTGAGGTGATAAAATTGGAAACAGTTTTGAATTCGAGAAAGATACAGGTAAACACCACACTTGATCTTTGATCGGCTATGGCATCCCTGCATCATGCAAGACCTTGATGCCTTTATGTCATTAAACACAGCTACGTGATCATATCCATCATATCTTTTGCCCTGTGATGGGTGAATTGGTCTGTATTGCCTATTGATAGGAGGTGGATCGTTTTCAGAATCGACGTCTACGTCGTCGCGGCGGTCTTTTTGTGGAAAGTTGGTTAAAGTTTCAACAATACTGAAACGAAAATCCAGTTGTGTCAGAATGTCCCATCTCGGGTAACCATTTGCTACGCAATCATTTTTGTATAGTCGCCAAGAATTGACTAACGCCAAATCCAAAAAGTGGATAATAACTTTCAAAGGACATTTTTTGTCTTTATGAAGACACGGTAATATTCCATTTGCTGATCGAGAATGTCAGCACCTCCAATGTGTTGATTGTACTGTTGGATAATTTTAGGAGCCGCTACATCAATGTAACCTCTTTGTTTTTTATCCCACCGTTTGACGATAGTACCCGACGAAGATCCTGTACAGTTAGATGCCATGATCACGGACTTGTTGTCCCTCCTTTTGATGATGACGGTCGAATACCTGGTGTAGTGCTGCCTTTCGCCGCCGAATCTTGTTTGAATTTGCAAGCGGCTCGGTCTGGGATGCGATTAAACATGATTCTGCCAGTGCCATGTATATTTCTCCGATTCATTTCTTCCAATAAAGGTATCGTAATGAAAAAACGATCATGATACACACAACTTGCAGTAGGGACACTTCTTGTCAAATGGAGTATGACAGAAGGTCCCAGACCCAAAGACGTATCAGCAAATATTGTATTAGCGCTTCTATAAATCTCGAAATCGAACATCAGACCTTCGGTAGTAGTTAGAACAAAATTTTTAAAACCAACTAGTTGTGGTTTATTTTTAACGACCTGACGCAAAGAAAATCGGCCATTGAAAGGTATCATCTGCTCATCTATGGAATAATAGGACCGAACTCTTTTCAGTTTATTGCAGGTATTTTGAACCCGTTTGATTATCGGTTGTACCTTCCAAAGTGGATTGTTAGTCTCAGTTTCAATTGGCTGATCGTGATCAACTACATGAAGAGCATTGCGTAAATTTATAAATCGGTCGCGAACTATTTTGTCGGCAATAAGTACAATCCTCATATTAGCTCGCCAGTAGATCGGCATTCGTGGGAATGGAAGGCATCCCATGAGAATATGCACACCAAACACTTTAGCTATTTCGGCTTTTGTAGTTTTGAGTGCTTGGCCAGTCTTTCGAATGTGATATAAGTTTGTACACCGAGCAGTATCCTCGTAGAAAATATTCGGATGGTGTGCGAACTGTGTATTTTGGTACGGTTACCTGATGATGACTAGTTTATGAAAGTTCTTATGCCACAATTTAGCATCCTGTTAAGTGAAATCATCTCACATAGGGACATTGTGACTAATCGTACTTAATTTTACTTTATAAGCTGAAAATTAATTTAAATGCAGTAAAAATAAAAAAGACATAAAAAGATTAATTATGTATTAATTAAATAACTTACTGCCACAAAATCATTGTTATGTTAATAAATTTATGGCATAAAAAAACTATTTTTGTTTCTGTTTATATTTTCACTTGAACTTGAAAGTAGTACATCTTTTTACCTTATTGAACTTAATTATGGTAAAAGCTTTATAACAAAACACATAAAATATTCAAAACTTTCATTTTATAGAAAATTTCAGTAATTTGTTTAGAAATTTATTAAGATATCAAAGATTTTCTTATTTTTCTATATATCTTTCTATATAAAGAGTACATTTTAAACACTGATTGACGTCACCACAAATTTCTCTCCAAACAAAATGGCGGAACGTAGTTCGTACAGAGAATATCTTGTCTTCAGCGGCGAGGCGTGCCTATCTGAGCAGGGTGTTCAGGATTGAACAATAATTGGAAATTAATGTATAAGTTCGCTCCAATAAAAACTAAAATTAACATCAAACTGTAGTTCATATTTTTAAAAGACAACGAAATAGGCCTTAGGCGGATCTCTTAAGAGGGAAGAATTTGAAATTAAAGAAATAGTAATATATGAAAAAGAAAGGGCGAAGCTTATGTTACCTTTCACGAACGGTTAAAAAACTAATGTGAAATGTTCACTGTAATCACAATTCATTTATAAATGAATTCCATACGAAGTCATACAGGATTTTTGTAAGAAAAGTATAAAAGTCCTGTGTGACTTCCACGTAAGATATTTCGTTTTGCTTTAATTTTTTGAGGAGATGATTTTCAACTGATATAAGGTCTAAGCTCGACAGTCTTTCTTATCCCATAGAGTTCCTTAAATAATGTTAATGTTGAAAATGATCTTTCAGCACTAGCTGTGCCAGCAGGAATTGTTAATATTAAGCAAGCAAAGCTTATTGATTTCAGAAAAAGTTGATTGAAGCTCATTTTTCGTAATACATTTTAAAATTTCTCTGACTGACTAGAATTATAGGTCACAATTAACTCGTTGTTTAATTTTGAAAAATCAAAGAACTGTCCATACGAATTCTTAATAGAATTAAGTGCATTGGATGGAAAACTTTATGAATAACTAACAAATTTCTTGTTATTCACCAATTCAATAAACACACAAGCTCCTTCATACATTTCGGTAGAAACGGTATCTATTATCTCAAAAAATAAAATTTTGTATTGTCCATTTGGTTTATCTATATTTTGTAAGCGCCATCGTTATTGAAATGGACCAACCAATGCTACGGTTTCGTCGAAAACTACAGGGTTTTCCAATAAGAGGTGTTATTTTGATATTCAAAGAAAAATGCCATTTTCTTGAGATAAATGATTGCATCTTTATTTCATTATAAAGAGGAAGGTATGTCGTTAATAATGGAAAATAACATCAGCCAAATGACCACCACGACCACGCCTACAGGACCATATCCTTTTCATGAAATTTTCCATAACCAAATCGCAAAGTGGCTGCCCTATGTCCTCGATAGCCTCACGAATTCCATCTTTGAGGTTTGGTTCGACGCTGGGCTGTTGGAGTAGACCTTCTCTTTCACGTGGCCGCAAAGGAATAAGTCGCAAGGTGTTAAGTCACAAGACCTCGGTGGTCAATTGTGATCACCTCTTCGAGAGATAGCACGGTCCGGAAACTTTTCCCTTAAAAGATCAATGGTTTCGTTGCTTGTATGGCACGTAGCGCCGTCTTGTTCAAAGTAAACGTTGTCCAGATCAATACCATCCAATTCCGGCCATAAAAAATCATTAATCATCTGTCGATAGCGCAATCCATGCGACAATTTTGCTTGTTGACGAAGCCATCGAGGTGGAAATGGGCCTCATCACTCAAGATGAGTTTTCGATGGAATTCCGGATCATTTTCATGCATTTCAAGGACCCAATCAGCAAAGACTCGACGTTGTTGATGATCGGCCGGCTTGAGTTCTTGTGTTAACTGAACTTTATAAGCCTTAAGACCCAAATCTTTATGCAAAATACGGTGTAATGACGTTTGTGGAATGCCTAATTTCAAAGAACGACGAGGAATGGACAAACCTGGGTTTTCTTCATCACTTTCGGCTACAGCAGCAATATTCTCGGCTGTTCTTGAGCGACGTGCACGGGTTTTATTCTTCACATCACTAACTTGTCTCGACAGCTGGAATTTTTCTACCAATTTCTGTATTGCGGTCCGACAAGGTGCTTCACGACGATCTAAAAATGTTCGAGTTTTACGAACCGTCTCTGCCACATTTTCACCATTTTTATAGTGAATTTTAATAATTTCAATGCGTTGTTGAATCGTGTATCGTTCCATTTTTATTAATGGCGTAGTTTCTACTTGTCAAATGTCAAAACATGACAGCTCCAAAAGTGACATCTACCGAAATAGCTGGCTAATTAAAATAACAAAAAATAGTTGTCCATTCTTAGAACGGGCTCACATCTGTTACATTGGAAACCCACACAACACAAAGTTGTCCATGTGAGAAAACGGCAGTATTTAAACCGATGCCTACATAGTCGAATTTTTGTCCTTGTGATTTCCTTTTCCAACATTCTTGATTTAATACTACTCTCGTTAATGTTCACGTGCGTTTCTCTGCCAGCAACTGGTAAAGTTTGTCGAAAATCGCCTCCCGCAACTACTAGTTTCCCACCAAATGGCAGCCCATTTGCGGAAATATCTATTCCGGTTATAAAACAAAGCCTGCTTAGATTTATATTTTTTTATCGTTTATTAAAAATAAATTTCTGAAATTGGTCCGCATTACCGCATTATTCTTTATATTTGTATTATTCAAAATATTTCATTTCTCGCATCGTAAAAAAGTAAGTCGTAAAGAGGATAGATTTAGCTTAACAACTTTTGGGGAGGACACAAGAGATCAACTCTGGTCACAGTGTCCGCAGGGTCTTATAGTTGAAAGGTACTAATCATATTATATTCAATTTATAGCTAGTTTCATAAAAAAGTTTTGTTCAATCCACCACCCTCGATGCACCCAGCTACCTATTTCCTGCAAATAAAACAAAAAGAATCCACAAAAAATTAAATTCACACATGAAAATATTCACAATACTTATCTAATTAAGTACCCTCAGTGCTCTTGAAAACTCCCACAATCATCCCGAGGATATCCTGCATAATATTAATCCACCTGAAAAAGAACAAAATGTTATTAAAATAACTAATACAAAACAATAAATAATACAAAACTTACCGAAAGTAGACGTACCTCCTAATATTTACAATTTGACCTGTAATCAAATTGACATTACGTCAAACAGACGATTTCGCCGCAGCAATTGGTACAAAAATTTCTAGGGCAACACCATGACGAGTATAGCAAAAGATCGGCTATGGCTGCTATCAAAAAAAGAGGAGTCATAGTGAAATCACCCATTTCCAAAATCCGAAATTTTCAGCCACGTTTATTCAGAGAGTGTCTCTGAAAAAAACCAATGCCTTAGAAACCATTGATTCGTAATCACTCCCAAAAATCCACATCCTATCCTCTCATATCTCCTTCCCCCGCCCTCCTACTAACAACTAACTCCAAAAAGAGAACGACATGAGGTACGACTGATAAGGCGGCGCATCAGCTGTTATTCAAAAGAAGACAACAAAACGAAAAGTTCGAAAGTCAAAAAACGACATCTGTCAACAAGGGGAAAAAAGAAGACATCAAACTGAACTGAGGGCTAAAGATGAGCCCCAACGATCACATAAGAACAAATAGCGAAAAACATCGAGGGAAACTACGACAAAGCAAATAGAAAATTCGGCGCAAAACACACTTGACTTGATTTGACTTGTGAAATCACCCATTTCCAAAATCAGAGTTGATCTGATCACATCCAAAAGTCTTAGAGTCTGTTCTGAGCGAAAATCCCAACCTAAATCTGAAGTTAATTCTGAATGCTATAACAGAAGTTAGTTCTGCATCCAAAACAGAAGTTGATTCTGGCTACCTAATAATATTTGAGGTTAACTCAATCCCAAATTCAGAAGTTGTTTCTGGACATCCTAAATTCAGATTGAGTCAAGCCCACATACAGAAGTTGATCCTATATACCATTCGAATTGAGGTTGACTAAAATTATTTCAACTAGGAGTTCATCTTAAAAATTGCACAAATTGAGGTTGAGTCAAGCAATTCTATATAGGAGTTAATCCTGACCAATTCAGCATCTAGATAAACTTTATACAAAAGTTAGTCCTGGTCTACTACCAGAGATTAACTCTGCAACAATTAAATAAAGGAGTTAATTCTGAAAAACTATATTGTATTACTGCAGTTCCACACGTAGCAGCATTCCAGTTCGCTGCATTTATAAAACGTGCACACGAGAAACGTCACAAGTGCTACTACCATCATACCCACACGCAGAAGCACACCAAAAAACTGCACGCTAGTAGCAAGGCATATTTGCTACACCTTCTCCAACGCACACATAGCAGCAATACAAGTTGCTATCTCTGTTAACTAATAAATTCTATATGAACAACTCTACCGCCCACACGTAGCAGTATACGCCATTTCGGGCAACATATAATAATACTTGAAGAGCAGACTAAATATTTTCTCACAGCTCATCCTTCTCGTGTCAACTGGCTCACGCATACGCTGATTCTTCATTTCAGGAGTAGAATATTAGGGAAAGGGTACGCAGCAGTTCACAACGTTGGAACTACATTAAACACATTGAATTTATGGATTTTAAAGTAATTTTTAATTGAATTTGTTTTTGTCAAGTTTTACTGAATTTTAAAATATTATTAAGTCTGGATTAGTGAATTACTGTGATGTTCGATGTAAGAACTAAATTAGCACATGAATAAAGTAAAGTTTTTATATTTTTTTTACTGACCAAGCTGAGTTATTCCTTAAAACCGGCACCCCCCATACAGTACACTAGTACACAAAATTTCCAATTTTATTAAAATGGCCAATATAAAAATATAATCATTGCACCTTGAACATAAGGTATATTTGTAAAAATCGGTTCCAAATGACTCAAAATAACTCCTCTTATCACTGTAAAAGAAACTCTGCATAATACAAATTTATTGATTAGTAAATAGAAAGTAATCCAAAATTCATTCATCATCTTCTAAAACAGCTGAAGTTTTTCAAAAACATCAATACTCTAATAAACAAAATAGGAAGAGGCATAAAACTTTAATAATCCACACATAATTCGCTCAACCGTAAAATCCCCATTAGGCCGGAAATATGTCAAATAATTGATGGCATTTGGTTTTATGTCACAAACTCTGGAAAAGCCTTTTATGAACAACCAAACTTTCGCTATGACATTTCTTGTGGATTTATTTTTCGCAAAAAACTTCAAAGAAGGTCAAATAAAAGTCGTAAAAATATCGTAATCCCGAGAAAAATCAGGAGCAAAATGAATTCGGATCCTTCTGATTTTCCAGCGGTTAGTGTTGTTGAATTTGATGACACTTGCTGGGCACCATCTACATATATATGTATATACCAATGAATGATATATACATACTACCTATACATATAAAATAGCTCTACAAGAACCATCATAGTTTTCACGTTGTATGCCCGTATTGGGATTATTCGTACCATGATGACAGAATATATAAAGTTGCCCTTTTGCCTGATATTGAATCAATTACTCACGTCTGACGAAGCATAAATTCTTGAGTCCGACACGACACATTCATACTATCGCCCTTCAATAAGGGTGAAAATTTTCCTTGATTTTTTCCAATATCTTCTATTGGGGATTGGCTTGAAGAACAGTTCTCTTTACACCATAAAAGAATTTCACTAGAAATCTTATTTTCTAGGATTTAACAGTGTTGGTAAAGGTATCGATTTGTTTCATTCTATAGTGAATTTGAAAAGCTCATTTGATTTTCATTATATTCGCTGCTGCTGTCTCTCTAAGGCTTTAAGATGGATTTAGAAAATATTTAAATGTTAATTGAAAATGATAAAATCGAAAATTGCCATTATAATTTTCACTTTTCTCCTTTCATAAAATCATTGAAAAGATATCGGATAAGCTTCAAAACTGTATCTTCTCCTTTATAGAAATTTTATTTGATGCCTTTGCTGTAAAAGGACAATTGTAAATTCGAAATGAAACATGGATTTTACACAAAATATTTTGAAATAACCTGTAAAAATAAGGATAGTTAAAATTTCAGTATTGAACATTCTATTTTGGTAAGCCGCGTATGTCGGAACCGTTCATTCGTTAAGTGCAATTTGAAGCTTTGTAGTCTAAATTGTATAAAAGAATATTTGCTAAAATTGAACGACAAACTGTATTGACTCAGTTTATAGGAGTGATGATATTGTACTCTGGCCAGATTTTGCTTCATGCCATTATCCACAAAAAAGAACCGAAATTTGTTAGGATCGTCGGCTTAAATTTTGTGTCTCTCGCATATTTTTTTTTCTACTGCTACTGTTTCGTTTCTACTTTTTGTAAAATTAGCAAATGTGAACTGAAAGTTTTCATCATCACTACAACTAATTTATCGTTTGCAAAATCTTACCATGGCAATATATACCTTTTGAAGTTTCTCGTATATCAAAGTTAGTTATGATAATCAAATATAGTGTTGAAAACCTATCATTTGATACCAAATATCCCTTTTGGGGATCAAACCCCTCCTCCTTCCTCCTCACCGTATGTTACTTAACGGGGCTTACAAAAAAAAAAAAACACTCACGATTTCTGTTCGCAAAAGCACAGAGGAAGATAAGCGCATAAAAGTATGCAATTTGCAAATTGAAACAAACCACTATATGTAGGTACATGCTGAAAATGAACGGCAAATGTTGTCTGAGCATGCAGGCTACAGCCCGCAGAGCATGCAAAAGAAGTGAAAGTCTTCCAAAAGCATATAATTCCATCTGACGGTGCTGAAGCGAATTAAAAACGCCAAATTGTATGCAAAATATATAAAAACAAGAAATTTTCGCCTCTACCATGATTAATATTATTGACTTTATTTTTCTCTATCATTACACTAAACAATTTGAGTTTTTCAAAATAAACAGAAAAAGGTTCGATCCTTGTCAAAAATTGAACTCTCTTTGAAATAATATCATAATTTTGGTAGTATTCCTCTCTGAAAATAGCAACTTTCAAATGAAAATATATTAGTAACCAAACTTTTTTATTGGTTTTGTTTCCATTACTTCCTCTTCCACCTCAATAGCTTTCATGCACACACGTAAAAATTTATTTACTTAATGTACCATTATTATGTAATTATGTACCAAAGTCTGCAAATTTTATGAATTGTAGAGTTTTCTAAAGTTTAATTACATACATACATACTAAACCCCGATATCTTTATTTTTGACGCGGCATTACCTAAGTTTATCCCTTTTCTCTAACTATGTACAGCTTTGATCATGAAACTCATGTACTGTGATTTTTAAGATTTAAGTAGTAGCAGCCTTAAGGAGGATTAATATTATGATGCTATGCATTTTCCCCAGAAATTGTGAGGGAGATTGCTTATTGAAAATTAAATATTTTACTGACTATCAAAACCACCTTAACAAAAGCTCCCTGCATGGACATGTTTAATAAATAAACGGTCAACAATACATGCTTTTCATCACTTAGTCGGTGTTAGTATTAGTATGTTCGGCCCATCCTCTGCTACGGCCCCATGGTCTGGTGGACGGCACTGACGAGGAAATGTAACCTGGAGGTGCTGTCAAAATTCCAGAGGGCTTCTTGTATGGGAATAACTGGATGTCTGCGCACCACGCCCACGGCAGCACTGGAGATCATGCTTGACTTACTGCCGCTGGACCTCTATTGCAGACGTGTAGAGGCAATTAGTGCTGTCAGGCTGCAGACATGAGGTTGGTGGATGGAGAGGGGTGTTGGGCATTCCAATATACTCCAGAAGATAGACTGTAGTTATTGCAGGGAAGAAACAGACTACCATGTACCAATGTTGACTTTTGGTGGGGGTGTCAGTGCAATGATGCCCACCAGGAGTGACTTGGATGGGAAATAGTTGATCATAACATCCGATTTTTCTATTTTTACGGATGGTTCCAAGAAAATTGCTGGCACAGGGGGTGGAGTGTACTCCAGAGATCTACAGTGGCACGAGTCTTATAGACTGCCTGAAATATGAAGCTCTTTTCAGGCAGAACTCGCAGCGATTTATCAGACGGCACCATTGGTATGTAGGTGCAGAGCGCCCTCACGGCACATATGCATATATACTAATAGCCAGGCAGCCATCAAGACCCTGGATGCTGTGCTGGTAGAATCAAGATTGGTGCAGTTATGCAAGACTAGCCTTGAGGTATTGGCTACAAGGCACAAGGTGACCCTATGCTGGGTGCCTGCCCATAAGGATATCTCAGGCAATGATATGGGTGAATTATAGCTCTGAATTAGATAGCTCCGCAGCGGTAGCTTTTGTGTGGATCCCAATCGGAGTAATAAAAGGGGAAATCATCAGGGGAGCCTATCAAAAGGCTAGCCTCCGGTGAAGCAACAAGAAAGCCTGCCGTATTGCGAGGCAATTGTGGCCGTCATATGACAGGAAAAGTATATAGGAGCTGCTTAATGATAGCAGAACAAACACCAGGAATCTAGCAGGAGTCCTAACGGATCACTGGGCCATAGGTGACCATGCTAGAAGACTGGGGATAGCGACGAACGAATTCTGCAAGAGCTATAAGGACTCGGAGAAAATCGAATCCGTCCAACACGTGCTTCGCGAATGCTCCGCTCTGATGAATAAAAGAAGTAGGCTACTGGGTAGCTACTTCTTTTCAAGTCTGGGGGAACTGCAAAACAAGGAATTAAGATGTGTCCTGTCCGCAATATGAAACACAGGTAGCCTTCTCAAATTGTGCCTACTATCACGAAAAGAGATTTTGTCCAGTAACAACGGAGAATCAACATTCGCGCTTAAGAGTTGATGCGGAGAAGTTACATCGGCAACGATACGAGGTTTCTCAAGCGAGTACATATTTAAAAGCTTCAAGCGATCCTCATAGGGTGAAAGAATCAAAGAATTATTCCAGGGTAGGTGCCTAAGAGCAAAGTGTAGGCAGTTCCGCTAAGTAGACTCGATACAGTCGATGTGTGTATACCGTAAAAAAGAGACCAGACCTGGCTAGCATATTCAAGAAGTGGTCTCACAAAGCAAGTTTACAAACGCAATGTTATGGTAGGATTTGAAAACTCTCGGGACCAATGTTTTATACTCGTTGATACCATATAGTTTATATGGGAGACAAAATTCAATCTGTGATCACTTTTGATACCCAAGTCAAAGACAGAACCCACACGGCGAATCAAGGAATCCGAGAACTTATAATCATATGTTTGATGCCTATAGAAAGTCATAACCTCACATTTGTCGATATTGAGTACCAAATTATTGAAATTTTTGAAGGTCACCCTGTACGTATACCTGTTCACAATCGTTAACAGATTCAATCTGAGCGAAAAGCTTAACATCGTCAGCATAAATCCAGACCATACAGTACCTGACAAGAGAGACAATGTCGTCAATAGACAGAATAAAGAGCAACGGGCCCAAGTGACTCCCTTTAGGTACACCAGAAGAAGCCTTCAAGACTCTAGAGATGGAATGGCGGAATAAGATTTGGTATATTCTATTGTCTAAATAAGACTCTGTCCATTTTTGAAATGTTGGGGGAAACCCATACTTTTCCATTTTAAAGAGGATCACGGAGTGAGATAGCTTGTCGAAGGCTATACTAAAGTCTGTATAAATACATTCTGTCTGATAGCCTTTTGCCAACCCTCCAATAGTATCTGAGACAAATTCCAATAAGTTGGCGGTAGTAGACCTGCCCGAAATTAAGCGGTAGTAGACCTGCCCGAAATAAAGCCATGTTGGTCTGAAGAAAGCAAATTCTTACAGGAAATTGATAGCTGAGAGTAAATAATAGATTCGAATAATTTAGGCATGCAGGATAATTTTGCAATAGGCCTTAGGTAGAAATTTCATTTTTACTACCGTTTTTGTGGATAGAATTCTGTGTCACAGAAAAGTGATTCCCTTGTTGTCAAGTTATTAAGTGGAAGAGGGATTTCGATTATGTCGTCACAGTTTAGTCCAGGAATTGATAAATGGTTTCCTTTTCCAACATCTAAGAGCCGATACTTGATTTAATGCTATTTTCGACAATGTCCATTTCAGGGGAATGAACAACCCGTAGAATTTGTCGAAAATAGCGTCCCAAAAATGGCAGATCATTTGCGAAAATTTCTTGCAGAAGCTTTTTATTTCATCTGAGTCCCGTGTTTTGAATTTTTATCTCATCTATCATTAGGGTTGTAAGTAAAAATGTTTATGTTTATGTTAAAACTTATCACGCTACACAATCAAAAATTCAATCAATCAATTACAATCAATGCATCAAGAATCTTGGCAAACCGCAAAGGTAACAAAGGTTTCTGGTTTCTCGACAAAACCATAAGGAACAGCTTCTCCACTTTCTCTATACCTTCACTACTTAACAATAGTGAAGTCGTAGTTGACTCCCTGGATAATGCTAATATTTTGGTTGCTAGATTCGCTTCAAATTCTCGGCTTCCACCTACGTTACAGATACCTGTTTTGCATCTCCCGTGTGATTGTCTACAAGAGCCAATACACACCCGTACGAGATATGTGTTCAAGGTCCTTAAGGAGATCGACATTTCCAAAACTGCGAGTCCTGATGGGTTCTCGCGCGTGTTAATTCAAAGCTGCACCTCATCCTTGGCTAAACCTCTTCACAGACTTGTCGTATACGACACGAACCTTTCCAACTGCTTGGAAACTAGCCCACGTTCAGCCTATTCTCAAAAAAGGAGAGGTAAGCGATCCCTGAAATTATCGACCAATTGCAATCACTTCGATTCTTTCGAAGATGTTTGAATCTATCATTAATTCCAAATTAATAAAGTATCTAGAAACTAATCAACTCATCAACAATCGCCAATATGGCTTCCGGACTGGACGCTCATCTTAAGACTTGCTGATCTTTTTTTTACGGAACGTTAGAACCGTAGTCTCCATTGTTGTGGCCTTTGATAGAGTCTGGTCGCTCCCCTCCTCTTCTATCATGTATTGAAAGTTTTCTATCTGATCGCCTAATTCGTGTTGTATTAGATGCGTTACATCTGAATCTCACTCTATAATTGCTGGTGTGCCCCAGGGTTCTGTTATCTCCCCGTCTCTCTTTCTAGTTTTCATTAATGATCTGCTTCCCCATACTTTCAATCCCATCCATAGCTTTACCGATGACAGTACCCTTGATTTCGCTTACTCCTTTGATAATGGGAATCCTGCATGTGTCAAATTAGATTGCATGACTAAATTATTGAATACGATCTTGCCAATAACCTCCCAAGATTATTAACCCTATCATGTACCGGCAGTATAACGCTGTTTCAAATTATTGTCGGAACATCAATGTTATCTCGGGATGAGGCGTAAAGGGCAATGCACTTCAATTTATCAGGGTTGAGCACTAGCCCATTTAATAACGATCAATCGCTGATTCTATCTAGCTCAGAATTCATGCGGGCAATGCAGTCCTCAAGAAGTCCTATAGGCCTATTAAGATATAATTCCACATCGTCAGCATACAGATGCATCTTCTAACAATTGACTAATCAATAAAGGGCCTAGTACTGATCCTTGAGGAGAACCACAGAGAATGGGTAACGAGCCAGAGATTACTTGTCCTACTTTAACTCTCTGCTGACGATCAGATAAAATCTCTCTAGCCAATGGCAATGGCAGAAGAAATAAACCCAAACCTGATGGAGATTTTCTGTAGAAGTTAACTATGATCAACGCTGTCGAAAGCCTTTAAAAAATCGAGAAGAACTAAGGCGCTAAACTCGTTCTTGCTTAACGTAGACCTTATATTTGTGGAGACTTTAAATATTGCTGTTTCATAGCTGAAAGAAGAGCGAAAACCTGATTGCCAACGCGTAAGTAAATTATCGCTTTCCACGTCCTCGAGAATTTGTTTATAAATTAGTTTCTCCAGCACCATCGATAAAAAGCACAAAATACTTATTAGTCGGAAATCGGATGGTAATTCTAAGACACAAGTTTTTTTGGTACTGGTAATACTGTTGCTGCTTTCCACGCTTTAGGAAAAGCGGATGACATCTAACACGTGTTTATAATATGAAGCGGCAGCAACAGCTTAATAAAGCGAGGTGTTAAGCTGTCAGGGCCAATTAGTTCCAACCTGATAGAAAAGATTGCGGAAATCTGTTCATCAAGGAAAATCCCACGAAAGGAGAAAGAGTTGTTGTTGCTAGCTTGTGAGAGTAATGAGCGCGGAAAACTAAACGGATTTAATTGGTTCGCTTAAGTTCTTGGGGATGACTTGTTAGAGGGGTCAAATAATAATTTGATTCATCCGCTTCAAGTTCATAAGTAGCGCTATCCTTACCAAAAATTCCAGCGTTCCGTAGATTGCGACACACAATTTTCGGTTGAAAATCGTATTAGTAGTATTAGTAGTTTAGTCGAGCATTCGTTTTGAAGCGCTTATATCGTTTGAACAGGAATTCTCGCTCAGCAATAAGCGAACAGATTTCGGATGAAAACTATGGGCACCCCACTCTATGGATAAGTCTCACTCTCAAAGGGACGTATTTTTCGAACAAGTACGCGAAAAGAGTGGAGAAAACCTCTACCTAATCATCAGCCGATGCAGAATTGAGTAACTCATACCAGAGAAGTAGTTGTCATTCTTCAAATAAGGCATCCAGATTAATATTATTGTAATCCCTGTATGGAAAGCCTTGAGAAGACCCTAGATAGTAAATCATGATCCAAAGTGCTGGGTTGACTAATCTGGTTAAACATCAAAATATTTTACTTAAATCTGGAACAAAAAATAAATCTAATAATGAAAAAACTGGTTAGCTAACAGGTCACGTCGTAGAAGGTTTATATTAAAATCTTCACCCACAATCACATTTGTATAGCGTTGTGTTATGTTAAATAAACAATTTTCCAGTTTCCTAGCATTATCAGTGTTACAAGTTGTATTACTAGCAAGGAACTCCGAAAAAACAAATTTATACGGTGATTGGTTATGCGTTCAGAGGAATGCGGACAGAGACAGATGTGCCGCCACATCTCTTCAGTGGGTACCTTGGCAATTATGAGGAATGAGAGGGCGAACTTGCTAGCCACTAAAGGCTCAAAAGTCCTCCTTTCACTGAAAACCTGCTATTGGTGTTGCCACCTCAATAATTGGCAGCAGCGATGTACGAACCTAAACACTTTCAGATGTACAAAACTTTTTCTTGGTGACCCAAATGGGAAGTTTCGTATCATTCTCTAGGGGATCGGAAGAAAACAATACAAAACTGTGGTTGACATCATCACTGGCCACAGTTTGCTTCACTCTCATCTAAAAAAGATGGGAATCATTTGCAACCCTAAGTATCTACCCTGCCTGGAAAGTGAGCTTGAGACAACCAAAAACTTTCTATGAACTTTTTCGGTTTTTACCCGGCACGGACTAGATATGCTTAGGGCTGCCCTCCTATCTGCGCATGAGTTGGAAAGCTTCTCTAACCTGGACCTGATGCGTCTCATTAAGTGGACAGTAAGGTTTCGGTGAGAAATCTTTTTTTTTTATTTTTTTTTATTTTAGTAGATCAAAACAATTGACCTTCGTGATTGGAATCTCTCATCCCCTATGGCTGCCAAAAAAAGGTCAGGATGGCAAAAACGGAAGATCAATTGCAAAGAGGTACCTATCTGAAGAAAAATAAGAGATTCTCTCTCCAAAATATGACGGAAAGAATTAAAAATTAAGCCTAACTCTCCACTATCGTTACAGTATAATAAAATAACAGTTAAATATAATTTTCTATTCTTGGTTCGGCAAAATATGACATTTTCTTCCCGGCTGAAGCAGTTGGCTTAGAATTTAAAAGCAACAGGTTACATTAGCAATATATTACATAAGAAAATTAAATTGAAAAAAAGTAAAGATTTGTAGCAACAGGAGCTAATAAACCATCACAAGGTGTACATTTTCTCGAAAACAAAAGAAATGCCTATAATTTGAAAAATACATGACTTAGATTATTTTTTTATATTTTTCTGGTAACTGTTACGATTTGGTCTATCACCTGGTTCCGGCTTGACGTGGACTTACGGGACACCCTGTATATACAATAAAATTTCATAAATAAAGTTTTAATTAATTATTTCAATTCATCTACAGTCTCAGTTCAAGTCAAGTTTTTTGTGTCACTATCACATTTTTATGGCATAATCAATAGAAATCGGTGTTAGTTCAACAAACTTAAACCAATTAACTCTGCGTTTCCTGAGTATTCCTATACACATGCAATATCCTGCAATTAAGTTCTCAACATATTTCATTTCCTCTACTACCGTGTCCTTCAATTCACAGCGGTTTTCCTCAGGAATCCATTACATGGCTCCTGCTATTTTCCACTTTTATTAATGATCTCCCGTTAGTAAAGAGCCAGAATGTTGCCCTATAAAATTTCTTGAAATTGATTTAAATCTAAGCCAAAAGGAACAGAATTCTCTTTTTAAAGGAAATGTTTTTAAAAACTACCTCTTTATCCACAGCCCCACAACGCCTATTAGTTAGGCCCCACAAAGTAAACTTTTTCATGATATTTCCTTTGAAATTGTCTTATGAAATCTAATTAGAAGAAAACAACTGGTAAAATAACGCCCTTAGGGTAGTGCCTTAAAAAATTAAGGTTTTTTTTTTTAATTTTTCTTCCTTTGTAATAATTATATGGTGAACAGCTTTTCTTTTATTTCCATAGGTATTTAAAAAAAAGTACTTACATACTTTAGAATGTTCTCATAAAATGCCCTGCAAATAAAATAAAAAGCCGCAAAAGGATATTCACAAGGGACGATGAATTTAGGTCAAGATATAATTTCCCTTGGTCGCCTTTTTATGGCTGTCACTATCATTATACGTAGGTAGGATGTATGTATGGAGTTATGCCAGTTTATTAGCATTATACTCGTATATTTTCAGAGGCCATAAACTGGAAAGCTTTCATTTGCGCGTATGACCCTAGGGCTCCTTTTGTTCATATAACATTTATGAGGTGATTGAATTATGAATATTAAGTTGAGCTCTACCGCTTCAAATTTTATCACGTTCCTAATTTGCCCAAATTCTACATAATTAGCTTGGTGTATGTGGGTAAAAAAAGAACATTTGAAATAAGCCTCGTCGCAAATTCAAGTGCTCTTTAAAATTGTAAATTTTACATTAAAATTATTTGGTTCTCATATTTTTTAATTTGTCATAGTCGTATTCTAGTGATCTAATTTTATTGCGCCTAGTTGGATTAGTATTAGATTTGAGTAGTGAGTAGAGTGATTTTGCATCCCATGGGCTTATTTTGATTCCCTCATTTTTGAAGCTCATTAACTGGAGCTATGTCGACAAACTTCAATGAGCTGGGCATTACTTGTGAGAACAGGTAGTATTGCCCAAGAAGTCTGTATAGTGACACTTCACATCTACAGTTTCCTCTTTATCATCTGCATAATCTGTACATTTGTGGACCTCATTGTTGATCCTTTCTGGACCAGCTGGTCTTCTTTGTCGTTGCCAATAATGCTGATATACCCAAGCACCCAAATTAGAGTAATTATGTTTGACTGCGCTAATTTTATTAGATCTTGCGAACAGTCCCATGCAAGTTTTGATTCAAAATGTTTGATCCGAGAGCCAATATTGCGGCCTTGCTGAGAGGATATAGATCCTGTAATTAATGGATCCTCTTTTGATGTTTTCCCTGATATAGAGTAAAATTTTGCTTTGAAAATAGTATTGGTTGTAAACTCTGTATACCAACTATAGCTTATTCAGATTTGGTGGATTGGTTTAACTCCCATACTATTTGCTCTATCTTCTGCAGTCAGCAGGGGTGGTAGGCTTGGTAATAACTTTAGGGCTCCAGTAGGAGTGGTTCGCATGGCCCCTAGTACTCTTACGCAGATTAATTTCTCTAGTTTATTGAGTTGTGACTGTGATGTTTTTTGTATAGTTTTGGGCCACCATATAGATGATGCATATACGAAGACTGATCTGGCTATTGCCACATACATCCAGTGAATTATTTTGAATCTTACTTCCCATATTTTTCCCAGAAAGCTTCTACACGTCCAGAGGGAGGTCCTGATCTTTTGGATGAGACGTTTGATATGAGCATTCCATTTTGGCTTTTCGTTTAGAGTTAACCGCAGAAATTCAACATCTTAAGAATACTTAATTGTTTCTCCAAGGAATGTAGGGCTATTTATTTTTGTTCCCTTTGGGGATGTAGGACAACTTGTCCGCCACGTTACAAAAAAAAAAAAAAGAAATTGATTCGCTTAGGATTTATCGGAAAATTATGTGTTAAAGTTTTGCTTAATCTAAAATGTTTGTATTCGAAAAATTTAGTTGTGTTTTTATCTTGGGATTCCACGATATTTTTCCCTAAGTGAATGAAAACTATTTTGATAGCATTTTGACTAGGGGGGGGGGGGTAGGAGACGTCGTCGCCAGTATATGTGAATAATATTCCATTCTAGGTCTGATATAGGGCTTGAAGAGGAGCGCCAGATTTATTGGGAAATATTTCTAACACATTAAATCAAAGACATTTAGATGCTTCTTTGGCAACGGAGAAGATGTGGTTTGTCCAGCTTAATTTACTGCAAAAGTTAATGCCAAGAATGCTTAGTAATGGTGAATCTGAAATTAAAGCTCCATCAAATCAAATGGGAGTGGTTAAAGCGCGATCGAGATGAAACAAGTTTGGGTCTTAAATGCATTGAATTCGACGTAATTCGCTTTGCCCCAAGCGAAGATAAATTCAGGATCGTTATTCATTGATCTAATTATACAATCTCGTTTGACAAATGTGGAATTCTCTCTGAAGTCCGCAAAAGTATCAAAGGAGTAAGCGAAATCAGGGTACACTCATCGGCAAAACTATGGATAGGATTGAAATCAAGAGAAAGCAGATCAATAATGAAAATTAGGAAGAGATACGGAGAGATAACCGAGCCCTGGGGCACACCGGTATTTATAGGTTGAGGTTTTCAGATGTAAGGGCATCTAATAAAGGGTTTTCCAATAAGAGATGTTATTTTAATTAGTCCGCTATTTCGGTATATGTCACTTTTGGAGCTGTCATTTTTTGGCATTTGACAAGTAGAAACTACGCATTACGAAAAATGGAACGATACACGATTCAACAATGCATTGAAATTATTAAAATTCACTATAAAAATGGTGAAAATGTGGCAGAGACGGTTCGTAAAACTCGAACATTTTTGGGTCGTCGTGAAGCACCTTGTCGGACCGCAATACAGAAATTGGTAGAAAAATTCGAGCTGTCGGGACAAGTTAGTGATGTGAAGAATAAAACCCGTGCACGTCGCTCAAGAACAGCCGAGAATATTGCTGCTGTAGCCGAAAGTGTTGAAGAAAACCCAGGTTTGTCCACTCCTCGTCGTTCTTTGGAATTAGGCATTCCATAAACGTCATTACACCGTATTTTGCATAAAGATTTGGGTCTTAAGCCTTAAGGCTTATAAAGTTCAGTTAACACAAGAACTCAAGCCGGCTGATCATCAAAGACGTCGAGTCTTTGCTGATTGGGTCCTTGAAATGCATGAAAATGATCCGGAATTCCATCGAACACTAATCTTGAGTGATAAGGCCCATTTCCACCTCGATGGCTTCGTCAACAAGCAAAATTGTCGCACCTGGGGCTCGGAAAACCCAAGAGTTATAGTTGAAAAGCCTCTCTATCCTCAACGTGTGACTGTTTGGTGCGGTTTATGGTCCCGCGGGGTCATTGGACCTTACTTTTTTGAAAGTGAGGCTGGAGCAACAGTTACGGTGAATGGATTGCGCTATCGACAGATGATTAATGATTTTTTATAGCCGAAATTGGATGGTATTGATCTGGACAACGTTTACTTTCAACAAGACGGCGCTACGTGCCATACAAGCAACGAAACCATTGATCTTTTACGGGAAAATTTTCCGGACCGTGTTATCTCTCGAAGAAGTGATCACAATTGGCCACCGAGATCTTGTGACGTAACACCTTGCGACTTCTTCCTTTGGGGCCACGTGAAAGAGAAGGTCTACGCCAACAGCCCAGCGTCGATTCAAGACCTCAAAGATGGAATTCGAGAGGCTATCGAGGACATAGGGCAGCCACTTTGCGATTTGGTTATGGAAAATTTCATGAAAAGGATATGGTCCTGTAGGCGTGGTCGTGGTGGTCTTTTGGCTGATGTTATTTTCCATTATTAACGGCATACCTTCCTCTTTATAATGAAATAAAGATCCGATCATTTATCTCAAAATATGGCATTTTTCTTTGAATATCAAAATAACACCTCTTATTGGAAAACCCTTTACAACACCACTTAAGCGACCAGATAGAAAACTGTCAATCCATAATAGAGAAGGAGGGGAGAGACCAAGCGCTTAAAGTTTGACTAAAAGTGCAAGATGCCAGACTCTATCAAAGGTCTTAGAAATGTAAAGAGCAACGTTTTGGACTAACCAAAATTATGAAGACCACGGTTCCAACGTTCCGTAAAAAAAGTTAGGAAGTCTCCAGATGAGTGTCCAGCTCGGAAGCCATACTGGCGATCGTTGATGAGGTGATTGGTTTGCAGATATTTCATTAATTTGGCGCTAATGATAGATTCAAAAACCTTCGAAAGAATCGAAGTGATTACAATTGGTCGATAATTAGAGGGTTAGCTACCTTCTCCTTTTTTGGGAATAGGTTCAACGTGGGCTAGTTTCCAAGCAGTTGGAAAGATTCCTGTCCGAAAAAGACAATTAGAATAGTTTGCACAGAGGTTTAGCCAAGGATGAGGCGCAGCTTTTAATTAAAAAGGGACGATCCCCTTAAGGACCTTCAACATATCTCTCGTACGGATGCGTATTGGTTCTTGTACACATCCACAGGTATCTGTAAAGTGGGTGGAAGACGAAAATTTGAAGCGAATCTAGCAGACAAAATATTAACCTAATCCAGGGAGTCAAATACGACTTCACCATTGTTAAGTAGTGAAGGTATAGAGGAAGTGATGAAGTTTCTCCTGATGGTTTTGACGAGGGACCAGAGACCTTTGCTTTCTTTGCGGATTGCCGAGATTCTTTGTCTAATACTCTTCTCAAAAAGAAATTTCTCTCTCTGGATAATGGACTTTCAGAGTGTTCTGTGCAGTCTTGTAGACTAGTTTCAGCTCTTGGCATGGATGTAATTGATAAGCGTGAGAACTTCCCAATCAGCATTTTTATAGTGCCAGAGAAGCCTGCTTGTGGGTGGAGAGGTACGGCTGTACAAGGGAGAACTGACTCAGATTTAATACATGTCGGAGTGAAATTAAAGAAAAGATCTAATAATCTATCACCAAATGCATCGGGTACTCACGTTTGTTCATCCACTAGTTGCTGCAATTTAAAAGATTCACAGAAGAGTTCAACGAAACGTCCCGCAGGGCTTGTGGTAGAAGGATGTCTGAGCCACGGTATGTTGTGGACGTTGAAATCATCAGCCAATATGATTTCAGAGGAAGGTGAGGCAGAAAGCAGATGATCACTATTGTTAGAAATATTGTCAAATACGATGATCACTCAAAATCTGGAAAAGAAACTGAAACTGGATCTGCATTGTGTGTGATAAGGTTCAGTCTTAACATTAGTGTTTACGATTTTTGTAGTTTCTCAACACCGTCTTTAAAATTATTTCAAATATTCCAAGTCCATGGATCTGACTCCAAGAAGGCATTGGAAATATATATCTTCTTGAAAAAGCCTTGACTGTTGCGAGTAATGAAATTTTCTAAATAAACTTTGATTTGAGGCTTTTCTTTTAGTATTGCTTCTTCTCTCTTAATCGCGTCGATCATTTTCTATTTTGTTATGATTAGAAAATCAGGATCCAAAAATGTAAAACCAACTAATTTCTCAGAAAAATACCACTGGTGTAATGTTCGAGCTTTTTGCAAGCAGCATATTTGAGATATTCTCATTAATTATAGAAGATTTACATCAAACACAGATTCTTTGCCGGTACGCTTACCGTCAATGGTGCAGTAGTAAACCAAGCCTTGATACGAATAATAACAGCAAAGAGGCACATACGAAACATCCAGACCTTCAGGGAATAAATCATTTTGGATACCTATGGTGCATGATGCATTGCACTTATTGTCATAAACTGAACACAATAAAGCTAGAAACTATCCAGAAAAATTATGAAGAGCTCCAAAAACTCCTCGTAATTATCACGAACTGGCTTCTCTTTATATAATAGCCATTTAGTAAATTCGATATGTTCAGTCCACACATAAAATCCCTCGATGCAACTTCCTCCCCAGATTATATTCCTAAAAAATAAAACAAAGAAATCACAAAGTATCTAGTTCTAAATAATAAATTTTAGAATACTTATCTGAAAGAAAAAAAACGAATAACATCCTATACACTATTCAGATCATCCATAAAGTCCCATCCGATAATATTCAGCCAGAAGTGCTTCAAAATTAAGCCACAAATTTTCAGATGGCTCATCTTCACGAAAGATTGTTTATGTATAAAAATAAATATAAACTTTATAAATGAAAATAAGGAAATATGTACCAAGTATACCAACCGCAGTATATTTCATTGAATAAATAACTAATAAGGAAGCGGGGTATCGTGCGAATACAGTGTACGTGTTTAAGAATTTCAATGACAGTGGGACCTACGGCCGGGGGGTGGAGGGGTTGGGGGGGGGGGGGGGGGAGAAATGACAAGAGGGCGTCGTTGCTATTTTGTGTCAGTTCAACATTCTGTCATTTCATTATTTTGAAAAGGAGTTATCGGATTTGAATTCGCTATATTCTAATAAATAAATAATTTAACAGGATAATAGTAGTGTTAAATTAGTGTAAAATATACTTTTGTGAACGCTTATTTATGTAATAGAGACTCCGGAGTCTTAAAAAACCGTAATGAAGTGCGCTATGCTGTGCTGCAGGAACGAACAGAGTTATTGTCGTGGGAAATCATTCTTCAAGTAATTTTAATAGCTTTACTTATTAATTATAGTGTTTCTAACAAAATAAAAGTGAAATATTTATAAAAATAAACAGCCATGGCAAAAAAATTAACACTTTACCAATGCCGGTTTGTTTCTTTACAATTGAATTGTCACTGGTGGCTAATTATGCCAGTCATACAAATATTATCTGAAAATAAGGGGGACCTAAAAATTTGTTAATTTTACATAGCAATTTGGATTATAAAAAATGTCCCTCTTCAAAATGTCAGAATTTCATTGCTGCCATGACGAAACAAATACTAACAGAGCACACTAATACATTTCGCCGAGGGCTTACGTTTTCACCCGATATGCCGTTTCCTTATTAGTTATTTATTCAATGGTATAATTAGTTTTCGTAATGTCATTCAAATGACATTACATTACATCAGATGTTCTCGCCTTCGCCGCAGCCAGAGTTCAGTGCAACTTAATGGCCCACTATGGCGTCACGTGGGACGCCGCCGTCAAAGTTTAATAAACCTTGAGAACGAGCGTTGCCAAGGCAACCCATCACGAAGCCGAAACGTAGCGGTTTGCGACGGCTATAAAAAGGCGACGAGCTGCAACAGAATAACCCATTCCCAATTCAGAATTTGATCTGAACACATCAGAATTTACTCTGATTTTCCTAATTATCCAAACCAAATTTTGTTTCCAACTAAGTAGGAATTTACTCCTACTGTAGAAATTGAATTCTGCTAAATCTATCCCACACCTAAGTAGGAATTTACTCCTACTGCAGAAATTTAATTCTGCTAATTCCATCCCACACCTAAGTAGGAATTTACTTCTACTGCAGAAATCTAATTCTCCTTATTTTTGCGTCTCCCACCTGAGTAGGAATCTACTCCTACTGCAGAACTCTAATTCTGCTTACTTTCATCTTTCATCTAAGCAGGAATCTACTCTTGCTGCAGAAATTTACTTCTGCCAAAATAGTTATTTCCATTACTACTATAGTGCTTAGACGTGCAGCACAAAAACTTCAATTTTATTAATCGTGGATATTTTTTTCTTTCCTTTTCAGAAATAAGGAGAACAAACACTGTGACGACATTTCTCCCCTTTTCTTGTAACTGACTGAACTTTCTGAATTATATTGAATTATCGTACTAGGCTAGGAGCTAAGTTAATCTTAAGTATTGAATTATTTTACATAGACTAAGATCGCGTTAAAATGAATTTGTGGTATTAGTTTTAAGTGATATATTGAATTAAAATTTTATATTTGAATTTAAACAAAGCTGAGTTATAATTTTACAACCGTCACCCCCCCTTTAGCTTGAGCACAGATCTCACACGATAATTTCTACTTTTATTGGATCAAGAATAGGCGTTAGTTCAGTCACATCAGTAATTGTAGAGAAATCGAATCGAATAATAGTGTACCATATTTGTTTATACCTTCTAAAGAGCTTATGAGGTTTGTAAACTCACAGTAAATTCAGCCTAAACTAGTAGTTCCATAATATGATGATTGCAAATAAAGTTCAACAACTTTTTCGCCAGCTTATTGTTGATAAAAAAACAACATACCCGCACCTTTGTGCAAACCTGTGTCAGTTACCTTTGTTATCACCCATGCCAGGATACATTCATTAATCGCCAAATATCTTTGAATAATTTCCAAAACTTCTTTGGAAGTAAATCAGCATGCAATTTTATGCCAAAATAGATATACTGTTGGTAGACTTTATCAGGTATAGCTTATACGTAATCCCCGCATAAAAGCACATGAACAAGGGCCCAATTTTTTGTGATTTTAAGCGGGTGTTGCTTGTAGCCAATAAGCCCGATTAAAAACACAAAATGTGCTTTTATACAAATGCCCGAATAAAAGCACAAAATAATCGAATTTTTACTATAGTAAGCGATAGCCGACTACAAGCACAATATATGCTATTATAAAAAGTTCGCGATTTAAGATACAACAAACGAACTATTTCTTATAGAGTAGCTACTTATACCTAAATTTGAAAAAATAACATAAATTTGCCAAGAAATATTTTTATTCAAGAACAATGTATACAGGGTATCCAAGGAATAGTGACAAGCGGATGTCTAGAGGTAGAGTACCCTTAGGGGTACCCGATTTTTTGTAGTTTACGAGTTATGGTTTTTTCGTGATTTTTTACCAAACTACTAGTGACTTGAATAATTGAGACGAATTACTGATTTTTTTCCAATATAGTTGAGTGTTAGGCCCACCCAATGCAAAAAATTAAATTCTGTAGCTCATACCATTGCGCCAAAAGAAATTTTTAAATTCCATAAAGTTCAACATAATAAAAGGTGCCAAAATCTTTGAGGGCTATTTAAAAAAACAGTCATATAACTCTTCACTCAAAAGAGATTTTAAAAACTTCCCCGTTCCATTAGCTATTTACCGTGTAAATTTTATTGAGATATATCTTTGGCGTCATAGCTAAAATTCTATTCAAAATGTACTAAGTTTTAAATCTATTGAAACTGGGGTGCTAGATTTTTCGCACCTTAGATTGATTCTAACTCAGTGGGGTTATGTCAGATCGGAAAACGGGTTTCATTGTTCAGCTCAGCTCATTATCAACTGGAATTCGCAAAAGATTATTTTTCTCTGGATACTTCATACCTAAATGATGCTATAGAGATCCCAAGTAACATTTCCCCTTTTTTTCATGTCGAATTTACGTCTATTGGACGTAAATTAGGGCAGCGACTAATTGTGGTTAAGTTAAGATTACCTAATACTTACGTCCGATTTACGTAAGTGGAGAATGAAAGGACGTCGTATCGACGTAAATATTAGGGAAATTAGGGAATATTTCCTTATAGGACACAGGACTCATTTCCTTGATTTGGTAAATTTAAGGTAAATTTCCCGCCGAATTTACGTAAATTTTCCTTAATCTCGACCTATTTTCTACTTAGTTTAACTCATGTTAAGGTGTGTGTTAATATAAAAGGAATTACATTTTATAAGAATTGTATATGTATATTTTCCCTAGTAGGTAATGTAAATATAATGAACAAGGCACATAACTCCAAATTGAAAGATTATGAGAATTATTGCTTTAACAAGGTATATGGAAATTATGGCTTATTCAAAATTAATTCTCGCAGCTTCTAAGCGTTCAATTTTTAAAACGAGAAAATTTTTGTTGATAAATATGGAAATAATTTATCCAAAAACAACAACGCGCTTTCAAAATATTGTATATTTAAAAAATAATAATTTTAAATTTTTTTAAATTATTCTGGTTTCCGATTTAGAGCATTGAAATTAATTTAAATATGCTTTAATCGTTCTGAAATTAAGAAAAATTCATTTAATTGGGTTTTCTTTGTAGTAACTATGGAAAAAATTAAATTAAGGTATAATGTAATTTTTCTATCCATTCCTTTAATATATGGCAGCCATGTTTTGTTTAATAAATATGGCGTATATTACATTTCTCGACCTAGAAGTTAGTTTGACTTACAATTTTTCCTTATACGATGAATTTCCTGGATGGCAAGACGAAATAACCAAATTTTTCGACTTTGAGGGCAAAAATCCTTATTTAGGTAATTTTGTATTCAAAGGTTATGAACATTTTTTTTCTATAAATATATTTCAACTTAAAATAAGGCATTTCGCCCCATATTATGGAATTTCGCCTTAAATAGGTAAAAGAGATTTGACAATTGAAAGAATTGAATTGATTTATTTACGTCTTAAAAATAGTAAACCATGTGATTAGCATCATCATTTGGATACAAAAAAAGCGGGTGAATGCAAATGCAGTTGAATATGCGCATATTCCGCATGGTTGGGAAGCAAATAATTAAGTGTACCTATTTCCCAAATCAAGCGTAGCATCTTTAAGCAAGATGCAAATGGTATTTCAGAGCCTGACTGATTCCGATATAAATAGAAATAGAATTAACATTTATTGAATGTACACAAGATATTATATCTTATATATAAGTACATTAATAGAAAGGACAAAGTTAGTATATAGGCATGAAACAAAATAAAAGCGAGCAAAAGAGATGGCATTATTTAAAAAAAAAAAACAAAAAATCTATATCCTAAATAAACTAAGGTACATAAAACAAGTAAACAAACTAAAACTAATAACTAATAAACTAAAAACTAACAAAAAATAACTTAGACTAGAAAAAAAAACTGAACAAACAAATGTGAAAGCTCAGCACATAAAGATAAAAGAGTTCAAAATACAAATCGCGAGCTTACTTGCAAAGGAATTAATTAAAAATAAATAAAAATATAAATACATAATCAACAAAAAGAAACCAAACTTAAATGAAAAATTAAATTAAATTAAAATCCAAAAGAAACAAAAACATGAGCAAAAATTGCAAAATAAATAAAAATTATAAAAAAAAATAAATGTGCCTTAAATAGGAGCAACATTTGTAATCTTGATGAAATGATTCAATGAGAGGAGCAGTTCAATAATTCCAGTGATAATGTAGTCACAAAAGTAAATGAACTTTAATTTTTAGTTGTATTATTACGTAATTTCAACTATTAGGGATTTCGCCAAACGTGGCCTATTAGTCCAATTCACCTTGAGGTTAATTTTTTTGGGAATTCGGACTTTGAGGGCGAACACAATTGAATAGGAAATTATTTAGGGATGTACGTTATCTTGCCTTGAACTTTGGAATAGATCTAACTACAAACTCCATACATTTCCTTAAAGTTGACCTCAAAGTTAAGTAAAATTTAGGTAAAAAGTAAGGAAATTTTCTTTATTTCTCCTAATTCCTACGAGGTAAATTAAAAAGGAATTATAACGTAATTTTTCCCTAAGAATTAACTACAAAGGCAAGATTACTTTGAGGACCTAATTTAAGGAATTATTAAGTAAAATTTCCTTTCTAATTAACCTTAAAGGAGAGTGGCCTTTGAGGTTAAATTCTTAAGTCTAATTTACGTAATTCTAACCAAAATAGGTCGAGCGGCCCTCAAAGATAGGAAATTCAATCTTCAATGTTACTTGGGATATCTCAATAAAATTTACATGGGAAATAGCCAATGAAATAGGAAAGTTTTTCAAATAAGTTTCGATGAAAATAGTTATGTGACTTTTTTTTTAAATCGCCGTCGAAGATTTTGGCACATTTTATTATTTTGAATTTTATGTATTTTGATAATTTCTCTTGGCACAATGGTGTGAGCTATGGAATCAAATCTTTTTGTTTTGATTGGGCCTAGCACTTAGGTAAATCGGGACAAAAAATCAACAATTTCTCTGAATTATTCAAGTCACTATGACCAAAAATATCTTCGAATTAGTAGTTTGGTAAGAAATCACGAAAAAATCATAACTCGTAAACTACAAAAATCGCAGAGCATACATGGGATGATTCGGGTACCCGTGGGGTGCTCTACCTCTGGACATTCGCTTGACATTATTTCCTGGCACGCCCTGTATATATAATGTATACGACAAAATATACCTATACACCATTAGATTCACTTAAAATAATCAGAATTCTCTTTTTTGTACCTTCGACTCTATGGACATTTCTATAAATTATTCTTTGAGTAAATTTAGGTTTTCAATTCAAGAGCATTTGCAAGTAAGAATTTGTGTACAACGTCCAGCGCAAGAGTCGCGTCCTTCCGGCTTGACACCTTATTGGTAGAAGTGTCACTTTCAAGTCCATCCAATATTTTTTAATCACTGCCTGGACGATCTGCTTCAAGGATCATCTACTATCTCTTTGTCTTTTTGTTAATTTTCCAAAACATTCCAAGTTGTCATCACATTTTAGGTACTCATTAAACTCCTCATCATCTATACGCAATTTTTATAGCCTTTGAAAATCGCATTTTGAGAACAGTTCATACCTACAATACATGATTTCATTTAGGCCCGAATTACACGGCTTCTCAGTCTACTTCGATTTAGCCCAAATAGTAAATGCATGTGGCAAGATTAAATTGCAAATTCGAATTCACGTGGGACTTCGAACGAAACTGAGCTTTGCTCAAAGTCCAAAGTTGGTGTCGGCTGCGGCCAACTCCAGTTCAGAAATATTCACATTAAGGAAAAAGTGCGGAAGGAAATCGGCAAAGTCGATGTCGTAATTTAATTACAAATTTCACCTCAGCATCGACTTCGAACAAATTATTCGCGAAATCAAACAATTGGAGTTCCGGGACGAATTTTAATTTAAAAAAATTAATAAAAATATAAAAATGTAATTTTCTGAAACGTCTTTCACTGCAATAACTTTATATAACTAAGTTTCCATAAATTGTAAAAAATAATCAAGGAAAAATATTGTCAAATTAAAAAGTGATAACAGAAAATGTTGAAAGAATTTTCCTCAAAACCCAAACCAGCTAAAAAAAACTATTTTCGATCTGAACGACCTAACACTAATGAATTGCACTGAAATTTTGTATAGAAACTTAGCATTACATTAGCCAACATATTCTGAAGCATTCAGATATTTTAATACTTTCGCAAATCCATATGTTTATGGGCCACCTTAATATACGAATGCGCTGAACAAAAAAATTGAACCTGACTGTTACAATATGCGGGGAAATTTACATTGAAAATAGAAAATTTAAGATGCGTTATTAAAGGTTATAAAGGGGGACCTGTTAATAGGCGGGGTTGCTATTAAAAGAGTAAAGAATTCAAAATTACTAGGAAAATGTTGCGGGTTTCGACAATATATGATAATAAAAGCGTTTTGGTAATAAGCGGGTTGTTATTATCCGGGGATTACTCCACGTCCGTGTGACTTAATATCTTTTGAAAAGGCTACAATTATGGTTGTTAATCTTTACATGTCATATTACGTAAATATAAATTACTCCCCATATTTCTATAATTCCATCTTGCTCTAATAATCCTCATTTCGTGAAATTATTCAAAACAAAAGAACACTGGAAATTCAAATAAATTCCAATTAATTCCAGGTGAAAAATTTTAAGAGCTACTACGGAGCTTACAGCACTCATCAAGTGATTGAGGCTCGGATAAGCTAAGCTTTTAAAATTACGGCGGTGTTATTCATCAGTAATAAAAATAAATAAAAAAAAAAGAGAAACAAAAAACAAAACAAAAAAAGCAAACGATTCAAAAGCCTGCGATGTTCTGCTACTCGAGTTAAGCATCGAAAATAATATGCCAACAAGGGAATTTCCCAAGGGAATCACCCCTTTGCTTAGTATTTACATGAATGTGCAAGGGGGTTGTTAAAGGTAGGCCGAGATCAAGTATTTTACATAAATTTCACTTTCAGCGTGGAATTTCTACCACCGTAAGATGAGTACTTTAAAAAAATTTAAACTTTTTTCCGTGTTGGCTTTAATTAAAACAATTTTTGGGCTGTGTACCACTTTTTTACGGTAGTAAAGTTTCGGCGAAGAGAAGAAGGGTTATTCCGAAGAGATTACATTCGTTTTTGAGTAGCAACTCTATTGGAAATGCTGTTGAAGCTGAAATAACGCATAATTTCAGGGCTTTTCGTCCAGATCATTCTCTTTTTTGTTGTAACGTAGTATCTTAAAATGACTCGAATTTAAAAATAAAGAACGCGCTGAAAGATGTAAGAATTAGTTTTTATTTATTTTATTTATGGTAAGCAATTTAGGGCCAAGCGCAAATAATATGATTCGTAGAGTGATCGAAAAAAAATAAATTCTGTTACGCGCAACAAAGTGACACAAGCGACATCTGTTGCTGGTAGTCAACTGGTAACAGTTATTGGGCCTTGTTAGGATGCTTGTTTAAATGCTGAGATAAAATTCGCCGAACTGATGTGTTCTGGACATGCCCAGTTGTTAATTGTTAATTACGGTTTTGTCAGGCGCATTTCTGGTGTTGAAATAATTTCGATAGGCTCGTTGCGACAGTAAAATTGAATACCCATTGGAAAAGTAAAAATCTACCACTTTGGTCCGTTGCTTGTTCGTGCAATTTTGCATGTTAGTATAGCAAGTTTCGGTTAATAAAATCTGAAAAAAAAAAAAAAATATTTAATAAAAAAGTTATTTAATTTTTACATGCAGGCGTGACTTTTGGCCTACCCTGTATAAACTCTGGCTATATTATATAAACTGAATGACTCTTACAAAACTTCTAGAAATATTATATAAACTTAAAGGAACTATACCATGCCTCGAAAATATGTATACTCATTAGTCATAATATATGTAACCTTTGGTAATGTTATATATCTTAAAGTAATAACAAAGGATCTGTGTCAAGCTATTCTTAAAATAATTTTTATTGTTCGCACTAAAACTCATTAAAATTCAAAATTTCCTTACATCGCCATCTGCTTGTACATTACTAGTGTTCGCGCAAACTAAAACCAAAAGGAAAACTTGATTAGATAAAAATAAAGAATCTTACCAGCACCTGGCGTGTCAACAGGTCCCTCGATGACCTGAAATAAACAAAAACTGAATTAGAGAATGAATTACAGTAAATAAATAAATTAAACATACAAGAATTAGTCTTTTGTAAACAAACATACAAAAAAACCACAACAACATTCCATTTGTATGGTGGTAGGTAAGCCACCACATAAGGCACACAAACAATAACAATTACTAAAGTGATATATATTTCATGTTTTTTCAGCAGAAAACACTTAAAAACATAAACTATATATGTAGTAAAATACAAAAAATAACTTTTCAACACATTTGTGAATATCTAAGATGAGAATTTTGTAAAATAAACTCACCTTGACAGGTATTACACAGTATGAAGAAAAGTTGGAATTTTACGTAATTACACGAAAGGGGATTAAGAAAAAAATGTATACATACCTGTATTAATGTAGAAATCCCACGTTGAATACCTCCAATCAGCACAAAACACACAATTTACCACAAAATTTAACAATATTATCATTCGGGCGCGGCTGACATTTCGTGTACAAACAACACACAGAACTTCAATTTCTCGCGACGTTTGAAATGTCATCCCGGGGTAAAAAGAGACGCAGAAACCGATGGGCGCGTTCGCGTCGCGATATTTTTAACGCGTTACGGGTATTTCCCGAATTTATAAAGTTCCCTTTGCACCAAAGAGTGCGAAAGAGACACAAAGGTGTGAAAGGGACACGAATAAAAATGAACTAAAATGAATTCTGAGAGGAATTTGGTAAATTGAACTAAAATATGGCGTATCGATAAGTTATGGCACAGATTCGGAAAACTTATCATAATTACGTGAAATTAAAAAGGATTCCTATGGTAAATATGTCAAAAAATGCAGCGTGTCATTTGACATCAAGGAAAAATAATTATAGTCAACATATTATTTAAATTCCGTCAGAAAATCGAGAAATTCATTTTTATGGATATGAAATCCGAACAAAATTCTCTATAAAAAGGGGGTTCATTCTTCATTCTGTCTTCTTATTTCAAAAGTTGTCAAAGTGCGAGCATAATGTCGTTAGAGCATTCCTCCCACATATTTGCAATTTAATAGTGTCACCATCAGCAAGAAAGGAAATAGAATTTCAGCAAATCTTAGAATAATTTGCAACAGCAGAAACAGGCAATTCACAAACAGCAAGGAATTTTCAGTCACTTTATTTGTGGAATATTAGTGGCAACAAATATTTAAAACAAATTAAAGGTAACTTTACGAATTATTTATTTTTATCAATTTGAGTTAAATTTCATTGTGTTTGCATGTCAGGTGTTGGTCATACACACATGTATGAAATTAACAAGAACGATTGAATTCTCTTTAACTAATTTCTTCCTTTCAGCCATTTAACTATTTAACTCAAGTAAATCGAAATTTCAAACAATTATTTATCGTGTAAAAAATATGCCATTAGATCAGTTTTACACAACATAATAATTGGAAACTAGATCTACCTTGAGTTCTAATTATTATTTACTTTCAGCCATTAGTAAATATTATAGTTAGTTTTTTTTAGTTAAGATACACAGAAAGGGAAAATTTTCTTTACCTGTATACATGAAATTTTAACGTTGCATAATTTTCTAATTTGTCATCATTGAAAGGAAAACACAAATTCGAGTAAGATATATTTCTTTTTGCACATTTAAGTTTATTTTAGTTATTAAATACATACAAAAACACTGTGAATCATTGAACTGAAACTGAAGTTTAAATGCGTGTACATGTAAGTCAGTGGAAGTAAATTTTGCACATTGAAAGAATTTATTCAAAGTAATTAATTTTCTCATAAGATTAATATTTGTTTATTAAATTAGTATTTGCTTGCAATAAATAATTGAATGAACAATTGAGTGACAATTTTCCTCTTTTTATTTAACCGCTACAATTCACCAGAATATTTTCTTTCAGGATACGTGGAAGGAATTTTACACTTCTCTAGATATTTTGAAATGTTTATGATGTCGCGTGCAAACCATTTCATTTTATGATTGTGAAAAGTGCCATCTCTCCATCCCATAAGACACCTTTTCATAATTCCGAAATCGATAAGGTGAAGAGAATCTCCAATCAGAAAGTCATCAATCATGTTGATTGCTAGTTCTTCCAGTGGTGTAAGAATATTATTGGCGATATAATTCTATGTTATTCATGGGAAAATGTTACAATGTCTAACGTAAGAATATTCCCCAGTAGTTGTGTGCACTTTAAGCATCCATTTTGGCTAGTTTATATATACATATACGAAAGTTCCCAATTTTTATTAAAGTCACTTAAATTACTAAATGTTGTCTACTACAGATACCGCAATAAACACTTATTACCAATTAGTTGTATAACGTGGTGATGAGGACAATTATAAAACTCTCTTATATACCTTCTAGTAATGGTTACTTTAAGTTATATAAACCGATGATTGAAACATTTCCATCATCAACTTTTAAAACCTTTAGTAACTTACTTGACCGATAACCTTTAATAACCTTAAAAAACTCTAATATAACTACGTCACCAATTAGTAATATTATAAAACAGCTCAAATTCTTATATAACCGAGTAATCATTATATACCCCTTATAAAACTACACATCACCTTTAGTCATCAAAAATTGGAAAAATTGCTGAATTTTGACGACCATATTCCAATAAAAGGAGCGACCAGACAGACGTTGTAAATTTTGTTCCTAAAGAAACGTTAAAAAACAAACAAACATGATATGTACTGCATGTGATATACCTTTGTGCTACACGTGCTTTGCACCTTATCATACAAAGTAATTAAGCATAAGCACTATTTTTTGTATTTTTATATTATTATTTTTTACTAGTACATACTATAATACACTATGTAGATCTGTATCAAATCAGAATGAATTTTGTCATAATCTTTATAAGACTAATGGGACTAATGTGCCACGGCGCACCCACTACACTGTCACCCTGTTATTCCGAGAAAGGGAATTCAGGGTAGTTTTGCACTCCATTAATAGTTATAAAGGGTTTTGACAAAGCTTTGACAGCTGCTTGGCTGTCTAAGCAGATGGCTATTTCCTTGTTCTCAGTGTCTGAGTTAAGGAGGTGCCTTCCCGCTTCAAGAATAGCTTTAACTTCTGCCTGGAAAACAGTTGCATGGCTTTCAAGGTGCATGGCCAATTCAATCTCAGCCTCCTCGCAGAAAACTCCCGCTCCGCTGTCTTCATCAGACTTAGAGCCCTCTGTATAAATTGTAATTAGGTTTGTCAATGGTTGAAGCACGGAATGTGATTCCCATTCTGCCCCGAATGAAATTCTGGGTTCAAAATTGCTTTTCAGCATGGTCCTCTGTCGATGCCAAATGCGATAGACTTCACAAGCTCGTAAAAGGATTCATGTGGAACTTATTTTCCCGTATGAAGCCAGTCAAGATTAAAATGCAGTCTTAGCGCTGTAGTCGACGCCCTCTGCTTAATATGTATTTGCACCGGGTGTATGTTAAGGATAACCTCCAGATCCCGATCGCCGCTTGCGATGAAAAGGCACAGTCTTTGAATCTTCTCCAATATCTTGCGATGATTGCCGAAGTCCATTGCTTTTCACTGCACCACCGAACCGTAGGTTAACATGGGTCGAATGACGCCAGTGTATATCCATAGAATCATCCGTCTAACAATACAATCCTTAACCAGTCAAGTCCTATTGGTTGAATAAGATACATTTGCATATCATCGGCATACAAGTGAATTTTTCAGCCTTCAACAACATTACGAAGGTCATTCATATGCAGGCAGAAGAGTAGAGGGCCAAGAATAGAGCCTTGCGGGATACCACAATTTGGAGGCAAAGCACCAGAAACATAATCATTCGCCTTTAACGGCTGCAATCTATTACAGTGAACGTTGCGAATTAACGACACAACAAAACGATGAAATTGAAAGTCTCATGCCAACTTATCGAGTAGATTAGAATGATTGATTATGTCAAATACTTTGGAGAAATCAAGTAGGGCAAGAAAATGCAAATCGTCCTTGTCGAGCGTGCTACGAATATTATTTATGACATTCAGAAAGGTTTACTCACAACTACGAGATTTACGGAAACCAAACTGGAAAGGATTTAATAAGCTAAGGTTCTCCAAATAATCAAATATTTGTTGCACCATCACTTTTTCTAGGGCCTTAGCTTTACGTATATTCAATCCTAATCAGTTTCCATAGTAAAAACGTATTTCTAAAGTAAAATTAGTTTCAAACCAGTTCAAAGGTCCGTTATCCAACCAAAACCTCCGAAACCCATATAACATATTTTAATTATAGCATAAAGCTACCATGCAAAACATTTTTAATATCCTGCATTATCTTTAGCCTTTATATAGACCATTTAGTTTTTATTACGGTTATATACTTCATTTTACTTGCATACGTTTCAGAGCTTTACACGCTCAAAGATCTCGACCCTCATAAAGAATCAAGTAACTGGGCATTATATATGGCACCATTTGCCAGAATAAAATCCATATAAGCTCATTTTACTCCATTCTATCTCAATTATATACATGTGAAAACATATATTACATACAGTCGTTTATATATACATTAAGATTATATATCTAACTATGTACATATGTACATGATGGTCGGTCTTGGTCATCCATCTCAATGTTTTCCTCTCCAGCTGAATAATCCACAGAAAGTTTTCTAATGAATTGTCAATAAACTAGATAAACATGACTTTTTCTCGACCTTGCCCAGCAAGGACACAGCTTTCACGACAACCTCTGATATTAATTAAGGAATAAAAGTAAAACATTATCACCTAAATGTCAAGCTTTTACGTGTTCAAATATTTCCACTGCCCTAGAAAAGTTTGCAAATAACATACGCAAAGAACATACACACACACACATACACATATATATACAGACCTATTTATGTATTCAGTGAACTGAAACTGAACTTTTTGAATCCATTTAAAATAAATTCCTAGTCTTTCAAAATAGGAAAATAATGGTTTCTTTTTTTTTTTGCCTTACAGGTTTTTAGTTTTATGCACATCTCTACTAATATTCGACTATGACAGGTCGGAGCTAAGCATAGACCTTCTGTGGTACTACAAAATAGGTTACATAGTTATTTTAATGGGTAATAAAAGTTTTGCTGGAAACGAGGTCTGGACTGGCTCAATTATTGTTACCCCAATTTGTATCTTTTCAGTATCTATAGGAATAGAACTAGCGATATGTGTGATTTCAATGAGGGGGAGTATATTAGACACATCAGCCCGAGCCACAATGAATTACTGGATATACTCAAAGAGCGGTAAGGATATTTTTTTTTTTAGCTTAGTAGTATTATTAATAATAATAATAGTAATAGTAATGAATTTCGTTTTACAGTTGTGATATTATTCGATATTTCTTGGCTAATAGTAGGTGTAGTTTGGATAAGGCAGTACTACTTTACAGCTCCAATCGCTCAAGCAAAGGAGATAGTTTTAGGTAAGTACACAATATTTAAAGCATAAGTAATAAAAAAGAAAAAATTTTTACTGTCATACTTCTTTGACTTGTTTTGTTTTTTTTTAATGTTTACGTAAATTGTAAAACAAATAAACTTTTGGGTTGGTAACATTGTAATCGAGAAAATTCCTTCAGAATTATATCAACAATGGCGTCTGGTCTATATCCACCATTTTAATTTCAAAATTAAATTAGTAAATTTCAAAATGTAATAGATGGATGGATCGATTAGACATGTTTAGGTCGTAGTAACTTATGCTGCATAAGTGACTTATGCAGAATAAGATTTTCGGTTTATACTAATGCAGAATTTATCTGTGATCGCCTACCATAGAAGTTCAATGATGGAGGTAGGCAATCAGAGATAACCATACTGATGAGACCTCTCTGATCGCTGGGTTGAAAAGTTCAATAATTTTTTTACACTTAAAAATAAAATGCATTTTGTAAATTTATTGAAATTTTTTTTTCATTAAATTTCAGTCTATTAGACGAGAAATCTCCTTCATATAATTTCTAGTACAACATTTATAGTGATCCAAGACCAGGTCCGTAGCTAGAATCAAATTAAAGGTAGGGCATCAGAAATTTGAAGTAGGGCGCAAATTTTCGGTGCGTTTGGGATACATCTCGTTCAGGTGAAGGGAATTTTTTTTGAAAAAGTAAGCTTCTAACAAGAAACACAACACGGGAAATTTATACCATACAATTGCAGTCTTCGATTTACCAAATTGTGAAATTGTCGTAGCACTTCATCAATATCTTTCTTGTCTGTTCTTTTCCGTTCAAATGCAAGAAACGCCAAACCTGCCATTATCTCGTGAACCATTGACATTCTTTGAAGCTTATTGATAGCAATCAGTGTCGAAAGGGTAGATTCGTACAAAGCAGTACTACATTAGATTGTTGCGACTGATTTAAACAGTTCATAAGTATCTCTGAAATATTACTTTTGTCTGTATAGAACTAGACTAATCTCCTTGGCCATTCAACTCATTCAAGTACCTTTTCACAATAGTAGCCTCTTCTTTGGAAGGAATTTTAGTACCTGAAAAATAACTGCAATTACAGATTTGTTTTTTTCTCACTAATTTCCCACAACAATTATATATTTAAATGTTGAACAGATCCTCATTGTCTTCAAACCTTCTTTTCATCTCAACTATTATTATGTCTACTGTTTCATAATATTCCGTTTTAAATGGCAGATCTTAAATTATACCTCCAGTGTTTTGACGAGAAGGTGATGAACCATACAGCATTTAATAATCCAAAAAATGTCTTGCTTTTACTTGGCTCTTTTATTCTAGGAACTATTTTGAGATTCTTTTCTACAATATGGTATTCTCAACTTCTGTTTCATAAATCTCTTCTGACCTCAATTTCTTCCTGGACACATTTTATTATTGATATGGCATCCTTCAATCCCGTGCTTCGATCCTGTAAAGCTGCATCAGCCGGTTGCAGAACACATAATATTTGTTTGCTACTATCTTTGCCAGTCGAATTTCCTTTGATGTCAATACTTTTTGCAATATTATCACCATTGAATTTTCCATTTTTCGTTTTATCTAGAGTCTTCAAAATCAGAGAATAATTTTCATATACGGCTCTTGTAACCGTCAAATGTCCTGGAAGCTGTTCAAGTAGCCGACCAATTGTCTTATCTTCATACATGACAGGAAGAGGTTGGAAGTAAGCAACGCAAACAAGTAGCTGACTGGTCAGTGTTGCCGATCATACAGACTCGCCGCGATGACTTTTATGACGGTGCCGCAGAATATGGAATAAATTGGCAATTTTTAAGGTAGGGCATTGCCATTTTAAGATAGGGCATTGCCCCTCTATGCCCTCCCTTAGCTACGGTTCTGTCCAAGACCCTTTCTGTTCTGTATAACCACATTTGAAAGCGGTCTAAACTAAACACCTTTCAAATGCTATGCCAATTTATAACCTCAATTAGTTAAACGATTAGATTTTTCCTCTAAAATGCGTAAGAAATATCATTACATAGGTTGTTTTCTTGTAGATATTTCTTAACAGAAGGACCAAAAACCAGGTTTACCCACTGCACAAAGAACTTCCTAGTGACCCATGCCTTTGGGTTTTCCCACCAAAAAACTTACAGCTTTTCTTTTCAGATCTTATGTGAATTAAATGCTCTGTATTTTTCCGAATGGTATACGAGCAGAGGTTTGATCATGCAGTCGCCACTCGCATTGGCGCACACTGCGAGAGTTAGTCTATCCTTCATGGGTTTGTGGCCTGGCATCATCTTCTCCTCTGCTGTTATGTAAGCAAGTCCTATTCGGTATCTTCTTCCAGAAAAACCATGTCTCGTCACAGTTGAAGACTTGCTGGGGGATGTATCCTTCGGCTTCTATCAGTTCGGATAAAGTTTTGAGATAAACCTACTGCCTTCACATCCGAACTTACTGCCTCACCATGCCTGACAATGGAGTGAATGCCGGTCTTTTTCCTAAAGTTGTCAAACCAGCCTCGACTGACTTTAAACGAGTCTTCCGATGCCTCATTCGTGGAAGTGCGCGGGGTCTTCTTCAACGAATCACCGTAAATCGCTCGTGCCTTCTCGCATATTATGCCCTGTGTTAAGGTATCGCCTTTAAGCTGCTTCTCCGTCACCCAAACCATCAGCAGTATCTCCAACTTTTCATGAAGAGAACTCCGGAGCTTTGAAATTATTGTAACGCCCTTAGCTGGCGTTATACCCTTTATCGACTCCTTCTGTTTAAGAACAGTACCTAACGTTGAAGTACTACGTCCGTACTGTCTCGTCAAGTCAGCTACTCGCACACCTTGCTCATTTTTTTCTATGATTTTACGCTTTAATTCAATAGACATCATCTTCTTCTAAGCACTGACCTTTCCACTCACTTTCTTCGGACCCATGGTTATAAAAAGAATTGTGCTAAAGTATGCAAATGCACAAAAAGCACAAAAACCCCTAGAACAACTAATCAAAGATGCTTAGACAGCGAGGTAAACAAGCACACTATGGAGATGCGTGGGATAATGCGAGATGCACGACGCACAGCAAACTGGTGGGTCGTGTACAGCCGGCCGTTCTTCGTATCTTAAATGTTGCTCGTATTTCAAAGCAAAACTTCGCTCGCTCGACGGCTCGTATCTCAATCTCAAATATCTCGTATGTTAGGGCACTCGTAGCCCGAGGTACCACTGTATTTCCAAGGCTTATAGTACCTACATATATGCATTGTTCGTACGAAGCATTTTTTACTAATTTAAGTCCATACATTTCCCAGAATTTTTAAATTAAAAATAGTCTCTTTAACTTATAAAGGCAAAATAAATTTGTTTGACTTTAATTTAGTTGCTAATAAAATCGTTCGCTCTTTTTCAAATCTATTTGACCTCGGTTAAAACCGTTCTAAGTGTATTGAGAATCAAATAATGTTACTTGCTCTTGTGTAAATCTATTAAGTTTTATATATATCCGCGATAAAACTTATTTCTTTATGTTATTTAAAATATGATTTGAGTCCGCTCAACTCAAATGATAAGTCCGCTCAGGCAGTGAGTCAGCTCAAGTCTTCAGTCCGCTCAAGTCCATTCAAACAGTGTGTCCCCTCAAGACTGAGTCCGCTCCCGATTGAGTCCGCTGAACCAGTGAGTCCGCTCAAATTTCGAGCAATGAACCACCGCTCAACTGTTGAGCAGACTCAATGATTGAGTGAACTTACTGCTTGAGTTGATTTTATAAAAGGTTATTTTTGGTGTGGTAGCAGAGAATTATATTTCATGATCAATGGTAAAAATGGCAGACACATTGAATAGTGGAAAAGTAGTGGCAGACGACAACAAAGACGCGGAAATGTGTGTAACATACGACATCCCACGATATCTCGAGAACGCTTTCACTTAGGGTGCTGAAATTTTGCACACGATCTTTTTAAGGGAAAAGAAAAATTAGTTTCGAAAATGGGACCAATTGGGCTAAACCTTCGTAGGATTGCCATACAAAAATTTCGTTTTCACTACCTATTAGAGAACTGCCTAGGAACACGTAGACATAGGGAGCTGAAATTTGGTACAAAGTGTTTATATAGAAAGTACTAGCTCAAAAATAGACTAAATCAAGAAACTTCCTCTTAGAGCTGCCATACAAAACTTTGATCGTTTGAAAGGCCATGAAGCTCTGCGTACAATGAGGCTCATTGAATGAGCTCCCCAACTGTGACCGTATGCCCTGTATTGTTTTAAGATTCACGGTGTTTTGTGAAAACCCAGCTTTTTTTCTTAATCACCTTTTAACTCCAAAACGGTTCATACGCCTTCCCCCCCCCCCCCCTATGCTATACAATTTCTTGTTTGCCTAGGTGAGGACTATCACCTCCTGCTGTATTGACCACCATGGAGGAAACACCCTGTATAGGTACTTTTTGGAATATAATGAAAATATGGGTTATTTTAATTTATGGCAGGTGTTAGTCTGAAAAACTAAAAAAACAAATCATACCCAGTGTGCCAAATTCGGAATTTATCTAAGCATTTTTAAAGAAAAGTTAACAAAATTCCGAAAAACATTCGGATTCTTTAACTTTTTCCGAACAAATTCTTTGCGAGCAGATCAAGTACATTTTTACATAAACGCCGAAAGTACCGAATATTTCCCTTCAAATTCAAAAGAGTTTATCTATTCTTATGCATTTCCTAATGATATCTCATCTGAATTCCGATTGAAATCCTAAGAAATTCATACTAAATTCTCAGAAATATATATCAAAGCGTCTCGAATTATTTTCAAATTGGATATTTTTATTAAATAATAATGACGTTAAAATATTTTTAAATTTAAAGTTTTGCTAGATCGGAAAATAAATAGATTGTAAAGATTAAAACGATAAATATATTTATATTTTGTACTTTTTTATTGAATGGAATTATTTAATGCACTTGGCTTTGTTTAACAAAATCTGCCTTTTACATTATAAAATACTGATTTCAGTTCAGACGCGATTTTATATGTCGCCCATGCTTGCTGATGGGTATAAAGTAAGAGCCGCTTTTGTAAGAAAACAATTATATTAAATGTTTGACAACATTTAACTGTTATTTTCAAATACCTTTGAAAACGGGGACAATCAAAAAATTTGATATTTTAATATTTTGCCGCAGTCCCATCCGCGTGAAATGTTTAGCAGCTTCCGTCACCCAGATTTTGAACGATGTCTGGAAGACAATGATCAGAGCCAACTCTCCAAGAGTTGAAAAAAATGCTTTTTGCAAAATTATAATACTAAAAAATTTTTATTTGTTAAGAAAAAGGTAAATGGCTAGCCATGGTGATTTCGCCGCTTGAGTCAAAATTTGAGTCCTTTACATCCCTGCTTACTTCGACTTGTCGATTTCTTTTTGATGTCAAATCATTTATAATCTAATTTGTAATCTATAATCCCAAAGGTGTCTGATCTTTTTAAAGCATGATCATCAATTAACTACTTTGTTTCTTTTAATATTTCCAGTAAGTTAAGCTGAACAGATTACGTCTTCTCTGTTGCCAAAGAAGCATAGAAATATCTTGGATTTCTTGAAAGGTGTAAGAAATATTTGAGCCCGTCAAATCTAGCACTACAAGTCTTACATTAGACCTAGAATAGAATACAATATTCTTTTATGTCACTTGACGACGCCATTTGAAAAGACATACTAGGTTTATAAGGAATTTGACGAAGCCTCTTAATATTAAAATGATTTTGTGAAAGAATTTTGAAATGCATTCTTAAAACCTCTGCGTATTATAGTTTTATGATAAATGCCTAAATAGCCCAGTAGATCTCTAGACCAAATTATCCCTTAAATTGGAGTTAGCCCTTCGTAGCCCTTCGTACTTCTTATTAAAACCTTCATGAGTCTTATTTTTAAGTTTTATCAAAGATTAATGCAATAAATTTGGAGAATGCTATAAAACCATAATAAAATCAAGCGGTATTTAATTCCTAATTTGCTGCTTAATGGTTTTATCCTAGTTGAATTGATGACAAGGATGAAATTTTTATAAGTACCTACAAATGGACTTAAATGCTAAATAATTTTATTACTACTCTCCAGGCGGTTTTTAAAACGTCTAAATAAAATCATTTGGTCTAGACCAATCGGCATGTCTTAAAATCACCATAAAACTATTTAGTAAGCTCAAAACCTTAATAAAATAATTAAAAACCCTGAGTAAAACTAAATAGCATTTAAATTATTATTTGGGTACCATTATCTTTTTCTAAAAATCCGAGTGTGTTAAGGGTCGTTTTGACAAGATCGTCTGGATTCCAGAACAGATCCCAAATATATAGTTAAAAACGAAATTTTTGTATGGAAACCCTACGAAGGAGTTGCCCGATTGGTACCATTTTTGAACTTAAATTTCCATTTAAAAAAAAAAAAACCCCATGTACAACATGGCAACATCAAGAAGCGGTTGCCCGATTTAGACCATTTTTCAAATTTTATTTATTATTGCTATGAAAACACCAGTTACCAAATTTTAGCTTTCTACTTCTATACGTTCTCAGGTAGTGCCCAAATATATAGTGAAAAACGAAATTTTTGTATGGCAACATCAAGAAGGGGTTGCGGACTCCAATTTTTCTTTCTCTGAAAACCTTATTCGGACTATTACGAAAATTAGAAGAAAAAAAAATTAGCCAAATTAGTCCAGCTGTTCTCAAGTGATGCGATTACGAACAAACACAATTAATTTTTATTTATACTTATTTCCTTTGGGGCAAAATTTGGTAGGCTTATCGTTTTGGAAAAATTATGTGAGTTTTATTAGCCTTCTCAGCTCGAATTACAGTCAGGACTCACCGTCCGACCTCTTCAAGGGAAAGTCACTGCTATTCTTAACTTAATTAGTTAATAAAATTAATTACAATAAAAATACTTTGTAATCGAATTAAATCAAATCTTTAAATAGAAATTTATCTGGAAAAAGTCTGAATCTCATCCTTAAGAAACAAATGAATTCCCTTATCTGCCCATGCATTTTAACTAACGAATAATAATTATCCTTAGGCTAATAATAACTTTTTTAATCTCTCTCTAAGTTTTAAAGCTCCTAGAGATTTTCGAATTAGCAAAGAAACACGCAATCACAAATAATCCTTAGTTGTCTATAGAGCTCCCAAAAGTAAACAACTTCTAAACCCAATTAGTCTCATCAAAATGAAAACTTTAATCAATCGACAGATTTTCCTATTAAGGTAATTACAAAAGCTAAAGATTTTTTTAGTTAACATGCGATCAATAATGGTCTGAACTGACGACAAGTGAATGATTCCCATTCTGTCGTCCTACTGAAATCTGAACTGGAAAAGCCTGAAGCGTCGGCTTTAAAAGCATCGGAATTAAATCGATTGAACAATTAGCTCTTCTACATAGTTAGCATTCTCTTAGTTAGGTACAATACTTTCTTTATGATGCAATTAGTCGATTTATTGCCCTCTGAATTGGACATTAATTGACACAATCTATAATGATGAGAACGAACTATATAGTGATTTCATCCGTCAACTCAGCATTAACCTCATGTCAACTACTCTCGCTTGTTTTTTCGTTTCAGGTTTAGTGATTTGCAATTGGCTTCTAGTTTTAACTATTTTAATTACAATCTGGTGCTCTTTTGATGCCGCCGGGAGGTCATGGGTTAAAATGAAGAAATATCAAAGATCGATGAGAGAATCCGAGTCTCGTTTTAATTACAAACGCAGTGGGAGTATGAATAGAAATTGGAGGCAAAGGTATGTGTATATGTAGATAACTTATTTAATTAATGACAATTAAAAATTAAAAATTAACTGATGTCCTTCAGAAAAGTAATTCGTGCATATCAAGACAGTTGGGATCATAGGTGTCGACTTCTATTCTGTTGTATGGGGTCATCTGAACAGAATCGCAATTCTTTTACAGATATCGCTCGATTATTGAGCGATTTCTTTCGTGAACTGGATGTTGTACCGTCAGATGTTGTTGCGGGATTAGTACTATTAAGAAAATTTCAAAAATTGGAGAAAGAAGCTATCGTTCGACAGGTAATTAATTAATTTATTCACCTGCTGGTTTTTATTTTTTTTTTTATTTTCTCTATTTATATTGTAGCGTAAAAATGGAACGTATGAATTTTTAAGCGGTGTACCTATAACCGAAAGAACTCAGTTCCTAGCTTTAAATGACGCCAAAGACTATGATTTTTTTCAAACTGTTATACATTTTATGTACTTTGCTCAAGGTGCATATGGTTGGCCCATGTACTTTATGGTAAATCGATCTAGGGCATGTCAACTGTGTACAGAATTAAGGTAGGTGTATACCTGCTGCTGTTGTTGCCGTCATAATTAAAATCATTTATCTGACTTAAAAACAGTTTTCAAATATTTTTATTTTATGTCGTTTTTTTAATTTTAGATGTTGCCTTTCATGTTGTGGCCAAAAAATCACTGCAGACGTCATTAAAGATAATTGTTGCTACTGTAATTATGCCGCCCTAAAAAAAACCCTACAAAATGGAGAAGTAGAAGTAATTTATGCCACTTTTCATGTGGATGTTGGAGAGACACCATTTTTTGTCGCTATAGATTATACACAACGGAAAATTGTAGTTAGTATACGAGGAACACTTAGTATGAAAGATGTTCTAACTGATTTAAATGCTGAAAGTGAAGTCCTGCCAATAGAGCCGCCACGTGATGATTGGTTAGGTCACAAAGGTATGGTGCAGGCAGCCATATACATAAAAAATAAACTTGAAGATGAAAATCTAATACAAAAAGCTCTTACACATAATCCTGCCAGAAATACACACAATTTTGGATTAGTTTTAGTAGGACATTCATTGGGCGCTGGTACTGCAGCAATTCTTGCAATTTTGCTAAAGCCACAGTATCCATCATTACAATGTTTTAGCTATTCACCGCCAGGTGGTCTTCTTAGGTGATTTTTATTTAAATGATGAAAAAAAAAAAGTTGTCTCACTTATAATTTTATATATAAATTTTAGTATGCCAGCTGTAGAATATTCTAAATCGTTTATAACGTCTATAGTCGTAGGAAAAGATGTAGTGCCTAGAATTGGACTTCATCAAATGGAAGCCCTCCGTGCAGATTTAATAAATGCAATTAAAAGAAGTGTTGATCCTAAGGTAAGTTGTTTTTTTTTACTAATATTAATCATTTTCAAAATCATCGTAATTATAATATTTTCACATTCAATTTGTGCTTAATAATAATAAACTGTATTAAGGGTCTGCTCTCCCTAGTTATATCTCCTAGATGCAGTCGTCAGTGTTGTAATTCCTTGTATCCTTCTGATGCCCTGATGGCACCTTCCGTCTCCTAAAGGGTTTTCCAATAAGAGGTGTTATTTTAATTAGCCCGCTATTTCGGTAGATGTCACTTTTGGAGCTGTCATTTTTTGACATTTGACAAGTAGAAACTACGCCATTTATAAAAATGGAACGATACACGATTCAACAACGCATTGAAATTATTAAAATTCACTATCAAAATGGTGAAAATGTGGCAGAGACGGTTCGTAAAACTCGAACATTTTTCGGTCGTCGTGAAGCAACTTGTCGGACCGCAATACAGAAATTGGTAGAAAAATTCGACCTGTCGAGACAAGTTAGGATGTGAAGAATAAAACCCGTGCACGTCGCTCAAGAACAGCCGAGAATATTGCTGCTGTAGCCGAAAGTGTTGAAGAAAACCCAGGTTTGTCCATTCCTCGTCGTTCTTTGGAATTAGGCATTCCACAAACGTCATTACACCGTATTTTGCATAAAAATTTGGGTCTTAAGGCTTATAAAGTTCAGTTAACACAAGAACTCAAGCCGGCCGATCATCAAGAACGTCGAGTCTTTGCTGATTGGGTCCTTGAAATGCATGAAAATGATCCGGAATTCCATCGAAAACTCATCTTGAGTGATGAGGCCCATTTCCACCTCGAGGGCTTCGTCAACAAGCAAAATTGTCGCATCTGGGGCTCGGAAAACCCAAGAGTTATTGTTGAAAAGCCTCTCTATCCCCCAACGTGTGACTGTTTGGTGCGGTTTATGGTCCCGCGGGGTCATTGGACCTTACAAGACGGTGCTACGTGCCATACAAGCAACGAAACCATTGATCTTTTACGGGAAAAGTTTCCGGACCGTGTTATCTCTCGAAGAGGTGATCACAATTGGCCACCGAGATCTTGTGACTTAACACCTTGCGACTTCTTCCTTTGGGGCCACGTGAAAGAGAAGGTCTACGCCAACAGCCCAGCGTCGATTCAAGACCACAAAGATGGAATTCGTGAGGCTATCAAGGACATAGGGCAGCCACTTTGCGATTTGGTTATGGAAAATTTCATGAAAAAGATATGGTCCTGTAGGCGTGATCGTGGCGTTCATTCGGCTGATGTTATTTTCCGTTATTAACGGCATACCTTCCTCTTTATAATGAAATAAAGATCCGATCATTTTTCTCAAAAAATGGCATTTTTCTTTGAATATCAAAATAACATCTCTTATTGGAAAACCCTTTACTAAAAAAAAAGAGCGTCTCGTCATTGTCTAAACGCATGCGCAAACTGCATATAAAGTCCTATTATGAAGAAATCATTCCAACCGTTTGAAAACTTTCTAATAATCAAAAGACAAGTACCGAGGTATTGGTCAGTTACTGGCTTTGTAGCCGAAAATTATAATTTCATAAAGAAATTTTGAGAGCTTACTGCATGTTTCGAGCAGCAGTGCAGGGCGGTCTCATCAGAACAGCAATGAAGCCGCTACACCACATTGAATTCAGATGTCTAAAAGTTGGTGGTGGATGTATAAAGATTTATTTGAAAATCTAAATATTAATTATTTAAAGGAAAATGGGTTTTATTCAAATTAAATGATTCTTGGACATCGCATTCTAACTAAATAGAAGAGAGGGTGTTTGAGTATTTCGCGACCCGTCTACAGGCAATTTCCCGCAATTTATTGTGAATAAAACCCATTTACCTTTAAATGATTCATATTTACATTTTTAAATAAATCTTTATACATCCACCACCAACTTTTGGACATATGGCAGTTCAAGGCTTCATTGCTGTCCTGATGAGATCGCACTGCACTGCTGCTCAAAACATGCAGTAAATTACTTTATGAAATTTTGATTTTCGGCTACAAAGCCAGTAACTGACCAGTACCTCGGTACTTGTCCTTTAAACATTGCATGCAGTTGGCAGAAAATTACCTGTTGCCTTGTATATTTTATGGGTCTCGAAATACTCAAATACCCCCCTTTTATAACATTAATTGCTCTTAAGAAAAAGTCATCTGTCTGTCAATCGAGCTAACTTAATCTCTATCAAAAGTTCATAAAACACTCTTTAACATTTCGTCAATGAATTATATTCACTCATTAGTGATCGTCGATATGGTTTTAATTCTGCTCATTAAACAGATGACCTATTTCCATATCTTCACCGAATGCTGGAATCGTATAACCTTTATAATTATAATGAGTTAGAAATAGTCGCTTAAGATCTTTCAAGGCTTTAGATAGGGTTGGTATGCTGCTTTTTTAGCCGAATTCAAAAATCCTGGCTCTAACCCATTTTTGGTCTTTCGCTTTTGTCTCAAGACTCCGTTCTTTCTCCTAACCTTTCCTTGATATTCATTAATGTCCTTTTTCACTTTACTTTCAATCCCATATATACAGATTTTGGAAGTTTACAGTGCCCTTTTTCCTATTTTTTTGCTCTTGCGGACTCTTGAGAAAACGCTATTGATATAGCTGTCTCTTCCTGCAATACCCGATATGTCAGGCATATGACACAGTTCGTCTGCCAATTCTCTGCCATAATGCCCCTATGACCTTCAAATCTAAGTTCATCGCAATATTGCCTTACTATCTGTCGATAAAAATTGCAATATTTTGTTCCTTGCCTAAGTATCAAAAATGCTTCCAAGATCGCTAGGGTGATCGTCAGTGAAAAATCTTAAAATAGCTCAATGTCTCTTTATTTATACATCACCGGAGCTTAAGCCCTTTTTGAAATCTAAATTGAATGTAGAGTAACTAGTCAGTAGTAATTGTAGCCATGCCCCTGGGCAACATGTTAGGAATATTGTCGAGGCAATAACGCTTAGCTTTCCAACAGCAAACTTTCTTAAATTGTATTGCACTACATGAAGCCTTAGAAGTGGAAGTCTCGTGGATTTAGAATCACATCTAAAGCAAATTTTGGGATTGGTCTTAGAGTGCCAATGGCACTTATACCAGCAGTTCTTTGAACCATCTCTAAAGATGTGAGTAGAATATTTCGAAGTGGAAGTTCTGCTAGTGCATTGTATCTTTTCGATCCGTATGTCAAATCTCTCTCGATGAATTGATCTTCATATTCATATCATCTGCATCTTTGGAGCTTATTTTTAGCCCCCAGCTCGATGATGTCTCAAGGTCTGAATTATAATTACGACTGATCTGTCGATTACGACTTTATCCAAATGGTAAATGCATATGGCATGATACAATTACAGCTTCGTGCGACTAAACTTTGCTCAAAGTGCAAAGCTGGTATTGTCTGCGGACAACTTCAATTCAATCACACAAGTCGAGACTTCTGGTTTGTTCAAGCAGTTGAAGCTTTAATTTAATTTCAAATTAGACCTCAGCGTCGACAGTTTTTATTTTATGGCTGTTGCACTACTTCAGCCTAGTTTTTGATCTTACTCAGGTAATTGCGTTAGTTGGGGAGGGAGTTGGAAGTGGGAATAGGAAGGTTAAGCAGTAGAATTGTTAGTTTTTCTACATAGAGTACGTTTATGCGACAGTCCCAAATCAGGACTAGAAACCGGTTGTAGGGCAAAATCTGGGCTACCCATATAAACGGCACAAATTGGACTAGGAAATTTGCACACACATTCAAATAAATCAGCCCTAGGCCCAATTCAATTGGGGCAAGTCCAAATTTCGGACTTTGGTTATCGTATAAACGCAATCATATATTAATATGATTTTGGTTCTGGAAGGTGGTGGGGGGGGGGGGGGAGGCTGGAAGGCGAGAATGAAAATGAGAGAGTATAGGAAAGTTAACATGTAAATCAATGAAAGAGGGCAATTGATGAGTAGGTAGGTTAAATTGTGTAATTCTTGAGGAGGGGTTGGTAATACCTACACAGGAGTATACATGAAAGGCATATGATGATGCAAAACCCTCGAAAATACTTCACAAGCCATGAAACAGACATCTCTTGTATGCGTTGTGAGTTCGTTTTCTAAAATGTTCTCTATTGATACTTATGGGAAAGTGCCAAACATTGACTTTATATATTCTCTAGAGCCTAAACTACTATCCATACAGGAAAATATTCTTGTAGTAATTTTAAGCTTGGTTCCTTACCTTCCCAAAGGATATACTTCCTATATACTTTACTTAACAAAATAATAAAATAGTTTTGATTACAAAGTATCCCTACCATTTGACGTTCAATAAATCTCAGCTGAGTCATAATTGCATGTGTGTATGTGCAGCCGGAGTTCGAATCTGTAGGCAGCTATATTCGATATCATCTGCCCACGGCAGCCCATGATGGCACAGCGACATCACAATGATTACTCAGCTGAGAATTTTTGTTTGAGAAATCGTAGTCATTTGGTTAAGATTAAGTTTTTTAAATAATTTTGTTAGGAAAGGTATGAAAATTTTATTACGGTTCGGAAGATAAGAAAGCAACCTTAAAATTATCACAACACCATTTTTCTGTATGAATAGTAGTTTAGGACGGAGGAGCTATTCAAATCAAACTTTTGTCAGTTTTACATAAGAACACTGCAAATATTTTAGAATTTAAGGACTTCGCTGGGCCTTGCATGTGGTAGGGAGGGAATCTGTTCATGGGTTGTGAAGTATTCTCGAAGGTTTTGGTGTGGGACTTTTTGTGAGGTCTTCTGGTCCAACAATGTTCACTGACTCTTGCTGGCACCACCACCATATATTTTCATCCGATTATACTCCCCCCTCCACGATTTCCCCTCCCAATCATCTACCCATATGCTTTGAACTATCTGCCAATTCTGCCCAAGGTAGTCTGCATTAGTTTCAATGATTATCGAGAAAACCATCCCTAATGTCATGATTCGCATACGTCATCATTTTTCTGTCGTATCTCCACCAGGATTTTATTTATATAACTATTAGCAAAGAACATTTACCAATAAAAGGCTCACTTCTGCCATAACATTTTGTCCAAAAGAATTTTCAATTGAAATAAAACTAGAGGAGGTGGTGAACCGTTCCAAAGGAGTTTCATTGATTCGGATACCTGGGCCACTAAAAATGTTTCTTTTATAGATGTAGTGATAAAGATTCTCTTTTTTACTGTCGTACGTAAGTATTTGCGAATTATATAAATTGTCTTTGAGTAAGTGGTAGCGACAGGACTCCAATGGGGGAAAATGTCATAACACATTTTGTACTTCAGTCAGATACGAGTTTTTCTATTTATACGTTCCTTCCTATTAGATAAAATCTAGTTAAGAGATAATATCCCCAGAGTCGTTTCTTTGGAGATAAATTTGACAGCATGACTGTCATCTAACTTGGACTGAACAAATCCTTTCCCCTAGTGTAGCAATGCTAGACCTAATTTAAAAAAAAAAAATCCCCAATGGGTTCTGCATAAACGGCTTAGACAATTTTTTTTTTTTTAGTGAACTGAGTATTTTTCCTGAAGTACGCATGTTACGTTATTGAAATTTTCACCATTTTTAAAGTCCATACATGCTCTAAGGTTTTTATTAGGAAGTCGATTGCTCAAGCAATTTTTACCTTCGAGATAATGTTTTCTATTGTATTGTAAGATGTTTGTCGATCTGCTAGTTTTCACGAGGTCTCAACTGAGAAACAAATTCTTCTGCGTTGCAGTAAGAAGTGCGTTGTAAAAACTCCACGATATTCACTGATACTCCCGTCGACAAGCTTCATACTAAACCATGTTGCATCTCTAATGATTTGATTGAACTAGAACGCCTAACTTTTGACATTTTTAATGTTTTTCTTGTAAATTTTTTGGCAATCTGTAGCATTTTTCTTTATTATAAATATTAAACACATCTCTGGAAATCCTCCTTAGATTTGTTGATTCTCTCTTTTACCAAAAATGAAACAATTTCTTGTTGTATTTCACCAAACATGAGACTTAATAAGTAATATTCATTGCTTTTCTTGAAAAATCGTTCTGAATTAATTAATTCCTCGAGCTTGTATCCATAACTAATGCCAGGTATTTTGGGGAATTTGCTTCTGGTGATTGAGATGAACAATTGTGATCCAAGGAAGATTTCAAAGTTAACACACATCAGTTGCCAACCATAATGAAGCGTTTACAATGACAGGGTAGAGTGGAGTCACCAGATTGCATTTGCTCTCCTTTTCTCAAGATTGCACTTTAATGTAAGTTCTTCGCGCTTCCCATCAGAGTGGATTTCACGTTGGTGACGTTATGAGAGCAAATGAAATCTGGTGACTCCATTTTACTCTACCATTGTAAACGCTCCTTAAAGATTCCTCTATCCACTTGCTACACTTGTTACAGACTAAAACAACTATTAAATCGGATATAGATCCTGTTTAGACGAAGCCGGACTCTGCCTCTGATTCATGGAAACTTATTGGTAAGATGATGATTGGGGACAGGAATGAAGCTTCACCCTACCCACAAATTTTGTGTGCATAGGCAGTATACTGACCTGTCTAAAGTGGGTCTTACCAAGCACGAAAGATCAAAGCTTAGCATGACAGCAGATCCTTCAGATTGTAAAACAGTTTATATTAGTAATCTTGTAATTAACCTAATATTCCTTTATAAGGTCAAAATCGATGTTCCCCTCCTTTTCTGGAAAACGAAAAAAATAACCGCAGCACACTCTGACTGCTGCCAGTAAATCTTTAGATATATCAGCATCGAAAAGGATTAGCTCATCGATCTCTGCGATCTTTACATCATTCACCAATTCGTTAGTACCTTCATTTGAATCCCCATCAATTTTGAGAAGAATATTTGATTCGATTAGTTAAAAACGTTACCTACATTTTAGGGATAAAAACCTCAATTACGTTTTTCAATGTGAAGATTTTACTGTGCATTTTGTCGTTCTCCAGTTGCCTCTTAGCTTGGAACCGAATGCGTACCTAGGGTCTATTTTAGATTAAGTAGTTAGTAACATTCCATATTTCGCTAACGCTTTGGGTATAGGGTTACCAACTCGTTTAGCTTTTGAAATTAATTTCAATTGCGTTTAGAATATTTTGATGGTCAACATTTCATACACCTACCGAAATTGAATCTAGCAAAATACACTGCTGTAAGTAAAGTTATTAGAAATTTTACATTTCAATAGCAGCTATTGATTCCCTAGAGAACCGCACCACGTAACAATTTTTCCAATTTTTGGTGACTGAAGGGTAGTTTTATAAGGGGTATATAATGGTTACTCGGTTATATAATAATTTGAGTGGTTAGATAAGAGTTTTATAATATTACCAATTGGTGACGTAGTTATATTAGAGGTTTTTAAGGTTACTAATGGTTATCGCGGAAGTAAGTTACTAAAGGTTTCATAAGTTGGTGATGGATGGTGATGGTCTATATAACTTAGAGTTACCATTACAAGAAGGTATATAAGAAAGTTTTATAATTGTTTTCATCACCTCGTTATACAACTAATTGGTAATAAGTATTTATTGCGGTATCTGTGGTTACCCCTATATAACCCGACAACATTCAGTAATTTAGGTGACTTTAATAAAAATTGGGAACTTTCGGTAATACATATACCCACTAAAAAATATCGTAAAATTTTTTGGTGGCGCTTTAGTAATTACGGTGAACGTTATAAAAATAAATTACTTTTAGTGTCGAATGGAGCCGTTATAAAACTGTTTATATTTATTTAACACAATATAACCAAAGGGTATATATAGAACACTAATATCTATTTTTTGTCACTATAACATATATAACGGTTACATATTATGACTAAACTAAAGGGTATATAAGGACCATTTTTCAGGCATGGTAGTTCCTTTAGTTTCTATAATATTTCTCGAAGTTTTATAAGGGTCATTCAGCTTACATAATAGAGCCAGAGTTTATATAAAACTACTTCAAGTTTTATAATGGTAATTTCTTCAATTAAGTACGAGCAGCCATTTTTTCAGCTGTACATAGCAGATAAAAAAGAAAATGTCGGTTAAGCCAATTTTTTAAATTGCAGATATATGGCTTCCGTTATATTTTTATATGAAGAAAATACATCATTTTAGATATATAACATTTCGAAATTTAGAATTAATATCACCTAAGCGAAAATTTTAAATTTGGAAATATTTAATTAAAATTCTTAAATGTTGCTTATTTCTGGAGTGGTCTGTATTTTTTAGAAATATCTATGATGATATTCACAGGAAAATTTTACTTGCAGCTGAATTTCACCACGTACATTCCGAAAAATTGTAATTCTATAATGTAAAAATATTAAACCCTTACACTATAAAAATGCAATATAAAAAAATATCGAAATTCTATGTCAAGATAGGTTTTGTAAATATTTGCATTATATTGTTTTATAAAGGTAACGAAAAGAAATTTCCCTAACATGTCAATCACAAAAAGTAATTAGTCTGAAAAAATTCCAAACGTTGTGGAAACGTTACCAACACCATTATAAACAAAGTTTATAAAGGTAACCGAAACGTTACTGCTACCACTGCTATGACCAAAATAAATTAATAGAGAGCACCCTAGGTTATATAAGGGTTATATAAGAAGTTGTATTAAGGTAACCAGAATATTTTTGTTACTCATTTTATAAAACCTTTAGTTATATAAAGTTACCTTAATCAAGTCACGGTAACCTTTATATAATCCTTCATTTAAGCTCTATAAGGGGTTTATAGTGGTTACAAAGAAGTTTCGAGTACTAGTCTATATATCTCAAGTTATATAATTTGGTAATGAAAGCCTTACGGTTACTACTATATAAAAAAACTTGTTTCTTGGGCGGCGCACGGTTGAAAATTCGAGGCTTAAATTAACACTTTTGGGTTTATATATAATTGCATTCCGAAGAAATTTGACATTAAAACGTACACAAAATCTTAAAATTATTAAGACGAATCAGTTTTATATTGATATTTCCACTTCTTAGGTTTGAACCGAAAAGTTTCAATTTAAATAAATTGTATGGTTTTAAATTTAAATTAAAAATTTTCTGAATTTGAAACAGTCGAGATTAAGTTTTAGAGAAAATTTGTTTTCAATCTAAACTAATGTTTTCTCAATTTTAGGCAGTGGAATTTAATGTTGGAGAAAATTCATTTTACCTGTTTTCATTATGGTAGAAGGCGTCTTAAAATATTACATGGGGGTTTCGAAACAAAATGAAAATTTTGTGGTTTCAATTTTATTATTTATTTATTTTGACTTTTATTTTTATTTGGACTTTTATTCGGCATTGAAATTTATTTATACAAGTGCATTTTCGACATGCAAAAAATGTTTTTTGACTGAATTTTATTCGGTATTATTAAAATAATTTGAGAATTATATGCGCGTGGTTACTTAAGGTAGCTCAATTTCGTACATAAACTATTGTAAAAAAAATAAATTATCTTCTCAAGTTTACTTCATATTTAAGATTAAATACAAAAAATAATTTAAAAAACAAATCCATTGTTTTAATAATATTAAAATTATCTGGTACCATTATAAATTGTTTGTCAACATAAATTAAACAATATGAAATTGCTGCCCTTTGATATTTTTAACGATTTCTTCTTTGGAGGCATTAATCTAGATATATTGTAATATTTAAAGTTATTTACAAAAATAACGTTTTAATATTCTTGAAATCACTTACATTTCCAAATTTAATTAATTTGAGCTTCGCTTGAGAAAATGATTCTCGTGATTTACACCGTAGAAGCTGGAGGTAATAATTTCGTAGAACTATTCCCATAAAAAAAATGAAAAGAAATAGATTTATAATCAATTAAATTATTTGTTATACATTTTTTATTATATCTCCGCAATCCTGCAAAGAAATTTTTAAAAAACGTTTTCATATCTTAACCAATTTAAAATCAATTTGTCACTGTTATCTAGATTCATTTGCTCAAAATCAAATAATATCTAGAAAGTAAGATAAATATAAAAAAAAACTATTTATTATTTCATATAATACTAAATATCAAATCACAATAGTTTGACTTAAATTTTAATAGCTACTTACCATTTCCGGATGATAATAGTAAAATGGAAAATTTAAAATCTCTTCTGAATTTTTTTCCTTTATGTTTGACGGTTTTTCCAAAATTTTCTTTAATTTCAATACTTTGTGCAAAAAGGATTGCATTTTTTCATTACTACTTTCTGATAATGATATTGTTGTATTATATAAAAATACTTTTTACTTACATGAAAAATTAATATCACCTGCAACCACTAAATAAAAAATTAACTTTGCTTTACGTATGCGTACTTCTGAATACCTGACTCACTTACAAAAGTCACACTAGCTCAAAATATTAAAACCGTTTCAGTTTCATTAGTTTTTATTATTTCAGTTGAAAAAGGTATAAAAATAAAACTTAGAAAAAATTAAGACTTTTATGAGTTTTGAGTTAAGGAAATATTTGTTTGATATAAAAGTGACTGCTTGCAATTCAGACTAGAAGATACTTAAAAATAAACCCTTTCGGTGTAAATTTAAAAATAAGGAAAAATTTTACCTAATTTTAAACTTTCAGGTTCACAGAGAAGTTAGTTTTACATTAAGATGAGTCAGTACTCAGCAAAAGTTTCAATTTAGATACCAGCGAGCCTGTAAGTAAAAAAATTTACAATACATAGGTTTGTGTCCTGAAAGTGAGAAAATTAATATAAAATTAGACTAGACCTAGACCACGGAGCATATTAGAGACATCTACCGCAAAAGACAGAAACTCAATATCAAAACCATACAATTTAAGATGAAAAATGAAAATTTTAAGTTCACATAAATTGAAAATTTTTAACGAGAATTAACTCTTAAATTTTTTTTTGCACATATTTGTTAAATATGCTATTTTGCTTTGTATTTAAACAACTTTCAAATAAATATTGAAATTTCTTGTCGGTGAAATGTCGGGAGAAAAAAAGTACTATTAGTGTCAAATAATTATAAAAAGCGCCACTAAAAATGAAAAAAGCTCGACGTTATTTGCTATATCTAGGCCTTATCTTTCTAAAACAGTCACAATTTAAAGAAATGAGAATACCTACCCATAGAAATTTGATTTAAAAGACTTAAATTTTTACCATTTTTTAGTTAAGTTTCCGAGCTAATATCTCCATTCTAATACATTTTTTTTTAATTTTTGCTGACGTTATTTACTAGACTTCTTCATTACCTTTAATCTACGATATAAATCATTATTCTGCTACAAATAGTTTGCCAGAAATTCGCATTGAAAAATGTATGATACTTGCAAGTTTTGGTACTGACTCCTCTTAAGACGAAACTGATATAAAAAGTTTAAAACTTTTACGTTTTTCAAATTTTTAACCGTGCGTAATGTCGGATATCTGTATCTCTTTTATCGCTACTTCTATGGTCATTGCTCTGAGGAAATTTGTATTTCTAACCTGATCCCTTGTAGAATTCTTTCTTCTTCCTATGCACACCTCACGAGCTGTAATCCGAGCTCACCCTCACACCCTTAAAGTCAAATTCGGCTGTACTGTGAAATTCCGCGAATCCTTCATAAACAGAACAGTACGGAAAAGTTTACCATCCTCTGCCCCCCCCCCCCCTTCCCACTATGAGCCATAAATATTCAATTCCCTGCCCCTTCTTCCTTTCCTACCAAAACCATGTTACGGCCTCATAAGAGCTGTGTTCTCTTGTGTACCTTGCTCTAGAACTGCCATATACTGAAGAGAACAAATAGTTCTGTCGATTGAAGGGAACTATTTGTTCTGTTCGCTTCATTTATAAATCTTTTATGAAAATGTATGAGGCGCTCTTTTGTGTATCTTTTGTTCTGCTCTGTTCTGTGGACACAAAAGTACAGAGCTAGTGTAACCCCTGAGCTTAGGCAACATTCGCTATTACACATTTCATACATGAGTCTTAATTAAAAAATAAAAAATAAAATCTGATAAAAGTAGTTTTATTAATTTTACTATGAATGTTGTTAACATTTTCAATGAAATTGCAGTGGAAAACCATAACGTGTTCTGTTATCTGTTGTGGTTGCGGACCGCAACCAACTTCAGTTGTGGAGATGTCTAGCCAAGATACTCGCATAAATCTGTACAAAGAGGTATGTAAAATGGTGTACACATTATTATTATTATGGTAAAGTGGAAAAGTTCCAAGTTACAAACATATCTACATACATATATACCTATCTATCTACCATATAAAATACATTGTATGTAAATTTTCTTTAACAGCAACGCAACAACGCCAGGGCGACAAGTGTGCATCCCACAGATAGTTCAATAGCGCTCACATTTCATCAGCCTCTCTATCCTCCCGGAAGGATCATCCACATAGTAAGACATCATCCAAAGCCTGACGAGTAAGTTTCCTTTTATATTTATGGCTTTTTCTATATGTACAGAAACTTTCAAAGGACTTCTCTGCTCCTCCGGTCTGATATAAAGACACTACTTTGTATGCATTTTCAAAAGTGACTTAAAGGTGTGCAAGCACACCTGGCTAGATATAGATTTGCATATGAAGATAGAGAGAGAGAGAGAGAAAGTGTAATATGGCCGGGGTTTTTTCCATTTATTCAGGTTGTTACTTGCTGCAACAAGAAGTTTTAACCCCCATACCTTTGTCAGAATACTCTGAATTTGCATATACATGCATATAAGTGAGTTTCACAAATGAAACTAATTAAAATTTTTTTTTTCCAGACATAAATACGAAAGAGGGTGGAGGTATGGTTGAATTATGTTGAAGTTTCGATAGTTTTATCTGGTGAAATATATGCATGAGAGCATGGCTAATTGCACTTAATAAATCGTTTGCTTTGATCATCCGCCGTGGGGGTTACGGTTTCTGGGTTAAATAAATTCTTGTCATCTACATACATATTTATGTATCGTTTTGCCTGCATTATTCCATTTGTATTGTCGTTATTGATTGTTTAACTTTTTTCTATTGTTCTACATAATGTACTTATTTACATAATTGCTAGTTGTTTGCATTCTTTATTGTTCTTGCTGGTAAGATTACTTTGGAGTTTCATATATTTGTATTCTTATACCAATTATGGGTATGTATGTATGTAGGTGAACAGGTACATCAACTTAGAAAAGAAATTCTTTTCTCTTAATAAGCCAGCAACATGTTTTTCATCATCCCTTTGAGACTCGATTCACATATTTGCGCGTTTTTTCTGTGTATCGTGCTAGGGATCCATTAATTAATATTGTTGTTTTTTTATCAGCGCAAAATACAACACAAAACACAAATAATGGATGACTGACATGGTCGGGTATTATATATGAAGAGTTTATACTATACACAATATGTGAATCAACCTTCTTAAGTGTCATAAAGTTTCCTGTACTTCTGTATATAAATAATTAAAATAAGATTTTAGTGAGAATGACGTCATCGACTTCATCATCATTGTCATTTTTAATGGCACAAATAAATGTTAACTTTATTCGTATGTACAGAGGGCAAGGTATGTTACATACGGTCGTGATGTAATTAGACTCGTTTTTATAAGGAAAGAAACAACAGTATTACAAAAACAATAACACGTAGAATTTCAAAATGGCAACGTGCATAACAACCAGGCCAACAAAAACACACTACAATGTAGCAGAAGATGTTTCAGTGTGTGGTATGCCTTATTTTCTGTATACCATGCCTTATCATTAAGCAGGGTTTTTATAAGCGATATTACTGACCCAATTAAGTAAACTCGTTTTCTGTCCCTAATCTCATTTTGACATATCCTGTAGTCTACTTGCGTCATTATGGAGACAAGTTAAATGAAATGGAGCCTGAGAAATAGTCAAATAAAATAGTCAATAAATATTATCAAGGTATGCCACCACATTTTTGACACTTAGTACAGTGACGTCACGGCATATATTTATCTGTAGAATTTAGATTTTTTTTTTAATTCTTTTTATATATACATACATATGTAGCAATTGCATACCAAAACGAGCGATCCCGATCCCCTCCGATTTCGATGAAACTTTCAGAATTAGTTAAGTATTAATTAATATTCGCCTTATATTTTTTTGTTTAGCCTGCCGACTGTGGACTTGTTTTTTAATTTAAAGATTACTTGGAATTGCGATACTCGATTCTTTTGTACGATATTTCAAATTAGTGGTATTAAATGGGACTTTCCAAAGAAATAAAACAAAATTTAAAACTTAAAAAATTATATATGAAAATAAAAACTAAATTTCTATTAATTTTGGATTTTTTACCCCCTCCGGAAGAAAAAACCCAAAAAAAAATAATATTTTCAAAATTCTCTGACATTTAGACGTATTATATCAAAACTTTTCGGATGTTCAGCTCTTAGTTTAGGAGAAAGAATTTTTTTTATTATCGTCTCTACAAAATTTCATGTGAAAAGTTCAAAATTTACTCCAAAAATATGTTTTTTTTATAGTTTTTGGATAATTAGTTAATTCTCGTTAAAAATTTTACATTTATTTGATCTGCAAATATTCATTTTTCATTTTAAATTGTATGATTTTGTCGCATGTTGGGTTTCGATATTTTTTATGCCCTATGAGCCTATTTACACCGTGCCATTTAGGACTAAATTTACGTAAGTCGATTTACGTAGAACTAATATGCAGTGGTCTAAATTATGCCGTATTTTGCAAGTAGTCCTATTTTAATCCGGTATCTGATGTGAAATTGACTTAAAAAATTATTATTAAACGTAGACATAAACCTCACATAAGGAAGTGTTTGTTTTCAAACTTGTTCATATTAATAGAGATAATTTTTATTTAGTTTTAATAAAAAATAGTGGAATTAAGAAGTAACAAAATGTGAACTGGTCAGAAGAAAGTATTTCGGATGATTAAAAATTTAAATATTTGGAAGTTTTAAAATTTTCTTCTATACTCCATTCTCTACTCTTGTGCATGAGGTGCACAAACAAAATCCAAATATTATTTCTGATAAATTTGACAACTGTTAAAGATTTTATACGAGCGGACTAAACTTCATTCGACTTTAGTAGTCCGGTCTAAACGGGCTCTATCTCTCTAATGTGGTCTGTGGTCTATGTCTAGGCTAATTTTATACGAATTTTCTTACTTGTTGTAGAGAGAGGACACAAACCTACATATAGTAAATCCCATTACCTACAGATTTCGCTGGTATCTGAAGTGAAATTTTTGCTGAGAGCTGACTTCTCTTAATGAAATATTAGCTTAAAAAATATTATAATAATAGTTCTGTTTTATTATTTCATAAATTTTATAATTCTATTTTTAATACAAAAAGAGTATTCTTTAACAGTAACGCTATTGTCACTTAAAAAAAATAAAATTGTGATACTTTGACAACCTGACCCGACTATATCTATTTTTCATTTTTCTTTCAATAGCTGTGTAATCTTTTGTTAAAACGTAAACATAATTTACTTTTAATCTTTTTATGAAACAGCCAACATTTTTTTAGAACTCTTCCTAAAGGAGTTGCAAAAAAGTGGCATTCTGCCGCAAGATTACAAAAAAGTGGCATATTGCCGCAAAATTGAACTCTGTCTTCATATGACATATATTGTATCAGGTCAACCTAAAACTGCACAAGTTATATTGTCCCAGCATCGATGTGTACTACTTCCCAATTTCATATCTGGTATTGGGAAAATACCTTTTTCTTGTGGTAACTTTTTTGCCCGATTTGCAAGATGAAAGGACATGTTAAATTCTCTTTGAATTTTTTAAACTGACCAGCTTTTTGGCGAGGTTATCAATATAAGATACTTTTCCTTAAATGTTTCGGCTTTTCCGAATTTCTCCTTAAGTTGCTGAATGATTTCATACATACATAGGTCAATTTAGCTTGCAAAATAGTTAATATGAAAGAAGATTTAAAAATATAGATAATCTTGTCAAGACAATAGCAGGTAGTCAAAAGTACCATAGTTTTATACCTGTAAATGACAATAGTGTTAGTGTTAAAGAATACTGGTTTTGTACTAAAAATGGAATTATAAAATTTCTGAAATAATTAAACAGAACTATTATTATAATATTTTTATACCCCAGATGAAATCTATAGGATATACTAAGCTTGTCATTTCGTTTGTAACGCATGGAAATAATGATGCTAGAGCAAAATGGATTGAACACCCAAGCATATTATTAAAAGTTATTTTGTCCGTCTGTCGTCCGTCCGTCCGTCAGTCTGTCTGGCTGTCTGTCTGCCTGTGCGTACGATAAATCGAGAGCGCGTATACTTAGAGAACTGTACACGGTCTTTAAAAAGAAAAGTAGAATTGAGTTCGAAAATGAGACAAATCAGGCAACTCCTTCGTGGGGTTGCCATTCAAAAATTTCATTTTCACTATATATTTGGACACTGCCTGAGAACGAAATTTGGCACATGCTGTTTTGATTGTACTAGCAAATAAAATTTTAACAATCTACATCGGGTAACTCCTTCTTGGTGTTGCCATATAAAATTTTTGGTTTTTTACGTATACTTTGAAAACGATCAGTCCTAGATATTTTATTGTACTAAAAACTTCTTCAGAATACAAAATCCTATAAAATTGGTTATAATCATTTTTTCTGTCCGACAAACCATTCTAAAAATATATGCGAAAAACCACTTCATAAATTAAACTTGCACAGAAGGGTGACAATACGAAATTTCATAAGGGCATTCATCTAGGGTATCATAAAAATTGGTCTTAGACCAATTCTAGATTTTTTACTTGTTTAATTTGATGATTACTTAGGATCGCGTTACTCGATTCTTTTGTACGATATTTCAAATTAATGGTATTAAATGGAAATTTCCAAGAAATAAGAAAAAAAAAACATTATTAATTTTGGATTTTTAACCCCCGCCGGAAGAAATACACCCCTTAAAAAACATTATTTTTGAAATTCTCCCACATTAATACATATCATATCAAAAATTTGCGGATGTTCTTAGCTTAGGAGAAACAAGTTCTTTTATTAGCATCTCTGCAAAATTTCATATGCAATTTTTAGAATTTACTCCAAAAAAATGATTGTTTTTATAGTTTTTATATAAACAAAATTTAGGAGAGTTAATCCTCGTTAAAATTTTTTGAATTTATTTGAATTGCAAATATTAAATTTTTTCCTTAAATTATATGGTTTTGTCGCATGTTTTGTTTCTGTCTTTTATGCTAGGTGTCTTTAATGTTGTCTGTGGTCTAGGTCTAGGCTAATTTTATATGAATTTTCTCACTTGCAGTAGAGAGAGGACACAAACCTACATATAGTAAATTCTATTGCTTACAGATTTCACTGAAACTTTTGCTGAGAAATAATGAAATATATATTTAAACGATTAAAAAAGCTAAAATTGGTCTAAGAGCAATTCTTATGATACCCTCTAGCTAGATGAATGCCCGTATAAAATTTCGTATGGTCACCGATCTATGCAAGTTTCATTTATGAAGTGGTTTTTCGCATATATTTCTAGAACGGTTGGTCGGACAGAAAAAAATTTATAACCAATTTTATAGGATTTTGTATTCTGAAGAAGTTTTTAGTACAATAAAAATGTCTAGGACTGATCGTTTTCAAAGTATACGAAAAAAGCCTAAATTTTTATATGGCAACACCAAGAAGGAGTTGCCCGATGTGGTCCATTTCTAAAATTTTATTTGCTAGTACAATCAAAATAACATGTGCCAAATTTCAGCTATCTACGTAGACGCGTTCTCCGGCAGTATCCAAATATATAGTGGAAAACGAAGTTTTTGTATGGCAACCCCACGAAGGAGTTGCCCGATTTGTCTCATTTTCGAACTTGATTTTACGTTTTTTTTAAAATCTGTGTACAAAATTGCAACTCTCTAAGTATACGCGTTCTCGAGTTATCGTGCGCACATATGGACGGACGGACGGACATGCAAAAACCAAAATAACTTTTAATATTATGCGGCTAAACAAAAACATATGTATCGAATTTTTTTGAATACTTAATTAATTCTAAAAGTTTTGTTGAAATCGGAGGGGGTCGGGACTGATCGTTATTGCTGTATAATATCATTAATACAATCATGTGATGCCCTGACGCTCAAGATGGCCAACCGTGGTTTATAACAGTCATACTTAGTTACTGTCAGTAGGTATATCGTGAATAAAAAAAAGTATGCCAAGTATCTGAAAACCCTTCAGTTACCTAGAAAGTCCTCCAAATCTCTTCATAGCGATATAAAATTTCCCTTTTTTACACGAAAATTCGATGACACTATCAATTTTAATTTTTCCACTCTACTGAAAAAATGTACATATGTATATATGTATAACATGAATACATTTATATTTTAAAATAAATAACTTTCTTTTCAAAAGCATCTGAATACAAAAGCTATATATACATCTATAAATTTACCTAAACACATACTAAAAACATATTTTTCTCGCTGTTGTCGGTAGAAATTGTATGGGAATGGGGGGGGGGGGGCATATCAACTGTTTGGGAGTTTTTCACAAAACACCCTGTATCTTTAAAATCACAGGGCGTACGGTCATACTTAAGCTCATCGAATGCAGAACTTCATGGCCTTTTCAACGACTGCTCAATCGGCCCGATAACCCTATCTTCTCATGAGTTATGGTTGTCTAAACTAAAAATTTCGAATTTTCTTACCTTTTTTTTTACTTTGATCTCTATTATTTTTGCAAAAAGGTCGTTAATATAACTTTCTTTTACAAAAACTGTAAACTGTAACCTGTCCTCTTTAATTTGACCTCCCTATGTAGTACCTGCAGCCGTTAAAGAGTTAATAGCTGTTATTCGCAAATATCGTATAATTTCGATGTGACCTGAATAGGTTATGATCTAATAACTGTTTAAGGGCAACAGTTAGTACATATCCGGTGTAAAAGATCAAATTAACGGGGAGAGTATACAGTTTACAGTTTTCATAAAAAAAAGTTATGTTAATGATCATTTTACACAACTAATAGAGGTCAAAGTAAGAAAAAAAGGTAAGAAAATCCAAAATTTTTAGTTTAGACAACCATAATTCTTGAAAAAAGAGGGGTATGGGGCTGATTGAGCAGTCGTTGCAAGCGCCATGAAGTTCTGCATACGATGAGCATTTAACTGTGACCGTACGCTCTGTGATTTTTAAGACACAGGGTGTTTTGTGGAAAACTGGCTTTTTTTTCTTAATCACCCTGTAACTCTAAACGGTTGATATGCCTTGCCCTAAAATTTTTAGTTTGTCTAAGTGAGTATTATCACCTCCTGCTCTTTTGACCTCCTAAGGGGAAACATCCTGTATAACCTCTAAATTAAGTAAATTTCAAAGAACGATTAACATACCGACAAAGCGAAAGTACCATCAACTATTATACATAATATAAAAACAATACTATATATGTATGTATATGTTTCATTCATGATTCTTCCAGTTCAGGATAGAATGAAGTGAATACCTATTATGGCATTGATATAAATCCGCAACCGTTAGTGGAAAGGTAACGTTGCACCACATAAAGAAATTGGCCTAATTTAGGACTCGTTTGGTAAATTACAAGTAGGCCACGCGCCGGATATTTCTGTACTTCACTATACAGTATCAGACACAAAAAAAAAAGAGAAATTTTTTGTTTCCTTCCTTCCCTCAACAGTTCGAAAATTCCCTGAAAAAGAGAAATATCCCTGCAGTTTTCATCTATAAAACTCATGATTACCTGCGCTACAGCAGCAGCATGGTGAGATAAATCACCACCAAATGAATGCAATAAACACAAAATCTAATATTGCTCCAAAAACCCTACAAAAAATGTACAGTTAGTGAGATAATAGAAAAAGGGTAGCAGCAATGGTGTATGGAGCCCTGACAAATGCATAGATTGAGTTCGGACTCAAAAAGTGTTATAAAATCTGTCCACCACTCAAGATATATACTCCAAGTATAGGTGCCCTTATTTTGTATTCCAACAGCTCTAGGACGGAAGGAGTACAGGCAGAAATTTATTATTGAGATGTACGACATTTTTCCTACCTTTTGATAACTGTTAGATCTACGTTTTTTTTTAACTAACATTTATCAAAGACGTGCAGACCAGATGTGCATATGAAAACCCCCTCAGCCGCCGCTAGATCAATACAAGAATTTATGTGGGTATATTTTGATAGGCAAGCGGATATTTCATCACCTAAAATAAAGACGAACTAATGTGGGAATGTCTCCAAGCACTGGCAGTACCTACTTCAGTGAGTTTCAGCTATTTTTTTTTATTTTTTTATTTTTACGACATTGGTAATTGGTTTATTATACTGAAGCTTTCCAGGTAATTAAAAGTAATTGTAAGTGTTGGAAAAAAAATTTAAAGGAATTAGAGATAGTAATGTCCAAATACTTTTGGGTATTTATAAGTATTTTTGTTTAATGGAATCCAAATTTCCTGTATTTAAAAGTATTATTTACAATCTCTGAAATGGTACTGGAAAATTGTAATTCAAATACAAGAGAGTTATGGTAATGGGAATTATCAAATCTGAAATACTTGGTATTGGTAATGGTACTTGAATTTTACATCTCTGACATAGACCATGTATGTCTCGAAGAAGATTAAACAGCAAAGCACATCTGCTATGAAGTAAATACAAAATATAGCTTTTATGTGTTTAGCGCTCACACTTTCTAAGGCCGACCGACTTCAAGAAGATTTATCTTCAAAAAGGATACTGCTCTTCCTTGGTTGAGTGCGACTCTTGAAAAAAAGCTATCAAGAGAAGGGATGCCAAGTAATTTAATAAATTGCTGCAGGGCAAAGGCAAATTCCTTAATCAAATCTGCGCCTTAATAAGGTGATCTGTATCAATTTTTTTAATGTACACTGTAAAAAAAGTAGCACCATTTCCTAAATTTAAGGCACTTTTTTTCCTAAAAATAAATGTCATTTTCTCTAATATAAATGGAAAATCAGTTTCATTTCCCCCAAATCAATGGAACATTCAAAGGATGTAGGTATCTGACGCCAGTAAAATTTCCGAAATTTTAAGCTTTCTCGGATAAGAGATAGAAAACATTCAAAGGTATTATTCTACATTTGGAAGTACCTAGATTTTAGGGATAAAAACTTATTCCACTTTTTCCAAGGTGGAATTTTCCCTAATCTTATCAAAAGATACCTAAGCTTGGTGGCACAAATTGTTGCCTCTCACTTTTGGGAAATTTTTTTTTTATTGTGTGGGATGTGATTACAGAAAAAGATTTATGAGATAAGCCTGGTACTAAGGTCCGCGCTAAGCTAAATTTTATAAGAAAATTTAGCGCGCTAAAACTTATTGACCAAAATTTATCCTGAATTTTAGCGAGAGCGATACTAAGGTGAACGCGCTAAATTTGCCTTTGGGTTTTGATTAGGGATGACACCACCAGTAAGTCTCCAAAAAATTTAGCTTAGATTTATCCGCCCGGGCCGTTCTTTAACGCGCTAAAAATATCTATTGTCAGAGTTCTGATATGTGATAAATTTATTGACCGGATTTTTGTAGTTAGCGTAGTTTTGTATGTCTTTGCTATAAGTACGAATGAATTGAATTTCTTCTCGTGGCCGTATTTTCAATATCATTGTTCATTTTTTTTTTTATTATTTTATACGTTATATATATATTATTTTTATATTTTTATTATTTCCAAATAATTTTAACTACCTGTTTTTAGAAATATTATGACCACGCGTTGTATTTCTGTAAAAAAATTGGAAAATGCTTCTTCTTCTTGTTTTTACTATATCTTTTCTCTGAGTCTCCGCTGTCATATTTTAGCTGCTAAAGAACGGTCCGACATTGGGCACTCGCTAAGATTTAGTTTAGCATGGACCTTAGTACTGAGCTATAGGTTGGTGGAGGTACAGAAATACGTCATTTGAGGGGTTCTGTCAATCACTCTACAACTCTTTAAATATAAACCTAATGATAAAGTTTTAATATTTATTAGATAATTAGATATTCCTTAAATGGAATAGAAGAATTTTGTAAGAACTTTTATTTTTAACGATTCTAAATTAAATTATAAATACAAGAGCAAAAAAACAACCGCCTCGGCCGGTTTTTTAAGTCGGGATTCCACCACTTTCCGGGCGACTGCTCTTACCTCTGAGCTAACGAGACAATTGGTTTTTCCTCTTGTATTTTTTTCATTTATCTAGCCTATCTCATTAGCTCAAAAGTTCTTAAAAATTATTCTATTCAATCTATGACCGGTTCTCAAAATTATGAGTTCGATTTTCATATGGTACAAGATAAATATAATCCTTGGAGCTTTAGAGCAACTATAACTTTTTCTCATCCTATTTTTTATTTCGAACGAGTTTTTGTCAAACGGTATTTTCAAAATTATTTGTTATGTTATTTATTTTATCATTCTCTAAGGCATAGTCGACTTAATACTAGTGAATTCATGTAACGTCCCATTAGGACAAAAACCAGCGCTTCTGAAAGGAGCACAATTTAAGCCTGAAAAACAATTGGAGCGTTCAGCCAGCTTGAGATTTGTTGACTATGTAAATCAATGTAGAAGAACACAGTTGGAGCTTTAGCTTTTTTGCAAGATTCAAGCCCAATACCTGCCAACTTGAGGGAATTTTTAATGTTGCCAACTGTGCCAATGTCGAATATTAGATGAGAATGGCTTCTGTTGACACATTTAAGAAGTAAACAGCTACCAAAAATATTAAAATGGAAGAAAATTTATATAGTGAGTAAAAAATAAACAGTTCCTGTGGGACATAAAAAAACTTCAGTATTATTTTTACATATAATTGGTATATCTCAAAACTATCCAAAAAAGTATGCATTTAGCGTAATTTTGGAAAATCGGATGCAGTAACAGTCGTTCCTTAATAAATATTCTCAACTTAAACAAGTTAAAGTTGCAAATGTCAGAAACGCCAGTTGTGTTAAATTCGGCTTTTTCAGTCAGCTTTAGCAGAAAGTTGGCGATAAAGCTGCTTGAAACGTTCCAATTGTGTTTCAGCCTTAAGCGCTTCTCTAACCATCATTTGACAGCTCTGTAGAAAGATATTCACTGATCTATACAGAGAAATAAGCAAAGGCACAAGTAGGTAACTCAAATGCTTCTAGAGCCATCGCTTGGAAGCTCTATAGAAGATTATTTGATAAGCTCCACTAGAACAACAAACAACAAGGGCTGATTTCATCTAATTTTCTGGGCAAAGACACACATTTCTCAGTTTGAGTGAAGTTCATTGTAGAGTGTTGCCAAAATCTACAATAATTTCAGTACGGGAGAATATTGGCTTATAATATATATATAATATATTTAATCAAATTTATAAAATTTAATACCACAAATAATCACAAACAGGCGCAAGCGCTTCAATGCTGCTCTCAGGAAGCAATCTTGAAGGCCTCTTATGAGATTAAGGAAGAAGCACTGCAATCATTTTTCAAAAAGCTCATTAAAGCTTTCGAAAAGACACATTCAAAAACTTCTTCAGCTATCATTTAGAGCGCACCTAGAGCACTTCTTAAGAGCAGCATTGAAGCGCTTACCTCTACGAACATGCCTATGTTAAAAAGCAATGAAATGGGATAGGAAAAAGAAGCGCTATGAGCTTCCAGGAAAGCTCTTCAGGGGGCTCTTAGAGCGCTCTTTTTCTCAGTGGGTTATTTCTTATAACAAAACTTAACTTCTTCAAAATGAGTATTTTTTCACTCAACGTTGACAAAATTTTAATCAGCACTTAGTTATACACTGTTATTTACGGAATCGCTTGAAATTTAGAAATGTACACTTGCGCTCTCGTGTACACTTACAAATTCTTCACAGTCGCGGAATCCAGCCCCAGGTTTCATTAGAACGTTCAAAAACACCAAAATTATGAATAAATATGTCGTCCACGGTCCGAATATATACGTGCCCCAATTACGCAGTGAATTTCGTTCCAGCAACACTTTGCGATAGACCACACGCGGAAGATTCTAGGCAGTTTTTACTGGTGAGAAGTATTCAGGGCTTAGATCATATAACGAAAAGGATTGGCTATGCTGTGTAAAATTCGTGTACGTGTAATAAGCAGGGGGGGAATCGACAAGATGGGTATCGTCTTGTTATTCGTCAGTTCGACAATTCTGATTTATTTCTAACATTTCAGATTTTATGACAAGAAGTTCGGTTTGTTTGTTTAAAATTGAATTGTCATTGTCGCCTTACGTTACAGTAGCCATAGAAAGGTAAAGGCAAAAAATATTATCAGAAAATAAACAGGGCACTAGGAAAATTCGTAAAAATGTAGAAAGCTATAAAAATATTATAAAATTATGTACTTAAAAATTAATTAAAAATTTTGTGATATAATGGGATCTCTTCTATTGAATTTCTTCAATATTTAATAAAATTTAAACGAATACATTATTGGCCCGGTGTGAAAATATCGTAGTTTACTACTTCCATGACTAAACCAAATACATCGATGCGGTTCTACTGCATGCAAAAAAATGCTTAAGTTGTTCTTCCTCATAGCCTATCCTTTTTGTTATATGATCTAAGATTCAGTGGTAGGAAAAATTCCGTGCTACCAAGCAAATTAGCTCCAGCCATTTTGAAATTGCGAAATTTTTGAAATTTCTGCTCGAACAGTTATTGTTTATATAAAAAACTGTGACTTAATTGAACACGCACACAATTAATTTCGGTAATCATATAAGGAACTACGCGGAGCAACATTATTTATGTTGGCACGTCTTAGTCAAATGGAAGGAAATTACTTCCTTCCCTAAAACTTCTCGTGTGGGAAGGCCTTTTGTGTGTCAGCAGTGTGGTATAATTGTGGAAGTGGTCCGATTTGGGCAGTGTCGTCCCAATTAGCGGGTTTTAAGCCCAATTCAGAATCGGCGCAGCATGCATCATGATGCATGCTGCAAAGATTTTGCCGGCCAATTCACAATCGGCGCAGCAAGCATATTTGTAGCAAGCAGTGTAAAAAACTTTGTAGTGCTAACTTTTTTTATAATTCACAATTATTTACAAACATAACACCTTAATACCGAGTTTTTATATTGTGCATAATTTTAATTTAGTCGTTTTTCTTTAAAAAAAAAATAGATCCGGAGGAAATATGAGATAAATTAGATTTGAAATCTATTTTTTGCCTCAGTATGTTGGCAGAACTGTTGCAGCATGCACCAAATTTAAATATTTTCCAAATTCTTGCATCATGATGCATGCTGCGCCGATTGCAAATTGGGCTTTACTGTGCATGAAAGTGTGGTGGCAGTGCTGCAAATTTTTATTCCTGAAGTGCTTCATTTCTGCAGTGCTAACATCTCTTTCAACTACATGAATTCAGTGGTTACAGAGTGTTATATATAAAATGTAAATAAAATAATTTTGGGAAACTAATCAGAAAAAATGAGTTATTCCATTCCCCATAATAAATTGATCAAAATTCGCACTTTTCCAACCCCAATTAGCCATTTTCCCATTTTTTTATGAAAGTTAACACGATTTTTGATCTGCTGAGCTACATATATTCAAAAAATCCTAACTTTCGATCTAATTATCGTAATGGGCTCCAAGAAAAAAAAATTTTTTGTCGTCAATTAACGGATCTTATTTTAAAAGAAAATAAATTATAATCATGTGTAGGTACACATTTTATGAGATAGAAAAAAACCCAACAAATTTGAACGAAATTTTTTCAAAACAAAAAATCAGACATTTATTGATGAAAAGACTTTCTTCCCTAAACCCATTATGATCTCAATTTGAGAATTTAACAATTTACTAACAACATTATCAGCATTTAACATTTAAAAAAATCAAAAAAAAAATCAAGAAGGATGCATTTTGATATATTCAGGGGTAAAGGATAATTTCATTATCAATTTTTTTTTTCTTATAAAAGAAATTTTTTACATAATTTTCCTTGAAACAAACTTTTCGGGCACAAAATATTTTTATACTTAATTTTACTGAATTATGATGATCACTAGCTGATTAGAAATGTAATTTGGGACCAGTTGCGATGACTACAATATTATAGGATGGAGTAAATAACATACTTTCGACAAACCAAGCAACTTTTTATACTGGAAATTTAATGGGGACTTAGTATATACCAAATGAGCCGTATAAAAACTGGCCGCATTCATTCTAAACCAATTCTCATCGTAAACTTTATAGGGGAAGAGCTGGTGATCAAAATAATAACGTCATTTTATAAACAAAATTTTCCATCTTATCATATTCTCTTAAAATTGTTGATAACGTATTTGGAAGTCTAACTAGCTTCCAGTGGTGTTGAGCGCTGCTGGATGGCTTCGAAGACCTAAAAAAAACCAGGTTAACTTACGTGATTTCATAAAGGCTGATTTTTGGTGTGGCACCAGAGAATTATATTTTATGATCATTGGTAAAAATGGCAGACAGATTGGATGGTGAGAAAATGGTGGCAGTTTTTTTTAGAAAAAAACTAAATTTAATTTCGAAAATGGGACAATTCGAGCAACTCCTATGAAGGAGGGTTGCCATACGGAAATTTCATTTTTCACTATAATATACCTTACCTGATCCAGAAGAGCTTAATAATTTGTTTACTTCATTTACTAGTTCTTCTACTTCTTTCACTTTTCTGCTTTAAATTACTCCCTAACTCACTCCACCCGCAGTTTCTCATCTTTTAGTTTTTCCAGTGTATATCCTGATGAAGTGATCGACGCCTTTCTTCGTGTAAAATCTAAAGCCACAGGAATTGATGGAATTTCTCCTAGATTCATTAAAATTTGTCTACCTTATATTCTTGTCCCCCTAACTCATATATTTAACCTTTGTCTTACCACTTCTTGCTTCCCTGATGCCTGGAAAAAATTCAAAATCATCCCTCTACCTAAGACCCCAAGTGCCAACCCCCGTGAATATCACACAATTAGTATATTGCCAGTCTTATCAAAAGTCTTTGAGAAGTTAGTTTCCGTCCAAATCTCTAAATATCTCCGAAAATATACAGCAGGCAATTGGTACCGATTATATTACAATTTTAGTTTTGTTGGAAAAAGTTAATTATAAAATTTAATTTTTCGGCGTCCGTAACACATTTGAATTTTCAATTACCTCACTGATAGATTTCAGAGTGTCTTCTGCAATGGTTCTTTTTCGTCGCTGTTGCGAGTTGGTTCCGGTGTCCCCCAAGGATCGATACTTGGTCCATTACTTTTCTTATTGTTCATTATCGATGTCTTCGAGTATGTTACACATAGTAGGCTACACCTATATGCTGATGATTCTCAGCTATACCTGTCAAGATCACTTGGTCTCATTGAAGATGGAACAAGTTGCATTAACGATGATTTACAAAGGATTTTTCACTGGCAATTGGTGCCGATTCTTTGCGGTCTCTGTGGGCTTCTAGTAACTTTACACCTACTGCAACAAGATTGTTCTTATGCCGATCACTTCTTGTTCCTATTCTCACCTTTAGTTTTAAAGTATTTGGTCATCTAGATTATATTAATTCACATAAACTTTCCATGGCTTTTAATTCTATGATCAGATAAATATTTCATTTACGCAGATTTGATCATGTGTTGCCTTTTATTAACTCCGTATTTGGTTGTAACCTTTTTTTTTTTTGTTAGTTATATTATCGGCGTCTTGTTGTAGGTTAATTAAATTTCGCTGTCCAGCATACTTGTTTCGATTTCTCAATTTTGGTAATTCTAACAGATTTTGTAATTTAGTATTGCCCAGATTTTCTTACTTAACTTCTCAGCGTCTGTTCTTCGTTCATACAATCAAGCTTACCTGCTTCTACTAAACGATCCATTTGGGCAGGCTCACTCTCCTCGATAAAGCAACTCATCATTGAGCATCATTTAAAGTCTTCAGAATTACGTGTATATTAATTGATTTACTAATTTTATGTATGTGTCCGCTATGTCCCTCGGCAGTTTAAAAAAAAAGGATTTAGTTATGTAGTATGGTGCATTGAAACCATTTATGATTTTTTTTAAATTCTTTATTGTAGTTTAGTACGAACTGAACTGTAGTTATTCTTTTTTCGTTCTTTGAATTAAATTACATAGATAAATGCAATATATTTAATGATAGTTAGTTAGCTCTGGATTTCTCTAGTTCGTAGGAACATATAATTATATATTTTTTTCTTAAAAGATACTTGTCTTACTGGTGCATTGCCACTAATATATGTATACTAGTTATATGTATTTGTAAAATAAATAAATTGAAATTGAAATAATATTAGGGTACTACCTAAAAACGAGTACACTGAAACGTTACAGATATATATATATATATATAACAGTTTCTTTATAATTCTTCTTAAATGAATTAGTTAAAGGTAAACTAATTCTTTTGAAACTCTTCTTAATTGTGGGAAAATCCAAATCCGAAATTCTTAAGATTTCTTCAATATTCTTGTCATTAATACTTTTAAAGGAAGTTTGTTGATGATTATTATTTTAAATAATTTTATTTTTAATTATATTTTATTTTTATAATATTTTATTAATAAGAATATATACATATATATATATATACATATTAAAAAGGAAATTGCATTTTCTTGAATTATAATGCTAATTCTTTATTTATGTAACCGTAGCTAAATTAATTATTTATTTCACAATCTGTGCTCTCTGGCGATTACTAGGCAAAATTATATTAGATTACTACCCTCTGGTGTCTAAAATGAGACTGAGCTATATCCTTGACACAAACACAAATTTTTATTTTCTTACAATTCCAAAAAGTCTTGATTTGTATTTTTTTTAAAGTGTATACAGTAGTATATGTCTGTGTTTAAATTTTTTAAAAAGTTTTTCAAAGTATTTTCCCAAACGTCAAATTTAATATTTAAAACAGTCAGCGCAAATATTAATCCGACCAATGTAATTTTTATTTTTATTTCTTACACCGTCAGCGTAAATATTACTCTGACAGACGTAAATATGTCTTTTTATTTTATTTTATTTTTAATAACAACAATTAATAAATCGTGTAGTTTCCGCTACATACACTACTGAAATGTGGTACAAAGTGTTTTCATAGCAATAGTAAAATACTAGTTTAAGAATAGACCAAATCGAGAAACGGTTTCTTGGTGCTGCCATACAATAATTTCGTTTTTCACTATATATTTGAACATTGCCTGAGAGCGTGCCGACGTACAGCACTGAAATCTTGCACACGACGTTTTCATAAAAATTGCAAATAGAAGCTTCAAAACTCAATTACCAAATTGGCAATCCTTTCTTGGTTTTATACGGCAACACCAAGAAGAGGTTACCCGATTTATTTAATTTTTAAACTTGATTTTACTATTTTTGTGAGAATTCTATGTGCAATATTTCAGCGCTGTACGTTGATGCGTTCGCAGTCAGTGTTCAAATATACATTGAAAAACAAAATTTTTGTATGACAACCCTGCGAAGGAGTTGCCTGATTAGCACCATTTTCTAAAAAAGTCCGTCTGTAAAATTTCAGCACTATAAGGGTAGCGACATACGATTAGGTTTTTTCCGTACAGTTTTTTCCGTGCCAAATGAATCCCAAGTGATTAACTTGGTAGCGACATACGATTAGGTTTTTTCCATACGGTTTTTTCCGTGCCAAATGAATCCCAAGTGATTAACTTGGTAGCGACATATGATCAGGCTTAAACCGGACCGGTTTCAAAACCTGAAAGCAACCGATGGCTGGCCACGGTTTGATGACGGCTGATACATACGGTTTGCTGCCGAATGAAATTCTAAACTCATTGAATGCAATATGACGCGACATATGTTTCGGTTTTTCCCGGAAGGTTTATTGAAATTTAGTGCAGTTCAGTAGCAAAGTTAACTTAATAACAAGTTAGGACACAGAAGATTTTTCCGATTGTTTTACATTTAAAATCCACATGGCAAGAAAAAGAAGAAAGAAAGAAAAAAATGAAAAAGAAAATCAAACTCTCTTTAAGACTTTTATGAGTAAAGATAAAAAATGTGAAAGCGCAAATTGCATGCAACGAAACAGAAATGGTAAATAATTCATTTTCGTAAATAAATGAGAAATGGCGGAGTTTTCACGTTTTGCTCTCATAGGGCCATCGCAGACGAGTATTTTTGATGCAGTATGCAAACCGGTTTTTTAGGGAAGAGCTGAAAAAACGCAAAGAGATATTTCTTCCCTAAAAAACCGGTTTGCATAGTGTATCAAAAATACTCGTCTGGGATGGCCCATAAAATGTTCCCGCGCTTTTGTGTAAACCGGTTTTTCAATGCAAATGTTTTTTTCCTTTCTTCTTCATCCTCAATTAAAAGTAAAATAATTACAAGTTCAATATCACTAATGTTTTCCATATTTTATAACACCCCTAAAAATTACTGAACTGACTTCACTGACTTTTATCCACAAAATAATCGAGAATAACCGTCTTGTATGTCGTATAATCACGGCGACGCACAGTGGGACGAAACCCCGAAAAAGCGGCTAAAAATGAAAAACGCTTGGAATTTGGGAGAAAGTCTGTACGCAGGGGTTTTTGGGGTCGCTGATCACGAATCCGAAGCCAAAAATCTAAAAAACAAAATGACGGATCCAAAACGGTGGACATATGTGGTAGAATGATGAAGGGTTTCCGAGGTTATTAATCACGAATATGAGGTCAACATTTACCAGAATTTTATTTGTGCAGGAAATGGCGAAAGACTATTAATGTGCATTATATACAGTTTATTCGTAAATACTGAACAAAAACGAAAAAAGCCATTTTATTTTCAGCAAAAACATCGTCAAAACTTACAAATATTACACAAAATATAATTTCTAACTTACAAATATTACTAAAATACAATTTCCTCGTCAGATTCGTCATCATCGTCGTGAAATTCAGAATCATCTTCTGCTGATTGACTTGTTATTGAAGGTGGGATTAACAATTCTACAGCTTCCAGAGATAAACTACGCATATTTTTCTGTGGCAATTTACGTATACTGGAAATGTACGGATCAGATGTTACCATGAGCCGATTCCAAACATCTTCCATTGGTTTAGATCTCGAACACTTTCGTGCTAAATTTTCTCTGATATTTCTGATGTCCTTGTTCCGAGCTTCTTGAGCATCTTCGCTATTATTTGTGGGCCATGGATGAGAAGTATGTGCACTGAGGTAGGCATAAAATACCACGGATAAAGTTCGACAAATAGTCGCGCAGTTTCCATTGCATATTCTCGATATTTGTCGGTATTAATATCATGGCCACTCAAAATAGCCTGCAGAATAGCGTAGAAGCGTATGATTAATTCTTCGTTTACTCCCGTTATCAAAGCAGACACACTCGAATTTTCGAAAAAGCGCCGAGCTGTATTTCCGTCATTAGTGGTGCCGTACCCAGGCTTCGGATAATCGACGATTAGTCCTAATTGCGTACGAAAGCCCTTTTGAACAACCCTTTTTCTCTCTTCTACAATCCGCTTTTTTTCCTCAGTACGTTCTTGCCATTTTTTGATTTTTAATTTGTAGGACAAATGTAAACAGCATTCGAAACAGCGTATCCACCCATGTAATGTAGATAATCCGAACTTGAAGTTCTCTTCGTCGACTTTTCTTTGTAGAAGAGCATCGATGTCATTAAAATGCTTGGATGTAGCTCCACATAAGTAATAACGTTGAGCAGACTTCGTAGATGTCAATGCGTTACAAACTTTCCCATTGATCATTGTTAACATCATTTTAAACTCAACTGAGATTTCGTTTTGATTTACAATTGTTTCGTAAGGAACAAGTGCCTTTATCTGGTCATTGATGTAGCGTTCTTCGTTGATTGTCGATTCCGTGTTTTCGTGCAGAAACTGTAATCTTAGTGGCCTACAGAATCGGGGAGACGAAGGCCTAGGGTTCTTCCAAATCACAATTTTGGCATTCAATTTTCGATCGACATATACGAGTTGTAATGGCACAACTGAAGTGAAGAACACATTTGAATCCGAAATGCTGTCGTCTTCAAACCTCTGCTTATATGCGCTTTGTCCAGAACTTCCATCGCAGCCCCACTTGCAAAAAAGAGACATCTTTTTAACATTTTCGTCAGCGATACTCGAAATAACTTCACGTTGAAGTAATATAATACGCTGAACCGTATGGTCCAGTAAAGCCTGTAACTGAACTTCTACTTTGCTTTCTGTAATAGTAATAGCCGTTTGGGGTGGATAACACAGTTTTTTTGCTTCTGCTACTTTGGAGTAAGGAGGAACCATACGACAATGCTGTCCAATACTCAGTGATCTCAGTGCTTGGTAATCATTCTTCGACATTTTTCGGTCCACCAAATAGGAAAGGGCAGCATCTGAAGATAATGTAACTTCGGGTTTTGTTTCCAAAGATTTTCTGTACTTCGAAGCTCTCGTTGGAGTCGTCAGTGTTGCATCCTTCACAACTTTCGCAGCATCCAGTTGTCCTGAAGTTCGAAGGCTCATTTGAGTAGCATATGCAAACTCGTTCGTAGTCAACGTTGCACGGACTTCTTCAGTTTTTCTCCGTTTCGATCTTTCGCTTAATGTCTCGAACTCCACAGAAGGGCGACCACGTGTAACGGTCAGTGCAGGTGCCTTCTGAGAATGAACAGGTACGGGTAAGCACACGTGCACATTGAGCCATTTCTCGTATTTCTCGTAGAACGTATTTTCATGCCTACTGACCGATTGCCACATTGTTCTCATTTTGTGGAATAGGTATGAAAAAGACTGCTTCATATCGTCCCGTATAAGCACCGAACGTCCACTGTTCTTGGAAATTTCAGCTGAAAGGTGTTCCAATAAAGCGTTAGGGGTGTCCTTTAAATGCCCTTTCACCATAACGAAACCTCCTTCCGCGTGTACAGTAAAACGTCGGTACTAGACCCTGTAACAAAGGCACAGGAAATTAAAAACTGGTTTGCATATGAAAACTTGAAATAATTAACGTAAGCTATAATGAATAAAGCACCATAAAACTCATTGAATAAACCAATTTTTTCCTAAAATACATTAAAATTTAAACAAATCATGAATAACATTTCTCATAAACAATGTGAATCTAAAAAAACTGTACTACTTTGTTATGGACACCCTATATACTCTAAGACCGTCATCGGTATTAGTTTTACCCGGGTACCTGCTCGAGGTATGTTATAACAGCCAAAACTACACTTTTGCGCAGGATCCCGCAGGTACTCCTCGGCATTTTCAATTGTTAATAGACTCACCTAAAGCCTTTCACCTAGAAGTTTGGACAATAGTGAACAATTTCAAACTTTTTGTCTATTTGAAAGTAGAAGTCTCTAAAATCATATCGTTTTCGCGATGGTACCGAACATGGCCGTATTTCAAGCAGATAAACATGACTTTTCAATTTAACTAATATAGAAATATTTTCTACATACCTCCAGGAATAGAATCCATTTTGAAGAATTGAAATCGGTCAATTCACTATCCAGATACGGAATTTCAAAAATTGCTGTTTTTGCTTCGTATACTCGCTCGACGTGTGCACTCTGAACGAAGGCTGACTTTGAACTAACGTATTGAGCTAGGTATAGAAGGGACGGCTTTACCCTTCGAGGTTTGAATGCACCAATCATTTCTCTACCCAACCCACTGCTCAAAATACCCCGAATCGAATTTTTATGTTTCCGATTTTTGGCCACTTTTTCGGGGTTTCGTCCCACTGTGCGACGGTAAAAACCGTAGACGGCCAGCGGGCGGGAAAAACTTAATCGTATGTCGCTGCCCTAAGTGAAAGCGTTCTCGATTTATCGTGGTATGACGTTAGTTATACACATTTTTCTGCGTCTTTGTTGCTTGTCTGCCACCATTGAATCTGTCTGCCACCAGTTTCCCACCATCCAATCTGTCTATCATTTTTACCAATGATCATTAAATATAATTCCCTGCTGCCACACCAAAAATCAGCCTTTATGAAATTACGTAAGTAAGTTAACCGGTTTTGTTAGGTTTTTGAAGCCATCCAACAGCGCCCAATACCACTAAGAGCCAGGCAGATAGATGTTAAGAGAGTATGATAACATGGAAAATTTTGAATAACCATAAAAATGGTTGTGTTTTAAAGTTATCAAAAAAAAAAAATAGTAAGTCTAAATTTTAGAAAATTTTTTAATTATTAAATAAAATATTAATTTACAACAAATTGTAGCTCTGTTTGCATGCTGTGTAATCGATCTTGTTCGTAATTTGATTTGTCGAATATATTCATGTTACTCTATACTTACTTATTATTATTATTATGGGCATTACCTATACCTTACCTCTTATAAAAGTGTGAAAAATACAATTTTTATACAAACATTCTTAAATAAAATTGAATTTTTCAAAATTCTAGGCAAATTCTCAAAAAACGTGAACCAGTTTATCAAGCAATTTGGGCAGAAACAACAGATTTCGAAGAGGTTTTAATCTCACCTGTAATGCTTCAGGATCATATGCCGGATAAAGTTCTATTAGCTCTCAACAAGGTAATGTCGGCATACAAGCCAAAATAATAAAAAAAAAATAAATTAAAGAACAGAACAAACAAAAATGTACAGAGATTTGAGAAAATATTACGCACACATTATTACACATACATTTTATATTTTTACATATAATTTTCATTCACACAAACACACACACACACACACTATTATTATAGTTTGTTTATTTATTTAATTCTATAATTTTTTGCTGTTCCTGGATATTTTAATGATGAGTTTGTAAATTGCATTTTTGAATTCACCTTTGCAGTATTTGCCAACAGAATCTGGTATAATAAGTAAAAGCAAAAGAAAAACAATTGTTTTTTTTTTTGTGAAATTGTCGAATATTTTTTTGTTTTTATTTTACAGTGTACGCATATTATTATATTTAAGTTTTTCCAAATTTATTTTATTTTTGTGATAGTGCACTTATTTTTTGTAAAACCAAAAAAGAAACTAAATAAATGAATTTGGCTTATTGAAAAGGTTTTTTTTTTGTGTCGTGTTTTTTACAATAGTTCTACATAGTATATAGAAAAAAAGCAATTTATATTATTAAAATTGGCGGAGTTATTGTTACTGTTAAAGTTTGATATGAAAAAAATATTTGTTATACCTTCGACACTAATAAAATATAAATTGCTTTAAGTTTAAGGTAGTTTTTTTGTTTTTTATTGTAGAGATGTAAGATTTAGGTTTAAACCAAAAATTCAAAAAATTGGCTTTAATTCCTAGTAAATTTGTGCTAAATTTAAAAAAAATATGTAGTTAAATGCAGCACAAGTGGCACACTCTCTCACGAATATCTAATAAAAAATCAACAATCGTAAGTAAGTATAAAAATCTCTGCTAAGCTATTCGAACTCACCAACTAAGCTTTAAAATAGCACAACTATGGCAACATTTTTCTAGGTTATGTATGTATGTAGTTCACATGTAGATAATTTCGTAAATATACTCCGAAATGAGAATTCAAGAATGTTTTGCTAGTAAAATTTGTAATTTGCAATATCAAACAAGTTTATTAGGAACTTTTGTAATAATTGTTGTATTGTGTATATAAGGCGTTTCGTTTCAGCAGGAATTAATACTCTTCAGTACAGTACAGTATTGTTCCTGCCTGCTGTAGACTGTTGTATTGCTAATAGGGCTGTTGATAGAATTCGAAGCAGACGGTTCGAAGCTTCGAAATCGAATTCTTCGAAGCATGCACGTATTACCGAAGCTTCGAAGCATGAATTTTTCCGTGTGTCTGTTCTTTTAGTGTTAAAGTTAAATTATAATATTCGAGGTGACTCGAAATAATTTTTGAATAGTTTAAAGGGCTTTTTGGAGAATAGACCTATTATAAGTCTTTTGGTTATGATAAGAATATATAAATATATTTCATTATATGTATGATTTGAAATGCGACGACCTTAAAGCTCTTAACGCTAATTTTACAATCTTTTTATCTTGTTTTCAGTTAAAATTTGTCACACTTACAATTCTTGGATGAAAATACAATTTTAGAACTTTATATAAAATCAATACGATTGATCCAAAATGGTGGACGAATTTTATCACTTTAAAAAACGATATGGGGGATTTTAGGGATTGCAGATTATGAATTTATTTGATCTTAACTTCATTTCATAGTTACGATCAAATTGTAATACTTGCAAGATTTAACCTTTGCTTGGTTATGTGAATAGTTTCAAGATTTGACCAAAACAGTTTTTATTTTTTAATTTGACAAAAGAACGTAGATGCAATATATAATATTTTTTTTTTCACAAGCAAGTTCAGTTGATATGATATAGACCACGGTGGTAGTGGATAAGTTGACTTACACGAATGCCTGTTGGGGAGGGGGATCTTGGAATAATAGACCGTGACCCTAACCACTGGCCAGAGCTGGGCAATACTGAAGTAAAAAAAGATTTAAGTACTACTTAAAGTACATTTTCGTTAGTTAAGACTTATTACTCAATACTTTTGAAATGCCCCTACTTAGTACTTGAACATAAGTACTAGCATCTATATACTTGTACTTAAGGCTTAGTTTTGTACTTAAGTATCGAGATTTTTACTTAAGTATTTATGAGTCTATTAAGTATATAGAAATATCTAACTCTACGTAGAAAAGAAAACAAAATATCTAACGCAACTCCTTTTTTCTTTAGTTTTAAAGCACACTAAGAACTGTCAAAGCATGTGCCGCACTCACGCGTCAAGGTAGAACCTTAGAAAAATTGATAACATACAAACAAGACAGGGGAAGTAGAACAAAAACCAGTAACGCCTCGCTCGAATAGATAATCGACAATGCCTCGACTTGATGACATAACCACTAATATGTATTTATAATATGGACTGACTACGTTCATAGAAATATACTGCAGAAAGTGGGCTCACATCTATATTGCTGACTTTCGGTCTAAGCACCAATTACCAACTGAGAGAGAACTGAAAACAACAACAAAATTAGTCGATTCGTCGAAATACATGATTTTAAATTAATCATTTAGGGTTATTACTGATAAAAACTGTTTTACCAAAAATAATATATTCATTAGATACGCAGACGAAATTCTAAATGTTTTATTAAAATCACATTCCGAGCTGCGTGTACACTTTTTCAACTTCCCGCCAATGATTTTTTTTAATGTTGGCACCGACGTTCGAACTCTTTTTGACACAAGCAATTGTGTCCACGTAAAATAGAAAAGTAAGCGGTCCATATTATATACGTCAGTGGACATATCCACCTGATGTAGGCAAGGCCTCAATTTTTTCTTAGAAATTTACTGGAAATTTTTTTTGAGATGAAGGTTTTACTCTACCTGCAGCGCCGAAAACTATAAATAGTAAACAGTGGTTACTATACATATTATTGTTTTCAAAAGGTATTTATTTATTAATATCTACTAACTGAACTCGATAAACTTCATTATATTACTGCCAAGGTACAAATATTCTAAAAAAGTACTCAGTACTTTTTATAGACTTAGTACTTAGTTACAAGTACTTTTCATACATGCGGTACTTGTACTTACGCTGAAGTACTCAGGCCTGCGGTACTTGTACTTGTACTTAAGTAATTTTTCTTTGGTACTTGCCCATCTCTGCCACTGGCATTGCATCAGATCATGGTAGGTATATTTGTACTCATATGAATAAAAATAAATTAGATCACCAAAGCATTGAACTCATATAGAAAAATGAAGGTATTTCAGCAAAGAGGTTGTAAAAATAGGATATACGTATCAGCAAAATTTAAAAAAGGCCTAAAGGGAATAAAAAACTTATAATTCATGAAGTCAAATAACAAAAACGTTGATCGTTAAATATATCGATTAGAACACCAGAACAAATTAGTTCTTAACATTCAAAAAAATAGCACAAAAAGAAAACTCACATTCAAAAAAATAACACAAAAAGAAGACTCCTATTTTGAAAATAAAGGACATTTGCCAATATATTTTCCGACGACAAACAGTTACCTTGATGGGATACTATATAACGCCCGCTGTAGAAAATACTCCTTCTGACGCTACAGAAGTTGCGGTAATACACAGGTACTTCTTTGCTAGCTGCGCTAACTAGGAGAGCTTCTCTTCCCTAGGCTTCCACCACTGAAAAGGATCCATATTAAATTTCAATTTGATCCTCAGCGAGATAGTGCTCGAGTTGCAAGCTTGCGTTGGGAGTGCATGTTCATCATGAGGTTTCTTGAAAAGAAAATTCAGGGCACTTTTAAACGGGATCCAAAATTCGGTAGTGTTTGAAGAGGAGAGCATGGCTTCTTCTTTATTTGTGTCCTGATAGCGCTCTTTATATAATCTGAGAATTCCGCCCTGAGTTCCTTAAATCGCCGATCTAAAAATGAAGACTTCTGAGCAAGGGAAACACATAAGGTAATTTCATGCGAAATTGATCCCATTTCGATTGCGAAGCAAATAAATGAAATCGCCTTCCCTGAGTTCGCTTCAGAAATCAGTGGCGGAAGGGTTATTCATAAGCCGGAAGAAACTCTACACCCCGATTACAAATTTTGAATCAAACAGGTAATACCCAACAGATTCCATTAAACCATTTTAAATTTGGAAAAAAAAGTTTACAGTTTTGTTAAATTATCTATTAATTCTGTTGAACGTACCCATGGATTGCCCCAAAAGTTGATATATCGCGGAAAAATAACTGCGCTATTCAACATTGTGAAAAACTTCCTACATTTGAATTATCTCGAATTCTTCATCATACTTCGGCCATTGGTAAACCGTTCTTGCATCGAAGGGCTCAACTTCCAAGCCCTAGAGGATTTCATATCCTCTGAGGTCGAATACTTAAGCAAAACTGATTTTTCCTTTAGTACAATTTACAACCCAATAAATCCCATATATCGATTATAAGTTAAATTGAGCAAAAAATGACAAAATTTTTCACCTTCGTCCCTCGAATATTCTTTCAAAGCTTCGAATATCAACAGGCCTAAATGCTAATAAATAAAGCAGCCTGCCAAAATCATTCATCGTGAACATAATTTTAATTCAATGCGTTCACGCCTCCTTCATTTAAAACAAAAACAAAAAAAAAACACTTTTTTTTTCGCTTACTGACGGTTCCATACCATCATTTATATTAAATATAACCGCGGGCAGTTAACAGTATATTCCCAGTAAAAACATTAAAATTCAATATCGAATTAGAAAGGACTTTTTTAAATGGAATTATGACTTTAATAACGAACTCGATATCGATCCAAAAAATATAAAAAAAAGGAACTCAATATCGCAGAGGAAAAATAAATTTTGGTTTCTTTTATTGATATTAGTTGAAGCTTGTTAACGGTATTTCAGTTGGAACTTAATACATTATTTGTGTAATTTAATCTTTGTACGGAAAAAAAATGATTTAGTAACGAAACATAATACTACAGTAGTCTAGCGCTAGAGTGAATGTCTCTTTTTTAATGTTCGAAAGAGTGAAGAGTTTGCAGGGAAAGTCTCAATACAGAAATAAAGGAACATGGCAAATATTTAGATAAAACGAAAGTGCTTGCAAAATTATGACGTACAATTTATCTCTCCAAATGGGAATCGATTTAGTAAATACTTTAATTGTAGATTGCTATTGACGAGGACGATAACAGAGCAGTTTCCCATTCACTGCAGTCGGTGTTCATTTATTGTAATTTTACCCCTCTCCATGAAGATGTACGGCCTTGGTAGCTCAGTTGATATAAGTGCGCTGACTATCGCCCCAGGGGTCATGGGTTCAAATCCCAACTCGATACGCTCCTACACTTTTCATCCTACCTAATTTAATATCAACTTTTATAGCTTCTCCTATCTATTAAAATGTACCTGACCCCTCCACATATATCCTATAGAAAACGCAATATGTAAGGGAATGTCATCAGGGCTGGCCACCTTTTTCGATTTTTGCCCATAACTTCCGTTTAAGGAAGAATTTGGTCAATTCAAGCTCAGTTTTGGAAAGGTCTGGGAAACAGGAACACTTTTGGTGAACATTGTAGATTGATTGGTTGGAAAATGAAAAAAATTATAGGCATTTAAAAAAAGCGACCAGTGCTGTCTTGGTTGGCCAGTCGACGAAAAATGTGCTGAAATGATTGAAAATGACTTGGAAAAATTGATTGAATGAAATACAAAGCCAAAATTGGTGTATTTTTCGTTTTTTTAACAGAATTTGAATGGCATATTATTCAAAATCGTATTTCCGGTAAATGTCGCACTTCAAATCCACTTCTCTCTTGCATTCTCTTAAGAAGGATTTTTCTGCGCTTTTCTGGCGGGCATCTTCTTTTAACTTGTGTTTTATTGGCAGACTTTGTAGGAATTGGTGCTGGACATTTTTTGGGCGTCATCCAAGCACGCAATCATAGTAAGCCAAACCTGACTACACAAAATGGTCAACCTTGACGACTAGCGCTATTGCCGCATCACGTGACACTACAAGCAAACATGTTACGGGATTGAATTTTCTTCTTGGATTGTTTTCAAGTATGAGCCACACAACACATCCACTCACAGTACTTACCTTGATAATCGAATATTTTCTCCTCACTTTCAGGCCGTATTCATTGCTGCTAAAAAAACAACTTTTTCTGGAACTTCAAACCAATGAGTGCACAATACGTGCTTTGCGTTCACGCTCCAAATTTTTAATATCACGAAAAGTTCGCTGTTACTGAGCTAGTTTTTCTGCGCTCAAACATTGGTGGCGCTTGTGGTCAAAACTAAAAAAAACAATCGCAGATGGCCGACTTAGACGAAATTCCCCTGTACTATTATTGGGAGCTATACTGCAGGTTAATCTAATCCGTATTGAACTCAAATGATTTAAGAAACTAAAGCAGAGCCTTGATAAAAGAGTGTCAGAGGGGAAGGCTATGTGGAAGCACTCTACTCCCAAGTGGAGTGAAGAAGGAAAGAAAAATGGAGCATATGTGAGCACCAGTATTTTTAGAGTGTAGGGACTTAGTTCATTAGTTTCATTTTTATCTTAACATAGTCTTCGAATACTGTGTACTTGGTAAATTTTACTGTATTCATATGACAGCATCCTCCTGTCACTCATACTGTTAAGTACCGTACTTGATTTAGGGTTACATTAATTTAATACATAGTTCAATAGGTTGTCTTTAAACTTGATAGACCGCATTGGCCTCATCGACATTGGAACATAAGCTGATCCTTGTTATCTGGCTATATTATCGAATCACTTGTGCTGGAACAGAGCTGGACAATACTTAAGTAAAAAAAGTCTTTACTTAAAGTACATTTTCGTTACTTAAAACTTATTACTTAATAATTTTTCAATGTGCTACTTAGTACTTGAACTTGAACTACTTAGTACTTGTACTTAGGCTTAGTTTTGTACTTAAGTACCAAGGTTTTTACTTAAGTATTTTTTAGTCTATTAAGTACCTACATATAAAAAGATTTCGAACTCCTCCTCGAAAAGCAAAGACAATCTTTTGCGCAGTTCCTTTTATGTTGAGTTTTAAAGCACTCAAAGAACTGTCAAAGCATTTACCGCACCCGCGCATCAAAGCAGAACCCTAGACAAACTAATAACATGCAAGCAAGACCGGGCAAGAAGAACAAAAACCAGTAACGCCTCGCTCGAATATAAAATCGGCGATGCCTCAATTTGATGACATAACCAAAGGTAAGCCAGCAATGCCTCGCTCCAATATGAAATCAACGATGCCTCGACCTGATGTAGGGAAGGCCTTATTTTTTTTTAGAAATTTACTGGAAATTTTTTCCTTAGAATTTTTATGCATTATTGGAATCAACAACGGGTGCTTGGGTCTCTAATAATTTCTATGAGCGTAACAATGATAAGTGAACGTTTTACTACACGTGCGCAGCACCGGTGACTACTAATAAACAAATACCTTTTGAAAACTATAATATAATAACCATAGGTTATATTACTGCCAACGTACAAAGATTTTTAAACAAAGTACTTTTAAAAGTACTCAATACTTTTTATAACCTTAGTTAATACTTGTCGCAAGTACTTTTCATATATGCGGTACTTGTACTTACGCTAAAGTACTCAGCCGTTCGGTACTTGTACTTAAGTAGTTTTTCATTGGTAATTGCCCAGCTCTGTGCTGGAGCCATGCTAAAGGAATGATTTATTATCCAGATTTTTCAAACAAGAAATATATCCTTCAACTAGCACAAGGAAAGTATAAATTTATGAAATAAGACTTAATTTAATTAGAACATAAAGTAAAAATAGAACTACAAAAGTATGATAATAATAAAGATACAGAATAAATTAAAAAAAACAATTAAATTATATAAAAAAAAACATCAACACAATTCAAAACGAATATTTAGCTATAAATATTTAAAGTATATGACAGCAAGTATAAAAAGTGAGAAACGTAATAAGAAATAATTACATAAAAACAAGCAGAAATCGGAACAAAAGAAGTGTAAAAATATACAGAGTGTTCCGGAAATGTCTTTAATCCTTTAAGGGGGTGAAACTAGAGGTCTTTGGGTCAAAAAAGTCCAAATACTTTTACATCAAACTCCGCTTGGTTTTCGAGTAAATCGATAATATCCATTTTCGAGTTTTGCATACCTCTTCAGAGTAATTTCGTTATAAGTTCTATTGTAATTAATGGATTGTGACGTTCAAACCTTTATTTAAAAGAACACATATTGGTCTTTCTAAGAATTCATAATAAGTTATAAATATGCCTTCAGTTATTAAAAAAAAAAAAAAAAAAAAACAGTTTTCTCTAAGATTTTTCATTTCACCAACATTTTTTTGTCGCGCTTCAGTGTACATTTATTCGAAATATCACCATTGTATGAACTTGGCACAACTATGAAAAAATTTGCGCATTATGTCCCCTTTCCAAAATGACCTTCTTAAGTGCTATCAACAATAACAATCAAAAGTTATAGCAAACATTTAGAAGATGTGCCCATCGAGGTAATCTTCAGTTTTTTCGTAGGATTCTATCTCCTCCTACAGTTTTTAACCTACGACAACCATTTATATCTCATTGTACGGGAATCTTAACTGGCTATTATATAGGGTACTTTTCGATTTCGAAAATGGAGGTGGTAATTTCGAAAAAACACTTTTTTACCAAACTTGATATTTACGTAGATTTCGTTATTCCGCATCTTTTAGTGCTATTCATTTTTGCGGGATGGGCAAGCTCTGGGAGGTGCAGGGGTTCAAAGTTTCAACTTTAAGCGGCTATATTTGAATAAAAAAATTGTACACCAAAAATGTCTTTTGCATTTCTGAATTTAGGACTTACTTATTAGAACAATGCTTGGTTGAGAAAATATAGCCGCTTAAAGTTGAAACTTTGAACCCCTGCACCTCCCAGAGCTTGCCCATCCCGCAAAAATGAATAGAACTTATAACGAAGAGGTATGTAAAACCTCGAAAATGGATATTATCGATTTACTCGAAAACCAAGCGGAGTTCGATATAAAAGTAGCTGGACTTTTTTTTACCCAAATGACCTCTACTTTCATTTCCTTAAAAGATTAAAGACATTTCCGGAACACCCGTATAATGAAATGACCACCAATGACAATATTTTTTGCATTTACGATTGTATGAAAAAAACTTTCGCCTCACCCATCACCAATATATCAAAAAAGCCCAAGCCTCTACGATTAAAATGTAGCAATGACGTATGTGTGAATCTGTTAACCCTTTCATTAGTGCGTTATTTTTTTTCGCATACACGTCCCAGGAGTAAGTTATTTTTGAATTTTTATATAGATTTCGCAAATTGAAAATAACTTTTAAACCCTCTTATCGATTTTAATAAAAATTTAAATATAGATTTCTAACAATATTTCACAACTACCTCATAACCAAAATATTTTTTTATGCAGGGGTTGTCAATTTTTTATGCACAAGTAGCTAAAACAAAATATATTTTCGTATTTTACGTTATAGAACATTAAAATTCTAAAAATATGAACAGTTTCTCTTCAGGGGTTTCCAACCTCCTCTATCACCTATTCCAGACAAAACCGATCACCTCGGAACCCGACCATTTACGATTTGGATGAAACTTTCACAGTTTGTAGGGAATACTAAAATGGCTCACCCATATTTTTTGTTTTTTTCTTCACGCCTACTCTCCGCTAGGTGGGTAAGAAATTTCGTGAGTTTACGATGAAACGTCATTTTCAAAAAATCATATCTAGAGGACGAAGAAGCCAATTTTTTTGATTCATATGCCAAATGAAACTCAATGCTTAATATTTTTTATAAAATGTAACTGTATGGAACGAATTTTTTTTTTGTTAATAATAGTAATAGTTTCGTTTTTGTTATATGAATTTCTAAAGTTACTAGGTCTGTTTGATGAAAACTCCGAGTAAACCCCGGGCTACACCGGGCTAGACTATCTTGTTTTTTTAAAAATCTGGGCTACCCCGTGATTACACTAAAACTTTCTCGGGGTAATGGTTTGACAGTTGTCACCTGAGAACTGTCACTTGCAATTTGTTATTGATTTGGACATATAAATTACTTCTTGAGCTGAAATAAAAAATTAGAAGACAAGAAATAGAAAAATAGCTAGGTCATATTTTATTTGTATTCACCCATTTTATAAATAAGTTTTTATCATTAATTATATTCAGGAGAACTGTCAGACAAATGTCATTACATTGGATTTACCCGGTATTTTGAAAACTTGTTCGATGAGTGCACAAAACCCCGGGAAAATTGTAGGGGAAAATTTACACGGTGTTTTCATCGAACAAACTTAGTATACCCAAAGTAACCTGTATGGGAACACTGCAATGGGGGGAATGTATTGTTTTTTTTTCAATTGGGGACCTCCACCACTTTTTGTTTTTTTTTCTATTCTTATTTTGAAATAGCAGCCAAACGAAGGATTAATATGCCTACAATAACATGTTTAAAATGGTTCAAGAAAGTCCTGACAGGTGGCATCAGTTAACAAACATAAGGATTCAGTAATTCAAATACAACGGTTTTTGGCGCCAAATCGACCAAATAGGGAGTGGAAAAAAAATTAGTTTTTTGTTATGTACTCAATGATACCTTTCCAAAAAAGACTAACATGTCGGAATACGGAAGAAAGTAAAAATTGCCTCGAAAAGTGCTCAGTTTGCAAATTGTTGCGATTAAATTGGCGCAAAATTTTAACGAAAGTGTCAAGACTATAAGTGTCATGTGCGTGAGTTTACAAAGCCCGGCGGTAGATGGCGGAAAATAGGCACACAAAATCTTTAAAGTTTTTATTATTTTTAAATATATAATCTTCCTGAAATTTCGTACAATAATCTCCTAACAAATATGCATCCATAAAAAAATGCATTCATCGACAATTCGGTTAAGTAAGTTTCGAAATGAATTTTTCAGGCAGAAATTTTGGAAATGGAAAATTAATTTTCGGATCGAATTCAGGAAAGGATGGAAAATATGCTCAAAAATTCAGAAAAGAGTAGCAAAAGAAATTTTGCATCGGAAAATATTTAGTCGAGATTTTTGGTGGTGGTGGTTTGATCCTCTACCTACCACCTTTGGGTATACGGTGAATTTAACAATTCATATCTGAAAAACGAAACGGAACACGATAGGAATTTTTTGCACGTAAATAGATAAAACCACTAGCTTCACAATAAAAATACAAAAAAAAAGAAACGTGCAAGAAGTCCTCAGTAGAAAAAACAGATAATATATTTACCGCCGTGCAGTGCTCCTATTCTGGTTACTTTGAGTATACAGTGACTTTGGAAATTCCTATTTCAAAAACGAAACCGAACACCATCGCATGTTTTTGCACATATGTAGATAAGGTTACTAGTTTCAAAATAATAAAAAAGTGCTAGAGTCCTCTCCAGTGAATAATACTATTTTTATTTTTTTGACAAAAAAAATACTATTATTAACAAAAAAAGTTTTTTTGTTCGGTACTGCTATATATTTTTATAAAAAATATAAAACATTAAGCTTAATTTGGCATTTGAATGAAAACAATTGGTTGCTCCGTTCTCGAGATATGATTTTTTGAAAATGTCGCCTTACGAAATATATAAATATCTAACCGCCTAGTGGCTGGAGGTGAGGGTGAGGTGGTAGAGGAAAACAAAAAGACATGGGTGAGCTATTTTGGTATTACTTATAAATTTAGAAAGTTTCATCCAAATCAGAGATGGTTGGGTCCAAAACAAGCACTTTTTTACCGTTTTCGTGTGGAATGGTTGCATATACTCGTATATATATATTTTTTTCACCAATATTCATTCATTATATATACATATATATATATACTTACAGACATCATTGATAGAATTATGTAAAAAAAAAAAAACCGCCCAAAATGGGCTGAACTATGTCAGGACGTACATGTACGGCGATACCGCTGAAAAGGTGAAAATAGATAGGAATAACTACAGTCAAACCTCTCTAAGTCGAATCAAGTGGAATCAATTCGAGTTAAGGAGAGTTAACGAACTTTCGAGTTAAGGAGGGTGGGAGATTTACGAGATGTTCTGATTTTGTTAATGAATTATTTATTATTATTAATAGAATTATTTGTCGAAGAAATCGTTAATTTTAGATCGCTTCTTCTGAGTATAATTTTATTTATTAAAAAAAAAAAAAAAAGACATTTAATGTTGTTTAAGGACATTTGATCCTGTTAAGGTTCGTCCGTTGTTGTTTCGATTGCATATTGCAAAGTTTTGATGGCTTTCTCTAAGTGATGTTTCGTTGGTACAATCACGTTATTTTCTTCACTTTTCGGTATTTCGTCATCAGAATCTTTACCATTTGAGGTTTCAAGAACACCCCCCTTAAGAAAATGATTTATTAACACGTCTTTATCAACTTCAACATAATCCATCCAGTTGCAATTGCCGCACTATAGTCGTTTTCAATCAGAATTTTTCAATTTGAATTTTTCTTCTAATTCGTCCTCCACGTTACGTTCTACAAATGTAATGAGCTGCAATTCATCTTTTTCCCAATCCAATTTAAGAGCTTTAAAACTTTGGATACCTCTCTTACACACAATCTAACAAAGTCAACGAAAAATTTCCTTTTTTAATTTCCCAGTGATTCGAAATTTTTCTTAAAATTCGTCAGCGGTAATGTCGTCTCAAACTTTGAATAATTGGTAATTGTCTATACAAAACAATACTCGTCGTTTTTCTTTCAAAAATTGTATGTCCATTTTGAGCAACCATTCGCTGAAAAAATTTCCGGTCATCCAAGCCTGTTTATTTGCAACATATTCAACCGGAAGTGTTTTGATATGACAGAAATAACGTGGATTGGCACTTTTCCCAATTACGAATAATTTTAATTTCTCAGAGTCGCTCATAATTCGCTCCAACTAAACAGCTGACTCTTTTTTTTTTTTTATTGTGTTTACCACCAAAACACTTCACCCGTCAATGCTAATGTTCGATTTGGTAAACACTTGTAAAAATGTCCTGTTTCGTCTACATTGAAAATATCATTCGGTTTGTAATTCGACAGAAGCGGTAACAGTTGTGCATTTATCCATTATTCGCTGAGTGATTCATCTATTGCGGCACTTTCTCCACAAAACACTTTTCCGACTCCTCAGTTTAAAACTATAGATCCAGCCTTAACTAGCTTTGAAGTCCTGATAATTTTTCTTCCTAGAAAATTCCAGTGCTTTATCTGTTTTGTTAAAGGCCCACTTACAGGTAAATTATTTGCACGAATAACAGTAAACCATTCATATACAGCCACATCAATGTCCTCGAACATGCAAGCTCTATCTCGTTTCAAGTGCCCACTAATTGCAACGGATTGGTACTTCTTTCGCAATTCTTTTCTTTTGATCCATATTGTTGACAATGACCTAGGCGGTAGGCTAAATTTATATGCGATATCCTTTTTTTCCCCTCCTTTTTCAATTAATATAAAATAAAGTTGATTATTTTTGTTTGGAGATCTAAAGCTTTAAGTTTTCTTTTGGCCATGTCTCTCTAAAAATTTTTAGGTTTATTAGTTATGAAGAAAAGCTTCTTAATTTTGTTAATTTTTTACCAGTAGTGAACTGTGCAAGAAGTTAACTTCAATGACGAAATAAGCAGAAAAATTGAACACTTCACCAACGCACTTTCGCTGAATAACTACGTTCGTCGAATGTAGATCAAAAATAAAGACTCGCAACAAAACTATATTTCTAAGTAGAATTGAAAATGCATAAAGCAAATAGAATAAAAACAAATAAGCCATAGAAAACTGTCTAAACACGTAGGAAGGGTTTATCTGAATTTATTCGAGTTAGAGGAGAGCGAATAGTAAGAAAAAAAAATATTATGAAAATTAATTCGACTTGGGGAGGTTTTCGAAATTAGTAAATTCGAGTTAGTACAGGGTGGGCCAAAATTGGACTTCAAAAGTTTAAAAATTTAATAACTTTTTCGTTTATATATTTTTTTTATTTTTTTTTTTTTTAGATTATAAAATATACAAAATGGAAATTTTTTTACGCTAAGTATGGAAAATAATGTCACTTAAATGACCGCCGTTATTAGCTTCGCAATGATGGGCTCTTTTTAGAGCATTTTCCATAACATCTTTCAACATTTGTGGCTGTAGCGCTCGAATTTCTGCAACAATGTTGGCCTTGAGTTCAAGGATTGTCTCGGGCTTGTTCACATATACTCGCTCCTTCAAATAACCCCAAAGAAAATAGTCGGGTGCTGACAAATCTGGCGAACGCGCTGGGCAATTAATTTCCGAATTTCTTGAAATTATTCGCTGTCCAAAAATTTGCCTTAAAAGTGCCATTGTGTCTCGGGCAGTGTGGGCAGTGGCTCCATCCTGCTGAAACCACATCTCAGGTCTGCTTTCAAGAGCAGGACGTAAAAAATTTTCTATCATAAACCGATACCGCTCTCCATTTACGGTTACAGCACTTCCATCTTCATTTTCGAAGAAGTAAGGCCCAATGATATTTTCAGATGTAATGCCACACCATACTGTACACCTAATGGGGTGCAATTGGCATTGATGAATGGCTCTTGGATTTTCAGAACCCCAGAACCTACAGTTCTGCTTATTAACAAAGCCATTCAGATGAAAATGAGCTTCATCACTCATAATCAGATTTTCAATAAAGTTGATTTCATTTCTGGCCAACTGTTGAAATTTAACTGCAAAATTTAGACGTTGCCGATGATCTGCGGGTTTCAATTCTTGAACCAATTGCACCTTATATGGGAATAACAGTAAATCTTTTTTTAAAATGCGCCGTAGTGACGTACGAGATATCCCTAGCTGTGCAGAACGCCTTCTGGTAGATGTTTCTGGTGTTTCGTTAACACTTTGCTCTACACGTTCAATATTTTCCGCAGTGTGAATTATACGCGGTCTACCGGTTCGAGGCAAATCACTTACGGTGCCATGTTGGTGGTGACGATCAACTAAGCAACGAATCATGGCTTCAGAGGGCGAAATTCTGACGTTAAAATGGCGACGATATGCTCTTTGCGTTAAAATAATTGATCGCTGATTTAAGTAATAAAATTCTATTATTCTGGTTCTTTGTTCAGTTGTGAATCTCTCCATTATTTATTCTCCAGATGTTATTTATATAATCTAAAAAAAAAAAAATAAAAAAAATATATAAACGAAAAAGTTATTTTTAAACCCCATGGTGACTTTTGGCCCACCCTGTAGAAGTGTTTTCTATGAAAAATCCAAGGAAGTGCCAAATTAAGTGCAAAAATTTCGACTGAAAGAGAAATTCAAGTAAGAGGAATTTCGACTTAGATAGGTTTGACTGTAATTAGTTACAAAGTTTTCTAGACCGCTCAGTTGGGACTTATCAGCAATTCCTCATAATCTGGAGAGCCTCGTTGAGGTGGAAAAAAAAGTTAAGCAAATCGTTTCAATATTTTTTATTTGTATGGAAGCGTCCCTTATAGGGACAGCCGCTATCACCTTAAAATTACCGCTAATAAAATAAAAACAACATCACCTTCAAATCATAAAGCCTAATTAGCTAAGTCGAAAGAAAAAAAAAATTATTCTTATGTGGGGGTGTACAAATTTCCAACGAGTTTGCCATCGTTCATATGTTTATGTCAAAAAATTTAAAAATTTCAAAGAATGCCACAGGTGGTTACCATTTTTTATTTAGTACAAGAAAGAATAAATTTTGTTCCCATCATCAGAAGCAATTAAATAATTTTCATATTTTCTTTATTTTATTTTTCACTTTAGTTTCTTGTAAGTACATGATATTGGGAAATAAGCTTTAAAATATAAATTGAAAGATTAAATTTCATGTTGAAAGTGAAAGTGTCTTTATCAATTTCAAGAAAATCCCAGCCAAACAAGTTGAATCAAATTTTATTATCTAGAGAATATCAAATTGAGCAACGATTACATGTGCCGTAATCATTTTCATTATTCAACGTACAGACCTTTTTCAACTTTATCTAAACTGTTTAGTAAACTAAAATGAGAGGAATAAATTTGAGTATCTAGATTTGGAGTTGAAAAATGGTAAAGAAAGATTTAAGCGAAAACCTTCTCCACTCTTCTCTGAGATCCTGCAAAAAGATATCGCGCTATATCCATGTCAGTATTTTCGAAAAATCATTTAACAATCGCCCAGATAAGAATAGGTCTCGGAAAGGGTTGTTGGAGCTGTGGCTGACTGAAGAGAGGGGTTTAGTTTAATCTTGACGGTTTGGGAGAGACGGAAGATTTTTTTTCATTTATTATGAATCACCCTATTACTACTGAACAATTCACTGAAGATGAGATTAAAAATTTATGCTATAGGTAATGTTTTTCCTTTGCTTTTCGTTTCGAAGTTAGAACTCAACAAAATTGATGTTTCGGAATTTTAGATCAGTTTTTTTTTTTTTTCATTTCACGACTATTTTTCTAACAAAAAATAAAAATACACGTTTCAACTCCAAATTTTCATATCGGACTTACAAAATCCAAAGTTTACACTTTAAAAATTAATTAGGAGTTTTATGAAACTTTGCTTAAGCATATCCAGCGAAAATGGCTTTAAGCTTATTCAAAGCAGAAAATTGCTTATCCTTAGATGATGAAGAAATGATAAAAAAAAAACAAACGCAAAGCTTTTTACTTAGATTTCAGATTTGTAAGCTGGGTTGGGTATGAAGAAGTTATTAAAGGCGATACATATGAAACTAAGAAAAATCTTTAACCGATATGATTACCCTACCACCCACCCATCCACCTGTCATAATATTTTTGCTTTTAGATTTTTGTAGAATACCCTGTTTATCAGTGCCTGCAGGTTACTGGTTCACACTGTTCTGTAACTTCCTGCTGGAAAATGAATTACCGAGTACAGCCCCTTCGTTGAGTGGAGGTGGAGATTTTCCAATTAATTTATTTTTTTTATCATATTATATTTATTTAAGGAAGATATTTCAACTCAATGGATTATGGAAAGAGTTGGTGCAGTAGAGTAAAACAGCTTTGATAAGATAGCCGAAAATCCTCCCCCACAGACACACACACACACACCGTCCTTAATTATCCCGGTTTACTTGACCCTGAGAAAAAGAACATTGTTATGTGAATAATTTTACCCTTAATTGATTTATAAGAAAGGCGGCAGGATCGACTGCTCAGGCCGCGCCGTCAGCCGATGCTCAACATTCTCATTTTTTTACTATTCTTCATTTTCTTGGAAATTCCTCGAAGATATAAAACCACGAGAAAATTTTTCTATGTTTGTCATAACTGGTTAATTATTAGTCTACTCAGCCACGCTAAAATTCTAAGCACTTGGTCTGAATACTAAATCTGTAGAATCGTTATTTGTGGCAGCATATTTATGCATATATGTATGTACACTTTCATATATAATGCTAAATGAATATTACATTTTTCTATGCGATACGTGCCAGTGGGAATATGTATAAAATGCGGTTAATTATGAATTAGCCGGAAAAAATTGCCAGAGTTATCAGCTAATTTACGTGATTTGGTTCTTAGCTATGCCTGCCTGCATGGAAAATTGAGCAAAATGATTTCTTTCGGATTCGTGATTTGAGTTATAAATAATTTACGTTCTATTTATAATTAACCAAATCGGAATGAGTAGAGATGCTGTTAATTTTGTTATATTAGTAAAATTATTTTCGTACCCCTTCGGTTATATCAGACCTGTAAAATTCAAAGTACAAGTACCAGTACAGTACGAGTACCTGGACTTGAAATGTTTTAAGTACTGGTAACTACTTAAAAATATTGCAAGTACAAGTCCCGGTACTGGTATTTTAAAATTTTTCAGGCAAAACTCCAGGTACTGGTACTGATACTAGTATTTAAGTACCAATTTACTTAAGTACATTACAGGTTTGGGTTATATCATGGTTTTTCCTATGTCAATGCGCCAAACCCAAAACAAGTCAACTGATTAAGCAATTTTTACTTGTCATTTTTGACGAGTTTATCTGAAAATCCGTACTATTTGCGCAGAGATTTCCGCCGTAGGGAACTGCGTCGAGATTCCAAATCTTTAATTGCATTAGAACGGCACATGGAAATTTAACAGATTTCAATGTTTTTTCCTTATTATTTTCGCATCAAAGTTAACGGCAATTCTAAAGCTGGAAGCACAATGCGACGGCCATTAGCGTTCATCAGCTCAGATTTCATTCAATTCTATTATCAGATGAATTAATTGAAATCTGTGCTGATAAACACTGATGAACGTAGGATTGTGTTTCCAGCTTAAGACTTTTCCATGACATTTCTATATAGAATTTCTATGAATTTCAATGCTTTTTCAGCATTTTTTAATTAAAGAAATCTAACAGAAGTCTAAATCTTTTCCGTTCGATTTACATACTGAATTCGTAATTAAGCAGGGAAACATAAATAATTTGTGGGATACATAGCAGAAGAAAAAGTTTCGAAAGTATACAGAAAATAATCAAACTGTCATGACTTGAATCCTTTCAAAATGTTAAAATAAAGTTTGATAAATTCGGAAGAAAGTTTGACAGGCTTAGCAATTTGTAAGAATTAAATTTATGGCACCTTGATTATTTTCTCTATATACTTTCAAAACTTTTTCCACTGCTATACTTCCTACAATTCAATTCGCAATCGTCTGTGTTTTGCAGAACACTGCACGGAACCAAAAGAACATAGCTAATATAAACCATTAACAATTTTTCGTATACCTCGTCGAACATATCTGTAAAGCTGAAAATGGCGTTCTGTAAGCGTGTAAAAACAACTGTGCGTGAGAATGCCGTCAATTTTATTCACTGGAATTCTCGTGAGAGAATTCCATATCTGAAATTTTTGCTTATTGGGAAAACCAACTGACATGTATATAAATGGACTGCTCGTTGAACCAAAAATGCATGAAAGCAAATGGCACCACTTTCATATTCCTGGCTCTTTCCGTGAAAGCATACTTTCCCACTGAACTGTAACGATTGGGAACGAGAAATTGGTTGAGGTTCAGCAGGAATTCCAAAACTGGCAACTTGATAATCAAATCTTTCTTACCAAAAAAAACCTTGTAAAACACACTTCCTTCAACTCATAATTAAAATATAACAATACAAATAATCCCAAATATTTTTGTGGTATATTCAGTAAATCCCACTGACATGCATATAAGTAGAATCCCAAATAATTTAAATATCGCGCCAGTTTACGATGGTTGGAATTGTTGACAGTGAGAACATACTTCCTGAAATCAAAGTTGGTGCCACATGAAACAGGAGATCAGTCAGTCCATTTATGTACATGTCAGTAGGAAAACCCCTCACCGAAGTGTAAACATGAATAATGACAGCGAAGAACAAAACTGGCGGAATGAAATAGAAAACAAAATTAAAGCATACACAAGATCCCGGACATTTTGGCTACGCTCATTTACATGGATCGTACATAAGATTGCATTTCCTTTGGCAGCAGAAAACGGGTCTACGACGCGCAGGCCTGCCAAGGTGAAAGGCAAATGAGAATTAATCATGCGTGCTTAAACTGAAGAATTCAAGTATTGAAATAGGCCGGGTAAAACTTCGGATACAAAGGGTTTTCCAATAAGAGGTGTTATTTTGATATTCAAAGAAAAATGCCATTTTTTGAGATAAATGATCGGATCTTTATTTCATGATAATGTTATGGTCGTAGCATATTGCATATAGCAATATGCCACCACGGACTGAAGCGTGTATGCCCGGCTTGTTGTCGACTACAGCATGAAACCAAAACGCGCCCCGACCGAGAGAAATGCTTTCTCAAGCTCGGTGTCATGTTCAGTGACAGAAAGAAGAAGAAGACCATCGATATCGGTCTGTCATAGTTTGCTAGCAGGAAAGTAAGGTCGTTAAGATTAAAATCCCGCAAGATCAAATATTTCTCGCCGCAATCCGACGAAGAAAAAAAAAACCCTCACGTAAGTTCGAAGAATACTTATAGTTATTAATAAATTTACATCCCCACCTGGTACATTATTCGCACAGTAACCAAAGATTAATCCGCCAACGGCACCCCATAAAACTTGGCGTCTCCCTCCGGAGCCCCATTTATGAAATAAGAAAAAGGATCTGTTGGAATTCGAATCTGGTGTGGCGTACGTCAGGAAAAACCTCGAAAAGGTAGTTAAAAGAACTAATTTATATTTCGTTTTGTGTTAAATAATATCTCTTATTAGAGAGACGTATGAAAAGCAAATGTTTGAGGGATATTTTCATAATAAGGCATATTATTTCCACTTGCTGGGCAAGTTCTAATTTGATAAAGTTTTGAGCTTGGTACCGGACCTGGTGCATTTACATTTTCTAAAAGAGGGAAAAGAAGTAGGAGGGCACATTCCTCCCATATTGGAGGCCCCCGAACTCGAGCTAACCTTCAACCCGCGCAGCAGGAGATTCATTCCTACGGCACGCAGAAAAAGCGGGGAAAATTTTATTGAAACAATATTAACTTCACCAGGATCCATCTGATCACCGAGAAATATGTTTTAGTATAAGGAAAAAAATTTTTCATATAACAAGCGACATAACCCTAGTACCATCCCCCAAAAAGTGTTCTGGCGATAGAGCAGGGTAATCAAATTATTAAAATTCCAGTTAATTCTTATCCAGGAGGCAATGCTGAAGCGCTTCATCGTGCCGAGGATTCACATGTGAGTAATTTTGAAATATTACACTTTGTTTTTTTAACATACATATGTATTACACTTCGGTTCCGGCAGTGACTTGCACTGCAGAACCTTTTTGATATGGTTAGTTAATTTTTGCACGTTTTATATATATCTATCTTAAACTTAAGATTATAAGTACATACATATACGTATAGCATTGCAGAACCTTTTTGATATGGTCAAGTTTTGTGCGTTTTATATATATATATCTTGAACTTAAACTTATAATTACATACATATACGTCTAACTTCATGGGTACGCCTAGCTACTTATGTAATTTGGAATCCTGACTTGATTTTGTTAATTAGATTTAGGAGCATAGTTTTGAACTGTAAGATATGCATGTGCCTAGTAGATATGACCGACAAGTGCACTAACAATCCTCGATCTCGAAATTATCGCCAAGTAAGGCTGTCAGAGGAAAGTATTTATGGATTAAGTGTCAAATACTATGATTATTGTAGGATATAAGCCCGTATCTTAAGCATTCGAATTCTCCAACTTTCGGGAGACCTAAAATGCGCTTGTTCCGTAAAGGTGTCCTTCCTAGTCACGCCTTTAAGAGTACCTTCTGAAGAATGTTTTATTATTTCTATTCAAACTTATCAGCGCCACGAAAAGTCAAGTTCAATGTGTAGTGCCATTGAATTTTTGTCGTTAGGATCTTTTTTTTTAAAAATGTGACTTGGATATAGTGTCTGTAGTAAGTAGACATGTAAGAAATCAATGCATCATAAACAATGATTTAGAATTATGTAACGACTGAAGCAGTCGGTCAAAGTATTCTTTTATTTTTCTATTCGGGGTTTGTCGCAACGTTCAAGTGTAGTAATAAATTCTTCTCATAATACTTTGAATTATAACAAAAAAAAAAAAAAACAAAAAAAAAAAAAAAAAAAAAAAAAAGAAAGAAAAACGGCAGTAAAGCTTTTAAAAACATTTATTTTCGGCAATGCAGGTATAAATATTATTATATAAAGAAAGAACAACCATTGAAAAACCCGCGCATCTCCTTTGAGATGGCTCGCGTACATATATCAATACCATTTCATATACAAAACGAAAAGTAAGCCATAACTGAAGAGAAAAGAAAACATTATTTATATATTATATACTATTAATACCTCGGGATATATATCAGTGAGCGTAGTAAGCCATACGGTGCATAAAAGGTTGTGTCCATAAAATCTACTATGTACATAAGGTCAGAAAATTTTTGTGAATTTAGAAAAGAAATAATCAAGTACGCTGTGGACGATCACTTTAGTAACCCAAAGTATGTACTTATGGAATTGAATTAATAATAGAGAATGTATCTATTTGTAGGTTAATAACAATGTTTATATATGAGCCTATTTTGATCATTATAACGTAAATATGGATTGAATATTTTCTTTCTTCCTTCACATCCTGGAGCCTTTTCAATTCGGGGTCGCATAGGTCCGCTCTAATTTCTTCCACAGGTCAGCCAAAGGGACTTTGCAGATAGTGCCGAGCAGAGTCATAGGGAGGATGGGGCAAGGCCATGAAGGCAGAACATCTGCGCCTTCCACAGTAAGTAGGTAAGTGACGTAAGGGTCCCTTCAGGACCGAGTGTGTGCCGGCTCTTTTGTATGCAGGCATGAAATTTTTTTGATTATGGATGATGACAGCGGCAGGTATTTTCGGGAACTCCCCCACACTCTCCGCCACCCTTAGCCGAGGTGCTAGCATGCCGCCCTGTGCTATCGTTGTCATCAGGCGATCTGTCAGCCCATGCTGGCAGTTTGGACTTAACGTCCTGGTCAAGTCGCCTTCACATACTTCCATAACAAAATGGCGCCCAACGCGGGGCCACCTCAGTTAGACTTCGGTGGTCTAAATATAAATTTTACTGGGGACTGAGACTTTGAGAGAGATGATCATCTGGTGTCTGCCAGTTGATTGACCTCAGGTCTCACATCCAGTAGAAGATATGGGTGGACCTGAGTCTAATTGGTTTTGTTGAAAATTTTTTTTGTAAAGTAACGTAATATTTTGAAAGTTTTACTGGAAGTCTTTGATATTTTGAATTTTTGGATTAAAGTAAAGTAACGTTTTTTGAATTTAATGAAAATTTTTTTGGAAGTTGAAATCCGGCTTTAGGTTTGACTTCGGTCAAGCCTCAAGCCTGAACAGTTGTTGAATTTTTTTTGAAAGTTTTTGGAAATGTTTTTGGATGATCTTTCCCGCTGGCCTTCTGCCATGGAAATGGTAGGTGGCCTCACGAAATTTTCGTTTGAGCTCTTGTGGGGACATGTCTCTGTTGGGCAACTGGCTAGACAGAGTTATGAATCTGCGAGACAACTTCTTGGCTTCCAGCTAATTAGTTGACCAGACTCATGACTCTGCCCGGCTAGCGAACTAGCTGGACACGACGATTCGGTGAGGAGAAGAGAACGAGTTCTCGGAGGATGGGATTGATGCTGGAGATCTTCAGTGATCAGGAGTTGGCATACTGCTAACTGCCTGGCTGAAGAATCTCTGGCAGCATTCTCAGTCTTTGATACCTCCGACTTTACTCTTCCCAGATTTCTGCAAGAGCTCTGACTTTTTCAATGCACACACTCACGTCACTTGCCTGTATCCTGTTTTTGACCTTGGGGGAGAGAGAGCGACCTGACCTCTTATGTGGGAGTTAGCTTCGGGAGGTGAGGGAGAAATTGTATGATCTTTGTTGAAGGATTTTTTTTGAAACGCTTGAACTGTTTTCGTGATCTGTTGGATCCTTAGTAATCTTCAGATTTTTTTAATATTTCTATTCGACGAGGCTGTTAACGCTTCCCGAAATTGGTTTTTGTCTTGGAATTCATTCTTTACACTATCTCGATTTGAGAAGCCTTAATTAACTTTTCGAATCCTTGTTTTTCTAATTTTTTATTTCTTCGAACGTTTGGGAAAACTTTTGTCTGAATTTGAGTATCTCGCCCAAGGCCTTCGACTTTAAAATAGTATTTAGCCATCATCACATTGGAAGGAGCGTGTCTCTTCCAAACGTGCAACTTCTAGAATTTTTTTTGGGATAACCATCCTAAACCCTGATTTGACAATTTTTACCTGACTTACGTCTAAATTCATTATGGCTACAGTGAGGACACCACCTCCAGCGACAAACGGTATGACAATGCTGCCTGAACCATGTTCTATCTGCCGGGACGCAAGCTGGTCAGTAGATCGGAAGCCGGTCATGACTGTATGCGAGCACATTTTCCACCAGGCATGCCTGCAGCATTGGATAGGTGAACATTCTAGTTGTCCTAACTGCCGTCGTCACATTACGCAACAGGACTTCAGTGAATATTCTGGTGCAATCCCAAAGAGACCGAAGAAGGTGAAGCCCGCGAAATCGACAAGGCGCGACTCATTGCCAACCTTTGATTTGCCTAACTTTGACTTACCACCTTCGAATCGACGATCCTTGTCTCCAGGAATGCCTGACTTACATTCAAGGACTTTTGTAAACCCGAGTCCTCGACGTGATATTCCAGCGCGTACAGCTCAAGACCACAACACCTCAGCTGCTACGGATGCGCTGATAGCAGGCTTGAGCATAAAGATGGAAGACCTAATAAACCGAGGTCTCCAGCAGGGTTTAAATGTTTTGCGGTCTGAGTTAGGAAACGATATCAGACAACAAGTAGCAGCAGCAATGCCGCCAGCAGACTTCACACGACCTCCTTCGTCCAGAAGCAATCAGAGGCCGTCAAACGACTTTCCTACACGGGGAAGGCAATCATTTAGGAGACCATCACCACCGTCTGGTCAACCTTTTGGTCAACCTTTTGGTCAGCCTACAAATCAGTCCAGACCGAACTTTATACCACCTCAACCCCCTCCACCACCTATGCGTGTTCCTGCTAATGTAGGATACCGACGATCAGGCAGTCCAATCAGGAGATGGAACCTGACATATAACGGGAATAACTTGGACCTCTCTGTCGACGAGTTCATCTTCAGAGTCGAAGCGCTCACGCACTCCGCTCTTGAAGGAGATTTTGGATTACTAGTCAGAAATATGCTTACGCTATTGACAGGACCAGCGAAGGACTGGTATTGGTCAGTACTAAGGCAAAATCCATTTCCAACTTGGGACGTCATCAAGATGGGATTGTATAACGAATGGGGGACGCCTAAAGATGATCTGAAGACTAGACTCCAACTGATGTCTAGAAAACAAAAGCCTGGTGAACTGTTCGCAATGTACCACCACCATTTGGGGTTGCTGCGCGATCAGCTACAGAATGCTATGCCAGACCAAGAATTTCTGGAGATTGTCAAATCGAATCTCTTGCCGGAGATTCAAGAAAAAATATGTCTGCATCCTACTGATACGATAGGACAGCTGAGATCGCTGGTCACGCGTATTCAAGCTACGCAGACACGTATCGCAACAGCTGGTAGTTGGAACTTTCACCGGAACCAACGGGTGCACGAAGTTGACAATTTTCCAACCTTAGATCCGGAACTGGCAGCAGCAATAGGCAGTGACAACAGCCTAGGTGAGCTATCGAGTATGTCACACCAAAATGCTATTGTATGCTGGAATTGTGACCAGTCGGGTCACTTTTATCAAGAGTGTAGACAAGAAAGACAAGTTGTGTTCTGCTATGGATGCGGACGCAAGAATGTCTTCAAGCCTGATTGCCGCTATTGCAGACAGAAAAACGAGAGACGGGTCGGGAATACCACCACCTTTTTCCGACCAGCGTCGACGTCGCAAGCAGCAACGACAACGAACCCTCCAGTGCAAGCCTCGAGCAAGGAGGAAAGTCCGCTCCATTAGCAGACACTGACGAAAAACCTCTGATATCATTCAGTGATTCTGGTGATATTGGCGGGACACCGGATGGTACAAGTGCTTCATTATTAGGGGCGGAGAACTTAGTAGACTTCTCCGCAGATCTTCAAGCTCCCATTTCCATTTCTGGGGAGCCCATGACAATACTAGACACTTCCTTAGAAGAGTCTTTACTCTTCGATGTCCCGTTGACACCTATAGCACGTGTAGCTGACAAGGTTACTGAGCAGGAGATTTGGCCTCCTGTTACTTCTGTATTGAAACGGCCACCAAACTCTGTTATGACGAGCGGGCGTAAGCCAGTTTTACATCCGCTGACGCCGTATCATACGCGTCTGCAGAGATATAACACAGCAAAAGACCGAATTTTCTCCTCAGTAGCGGAGTTAGCGGAGATTATGTTTCCCGACCGGGATATGAGACCGAAAAGGAAAAGATCAACCGTTCGTTGGCGAGAATACTGTCGACGAATGAAACTGGAAAGGAAAAAACTAGCACAGATTTCCGTGTCGATGCCAGACGACATTCGACCGTACGCAGAAGTAAAGCTGCTCGGGCGAACTGAGACTGGATTACTTGATAGTGGTGCCACTGTCAGTATTCTAGGCCAGGGAGCTCTCGAGAAGCTTGCTGAAGCAGAGGTTGAATGGAAGAAGTATCGGACACAGGTCCAAGTAGCTAATGGTGCCATGACGACTGTTCATGGTCATGTGAACTTGGACGTCACTTTCCGTGATAAGACCCAAAACGTGCGTTTTTACGTGGTTCCTGGGCTCACACAGGCACTATATCTGGGAATAGACTTCTGGCGCCTCTTTGGGTTAGCTCCGGATGTCCTAGGTATAGTCGCAGAAGTGAATCCAAGTGGAATAGCTACCTCTGACACCGATGGGCATATCCTTTCTAGTTTAGAACACCAACGCTTAGAGAGCACAAAACAGCTTTTCCCCTCTTTCGCCTCTTTAGGCCTGGGAAAAACATCATTGGTCACTCACAAGATTGATACGAATGACGCCGCCCCGATAAAACAGCGCTTTTATCCGATTTCCCCGGCAGTGCAAAGTTTGATGGATGCAGAATTAGAGCGAATGCTATCACTGGGTGTGATAGAGGAGAGCCAGAGTCCTTGGAGCTCTCCAGTCGTTCTGGTAAGGAAGCCTGGAAAGGTCCGGCTTTGTTTTGACGCCAGGAAGGTCAACTCGGTTACGAAGAAGGACGCCTATCCGCTACCGCAGATAGACGCACTTCTGAGTCGACTTCCTCCGGCAAACTACATAACGAGCCTGGACCTGAAAGATGCATTCTGGCAGATCCCACTGGACACTGATTCCAGAGAGAAGACCGCTTTCACAGTACCTGGTCATCCTCTCTATCAGTACACAGTGATGCCATTCGGCCTATGCAACGCTCCCCAAACGATGTGCCGCCTCATGGATAAAGTCATTCCTTTCGATCTTCGTGAGAACGTTCTCGTCTATTTAGACGATTTATTAATTCTATCATCTGACTTTGACACTCATCTCATGCTGCTAGCCAGGGTAGCGGATTGTTTGAGGAAAGCTGGCCTTACTATAAACGTCGAGAAGAGCAAGTTTTGTATCAAGGAGACTAAATACCTGGGATTCATTGTAGGAAGGGGAGGTATGAGAACTGACCCTGACAAAATATCAGCCATAGTTGACTATCCGTCACCTAAAACTGTTCGGCAAGCCCGACGCCTACTAGGTATGGCAGGATGGTACAGACGGTTTATTCCGAACTATGCTGATTTGACTGCATCCATTACAGACACTTTGAAAAACCCGAGTCAGTTCAAATGGACATCTGAAGCCCAGACGTCTCTTGATCTACTCAAACAAAAACTTACTTCGGCTCCGTTGCTAGTGAGTCCAGACTTCACCAAACCGTTCGTCATTCAGTGCGATGCGAGCCAACAAGGTATTGGAGGAGTGTTGCTTCAGCTAGATGACGATGGCCACGAGAAGCCAATAGCCTACGTCTCGAAAAAGTTGAACTCCGCTCAACGAAATTACACCGTCACAGAGCAAGAATGCCTAGCTGCAGTCTTGAGCGTACAGAAGTTCCGGCCCTTCATAGAGCTTATGCCGTTCAAGATAGTGACGGATCACGCGAGCTTGAAATGGCTGATGTCTCAAAAGGACCTCAGCGGAAGACTTGCTCGGTGGAGTTTGAAGCTTCAGGGCTTCGACTTCACTATTGAACACAGGAAAGGAAGCCTGAACGTAGTCCCTGATGCGCTGTCACGCATTCATTGTGACAGCATGAACACAAACGAAGATCCTGGCCCGGAAGTTGACCTTAGTTCGCCATATTTCAATTCGTTGGAATATGAAGAACTGAGGCATAAGGTTAAAACGACTTCTGGCAAACTACCAGATCTTTGCGTCAGGGATGGCTTCGTTTATATTCGGACTGTTCCGAGAACAGGCGATCCGATCCAGGAGGAAGAAGCGTGGAAGCTTTGGATTCCACGTGGGCTTGTCACCGACGTCATTTCGAGAGCGCATGATCCGCCGCTAGCTTCACACGGAGGAATAGGGAAAACCCTAGAACGTCTGCGAAGACATCTGTACTGGCCACGAATGACAGTTGATGTCAGAAATTACGTAGCCGCCTGTGACGTGTGTAAAGAAACGAAGGCTCCTAATACTATTTTGCGACCACCGATGAAAGTCCAGTCTGTGATAGAACGACCATGGCAAAAGCTGTACGTCGATTTCTTAGGTCCATATCCTCGGTCAGTTAAAGGAAACGCCTGCATTCTGATAGTTCTTGACCACTTTTCTAAATTCCCACTTCTCAAACCTATGAGAAAAGCGTCTACGCTCAATGTATGCCAATTCATTGAGACTGAAGTGTTTCACGTGTTCGGAGTTCCGGAGACCATAGTCTCTGACAATGGAGTCCAGTTTTGCTCGGCTCAGTTCGCCAGACTACTGGAAAAGTATGGGGCAAAGCATATGCGAACGGCAGCTTACTCGCCGCAAGCAAACGCCTCAGAGCGAGTAAACCGGTCTCTGTTGTCAGGGATTAGGGCCTATATCCAGAAGGAACACACCAGATGGGATGAGAAACTGAGCCAAATAGCTAGTTCCCTCCGGAGCTCTTTCCATCAAGCTACTGGTTTCTCTCCCTATCGAACACTCTTCGGTCAACAAATGATAGAACATGGCAGCTCCTATTCCATCTTGAGGAGCATTGGAACTCTTAATGAGCCACTGAGAGTGGACGCAGAAGATAAAATGAGATTGATCCGTGCGAGAGTGCAGGAAAATTTACAACACGCATTCGAACAGGGTTCAAAAGCCTACAATCTCAGGGCAAAACCCGTCGAGTTCAAAGTTGGTCAGGAGGTATTTAGAAGGACTTTTGCCCAAAGCAATTTCCAACAGCAGACTAGTGCTAAACTGGGACGAAAATTTGTTAAATGTCGGGTTAGAGCCAAGAAAGGAAACTCACTATACGAACTTGAAGATCTGCGGGGAAAACTGTTAGGTGTCTATCACGCTAAAGACATCAAGCAGTGATCATCAGTATGAAAACATCGTCGATACTTATTGTCGTTTATTCCTGGTAGCCCTAAGAAGGCATCCAGCCAGCTTAACTGGTAAACTATAGGATATCACGAAGCCCTCCTATTGCCCCGTCAATGGTGGGTGATATACCTGTTGGAATCCATTCCCATATTCGGCTGTCAACATGTCACTACTTCGACGACGCCTTGGAGACACACTTTTGAGCAATCGCAGTCTGAGATCAGGGTGAGAGGTTGCGCCGGGAAAGCTTAGCGATCAGTTCTTTAGGTTACTGATCGCGGGGCTTCCTCAGCATCTCGGTGAAGGAAGGCAGAGAGGCATCGACCGGCTGGATTTTTTGGGTTACCAGCTTGTCGATGTAGCTTTGGCTTCCCCACACGGAGAAGGATGTCGAAGTCTGATCGAAGACTGACGAGACTTCAAGGATGTGTCCTCGACGTGTCATCGGAAGTAGAGTCTGAGGATGAGGAAAACATAGGGTCGTGGGTCGTGACACACATTGAGCGCCCGCAGTGATGAGGCCTATGTGTAAGACCGGCTAGCTCAGTCGACCATTTTTCAGCGTCGTCTGAACCACGGGTGGCGCAGACCACTCTGCCCTGTTATGGTCGTAGCATATTGCATATAGCAATATGCCACCACGGACTGAAGCGTGTATGCCCGGCTTGTTGTCGACTACAGCATGAAACCAAAACGCGCCCCGACCGAGAGAAATGCTTTCTCAAGCTCGGTGTCATGTTCAGTGACAGAAAGAAGAAGAAGACCATCGATATCGGTCTGTCATAGTTTGCTAGCAGGAAAGTAAGGTCGTTAAGATTAAAATCCCGCAAGATCAAATATTTCTCGCCGCAATCCGACGAAGAAAAAAAAAACCCTCACGTAAGTTCGAAGAATACTTATAGTTATTAATAAATTTACATCCCCACCTGGTACATTATTCGCACAGTAACCAAAGATTAATCCGCCAACGGCACCCCATAAAACTTGGCGTCTCCCTCCGGAGCCCCATTTATGAAATAAGAAAAAGGATCTGTTGGAATTCGAATCTGGTGTGGCGTACGTCAGGAAAAACCTCGAAAAGGTAGTTAAAAGAACTAATTTATATTTCGTTTTGTGTTAAATAATATCTCTTATTAGAGAGACGTATGAAAAGCAAATGTTTGAGGGATATTTTCATAATAAGGCATATTATTTCCACTTGCTGGGCAAGTTCTAATTTGATAAAGTTTTGAGCTTGGTACCGGACCTGGTGCATTTACATTTTCTAAAAGAGGGAAAAGAAGTAGGAGGGCACATTCCTCCCATATTGGAGGCCCCCGAACTCGAGCTAACCTTCAACCCGCGCAGCAGGAGATTCATTCCTACGGCACGCAGAAAAAGCGGGGAAAATTTTATTGAAACAATATTAACTTCACCAGGATCCATCTGATCACCGAGAAATATGTTTTAGTATAAGGAAAAAAATTTTTCATATAACAAGCGACATAACCCTAGTACCATCCCCCAAAAAGTGTTCTGGCGATAGAGCAGGGTAATCAAATTATTAAAATTCCAGTTAATTCTTATCCAGGAGGCAATGCTGAAGCGCTTCATCGTGCCGAGGATTCACATGTGAGTAATTTTGAAATATTACACTTTGTTTTTTTAACATACATATGTATTACACTTCGGTTCCGGCAGTGACTTGCACTGCAGAACCTTTTTGATATGGTTAGTTAATTTTTGCACGTTTTATATATATCTATCTTAAACTTAAGATTATAAGTACATACATATACGTATAGCATTGCAGAACCTTTTTGATATGGTCAAGTTTTGTGCGTTTTATATATATATATCTTGAACTTAAACTTATAATTACATACATATACGTCTAACTTCATGGGTACGCCTAGCTACTTATGTAATTTGGAATCCTGACTTGATTTTGTTAATTAGATTTAGGAGCATAGTTTTGAACTGTAAGATATGCATGTGCCTAGTAGATATGACCGACAAGTGCACTAACAATCCTCGATCTCGAAATTATCGCCAAGTAAGGCTGTCAGAGGAAAGTATTTATGGATTAAGTGTCAAATACTATGATTATTGTAGGATATAAGCCCGTATCTTAAGCATTCGAATTCTCCAACTTTCGGGAGACCTAAAATGCGCTTGTTCCGTAAAGGTGTCCTTCCTAGTCACGCCTTTAAGAGTACCTTCTGAAGAATGTTTTATTATTTCTATTCAAACTTATCAGCGCCACGAAAAGTCAAGTTCAATGTGTAGTGCCATTGAATTTTTGTCGTTAGGATCTTTTTTTTTAAAAATGTGACTTGGATATAGTGTCTGTAGTAAGTAGACATGTAAGAAATCAATGCATCATAAACAATGATTTAGAATTATGTAACGACTGAAGCAGTCGGTCAAAGTATTCTTTTATTTTTCTATTCGGGGTTTGTCGCAACGTTCAAGTGTAGTAATAAATTCTTCTCATAATACTTTGAATTATAACAAAAAAAAAAAAAAACAAAAAAAAAAAAAAAAAAAAAAAAAAGAAAGAAAAACGGCAGTAAAGCTTTTAAAAACATTTATTTTCGGCAATGCAGGTATAAATATTATTATATAAAGAAAGAACAACCATTGAAAAACCCGCGCATCTCCTTTGAGATGGCTCGCGTACATATATCAATACCATTTCATATACAAAACGAAAAGTAAGCCATAACTGAAGAGAAAAGAAAACATTATTTATATATTATATACTATTAATACCTCGGGATATATATCAGTGAGCGTAGTAAGCCATACGGTGCATAAAAGGTTGTGTCCATAAAATCTACTATGTACATAAGGTCAGAAAATTTTTGTGAATTTAGAAAAGAAATAATCAAGTACGCTGTGGACGATCACTTTAGTAACCCAAAGTATGTACTTATGGAATTGAATTAATAATAGAGAATGTATCTATTTGTAGGTTAATAACAATGTTTATATATGAGCCTATTTTGATCATTATAACGTAAATATGGATTGAATATTTTCTTTCTTCCTTCACATCCTGGAGCCTTTTCAATTCGGGGTCGCATAGGTCCGCTCTAATTTCTTCCACAGGTCAGCCAAAGGGACTTTGCAGATAGTGCCGAGCAGAGTCATAGGGAGGATGGGGCAAGGCCATGAAGGCAGAACATCTGCGCCTTCCACAGTAAGTAGGTAAGTGACGTAAGGGTCCCTTCAGGACCGAGTGTGTGCCGGCTCTTTTGTATGCAGGCATGAAATTTTTTTGATTATGGATGATGACAGCGGCAGGTATTTTCGGGAACTCCCCCACACTCTCCGCCACCCTTAGCCGAGGTGCTAGCATGCCGCCCTGTGCTATCGTTGTCATCAGGCGATCTGTCAGCCCATGCTGGCAGTTTGGACTTAACGTCCTGGTCAAGTCGCCTTCACATACTTCCATAACAATAAAGAGGAAGGTATGCCGTTAATAATGGAAAATAACATCAGCCAAAAGCCCACCACGACCACGCCTACAGGACCATATCCTTTTGATGAAATTTTCCATAACCAAATCGCAAAGTGGCTGCCCTATGGCCTCGATAGCCTCACGAATTCCCTCTTTGAGGTCTTGAATCGACGCTGGGCTGTTGGCATAGACCTTCTATTTCACGTGGCCCCAAATGAAGAAGTCGCAAATTCTGAAGTCGCCAATTGTGATCACCTCTTCGAGAGATAACACGGTCCGGAAACTTTTCCCGTAAAAGATCAATGGTTTCGTTGCTTGTATGGCACGTAGCGCCGTCTTGTTGAAAGTAAACGTTGTCCAGATCAATATCATCCAATTCCGGCCATAAAACATCATTAATCATCTGTCGATAGCGCAATCCATTCACCGTAACTGTTGCTCCAGCCTCATTTTCGAAAGAGTAAGGTCCAATGACCCCGCGGGACCATAAACCGCACCAAACAGTCACACGTTGAGGATAGAGAGGCTTTTCAACAATAACTCTTGGGTTTCCGGAGCCCCAGATGCGACAATTTTGCTTGTTGACGAAGCCATCGAGGTGGAAATGGGCCTCATCACTCAAGATGAGTTTTCGATGGAATTCCGGATCATTTTCATGCATTTCAAGGACCCAATCAGCAAAGACTCGACGTTGTTGATGATCGGCCGGCTTGAGTTCTTGTGTTAACTGAACTTTATAAGCCTTAAGACCCAAATCTTTATGCAAAATACGGTGTAATGACGTTTGTGGACTGCCTAATTCCAAAGAACGACGAGGAATGGACAAACCTGGGTTTTCTTCAACACTTTCGGCTACAGCAGCAATATTCTCGGCTGTTCTTGAGCGACGTGCACGGGTTTTATTCTTCACATCACTAAGTTGTCCCGACAGCTCGATATTTTCTACCAATTTCTGTATTGCGGTCCGACAAGGTGCTTCACGACGACTCAAAAATGTTCGAGTTTTACGAACCGTCTCTGCCATATTTTCACCAGTTTTATAGTAAATTTTAATAATTTCAATGCGTTGTTGAATCGTGTATCGTTCCATTTTTATTAATGGCGTAGTTTCTACTTGTCAAATGTCAAAAAATGACAGCTCCAAAAGTGACATCTACCGAAATAGCGGGCCAATTAAAATAACACCTCTTATTGGAAAACATTTTTCTGTGTTGGAATTTTTTAGATAAATATTGGAATTTTGCTACGGGTATGGATGATATCCCACCGTGCTTTCTAAAAGTTATACTGCCTCAAATACTCCCTTAGATTACTCATACATTTTACACTTGTATTACTACCTTTACCTACCCTCTCATGTGGAAATCCCCGTTCATACAAATAGAAGTGCACTGTATCCTGAGCATTTTCGGCTAATAAATCTCCTCTCATTCACTTCCAAAATATTTGAAGAGCTTCTGAGCTGACAACTAGGCTCAAAATCTTTTGATCCCGTGACAGTCCGGATTTCGGGAAAATCATAGTTGCACTACAGCTCTCCTCAAAGTTACTGATGATATAAGAATTGCAATGGACTCTGACTTCGCTTCTTTTGGTGCTTCTTTGATCCGGTTGATCATGCAAAATTATGTTATAAACTTCGTAATACTTTCAAGTCCTCACTGATTACTAAACTCATCTGCAGTTATCTATCTAATGGAGATCAAACGGTTCGAGTAAATGGACTTCTCTCTAGCCCGATTAGGATTAGGTGTGCGGTACTACAAAGATCTACTCTCGCTCCATCTCCTTTCGCGCTGTTTATAAGTGATATTGCATTAGTAACTACTCAAGCATTCAAACATCTACAGTTATACCTTGCGCGATCCGTTGGGCTACTAGAGGATAGTACTTGCAGAATTAATGAAGATCTGGAACCCGTCTCATCTTGAGCACTTTTGAATTGCCTGATTCTTAACGCAGTGAAATCTCAGTCTATTATTATTTACAAATATAGACTGGACGATTTCTCGCCTATTATTCAATAGCAATATGATTGTTCCATACTCTGATGTCATTAAAAATCTGGGGTTATCTATGAAAGAAACACTGACTTGGGATGAACATGTAAATACAATGGTGGGCAGAATCTGCTTCATTCATACTACAACATGTTCGACTAAAGCTCATTAAAACCTTGCTGGTACCCTTAATTATGTATACCTATAGAGTGGTAGTGTATGGCTGTATGAATGCAGTATGTTGCGTTTAACTCGTGTGCTCGCTACGTTTTTAATCTTCGTAGATACGATCATGTATCCTCATTTACCAACCGTATCTTGAGCAGCAGTCTGAATCCATATCTTAAATACCGCACAGTACTCTTTTTTTTTTTTTCTGCTATATGTACAACAAGCAGCCTCGGTATCTTTTTGAAAAACTTAATTTTGCCACATCGTCCGGGTCAAGAACACTAATGGTACCCAGGCAGAACTATCTTTCTGTAAACAGTTTGCATTACTTACACTGTTGCACAAATGCTGTTACAACTTTGAAAAAAGAAGTAATTTCGATCAAAACTAAAAAATCTAGTGAGAATAATTATTATCCATTTCACTCTTACTTATAAAATTTAAGAGTTGAAGAACATTGTGTCGGCTTTGTTTTTAGTACGATTCGATCGGTCTAACTCTATTGTCCTAATTCAATAAGTAGAGAATGATTGAAATGATTTTAAATCTACATATATATATACCTTGGGAAATCAGCTGATTTCATATTCAATGGGGATTTCTCATTACATTACATAAAGCTTTGCTTCTTGTTAAGAATCTTTAGTCGTTGACAAGTACATACATACTTTATATATAAATATGTAAGCTCCTGCAAACTTGTGCGCCACATTAAAAATTTATTTTCAAAACAAATTATAAGTCAAGCATTTATTGAAAAGCTCCCGTAAAAAGTTGCTTATTCATTGTAAAGTAACAATTGTATCCATTAGACAAGCTCTAACTCTACATACGTCAAAACATATAAATTTATGAAACAGAAATCAAATCCTCGTAACAGTATCTAATTGCTAATTAAGTATTCTTCTTTTGTACGTCAGCAAGAGCAAGAGTTTCCGACCTATTTAAACATAATATTACGACATAAACCAACGCAAGAGACATTGTGAATGTATTTATGTAGGTAACGCCCAACAACCTTCTCAATTAGAGTTCTACTCCTAGTTTCTAAGAAATTCAATTAAAAATGAAAACCTTTCAGGTGTACCTACACATTAACAAACACAGTTTGGATTTTACGACTTTTGTGACACCCAGAAGCACACTGGGAATTCAAAAGAGTTTTTTTTTTTTTTTGGTTTGACGACTAATTCACAAGCAGTATGTCTTGAGTGACTCATAATGTGTAGGTTGATGATTGTGTTGCTGTACTGATATGGTATGGGTGACATAATCATTACGATATTACAAATAAGTGCACATACTGACGAACGCATATCAGAAAAATGAAAACCTTATCAACATTTCTGGTAACCAATTTAATCAGCTGCGACGAAAATTGCAACTAAGAAATGCTGTTATTAACAGAAAATGTTTCTAATGTTCAGGCTCACAGCCAAGTTTCTATCTTTTACCAGAGCATGGCAGAAATGCTTTAATCATAGACAAACTAATAGCATACAAAAGCTGGGCAAGAGCAACACTTTTCTCGAATATAAAGGCCAAAACACAGTGAGAGCGACACAACAATGTTGGCAACTTAGTTGGCGATAATGTCGCATTTAAAACACAATGAACGCGACTCGACAAATGTTTTTGACGGCTATCTTTGCTTTATTTATAGTAAAAGAAATGGCAAAAAGGCAAAAATTAAGGAAAATCGCTAGTATAGCTTATGCGGCTTACTTAAAATTGCAAAGCATAAAGAAAAAACTAAAAAGAAGACTAAGAAGAAATTTCTATGGGATGACGTTTATTGCACAACATAACTTTTTCCCTCATTTTCTCTATTAATTCCTTCTCAAAGCCCATAATTTGTCAAACTAATAAATGAAATTAATTTTATTCAAGTTTTTAATAACTAGTTTATTTACTATTATCTTTTAATTTACTATGTTTCATAAAAATATCCAAATCCACATAACATGAATTGTCAATTATTCACTGTCCACACAGAAATGTCAATTATGTTGGCGACTTATTTAGAGATTTTCCCAAAACTTTTTGTTGGCAACTTATCGCGTCGCCCTCATTGTGTTAAGTATATGGGACTGCCGTATATTCGAATCTTTGACAGCAACCAATTTACGGCGACTTTGTTGTGTCGTCCTCACTGTGTTTTGGCCTTAAGACTCAACTACAATTAAAGTAGAGACTGAGGTTTACTTACGAGAAACTGATATTTTTAGCCTAAATAGATATCACGTTCCGTAAGGGTTATTATCTTGATATTTAATGTTTTCAATTTTAAAAAGTGGTAAAAACAAAAAACCAAATAAAAAATGGAAGTTGATTTAATTGAAGATTTATGCTTTCTATTAATTGTTTGGCACATAGCGTTCTGACGGAATGAGCGATTCTTACCGCACCCTTACTGACTGCAATTTGACATTTAAACGGGGAGGTTACCGTCGAGAGGCATGAAAAATGTATGAACTTTGGAATTTTTTTAAATAAATACTTTTGGAAATGGCTTTAACGTATTTTATTCTTCTATCAATGGAGAGTAAATTCCATTTTTATTAAAAAAAATGGCGGCTCCAGCTCCAGTCAAACAAAACCGTGCATGGCGTGTTTTGGTCTGCGCGGGGCGCTCCACAGCTCTGCCAGTTCATCCGAAATAAATATAAAAAAAAATATAAAAAAATAAAATATATAAAAAATGATATTCCCAGAAAAACTCATCTTTGACAGCATACTTCGGCTATTCCAGCACCATACAGAGACCGTTCTTCTTCCTCCAAGAACTGATTGTGCTAAACCTGAAGGTTAACAGTTTCCCGAAATTTATGAGGGTACCTCAGATAGCGAGAAAATGTCTCCCCAGAAAGCGCGCTCCGAGCTCCTCAGAGTACCTGTTTTCCAGCCGGTGGACAGTTCTGCTCTCAACAGGCTGTAAATTCTAAAATACTTTATATATGAAAATATCTTTTTACCCACACGTGTGATAAACATTTTAAGGATGATAATTATATAAAAAAAATTTATTTTTCATCGTTATGAACGGTAACCTCCCGTTAACGAAAATGCCTCTCTGACGTCTTAAAGTCAATTTGTTTATACCTGTTAAAATCAAAGGGCGTGTTCGCCACACTTAAGTGCCAAACGCAATTCCGACGTTTCGATCCGATTCGATCCAAACGGATGCATGAGCATAATATTGTTCCGTTCGGTTTCAAACACTTGACTTTAAAAATGTCTTTCATCCATGAAAACATTCTTTTTTTGTCATATAATTCATGTCATTTTTATTTCCTCAACAAAAGCCTTTTCATGCATCTTTGAGTATAAAGAAATCTTTACAGATGATTTTTCTAGGTTATGTCATCCGTAAAAGTTGAAATTTGCTCAACTTCTCCGTTTCGATTCGATCCATTTCTATCCATTTCGATGTAATGTGTTAATTGCACGTATGTCACATATAAGCAAATTTAACATTTGTACGAATCGGATCGAAACGGTAAAATTGTGTTTCGCCCTTTAAGTAAATTTACTTACGGATACCGCAATTGTGGTCCAACCTGATGTAGGGAAACCCTCAATTTATACTTAGAAATTTACTGGAAATTTTTTCTTAGAATTTATACGCATTTTTTGAAGGCCGTAAACAATTTTTATGAGCGTAGACGCATAAATATCAGATATGGACGTAGTGCATTAAATTTTCAGTGCATTATATTTAAATTGCACTATAGGCCTCTGTAATAGTTAAAATCCAGGTTACACTATTACTAAACGATTAATGGTAGTGCAAATTTTTTGTCATTATCACTAAACGAATAGTGGTAGTGGAAATACTTGTCACTATCAATGAGCGATAACGAATTCGTGCATTGGTAGTGCAAACATCTTTCACTAGCACTGAACGACAACGTGGTACGATTAAAATTAGTATTAACTATTAATGGATCATCCCCATCTCCGCAAAACAGAAAACTGAACGGACGGGTTTTTATTCTGTACGTTGAACTTGAGTTCTGTGTGATATCAAAAACTTAATTGCATTAGGTCATAAGAAACGGATGCCTTGTCTTTCAAACTTTTATTTCCAATGTAATTATTTCATGTACAAAAAATTTAACTAATTTTTCAAAAATTCTGTCGGATGAATGGAAAGGACTATTGACCGATTTGGGAAAAAATAAATAAAGTGTGTGTCAGTGCTGATATTTAATAAAAAAAAAACAAAACCGACAAATTAAATAATAAATAAACCAAAATATTGAATTTTAAGCATCATAAGCCTGGAGTCGGGCGGGGTACGCGTACGGGGTTGGTTGAGTAGTCGTTGGAAAGGCTATGAAGTTCTGCATACATTGCTGCCTTTAAAATATACCATACAAGGTGTGCTTTTGAAGAGATAGAGGTTGTTTAATGAAAAAAGAGCATATTTTACTAACAACACTGTAACTCGACAGGGTGACTTATTTTCATATTTCACGACTAGTCAGGCAGTCGAAACCGTTGAAAGTTCTTGCAATTATTCGTTCTTTAACTGTACTTAAGTAAATACGCACTGTTGTTCTTTGCATTCCACAAACTGAATTTATTAGAATAAATTGAAATTACACTGTGCACTCGCATTTTATCGTTGATTTGCATTAACTTCCTACTGGTATGCCGTACATTCTCTCTACTTGCAATTTTAATGCAATTTCAATGAAATTTTTACCTCAATAAATGTTATATCACATTTAAAACATTTCTTTCGAGTTCATTTTTTGTTAAAATTTGCAATTTTCTTAAATATGGAAAAGAAAAAATGCAAAACCTAATTTGATTGTGCTGATTAGTGATAGCCGCTTAGGCGTTATTTCCCTAGATGTGCGATTTGTACCCATTCTGAAGAAATATGGTCGATTTAAATTCTAAAAAAGAAATGAATTTGCGCCTATATTGGAAAACATCTTTGGTTCGCGCCCATGATATATTTAGCCGAGATCAGTGAGTTATTGAAGTTTGCACTTTCTTAGTACTACCGTCGATATCTGGGCATTTCTTGTCTGTGATATTCTACGACACCCTGTATGTAGGTACATCTTTCTTTTGCAGTTTATTTGAATGAAGAAACATCAACAATTGATGCTCAAAATTAACATTGGTAATGACAATTCAAACTTAAAGTTCGTATATTGAATTTTGAAAATAAAATCCTAGATTTAAATAAATATGTGACATCAGAATTGAAATTTTTAATAGTGATTTCAAAAACAGTAGATTGAAAACAGAGAATCATTATGAATGAAAATCTCAAATCAATAGTTTGATAATTAAATTTTATATTATAATATTATTCGCTATAATGATTTCATTCAAAATATAACAAATATATCTATTTCATATTATAAACATTTTTATTTACCCATGAAACTTTAAGTATACATTCTAATGTAATAAATATTGATTAATGTTATATTATTTATTTTGTGGTTATCTTAACGCTAAATCATGAACAATATGTTTTGTTAGTCCATCCAGGTGCATAAAGAAAAAGGTTTGATGGTTTTCCCACTCGTGAACACGCGACATATAATTCATATAATCCAATCCGTACATTATGGTCATTCTTTGTCCTTGCCACTCATTCATGGTCATCGGGAATGCCAAACGAATGGGAAATTGTAAACGTTTAAACTGCATTGGTGCATCGGTGTGCGGCAGTAAAACATTGTCTCCTCTGAATTTTCCGTTTAATATGGTCGCTTCAAGGATATTTCACAGAATTTTTTTAATAGCTAATCTCGTCCCATTGCAAAGTCTGAGTGCATTTAAGTTTTGAAGCAAAATTATGGGTGAACCAATTTTCGAACGTAATTTACGAGGTGGAAATCCCGGTAAATCGAGTGAATTCAAGAATTGAGTGGGATAATTTACGCTTTCATTTTCATCAACCAATGTGTCAATTGATTTAAACGAAATTAATTCGCCAGGCTATGTTTCTTGTATTTTCTAGTTGATTTCGTCAACATCAATATTTTTAGCAACCAAAATCGTTCGTTCTCTGAGCTGTTTATGATTACGACAATTGTCACATATATTTGGAAATACATTTTCTATTAACGAATTCTTCAAATCAATAATGTTGCAGATATTTTCAGACTATTTAATTAATTGTGTATTTTTAATAAAACCATTTTTTTTCCATTACCAATATCCAGCAATTGTTTGGAAAATACTTCAGCGAATAAATCCTTTTGTAGTGTAACACGCATGTTTTTTTTTTTTTTAATATTACTAAGCCAAGCTCAAGGGATATCCTATTATGCAAAGCTAGCATGAAAAAAGGAAATAGGGAAAGGATTAAGGGACATTATTGTAAGTTACAATATATGGACACTTCACCACAAAATAGTTGATTTTAAACATGCGTTGATTTCAACTGTATACGTTGAACTATTCCATGGTATTCCTATAATGTTCATCTGAAATCACCTGATAATAAAATTAGAGTGCCACCAAATAATCTTTCATTGTCATTTATATCTTTAAGGGTTCGATTTAATGCTTCCAGTGAATGTTTATGGGCCATTCATTGTCATCCCAGATAATAATGTAAGAATTTTGTAATCTTTTAGCCTTGCCTGAGTGTTTTTTTATGTTACATACTGCATTTTCATTAGTCTGTATGTTTAATGGTAACTTCAGAGCCGAATAGGCTGTTCTTCCACAATTCAATAAAGTTCCAACGATGCCAGGTCAATCAATCAATCATTTATTTTACTTAATTTGTACACAAGATTAGAAATCTTATACTTGTACAATGAAAAGTATGGCTAGGTTAGCTAATAAACTACATAATAAATTTAAAATAAAAAAAGAGAGAGGAAAAATAATAAAACGTAATATTTACAATATATCAGAAAGAGAGTAAAAATAGAAAGGGAAAGAAAAGAAAAGCATAGTGGAAAGATAAAAAGAAAAGCGTTCGACACAATCAGCTAGTAATTAGTAAAATACAATTATGTTATAAGTTGTTTAAATTCACTAACAGAAGTAACACTCTGTACATGGGAGTGGGGAATTCCAAAGGCGTGCAACTTGGACAAAGTAAGATCCCTCAAGGATGGATGAATTAAAACGAGGAATCAGAAGATTACGTCCTCTCAGAGACTGCAGAAAAATTACGTAACAAAAAACATACTCTGACTCACCTGTGCGAATAAGATTATGCAGGAAAATCAGTGCTTTACCATTTAAGTACGAATTTAGAGTACAACCCAAGATCAATGATCTATAAGGAGAGATATGAGCAGAACGACACAAACCAAAAGCAATCCGTATACAGTCATTGAATGAAAGCAACCTTAAGCTTTCGCTAACAAACCGAGTCTAGTCTCATGTATATTAAACTACCATAAGCAAAAAGAGGCACCAAAAGTGTCCTAAATAGTCTCAGACGCAAATCGGCGGGAATTATATTTGCAGACAGCCAGAGTCTCCTAAGCCTACCATAGATTTTATTTATTTAAGATTTTATATGATCACAGCACCTCAAACTATAATTAATTTTCACCCCCAACTTGGTTATACAGTTTACATAAGGTAGTTCCACTTCATTAAGCATAATTGGGGGAAGATCCTCAATGTTAAGATCAGAATTAGAGAGGGCTATGCATTACGATTTATTGGGGTTAAGAAGCAGTTGATTATCAATTGACCACCGAAAAATTTCTGAGAGATCATCGTTTATTCTGCAGATACAGTCCTCAATCAGTCCACGAGGTCTATATAAGTACAACTGCACATCATCTGCATACAGGTACAATTGAACATCATGCACCACATCACATAAATCATTAATGTAGAGACTAAAGAGGAGAGGTCCTAAGACTGAACCTTGAGGAACTCCACATGTTAAATGCATTCGGGAAGATGGAACTTCTTTTGTGACCACCTGTTGAGATCAATCTGAGAGAAAACTTGCTATCATCTTAGCAGCAGTAGAGGAGAAATAAAAATTTATATATAACTACCGCAGCAGTTTTTCATGTACAAAATGCCCTTGAGAAATCTAACAAAACCATCACACTAAGATCTCCCTCATCTAGAGCCGATCGTAAGTTCGTAGTGACCTTGAGTAACGCAGATTCACAACTGTGTCGTGCATGAAAATCAGACTTATATTTTGGCAGCAGGAGATCATTACATGTTACATAATTTTCAATCTGAGCTCGCATACGCTTTTCCAAGACTTTGGAAAGAAAACTGAGAATGATGATGGGACGGTAGTGTGCCAGCTCAGTAACAGACATTTTTTTAACGATAGGAATAACATTAGCTATTTTCCATACTTCTGGGAATTGAGATGTATTTATAGGTAGAGTGTTCATGATGTGCCGAATATACGGAAAAATTTAAGGCAATAAGATCTTGAGAAAACGAAGATTTATATCATCAAAGCCAGTAGTATGGGACAATTGACAAAACATAAACACTACTCTTTACAGACAGGAGTAAAATATGTTAAAATGTCCAGCCAGACAATAATTGGCAATTAAAGAAAAAAAAGTTTAATATTCGGAATTAACGTTGTACTAGAAACTAACTCCGAGTAGAGAAGGCATTTCAAGGAAAAATTTTAAAAATTGCATTTTTCGAAAAACTATTAGATAGTACAGAATTTACAGTGGGAAACCTTTTTATTAATGATACTCGCATTAAAGATGATCTGTATAAGAAGGCACTATATTGTAATTAATTCTATTCAAAAATATCTCTTGTTTTTATTACGTCAAAAATTGTTTTTTCCTGTTTTCATTTAAAAAGTTTTAAAATACTACTGATAATGCTACTGCCGCAAGCAAATGCTACTAAATACGTGTCTGACCTCAGGGCAACTAATCATTTACACTTACAAGTGCTGGAAAAATTTAGTTGGAGAAGCAATAATACTTGTAATTTGAATGGCGATTTATTTCAATGTTCCTATATCTCTTAGATGACAAAACATTATTAAAATTTTTAATTCACCAAAAAAACCAAAATCTTTAATATAAGGTATGTAATGTATGTATATATACATATATGTATAATACTGTAATACATATTATAATTATAAAAAATTTAACTTTCAATTTAACTCAATCACGCAGAGAATTTTCGAAAATATTCCAAATCACGTAATCTCTCAGTCTATTGCCATGTTTTTTTTTTTATTTGATGAGGAATATAATCTTATCTAAACTCTAAATTATATATACTTACATTTTTTAAGCAAAAATCATAATGCCAATTTTTACAAGCATATAGGAATTAAAGCCAGTTTAACAATTTTTTTTTTTTTTAGTACAGAAATATAAAAAACTCTTTGTCGTACAGTGGTTGCCATCGAAAATTGTTTATAAACGACCGACTTGTAGTTTTCCTAACCCGTTAAACATAAATACGCATGATATATTAATATTAGTATAAGAAGTGTTATGTAATGAAAAACCTAAATCAAGTTAATTCCTTTCCAGCATTAGTATTGCAAATTAAACTAAGATTATAAGAGAATAAATAAATAAAAATGCTCGTAGGATTGATAAAGAACTAAATCTCTGTTTAAACGCAGGAACTAAAAAAGGTGTTATATATTTTTTTTCCTGTAATTAAATACTCCTATATAATTGTTATTAATAGGTAACTTGTGATATTAAAAAAAAAAAAAAGTAAATTACTCTTGAAAACAATACACAAACGCAAATCATTTATTAATAACACAACAAAAACAAGAACAAAGGTACGAAGAAAACTAACAAAAGAAACATCTGCAGGTTATGCTTAATAGGGAACGACCTCTAGTTCATGCCAACAATAGAGATTCAACATGTCCCTTTGATTCTATAACCAGAACCGTTTATGACACCAGGTACTTAATTATAATCAGAAATCAATTTATCTAAAGAACAAAATTTGATTGCGTATGCCATAACCTAGCTTCAAAAACATATAAAAAAAAAAATATTCTCGAATAACTCGAAATCATTAAATTACTATTGAAACTATATCTCCTTTTACAATGGTTTTAATTTAACTATAAATGAGCTGTTTTTGTTTTTTTTTTTTCTAATATTTGCTTTAATTACGATATTAAGCTGACAAGAGAAGAGAAACGAACTTAAAAGCTAAATTAAAGTAAGAAAATATTTTTTAAACTATTTCTTATGAAACCGGAAATAAGAGTGATTGGGGTTTTCTTACATTTCTTTTCTTTTGTCCAATGCCGAGCTATGTATATTTACAAATTTGCTTAATGTAAATTTTTTTTTTTTTGCTATAAATGTAATTCTCATTTTATATAAAGATACAAATTAAACTAAATTTGTATTCTTGTTTACGCTTTTATTTTATTGCTTCTGCGATTTTCTTTAAATGCTTTTATTTTATTTTGTTTGTTTGTTTGTTTGTTTTGCTATTTTTGTTCATGAAAATTTAATCGACCGAAATATGGATAACCGACCGAAAATATCTGTCATGTAAAAGTAAATATTTTTGTTTTTCCAGATTTTTTCAAGTATATTATCTCACCGTAAACAGACTTATTTGGAAATGTATCTAAACTACACCACAAAATGTAGGCATATTTGGATTAAGAAAAAGTTTCAAATCATAGAACTGTTTATGTTTAATCAAATTCATCGCTCATCGTCGCAAGGGTAGATTTTATTAAGAAAAAAGTTTTATGAGCGACAAATCTCATCAGTATTGATAAATTTATAACTACGAATCAAATGAGAGAGAAGACTAGGCCTGAGTAAAGAAAAACGTTAACAATTGAACAAATATAAGAACACTTATGAATGAATGAAAACTCTTTGAATTAAAATGTGATGCCGGGTTATGCAAATAATACAGAAATTTTTCTCAAGTGCTCAAGTACCTACTCTCATGACTCATTATGCTGAAACAGGTAACAAAAGGCGTCACAATCTGCTTGCCGTTAAAACACCGTATAAATTTTTTTCCTCGAAACATAGTTTTGGATTAGCGTTGAAATGGTCACGAAAAAAATCGTAATGGCAACTTAATCACTGCAATGAAACACTCAATTCGTTTAGAAATTAAATCATTTTTGTAAATTATGTAAAATAAATTATATCACGAATTGTTAGCTAACTATGGAAAGCTGTCGTTGAGCAAAAAAAGAAAAAACACATTTGATGCATAGATTACATAGATTAGAAGAGAAGCGAGGAGAGAGTAGATCCTTACAATTTTTTTCAGATTCATTCAAGATCTCTCCCTCATTGTTAAGGAATTAATTCTTTATAACTTGTGAGTGAATGATACACTCAAAATGTGGGTGTGAAATTCGTTGTGCACATCATTTCGCTTTTAAAATTTTGCACAACAATATTCTATTTTTCAAAATAGAAGGCACCAATGCAAAAACAAAATAATTTTTTTAAATGGTTGTAAAAATGCAAAAACTTTCATAAAAAATATTTAAACCGAAAAATAAATCTTTTAGTGTAATTCAAAGCAAAACCCCACTTGGGTATCTGTATCCAACGCATATTGCTACTCAAATGTGTTAATTTAAGTAGTTTGCTTTTGGGTGTGAAGTGAACAGCGAAAATTGAACACTCAACATTATTTTATAGCCTTTTTATGATCTCTTTATAGATGCGACTACAGGGTTAGTCTATGGTGATTTTTTTTTTGTCTAAATGGCAGAAATTTATTGAAAAAAAAAAATCCAATAAATTTGCAAATTGCAATGGAGAAATATTAAACTTTTCGACCCTTCGACCCAGCGATCAGAGAGGTCTCATCAGTATGGTATTAATTTCATTTGAGGTAAGGCCACTTCTAGAATTGAACACTGGGCCTTATAGTGACACTCCTAGGTCTCTCAACCTCTTTTTAATCCATCCCATTCAAAGCCATGATGTAAACATCTATTAACAAAGGTTTGCAATCGGTGTGTTGTGAATTGAAAATCGTGGAGTTTCATATCTGGGATAGTTGAGGAATAGCAATCCTTTATTTGTTGATACAACAATTGTGTTCTTATGTACCTCCCGATTCAGTAATTATGCTTGCGAGGTATAAGAAACTGCTTACCTCTTCGTCCATTCATTGATTATATGTATACGTAGATGCCCATGGTCATAGTGTTGTTTAAGTTTATCCAGATTTCTTTAATTTTGACCAGTTGCGAGCCTCCACTCTTCCTATTATGGGTCACTAATTAAAACAAAGAATTTTGAATAAAAACAGTTTCATATTTTATTTTGTTGAATGTATAAAATACTAAAAGTCTTCTGTTCTGGTCGGAGTTTTTGGTATTTTAAGAACTTCTATAATATTATTATTGGCTTCATCTAAGAAAATGATAGGCATATGTAAGATGTTTAAGCATACATATTTCTTCTAATTACTTAATTTTCTTGGTGCCGACAATGCTTATTTATTTACATCAATAGAGGTCGTAGGTATGGGATAAGAAGTTGCTTCAGAATTTTTTCCTAGATATTTCGTGTAGTCAACTGCGTTGACATCAAACGGATATAAACTATATGTCCTAAATCCATTCATTATGCACCTTATGTCGATGCAATAATCAACAACATCTTTAAGCAAAGTTTCGAGTTCTATTCTTGTTAATTTCTTCTCTAGATTTTATCACCTTCAATTTTTGCACAGCCTTCTGCCGACTAGTTTTTAAGGGCTTAATTACAGCTACATCAGCTGGTTGCAAAATCGACGTTGCATTTGGATATAGACAAATTAGAATAATTTTAAGTGATTCTCACATAGCTTCGACAATTTATACGATAGAAAAGTCTTATTGCCATCGATGTAGAGAATAATATGAAACTTGATATTGTTCTTGCGAAGAGCGGGATAGAAAATTTCTTAAATGTACTTATAAAATAAGTCCGTAGTCATCCAACCATTATCAGACTTTTCATCCATTATATCGACCGGAATAAATTCTATAATTTCTTCGGGCATTCTTTTATACCATCATCGACGCTCGATTTCTTCAAACTACTTACGGATATTGCTTTCTCTACTTTAGAACTAGAATCTGTAATTGCATCCGGAGCTGCCTTAATATTTTTAGTTAAACTTAAATTTTACTTATCTCGTAAAACAAAAAGAAACTCGAAGCTGAAAACGTAAAAAACTTGTAGGTGGACAATTTCTCGTCTCTATAGACTGAAATTCAATGAAAATAATTTCAATGAATTTCTATAATGTATGAAAATTCAGAGAAAAAAATCGAACATTTCGACCCAGTGATCAGAGAGGTCTCTTCAGTATGGTTATCTCTCTATGATAGATGATCAGAAAAAAACTTTAGCATAATGACAAAAAAAATAGGTCTTTATTAATGCGTTTCCATAGCAAAAACAAAAAGAAAGTTCTTATTACGCTTAGACAAATCGCCTAATTTTTATACCCAGATGATATCTAAAGGGTATACTAAGTTTGTCATTCCCTTTGTAATACCTCGAAATAATGATGGTAGAGCAAAATGGTGTCCAATCCATAATATTAAAAGTTATTGTGATTTTTGCATGTCTGTCCATCTGTCGCACGATAACTCCAGAACGCGTTCACTTAGAAAGCTGAAATTTTGTACACGGACTTAAGAAAAAAAAAAGTAAAATTAAGTTCGAAAATGAGACAACTCCTTCGTGGGGTTGCCATACAAAAATTTCAGTTTCCACTATATATTTGGACATTGCCTGAGAACGCGTCGACATATAGAGCTGAAATTTTGGACATGATGTTTTTATAGTAATAACAAATAAAATTTTAAAAATGGATTAAATCGGGTAACCCCTTCTTGTTGTTGCGATATAAAAATTTAGGTTTTTTACACACAGTATAGATAATGATCAGTCCTAGATATTTTGATTGTACTAAAAACTTCTGCAGAATACGAAATCCTATAAAATTGGTTATAATCAATTTTTCTGTCCGACGAACCGTTCTAGAAACATATGCGAAAAACCACTTCAAAAATCAAACTTGAATAGATCGGTGACCATACGAAATTCTATACGGGCATTCATCTAGGGTATCATAAGAATTTGTCTTAGACCAATTCTAGTATTTTTACTTGTTTATACTAATTTTTTTGCCAGAAAGAGAAAGAATTTTGCATTTTAAGCATGAAAAAATTGTAACTTGGACTGAATTAAAATTATGTGCAAGTGGCCCATAACTGGCTGACGGCCCGAAATCGGGTACTTTCAATTATATAATTCGTTGTGATCAGTACTGACGCACGTATTTTTACAGAGATTTAATAAAGTTGAAAACTGTCTTGTTGAATTTCTCTATAAAATTTTTCAGAGGTTTTTCTCATACATCAGCTTTCCCATTTAAACTCAGAATCTGAGCGTGTGGGTACTTAAATTTATCGCCAAATTTAGCACTGAGCAGTTGGTTCTACTTCTCTTAAGAGGAATCAATACCGAGATTTGAAATTTACATTTTTCAATGCGAATTTCTGGCAAACTATTTGTAGCAGAATAATGATTTATATCTTAAATCAAAGATAACAAAGAGGTCTAGTAAAAAACGTCAGAATAAATAATAATAAAAATGCATTGGATCGGAAACTTGTAAAAAATGGTAAAAATTGAGGTTCTTTAAATCAAATTCCTGTCAGTATGTATTCTCATTCATTTAGATTGTGACTATTTTAGAAAGATAAAACCTAGATCTAGCTAATAACGTCGAGTTTTTTTCATTTTTAGTGGCGCTGTTTTTTTTTAATTATTTGACTCTAATTCACCGACGAGAAATCGCAATATTTCATTGAAAGTTGAAATACAAAGCAAAATAGTATGTTTAACAATTGTGTGCAAAAAAATTTAGGAGAGTTATATCTCGTTAAAATTATTATTTTTTATTTGAACTGCAAATATTCATTTTTCGTCTTAAATTGTATAATTTTGTCGCAAGTTGGGCTTCAGTTTTTTATGCTAGATGTCTCTAATCTGGTCTAAGTCTAGGCTAATTTTATATGAATTTTCTCACTTTCAGGACACAAGCCTACGTATAGTAAATTTTATTGCCTACAGGTTCGCTGGTATCTAAATTGAAAATTTTGCTGAGTACTGACTTCTCTCAATACTTCATTCAATTTCTAAATTAATGTCAGCAGCAATATCATAAAAATTTAAGTTTGTTATTGTTATTTATTTTTACTCAGCTTTCACTATTTATTAGATTGGGCACTTTGTCTATTATCTTGGCTGATCAACAGACATTCAGTATTTATAAGATATCTAAAATGTTGTCTTATTTTGCAAGAAAAAAACACTTTGTGGCTGGATTTTTCATTTCTATAGAAATACATATAAAATATGTGAAAGGCGAAGACGTTACCGTTGACTATACTTTAACTCAACTCCACCACCAATCTTCATTTCTACGGAAGCACAGTGAAGCAGACCTTCGCTGAATAGTGTTCCAAATTTTTTGATATAGGTATGCTTTGGTATCCAAATTATTCGAGCTAGTTAAAATACAGTCCAAACATTTTCAATATCGCTGCGTTTTAAGTTAAATTTTATCCCTGTTCATAGAGAAATTCTACTTGAAATATTAAACATATTAGAATTCTACTAATCAGCTAGAGAGAATACTGAAAAAACGAGGAGCAAAAATCCCATACAAATCAAAATTCTGACATATAAGATATTTCGACGTTCTCCCGAACTTTCTGCTTTCCTTTGAAAATTTAAACAAAGACGAATTTCAAATTCATAATAATAGATTAGATCAGATTAGATTAGATAAAATTTAGCGGGTCTAGTGGCCTTTGTACTGCAGCCATTCAATTGACTTATTTTGCACCGCTTTCTTTACTGTTCATCCAACAATCCCACTGTTCCTAGGCAGAGCAGTATTATTTTGGATGAAATTTCATCAAAGTCAATGGCCTCGCATTTGCATAAGACTTGTACCCATGTTTCATACTTTTTGACACGTAACTTGCATACATCTTTGGATGATATCCTATCCGATGAATGTGTTTGTTAAGTTTGAAGTGTGAAGGACTCCTGTAATCTTATGGTGAATTCTTTTCAACAAAACCGAACAGGCACTGAATCGAATCAGAATCTGTCAGATCTATACTGAACTTAGCCCTGTCCTGAACAGGGGCAAGCTGAAAAGAGTGCAAGAAAGTAAAATATCCGAAAATTTTCGTCCTTTATGATTTTATTAAAGAAATAAACCACTTAAATAAAATAATTTTATTTTCACAAATAGTCCACACATCCCCACTTTAATTACAAAACACAAAATCCGTCAATACCCGATTTTACTAGAAAATTCTAGTTCTAACATATCGCTCTCGGTAATTCTAGTTTTAAGTGTGTTATATTAGTTAAAACTAGAATTACCGAAAGCGCTTTGTGAGAACTAGAATTTCCTAATAAAATCGGGTTTTGACGGATTTCGTTTCACAGGGTGTTTCCCACTAGGAGGTTAATAGAGCGGGAGGTAATAGTACTCACATAGATGAACCAAAAATTGTATGACAGGGGGGGGGGGCATATAAACCGTTTAGGAGTTACAGGGTGATTAAGAAGAAAAGCTGGTTTTTCACAAAACACCCTGCATCTTAAGAACTACGGAGTGTACGGTCACAGTTAATAGCTCATTGTATGCAGAACTTCATGGCCTTTCCAACGACTGCTCAATCAGCCCCATACCCCTCTCCCTTCAAGAATTATGGTTGTCTAAACTAAAAATTTCGGATTTTCTTACCTTTTTTTTTAATTTAACCTCTATTATTTTTGCAACAAGGTCATTAACATATCTTTTTTTTATAAAAACTGTAAACTGTAGACTTTCCTCTTTAAGTTGACCTATTACACGCAATGTGCTATCTGAATCCCTTTAAGAGTTATTAGCTCTAAACATATTCTCAAACCTATTTTCAAACCTATTCTCAACGATAATTTGTTCCCTTAGCACATCATTTTAAAAAATATCGTCTAATTTCGGTGTGACCGGAGTAGATTATGAGTTAATAACTGTTTAACAGCTACAGTTAACACATAGGGTGTGATAGTTTAACTTAAATGGGAGAGCCTACAGTTTACAGTTTTTATAAAGAAAAGTTATATTAATGACCTTGTTGCAAAAATAATAGAGGTTAAATTTAAACAAAAGGTAAGAAAATCCGAAATTTTTAGTTTAGACAACCATAATTCTTGACGGGAGAGGGGTATGGGGCTGATTGAGCAGTCGTTGGAAAGGCCATGAAGTTCTGCATACAATGAGCTCTTAAATGTGACCGTAAAACCGTATTAAGATGCAGCTTTTTTTCTTAATCACCCTGTAACTCCTAAACGTTTGATATGCCCCCCCCTGCCATACAATTTTTAGTTCGTCTAGGTGAGTACTATCACCTCCCAGTCTATTGACCTCCTAGTGGGAAACACCCTGTATAATTATTAGTATAGGATCGACTGGGGCTTTCGTTCGCACATATAGTGACACCTGGAATATTGAGGCGTATTTTCTTAGGTTTTGATAATAATGATAACCATAGTTAAAAAATTTCATACCTCATGTTCTATCAATTTTGCTTTTTTAAAAATTATTTAAAAAAAGTCAGAATTTTTGAATTTTTGTATTCTTTATTGTCGGGATTTCATCACGCAGACTCAAACTTGCATAATTTACCTTTTTCCCGATTATCTTCGAGTTTATTATTGGACATTTATTTTAGAAATTGTAATTTTTTGGAATTTTTTTCTTTCGGGATTTTGTTTTTCTATGTTTGCTAACAAACCCTAATTCAAATATTTACTAATAGAAAGGTGAACAGATATTTTCGACAGGTTCCAGTAAAAAATAATCTACAAAAGGATAACAATATTAGTCGATAAAGATATAGCTATATATAAAGGAACTTTCAAATAATGTAATTTACTTTTTTTTTGTATATATGTGAAGCACAGCCACTTTAAAATTAGCCCACTTAATTAAGTTTCAATCAAAGTAAATTTGATGCCATTCCTCCATGAGATTTGGAGCTCTGCAGGTAAGTTTGATTGAAATAATTAAATGCATGAGTAGAAAGCCAGCGCATGTTATCCTCATATGTAAATTAATGTTATTCTGGTTTTTTATTTTTATTTAAAATATTTTTTTATTTATTTGCCTTTTGCATATTTTGAACTATAACCAAGTCATATTTAATTTTTTTCAATTATAAAAATCATACATCAAAATCTAAAAGTCTGAGATCTAAGTTTAAAAATCATTTATTTTTAACATTTATTACTTTTTAAGAAGTTTATATTTGAAACTCAATCCGATTGAAAGTATCTATGTAAAAATTACCTAAATGTTTACGCACTATATTTATTTCGCTATATTAAGGCTTCGGGTGTCAAATTGTGTAGGTGACTTATATATCACTAAGTAAACAACACCGGGGTAAGTCAGTATTGTTAATGCCTTTATTCTAGTCTTCAGTAGCATTCTGAAGCATCTAAGGTGTGGAAACAATGTTGATCAGGACAGACAGAGAGGGAACTGGAGTTGATTGAATGGTCTCACGTATGGTAAAATTGATCTTCTGTCTATTTTTTGGAGCAGGGGTGATTGAGCCTAACTGGGGACATATATTCGGATATTGAATTTGAGTATACTCGAGCTAGGGAATAACTTGATGTAAGTCTTGATATAAGTCTTGTCGTCAATTTAACTGCAGTATTCTCGAGGTGTCGGTTGAATATCATAAATGTATCCAATATGAGGGATTTTTGAAACATTATGTGACGGAGCACAACACCACTGAAAATGACTTCCAAATGCACGTTTTTCAGTCTATTATTAAGGTAGAAGGAATCATGCATACTCCATTTTATTCATATTTTATGACATCTGCAATGTTTAAAATAAGTTTCCGGTATATTCAGCTGCAAATATCTGATGGTGTTGAGGGGATGTTGCTAGATCTTTGCATTTGAAACCATAAATGTGAATATGGACGGCATATTATGAATATGTGTAAATTAAAAAGAAGCGACGGTAGAACTGAACCTTGAGGTAAGCCGTTAATTTGTGGTCTAATGCGCTGCTTATAGGTCAGTTTGCGAAAATCTAATAGAAACTGTTGCTTAGCATAAATCAGATGAGCTGTGTAGCATTGGGTCACCCTAAAATCTTTATATACATATAAATTCAGTATGCCAAACAGAGTCATAGGCCGTAATCAAAACCACGTACATATATCGCTGAACTGTTCAGTTTTTCTACAAAATCGGCATCAATATACATTGTTAGGTTAAGTTAGGTTAGATTACAGTGACAGCAATCCCGTGAACCCCTACGATCTGTCTCACTTAGACCATTTGCGGTCCATTGTGATACCACCTTAATGAGACCATATCCGGGAAATATACTTCAGATTTAGGTGGTGCGCTGAAACCAGCCATAAGAGTTAATAAACCGTACCAGGTCCACCAACTCCTTGTCTGCTAGCTCCCCAATTCGCCGAAGAATTAGCTGCCGAGCGCATTCTCCTAAGCTTAGGAAGGTTAGTACCCTCACACAGCAGGTGCTGAATGCTCTCAACCTCTTCCTCATCCAGCTTCTGCAGAAGTCATTGCATGGAGCTCGCATACGCTCTGCATGTTTACCAAAGAGGCAGTACCCCGTAATAACTGCGATAAGGTTACGCTCATCATTACGGTTCCTCTTTAACAGAGATTTGGTCCTCATAGGACAAACCTCAGGCCACAGTTGTCTTGAAATTGCGCATGTGGTCAATTCTCCCCATTTGCGAATTACAAGCTTACAGGCCTGTACGTATAGAATCCTCTTCACTGATTGTAGGGGCCAATCTAAGGGAACCGCCGCCCTTCAAGTAGTCTTAGCAGAGTCCTTTCTGACCAGATAATCAACTTCTTGGTCAGTAACAGCTTTGGAAGGCGCAAAATCCTATCTACTAGGTTGGGTTACGCTGTCAATTGTTCTTTCAATTATATTGTAGACTGTATTAGAATCTAGTAGCTTCTGGTTTCTATGTATCTACCCTCTCGGTGGTGGGTTTTCCGGTTTATAAATTACTATAAGCTTTGTCTTCTTAAACTCCTTAGGCAGTGTTTCGGTTGTTAAGATGGCGTTATAGGATATATATGGCCATTTCTCAGCGTTGTTGGGTCCACAGTGTTTGATGAATTTAGGGCAAACTCCATCGATACTAGCCTCTTTTCCAGACTTCGTTTTTGCAATTGCGTCCTTAACCACGCTAGAGAGGTAATCGTAACGACGATAGGCATGGTGTCCTTCAACAATTTCAGAGAGCAATGAGAGCAATGGAAGTTCTAGTTTTAGACTTTACATTATGAGCCTTAGATGTTTCAGCTATGTGAAACACCTCTTCGAAGTTAAATTTTTAGTAATTACTTTACTCCATGATGATGATAGATCAACAAGCCTTAGAATGGTCTCATATGTGACTTCATATTGACATATCCATGTAAGAGTACATGAGCGGATATAAAGTACCACTGATTATCATATAATTAAATGTGTTACAAAAATCTATCATTGTACTTTCATTCTTGTTGCTCAGATGCCCATTTGTACCCGAAATGTGTTTGATTCTTGAGATAATCCTACGGACTTTGGCATTCATTTCTCTAATGATAATATCATCCCTAACATCGTAGTTTTATACAAGAGCATAAAATTGGTATGAACACAATTCTTTGCTTGTTCTTATTCGAATATTTGTTAACTCTGGGAAGGTGAATGTCCATCTTAACACTGATTTGAATGCATCATTTGCCGGATTCTAATTCCATGACTATAAGTAGGAGAATCTTCTTTCTTGGTATAGGTTTACGCCACGATGCTCCTATAATACACATTTTTATATTGCCTATTTTGAAATACACAGAGACAACGCACCACACATCGACTCCACAGTCCACACCGATCAAATTTCTAGCCAAGTTTACAGATCAGTATGGCATAAATCTCTGCTTGGAAGATTGTAGTATATCCTACTTAAGTTATTGATATCCCGAACCTAGTCCTGTCGTTGTACTGTTCAGTTGTCATTATTGAGTGGCAGTTGGATTTGAAGCCAAGGCCATAGAATCATGCGACAATGTGTTATGGTTTGCATCATCGACGCTTTTTGTAACATTCATTCAAAGGATAAGTAGAAGAAAATTACTTACGAGAAAACTGCTTGAAAGAAAATTGCCTACAAGAACGTTGGATATGAGAAAATTGAGAAAATTTATACGAGAAAATTAGTACGTGAACATTATGGAGAGCAATCAATTACTATACCAACTCAATCATTTCGGTAAAGTAGTCAAATTGGATTGAGTTTCAAATTTATAAACAGTTTAAATAAGTAAAAATGTTATTATATTTTCTTTTAATATGTATAAACAAACAATAATAATAAAAAACTTATAATTTTAGGTTGTAACTACAATTGGACCGAGAAAACCTCAGAGACAATCCTCAAATGCATGCTCCTCTATGCCTGGTGAATTAGCGGATACATTAAGTTTGGGGAATCAAATATGCAACCACAACAGTAATCGAGCTCAGAGTCCAATTTCAAATATTACAAATTCAATATCAACACCAAACGCACCACATAAACTTTGCCTAGAGACATCATTTACGAATTTACAAAGTCCACAGGAAACGTTACCCTCCATACCAATTACATGCGGTCCAGGCTCTAGTAAGACTTCTTCCATTGCCGGTAGTATTTTTGGCCGAAGTCAACTAAGCTCGATTCAACAGTACGATATATCAAGTTTAGTGGATGACACTATGGGTAAAAGTCCTTCCGGTCCAAGCGAAGCTACAACAATTGTATTAGCAGAAGGATTTGGTGTGGATCATGTAAAACATAAAAATGTCGCTTTTGAAACAGAAAGAGAATTGGAAAAAGGCAACAGTGTAAATACACAAATATCAGTATCTCCTCAAATTCAACCAAAACTCACCTTACAAAGACAGCTTTCAGCACCACCAAATAGAAAACCAAGAAATCTTCCAATATCTGATCTACGAGGAGTATCAGATGTGCCCAAGCATTTAGATCTCATACACGATGATTGGTTTGGTCTAGCGCCACTAGCTAGTCCAGAAACGCTATCAGAAATTTCTAGTATATCATCAAGAACGAGCGTAGCATTAAGTTTAGCTAATAGTATAGAAAGGTATCTACAAAAATTGTCAATATCTGGGAATGGTAATCATCAATTAATGGGTGACATATTCGAATCACAGCTCCATACCCCAAAAGTTATGCGACGTGCACCGAAGATTACTGAAAATCTATCTACTTGCGCAGATGATTGGAAATCTATCGATCAATATAAACGGATGGGTCAGGTATTTATGACTTGCCCTCGAGTGCCTTTTAATAATAGTGATTCCAGTGAGCAGAGCTTTGAATCTGCCTCCAGTATGAGTCAAACACCAAAATGCTGTGAGAAGAATGAAAGTTCAAAATCAGCAGATAATATTGAAGAGAATTCAGTTATTGAGAACATTAGCAAAAAACTTACTTTCAGCGATAGCGCAATACTAGTAAATGAATGTTCCAGCACCTGTCCGAATTGTCCATGTAAAATTGTGACTGATAATGGTAAAGATTGTTGCCGAAAAACTGATCATAGTTCCTGCCTTGTCACTTCACCAAGAACTAATACAAGTTCAACAGACACATATTATAGCGCCAAATCTTCTTTAGAACAATTTTCTACACCACAAAATTTCCCAAGTTATCGTCTACGAAGACAAATACCTGAAGAAAGTTTACGCGTTCATACAAGCGGAATTCTGGAATCTCATTTTCCAGTTTATAGAGAAAATCCTGAGATATCCGACAGGCTATCATTGATTCCAGATAGCCCTAAAATAGCGTCCCCTGTTAGTACTAATTCAGCCCATCAGAGACGTTCTAGTCTCTTGAGGAAGAGAAATTCGAATGAGGAGCGGATATTCTCGCGTAATGAATCTCTTCCTCTTTTAGCACATTTAGCAGAGAGAAATTCGTCCCCAAATTTTGTAAAACGAAAAAGTTACGTGTATCCAATAAGCACATCTTCAGCACCTTCAAAATCCCCAACAAATAAGAATGAGAGTAGTGTATAGACGATAATGACCCATAATTTTTGTTATCCAGACCCCAAACTGAATTAGATAAAAATTATCTTGTTTTTGTTAGACAAATTATGTATGTGTGTGTAATATTTACTAATAATGCTAAAAATGACTGAAAAACGAAAGATTCATCAAACCAACAGCGAATTAATGTTTAACGAGGGTGCAGGGCTAAATATTTCCAAATTGTACGACTTATCTTGAAATTCAAATTCAATACAGGGTGACCCATCCATACTTCATGGTAATAATTTTAAGTCGGAAATTCTATATAAAATATTTGTGATTACATTTTGATTAATGAGATACACGTGATTTCGTATTTTCTGAAGAGCCTGAAATCCTGTTCTGCTTCTAAAATCATGGCTTCAAACTTCCGATTTTCCACTTCCTAAAATCGAAAGATTGTACAGTTTCCTATGTTTATCTTAAACAGCCCTTGAAAGTGTGATATGGTTGTTGGGGAAGCTTTAAAAAAATTCACTATTACAAATTTTGCTTTATCAGAACACAAAACATTTCGTAAAATGGATGAATTTCTCAAATCCATCCGATAATTTCAATCCTCGGTGCGACATCAACATCCTTTAACATTTCAGTCCTATGTGAAGTGATAAGGATGGAGTAATTCTACTCTTACAATATCAATGAATTACTTCAACCAATTTTCGAAACGGTTATAATATGTTATTCCTTACAGTTAAGGTCGATGCACACTTACCGACACGTAACTAAACGGTATACACAAGCAACGAAACAGTACAGACAAGTTTTATGCACATATAACGAATCGGCAACGGCAACGTAAAATGACGCTGACGCCATTTTTACATAGCCCGTGAATAACACAAGCAAATGAAAATGAAAACCAAATAATTTTTATGGCTTTTCTATTAGATGAGGAAGAAAATGTGAAAAATAAGAAGTATCGATTCATTACAGGAACGAAAGTCTAAGTGGAAGTTTTTGCATTACACAAACCTGATAGCTTCTAAAAATTCTATCTACGAAATTTATAGGTTAGATTCAAAAATTCATGTAACGTAACATTTTCTCTTACAAGTTCCATTAATTCCTCAGAATCCATTCTTTACTTGTCAAAAGCCGAAGAACAAATGCCGGTCTAGATTCTCTGCGAATGGCTCAGTCATTACCGTTTCTGTTTCACCGACGCGACGGTTAGTGTGAATCAGCAAATTTCTTTTTTAATGTCGATACTAGCATTCATACAAATTGTTCGACTTGGCATGCACATACCAAGTCTGAAGACTTGCATGAGCGTGTGTAGCAAAAGTCGAAGCTTGAGTTTAGACTGAAATTGGGCATGAATGAAACTATTGCGTAGAAGCAAAACTGACGATTTGAACTAAGGTCTGCATAGAAGTCGTTACGTGTGGAGGCAAAAGTTCACATCCGATTTTGTCTGCAAACTTGGCATGTGCATACCCTAAATACGAAATTGATCGACTATCTTTATTTATATGTTCGACCATCAAGAATTCTATAATATGGAAACCACCTCCGATATTAGGCTGAACCAAAATGGAAATAAAGTTACTTAAGTATGACGAATGCGCCCTTTAAATTAAACAGACGTACCCAAAATAACATTAAGCATCGATAGGGAATGTTTCGTTAAATTTAAATATCAAATTTTCCGTAAGTAAAGATAATAGTCGCTTATTACTTACGGACGCAAATGAATGAAATCGGTAACATTCTTATTTTATTATAACAGAAGAAGGTGAAAAGAGGTGGTCCCTTAAGAGAAAAGTTTGGGAGATATTGCTTCTGGTAGTGCTACCGATTTTTCTTATATTTTTTATACAATATAATGTCCATAAAAGGCACAAATCGTCAATTAAATCAACTTCCATTTGTTAATTTTTTGCTTTTATCACTTTTTAAAATTGAAAACGTTAAATGTGAAGATAATAGCCCGTGCGGAATGTTACGTCTTTTTAAGGCACAAATGTCAAAAATTCTTAAATGTGAAGCTACACGGTGAGACACTTTGGCCTCCAGAGACCCGTGTATATATTTTGGGGGACGAAAAAAATCTCCTAGTCTCTAGAGACTTCTTTGGTCTCCAGGTTCGGTCTCCGAAGTTTGTTCATTTGTCGTCTCCAGGTCTCCGGAGAGGATTTGTGTGTTTTGGTCAGTTAAGAGTAGGTCTACTTGCAAAGTAAAAGGATCATGTATCAATGAATACACGACTATTAAGCTTTACACTATGTTTATGCTTTACGGTGATAAAAACATAAGCAAGAGATGGTACTACAAAGTAAACGATCAATGAAAATTATTGCAGCTTTTTTGTTTACTTCTACCTAGCTGCAACTTTGGGTAATGCCCGGTGTGCGAAAATCTGCAAGCGCATGTAATTATGATTAATAAAAAATAGATAAATGTCCGAATGCATTTCGTTGATCAGAAATATATAGAAAATGAGGTCAGCATAAATCGAAATGTATAAATACAGAGCAACTGGAATAAAGAAAGCAGAGCTAATTTTGAACTCTACAAATGTTCTTCATTTCGAACCAATATGAGAGCTCCCTTAGCTCCGACATGGCTACACTTCAAGGTAATTGAGCTCTTCCGCTCTTGCCCCTTTTATTACTAATAGAGCTCTTTATAACTCTGGTAATTTTTCCTGGCTATCCTAATAATGAGCTCTCTAGCTGTACCTGGACTAGTCGATTGGCCAACAGAGAGTTTCATAGCTCCTACCTGCCAAGCATATTGTCATACAGCGCTTTACGAAGCACTTTGACGATAGAGCAGAAAACGCATATATGTATATTATTTTCATGGGCAGATTTAAAGAATAATAAGCAACCAAGTTTTTTTACATTTTAATTTAAAAAAGCTCAATTTATACGTCTTTCAGCACAGAAGAGATGTTATAAAATGTTTAAATATAAACGTTAAGGCATGTTTATGAAATGATCTATATTTTGTCCCCTAATCACATATCTAATTAGTTTTTCAAGCTGTTAATTAGTTTCGGAGATAACTCAAAAAGAAATGAACCAGTGCTTTTCAAACTGGTAAATGGCAGTTTTTTTAGTGGAAAAATGGGTTTAATTTAATCTCATGTTTGCGAACAAGCGTCACGGCCGGAAAATTTGCCACCTCAGCGAAAAACGTTCACAACAGACCACTATCCATATGAAAGAAAGAATGGGCAACACATATGCAAAATGAAGGATGGGGGGTGTATTCGACCCAAGTGCTAAACCTTTTTTAACCTTAAAAATGTGCATATGAAGCTTACAGGATCAAAAAAAAATAACCCCGGCACTCAATTATACTCTCCACCATCATTAATTTGACACCCCGCACCCCATATTTTACGCAACTCGTATGGGGGGGGGGTAGTATTACCTCTCGCCCCCTCACTCGACAACCAAATTTTTTCACTTATCTTTTTCTCCCGAATATCACAAATACAAATCCCCTTCCACGGAAAGTTATATATGTAGATATCCGTTCCGAATCCTATTGGAAAACACAGAAATATTAAAATGTAGGTAGCGTGGAGGCTCACATTCGATGGAGCATTTGTAATTAAAATTTTTATTTTCCTGCTTTTTTGGCACTCTATTGTGACAATACTATTTAACATAACTTAATTAGGGGTGGTCCTAACTTTTGATAAGCTGGATTATCGATGGATTTAAAAAACAAAATAATATAGCATTAAATTCGGGGAAGTGGCATTAAATTAGCCCTAATTGAGCCCTAAATTTTTTAAAATTGACATAACAAATGTTACAAAGAAATTAATAAAAAAAAATTAATAATAAAATAATAATTAACATAATGGATTTAGGGCAGAAAATTGTTTCGTCAATAGAGTTCTGGTTTGAAAAAAAAAGAAAATTGTTGTGTTTATCCCGTAAAATTTGTACACTAAGGTTGTGTTTTTTAAAGCTTTTTCACTTTTCACATATTATAAAAATATTAATAACTTTTGAGATAATTTTTTCTAACAATCTCTTGCTTGAGAATTAAAAAGATCTCTGGAGACCAAACTTCAAATTTCGCGTATATATTTTGGAGACGTGTCTCTAGAGAAATTTTTATGATGGTCTCCGGAGACCTAAATTGTTGGTCTGCAGGACAAAAGTATCTTGCCGTGTAAACATTTCGCATATTTTAGTCTCTGTAAACTGGAGACTGGAGACAAAAGGTCTCTCACCGTACATTTTTCCTTAAGTAAACCTCAGACTCGTTAAAATTCGTAAAGTTCTTTGCGGCCATTTTAGTCCAGCGTATTAAAAAAAATAGCAACCACACCATATTCATGGCAGTAACCCTTAGACAAAATGCATGCCTACTCATCACTCATATATCCGATTACTGATACGTTTGCATTTTCAATTCAATTATAATTTCTAAGAGGAAAAATCTTCAATTTATTGCAAAAGTTATGTATTGCAATTATATTACAATGAGATTTTGATCACACAAAGAAAAACGATCCCGAATATTTTACAAAATCTTTATTAATCTAAATGGCATTAATCGGGGTCCTTCCTTCCCCTTATTGAAAGCAGTGTAAAAACCATTGAAGGTTCCTATTGTCTTTAAACTATCTCCAAAATATTTCCCCTTTAAGAAGTAGGTCCGAAACTATGGTCTCAGAAGAAAAGCAGACTTTTCGTTTGTAAATTAGGTCTACATTCATATCTCAAAATTATTACTATCATTGTGTACGAGACACCCTATATATTATCCAGATATTTTGATATATACACAAAGATTTTCAATTAAGTGTGCATTTCTGGTGAATTATTAATCATATTGAGTATAGAAGATAACATTTAGTACTCGGGCTACTTCTATAATAGGGTACCCGGTAGATCTTATGCAGTTTCGGGTATCAATTACCAATCACCTCCAACCCACTTTAAAATTATCGAACATCTTCAAGCAAACTCCGTGTCCGCTAAGCCTTGGGATTTTTTTTATCATCGTCCTTGGATGTTTATTTTAAATGCTCAATCTGCGAAGTTCTACATATAGTTCAATATTTAATCTCTCTCAGTAATTGCATCTCTCTCTATTTCTCTCTCTCTCTCTCTCTCTCTCTCTCACTCTCTCTCTCTCTCTCTCTCTCTCTATCTCTTATTCTCTCACTCTATATCTCCTCCCTTTCTCTCTCACTCTCTCTCTATCTCTCTGTATCTGGCTCTCCTTTTCGCTCGAACTCCACATACAGGATGTCCCAAAATTCGCGCTAATGAAGTCCAGTGAAATGTTGACAAAAACAAGTATTTTCAAGAAATGCATTTAAAAACATCTTTCTCTCCAACTTTTGAATTAACAGTAATTTGATGCCAAAAAAAAATTCAAAGCATTTTCTAAGCAAATGCTTCAATCAATTTATTCTTGAAAAGCATACAATTAGCATTAAAAAAGTCCAGTTTGAAAGAAGGTATTTTTAAAATTCGCTTAAAAATACTAATAATAACCAATATCCCATTGTTTCGCAGAAGTACGAGGATTGGAATACATATATTGGATTATGTACATTCTAGAAAGCCTAATTTTCTAATAATTTCTGTCGAAGGAGACCTGCTCCTACTAACCTACTAATATGTCACAAATATAATTTATCGATTGATTCCTCATTCCCATGATATAAGGATCGGTCTAAGTAGAGCTTTTATCTCATACATAATTCTGCCCATGTACATATATTTAAATTTTTATCAGTACCGAAATTACGATGGCTTCCAAGATATTGAAAAAAATCTGAAATTTCATATCACTAACAGTCAAATTTTTCCTAGCACAATAAGTATCTAATCATAGTCCTCAGAAACTTATACTCTTCATTAATGGCAACGTTATCACAATTCTATCTGCCTAATTTAATCTTAAACTTAGTGTCTGAGAAAACAAAATCACAACAAATTTTCGTTTAACCTGATCATCCTATTTCTCTTAAAATATTAATATCACTACACAATTGATTATTTCTTAGGTAACCCTGTCATCATAATTCATAAACATATCTTGAACCTTTTTCAAGTTATAATAAAAAAACAAACCTTACAAACTATGTTGTAGATACTTTCTGAAAATTAATTTAAATTTTTCTTTTTTCTTTCTCATCTGAACGAGTTAACTATTTGTACAGAGGTAGAGTCCGTTCATTCCAAATAATTTACAAAATCTTCGAATTTTCGAAAATCGTAATTTTTTACTTGTTTGATTATCATAGCTTTATTTTGAGAGATTTTCTGAAATCTCTTGAGCAGCACTAGCTTTTGTTAACTTCTCTTTTTTAGACATTTTATAATACAAATAAGCTAATGGGAGAGGGAAAAAGAAATGAAAAGTTTCAAACTGCTTACCCTTACTAGCAAAATATTTTTTTTATATAAATTATAATCGTAGGGAGGAGAAATTTTCTGTACCCTCATACATATGTATGTAGATTTTTATTTCATAGATATCCAAAACCCTCGAGAAATATTTCCCAGATTCTCTCACTAATACATGACAACCCTAATTTAGTCCTAAAGTTCCAAAATATTTGCAGTATTCTTATGTAAAAATGACCAAAGTTTTCGCCCTACATACACAAAATTGGTCTTCTGATAAGCTTGATTTCTTACCTTCCCAACCGTAATAAAATTTTTATACCTTTCCTAACAAAATTATATAAAAACAATATTTTAAATAAATAACTATGATTCCTCAAACAAAAACTCTCAGCTGAGTAATAGCAAAGAAACATAGAAATATAGGAGAAAGAAGATCTTTGAGAACTTTTATTTTTAATGATTCTAAATCACATTTCTAAAATGCAAGAAGAAAAAACAACCGCCTCGTCCGGGGCTTGAAACCGGGACCTTCCGCTTGCCGGGCGACTGCTCTTACCACTGAGCTAACGAGACAGATCATTTTCCCTCTTGCATTTATCAATTTGTTACTTTTGTCACTAGCCTACTAAGCCACGTTTTGCTTTCAGCTGGCATTTTAGAAATTTGATTTAGAATTATTAAAAATAAAAGTTCTTAAAGATCTTCTTTCTCCATCATTGACCGATTCTAACAAGTGTAGGTTCGATTCCCGTCCGCGGGAAAAATAAATAAAATAGATATATAGCTTTATGTTTCTTTGGTTATAGGTAATTAGGTATGTAAATGTACTATGCGTCCGATGAATGTGAATAAAGCTTCTAGCAGATTCGGATTCCGACTACGGCCGCACATACATTCATGCAATTATTACTCGGATGAAAGCTATTTAGCATAAAAATTGTAAGGCTACTTTTTAATCAAAAGTATGTTATAAATTTGTTAAATAAGGTATATGTAAGTATAGTCTTTGAGAAAGTAAACAGCCAAGCTTAAAATTACTGGAAGACTATATTCCTGTATGGATAGCAGTTCAGGCTCTATAGCATAATAAATTCAATGCCTAATCACTTTTCCATAAGAATTAAAGTAAAACATTTTAGAGAATCGGACTAGCACTCACACATATAGATTTCTGTTTCATGGCTTGGGAATTATTTCTCGAGGTTTTTTTTTTCTTTTCACATTCAATGAATTTCTAATTTAGGAAATGTCAGTAACCCAATTTTCGGAAACTCCACTTTTTAATAAACACATTTTCGAAATTCAAAAGTTCTTTGATTGTAGATCGATGGAGATTCGTAAATTAGCTTAATCGGATGGAAAATAGAAAAAAATGAAAGATATGTTTGTGATGGTTAGGTTTGAAAAAGAAAGGTCAGGTAATAGGAAAAAATTTTGAGATTTTTGTTTCTACGAAAGTACTAATCTTAGAACTGAAACCCTTATTTTCATACTATGTTTCAGTTGTAAAATAATTTTTACATAGGGTACATTGGCATAAGACAAGGGGTATAGTCGTGAATGAGTTTAAGGATATTAGCCTCGCATTCTTCGCAGATTTTTTTTTAGAATATAAACAGGAATAATTTTCACCTTCATTTGTACTTCTTTTAATTTTTTTTTAAATCATTTTCAGACAAAAGTTTTGTCTAACACCTTTCCTGCCGTTGCTTCAAACTGTTCGTAAGAATAGCGACCTTTCATTTGTTTTTCTTCTAGTTTCTTCGAATACACTCTTGAAACTTCTTTTCTTACAATTTCAACTTCATTTGCAGTTGCAGGAATTCGTTTTTTCACAATTTCTTTTTTTTCATCGCCATAAATTAGAATATCTATGCGGTTTCGATATCTACTGTTGTAATTTGAATGATTTTTTCAGTATTGCTATACTTCCAAAATACTCCTCCTCTTCTTATAAGAAACACACATTACACCTAAATTTTGTTCATTGGTAAGAGCAGTATAATTTTTAGGTATGAATGGACCATTTTATCAACGGACTGTAATATATTCATATGGGCAAGGTACCACATAGCTCTAAATTAAAAGTGAGATTCATGGCTGTCCAAAAGTTTTGAATTTTTTTTTTCTAGGAATGGTCTCAAAAATCTTGATGAAATGCTTCATAACTTCGAAGAATTCATTTTCAATCATCCACATAACTGTTGCTGACATATATCGGCATCTCGAATATCCAACAGCGTTTATTAACTACTACGCACACCGTTAGAAGCGCTCTACTTTAGGTTGATGTTACACCATCAACTTGTTTTTGTTTCGTTCAAAAATCACATCAACATTTGTTCTAATGGACAACAAAGAATGTTTTTCCCATTTTTTCGTAGCTAATCATTTCCAGACATTTCCATTCATTTAACTTCAATCGTGTGATGTCTTAATATATGAATTATGATCCCTTTCAACAACTTTACATAAAAATTAGTTCAAAGTAATTGGTTGATATTTGTTTAATAATTATGCTATGTTGTAACATATAAAAATTGTAAAAAAAAAACAATTTTACATAGACGCCCTCCTGATGATACCCTTTGTTAACTGGCGAAACGTTATGTCAACAATTACACGATTTCTTTGGAATACTTTTATTTCATTTCAGTGACCGGAAGCCCGATTTAAAAACATTTAAGTTTAAGAATTTTTGTTTTTACCCGTTTTATTTAAAATCTCCAACAGGACAGTGTATCGATTTAATTTATCTTTGTAAATTTTCAATAAGTAAAAATTAATATTTTTTTGAGCCGATGAAAATAATGGTACTCCTCTACAAAGATCAGTAGGTATGTAAATTATGTTCAATGAGAAGTTATTGGGGCTAAATGAAGACTGATTCATTGACGATATTTTAATAAATTTACAAATTGAAATAATATCCATTTCCACAAAACTTTAAATGATTGGTTTGAGATATGTGTTAAACGGATATATCCTTCAGCGTACTCTATATAAATTTTACAAAAATGGATTAAATCCAATACTCCTTCCCAGATAAGTATTGTGGCTCCATGTTAGAAACTTATTTTTCTTCTGGAAGATTTGGTACGATATACGAGTAAATATTATGAGTACGACTTCTTGTATAGAGTCTACTTTAAAATTTAAACCTTAAGTGAGCTGTAAATTCAAATTCTATTAGGAATTTTATTACTCTTGAAAAAATTAAAACCACTTTCAACTTTTTGCATAGATTAAATTATTAGCGGGCAGTAATAGTAATTAAATCATTCCTCACTCTTCCCGAAAAGACAATATTGCTCAAACGATGCCCATATTTGGCTCAGTATTAAGAAATACGTGTAAGTTTCAATACAAAAATAAAAAATAGATTATAAAAATTGAAGTATCTTACTCGAATATTTCAATTACTTATTAGAAGTATTTATGATTTAAAAAATGTTTACTTGGTACTTGATTTTTTAACTACTTTAAAAGAAATTGTAGTATTTGATATTTTAAATAATTTCGAATCGAAATTTTGGCACCACATAAATTTAATTAAATATTTTTATTTGATAACAATAGGTTGATTTAAGTTATAAAAATGTATAAAAATGATTCAACCTTTCCATCCATATTCCATGGGAATCAACACAACTTTTTTTCAGAAAAAAAATGGCATACATCTCGAAGCACATAAATCCTAATATTTTTAAGCAAAGTACCAATTTTTCAATGAATTATACTCATATAATGGGGTTTAAAAAACAAACAGAAAAGTGCTTAATACAACTGCATTATGGGTCCAATAAAACTTTGTATCTACTAACACAGAAAATATTCAAACCAAAAAACAATAACAACAAAAACACACAGAAAAACGAGATCAAGATATTTTGAAAAAGTATGGGAAAATAAAACATGAAAACTCTTTTTAAGAAATTGTGCCAACAACTTTAGAATAAATTGTCAATTGAGTACACGAAAACTAAAATAATTATTGTTAGGCCCTTATCTAGATATATTTAAGTCGTAAAAAATTTAGAACAGAGCGAACTTTCTTACTTTAAGTTGTTTATATACATAGGTATTAGCTGATAAGTTATTTATTTATTTATCTAATTATTTATAATAGAAATTCTCTAAAATTTTTAAGAAAAGTTTAAAATTGTTAAAGAGTAACGAGAATGTTGGTTTATGCATGGAAACATATGAATAAAAATGTGAGTCGATTGTGTTATTACTGCCTTTTTTTTCCTATACGAGTAAATAGATACAGTTCTTCTCAATGTTTGCTAGAGAAGTGTTTCTCGAAGGTTGTGCCTCAGTTCAATACCTACCTAACTGCGTTCAGTTCAAATCACTGGTCTGAAGCACCTACACATACGAGGTTTAAGCGTATAAACAAGAAAGAAAGCAAGAGAAACTCCGCCTGAGCTTGCGCTACGAATATTAGAGGATAAACTATTCCACTTACGTGTAGTTTGGGAAAAAAAACAGCGCTCCCCGAAATGAGAATGACAGCGTGGAAGAAGAATACTTAAACTTCTTTGAGAGCGTAAGAATTGCAGCTTGTTGTAAAGATATTGTGGTCTCTTTATATGACTTAGTTTATGAAGAAAATACAAGTCACGATGAGCAAGATGGGTATCAAGAGAGTGTCCAAGGGCTGAATTAACTTGCATTGGAATGTGGGCGCTGTATGTTAAATTATAAATATATCTAGTATAGTCAAAGTTAACCTAATAATAAGTTAAGAAGCTGTAGAGCAAAATGGAAAAATTTCTTGTGTTTTTTAGAATGAAACAAGTAGTTTCGTATACTTTCGTCTTTTGCATGAATGGGGGAAAAGAGCTTGGCTATGCACTATAGTAGTGCAACTGAGATAACAAGTTAAAAACAAAAATTGAGAGAACGTAGGATTACCCGAACGACAAAATCTTATTAAATCCCTCAAAATCCTTTCAACTTATTCATAGTAATGTACATCAGGTCACACTACCTCCCATTTTTAAGAAAAAGATAAATTTCGCTTTGGCCCAGATGCTGAAAGGAGATGTAAAATTCCTCTCAAATGAAATTCTCATTTTTCCCGAAAATATCAGAGAATCCGGCAGGAGTTCTCCCACTTAATCTGTTCATAGCAAAACGAATTTAAACATAAAAACGTGCTGTTCAAATAGCATAGGATTACAGCAACAACATGTGACCTTTTACAACAACAACATGTGTCCTAACATTATCAATATTTCATGAAAACCGGTTTTCACAAAAGCGCGGGAGCATTTTATGAGAGTAAAACGTGAAAACTCCGCCCCATCTAATTTATTTACGAAAATGAAACATTTGCCATTCTGTTTCGGTGCATGCAACTTGCGCTTTCACATTTTTTATCTTTGTTCATAAAATTTTTAAAGAGAGTTTGATTTTTTTTCGATTTTTTTTCTTTCTTCCTTCCTTTTCTTGCCGTGTGCATTTTAAATGTAAAACACTCAGAAATCTCACCAGCTTCATAAATTATTATTAGGTTAGCTTTGGTATAGTCATTGAATGCAACTGTCAAATTGCGACAGCAGCATGAGTCTAACTTGGGAAATACAATTGTAACCTGCATAAAGCGGGGAAGAATCAATCTACGAACCAGTTCCCGTCGTAAATCTGTTGATAATAAATACCCACTGACTCTTAACTACCTTAAGGGACCATTTACTTTGCCTAAAATATTAGTAACATGACTGCAGCAAGTAAATTGTGTGTTCAGGACTACACCTAATTTTTTTACAGAACTAGAGAAGGGCAAAGCAAATTTATTTAAAATAACCCGTGGTAGTTCTGACGCCCCAAGGCTGTTTCTATGCATAGATCAGCATACACATAGACTTGCTAGGATTCAGTAGTAGTTTATTAGGTATCGACCAGTCATAAATTCTCGTTAAATCTTTATTTACACGCGAGTTAATTATTTCGTTATTCTCCAGGAGAAAAAATATATAAACCTTTAAATAACAACAACTCACTTTCTTTATAAAACTTTATTCAAGATAATTAATAACACTGCCGTTCTTAATTTGATCGCCGTTCTGATTATAAGTTGTTTTGTACCGACTTCGAGTTTAAGCTCCCGCAGACTGCCTCTCTTTTTGTTAAAATTTCGTATTCTGAATTTACCGCTGCTTTCTGCAGTCATCAGCGTTTTATGCAAACTGTGTGAAATTAATTTGATACTCATGCTGTCGGTGCAACGTAAAATGTGGGAACTTTATGTTTTAAAGAATTTATATTTTACCAAGCCATTGGCTTAGGTTTCTTTGGAATTTGGTATGTTTCCGGTAAATCGTGGGAATGAATATATGTAACTCCTCCCCGCTTTAAGTCAGAAGTCTCCGACTTCACATTTTTAATAGTTATATTATTTCTCTTAAGCTTCAGTGTTATAAACAAAGCCAGGCTCAATAAACCTATAATCATCACGACGGTCAAACTTACACTTGTTCCATACATAATATTCTTATGATATTTTAATTCCTGTATTTCTTCCAGGTTTTGTATATTTCCTAGCATAATTTTTTCAAAATTTATGGGCTTTACAAACATTTTCTTTATTTCTTTCGATGGATAATAGTATTTATCTAAAAATGTTATTTTCTTATTGTAGAATTTTCTGTCTTTAATGCCTAAGGAACAATTGTTAAAATTTATTAAAAAATTTCCTGTGAGTGTTATTTTTCTCGTATCACAATTGTGCCATAAAGTCTCATTACACATATTCTTAACTAAAACACTTTCATCATCTATTTCCTCTATACTAGTTATATTACTATATCTCAATTTACAGTTATTTTGCACAATGCAATTCTTGCTAACTTTTAAATCCTTTAATAATTTTTGTTCTTCATAATGATATATTTTATTATTTATATCCACAATCGGTTCATCGAATTCATCGATTTCTAAATATTCTGAATTTGGAATTGGTTTAATTAGCTGAAGCTCTTGAAGTACATAGCTTGTAGGAATTTTAATCGCAAAGACCAAAAGCTGCTCATTATATCTCATAACACCTGCCTTTACAAGTTTTAACTTATGAAAATCAACCTTATATGCATCTAACTCCTCTAACGTTAACATACTAGGATGTATTATGTTATTTTTTGTCGCCATTATGTTATCTAATATTTGATTTACTTTATTTTCGAAAAATCGAAGTTTGGTCTCTTGCTCTAAAAATAAAACTTTGTAACTTAACTCCTGCATATTGTGGTCAGTTATATTGAAAGAATCTAAAATTTTTATTCGGTCGCTTTCGATTAGCATTTTCAAATCTGTTAATGTTTTATTATAATGTTCATTTATCTTAATCTGTTTGTTTAAATTTTGAATAGCATTATGATTATTTGTCTCAACAACTTTAAGGTGTTCTGTAATTTCTTTCCTATCATCATCATCCATAGTGCCAAATAACCATCTTTGTGCATTACCTGCAATATTTATTAAACCTCTCTTTTTTCTACTAGGGTTTTGAATTGTTTTGAGTTTACTCTTAATAAGATTTATTTCTGTACAAAGTGCTTCCCTATCTTCGACTTTAAGATATTCTGTGTTTCGTTCTAACTTAATTAAAATCTTGAGCATTTCAGTTGGATCTATTACATGCATAATTGTGTCAGTATCGTTTGCTATTTCTACTTCCTTTATTTTGATTTTTACATACCCATTTTCTTCGTTAATAGGATGAACCTGCAATAGCCCTTGCACTGGCGTCGTCATCATTAGAAGTATTATGATTACCTGAAAATTTTTTTGGTCTTTTAATGTTAGACGGATGCACATTTTCTAGAGGATATTTTCTAAAATAGGGTTGATCTTTATGCCTAAGTCTTTTATAGTTCTTAATGTAGCCTTCCTTCCTATTTTCTTTGTACTCTTCTCTACTTTTATTGAGTTTATTTATATATCCTATTTTCTTTTTATTTATCACTTCCATTAATGGAGTTGTGTCTGTTAGATTGTTGGCTTCTCTGGGAGTCATTTCAATTGTCGTATGGTTCCTATCATTATAATTACCTATAGCTTTTTGAATTTTCTGTTCAACTGATATATCTTCCTCAATGGCTTGTACCTTCTCAATTATTGTTGAATGTAATCTTTCTATATCAGCGTTGCCGGTGTGACTGTTTGGTTTCGTCCAATGGACTCCTATACCTTGTTCCTGTAGAAACCTTTTTAGCTGTTCAGATTTAAACTCGTTATCCATTACAATAGTTTTAGGTTTACCAAATGTAGCCAGATATCCCTCTAAAATAGCGATCTTCTTTACCCAATTCCTATCAGTAATTGGATAAGCTACTGCGAATTTTGTTAGTTTATCAATAATAGTTATGAATGCTTGTTTTTTATAATGAAATGTGTCCAGATGAATGACGTCGTTTTTGTTTGCAGGTGTTTCTGTAATACTTAACTTTGGTTTAACTGGGTTCCTATCGTATTTGATACCTTGACACTTTTCACAATTATTTATTACGAGTTGTATATGCTCTTGTAACTTGGGAAAGTAGATTTTGTCTTTAAGAGTTCGATAGGTTTCATTGATACCACTGTGTAAGGATTCCTTTGTATGGTATAATGAAATTTGTTTGTGGCATTCTTCTTCATCTTTCATTTCTTGAGCTCTCTTTGTAGCTTTCATGAACTTGATATTTGAATTTCCCGAGAACAACTTTATTATACATTGCTGTACTTTATTATAATCGCTATCCTGAACTTCAGAATATATACCTATATGTCCAGGTTTAAGATACTTCTTCAATATTTCGTTAATTTTTTCTTCTTCATACTGAGGGTTAATTTCTATTAGTCTTCTACCAAATACTACTTCTAACTCTTTACTTGGATTATAAGTTAGTATTAGTTGTGTTTTATACTTGTTTATGATTTCTTCTTTAATGCCTATATGATCTAATAATTGTTCACTTACTGAGTGTGCAGTACCAGACAGGTCCATATTAGATTCACTACTGTTCTGCTCATTTATTTGTGGACTATTCTCAATTCTGCTAAGAAAATCAGCCACTTTGTTTTCTTTGCCTTGTAGATATTCGATATCAAAATTATACTCTTGCAATTTCAATATCCATCTTTGGTTTCTTTGGGAAAATTCTTTGCCTTTATATTTCGTATTTAAATATTTTATTGGAGCATGATCCGTTATGATTCTGAATTTCCTACCGTACAAATAAGGTCTGAAATAAGTTACAGAATAAACTATAGCCAGAAATTCTTTATCTGTTACACTATAATTTTTCTCATGATTATTTAGCGATCTAGAGACATAGCAGACCGGATGACCGTCTTGAGCGAGAACTGCTCCGATTGCATACTCACTTGCATCAGTAGTTACCGTAAACTCTTTCTCATAATCCGGGAATTTCAGAATCGGATGTGAAGTAATTAAAAGCTTCAACTTTTCAAATGCTTCAACGTACTGGGGGTCATTTGTATGTATTTTGGCATTTTTCTTTAAGTACTTTATTAAAGGTTGAGCTACCTTGGCATAGTCTTTCATAAACTTTCTGTAAAATCCTGTCATTCCTAAAAAGCTCTTCAACTGTTTTTCGGTTTTAGGCAATTTGACTTTCTTTATATCCTCTATTTTATCAGGGTTTGGTAGAATACCCTCTTTGGTTAGAACATGTCCAAGAAATTGAGTTTCCCTTTTTACAAAACTACATTTATCGGCTTGAATTTTTAAATTGTACTCTGCTAGCTTTCTAAAGATTTTTTCTAATGACACAAGATGTTCTGCCAAAGTGGTAGAAAATATTAAAATATCATCCAAATAAACGACACAAATTTGGTTGATATAATCTCGCAATATTTCATTGATAAAACGTTGAAAAGTAGCAGGAGCATTTTTCAAACCAAATGGCATCCTGACATACTCATATAGACCACAGGGTGTCACAAAAGCGGTCTTTTCAATGTCATTTCTAGCTACTAGAATCTGATGGTAGCCTTTTGCAAGATCCAATGAACTGAAATATTGAGCTTTACCCAATTTATCTAGTATGCTATCACTATTAGGTAAGGGATATTTGTCGTCTATTGTAATTGAATTTAATCTTCTATAATCTACGACAATTCTATATTTCTGAGTCCCTGAATTGTCTTTTTTCTTGGGTATCACTATAATGGGTGAACTATATTTACTCTTACTTTTTCTTATTATACCTTGGGCTTCCATTTCGCTAATCTGTTTTCTCACTTCCTCTTCATGTTGTGGTGGATATCTGTACAGTTTAGCATTTATTTGCTCCGAAGTAGTGGTTTTAATTTCATGTACAATACTTGTGGTGTTGGTTAATTTATCCCCTTCTTTATAAAATAACCTTTTATATTTCTCTAGTAATTGTTTTACCCCTTGCCTCTCTTCATTGTTCAAATGATCTAAGGTTATATTTCCCAATCTACTCTCTTCTAATACATTTACTTCTTCTACGGTTTTATTTAAGAATGGTAACTTTACCCCATTTTTTAAAATAACTTCCTTATTTTCAATATCAATTAATTTTACATTATTTTGAACCCAATCCATTCCTATCAAAAAATTATATGTTTTCTCTAAGTTAATTTTAACCCATTTCATTCTGGCGTTATATGGTTGTTGGAACTCAATGGGACATTTTGTTTTCACATACTCTGTGTCTTTCTGTATTTCTCCTACTATAGTACTAATACTTATCTTTTCACCTAACATCACTTCATAAGTTTCATTCGGGACATTTTTTGAATTTAATAAACTAATAGTAGAGCCAGTATCTAATAAAGCGATGAACTCTTGATCATTGATTGTTAAAGTAATAAATATTTTCTTCATGTCCGAGGCTAGTTTATAAAAAACTCGTTTTGTTCGGCTTGGTTAATATTTTGTCTAGCACTAATTTCATCAACATCCATCGGTTGGATATTAGCATTATTATGGTTTGCATTATTATTATAATTGTTATTATTATGATTATGATTATTTTGATATGGGTTTCTCCACTGAGCACTATTATTAGGAAAGAAGTTTCTTCTAGGATGACCAGAATTATTATTTTGAAACTGACCAGAATTATTGTTTCGAAACTGACCAGAATTATTAGCATTGCGATTATGAAATCGATCCGAACCATTGTTAAAATTAAAATTTCTTGCCTGTCTGTGATTATTGGAATTCTGTTGAAAATTACTATAATTATGTCTTTGTGTAGGCCTATGGTCATATCTTTCTTTTGGTATTTGATGGAGTTTACAAAATTTTAGATTAAACTGATCTTGACCGATATATTTATTCAGAACTGTTCTAATTTCTTCTAAACTAAATAAATTATTTAATTCTGCAGCTAAAGCACCAGCTGTTATTTCTTTTATTTTGAGTACTAATACACTGCTTAATTGATTAACTATTTCACTTTGGTAATCACTAAAAATTGCACATTCTGATATTTCGTTAACAAATGTTGAAATTTTATTTAGTAAATCTAAAATCGTACTTACTTTTAACATACTTATGTCTTGCATTATTTGACCTTGATCTTTTGTTGGTTTGTAATGTAGTTTCAGTTTCCTCTTACATTCTTCCCATGAATTTGGTGGTGAAGTATCCAAGTAATTCTTTGCTGAACCCAATATCTTCTCATTATAGATGACTGTGTACACTTGGTATGCTTGCTGTGGATATTCCAATAATGCTCTATCAACAGCTGATATAAATGATGGTAAAGTCCCTGGTTTCCCTTCGAAAGGAGGTAAATAGCGGAGTTCTTTCTCAATCCTGCTTCTAAGGGATGGTTGTTGAGCCTGCCTGCCTAGGATCTCTGTCAATGCAACTGAACATTGCTCCATTATGTTTGGTTGATCCGGTTGTGCCATTCTTCTGTTGCGGTCAATCGCTAGGTTTCTTTGGTTTCTTCTCTCCAGTATTGTGTTGGGTTAGTGGTCGTTTCTTCGTGATCTATTAAATTTTGATTTAGATCACTGCGTTTCGCACTTTATTATTTTAACACAATGAAAACAAAATAATATTATAAATTTTCATTTACGTTCACTATCACTTTCGATAAGTTCGAATCACTGGATCCTTGTTCTACAGAAAAGGATCCTACCGACTGCGCCAGTTAATTATTTCGTTATTCTCCAGGAGAAAAAATATATAAACCTTTAAATAACAACAACTCACTTTCTTTATAAAACTTTATTCAAGATAATTAATAACACTGCCGTTCTTAATTTGATCGCCGTTCTGATTATAAGTTGTTTTGTACCGACTTCGAGTTTAAGCTCCCGCAGACTGCCTCTCTTTTTGTTAAAATTTCGTATTCTGAATTTACCGCTGCTTTCTGCAGTCATCAGCGTTTTATGCAAACTGTGTGAAATTAATTTGATACTCATGCTGTCGGTGCAACGTAAAATGTGGGAACTTTATGTTTTAAAGAATTTATATTTTACCAAGCCATTGGCTTAGGTTTCTTTGGAATTTGGTATGTTTCCGGTAAATCGTGGAATGAATATATGTAACTCGCGCGACACAATCTTCTTGCAACCCAATTGGTCTGCTTAAGTAAATCTGCAAATCATCGGCACATAGATGAATATTCATGTCCTTAATTACCTGAGGCAAATCATTGATATAGAGACTGAATAAGAGAGTACCTAGGATTGATCCTTAGGGTACTCCACAGGTGGAGTCTCGAATGTTCGATATAGAGTCTTGAACTTTGACTGCTTTTAGAAATACCATTGTACTTATTTTAATTAATTGTTATATACTTAAGATTGTCACATAAAACGATTACTATTAATTCTAATAAGCAGAAAACCCCACAGCATGGAGAGTGGCATCAAGTAAATTAAAAGTAAATATTTAATTTTCAGAAGAAGAAAATTGGTCCGAGTTCTCGAACAACAACAACAACAACAACAAAACACAAAGGAAAAAGGTAAATTTTAGTCATAATAAGATAAAAACGTCAAATGAAAAAAAAAACAGCACTAAGTGTACACGGGCTACCGGAACAGTGGCAATCTTTAAAATATGTTTTTTGTTAATTCAAAGCTACAAACGAGAAAAAATTAGATCCCTTTAATGTTAGTTGCATTATTATGAAAACAAAGCTAAAGAATCTACTGGAAAGCTGCATAAATGTCCTACCAACGATCGACAGATGTATCCATACTGCTTCCATGAGAGTCTCGGTCGCTTCAGTGAGTAACATACAACAGGAGGATCTTTTAGAAACAAAATAAACTTTTTCATTTAAAAACAAATATTATTAAAATAATTAAAATGTAAAAACGATTTTAGTGCAAGAGCTGAACAAAAAAAGAAAAAAGAATTATCAAAGAAAAATACAACCGAAGTTTTGATTATAGATGGAGCAGGAAACATGCCCCACGCTATTGAGAAAAGTACTTTCTAATATTTCTTTTTATAAAGTTTTTCGAATTTCTTTATGTCAAATTTTATTTGGTGTACATAAGGGAAAGGCAAACAATGCAGAACTGTCGTTGGTATCATCACCGACCACAGCTCGCTTCACTCTCATCTAACAAGGATGGGAAGTGTTGATAGTTGCCACTAAAAATATACAAAAGGGACCATTTCGGATTCACAAAAGGTCTAAAGTGTAAAAACAGGGACCAACAAATTTAAGTATGGCTACTTTTATTTTAATTCTTTATTCTTAAGTTGTAAGCAAGCAAGTCTTTGTCAATATTCATAAATTTAACGACTCTTTCTTATAACAAAAATAACTAAAACTGGTTCAAGCTTTGCAGGTTTTTTAAATCTATGATTCCAGTTTTTTTATAATAATACATCTATATTTCTTTCAATGTTGTAAAGTATAAAAAGTCTTTCTAAAATAGAAGTAGTCCAAACGGAGATGATTTGGAGAAATGCGGATTTGCAGAAAGGGAAGAAGAACTAGATTTATTTTTCTTAGGGGGTTCTTTAACAAAAAACGGACCGTGAAACCAAGAAGGAAAATATATACCAATTTTGGTCCAATTGGATCAAAGTGGCAACCCTCCAGTGTCTATCCTGCCTAGAAGGAGAGCCTCAGACAACCGAACACAGATGTTTGGGTCTGCCCTCCTATCTGTGCATGAGCTTAAAACTTTCCTCACTTAGACCTGATCGGCTTCATTAAAAGGACAGGAAGGTTTAGGTTTTTAGCAGGTTAGCACAATGGGCCACCTTGGCTTGAGATCGCTTATCCCCCTGCCTATAAAAAAAGCACGGCGAACAAAGTTTTTTTTTATATCGTGTGTACATTTTACATTGCACGCAACAGCAGGTATTTACCTAAAATATAGATTTGATGAATTTAAAAAAAAAACTTTTGATATGGAACTGTGTTACAAATAAAATTAATAATGTCTTAAGTAATATTCTACACTCTATCGTTAAATTTCTTTTCCTTTTTTTTTCTTTCAAAAAATAGTCATACCACACTTTAATGTATTTTTCCAGATTTGACAACTCTAAATTTAAAAGAAATTTCCGCATAGCTTATAGATGTGGGAAGGTAATACAGGGCACCGGACTGCAGGATTGGTTTGTCGGTTATTTCTCTTAAACCAGCTGGAATTTTAAACATAAACTTTACGGTTACATTCTTCTCATTATTTCGCGTCCAACGAGTGTTCATTGGTCAAAATTGGTGGCAAAAAAATTTAACAGAAATTTCCGCAAAAAACATTGGCTATAGCCTATAGATTTTTTTCATCAAAAATACTTTTCATCACCGATTTTGACCGGGGATGGTTCATTTGATGCGGAATAATAAAATAAAAAGATGTGTATAGATTTGTTTGAGATAAACTCACCAGTTGATAAAATAGTGCAAAGAAAGTGGTAATGCAAGGCACCGGACTACAGGATTGGTTTATCGGTTATTCTTCTTAAACCAGCTGGAATTTTTCACGTAAACTTTGTGGTTACATTCTTCTCATTATTCCGCGTCCAACGAGTGTGCATTTGGTCAAAACCGGTGGCAAAATAATTTAAAAGAAATTTCCGCAGAAAACATGGGCTATAGCCTATAGATTTTTTTCATCAAAAATACTTTTTGTTACCGATTTTGACCGGGAATGACTCATTTGAAGTGAAATAAGAACAGAAAAATATGTGTATATTTTTCTTTGAGATAAACGCACTAATTGATAAAATAGTGCAAATAAGCTGGTAATGCAGGGCACCGGTCTACAGGATTTATTTTTCTGAATTGACAAAATTGAATTTGATATAGTTAACATTTTATTAAATTCTCATAGTAAGCAAGTAACTTTGACAGAATTTACTAATCGTTATCAATAAAGCCTTTTCATTCACGATTTCGCTTCAGCCAAACTGATTGATTAATATTTTTTTAATAACTTCAACAACTAATTCCCTTCGCTTAGATAAAAAGTTCTGTATCTGCGTAAAAATACCATCCTCAGGAGTGACATTCACTTCCTGCTGGGAAGCTACCTCCAACGCTACAATCATCAAAAGGACGAATATGTGGAGCTATAAAAAGATATTCGTTAAAAAAAAAAAACACTTTAAAATATACGCCAAACTATGCCGAACCTTCATGCTGCCCAAGTAACGCTTTACTGTATTCACTGTTTAATAATGAGCCTTTATATTACCGTAGCACCATACGTAGTTATTTATCAATGCAAATTAGCTCTGAATAATTGAATTAACTATATCTAATTAATTTTACTGTAGATTTTTACGCAGTTTTATATCTCACTTGAAGGTTGTTTAGAAGTAAATGCCTTTACTAGCAGGGTATGGGTAACGAGAATAGGCTACAACATACGGCTTACAATGGCTCATAATTAATGTCTAGGGAAACTTTGCAGTTTATTGACATAGAAATATAGCCTTACATTTAAAATTGAACTTAAATTATTGAAAATGTGATGTCTGTCAATCACATATGAAAATTGATAGGACTTGAAAAACTTAATTACGAATGAATGATCATTGATTTTGCCTAGGGTATAATACTTTACTATGAACTTAATTGCGATATCAATCCCATAAATTAAAAACAAAATATGTCAATATAACACATAGAAATAATGATGGTGGAGTAAAATACACAAAATTGGACACCCAAACATTAATATTTATTTTGATTTTTGCGTTTCCGTCTGTCCGTCCTCACGATAACTCGAGAACGCATGTATTTAGAGAGTTGAAATTTGCCATACAAAAATTTCGTTCTTCACTTATATTTGGACACTGCCAGAGAGCCTTTCAACATAAATAGATGAAACACGGTGTTTTCATATAAATAGGAAATATAATTTCAAAAATGGGTTGAATGAGGCAAGCCCTTGTTGGTGTTGCCATATAAAAATTTAGGATTTTCTAGTATTACTGTAAAAACGATTAGTCCTAGACGTTTTTATTGTACTTACAAGTTCTTCAGTACCTATATGAAATTCTATAAAATTGGTCATGGTCATTTTTAGGGTTCCGTACCCAAAGGGTAAAAACGGGAACCCTATTATTAAGCCTCCGATGTCTGTCCGCCTGTCTGTCTGTCACCGGGCTGTATCTCATGAACCGTATAGGTAGACAATTGAAATTTTCACGTGTGTATTTCTATTGCCGCTATAATAACAAATAATAAAAATAAAATTAAATTAAAAGGGGCTCCCATACAAGAAACGTGATTTTTTTTTTTTTTGCGTTTTCGTTTTCTTCTCATTCATTATTATCTTGTAGGCATTATTTTTTCAAATGACGCCTACTTCTCATTTGAAAAAAATAAACAAAAAGTACAAGGTGTTAAATTTTGTACGATGGTACGGAACCCTTCGTGTGCGAGTCCACCTCGCACTTGGCCGCTTTTTACTGTCTGACGAACCGTTCTAGAAATATATGTGAGAAACCATTTCAAAAATCTAACTTGCACAAATGGGTGACCATTCGAAATTACATAAGAGCATTCATCTAGTCTAGGGTATCATAAGGATTGGTATTAGATCAATTCTGGCATTTTTAATTGTTCGTAACTATTTTCATTATCTTAATCATTGCCGCCATATGGCGGAGAAGTTGAAACTGTCGATTCTTCACAATTTTCCGTTTTCAGTAAAGCCAGTGAGTACAGTTAACACATCTTTTGGTATACACAGAAGATGTTTACTTCGTGGTTGTTGTGCTATACACGTTATAAAGAGGTCTAACGAAGAAAATAAATTATGTAAAATATCTGTATTGCAGTGTATGATCGAAGATTCCTAAATTCTTTATGACGGGACTCATTCCGATACTGTTCAATATATAGTAGGAATGTCCTCATGATACTCGGATCATGTATGAGTACATTGTGTATTGTCTCACTGGCAAAGGGTACCAACTGTGTGTATAAATCTGAAACTTCATTTGCATATCTTTCTAATGTAGTATTACCGAACAACTGTGTATTATTAAATTCCTATATTTGTTCTTGTTCAAGAAGGCTATTTTTGAATCCTCTGGCACTGCAGAAAAGCGTAAAAAAAATTTATTTGTGATTTCATCATTTGATCTTGGGTGGCATAGCGAAATTGAGTGACTCGAAAAAAGAGAAGAAAAAAAAAGATAAAAATTTTGGAAAAATAGAGAAAAATAGAAAAAAAATTATTTGTAAAAAGTTAAATTGCCTCATATAGTTCACATTGAGAATTTATTCAGGCAGAAACATAGCCGTACTGAAGAGTAAAAGGTTTCTGACAATACGAAAAGCTTTTTTTTCTTTTTATTTTTTATTTTCAGCCCACTTCGGGCTTACACAAGTTCAATTCCCTCAAGTTAATATGTTTTTTTTCAACTTTTTTCAATTTTTTTAAAATAAAATTTTTTTTCTATTCTTCTCAATGTACTAACGAAGTCCGGAAAACATTGGAATATTTAAAGTTGGTTATAAGAGACTTTTTCTTGTATTTACTTAGGCTTCGACTTCTTCGATTCTTCATTTGAAAGTATTTAAAATATCTCCAAAGTCACAGTCACTGTAATCACAAAATTGATTCAACATCAGCTATATTCGAAAAAAAAGTCCAAATTTATTAGGCCTTGTAATTTAATTTCAGCTAATGACTCCATGGTGATATTAAAGCCAGTTCTTGTTAAGTAAACAGGAATAATTTGTATGCTTATTTATCCGCCCATAAGCTCTTTTCATATTGGCAGCTTTCGAAAAAATATTTCATGCCGTTCAATATTTTCGCAGCATCTATTTTACCGCGTTCTTTTAATTTAACTTGCGCAGAATTACATAGGTATAGTGATTAATAAACTCTTTTGAAGGTCATCCAGGCTTCTTCTTTTCCACAATTAAATTTCTAGTTGGTACGAGCTAAATCTACATATATGTTTCGAATTTCAACTTCGTCGTTCAATCACAAATCAAATCAATTTGATACGAAAATGTTGCAGTGAAAATTTTGCTAGTGCTGACTCAGTGCAAATGTGCACGAAGAAAATACAGTATGAATCCATGGTATAAAGATTTTCCAAAAAATAATCAGCGCCATTGTATCGTTTCATCGCTTGGTGGACATTTTTTGACCAACGAATATGTTTTTTGTGTTATGTTGACTGAAAAACAATGTGAATTGTACAGTGTTTCAAAGGAGTCTCTTTTATTTCCTCTCTTATATTTGTGATGGAAAAACCTAAGTATATAAAGTTATCCACTGATTCTATATTATGGTCATCCTTAGTCAAGTTTCTGTATTTATAGTACTGGGAAGCAACATTGTCTTTATGTTAACTTCAATTTTACTCAACTCCACTTCTTCGGGTGTGTCTTCTTATTTCACGTAATATTTCTTAACAGACAGAAGTTACCTGAAACATGACCGTGTCATTTCCGTAAGTCATCAATCTACAATACATACCAGAACTTGCTGATGAAGGATTTTTTATATTCTTTTCCAAGCTTATAAATGACACAAAGCTTAGCATGGCAGTTAAGAGCCAAGAGCATCTCTTCTATTTCTTCATTCTTATTTGTGATGGCAGAAAAAGATATGGTAAAAGTTAGTAAGTAGATAAGCAAAAACAAAGTGGCGGAGATACCGATGTATTACCATTCTTGAAACTATACTATACATTATAACCCAGAGAAAAGACAATCGATGATATGTAAACTACTATTCCATATTCACACAGTTCGAGATGAATTTCACTGTCGGCCGAAAATATTTTGAAGAATGAAGGGATAAGCGCGACTTTCACCGCAAGTGCAAAGATTAATCTTTGTTTTTTTTTAAATAGCAATTTACCTATAAATGACCAATAACAAAAATTTATTTTCTCACGAAATTAATGAAAAAACCCTAAAATTACTTTACTAGTATTTGGAAACGCAAATTATCGATATAATCTAAATTATGTATATTGTCTGTTCCAAGATAAATTTAAATTTAGGGAAATATTGCCTGTAAATTTTTGTACAAAATTTTGTTTGCATAGACCGTAGCAATGTTTTTCTGTCAGATGGCGCATTGATAGTGTGTGCGTAAATAAAAAAATTGGCGCCTGAACCACAGTATATATCATACAGTAGCCCAGCTCTGTCAAAACTGTCAAGTGAGTAGGATGCTTCTATAAAGAAACTATACTTTCTCTTTCAACAGTTTTAACTAACACACTAGTCAATTTTTAATACATGGATTCCTATGTAAATCTAAAGTGGAAGAAAGAGAACTGATGGCATTCTTAAACTTTTACTAGAGGGATAGAGGCAAAACGACACCCCTTTACCGTCAAACAGATGTTTAGTAATGGAACAATACATTTGTCGCCGATTGCCGATATGTGTACATACATAAAACTAATACTTCCGTCAACGGTCGTGCAGCTAGCTACTGTTAGCCTATTTATGTCCGTATCATACTTAATAGTTCCCTCTTGTGGGAGAAATTGTAAGGTTATGTTTTTTTAATTGAAATTCTAAAATTCACTTTTCAGTAGTTAGTTCTAAGCTATTCTACTGTATGATATATACTGTGCCTGAACATTTGAAGAAATTAATTTCCTTTAAATGAAAAAACCGCATGAAATCTACAAATAATGGTTCACTACTGCTACGTGTCAGGTAGGTTGCAATCCATGACAATAGACAAATTCATTTCTTAAGAATAAATGTATAAAACTTTAAAAACTAGCGTTGTATGATCCTGTTTAAATGGGTCAGTACGCTGGCTCTGCCGCACAAAACTTTTGGTGGAATGATGGTTGGGGGCATGAAGTGCAACTTACAATTCTCAAACAGTACAAGCAGCTCTTGAGGCAGCATGTCCGTTTATTGACTATTATGAGTTACGTGATCATTCCAGTTTCAAGCATATAGTGTGCAGTTATTACTTTACATAATTTGTTCGATGTACATGCTCCACCGACTGAAAGGCAGCAAGGGCAGCAATTTGACTGATGCAATTATGAAGGGCATTTTGACTTACCTCAATAAGCGCTCCTGATACTGACCCGTCTAAACAGGGTCCATGCAGTTGTAATAGCACTTTCAAGAATCAAATTACATCAAACTATCATTCAGGTAAAAAGTTCATTAAAAAATTAACCAAATTTCATGTATCCTCATAGAATTATTGAAAACAGCATTCTAGATAATAATCTGCCTGGTCATCAAAGAAAAATTAATAAAAAAATGATTAATTGCAATTCATTCCAAATTTCATTCAAACCAAATTTTCTTCCCTGTATAGACATTGGATGGACATCTTGGCAAGGACAGCCTGTATTGGAAGCGGCTTGTGGAACTGTTACAGTAAACAGCTTTCTCTTTTAATCATTCTCTTCCAATAAACGAAGTCTAAAATTTACAATTTGAAAAGAAAAATCACGCGCTATAGAATATGTAATTTTCTTTAAAATTTATGAATTTACTAAATCCTAATAAAAAATATAGAACTATATACTAACATTTTTGTTATTAAATGAAATATTACATTACTTTCAAAACTGCATTAGAACTAGTTAATTTATTACCTTTTTCTTCAGAGCAGTTTTTGACTTTTCTTATAAAGAGTAGATTTATCGCAAATTAAGGCTTCAATTAATATATGTTTTTTTTACCAATATAATCTCTGTTAGGAAACATTTCTAAACTCCAATAAAAAAATCAGACATCATCACACCACCAAAACAAACAAAATTGAAGTACATACTTTTATCCTAAGCAACAAAACTGCCATCTTGCGGAATAAAATCCATAATGAATGGTTTGTTTATGACTCCATGTCAGAAAAACAGCTGATAATAGCAAAGTGGTGTGTTCATGATGTGACTAACAAGGTTGAAGGTGTTGTGAAGTGTTTCGAAGAAAAAATATGGTTTTAGGTAGAGCTAGAGCATGCTCTCTAATTGGAAATATTTCATCGAGGCATTTAACTCAATTTCATTACGACACACTTCTTAATGGTAACAATCGTAAGAAATGTATTGATTGCTTTAAACAAAAAGTGACTTCATTACGGATGAGGTCTGGCAAAACTGATGTGTATGCTGCTGTCCTAATTCCAGTGTGTGTTACCAGGGCGGGAGAAGTTTGCCTTTTATATACACGGAGATCACCGAAAATCAGTCGTCATGTCCGGCAAGTGTCATTTCCAGGTAAATCCTAGTTAGACCGAACGAACTACCCAACCTTATAAAATCGTTATGTAAAATAAAATAAAAAACTAGTGTTTTGCAATCAGTAATACGAATACTTGCTGCATGCTAGTCATTTGTAAAAATTGTTTTTTTTAATTGTAGGTTACACCGTTACATCTGTACAATGTCGAGCATATTTAAAAAAATATTATCCTTATATTCAATATCAAAGATGGTCAATGCATTTTTCAGAAGAGCATGCTAAACAAAACTGCATATTTGCTATAATTTGTGTTTGTGAGTTTACAGTTATGTCGCAACCATGAAGCCATACTTACCTAGAGCAATAGCTTTGCTTGAAAAATAAAATCATTTTGATACTAGTTAATTTCATTAAGGCCAAAATAGAATTCTAATCAAAACAAATTTGAACTAATTTTATGCTATCTTCATTCATTCTATTTTGAAAAACTTTAGGGGGAAATCTGTTATACGCAGGAATGCTAATAAGCTAAATTATGTGAATAAAATCAGACCAATATTTGTGTTGGGATTCTGATCAAGCTTTCTAGTATAAGAGTGCAAAACCTAAATTCACCGCCCCGTCCCCATATTTTCCCAATTAAGGAAAAAAATCTGTGATTCTCTGTCACTATTTCTACTTTTTCCCTATTAGCTAACCCTCCTACAATTTGGGCTCAAAATAAACTAATAAGCCCTGTAAGCAGCTATCAATAATTTCTTTCTTACAGTATGTTGTAGCTACGAAAGACCGTAGACGCACGCACTCAAGCTTAAACTCTTCTCTGTCCTATATATTCGATGAATCGTATAAAACATTTAATTTCACATAAATATAAGTATATTTGTTTATATCAAATCTTACAGCTCTTTTTTGAATCACTTCCACTTGTCCAATTGCCTTGAAATTCTGCATAAGAATATATGTAATCCCGATGACAACACCGTTTATCTGATCTACTGGCCACTGCGTAATGCGGCAGACAGGTTTAGGTAGCTCCCTGCCGCCTCTCATCTATGAGCCCCTTGGGGCCGTGACCCCCTCTGCCCCTCACGACACGCCACTAGTCCTGCGTACCGGTTGTTAAATAACTAAAATTTCTAAAATTAAACTTTTAAAATACTATGAAATATTTTTAAAAGGAGTGAGAATCAGTCAGATGAATTGCTAAAATTTTCAAAATAAAAGCTTATCGAACTATGTAAAGAAATAAAACGGTCTGAAGTCAAATACGCGATCACAGTATATTTCAGACATTAGAATAGCTCTGTGAAAACTGTTAAATGAGTAGGATGCATCTATAATGTGACTGTACTTTCTCTTTCAACTGCTTTCACTAATGAGTCAATTGTTAATGCAAAAGTTTGTATCTAAATCAAAAGTGGGAGGAAAAAATCTGATCGCATGCATATACTTCTGCTATTTTCCCTCGACGCCGTGAATTAATTCCATATGCAATTAAGCCATATGTTGCTAATATAGTCTTATTTCCGATGCAAAAATGAAAAGTCTTAATTTTGTTATGGCCACACTTGAAATGGTAAATAAGACAATTATGGTTTTATTTCACATTTGCACAGCACTTTCTCACATAGATATATTATGTAAATTTCTTATCATAAGTGTTAGTACAAAATGTAAAAAAATACCCGTCGGGCGAAGGAAGGCGCTGTCCTTCACTTCAACAAAGAAATGAATCCAGATAATGGGAACAATTGATAAGACGACTGCACTCCTCACCAAGTTAACGTTATCAAGCACCATATGGCGTTAATGCATAATATTTCGGTAAGTCCTGTATGACGTTATTTCACTTTCTAAAGTGAAACAAGACCGTATTCAAAAATTTTCTAAATATGGCTTTGTTACACTTTCCAACGTGAAATCAGACCATACTAGCACCATATGGTTTTATTGCATTATGACGTTATTTCACGACGCCGCTACAGCAAAGCAAAAAAAGTTGGATATCGTTGTTAATATGTATTTAGATGTCTGCACAGGGTAAGCCATTATATTCTTGTGAAATCTTCTTTTTGCAATAAGTTTTTTTAGAAAATTTTCTGTTGTATTATGTATGTGACTTCAGTTGGCAGCTGAAATATTTCATGTAAATGGATAAAACACCCATCCACACTATTCTACCATATCCTTACACAAAATCCAACTCCACATGACTGGTTTCGTAGAGAATATATGGATTTACCTCAACTACCGCTTCCACGAGTACTAACTCGGGTTCAACTCGAGTCGAACTCCACAGGAAACATAATTTACATGCTGACCATAACCAGCAAACGCTTTGCTACAATGAGTATTAAATTATTATACCATTATACTATCACCTCAATCCCAGGTAACGAGTTAGACTGCTGTCCGATCAGAAATTTCAAAATGGCCCAAAGCTATTTGCTTACAGTAGCATGTGGACCCTATGTATGATTACAATTTACTTCGCTGTTAACTACGGTTACGGTCCTTTATGTACGGGAAATATTTATTTTCGTTGTCATCCTGTACCTACTTAACCACTGCGTTTTTGAATGATAAAACTTAACTAAAGTTGAGTATTTAGCTGGTTTGGCTGGTTCGCACAAAGGCCAAATATTCGGTCAAATCAATCTGGTCGTGTAGTTTTCTTATTAAATAAATGAAACGATTTCTTGAATAAAGTACATACTCAACAATTATGCATTCATTCCAAGCCTTTTGTCGTAACTTTAACTTAACCATAACTGTTTTAATATTATGAAATCATAATTTATATATATTTCAGGTGGCCTCCAGGACGCAACCGATATATCCTTAGAAGATTGTGCTCTGCGTGAAACTCAAGAAGAAATTGGCCTCCCCCGATCAAGAGTAACAATTTGGGGGACAGGTGATTTAGTAAGACCACCGCACACGGCAGCCATAATGCCAGTAGTTGGCTCAATTGATAATTTTTCTCTAGAAGAATTAGTTATAAATCAGGACGAAGTTGAAGAAGCTTTCATCGTTCCTATACGAGATTTATGTTCTCTTGGCATGAAAAAGCATACACAGTTCAAAGACGGATTCAGTTCGCCAGTTTTCCTGGCTGAAAATCATCGGATTTGGGGTATAACTAGTTTTATTACGAACATATTTCTCAGTTGCCTTTTGCCTAAAGATGTTTATAATTCAAAAGTAGATTTCATTAAACCTTATAGAAACAGTTGACATCATTTGAAATTGGTTAGTTAAATTATTAAATAGAGCTTCTAGCAAAGGCAAATATGTAATTATTATTAATATTAAAAGCTATGCTTTTGTTATGTAGTTTCTGTTTTTTAAAATTATTAATGATTTTGAGTTTTTAGTAATGCAATGTTAGGTTTTTAACAGCATAGCTACATATTAAAGCTGGCCAGCATGCAGGTTTATCTACGAGTCGATATTCCGCATATATTCTATACTTCCGCGTATACCGTTATTACAGTACTTTATTTATTTTAGTCATATTACTATCATTACTTAATTTTTATGGGGCTACCGGATGCAGGTGTTGTAACTAAAGCGAAACTTCGTTTTCTTAATTTCCGGAAAATGAAACCGAACTGTCGAAAACCGTTCCAGAAGCCCAGTGAAAATCAAGTGACAACAGTCACAGGTAAAGTAGAAATTTGTGGATTTATATCATCATTTTCTTAGTTAATAAATATTATCTTTTTTTTAAATAAACTTTGCCAAGAAACGGGAGACCAGCATGCAATCAGTTCCTACCTTAGTACAGCTGAATTCCATGTTAAATTGAATTTATTCCTAAAGAAAACTGTTACATATAATTCAGTAACACTTCCTCCAATCGAAGATGACATACTCATGAAAAAATTAGACCAAAGCTCCAAAAAGTACTCAGAGGAATCCGATAAGAACTAAAAAAAAAAAATTCAAAAACAAAATATTTTAAATTGCCAATAAAACAGGAATACGATCCAAAAGAAGACCGATTCCAAGAACTTACGCCGATCAGGGAGATCAAAAGAGGCCAAAATCGCAACCGCTTTGAAGATCCATCCTCTAATCTGACTAGAGCAGGGAATATGAGAAGATGAGACTTCCAAGCCCTTGGCAATCAAATCAAATCAGGGTGATTACTCAGACAGAATAATCATTTAATGTAGATTCATAGCAATCTATATAGCATTGTTTTGGCCGGCTCGTGCATTTTTTTTTTCAAATTGCTTCATTCTTGTATTTTATGGATACTCATCAGTACTCAAATTGAAAATTTCGGAAATTGTAAGTGGGTCCCATATATGGTATGAAGTTTAACAAGATATGGCCTATCCAAAGGCCATTTTCCTTGCTTTTGCTCGACATTTGGTGGCAATTTCTTACAGCCAATTTGTTTTGACTTTCTTGTATTGTATTGACTAAAAGACATGATCAATTTGGGAACATTAAGTTACACAAGCATCACTCAGTTAAAAACAATAGTTGTTTCCGCGTACTAAACGTAAATCGCTTCAGGAAAAGTTAATATGTGCTGATAACAAACAAAAAAATACAATTAGAATATCCCTCTTTACATTTTGGTGAAAATGATTGATATTGAAACGATCGAAATGTCCATCACATGACATACCCCGAATTGAAAGTTCAGGAAATCGCAAATAATTTTAAAAGGTGCAATTAATATAAGATAATAGTACATCCAAAATATACCGAAATAAATAACAATTAAAGTTCACACGATACGCGCGTATACGCCAAAAACCTCTCAATGAAAATGTTTAGAAACGTCAACGACAAAATGCTCAGCCTTAATATTAACAGTAATGCACATGCGATTAATGGGTTCGTACATGCAAAAGTTGGGTCTTGCCGAGCTAACATGCAACATTGGTAGTCTTATCAAATTGTGTCCACTATCGCGGAAAGAGATTTTACTAAGTAACAGCGGAGAATCAACATTCGCGTTTAATAGTTGATGCACAAACGTTACATCGGCAACTATGCGACTTTTTTCAAGCGAGTGCATATTCAAAACCTTAAAGCGATCCTCATAAGGTGGAAGAATTAATGAATTATTCCAGGGTAGGTGACTGAGAGCAAATCGTAAAAAGTTTCTCTGAACAGACTCGATGCGGTCGATGTATGTACCGTATAATGGAGACCAGACCTGGCTAGCGTATTCAAAAAGTGGTTTCACAAAGCAAGTGTACAAACGCAATGTTATGGTAGGATTCGAAAGCTCTCGGGACCAACGTTTTATAAAACCCAGCATAAAACTACTACCATATACCCCACTTATATGGACCGCCTTAGCAAACTCGAAAGAAGGATCCTTAGAGCTTGCACAGGACTCCATAAAAGAGCCAACGGAAAATACTATCGCAACGAAGTATTGTACGAGGCAGCCAATATAACTCCTATCAAAGAGTATCTGTTCGGTCAAACTGAAAAACAAGTCGAGAAAATCCCTATCCATTCAAACCCACTCATAAACAACTTGCCGGATCTTCTAATACCGGCAAATTTCAAATACCTGTCACCCTTGCTCTTGACCAGATTTAATTTTAGAAACATCTACCTCCACGAAGGTAGAATAAGTTTCTATGACATCAAAGGAGATTACTACAGGGGGTAATTCCAAATAACCTCAAGAGCCCGGGAATGTCTCTGATGAAACCTGCCAGTATAGGAACTTTCCAGTCTAGAGCCTTCAAGACTCTAGAGATGGAATGGCGGAATTAGATTTGGTATGTTCTGTTATCGAAATAAGACTGTCCATTTTAGAAATGTTGGGGGAAACCCATACTTTTCCATTTTAAAAAGTATCACAGAGAGAGATAACTTGTCGAAGGCTTTACTAAAGTCTGTATAAATACAATCCGTCTGGTAGCCTTTTGCAAACCCGCGAATGGTATCCGAGACAAATTCCAACAAGTTAGTGGTTTGAAATAAACCCGTTGGTTTGAAGAGAGCAAATTCTTACATGAAACCGATAGCTGAGAGTAAATGATGGATTCGAATAATTTGGGCATACAAGATAAGTTTGCAATTGGCCTATAGTTAAAAATTTCACTTTTACTAACTTTTTTGTGAATATGTATTAGGTATGATGAAAGAGTTTTTCCATGACTGAAGGAAACAACTACTATCGAGAGATTTTTGAAATAATATTTTCAGCGGCGCTGCCAGGGCAAGGCAGCACGACTTAAAGAATGCTGGAAGGATCCCATCAGGACCCGTTGTGAAGTCATCTGGAAGTCCATTAATATGATCGAGTATATCCTCTTGTGTAATTGTAGGAATAGTGAATGAAACGTTGTGAGAATCATGCATATGACTAAAGTTGTTAAGTCGAAGATGGAAATTTGACGAAGAAAAAGCATTGTCGAAAAAAGAAGCAAACATATTGCAAATTTCAGATGAATCATCACTAGCAGAGTCCTTGTACCCCATGATATTGGGATAGTTGAATATCAGTATTCAACATCCGAAAATGTAATCAGCTAATGATTTAAATGTAAAACATAAAGTGGGGCTACGGTTAATTTTTACGCATTCAAAAGTTATAGGTAATAAATTATTATGGACACCATTGCGTTAATTTAGAGGACGCTGAGGAAATATCAATAAGTATATATATTACGGAAAAAAATCAGATTACAGCTAGAAATTTAATAGAATTACAGGACTACGAGTAAGTCGGTTATTTTTATGTTTATTTACAGTGCGGTCTACATCAATTCCATTGAAATCTAAATTAGCCGCTTGCTTAAGATTTCTTGCTGAAGGAAGCAATGGGCTGGAATAGCAAGTAATTCAAAGTAGGATTATCGCAACCCACTTTTTCTCAGCATTTAGCAAGTGTACTTAATTTAACAGAAGCAAAGCTATCTCCACAATGGATTAAATTTGAAGACATGAATCTTTTACATCCGCGACTTTCATATCACGAATCTTAAAAGCCACAATAAATGGGCAGGATTCGATTCACTTGTTTTCAACAATCAAGGCAAATTCGCAAACTTAGTTCTCCCGGCGGATTCAGCAATAGGGGCCATTATTAAAAAACTAAATACTTACATTTCTTTATAAAACAACAGATATTTTAATTAATTTTGAGATTTCGTTCGGGAAGCAGAATTGCCAGAATTCGAACGGATTAATTTTCGAATTCCGTTTCGTTTGAAAAATATTAATTCCGCCGGAACTCAGAATAAAGCCCATTAAAAGTGGAGATTTATTTCAAAACTATGGAAATGTGTTTGAATTGAATCGAGAAAATTTTCAATTTAATCAATCGAGTCGAGAAATGAAATACAAGTCCAATGTCGAATCTCTTTCAACGAGCTCTTCACCGGTTCAGTGCAGTTTTATGTGCTGTTTTTGTAATGCAACAAAAAGCCCATAGTGTGAAACTGCTTCAATGGAATACGACATAAGACACAACAAATTGCATTACAGAAAGAGCAATTTAAAAAATCCCACATCCAATCTTAGATCATGAAGTGAGCTAAAACTTGTCACGCGAAACATGGTTCAATGGAAAGCTAAATAGCAATTCAAAATCGTGTCGTGCTACCCTCCAATCAGCACTTATCACGTTTCGCATAACTGTACGGTCTTAGATACATTCGATTATTGTCTGCTGATGCGAATTTCCCTGTCAGGATTTCTTTAAGGCAATTGAAGGAGGAGTTACCTAGGGCCAAGCAAGCGCTGAACTTGCAAAGTGGTTAAAAGTACCATTTTCATTAACACCGCAACTGCGACCTCAAAAGAGAAACTCAGTCTGTTCGTATGTTGCATTTTGCATAGGTAATCTGTGAAAACGTCCCTCTTCACAGCACTCAGACGTACGTAAACCTTTGCTCCATAAGAGGAGCAAAGAGCAGAGCAACATCTAGTCAGCCAAATCGCAAATTGTAAATTTTGGAATCGGTAGGAAGAATAATTGTTTGTATAAAATTGTTACGGACGAAGAAGATACTTTGCTTAGCGACAATAGTTAATATTAATTTGAAAATACATGTTTAATTACAAATTAAATATTTAAGACCTAACTACAATGTGTATAAGCCAGCAAATGCACGACTTAACTAATGCCTCTAAATGAATGAATAATGGCTGAATTACATTAACAACACCGACGCTGGCGTGGTCATCGTTTTATGTCAAAATATTTAAGCGTGGCTTTTCCAAGCTGGCCGGCCTAATCACCTTTTGACAGTTCTGTAGAATATATAAAATCAGTCTACTTTCTACTCTGTTGAAACTTTATCAGCTTTGACAGCTAATTTTTGTTATCATTTAATGCCAGCTTTGTTTACAAAAAAACTGTATGGACAATTTTTTAAAAAAAAATGTAGGAAACATATTTACCTTTAAAAGTTATTTCTGCTGTAATAAATTATTACAAAATAATTTGAATTTTCAAGCCCAATTAACATACATACAGAAGTTCTCCAAGTTCGTATTGTGAGTTGCAAAAGTTTGCAAGGCTCCCCAGGTTGAGATTCGAAAAGCTATTACTGTATTTTACGCCTTAGAGGCAGTACTACATGTATGATTTGCATTACATTGCTCACGCCGGCGGCGTCGTCGACCCACCACTCATCCTAATTTTATTTAAAGGGTGAATCAGAATTCCTGTCCTAAGCTTCGAACGTGAATACATATAAAGAAAACGAATTATTGTGATTGAAAGATTATTTATTAGCATATAATTTACAAATGATTAAATCAGTGCATTGACGCCGTGTATCACCAATCAGCCGAAGATTTCGTTTGAAGTGTCTAAACAAATTTTCCCATGTTTAAGAGCCAGCATTTTAGAAATACTAGTCCATTAACATTGACGTTTGAATACAGCCACATTGGTGAGATTTTTGCCTCTTTTAAAATATTCCATTTTGCAAAGTGCCCAAAATTTCTCAATTGGCCTGCAGTGAGGGACATTCGGCGGATTGTTTTCCTTTTGTATAAAGTCGATTTTATTACTCAGCAGAAATGACTATACTGTTTTAGCATAATGACTCTTAGTCGGGTCAGAATAGAAAATGGATTTGATTTAACAAATTTTAAAAATGGTTCTCTTCACTTTAAATTCAACAGGGATGCCCACAACAGGAATTTCATTCCGAAACTGTTTGCATGGAATTTACATGTATAATCACAGGGGACATAAGTTTCGTCATCCATAACGACAAAAAAAACAAGCTCTATGCAAACGTGCATTTCCACGAACAAAACGATCAAAGTTTAGGACAGGAATTATGAATTATCCTTTATTTGTTATACTTTAAAAATTTTATTGCAAACCGACAAAGCTTACAAGCAAATGACGCAACACTTAAATGCAAGTTAAATTTAATGTATGGCGCTGCCGCCCAGTGCAAATGTTTAATGTAACGAAGTCTGCAAAATATGCAAAAGGCGTTTGCTTCTCTTGTCACTCGTAAATAAATTTCCGTAAATGATGTTCCATCTCATAATTTCAGCAAGCAAAAATGCACACTATCTTAATGTAAATACCCCTTTATTCTCTTCATTGTTCCTACTACCGGAAACTCAGTGAAGAGTAAATAACCATATGCCGACCTCCGAAAAAGAGAGCCCATTCTTATTAGTTTACACGATATAGAAACCGAGTCAAGCGTCTTAATGGCATGTTGGACTTAAAATCTTTTGTTAGTATCACTTTCAGAATTGCAAGCAAATCCACCGCCTGAAAAATGCGTACGTTATATCCGGCAAACGATACGTAGGTTTTTGATATGTTAGGTATCTTAAAGAAGACACTGCTTTCCGTTTTGGAACTGTCTGTAAATGCGAACTACTATTCTAGGTACTCACATAAGAACGCAAATTAATCTAAACTTCATCCAATTATACACTAATTTATTTTCAGTATCAAATATTTTGTATAAAATTATATACATACATTTTTTTTGTATATAAACGGTTAACCACTTTTATTAAACATTAATTGAATTTAAGCTAACGTAAAAAGCTCCACAAATTCTTTTATTTCTCGTAAAAAACAACAATTTTAAACTTAAAAAGTAACGTTACATCTTGAAGTATTGCTGCCGAAAGTTATCATATTTTTTTTTGAAAAATCGCATGTTTTTTGTTTTTTAAATAATAATAGGTCCTTAAATACCGTTATTATGCTTACCTTTTTTCACTTTGAATATTAGAATTCAAATGCGGCAAAAACAAAAACAAAAAGAGAGAAAAGTTGTCTTAAAAAATAACAATATATTAAATTTAATTTCTGGGAATTTTGTTTAAAAAAAAAAAAATATAATAAAAGTGCGAAAACGGAACTTTAGTAATTGATTATTCCGTAATATCTATCGGAATGGATGTGGTGAATGTTGGCGTTTCCAGTTCTTCGTGCTTCTTCATTTTGAGCATCTGAAAGAGAAGTGAAATATTAAAATTAAAATCAATGGTGAGAGATAAAATGGGATTTGAAAGCAAAACAATAAATTACAAAAAGAAAAACACTTCAAACTTTTTTTTTAAGCCTAGTACGCTATGGTTTAAGATTCTGTTTCCTATCCTAAAACCTGCGTAAAAAAGAAATTAATAGATTGAAAGCAAAACTCTTTTCGGTTTGTGTTCACATACATTCATACGAAATGAAATGAAAATGAAAAACTGTAAGTTTAAAAAGTGATTGAGAATAACTTGAAAATTTTTTATACCCACCAAATAAGGTAAAATACAAGAATTGTCATTCGTTAATAATGTTAATGTTGAGAGTAGTAAAGAAAAATAAAACACTGATCAGAAATTCCGACTTATTTACTTACGGAGCACCATTTATGGAAATCATCAAAGTGCCGCCAGTTTTTTAACACAAAATTGTGCCCTAGAGGTGACTGAAGATGGTTTTTGTGTCAGAGCCATGTGAGTGAGTAGTGCTTTGTGTCGTGTGTGTATACTAGATGTAAATTACACAAAATCAGTAACCGTTTACTAAGATAAATGCGGTAATAAAGAACACCTAATGTACTTTTAGCATATACGAGCATCAAATGACAATGCAGCCTCGGTACACTGTATACATATTTTAAAGAGAAATTCAATGTTAATAACAAACAATATGAGTGACAGTCTCAAGAAGGCATAGATGAGGCACTATTTCGATCCGATTCATAGAAATGTCAAACTTATTTGAAACATACATGCAACTGAACACAGTACACACTGAAAAGAATCAAAATGGATCGAATCGTAACGGAGAAGTTGAGCAAATATACGGATCAGTGTTGGGCGTAATCAACTACATTTGTAATCAGATTAATAATTATGATTACATCGAGTAATCTTAGGAAAATGTAAATATAATCATGATTACATGATTACATTTTTTTGATTACAAATGAAAATTTTCAAGAGATTTTTAAAATCTAGTTCTAAGAAAACAAACAATCTGTGATCGTAAGATTTTTATTATAGAAACCTCCTTGATACTGTTGGATTATGTATTAATTGGCGTCAATGTAAGGAATGTTAGTCGTTGAGTCGTTGAGCACGGAAAATGCAATAATGGTTTTTAATGTTTTTATTTTGTCATACTTTTCATATTGTTCCACATGGTTATATGCTGGTTCGAATGAATCCAAGGAGAGAATAAGACAATGTGAGTTTTTCTGAAATGTAGCATATATACCAGTTAGAAGCATGCTCTAAGCAGCGCTGCAATGGTTAAATATTACTGGCATGACGGCAAGAGTGAAGATGAAAAATCAGATTCACTAACTTCTACCTAACAAAACAATACAGTATTGTTTTTGATGTGATAAAGAAGATTCTGACTCTGATAGCGAAATCGTAAATTTCTTAATTGCTCAGAATACCGTTTACCAATCCACAAATATTAGATATTCAATTACCATCCAACTATATATATGTGCTTACAAACATCTGTTTAGGCGCCACTACCGATTTCAATAATATATTTCGGAAAAGAAATACAGCAATGTTTGTTATCTCTAAACTACAGTTTTAAAACTCTTGAAAACTTGTAATAATGATTACAGATTATATTTTGTAATCGTTATCAATCAGGTTACATTTTGCCAACACTGCTACAGATGACATAACCTAGAAAAATCATCTATAAGGTTTGTTTATACTCAAGATGGATGAAAAGGATTTTGGTGAGGAAATAAAAAAAAAAAAAATTTATTATACGAAAAAAAAAATGTTTGCATGGATGGATGTAAAGCAGAAAGACAAAATATGGCAAAATTTTAAAGTCAAGTCTTCGAAACCGAAAACAATTGTGTTCATGCATCCGCTGGAGCAAAATGGGCTGTATGGAATCGAATCGAAACGTCGGAATTGTTTTTTTTTGCTCTCAATGGATACTGAAAGTAGAGTGAAGTCGATCTTTCAAAAGTAAGGAATAAACGTCCATCAAAGAAACAGTCAGCAACATTGTCAGCCGCTTGGCCTATCCAGTAAACTCGTTGTACTCCATCTGGGCACAAGGAACCCCGTGACATCTCCACAGTCCGCTGGAACACCAGTCAAGAGGACGCCGTCGGGATTAAGAACCGGCCAACAACCAATCGAGGACTACCTTTTAAATAAGTAAACCTCCAAACACAAATACATGTTGGTGACTTAGTCACCTGATTCACTCGGATGAGGAACATCTATTATCTGTGTGAAAGATTTTCCTCTTTCATCAACCGCAGAAACCAGCATCGCGGATAAGAGACCACCTAGGACAGACTTAACAGCTTGTGGCGCACAGGCTGTAGCAAGAACGCCATCGTGAAACTAAGGTATTGTTATTATTTGTTGACACTTAAAGTGGTAAAGACATCTTGGGAAATTGAGCATCACTAAATATCGTCAACTGCTAATGAACTAGCCGAGAAGCTTGGATTTCGTCATACAATTATTCATGAACACCTGCATGCCATAATAAATTGGGCCAACTTTTCGAGTCTATCTTCTATCTTCGCTGCCATGGCGAAGAATTCATTTTTTTTAGAGTAGACACACAGTACACACAGCCCTTTGGCATCTGCTTGTATGACGAGATCCACATGTGGCAGATAAAGTAAGACCTCTAGAACAGGAGTAGCTGAGGATCGTATAGAGACTGTAATTCCCAGGCAAGCAAGCCCTTGCAGGCCCGCCAGCTACTGGATCGCAGTCTCCACTTGCGTTCTCGGCGGCCATCCACAAGAGGCATTATTATTATTTATAGGGGGATGCAGACAGGACTCCCGCCTCTCATCTAGTCACCACGACCTATAATATCTTTTGTGACATAATCACAAAGAACTTAGGAAGAACAAAGTGCCCAAACTTACATCTCCTGGAGAAGAGTATCAAGTTGGTCTTTGTAGGATTCACCGTCATATCATTAGCCTTAAGGCTGAAACAGATTACACTTTAGTGCGCGGCGCGACAACGCATGTGTTCCTTATTGTGCAACACAAATTGACATCCACGCGATAGTCTTTCAGCCTTTATTCCGATGGCTACCTCACTTTAAATGACACGACTGTTTAAAATATATAGAGATGAAGGAAAAAAGTGAATGGACAAATTTTATGCTAGAAACATTCTGAGAATTGTCGATAAGAAAAACCAGACGATACGTCAAGAGTCGGGAGCTCACCGCACATTTCTCTCTGTTTTCACCGCTGCTGCTGTTGATTTTTAATTTCGTTTGTTATGTGTTCCTATGATTTCTACCCACTTTTGCCACTTAAGTGACGTGACTATCATGGCAAGGCCCAGTATAATATCACTCCTAAATTACACTATTCTAACGGCTTTTCGATTAGTTATATACCAATACATCAACCATTGGTTGGCGTCGCCGGAGGAACTCTAACTCATACTTATTACGATATTTAGATTGGTGAAGATTTTCTTGAAGAGTCTAAACTTTAAAGAAACTGCTGTAGTTTTATAAAAATATTCTCTAATGTACACTTTTTCTTACAGTAAACCAAACAACGACACACTCTACCAAAACACTACATGAAAACTCGTTTTAAACATACCTTAATATCACTTTTCGCCTATATTGGAGCAAAAAAAATTTAGAAACATTAGAAACAGTGAAACTATATACATTATTTAAATAGGTAAGCAAATATATATTTTGGGCCACGTTCTGAATTTTGAAATGCTTTTTACAAATTTGTATTCCGAAATTCGATTCATAATGAAAGGGAAGAGAATATCGAAAGACCTAAAATTAATATTTAAGTGAAAAATCTGAGAAATAAAATTCGCGTTTATTTTAATTCGTACACCAGCTCAAAAATATTTTACACTGCAAAATTGGCATTGTGATTTTTTTCACTTAGAGCAAGTCTTCTCGTGATGTAAAATAACAGTCATAGTCAGAGTCTTTCTTGCGCATTTAATATATATTGTCCTTAATGTGTAGTCCTAACTTCCTGTTAGGATTTATGGTAGGGTAGATTTTAACACTCAGGCTTTTTATTTTGGCCTTGATTTCACAATTGTCTTTGTTTTGTCTTCTTTTGTTACATATATTGATTAAAAACTTTTATGTTTGGTATGTTTTAGTTGATTATTACAGCTTCGCGCGCGACACCAAGCTGTTTCCGTGGCGGTGTAAAATAACATCGGTTTCCAACTCAGAAACAGACAAAAAATTAACAAGAGCTTATGAAAGCAACAGCAGAAGAAGAAGCAGACCTTGTTATGGCCAGTTTCCCAGTCTGAGTTTAAACCAAATATTTAGTTTAAACTCGACGAATGAGTTTCACAGTTCGGTTTAAACTCAACATAAAAGTATTTGAAAAGTGTGACATTTTATTTTGACAGTAGCATTGTTTGTTTGTATCAAGAAAATAATTTTATCATGGATTTAGATTTAGACATTTCTAGCGATGAAGAAGATTTTTTTTAGTTAAAATTACAACTCTATCGACGACTGAGAGTAATTAGAAATCAGCCAAATCATTTTAATGAGTGGGACGACGTTGATTTTTATGCTAGGTTCCGTTTAAGTAAAAAACTGTCACTTTGTCTTCGAATCTATTCTTGTCCGTTTTCTTGCGCTCTATTATATATCTTTTTTTATGCACTAGCTAAGGCAATAGCTCAACTTCACTTATGCTAAAATTTGCATCCTTTTTGAATGTTGGTATATTTAAAATTACCAAATATAACTACATATTTTTTATTTTTTACTTTCTGATGTTTACTTTTTCCGATTGACAGATTGATTGATTAAAAATTGCTTCACAATGGTGCGATAACTAATTTAGTTCACAATTTAATCAGTACTACCAACGTTACTAAAAGAATGCACTGTGAAACACGATTTGGTCTAAACTACGTTTAAACTTGTAGAATGGTTAAACTAAACCTTGGTTTAAACTCAACTGTGAAGTTTTTCTGCTACTTATATGCACTTAAGTGAACTTGGCGTCTTTAGTTCGCAGTCATGCTACCAATCCATCAAATACAGTTAATTTGGCAAGAAATATTGGGTTTTTCATTTTTGCTTCGGAAGTTAGTTAGGCTATCTTGATCTTTGATCACTGGGTCGAAAAGTTCGATTTTTTCTCTGAATTTGCATGCATTATAGAAATTCATTGATATTATTTTCAGTGAATTTCAGTCTATAGAGACGAGAATTGTCCACCTACTCCCAACCCCAAACGGATAATGCAAACTTTGACAATTCAAATAATTTGTTACTTCAAGGGCTTAATGAATTTTTCAGATTCATTTGTCTATATGCTTATTGCGCTAAAGCCATTTTTTGTACCCCGGATGTGGAAAACAGTAATTAGAGACCAAAAATCAAAATGTTCACACACTGAAGCAAATGCAAAAATATCCACGCAAGTCAGACATTCCATAAGTGATTTGTGGCCAGTATAAATTCCACCGATCACAGCTTTACATTGTCTCCTCTTGAGTCCGAAAAGACAACCCGAGAGGCTTCTTTTTGGTCTGCCAATTTTGTAAACCTACAAATGGATATGTCCCGCGAAAATCCTCTGCGATAGGGAATCACTCACCAAAGTGAGCAGGCAGTCCTAATACGCTTGATGTCTTCGATAGCCTTAATTGTCATTGTCAGTTACTCTTACTTAAACTACGCCAATATTCTACACAATTTTTAAACTCAAATAAATTGAAGTGTAAAATACGCTGGTGTCAATTAAAAAAAAGAATATAAGTCTAACTACATTCAATTAACTAACCCTAAGAAAATATTCATTTTAGTCATTATAGAAATCTTCAAACCTGTTGTAACTTGTAGTGGTTAATTATATCCTGATCTGCCGGGCAGGATTGTGTAAAGGCATCCAATTGGTACATATGATACATGTAACGCCATAAGGACGTTAAGTGCGTCTGAAAATTTATAAAAAATTATTGTAAAGAAACATTTTCTAATATATTAAAATAAAAAACTTACAGGGATTTCAAAATCAACAAAATATTTGGCAGCGACACGAATATGTTGTAGTCTTGGCATAAGTTCACAATCAAAACAACACATTGTGTCTCCTGTAAGGAATCTGGTCGCCCGATGTGCCAAATGATCGTTTATCTTTTTTAAGTGAGCTAACAAGGCATTGTTCTTACTTTCGTCCTTTTTGACTAACATAAGTTTTAGTTTAGAATATAAGTTCTCAATTAATGTTGCTACTTCTTTGTCCTGTACAAAAACAAAATTTTCAATTTTCCGCACTTTATGATGTTTACATGTTTCTTACCTGAACAAACAAATTGTATCCACCTGGGATATTTTTCATGATGTGCCTTTCGATTTTGTCATTTTCAAGAATCGCTAAACCATTATCGATCAGGATCGGAGGATGTGTTGCTTCGAAATTGGTGCGGAAGTCAGGTGGTGGTTTCTGCATATCTACTGTTGTGACCTAAATAGGAAGAAAAGATAAAGTTTTCAAGATTTCGTTTTTTTGTTGTTTTTTTTTTTTTTTTCAATTAATTTTTATTGTTGACAAATTTTATTTTAATACACGTTTATGATTCACATGGTTATCCATGTTTTTCGTGTATGGTGTTCGTGCTGGTGTTCAACATCTGAAGGACCACACGCCACTCGTTTCTGAATCAGAAACGCTAATCATACATCGAAGTTATTTTGAAAATTTACCGTCTATAAACCACAAATATATGGTGCCACTTGACGATTCTATTTCCAAAGGTAAAAGGGGGATTAAAAAAGCAACAAAAGGAGATACCCTTTAAAATAAAGTTTAAAAATGTATCCAGATAAATCTGCAACACGCTGAAACAGCTTCTTGCGTATACGTTCTTGAAATAATAGAGCCTATTTGCGATAAGGTGCCTCAATTAAACTCAAGGGTTTCATATTGTTAGCGTATGAGAGAAGTTCCCCTATGAGTAAAAAGCGGATTTACATTGACGGAACACAAGAGGTTGGCAAACGAAAAGCCAATATAAGAAGAAAGTCTTGACCAAATACAACAAAGAGATTCCTAATCACGACAAGACTGAACTGGGCAATGTCCTGTCATTAATTTAATTTAATCTGGCATTGGACTTCGCATTACCAAAATGCAGACCTGGGCATTTTTCAATCGATTAACAATCATAATTAATTAAATCGATTAAGTTTTCAATCGATTAAAATATTAATTGGCTCCCTCGATTGAAAATTCAATCGATTAAAATATTAATTGGCTCTTTCGATTGAAATTTTAGTTGGCCAGACAATTAACGCGTTAGTCGAATAAAATCTCAATCGACTAAATTATCAATCGGCAACCCAGAATAAAAATGTAAACGATTAACATTTCAATCTGATTAAAAATGTAATTGATTGACAAATCCGCAAATTGTTAAAAAGTTGAAGTGAGTAGAACTCGTTTTCGGGCGCAAGTAAGCTGGTGGGTATGTCAAGAGGAGGAGAGGGATTGAACGAGGTTACTTAAGACAGTAACTTCGCTTTTGAAAACCATGCTGTACGTCGTGAAAATTATACCTCTTCCGATAGTGAAGCCAATAATGAAGGTGGATGTTTGATGTTATTTCATATTTCTTTTTGATATGAAGTATGTAAATATAGTTGGAACTCATTCTGCGGATTACTGTACCACATCTAATCGGGGACAGAGATATGGCAGACTTTCTGTCGAGCTGCTCGTGGAACTAGACGTGGGAAGAAGCCAGGTGTCCGACAAGCAAGCCTCGCTTACTGTTCGAAAAAGAAGGCGGGTTGGAAACTCAGCAAGTACAATTTATGCTCCTAATTCTACAGTGGCTGAACAAGGCTGTGCATACATCTGACAACGATTACTACTTCAATCTTGATATTGACGTTGATCCCGTAATGTTGGCTGGAGCCGACGGTACGGAATGGACATTAGTTACGCCTGGAGAGGGTGCGCCAGGTAGACGTGCCTAGCACAATGTGCTCAAAGAAATACCCGGGCCCACAGGGCATGCAACAAGAATTGTTATCGCTGGTAGCCCGGCAAGTGCATGGCGTTTATTTATACGTAGATATAGAAAATTGCACTCTGACTGAAACAAGGAGGCGGATCGAAAGCGAAGACCTTGAAACTTTTAACGGAGTTATGAATGCCCGAGGAGTTGCAGGTGCAAACGACCTACCTGTGCATAGTTTGTGGGCTGATAACTAGGGTCTACCATTGTGTAAAAAGGCTATGTCATCGTTTATGCGAAATACTGCTCTTTCTTCGTTTTGATAAACGATTTAGTCGCTCTCTATGTCTGCAGACAGACAAATAGGATAGTAAATATTTAGTAAATGGCTTTCCTTATTCAGGGAAGGATGACTCTCGTTCAGCTGATGAGCGTCTATCTGACCATGTGGTAATGAAACCGAAGAAATCCTTTATCAACAAAGGTAGAAACGTAACTACCGATAACTATTTTACGTCGGTCGTGCTAGCAAAAGAACTTAAAAGAAATGGAACCACTCTTTTAGGAACTGTGAATAGAGCCAGAAGGGAGGTGCCTGCTCAAATCTATGAAGGAGCAGCTATATACCTCAAGAGTATATAAAAGTGATGATATGACTTTAACTGTCTTTCAGGGCAAAGCAAAGAAAATGTTCTTCTGAGCACCCTTCACTCAGATATAAAAATCAGGGGATAACGCGAGGAAAACACCCGAAAGTGTTGAATCCTACAATGATACTAAGTACGGAGTTGATATTATAGATCAAATGACAAGAAAATATACCGTCCAAACAAGTACAAGGCGATGGCCTATTCACTCATTTGAGAACACTCTTGATTTAGCTGCAATAAACGGGTGGATCATATACATATAAGGAAGTGACCTCTGAAAAAATATCCCGTAGTTTTCCTGCAAAAGTTGGCAGAGGAGCTTACGGACCCGAATATGAGGACCGAAAATGTGTTTCCAACTCCTGTGCGTAATCTAGAATTTGACCAGGAACCTACATAGTCCACAAAGTATTGTCAAATTAACGCACACTACAAAAAAAATAGGACAGTGAGAACATGTACTACCTGCACAAAATCAATTTGTGGAACTTGTACACACAAATTTTTCACAGCATAGCCTATCCTTTTTTTCTATATAATCTAATGTCGATTTGCATTGATATTTTACAAAAAGTCCACGCCAATCAATGACAAACGAGTTCAAATGAACAACTTTTAACGCGATGAGAATGTAACTATATAGTAGCTCATATCCGTGTAAATTGTCAGATTGACATTTTCTGAAAAAACAACATCACGAATAACGTAAAAATTATGAAAATTGTAATTTAAAAGATTTTGGCGTGATTGCGGATGAATTTGGTAGAGTAATAGTTGAAGATTGATATGTGATGCTCAATGACATTCAACATTCAGTTGTGACATTTCTCATGGATGTGTGCATTTTTCGGTGTACTACCGCCTATTTTTCGGGTGTAGCACCAGACTCATTTGACGTCCACTTTTTCTTGCAGTGCAGGTCAATTGAAAGAAAAGTGTAACACTTCTGCTAGAAAACATGATCAATGGAAATCGGTATTAGTTTAACAACACGCCCATACTTTACTTAATACTTTACTCCCTTCGGTGTTATTTCTTTAAATGAAAATTCGTTCCATAATTTCTCCATGCCAATAATATTTGACAACTCAAGTCATACATATTTATGGAGATGACAATAACTACAGATATGGTTGATGATACTGCATATCCGCGAGACTACTAATGTGACTTCCGCGTAAGTTAAAGTTAAAGTAGAATTTTCAGCAGACACTAAATTTTTTTTTATTATAATGGCAAAATTATTGCTGTCATTCAATTGAAACAAATTTATTGCTGCGACCTTATTGTAATCTGTTTCAACAGCAGCAGACCAATTTTGTTGCAGTTTGCTGCATTGGTTTACTGTACCGTAATAGTAATCCGTTTCAGAATTTATTGTTACATATTGACCAGGATTGGAACGATTTTCTCTACCGCACGAGCATACGCAAAATATCCATGAAAATCGTTTCGCATGAACCATCTTAAATGTCAGTAAGCTTTGCGATAGTATTTCCAAGACCTTTCGTCTTGTTCTGTTCTCGTTTACGCTTGTACCATTTGTTAATCCGCCGTTCATTCAAGCTAAATTTCGAAAGGTTTCTGTTTTATTTCTACGACGTTGAATACTTTATTCCATTTTCACATAAAATTTTATGTTAAAACCAGCTGAGAACGAAAAATAATCTTTACTTAATCGGCTGTTAAATGGAAACTAAAGATTCAAAATGGCTGAAAATCTAAATAGATGATAAAAGAAGGTGTATGAACTAAGCAAAGCTTTGATGCGTAAAGAAAAATAAGAATTAAATATATTTTTTGTTATTTTTATACTTTTGATTCGTCTAAATGAAATAAATCATTGACGAGAAATTACAACTTATATAATTTTATCAAGGCACATGAATTTCGTTTGTATATCAGAATGGAGAACTCTTGATTGCTCTCCAATTCTGCTGATTTCTTTTTCGGCTAGTGTTCGAGACTCAAATTATAAAACAACCATGATTATAATTTTTTATAGAGAAATACCATATAAATATCATACAAAATGGAATGTAAGATATCCTGATTAAGTTCAAAAGAAAACCACTCCACATTGTCTCTGACCATCAGAATTCTAATGAATAATGCCATAAATATATTTTATTATCGTGTTTACTTACTTTGCTATCAAACACTTAAGATTTGAGTGCCGGTATCTTTAAAGAAAATATAAAACAAAACAATTGTTGATAAGGATATGATTCGCAAGAGCAGGTTTTCAATAGGCACTAACCAAAGTTAACGCATATATGTATTAAATAAACTCGAGTTTTACTCAGACCTTTCCTGAAGATAGTACTAATCAAAAAACAATCTTTTGGATAGCTTTATGTTATTGAAAAATAATAACATCTGAAAACATGCGAAATGCTATGTTAAAAGGAAGTCTTAATGTAAACCTAAAAAGCAATTATAGTATGTATGTCCTCAAAGAAAAGCAGAATACACCTTACAGCTCAAGTTCCAAATAGTACAATGAATGAACTAAACATACGGGGATATATTTGGCAAATTAAAATTCTCAATCTCAGCTAGGTCAAACAAGGTAAGGTCGATGATGAGACCTGTCGCTTCTGTATGGAAGACGATGAAACTGCTGAACATGTCCTGTGTGACTGTGAAGATCTGTGCCGCATAAGGCTAAGACATCTAGGATAGGCATTCACAATGCCAGAGGATGTTTTAAAAATGGCCTCCAAAAATATCATCATAAGCTTTATTAAAGACCTTAAGTTCGAATGGGCACCCTAGGGCATTTAGAGGTAATATCACAAAAGATCCTATAGGTCGCGGTGACTAGATGAGAGGTGGATAATAATAGGTCAAGCAAAGGATTTAAATTATGTTACATTCGTACCACTGGATCTTTAGAAAGATTTGATACTTCAAGCTATGAATAATCTACAAGACATCACTGGCGGGATGGTCAAAACCGCATCAGTCTGCTTGCACATGACACATGACTTAGGATTACAGATACAATTTGCAGCAATGGGAATCTTGCATGAGCTGTTCGCATTGCACTCTTAATCCAGAAAGAGCTAAGCTAGCGCTCATGATTGGTCATCACAAAATATACCACAAATTTAAGATGGAAGAGATGACACAAATGAAATAACGTTTCAGCAAGATTGAGACATGAAGCACTCCGCTAAATGAGTATAAAGGTGGATGGACAGTGCCCAGATGTTAATCAAATTAAAAATTGTTGGGCTTACATAAAGCACAATTTCGTAAATACACAATGCATCACCATCGTCAGTAGATATTTTATGAAGTTACGTACAGGAGCAAATGTGGTAAAATTAGTCATGCTCAGGCGTATTCAATGAATTTTAAATGTAAAAAACTTGGACTTTAAATGTAAAAAGACGTGAACAAAGTACTGAATGCCTTAGGTTAATTTACTGCTTTTTAACAATTCTTCAATTGGGAAAACTCAAGCGATTTTTTACTTTTATTACTAATTATAACTATTAACGCTAAGTCTTAAATAAATACTTTTGAGGGTTATTAACAGAGGATGAAGTTGGATGGATGGATCGAATGAAGGGAGGTTGAGGCACTGATTTGGGTACCCTCAAACGCAGGTCACCACAAATCCCATTGTTTACCCTCCAGACTTCATTGCAATTGCTATAGGTTCCAACTGTACGCTCTTACTAAGTTCAAAATTGGCCCCCAGGAGGTTTGAACCAAGGAATCTATAACGCTTTCTTGAGAGAGCCGGATAGTGACAAAGAAAGTGAGACCAAGATGGACAAGCTCGTCCGCCTTTTATGTACGAACTCATCAATGGATTTTTCACCACACCACAGATTTGTAGGTTAGAACCGGTCGAATGCCGCTAGTGTACATCCATGGGATCATCCGCGGTTTGAGTCCCCATCTTTTCCCTATAGTTCTACGGCACATTGCGAAGGCTAAGAGCATTGTTCGCTCTGTCCTCAAGGTGTGGTTTCCAGTATAGCTTTTTATCTAATATGATGCCTGGGTATTTCACCCTGTTCTTCAGCTCCAAACGTGTGGAGCCAATAGAGGGCAGGTTCAATTTGAAAAAGTTTCTTTTCTTAGTAAAAAGACCTAGATCAGTTTTCAATGGATTGATGCGCAGTCCCAAATCCGTAGCCCAGTCTATATGACTAGTCGGATCGCATTTTTCACCAGTCCGCAAAGTTCTGACTCATATCTACCGGTGACTAAGATCACTAGATCGTCTGCGTAACATCCCGTTTTGTACCCCCATCCGGGCGAGTGTTTGCAAGAGATTATTCAAAATGAGTACATCTAAGAAAGCTGATAAGATACCGCCTTAAGGTGTACCCATGGATGAAGGATAAACTATAATCTCCACTAAACTAAAGGTGGAGTACTTGAGCGCTTTCCCCGAAAAAGCCCCAAACGATCCAGGCAGCGCGTAAGGTTTCACATGAAGACACTAGATGATATGTAATGGAACTGTCAAATGCCATAACTTGCTGATTGACGAGTATGTGCTGAAGAAAGGTATCAATGTAATGAAGGCAATTATAACCAATGACGGTTGTTCGGAATCCATCTAGATTTTCATGATCAATTACAGCATTTGTCAACTACTTAAAATTATAACTGAAATTCTAAGAATAAGCTAGCTTCCTTGTTTTGGTCATTAATGATATAAAATGTAAAAAGTATTTCTATAGAATACATACAGTCGAAATTCAAAAATTATTTTACACCTTTCTTACCTTTAATACAGTCGAAATTCAAAAATTATTTTACACCTTTCTTACCTTTAAACTAATTGTTTTCAATTCTGCCAGCAGATACAAATCCATGAAATATTCCTGGCAAAATAAACACGCTCCTTTTCGCCGACCATCGATTGTTGAAGCCTGAAATCAAAAATAAAATTCAATATTAGCATGCTCATAATAATTTAATTAATAAAAAATAAAATTAAAAACATTTACAAATCTAATAAACGCGAAGGTACAGTTCATCAAAGCATTTTATGATTTTTCTGCATGATTTACCATTTTAGCTCGACTGATTTTGTTTCAGCACATAGATAAACTCTCACATTATTCATACCGTTATTAAGGTGTTTTCTCTTTTACCTACCCACTTATTACATCTCTTTTACATTCAATGCAACGCCGCCGCTGGCTTACTTTTTACAGTCATTTTCTTGGCGGAGAATGAAAGACGAATAAATGTGGCATGGCGCACAGACTAGAGTAAGTTTCTTACCTTATAGAAGTCAAAGCGGTCGCCTGTCGTATTCGAAAGAACGAAAGAAATGCCCTCGTACTCTGCGGGCAGCACACAATGGTATTTCACTGTTTAAACTGCTGGGTTACTTTACTAGTAGTTTGTGATGGAAATCGGAATGCTTATAAAATTTATTCAGACCCATTTGGAAATAAATGTGAACAAATAAATTTTGTGACAAGAGATGGTTTATAAAATGGGTCACAGAGTATTCGTAAACACAAGTGTGCATAGTTTTTCAGTAATGTTTTAACAAAACCGACTGACTGGAAATTTCTTAAATCTGGCTGTGGTCCCAATAAATTCATAAGCAACGTGACTGACAGCTTTGTTTAGCAAGTAACGATTATGAGCGAAAAAAAAACAAATCTAAGTGAAACTTTCATTCCTAATCTACTACAAAGATTATCTCATTGTTAATTGATATTAATGATGCCAGCTAAATCTTGAGCCTTAATCCAAATTTTGGAGAAGTGTTTTCTATTTTTCTGACCTTACTGACCTAATCTTTGACATTGATAAAATATAAATAGAATGAAGCCTAAATGTACAGAAAACATTAGTTTTAGTTAATTTTATATGATTTTCTATTTTATTTCCGTTAAAAAAATTTCAGAAAGCTTATTTCTGTATGAACTGAATATAGAGGGTGTCCTCCCGCTCATATGGTATAATCTTTCACATGGTGTATCGATTCAAGTAAAATAGTGGAGACAGATGGGTCCATAACTCTGAAAGTATATTGGCTAAATCAGTGTGGCTTTTTTTTAGTTGATATTTTGAATTTACAATTTCGGTATCATTCGTCCAAACTTCTAAGTTTGAGGGAAACTTCCAAGAAACTTAAGATTTCGACATAGGTTTTCTATGCACAATTCGATAGCGTACTATGTACCCTTTCCTAAGACCTCTAAAAGATATAGCTTAGATATTTGTGTTCAGAATAGAATTTATCAAATATATTTAAAAAGCTAACCAACTAAGAACTGATATCATGTTCTTTTTTGTAACTCTTTTTCCTCCAAAATTCGTTATCGTATAGATATTTGTTATGATCATTAATAGAGAAATGAATTGATATAGATTCGATATCGAAATTTGAAAATTCGTTAACATAACTTCGGATCTTTCATAAATTTTGATATTTTTCAACGTTTTCTTCTTCGAAATTACATCAGACTGAAATATTACTGTATATACACCTGGGATAACGAGAAATCTAACCATGAATGGCAGCCTTTGTCGACATTTATATTTCAGGGGAAGACTCCAGGAAGTTTACAAGTTTTAGTATATCGAAAATTTAAATGCCAATATATCCGGTATTTTTAGCTTCCAAGAAATTTCGGAAATCCTCCAACAGTCTAAAAAAATTATCCCCTTTTCTCCGGTTGATTGAACAAGTATTCGAACGTTCTTAAGGGTGGTATTTAATTTCGATGTTCCATAGCACAACAAGCTCCTGAAACTTATGTTTGTAACCAGTTCTTATCACAAATTTGCCTTACTAAGATGATATGTACTTTTTGTGGGATTGTAAGCGTGAAGTTATCTGAACAAAAACTTATTGTTCAAAAGAACTGAATTCACTTTTTTACTGACTTTGATTATCAAGATTCTGAAAGGAAAGCAAATATTTAAAGAACAAAAATGAAATATTGTACATTGTAGCTATGGAATTACATTGTTTCAATTATTTCAATTTGTGACATTATGAAAATCGAGAATTATTGCTGTTACAGGGTTTTGTCTCACTACTTTGCGGCATCTTATGCATTTGTTTGGATAACAGTTCAAAAGTATCAAAATATGTAGGTACATAAATTGCTTTCTGATTAACGCATTTTCCTTTTAAATTATATCTTCTCCCCTTTCATAACAAATTATAAATATAAATAAATTCATTATTAAAATTGTCACAAAGATCACCCTTAAATGTGTATATAATATTTTTCTCTTAATTAATGTCTACCAAAAAATATATTAGTATATACATACGAGCATATAATATCCAATCACTGATAATTTGTAAGAAACTCTGACTCTTAACAATGCATACAGTAAAAACAAAAAGCTCTGAGTTGAACATTAAAAATCACGTAACCGCAACTTTTTAAGACAAAACACATACAAAGAAAACATTTTTCATTTCCTGTTGAACTTAGAAATCCCGCGATATATGGTGTGAACTTGTAGTAACTGTTGGCAATTCCACCTACTACCCTATAATTACCGGGCTTTGTTGCTTTCTCGACCACATGGTAATTGATTACTTCTTATGTGTGCATTATCTGGTATAGTTTGTATAACTAGTTACATACATATACATATACCTATTATGTGATATGAGTGAGTTTCGGTCCAATGAGTTGCGGGTAAACATTGAATAATTTGGTCCAAAGTTCAACAACCTTCACTTTTCACACAACTCATTTTCTTCAAGGTAACGACTTTTCCAGTGTAGCACTAACCCAGATTTATTCACTGTCAGAATCAGAATTCATCGAGTAAAAACGATAATAACTGGAAACGAAATGGTTAAACAGAATAATTGCATTCATAGATTCTTAGGAAGCATTATTGAGTTTTATTTAAATTAAGCTCGTTAACGCAAAATACTTGTTTAGCCAGGTCAGCGAAACATGATGATATCTGTCTTGACTCGAATATATATAAGCATTATGTCAAGATGAACTTCATTTAAAATTTTAATACAATTAAAGGATGAGATTTATCTTAGAAAAGCCTTATTTCATTTTTATTGTTATTATTAAATATATTGAACGAATGTGAAAGAATTTTTGAATCAATAATATCATCACTTCATATACCCTATATCAACCTTCACATTCATTACAATTTTTAGTACATGCTTTTTAAAAACAAAGCGTTTCGTAGCACCACTTGACGTTTCAGGCAAGGTAGGCTCATTGTCCTTTTTGCTTCGAAGTTAGTGCTCAACAAATTCAAAATTTTAACCAAGTGTTTTTAATTATTTTAATATAAATAAAACAAGTCATCAGCAATATTTTTTCATACCGAAAAGCCTTAAGCCTGTAGCTTAAAAGGAGCTATTACATCTGTCTATACTAAAAATGCAATACTTTTTGTGTTTGTTGTACTTTTTCATTATCTAAATCCAGCAATAAACGAAACTATATGTCTAAGGGAGGGAAATTTAGCTACATATATTAAAGCAACGACACATAGAGGGTTTCATTTTGAGCACGTGGATTTAAGCTTACTATGAAAAACTAATGTTATTGATGTATTTTTTTAAGACAAAAAAAAAATAGGGAACCCACTGTTGTTCAAAACAACACTTTTTCATCGCAATAACCACCAGAACATTCGGTCTTAGGAAGCAATCCGTATTTTTTTTAAATATCGTAGCGCTATTTGTACTATACAGAGTGTCCCGTAAGTGATGTGAAACCCGAAGGCTATGGATAAGTCATACTTAGACAAGTAAAAAATTGTATTGGTGGGGGGAGTGAAATTCTAACGTTTTCCGAGATAATGTGACGTTAAGATATTTGGGTATGTTTTTAAAGATCACCCTGTAATTTCTGAACTTTACACCCTATGATGATTGTTTAAAATGTGCTAATTGACAATGGTCTATAAAATGTTCCCTCCACCCCTCCATTTTGAAGTTATGGTTCAACAAAGCTAAGATTTCGGAATTTTAACTCATTTTTTTCTATTTAGCCACTATTTTTATTATAAAACACGGCATCAATACGCTCTGTACCCAAAATGTAACCCTTTTTGCGATTTTTGCACTCTTTCATGGACATATCCAGTGAAACTTTTTTCGCTGTATTTGCGTAAGAAAAAGTGCAAAAAACGTAGAAAGGATCAATTTTTGGGTACAGAGTGTAATAGGTCATTTTTAAAGTGAAGCTTTTGGGCTTTTTAAATCCTATATGAAAAACTGGTGTTGATGATGTGTTTTTTGATAAAAATAGTAGTTAACAAAAAAAAAAAAAAAAAAAAAAAAAAAAATTCCGAAATTTTAACTTTGTTGATAAGCAATAACTTCAAAACGGAGGAGGGAAAATTTATAGACCGTCGGAAAGGTCCTACGATTATCTAACTACCGAAGTTTAAATCTATGTGATCTATGAAAACATACCCGAATATTTTTAAGTCCCGTTTTCTCGGAAACCGTTAAGATTTCCCTCCCCCCACCCATACAATTTTTTGTTCACCTAAGTATGACCTATCCATAGCCTTCGGATTTCACACCACTTACGGGACACCTTGTATAAAAAATAAAGGTTTTATAGCAGTTTTATAAATCTTGTACAACGCGTGTTTTACTGTGAAAGTGAAGGAAGAAAAGTTATAAAAGGTAAATTTCTATTGCATTTAGCTCTAACGTTTTTGCTCACCTACATTCTGTAAACATTATATTTTCTCAATTTAATAAAATATGGCACATAGTTATTGTGAGATAGGGATAGTGTACGCTGTAATATCAGTGTTGTTCTAAAACAACATTGGGTCTAATTTGTAATTATTTTGCTTGCTTAGAGAATGTACTACTTAATATCTACATATTCGGTGTATTTTATAGCTATAATAGCAGTACATATAAGCAAATAGAGAATTAAAGTCTTTGCGCATGCAGGGGTAAGTCGATTTGTCTACGATTTTGAGATCTACATTTCCCAGTGTAGAAATGGGTAAGAAGACTGAACTTGGAATCAGTGAGCCGGCTTAGACAGTGCCATTTAGGAATAGTTTTACGTAAGTTGACTTACGTAAATTGAAAATACCGTATTACGAAAAACTATTCCTACTTTAATTTGGTTTCTGATGCGGTATTGAACTACAAAAATTAGTATTCACATAAGGAATTGCTTACAAACTTGAATGCGTGTTTGTTCATTGATAGGGTGATTTTTTATTTAATTTTAAATAGAAATTAGTTGTATTAAGAAGGAAAAAAGTGCAACCGGTCTGAGAGAGACAAATTCCCTTATAGACTTTTGTAATGAAGAAATGTAAAATTTTTAAATTTTCTTTTATGCTCCATTCTCTTGTGTATACGGTATACAAACAAACTCAACATTTCTCATTTTTCTGACAAATTTGACAACTTTTGAAGCTTTAATACGAGTGGACTAAACGGCAACCTGATTAGTACATACTATGTAAATCGACTTAGCCGTTAGACTTGTGCATTATCTTACCAACAATAAAGTCTTTTTACTCTTTTTACTCATTAGTTTCCAAAATAGAATGTTGGAATGTTGTCTGTCGGTACAGACCATAGGAACTGTTTACACGGTTACACTTTCAAAACTGATAAGCAGTTCAAATGTGAAATTCGCTGATCATATGACTATAAAACTAAGAGGGGGCAGGTATCTTTTCACTAAAGTTACTACTAAGTTATCATCATTCAAGGTTTTACAGCGAGTGGACACAGTTAGGCGTTGGGCCCAGGCCAGTCGAACTTTTGTTGACGTGCCGAAGACAAATAATGTTCAAAAAATGTAACTACTGATTCATTAGATTGGTATATCTCCAAGATATATTAATTAGTGGCACTCTACCATATAGACCTTCGGTCTAAGAGGTTCTATCTAATTTCTCACCTACTTGATATGTGCAACGCTTCTGGTTGCTATATAGGTGACACTATGATCAAAAAGATGACAAATTTAAGCTGCTGATAGAGCTCCGTCCTGAAATTGATAGAACTCTATTAAAGGGTAAGAGTAGCCCAAAGAAAAGGTCGCCCTTGCAATGATTATTTGGCTGGAGGTACAAAAAAAGCCTAGGCAATTTCAGCATTACCCTGCCAATGATACAAAGCTTAGCGGCTGGATTATTTTCCCCAGTTTGAGAAAAATCAGTAGAGATACATTGTTTACTTGCACAAAGAGATTCAGTCAAGTTGTGTGTCGCCGATTTCATGTCTGAAAATCGACCGAACAGATAGAGATAATATCGAATACTTTTAACAGATCTCACGCAAATGGAATTTTTTTATAAAGACTCAACACTAAACATCAAAGCTAAATTTTATTTAGGGCAGAAAACTACCAAATGAAAGAGAATGCGCCCCAATAGTAAAACAAATAATTTGTGATATTTTTAATTCCAATGTTCCACGTCAGTTCCTGGACCTCAATTTGAGCACTTTTGTTAATCAAACAAATTCAACATTTTCTTAAATTGTAGTTTTAATATTAGATATACCTCAATTAATATTGAATTCATAATTATACGAAATGTGTATATATGTAAATTTTTTTGGGACACCATGTTATGTATATGGAGCCACTTTGTCAATGACCAATATCGTTAATAGGTGAATAGTGTCCACTGATGTCTTATAAACCGTGAAGGATTGATAATTCTGTGGGTGTTGTGTTAAGGTTTAAGCGCCTATTCAAAAATTACACTGGAGACCTCATTACTCCTAGCAACTTCACCGTCTAAAAATCTGATTAATCATCTGCGTTGCGTACATTAATATAAGTATATAAAATAAACATAATTGTATAGTAAAGAGCAGAAATTGATCCTTATGGCATATCATAAACGATTTAATTCCATTAACTTTTACAGCATGCCGTCGTCTGTTGAACAAATTTAAAACATTTAAAATGAGAGTACTATGTAAATAGGCAGAAGTTGAATATGATTGCAATTTCCAGATTTTCTGAGATTTAGACATAGGGTTATATGGAATTAAACTACAACTAAATTACAACTATATAAAATTTATCTAAAGCTTTTAAATTAATTACTAATCAGACAAAATTGATTTTAACAAGAGTTTCTATGTAAATGCAAAACATAAAATTTAAAAGGTTATCTTCAGCTAACACTTTTTTTCACCATACATTTCGAGAAGAAATCTTACAATAAAATTTTTTCTGTAATGATTCAAAGTTTTGTACATATACGAGAGAATCCAGCTTTATATCGTCGTAATGATTAAGATCTTTCATAAACTTTCGATCGTAAAACCGGTTCAAATTCCGCAGTTACTAATAAAAAAAATTGCAATGACTTCATCTTCGGATTCTCACATTTATGGTGCACTACTTATTTGGATCCGATGGTTCAGAGACCTTTTTTATTCCATCTTTTGATACTTGTTAATGGACTTCTAAAAAATATTGATCTTTATATAGTAATAGTAAGTGTAAAAGTTCAAAATATATATATATATATTTTTTTTTAATTTCAGATACGCAATGCCAAGGCATCTCGCAAGGCTACGCTAATAAGAGAAATTATAAATTCATATACATAAATATATACATACATACACGTACACTAAATTAATCTCAACTCGCTAAACGCAAAAGTTATTCTTGAAACAAAACGATTGAACTATGATTCATACCCGGCCTCACAAACTCATGTGACTCCAGAACTCAAGATCTTGTTCCGCCTGCCTTATGGCACTATTACTTCCAAACGACTAACAATAAGTATATACATGCATATTATAGCCATCCAAGTGTTTTGTGATTAATCGTACATTATTTGCTGAGCCTGAAAGACATTCACTATATACAGTACAGGCTACTGCGGCTGCTTTACTCACTTTCCACCAAGTACAATCCAGCTTTTGGTGCTATTTTTCGATATAATTTGCCGCAACACATCGTCGTAAATGATGAGGTCATGTGACGAAACTAGTTGTTAATTTCTTTCGAAACATGTCTTAAATATTTTTCTATCAGATTGCGTGCTGCATGGCATTTGTAGTGATAGCTTTTTTTTTTTTATTTAGGTATAACTAACTATAACTAAAGTAAGACAATGATTGGATAATACTCTTAAGTGGTAGAAGTTACTGATAAGCAGAAAAATTTAATCAATTTATGTATTATCTATAAGAAATTTTATATACTTTTCATGTATAAATCACAAGATCACTTTAGCAAACAAAAAATACGTAAAGAGCTTACATATATTTAAGTAAAATTGTATGTATATAACCCTTTTGTAGCACATACATTGTATGTATTTATTAAAAAAATATCCAAATAGTACACCAAAAGTTCAATATTTTTTACGTCTGTAGAAGTATGGAAATAATGTTAATCATATTCAGCTATTTCCAGATCGTCTGAATTTTATGAAATGTCAAAGTTGAATTGATGCATAAAAACTATGCTTGGAGAATATAAAAGCCGATTTATATGGACTATGTCATGTTATACATATATAGAATTTAAACTTCAGTGTTTTACATAACCATAGATAAGTATTTAAATACTAGATCTATATATACCTAATGCTTGTGATACAACATAGGGTAAATTTAACTATAGGTACTACCTAATTAATTGGAGAACCATGATACACATAAATCGGGATAGTTTGAACGGTAACGTGTCTGAAGCTATAGTTCGAATTGTCACTTTTCATTTTCATTTTTGTTTTCATTTGTCACTGTTGTCACCGTTGTATATGTGCTTACACAAATTTTATATTTCTAGCGACTACCAGTTTGCGCTGTTATTAGGGTAATTGCAATTACAAAACAATTTTTGGGGATATAGAATAACTCGAAATTATTCGTTCGTTTTTCGGGGTATTTTTTTAGAATACTCAAGGTAAACACACACGGAGTAAAAGGAGGATAATTTAAATACCCAATTAAATTGATCCTATGTGTACCACAGGTATAATGCACGCTTTTTAAAAGCGGCATTTTGAGCTCAACAATGCATGCTGGCAGTAAAAATTAATATTACCACTACAAGGCATAGTTTTCCACAATTATCGACGTTAATTTTTTTTTCTTAGCATAGATATTGAGGATTGAAAATCATACTACACATATATTCTATTAATATTGGAAGATTTTCCTTGTAAGAAAAATTAATTTAAGCGGATAACTAGACAAGGCCCTGTTGACGCACTAGCTATCAAGGTTCGAATCTCAATCACCAGTGACCAATTAGTTTTTTTCCGATTGCCATATATTACATATTTATATATACCTCAAACATTATCGATTTTATTATTATCAATTGGTAAAAAGATAATTTTGGGACTTTCTAAGTTATTTGCTAGTACAATGAAAACATCACGTACGCAATTTCAGCTCTCTACGTCGACGGGTTCTCAGGCAGTGTTCAAATATTTATTGGAAAACGAAATTTTTGCATGACAACCCCACGAAGGAGTTACCCGATTTGTCTCATTTTCGAACTTAATTTTACTTTTTTTTTTAAAGTCCATGTACAAAATTTCAGCTCTCTAAATACACGCGTTCTCGAGTTATCGTGCGCACGGACGGACGGACATGCAAAAATCAAAATAACTTTTAATTTTATACGTGGGTGTTCAATCCATTTTGCTCTACCATCATTATTTCGAGGTTTTACAAACGGAATGACAAACTTAGTATACCTTTTAGATTTCATCTAGGGTATAAAAAGGTATAATTGGCCGAAGAACAATTTGTTCGAAGCCCAAGCTAATATTCACCCGGTAGCCACCAGTATGTTTTGAAAATGTGTTTCTTAGATCGTTAAATTATTTTCCGCATTTTGTTTTAAAGTATTTAGTCGAGTGGTAAAAGTAGACATGTAACATGTAATTTCATAAGGCTTTCTGAAAATTCTCAGTAATCTACCTACATGAAATATCGTCATTTTTCATATGGAAATCTACGAAGGGGTTGCTTGATTAGTTTCAATTTTGAAATTAAACACAAAATTGTAATATAATTACGGTACCCAAAATTTTAAGTTTATGTTTGACCACGATCTCAACCAGTACCCAGAAATAACCAGAAATTTTGTACGAAAAATACAAAGGAGTAGAATTTTCCCATATTTAACATTAGATAGATCAACAATTTTTGTTATAAATCCATGTGCAAGATTTCAGCTATTTAAGTCAATACGTTCTCAAGTAATGGTTCAGATAGCCAAACGAACAGAGAGACACAAAGTTAGTATCTAGCAAAGCAATTATTGGTCAATCACGACCGTATTTGTAATTTTGCAATATCGAACGCCATAGCGTTTAATTTCGAGCTATTGAGTGGTAGATGACGACATACCTCGATCTTTAAGTATATTTGGTGAATAGGGAAAGGGAACGCGGAGGGGGGGGGGGGGGGCAATAAGTGAAAAACGTTCAATATACCTGGCTTTTGTACGTAGATCTTGGACACATCAATGTTCTTAGGCCAGAATACATTTTATGATCAAATAATCACGTATAGGAAGAAATAATGCTACATAATTGGAAGGACTCTTTTGTAGTTCCTATCCATAATATCCATAATAAAAGTGATAGTTCTATCGTATATCATGGTTAGCCATCTCAAACAATACACTGCTTTCGAAGCGGTAGATCAACACTATAGTTAGTACTTAGCAAAGCTTCAAAAACATCGGCTTTCATTATGGGCTGACCCGCTGACCTGGCAAGTATGGGAGTATCCGGAAGAATCCTGAATCCTGGTCGAGTCATCCTCGTGGAGCCATGACATTGGTCCGCATACAAGATAACTCTTCGAGAAAATCTTCATCACCTTATTTTGTTTGGTTTAGCATTACACTATGTATATATTTAAAAAAATGCAAAATTTTTATTAGACAATTTTTGATAAATACATCAAAAAGAAGTACAAAAGTTATTTGAATTCGTACTTTCTTCCTTAAAGAGATATTTTGATGAAAGCTGTTAGTAACACTGGTTATACTTCATTTATAAAATATTAACGTTTTCTACGTGGCAGAAAAATTAGTCTGTTATTAGTCGTGATAGATAAATCCGTTGCAAGTAACATCCAAATTTAAGATTTCCGCAGTAATGTGTCTCGCTTTTTGTAAATAAAAATATATAACTCTACTGAAATTTGCAATCGTAAAATGGTACGCGTTGTTCGAGAATATGTGCACGGTATCAAAGACGTTTATCGTCGGAAGGCCATCACCTTCAATTACAAAGGACAACGTTGAACGAATTAACGAATTGATTCATGTAAACAGGAGAATCACCGTCAATGTTTATGTTTATGAGCTTATAGATGGAGAGGAAGTTGTATTAGGAGTAAGAAGGAGATAAGCCGCCGTGAGTAAGTAAGCCCTCTCTGAATGTAATTTTTATAATAACCCTTTATTCTTGCACATGTTTCCCAAAACTCACAATCGTTACTATCCAATTGTGACTGATAAATGTTGTCCATCACAAAATTTCCCTAGTGACGCTGTACTTTACGGAGACGGTTGAGAAGCGCTAATCTAACATAATTGATAATTGGTTGTAGATAAATTATAGTGTTTTTTTTTCTTCTACCAGTTATATATATGATTTTAAATCTACTATAATGTGTATGATTCCAGCAATGAGAATTAACGTAAAAATTCAACCATCTGTCTACCAAGTTTGTCATCATTAGAAAGGTGAACTAAAGAAAATATACCGTTAATACCGTGAGAAAGTATACATACTTCCACAATCGTTAAGAGGAAAATATAAATAAAGGAACTACATACATTTCTCTTTCCAGCTAAATAAACAGTGGAATTTACTTTTTCCTGTCAGTGAGCTTGTCGTTATGGAAGAATGTTCCCTATAAACTAGTCTTACTAATTAATAATGTAAACTTTCTTTTAGAAAAAAAAAATAATAATTCTATTGGCTAGAAATATTCAAAGGTGATATTTAGCTTTTTATACACATACATACAATGATTACTAGAAACTACTTTTGCTTTCGAGTACCTGGCTAATAGCCCAACTATATACAACATGCTTTGCGTGTGTGCACTACGAAGGTAAAAAGAAAAAAAAGTAAAAGTCCCACAGCCGCGATAGATCATGGTAATTTGTTCTACTTTCTTAATGAATTCTTTTCCGCTCGATATAGCGACTTTACGAGAATTTCTTCAAATCAAATCGCCACACAATTTTTTTACGTGCACAACTCATCGTTTAGTATGAAAAGCTGCAATGAGTTTGATTTTTGTGTATTTTATTTTCTCTCGTTAGTTAATTTAATTACCTAACGCTTCAGGCAGTTCACGCGAACTTTCTTTATATGTAAACAGAAAATATATCTGAAATTCTCAAATACTTTTCATATTGAAAATTTTCTATTTTTTTTTTTAATTAACTGTAGTCAACATTGTGCATGGCATGGCATTCATAATAAAATATAAAAATTTTAAATAAGAGTAAAACCAGTTCCGTAAATAGAAGAGTTACGTTTTCTGGTTATGAACATTGCGTAAGATAATTGTATTCGGATTATTCATATAGAAACCATTTGCACAATGGACCAAAAATTTAAGCGCGTTTTTATTACAAATAAAATTCATTGAAAGAATTTCATGAAGTTACTCATTCGAAGAACTGTTTTTAGTGAGATAATTGAGATAAGACTGCGCGTTTTATTTTTATCATAGCAAAGCAACATTTGTGTGTAATATTTACACATCTTAAAGCAAACTATACACTGTCTTGATAATAAAAACAAATATTTGAATATTATTTCAAGAATGAGTAAATAAATAGGTAAATAACAAATTTGTTATTGTGAGTACGGCGACAAATTATAACGAGAATAACTACAACAGACCAGTCCTTCAGAATCAAAGAGGGCGGCCGGCTGAGTGAATGCTAGAGAGCTTCCCAACACGTTCCATTTTACCTAACCTAATCATTCTATTCTTGTGAACTGCAGAACAGTCCAGTATTAATAGGGAGGAAGATTTTAAGGCATAGTCTGCACATGGGTGTCATCAGCAACGCTCCCCATAATTGTGATATGTTTAATACGGTTATGCAGTGCTGTAGAAGAATTTACAATTCTTAAAAGCTCCCATTATGTTAGATCTATTCTAGATTGGCTGAGCATAAATAAAATTTCTTTTGTTACAAATGAGTGCAAACTCACCTAACATTCTAAAATGTCGACAGAATTGCGAAATTGTGGGCAATTCCATTTCTGCACGTTTACAGCGAAGGTTGGGAATCAGAATCGAAGAAACCTTTCTCTCAATAGTCTTGCCCAACTCGTTCGTATACTGCACTGCCCAAATCAGAAAAATATAACTTTTTCAAAGGAGACGTAAAACATGAGATATCCGCTACAAAGCAATTGGTTATCCTCATTTCGTATAATTCAAATTCTTTACATTTTATTTGGAATTGAATTGCTGGAAATGAATTGGTTATTTGGATTGAATCATAATGGAAGGAATCAGAAATAAAAATTCTCAGAATTATTGTAATTTAACTTTCATTCCTTTCATTCTAAGAATACATTTTTTACCATTTGTATTTAAGCAGGAGTACATAGACACTTAATTACCCTGACTAATTTTTGTCATTAGCCGTTGCGGCGCAGTCATGCAAATAGAAAAATCAACCGATTGTACACATGACGGCAATGGCATCGGCACTATAACATAGCAATTATAGCGGTACGACACTGGTTTTGCCGAAGCAGATGAACACTAAAAACGGTCCGATATAACTCGTGAATGTTAATGAAATTTTCAGGCAAAAATTTTGTAAAAGTATCGTTGAAATAATCGTCCAAATATTTTCTTGTATTAGTGGAACGACCAGAAAGTAATGTCCGTCTTTTTGTTTTTTTACATTAAAAACTCAAACGTTTAAATTTTTAACAAGTTTTTATTTTTAATCAGTTATGTAATCACCCTGATTATCAACAACCTTTTGCTATCTAATGTGTAAATTTTCAATGCCAGATTGATAAAAAAACCAATTGAGCGAATATCTGGAGGATATTTTGGATATTATCCAAATTTTTTGTCACATGGAAAGTGTTGTAGTGATTGGAATAAATAGAAATCCGATAGTGCAATGTTGGGCCAGTACTACCTCCCACCCCAATTCATTAATTTTTATCAGGATTCGTGTGCGGTCATGCGTTATCGTGTTGCAGAATAACACCTTTTCTGTTTGTTTTTCAATTAAAGATCGATTTACTCGATCCAATTGTTCACAGTAAAGGTCTGCATTCACAATTTGTTAAGGTTTCATAACTTCAAAATGAATTAGCTTTGTTTTCTTCGGACATATTATGCTGCAAATGTTCTTGGATGGTCGACCAAGGTTGGTTAAGAGTGCTTAACAGTTCCTCGATTATCTGACAGGGATTTGCTTCCAGTTGCACTTAAATGATAAACAAATATTGACATGCGCAGAAACGTAATTACCTTCTGATCCCCCTAATATTTATTGCACCCCCATACTCCCGAAGATCACTTTATTAGACTTGCAAACATCGATAAAAGTTATGTAATTGTGAGAAGCAGAAGTCGAAAGTAGAAATTCATCACGTGACAATTAAGATGGAGCAACAGAAGTGTGGCTACTTTCCAGAAATGGGAAAATGGCATCAATTTTTTTATAGATTTGCAGGATCGATATATGGTAATATGATTTTAATAAATGATGAAGATCAGGGCCGATTGCATCTGACTGAAAAATAAGGTTGCAGATAATTCAACCACATCAACATATTTAAAAGAAAAATGTCCACAACCAATAACATTGTTGGAACGTCGCAACGTTACAAGCTTACTATACATATATTAAATCATTTTTTAAATTTGTAGTTTTAAGAATACTTCAAACAAAGATCGCATAAATAATAAGATATTCCAAGAAGGTAAAAAAAAAATATAAAATTTTATTTAATGCTAGACACTATGCGGTAACTTTCAAATCTTCTCACATACTAGCTCGGTGCAACTAGGATGAACTGAGATTCTTACAACAGCTGACTGATATTTCAAAGAAAACGAAACTGGAATCATGGGGTGTGTTACATTGGAGTAACCAGGACTTTTTTTTTTTTGGGGTGGGCCAAGTCCCCCAACTTTCGTACATAGGTTTTAACAAACATTTTGTTTGCGAAGTATACCAGCTCATGAGTATTCCCAGCTTTTGACCGACATTTTTTATGCATTGCTCTGAGCACTTACAAGATGTTGATATAATGACTAGAGCCAATGAAATTACATAGATTAAAAAAAACCATAAAGTTTCTAAAGTTACAGAGAGTACCTACAGTCTATAAGTTTTACATCGCGTCACTATTTTTGTAATATGTAGTCTTCTTACGTGAAACCTTAACTCCGCTCCCAATAAAGCCAAACAACTAGATCAGCACTTTTAATCTACTGCAAATGCAGGTACGTGTGCATATTTGGGCGATCTTAATAAGAAAAGTACCAGTACTAGGACCCATACTTCAAATCTTTTAAGTATAAGTACAAGTTCCGGTACTGGTACTTAAACATTTTCAAGTACAAGTCTACATAGGTACTGGTACTGATACTTATAAGGTTCAAGATCTTTCGAAAACTGCAATTAGAAATTTAAAAAAATTTATGGCCCGTTAAATAAATGGATGCGGTTTCCATTTATGAAATATCATAAAATATCGTGTAAGCTTTTTCTGTTTTAATTCCTATATAATTTTGGAAGTTGTTAATACATTATTTGAATTTGCCTTTAGCAAAACAAATATCACATCAGATAATGATTGCTTTTGTGTAGCATTTACAAGACCTGTAAATGAAAATCAACGCTCCACATGTGCGGAGGAGAGCGCTAATTTTCTTTCTATTTTACTGAAGGCGGTAGATTTCTTGAGGCACTGTCGAGATGCAGATAGCCTCTATTATTAGAAGGCGTATTTAAACAATTTACAAAAGCTGAAGTATTTCGCGTTATGCCGGTATTTGTAGTAAGTGCGTTAAGTACCAGTATCGGGACTTTATTTGAGAGCTTTTTAAGTACCAGTACCGGGACGTGTACTTAAAAAACATTGAAGTCCCGGGCCTGGTACTAATACTAATACTTAAGTACTTTACAGGGCTGATTTTAGATCAATTATTTATGTTTTTATTAAGCAGTAATAAGAGATAGTTAAAGTCTGTACACGCTTTAGTTTACGGTTTTCTTTCTGCAAACTTTTTTGGCACCTGTTGCGCTGTTACTTTGCAGAAACCATAGTTGCTCTTAGTGCGACGCAAAGGGAAAGCTTCGCTCACAGCCGGCCGAGAAGATCAAGGGCTGCTTGCAGCAACTTGTATAAATTTGGGCAGAAGTCTTTATTAATTTGTTTTCAGTCTTTCCAAATTTGCTACAATGCTCTTGTTTTGGAACATGTTCTTTATTATTTTTGTTTCAGCCTGTAAGGTGGAAATGTCTACATTGAAAACATTTTTATAATTTTCTACAAATGTCTCTCCATGTTTCAGGTACAACTTTATAAATGAGTCAACTGACTGTGCCAAAGGTAGATTTTCAAACTTATTTTTGAAATTAGCGATAATGTTGTCCATCACTTGGTTGTAAATATGTATGTTCCAATATTCAGATGACCTTGGCCTTGTATCTGATGGAAAGTCTACTAAATTACTTTTACCTAGAGTGGACCTTATCAGAAAGTCTTTTGTTCTCTCCGGTGTCCTTCTCCTTTTCGAGACTCGAGTAATAGAGTAATGTTTCTCTGTGAATATCTCGGTTTCCCAAAGTATTTTTGTCTAGAGCGCTAATATAGTTTTATTCCATAATGTAACGTAACTAATAAGAATATTGAAATTTTTAATTGTCGTTATTTCTTCCTTGTAAAGATAATCATTACTGAAACCGTTGGGATTAGAATCGAAAAAGCTGAAAAAGCTTTTCTTCCGGAAAATTAAACAAAGTTTTACGATATTTTCAAAATTTCATTGATATCAAAGATTCCCGCACAAACTGCCAAAATAGTTCTGTATGATTTCTCCTACGGAAAACGCCTTTGTTCAAAATTCAGTGGAATCAGAGCAATCTCAGAATAGTTTTAAAAAATTTTAAAAAGATTTTAATATATTTTCTTGAATAAAAGAGCTCGTTAAAGCCATTTTGATTCCGATCCGAACGGATTCAATTTAATTACACCTAGGATTCTACGAATATTAACGAATGTTTTTTTTTTAAGTTTTCGTAATTTTCTGGGGGAGGAGGGGCGTTTGCTTTTTAGAAATTCGACTTAGTAGACTTAAGCTGGTTGTGCGCACAACTAAATAAATAACTAAATAAGATTTTTCCAAAGATTTTTTATTTAATTGATACCTAACAAAACACGTCAGTTGTTGTATGAAAAACAAAGATAAAAAATATAAATTTTATTTCAAATACTCAAATATTTACTCAATATACTCGTACAATACTTCATAGTCTTTAATTTGTAAATTTAAAACCTAAATATTATAATATTTTGATTTCCTGTAAATATGTAATGAAGTAGAAGTTGGATATAGATAAATTGCACATCCCTGGAATACAATTTTGAAGATTCCCTAGTTCATTTTTTTATCCTGTATTAAATGTAAATCTGTGTAATGTTATCTAATACTGAAAAAAATGGAAAATTTTATCACTTAACAGCAAAATAAACAAAATCATAAATCCATGAGTTCTATGAATAAATATCCACATATACATTTGTGTATGTATGTATAAAGAGTACACGTTACTAACTACAAATAATTGCAATATTTACCACAAATTAGTCAGTACAATTATGGCTTTAAGGCTATTCAATTATGTCTTTTGTTAAATTTGTGTTGTACGTGTTAAAGTTAAAAACGATCTAATACGTCGCAGGCTGCTAGCAAAATATTAAAAAATATGAATAAGTTTTTCTTGAAAAAATATATATATATATATATATTACAAAAAAATTAGGTACAGATTACTTGCATAAGACTTATGAGGGTAATAAAGCTTCTGCGTTGTGGTGAAGCGCTTTTTGTAGGTATAACAAATTTGAAAGGCTTAAAGTTACTTTTGGATGCCAAAATGTGTGAAAATGAAAAACTGAAAATAAATACCATAGACAGACAGACAGGGCAAACAATTAAGTATCAACTTGATTAAATTATTTAAATTCCACTAATAGATGATCAGACTTTCTCGGTTAAAGTGAAATATTTATTAATATAATTTACATTCGTAACAAATAAACAATTTAAATTTTAATTAAATTCCTATACTATTTACAAATTTCTTTAATTGACTTCACAATAATTCTCAATTAACGTTTCTCTGTTATCGAATTACTCGAATATGTTAAGCGAATCATTGCATTTGACATCGAATGATAATAATTGATACATAAAAAAAAGGATCTTACGGACTGCGACACAATAAATTTTAAGAGTACCGAATAAAAAAAAATCTTGATCTTAAAGGTATCGCAAATACAAAACTAATCAAAAGGCATTTCTGATGGATTTCACAAATAGTAGATAAAGTACTTAAATATCAAGACGATATTTTATATATCTAATGATTCAAAGTGGAGTCCAATGTATCCAATATGTATATGTCTGTATGAACTAATAGCCAATAGCCGCTTTTATAAAGTACAGAAATAAAATCTATGTGATCTTGTTTATTAGTCGCAAATAAATGATTTGATTAGAATTGATTTCGTAAAAAAACATAATATTAAATTTACATAGTGATTTCAGAACTCCGTCATATCTCGTTGATATTACGAAGTTGATTGTTTTTTGATCGTTTCCCTGGTAGTTTTTCAGTGTTTTTTTTTTTTTTTTAATTAACTTGTTGCTAAAGTTTATGAACGTGAATAATTGAGTTTTAAGAGCACAAGTTTAATTCAATTTACATACATACGAATTACGTATAAATATAAATATATCTTAGATATTTGTGGGACCTCCAGACTATGTAGGTATTTAACATTCATACATGTATGAAATGTCATTGGAAAGTACTCGATCCATGCATCTGACAAATAGTTTTCTAAATTCTTTGTAAATTGAAATACTTTCTATGGATTTGTGCCAAATCATATTTCTAATTATTTTTTAACATTCCGAATCTATTTTTATGATTCGAAATTCCAGGGCTGGTCAATTCGTGATTGCTTTATTTTTTCGTTTTTAAATAATGAAATGTTAATGAAAATATTGTAAAATAATTCATATTTATTAAAGCCGGGAGCAGCGGATTTTTTCCAAATGTATTCTAGTTCCGCTGAAGAAGTTCTGTTATTAGTATCTCTGGTTGAAGAAAAGCAGAGAAAAGTGATGAGGATCGATTCGACGAAAACTTAGGCACAACCTACATACCTCGAAAGCTACACGCTACAAGCTACACGAATTGCTAAGCTTCACGAAGCGCAATCTGCTACAATGAGTGCTACAAGCTTCAAGCTAGATATTCGTACATTCGTACAACTTAACATGAATAAATTGACATTTTTTTGAGAGTTTTTCAAGTTTTTAGTGCCATATTTATGTATTTCCTTGCATAAAATAAATTTTTTCCCACTATACGTGCTCTTTATTCATATTACCTACTTATCGTAACCACAGAATGTTTTTGATATGAAACATATGACTTTTACTTCATTATCATGTTGGTGTTATTGCAGCTACAGCTACAAAATTAGAAATTTGGCTAATATCAGCTATACAGCTTGTGTGTAGCTAACACTGAAATTTGTAGCTTATAGCGTGTAGCTCTCGATGTAGATTGGCCCTTAATGCAAAATCCGAATTTGACAAGTGACACAAAATTGTATTTTTGAGTAACCTGCAAAATCATCACGCGTCAACTATTTTGCCGCTCTCGGTGTGACAGCCACTTAAAATATGAAAAGCAGCTCGAATTTTAAATGAAATGTATGCTCAGAATTTAACTTTTCAAAAGACTCAATTTATAAAACGAATAGCAAGTGAAAAACAAGATAGCTTGATTTTAGCTTTAATTACACTTTATTAAAAAGTTACAGAGAAAGTTTCTTGCATTTTCCCCAAACTAGATTCATTAGGTTACTGTAGTTGCTTCGCAGATTAGGTTTATGCCCCATCCTTTTTTCAGTTTTCTTGCTATTTTTAGCGTAAGGTCTTACAAAAATTTACCATGTAGAGTTTCATATTTCCTATTCGGCTAAGTTCGGCAAATTTCAATTTTTTTAAATTTTCTTAAGAAGATGTCGAATTTTTCGGAAAGATTGATTTTATATTTTCACAAATACCTGTCACCCTCAAAATTACATCTGTTAGAAAATACCACCTCTCGAACTTAGTTTTGCGTGCAGGCTGCAATTCTTCTGAGAAATATCAAACCTTTTTTTAACGCATCAAATTACCGTTTTTGTTTAACTAAACTCCTAAATAAAGACAATCGAAAAACTCGCAAAATTAGGTTTGAGTCGAAATGCCAAAAATCAGGCTTCTAAAACTCAAAATATCGAAAGTCACAAGCCTTAAAATTCCAGAATGCTGAAAAAATGTAAATTGTCAGTTTTTTTTTTTTATTTTTTTTTTATTTTTCGGGATTCTAAGTTGCGAGATTCCGACTTTCGAAATTTTAAATAATAAGTTTTCTCGGTGGTAAAGGCTTACCATTGTAAAATAGAACTTTATATACAATACATGCGTACTAGGATTTATAAAAATTACCATATAAGAACTGACAAATGGCGCTGTATGAAGTACTGGGGAGTAATCACAGTCGTTCACACTTATTACTACTCATTGTGGCTCTGTTATTGCCTAAATTCGTAATAGTTTAAAATAATTCTATTGCAGTGTTATAAGATAATCTCCAGAATTTTACAAAAAAACATTATCCGTTGTTATAAGTGCTAGTAAACTATGTGTATTGTCATAATAGAAGATAAAATAAAATCTACAAATATTATGACGTGGTATAATCAGTTAATACTGATATAGAATTAACGAATTTGATAAAATTAACAACCTTGAGGAAAATTATCAGAGTATTGCCTAAAAGCGTATTAAAAGAAAACATCGTGCTATACACCTTAATGGCATATCACTGCACAGAGCAAGCCATTTTATAGATACGACGAGTACCTCTAACTTGTTTTAGTTCCAGAAATTAATGATGAATTTTGTGTCACTACTTTTTCACTCCATTCTTTACAAACAACAGCTTACCTAATTTAGTAGGTATAGTTTAACGAATAATAGATTTCTACGTTTGAATAGCTCATTATATTACTCTAACTCCAAACACATTTTATATCTAGGTACATACATAATTACCCTTAAAATGTTATCTACATTTTCTATTTTTAACCAAAATCAATTTGTAACGACATTCATCATCATCGATCCCTTCTAATCCCTCTTTATTGAACTTCTGTTCTTTTTATTCACATTGAACTAAGAAAATGTAATTTCACATGCACTGAAGGCTAATTCGTCAGCATATAATCAATATATTCGGACATCCTAATACCATACACACCAAATGCACACATATGTAATACAAATTAATTAACCACAGTCAAGATTTAATAACATAAATGAATGCCAATTGTTCTGCTATTTTAAAATATGACCATTTCTTACATTTTACTCGCAATTAAATAAAAATAAACAAGTTTCCATTAATTCCCACGCATTTACGAAATATGAAATGGTGCCAACAAACCTGATTTACAAAAGAAAAGGAAAAAAAGAATAATTTTACGTACATAGAGTCACCTTCAGAATTTTAAATAAATTTTATTTTTGGCTATTAGTTTTGTTGTTACATATGGAAATTTCGGAAACAGCATTGTGCATAAAATGCACGGAATGAATTATAACACTTCCGTTTCAAAAGATTACTGAAGAAGCTCTTTGTAATGTTGTTAAAACATGATCAATCTACTTTGATGAGAAAATATTTGATAAAGCAAATAAAAAAAAAACGCTTTCAAATTATTTAATTGCCCCTGCAGCTTCGTTTTTAAAATAAGTTCACTTTTATATCAGTTAGTGATCGCTAAGTGAGCATTGACTGCTTTTTTTCTATTATACTTTATTGTATAAGGCTCCAACGAAAAATACTGGAATAACTGAATTAAAGTCTTTGAAAAATTACAGGATGAAAGTAAAAAAAAATGAATACTAGTAGTAAGTGTTCGTATACAGATATAGAATTTTTTAAATGCTTCTCAAATTAGTTTAGCATCATCTACCTATTTGGCAGCTAAGTTGGTTACCTGATTCTAAGTACTTCCTGAATAAATTTATCTTTCAAGTGTCTTTCAATAGCGGGTCGTTAATTCTTCAAAAACAGAATTGATGATCTACACTAGGAGAAGGAAATGCCAGTTCAGGAGGATCCAAATGGTGGGAGGAACAAACCTGGGAAACAGAGAATTCAGAAGGTGGCCGACATCTCTCTGTACCACGCCAACTGCGGAATTAGGGGTCATACTTAATCCGCTGTAACTAGACCTGACGGAAAAGTGCAGTCAGATCGAATGTTACCCTATGCTGGGTACCGGGGAATATAAATAAACCTAGGAAAGAAAGAGCAGATAAACTGAACAAAAGATGTTTTGAGGAGAATACTTCCATAGCAGTTGATTTCGTGAAGATTCTGATGGGTACTCTAAACGTATATCATTAACGATGTGGTAAAATACGGCTACATGTTACGTAGATAAATATGGTCCATTCCTAAGAAATAGGCGGATATAATTCCCATACCACATAATAGCTACTTTTAGCAATGAATACGAAAAATTTTATAAATCCCGTTCGGGAAACGCTGGAAATAGTGGATTGGCCTCTCGTTGACCATTCTTCAAATGAAAAAAAAAATTAAAAGTTCAAATGACACCCGAAAGGGTTCTCAGGTGGACTAAATCGGCCCACGCTTTCTTGGTGTTGCCATATAAAAATTTAGGTTTTTTATATATACTGTGAAAATGATCAGTCCTAGACATAATCACCTTTCTAAGACTTTTCCATTGGACCTTCATGCAATATCCGTGATCAACTACGAAAATTTCAATAGAAAGAACTGCGCGCAGCTTTCTAAGCAAAGCCATACATATGTATACATATATCTAAGAATACTTATTCTGTGATGAAGATTTAGTAGTACTTACTTCAAATTCAATCCAGCTAGTTGCAAAGCAAAACTGAAAATGGACGCGTGCACAGGAAGTAGTAGCAGCTCTTGTAGAGAATCAAAAAATTTAAAACACATAAAAAAGAGAAAGAGGACGAAAATGAAAACTGTGATGACATAAATTTTTTCGAAAGCTATACAGTGTATTCCTGAAAGCAAAACACTTCTCTTTACATATTATAAACTCCAGAGTTTATTTCAGATTTTGCCTATTCTAATGAAAATTCTGAAGAAATTAATAATTGTTATCAACGATAATGTTGAAACAATCATTTCAGTCTAAACCTTAAGTTCTTATGAGCTTATGTAATAAAATCATTTTTTTCAATGTCAAAATAAAATAATTTCAGTTAGTTCAGTTAGTTAGTTCTGTGTTAATGAGATGTTTCCCGGTTGTAGAAAGCAATTAACACAGGAATTTAGCAAAAATTCTTATTTTCTGTCCAAAACAAATCAACTACTGATAATGTATGTTTGCTCACAATTTTATAAGATGCAGTTATCAGCTACTCTAGGAGTATTTAGTGACGCTATACCTCTACTAGAAATGAGCGTTGTGAGAGTCTTGACAAGTCTTGAGGTAATATGTCTGGATAACTGTGATACCGCCGAGTGACAGGGTAAGAAGAGGTATACTTGTTAAGTACACGATCGAGGCTTGATGCAGTAGATGCGATCTAGGCTGGAAGATTTGAGGATATCTAAGTAGATATCCGCAGTATAAGATGAAATCTTGACAAGGTAGAAAGATGCTGATATAGTAAGTGTTTCTTGTTACAGGTCTGAGGATACGATTCAGCGCTGGAAGCGTGGTGGCGATAGGACTGGGATATAGCTCAACCTCTCGTTTTCCGCTGCAATCTACGAAAGGAGCTGAAATAACAGTTAACGGGCCGTTAGTTGTTCACGGCTGGTCCTGACGGTCCCTATGAATTTGCACTCAGGATGAGTGACGTTGTATCACAGTTGACCCAATGTCGACTTGCCAGTTGCGATTGGAACTAGATAAAGTTCAGTCTCAGATTAAATCAATGCCAACTTGACGACCGCAGATGTTCGAATTCAATAGTTGCAAGTCCTTAGTTGTATCCACTATACAGAGTTGTAGCACTGCTATGTGACCTAAGTAGTATACGATTAGCTCTTGATAGGTAGCTAACGACATTCACTGGCATAGGACAGGAACACCTAGGCTGAAAATAAAGCAATTTTTAAGCTGCTCAAGGGCGGAGGCATGAGGGGAACATCAGTGGTATTCGAAACAATATGTCAGTTCCGGAAGCATAGGTGAAACGGCAGTTATGTTCACCCTTCAACTACTCCTGTGCTAATGTGTTACCACAGCGCCAGAAACAATGGAAGCAGGAGATCTTCTACGGATGAGTAGTGACAGCGTAAACAGTCAAGCGAGATTACCCTCTGTTTATCTATTGCGGAAGGCGAGCTAATTCTGTTGAGGAACAATATTTGCTGCGTATTGGGAATAACAAATTCTTCGTGTTGGTTTCATATAAGGAACGATTATTTTATTTATTATTATTTTGAAGTTGTTCTCCCAAGCTTTTCTGACAATAGAATGACGAATTTTTATTTTCTTAAAGCTAAACAAAAATCATAACCTACCTAGCTAAGGCTCTCTGCGTTCAGAAAGGTATTTCTAATTCGAATTTAGGAAAGTGATTTGGCCATGTTTTTGCGATGGCTATCAGCTATCAGCGATCATCTTAGCATTGTTGCGCACGTAGCTTGAAGCCATCAACTTCTTTATATTTTCCAATAGAACCACCAAGCGATCCATTGAAAATAATTTTTATGGAATAACAGAATATAAAAATTTGTAAACGTAATATACCAATTTTATCATCTGATATATCGACGACAATAATTAGTGCTATGCACTATTTGCCGAACGAGGAATCTAAAAATATACCTACCATGTAGAATAAATTTTTTTTTTTGTTTATGTAAGATCTGCTATTAATTACAGTTCAAAAATGTAGCATTAAAAACGGGAATTCCGGCGAACAGTAGAATGTTATGATAATAAATAACTAACTAACTGACAAATCGCGGGAAGGCATTCTACACAAATATAATATCAATAAAGATCCAGAATGATTGTTTGTTGACCGACGAACAGGAACAGTCTAATATATATTTGAAGAAAACGTAAGTAACGAAATACATACGTTTACAAATTAAAATTTGAGCTAAAATATAAGAACACCATATCCCGAGTTCAAGCATTGCAACAACCGTTCTCCTATCAAACCGGGATACAGCATAGAACACCTGTGCCTACTCAGAGGTCTTGTATCGAAGGCATATTAGTAAATATTGAAATGAATGAGAATACAGGAAATTGCAACGACTGGAGAGAATTGTGCTTACTCGCAGAAGATACTAGAGAATGATCTAATATAGAAGTTAAATCCCAAGGGAACAGGGTTTGGTATAGGATATTAAGTGATTGATATGTAAAATGTTCATATCTAATCGTGTTATAAAATTGTATTATAGACTTATATTCATGTATTCACATAAGCAAGTATTCATATTATTATCAAATTCTCATAGAAGAAAATATTTTTGGGCTTAAACCGCACTTCATGATATCCTCATTTATTAATATGATAATAATATTTAGCAACGATTCTTCACTCAGTAACGCATAACATGTGCCCATAGTAATCGAATAATTATTATTCTTGTCTGGAAAATTGAACACTTAGTGATAATAATATTTTTCGTATCGGGTATCGTCGTTAATTATATCTCGTTTGATAAAATTCTGGATTTGTGTTGCTACAGGTGGTCACCGTAAATACATAAATAATTGAAGACAATATTTATTTTTTATGTATAGTATGTACATATTTTCACCGAAGCATATGTGTTACCAATCACATTAGCGCAACGTACAGGTGCAAGAAATCGAAAAAAATCTTAAAGCTGGTGCAATTCAACAGTCAAAGTACCTGTAGTTTATAAAATTCTTTTACACAAAGCACCACTTACGTACATACATACATATCATATAACAATGGCTACATGATTTGCTATTTCACTTGTGACACAGCTTTTCTTCAGAATATTTAATATAGAAACTTCTCTCATATTCTGTATGTATGTTAAGAGATCAAAGATAACACACACTACATATACCCATTTTATTCTTCCTTGTGGATATGATTTGAATTCCATCCCAAAGTTAGATTAACACTATCGATACTGTCGAACTCGGACAACTTAATTTTATGATAAATATTTTACTTTTATGATAGAGCTCTATTACATAATACTATTAGTAATACCGCGAACAACAACACTATCTTTGTGGTTATTAACAGCAGTAAACGATTTTAAATTTATGTCACGTATAACTGGTACATAGTTTATGTAAATATTTTATTATACAACTCGAAAAAGATCAATTGAGTTTTTTATGGTAAAAATGGGTTTTTTATGGTAAAAATAATTATGAAGTTGAAAAATTTACTTGATAATAGATCTAGCATCGCTACCAAAAGCATCACATTCACAGAGACGATGTTTAATGTTCAATGTATTTTGGACTCCTAAATACTTCAAAATGGAAGAAAACAAAACCCTTATAAGATTACTCTTACGTTCGTCCACTTGTTACAGGCATTACAGGTGTTACAGGAGTTTTTCTCAAAAACTACGTGAAGTATCAATTTGAAATTTGGCAGAATGTTAGATCTTCGTGACGCGACAGTCGAAGATTATTATTATTTTATTTTATTTGGTGAGTTGCCCAAAAAATGTTTTTTTGTATAGTGTAGGGTATCTATCCTTTCAAATATAAAAGCCAGTGCAGACTAAAGCGAAAACACCAATAATGGATAACGTATCTATTAATGGTCCAGAACAATGTAGCACAGTTCATTCATTTTTCAGTTAACACAGACAGTTTTGGATTAGATTTAATTATTTTTAAATTCGGTCGATCGACTGTTCTCTGATAAAATTCTGGTACGGAACCCTGACTGTGCGAACGCGACCTGGTCTTGACCGGCTTTTTTATTTTATTTATGCAAATCATACTAACTAAAAAATAATAATTGGTGATCGATATGTAATATAATCAGTTATAACATATCTATAACAAATGGACTTGATATTAAATTTAAAAATATTGAAGAAGCTAATCAGACAAAACCTTCTTTAAATAAGAATTGCTTCCTATTGAGACAAGAGCTACTGTGATGTTAAATGCATTAGATGATCCAAAAATGAAGAAACCAACATTCAAATTGCCTGATAATGCATACCATAATATTATTTTTAGTTAATTAAAGTTATATAAGTCTAAGTCATAAAATATAGTAGCAACTTCAAATATAAAATTATCTTCTAGGAACAGTTCATATTTTGATGAGCTACAAAGATATAATTTGTTAAAAATTTAATTTTTACAAAATCTATTTTCTTTTTACATATTTAAATCTAGTACTAGAAAGAAACACCGATAGTATTTTTTAAAAACCAATCAATATTCTATCGATAGTTTGGCAGTTCTATCTCAAAGTAACAAAACGTTAACCTTTCTGAGGCAATTGGAGAAAAGAAACTGCTTCAAAAGTATGTTATTTTCTCAACTATAGGAAAATGATTAAACGCTCTCACTCAATCTTTATTAGTGTAAATCACATACACGGATGCTAAATTTTCTATTTCACATATTTTGTAAGAGGGTATGAAATGTTTAATTTTATTTTCGTTATACTATCCTTTATTATGTGTTATAAGGCTGAAGCTATCAAGATTTTAGAAGTCAGCAAACACTGATATATTAGAAGATGGATTTCAATACAGATTCTTAGTGCTCTGAATCATTGAAATATCCATGATCCGTTGTGACTGCGTTATAGGAAAATGTAATTATATCAAAGAAAATGTCAAATTTAATTGCTTACGAAAAATGTAGGAATCGGAGTAACTACCAAAAATTAAGGAAAGTTCATTCAAAATCAATTCAGTTTACTTCTAAAGCCAAGAAAAAATGCAAACGAATCGGAGAACAGAGTATGAAATTTAAAGAAACGTACATTTAAAGAGACGTACATACTATATATACCCTACCGCTTATTTTATTTTTCTATATGACACACGCTTTTCTTGAGATTTTATATAATCGAGACTCCGTGTCTTGATTTTATAATGATGAAATGCCCTGTGCTGTTTTGTATTAATGAAACAGCTGGAAATATTTTTTCAGACAAGTTTAATTATTTAAATAATATATTATAATGTTTTTAATAAAATACGAGTGAAAGTTTTATAAAAATAAACAACCACGGGAAAAAAAATGAACATTTTGCAAATCCTGTTTGTTTGTTTACAATTAATTGGTCATTGTTCGTTTACATAAGGGGAGGTTACCGTTCATGACGATGAAATACTCGATTTTTTTACATAATTATCATCCTTGGGGCCGTATTCACCAAGCCAATTAATTGAATTTAATTTAATTGAAATTTAATTTAATTTCTGTTTTAGTACTCCCGTAAGAGAGGTTTAGGGCACACTTAAAACTAAATTTAATTTAATTTGTGTTATTTTATGTTATAATAACTTTGATTTTAATTAAAGAAATTAAAAATTTCTATTAAATGGCTTGTTGAATACGGCCCTTAAGGTGTTTAGAATACGTGGGTAATAGGATATTTTCATATCTAAAGTATTTTAGAATTCACAGCCTGTTGAGAGCGTTACCATTCGCCACTGAAAAACAGGTAGCCGAGGCGCTATGAGGTACCCTCATAAATTTCGGGTAACCGTTAAGCTTCAAATTTAGCACAATCAGTTCTTGGAAGAAGAAGAAGGGCCTCGGCATGGTGCTGGAATAGCTGAAGTAAGGTGTCAAAGATTTTTTATAACGTTAAACTTTATATGAGTTTTTCTGGGAACAATATTTTTCAGCGCTCGGGGCGCTCTACGGTTTCTACGGATGAACCGATTCACATGAATCTCTGCGCAATTGAAAGGAAATTTTACAATTTTTGTCAAAAACAAAAAAAAAATGTTTTTTTTTAAATGCCTGGCATTTTGTTATTCAGAGGTTATTTTGAAAACAAAAACCGCTCTGGCCCCCAAGTTTTATCTAGTTTAATCATTTTTAACCCTATTTGTTGCGGATGAGCTGTGGAACGCTCCGAGCAAACCAAGACACGCCGTGCTTGATTTTGTTTAATAGGAACTGGAGCCGCCATTTTGGATTTTACATTGGAATTTACTCTCTTATGATAGAAGAATAAAATACGTTAAAGACCATTTCTTAAATTATGTCAGCCATAAAAAGGCAACGACAAGAAATTTTATCAGAAAAGAAATGGGCCACTAGGAAAATTTTTAAAAAGTTTAACAAAATATATAAAATTAGAAATTTAAAAATTAATTTAAAACGTTGGGCAATATATATCTCTTCTATTAAATTTCTTCAACACTTAATAAAGTTTCAACCACTAAATTATATGGCCGCTCTCAAATATCGTAGTTGACTACTTCCATGACTAATTACTAAAATGGACACATCGATGCGGTTCTACTAAACGAAGAAAAATGATTGTCGCTTAACCTTAACCCAGCAGATGACAACTGAAAGAATTATTTCAGCAGAATACTCTTTTCGCTGCGTATAGTTATACATATGTATGTATATATATTTTTACTAATTTTAAAAGCCGGCTGAGATCTTTTGAAATGACAACAGTCTAACTGAGATCTTAAAAATTGCAAAAACCATGAACACTAATAAAAAGCACACCGAAGATAAATTGAAAACTTTTTTTGATTTCATTTCATTGATTTTATCGCCGTTTTTTAGTTCTATATTCTAAGAACGTTCCACCATATTAGGTATATTCCTTTACTTTAAGTAAAGTGGGAAACACAATAGGTCCATTCGTTTTCAAGCTTGGTGTAGTCCGGAACTATGTACACTCAACTACACAAAGTCATTCATTTGTAAAGTCTCCCAAAACCCTCGAGAAATATTTCCCAAGCCATGAAACAGAAATTTATATGTGTGCGTGCTAGTCTAATTCACTAAAATGTGTTATATTGTTTCTTATGGATAAGTGACTAGACATTGATTTTATACATTCCATAGAGCCTAAACTACTATCCATATGGGAAAATAGTCTTCCAATAATTTTAAGTTTTGCTCCTTACCTTCCCAAGGACTACACTTACTACATATGTACCTTATTTGACAAAATAATAAAATAAGTAAAAGTAACCTTACTATTTTACGCTCAATAACTCTCATCTGAGCAATAATTGCAGTAATGTATGTGCGGGCGTAGTCCGAATCTGTAGACAGGTTGATTCGAATTCATCGGACCGCGGCAATTATTACTCAGTTGAGAGTTTTTGTTTGGGGAATAGTAGTCATTTGGTTAAGATAAATTTTATTAAATAATTTTGTTAGGAAAGATATAAAAATTTGATTACGGTTAGGAAGATAAGAAAGTAAGCTTAAGATTATTTCTCTGTGTGAATAGTAGTTTAGGGAGCAGGAGCTATTCAAATCAAACGTTTGTCAGTTTTAAATAAGAATACTGCAAATAGTTTAGAATTTTAGGACATGTTATGGTTCTCATGTGGTAGTGATTTAGAATCATTGAAAATAAAAGTTGTTCTTCTTTCTCCATTATTGACCGATTCTAACAAGTGTAAGTTCGATTCCCGTCCGCGGGAAAAATAACATTGAATTTACAATTTATTTGTGCGCTTTCATCGTTACTGGTTAATGCCAGCTGAAAGCAAAACGTGGCCTAGTAGGCTAGTGACAAAAGTAACAAATTCTTTCTCCAAAAATAAGTGCGTTCAGTAATATAGATAACTAAATTGATTTGTGATAAAAAAAAACCAAATAAGTTTATTCCAACAAATTGAATTTTAATAAATATAATCAAGTATTTTTAAACAGTAAAAGATGAATACAGTGCCACCACTTTATTCGTTTGCTAAATCAGAAGTAAAAAAACAGCTGAATTCTGGTGTTGCTGTAAAATTGCACTTGACAGTTTTTAGTTACACTTGCACAAAAGCAAACGAATGAACCTAATGCGACCGGCCAGTAGCGCTCATCAAATTTTAATCTAAGTATTCTATTATCAGATATGGGAATAAATTGAGATCTGAGCTGATGAACGCTAATGACCGTCACATTGTGTTTCCCGCTTAAGTTCGGTTAAAGTAAAATTTTGACGTGGTCTTCGAGTATTTAATGTCGTTTTCGTTTGAATTTTAGGTTGGAACTGGTTTCGACCAACGTTCAAACAATCGCTTTTAGAGTTGATCCGATTTGTTTACTTGGGTTTGTGTAGAAACGTCAGAATCAATGAATAATTTTGGAGTGCATCGTCTATGTAATAAAATTTAAATTTAAAAACCATCTATACCAAGTTTAAGTTCATTATGATTCCTTTATCAAACTTGTCAGAATATGATATATTAAAATACAAATAGCTTTTATGTTTACGTGTGAATTTAAATTGAGCCCGAGAAAATATTCCGTTCCAACCTAAGGTGAACTAGGTCATATCCGGTTAGGAGCTGTGACGTAATTTTTGGTTCAAACGAACACTTCGACAGCACTTAGTGCGGATCCGAATCGGAACTGAGTCAATTGAAAGCGACATAAGCCTAGTATGTATCGAGTTCGGGCAAAGTGAAATTTAACGTGGTCTCCAAATATTTCTCATTAAAATCGCTGGTAAAATTTTAACGAATGTTAATTTGAAAAAAAAAAAAAAAAACAGTGACGTCGCCGCTACGAGAGTAATTTATTTTTATATTTTTATACAAAATTACAAATTTAACCCTCAATCAATCAAAAAAACAATCTGCAAAAAACGTAGAAAATGTCGAAATTTTACCAGTCATTTATTGTTTCGTGCACATCAATCCGATAAGCTACGGTCCGCGCTAAAGTAAGTTTTTTTATAAAATTTAACGCTCTATAAAGAGCTATTGGCGAAAATTTATGCTGAATTTTAGCGCGACTAAGCTCAACACGATAAATTTGGCTTATTGTTCTTGATTAGAGGTGGCACCACCAGTAATTCTTCAATCAATTTAGCTTGAATTTTTCGGACTGCGACGCTCTTTAGCACGCTAAAAATATTTATTTATTTTAGAAACCACACCAGAAAGCCAGATTTGGCAGCTTAAAAAAAATTTAACCAAAATAATGAATTTAATTTCTAACAATTCAGGAAAAACAGCAAAAGAAACTAGAGGAAATATGAAATACAGAGTACAGGGTATTTCGAATAGCTCAAAGCAGACCTAGTTATACTATTTTAAAACCAACTTAGAGTGGGTGTCACACGCGGCAAAATAGTTGCCGCGCGGCGAAATTGGATATTACTCAAAAACACAATTTTGCCGCTACTGCCGGCGGCAAAATTTCTTTATCATTCGAAATAAGTCTACACAATTCGTAACAATATGAATTATACTTCTTAACATTTTAAGACACTCCTTAAAGACGTTACAAACTAGTGGCTAAGACTAATCCTACATTAAAGAAAAATGATTATGCTACTACAAAAGGTAGACTTGTTGCATTTTAAACATGTTAATTTCTTGAATTTTGACTAAGCCAGAAGTTTTCCGATTCCATCAATGCCTGCTTTCCCGGCCGGAGGCGCTCTAATACGGTGAATATCTCTGTCACTAGAAATATGTAGCCCAACACAACAATTTATTTTTTTATAAATCGACAAGTCTGCGCTGCCCGTAAATGTGGACACTATTCTCTGTATCTAATTTTGGCAATCCCTTAAATTTATAAAATTCAAGTAATTTTTATGTAAGGCAAGTAGTTAATTTTATGAACTAGTTTTAGACTGGTAGACTTACAATAGCAGAAATTTGTCAACTTAACTATGCCTAGTTTCACAACCAAAATACAAAAGTGTCGATTTGGAAGTATACCTCCAGCTCTGGTTTTATGCTTTTCTCTTCTCAAATTAAGCAACCGGCTAGATCGCATCAAAATACAACAGTACCATCGCCGTCATGCATTACATAGATACTTATGATATTTACTTTTCCCAAACAAGCAAACAACCACCTGTCAGCCAGCACTTCTGCGGTCATTTGTTTTTGTGGGAAACAACTTTTTCCGTCGTCAATGCACCTTTCAGTTTTCACAGTTAACCTATGTGAAAACTTGCGGGCTGCTGCGGCACCCGAATTGATACGACCACATTTAAGCCAAGGAGTTATACCGTCATGCGGGGACTGTATTCATAATAGGAAAAGTTTGCCGCATACTATAAACTAGTGAAGCGCGAATGAATATATAGTTAGCTGCTATGTTACGCTACGATATACAGGCAGCATAGCTTCGCACAAAGCTCACCAAACAAAAGGCAGTCCCGCGGCCCGAAAATGACGCATCCAGGCGCGCCTTCTTATTCCACCCACCTTTCCCCTGTTGCATGAATATTTTTTAACCAGTTTAAGCGGTCGGCTCATGCATTTAAACATAAGAAAATTGCGTAATAATACTTCCTTCTTTGCCAAAGTAGAATTTGCGTACTGTTTATGCACATAAACCCAATTACAATTAATTCTCTTGTGGCATTATTAACAAAATTGCGAACATCCAAGGTCATCATGTAACGTGTCACATCACAGTATAGACGTGAACACCTCATGTCTGCAGCTGGTTCTATTTTTTTTTTTAAAGACAAATCCAATCCTACCTTGATGATGAGCTCAATTTCTGGAACATCACCATTGGCTGTGCCATTCTCCTGGTTATCCTCGGACATATTAAATTTTACTAATATTCTACTATTTAATTGTAGATTTTGATTGAAACAGTTTCAGTAACGTTATAAATATTAACCGCAATTTCCGTCAAAAAATAACACCACAAAATTTTCTTCACTGAAAAAAACAAGTATATGAACTCCGCCCGATCGTTTTTCTACAAACACTCAAGCTGACGACTTCAAATAAACTGAAATTTGAGAATTCGTTGCGAGTAACAAAGCAAGAAAATTTACGAATAGTGCCTTCTTACAAGAAAAAGAAACATTGTCCGGAATTAATGTGTGCAAAAGGGATAAATAAATCCATGGAAAAATTTATACAAACTTGCATATAATCATTTCATTCATTCTGTAATGAACAATTAAGTAAAATAGAGATAGTAGAACAGCCGTATGCTAAACATAGACGAAACACGTTCTACCATGAGTGAGAATGAAATGAATGCTTCCTACTTTTTTATTGCATTTGAGGGGAAATTTGACAGTTCGCTGAAAGACAATCATCGGGGTTTTTATTTTTATATGAACCTAAAAATTACAATCAACAATTTGTTGCGGATGCCGATTGTGCTCTCCAAAGTTATAAAAACTGTGAATACACTTAGTTGTAAGTTGTTGGTGAGTGATATTTATTGTTTCTGAAATTATTTTATTATCGAAGTGTTAATTTCAATTTACACAGGAGTCAACAACTGAAAAAAATAAACAATGCGGAGCACAAGACATTTCAGGAATTTCCAAAGCGATGAGAATGTCCATGCTGGGAAAACGTTAAGCCCTGTAGGCATTAGAAAAATCAAATTCGCAAAAAATGTTTGGATAACATGCAACATTGCATTAAAGTGGCATTCCGTCAGAGTTTGGTCGAACGTCTGGAGAGTTTTCACGTCACCTGGGACTTAATTGAAAATATTTCCGGACTTTTTATATCATTGGATATTCCTTTCCTTATTTGGAGTAGTTTATTATTGAATTGATCATAAGTGGACGTGGAACATAAACTCATGTCAAATGTCAAAGTTCATCGAGTGGAAGTTGTTATATACAGCCATACATACCAACCTGCCTGGGGTTGTTGAAAAGTAATTTTTTTTCTTTTGCTTTACTAGATTGAGCAACAATCCTTAAAAGAATCAGTAACCTGTTTACTGAGTAGTCATTTTAATGATTTCATTGTAATTCTTCATCAATATAAACCAAAATCTTTTATAGCTCATGTGGTTATGGAAACATTTTAAAATCTGTTCACAATACAAAACTTCCATAAGGATACGCAAATGAAGCTAACCGTATCATCTGTTGGTATTGCACAAAAATGTCGTGGAGGTCATCCAATCAAATTGATCTACTTTATGATATAAATGCATTGTATCCTTGTCCATATAGGGACGAGAGTAAAATCCTAACATTATAGAAACATCTATGCTACCGTTATACACGTTCAGCAAAACTTATAAAATCTGATACAGTTGTAAAAAGCGATAAGGAACAACTAGAGACAGTAGTGGAAGGACAACAGTATAACAATGACAACAGCTTTGAGGACAAGATTCCAATGGAAACAGTTCATAGTGGATCAGATATAGATTTACCGTCTAGTGCAAATGATACTCAGCTTTTTCGTTGTGAATTACGAACGGAAACTTTTTCCCAGGAAAAAATGCCAACAGTTTTCAATTGTTCCGAATGCACTGAGAAATTTGAATCAAAACTTCGGCAGAAATTGCATCCTTCGACTAATCATTTCAAAAAGTAAGTTTTTGTTGAGGCGATTCATCTTAAAATTTGTCATTTTTAGAAAACAATGCAAGCAAGCGGCAGGTGACGATGGTCATTCGCAAGAAAATGCTTTCCAAACTGAATTTGGTGTGGTCGACAATTCTCCATGTAAGCCGAACGGACGAAAAACAATTCATTGCAAGCTATGCGATTCTTAGTTAAAAAAAAGTTTCCTTATTGAGAAACCATTTGCATGAGCACATATCAAAAGCTTTAATTTGACAATTGCGACTTTATAAAAATTCATTGTATTAAAGAGGAGACCGATTTAAATGATGCTGTTATACAAGTTGTCGGCGACTTGGAGCAGGGTAAAATGTAAATATTCTATTCGATAAATAACCAATCAGGAATTGAATTACAGCTGAGTGATTCTGATAACAATGACTTCGAATACAGAAGACAGTTATTATGTTTGCGATGTATGCAGCAGAAGTTTTGACCGAAAATATAAAGCCCTGTATCATCAAATCAGTTCACATAACTATGAAGAGCTATCTCATATCTCATCAATGCTTCCTTGTACTCTGCGATTTATTTCAACAGCTGACCTGTCAAGAATGTAACATGAAATTTGTGTGGCACGAAAATTTAGTCTTCCACTCCAATATATAGCACTCATCATCGGCGAAGAAGGTTAAGAAAGTAGATCGTCATGCTATTATTCATCAGCCAGACGGGAAAAAGTTTGAATGTCCCACGTGCCATAAAAGTTTTTCTGGAAAATTATCTTTTAAATGCTGAGAGAAATTCATAAATTTATACCGGGAAAATGACATTTTCTGGGATCATTTTATTTATTTATTTATGTAATTCAGTCTACAGAGATCATCTCCTACAGACTATGCTAATATAACTAACTAATTTATATAAATCACCACTTAATATAACATTAGTATTCAAACAAAAAGAATACAATAGTATCAGAAAAAATTGAAAATATAAAATGCAAGTAATACATAGTATTACTAGATTACAAGAACTCACTAAATTAAATTAAACAAGCACGACTACAAGCACTTAAAAATGACTAAATCCTTAAACTTGGTGCGTTCAAGAGTCAGATCCACGTCATTGTCATAAATTTCATTAAAACGACGAGAGCAGTAGGAAATGGGTTCATGCTGACCATAAGAGGTTCGGTGATAAGGCACATGTAACAAACATCTTGTTCTAAGTGCAAAACCAGGCACATAAATATTGAATAAGATTAGCAAATCTGGTGAACAAATTTTGTAGCAAAGAGTATCTCTTACAAACATTATAGATGCAATTCTTCTCCTTGTATCTAAGAGTTGTAACCCCAATAGCATACATCTAGATTTATAGTTGGGTAAATCATGCAACCAACGCAATCTCCTTAAAGCATACCGAGTAAAGTTTTTTTTAATTTTTTTAATTCTGTCATTAAGTTGTTTGGTGTACGGACACTGAAGCATACTCCACTATAGATCTAACTAAGGCAATGTATAAAGCTTTTAAGGTGTAAGGATCACTAAAGTCTTTAGTATTCCGGTTTAAAAAGCCAAGCATCCTTAAAGCCCTACAGCAGATATAATTAATATGCAAACCACTTCCCAGTTTCACGTCGAAAATGACACCAAGGTCTAAAATTTCATTCGGTCGCACAATGGAAACGTTACCGATAAAATGTTCAGTATGAAGGGGATTTAGTAAACGGTGAAAAGTATAACATTTACACTTGCTTGGATTTAGAGCCAATCCGTTTGAAAAACACCATTCTTGTAAACGATCAAGATCAGACTGAAGATGGCAAGTGTCAGATGAATTTTTAATAGATAATATAATCTTAAGATCATCGGCATATAGTAATGGTTGCGCGAAGCGGAAAATATTTATCACATCATTAATAAATATAACAAACAACAAAGGACCTAAGGGCTTCCCTGCGGAACACCAGATAAAATCTGGAAAATTTGCGACTGAAAGCAATCCACTTTAACACACTGAGTACGATTAGTGAGATACGAAGTCAACCAATCAAGCAAAGACGAATTAAAACCAAACCTTTCAAGCTTTTTAATAAGAAGAGTTAAATTAACGCGATCAAAGGCTTTTACAAAATCTGTGTAAATGACATCTACCTGGAAGCCATCCTCAATAGCAATAGACACACTATGTTTGAAGAGAATTAAATTCGTAGAAGTAGATCTACCACTTACAAACCCGTGCTGCAAAGAGGAAATACCTTCTTTGATATGAAAATAAATTTTATCTTTTACCAAACTCTCAAAACATTTGGGGATTGGTAAGAGTTTAGCAATTGGTCTATAATTGCTGATTTGATCCCGGGAACCGGCTTTGAATAGAAGTTTAATAAGAGAGAATTTCCAATCATCTAAAAAATCGCCCAAACCTAGGGATATATTAAAGATTATTGCTAGTGGAATAGACAAAGAACTACAACAGTGTTTGAGCAAGATGTTCGGAATTAAATCCTTACCGTAAGAGGTATCACAGTCTAAGGCACTCAATGAATGTTCCACATCACATTCGTTTAAGTGAATGCTTCCCAGATCTGTTAAGACCTCAGCACCCAACAATTTATGTGCCCTATTTTTAGCGCTTTTTAGCCTTAGCAAGCCTCTATTGAACCAAGGAGGGTGTGTTTTCGATTTCACCTTATTAATGGGTATGAACCTATCAATGCCAGCATGAATAATTTCCAGAAATTTACTGTAAGTATGATTGAGATCATTTGCAAGATTTAGCTCTTCACACCAATTAAACAAATATGTATCTAAATTAATAATATGAAACTTCGTTAATACAAAATTTTAAATCGTAGCTAATGAAATTTACCGAATATATTACAAAAAGGATTAATTTGAATTAATTGACATCCAGTAAGACTATCCAACTCACATAGTGATGATACATTTGAAGGCATCAGGATCTTTTCGTCTGCAGACCATATCCAGTTTACACTCGGAAGATTGAAGTCTCCAAGGTAGCATAAATGTTCTTGTGTAGACAAATCGGAGAAAATAGAAGTAAAGTTACTCACATGAGATTCGTACAATTCCAATGAGCTCGTAGGAGGGATATAGCTGACACAAATAACGATGTTCATCTGACCATTGAAATTAAGCTTAATAGCCAGTTGCTCAACGATCCTGATTTTTGCAGCTATGAGTACACCGCCACCCCGAGATAAGCCAGTAGAGTATTGACAACGATCTTTGCGAAATACTATATATTCTTTTTCATTGAAGAACTCAGATGATAAAATATTGTAATGAAGCCATGTTTCAGTCAAAACTATTACATCATAGTCATTCTCTACAATATTTAAAAAATATCGCGAACTTTTGAAGCCTTTCCTCTAACATTTTGACAGTAGCAAGAGAAAGGAGAGGCGAAGCCTGTTGGTATTAGAATTAGCATAATTTAAGGCGCAGACACCGGCGTCACTGCTGGTAAGTTTTTTGGAATATTTCTAAATTCACGAACATAGACACCAGTTGGCCAGAAAGCGGCAGTGAATAGCTTGCCATAAATATGATCCGGTACCCCAAGTTTGAAAGTTAAGTACTTCAAACCAGACAAGTCCGCATCTTTTTTTACTAAGCATTTACAGATTAATTGATGTGATGTTATAAGGGCCTTGGAGGCAATGAAATTTAAAATGCTATCAGCAGATGTCCCGACATCAAAACGAGACAAGTGAAGCCATTTCCATTTATTGATGACGGATATATTTTCGACACGATCAGCAGTCCCTATATGATGCGAGTTCTATGACGATTTTTGTGTCCAGCTATAATCCAATTATCATTAACATCGCTTTGCAGATTTTTGTTATCGCGAAGAACATTAGGCGCTGGAGAATTAGGCCAATATCAGGCACCAACTCACTCTGATGTATATCGATTTGTGCATTAACATTGTGATGTATATCGATTTGTGCATTAACATTGTGATGTATATTGATTTGTGCATTAACATTGTGATCATCACTGACTGGAAGAGAAGAATCCACATCAATAGTTGCATTTAGATACGCATCGTTCCCTGGCAACGACAAAGAGCTTCGAGCAATTGAGGCAACTTCATTAATTTCTGCCTGCCTGATGCCTGACTTTGTCCTAAGAGCAATGAGCAATACTTCTCGAATGGCTTTCTGAATGTAGTCCTCTACACGAGTTTGGAATCCCCAAACTTCAAAGGACGCATTTACAACTTATAGGATAACCGGCTTGCGCGCCATCCTATCCTTCTATCAGAGACCCTCTTTCTGTAAATAATTAGTATTTATTTAGCCTTAAAAGAAAAACCTGTTTTAATTGACTGACTTGAAGAATACTGTAATGAAAATACGACAATTAAATTACTTCTTCAAAGGCATACCAATGCGTATTCTTTTAATTTTTTACACAAATTTGCAATTATAATAATAATAATTTTAAGAATGACAGCTGACGGCTTTACGAAACGAAGAACGCTGGAAAACCCCGACACTAGCGCCGCCACTTTAGTTCGATATAAGTGCACTGCTGGCGCCATCTAAGTTCGGCGGAGTTTCGATACTAAGTGCAGTGGCGCCCTCATTCGGACCAATTCCGTTATAACCGTCTAGTTTTCGGTTTGAGACTGGGATAGAATTTTATGTTGGTAGTTTGGTAGCACCGCATCAGGAAATGACATTTGTTGTCGCTGCTCGTTCTTGCTGTCATTCCAAAATCCCAATCCAATCCCAAGTTATTTAATTTGGCTGCTGATTTTTCGCTGCCTTGAATTTCCGTTTGAGATTTCAGATTTGTTTACTTTGAATATTGATAGTGCAGTGGTGCAGTCGCAATGGAATACAGGCTAATTAATTTTATGAAAGAGAATAATTGTTTGCACGATAAATTTTCACCTCTCTTCAAGTGTAAAAGAACCAAGGATATGAAGTGGCACGAGCTATCCAGTGAATTAGGAATAGGAGGTAGATAGATAAAAATAAGTTTTTTAACGGATTTCTTGCTATTCTAAATAATGAAACATAAATACCTGAAATATCTTATGATGTACAAAGTTTTAGTACAAATTAGAATTTTACTATACAGTTCCAGAGTTGCAAAAACGATGGAAAACATTAAGAGATCGCTTCAGAAGAGAAGACAAAAGATTTCTGCTAAGCGGACGTACTCGACCAGTTAAATGGAAATATTATAGACTGTTAGGATTTCTAAAAGGATATTGCGAGGAAACAGAGTATGAACGATATTATCTGTAAGCTACAATTGAAATGTTTCATTTTCAATTTCTTACAGAACTAAATATCTTCAAAACGAAGTGAGTCAAACGATTCAAGTGTATGAACATCAATTTAACGAAAACAAGGATTTCAAATTAACTAATATACAGGTCCCAAGGAAGCGGCAAAAGAAACAACCCGACCTCGATAAAGAGCAATTGAAAAACAAAATGATTCAAGAAATTAATTTAATTTTAGATAAAGCGCGAGAAGCACTTCAGTCTACGAGTGTGGTGAAGGCATTTTTCAATAGCGTTGCAATTCAAATAGAGCAAGCCAATTTAACATTCGAACGAATGGCCTACGTGCAGCAGGAAGTTTTAAGAGTTGTGACCGAGCAAATTAAAGATCAAAGGCAGGAACAGATGGCAAGCAGTGTGGCGTATACAAATCTAGTTTAAGGTGTAAAAGTATCGAAATTTCTTAGTACCTAGAAAATTTTGCCGGCGATATTATATTGTTTCAATTGGGAGGACAAAATCGTTTTTAAGCAAATTCTTGCTTTTTATGCATAGAAATAAGTAATGAAATAATAATAATAAGTTTAACGGATTTGTTCGTTTCAATTGCAATTGTTTTACCAATTTTCTAATTGGAAAGTTCTTTACTTTCCTACTAGTCGTTCACTGCTGCCATATTTGGATCGACCCGTGGATTTGATAACAAGGTTATGATTGTGTGCTATATGAGTTTTTTAAAAATGCGACGGCAAAACTTTATGGAACTTCTAACTATTACTTTTAATATCTACGGAGAAGGGCTAGTTCCTCAATCCTTTTGAAGATCAATTATCTACTCGATTAAAAAAAAAAGCGACCCCAATAATTATGGCTTCCATCCAACTATAGAGGTTTATCGTTAATTAACACTGGCGCAAAATTGTTTGTAAGTGTGCTAACAAACAGATTCAGCAATGGGTGGAAGAGAATAATTTTGTGTTAACTTCCAAGCAGGATTCAGCAGAGAATACAAGTGTTCGAAAGTGTCTACTTGATACAAAAACCTCTGTATGGAACTGCACGGAACTATATCTGATCGACAATTTACAGAGGTATTGCATGGTATGGTCCTCGCAAATAATTCACGATAAAACTAAATCAATAGTATTCCGAAAAAGGACGGGATGAAAATTTGAAACTGGGAGAAATAGCTATATTGTAAGCTCCTACAAGTAGTTGGGAGTCTGCTTGACTGTGGGCTTATCTTTCAAAAAGCATTTAGTAGAAAAGCTTGAATGTGCCAACAACAATGTGACCTCGGCCCATTTCATGTGTAGCAAAATTATCCCGCATCGCATACGTCAAAACTGCAACTATTTGACGCTGTTGCGTGCTTGGTGTGTTATGCAAGTCAAGTATGGGGATACAGTCAATTCGAGGAAGTAGAGAAATTACAAACCTAGATAATTTTGAGACAGCTCTACAGGAGAACTTTAGATAAGGAAATGAGGTGGACTATCTTTGAAAGCTGAAATTGCAAAGGGCAGAGAGAAAAAAGGCATGGAAAAATAAGGTATATTACGAAATGTAAGGGTGGATTAATCTCACTAAGCCTCTCCATGGAACATGTCAGAGAGTTCGTTATGCTCACTATACAACATGTCTGAAAAAGAAAATCGTAACACATTTCCTGGGAGTATTCCCTATCCTAGCTGAATATAGAAGTCCAAAAAATCGCCTGAACAATAACGAAACAGTAGCAACATTAAACGGTGAAGATTGGGACATTTTATACTGGTGTACAAAGTCAGCTCTGAAGTACGGCAATATGCTAATTGAGGAATATAATAGTTAGTAGAAGTCCACATATTGATTTATTTATCATAACTATCCTGTACATTTATCATCATATCATTTAAAGCGCACTGAACTATTGCATATGAGAAGACATACAATTTTGAAGCATTCATCTAGATTCTAGGGTATCATTAGAACTAGTCTTAGACCAAATTTAGCTTTTTTACTTGTTGTCTTTACTTTTGTACAGTAGCGTTTTCCATTTTTCTTTTATTTTATATTTAGTTTGTATTCCTTTTTGCAGAAGCTCTTACTTTGGCGCTTTCTGGTTCTCGGGCTAGAATTTGTTGTGCGAAAAGATAATAGAACTGTAATGCTTTAATTTATATAGAACTGCATTATTTTAATTTATATATATATACTTTTCATATCCTAGATGAAATCTAAGGGTATACTAAGCTTGTCATTCCGTTTGTAACGCACAGAAATAATGCTGGTAGAGAAAAATGGGTTGAACATCCACGCATAATATTCAAAGATATTTTGATTTTCGCATGTCCGTCCGTCTATCTGTCCTCAGACTCGAGAACGCGTGTACGTAGAGAGATGAAATTTTGCAAATGGCATTTCAAAAAAAAATTACAGATTAAATTCGAAAATCGAGCAAATCGGGTAACTCCTTCGTAGGGCTGCCATCCAAAAATTTTGTTTTTCACTATATATTTGTACACTGTCTGAGAACGCGCCGCCGTAAATGGTTGAAATTATGTACACGGCATTTTCTTAGAAATAGTAAAAATGGGCTAAATCGGACAACCCCTCTTGTGTTACCAAATAAAAATATCGGCTTTTTACGTATACTGTGAAAACGGTCAGTCCTAGACATTTTCATTGTACTGAAAACTTCTTTAGAATATGAAATCCTAAGAAATTGTTCATAATTATTTTACTCTCTCACGAACCGTTCTAGAAATATATGCGAAAAAAACACTTCAACAAATAAACTTGCACAGAGAAGTGACCATTCGATATTACATACGGGAATTCATCTAGGGTATAATAAGAATTGGTCTTAGAACAATTCTAGATTTTTTACTCATTTATTTTTCCCGAATTGATTTACACAAAGAACTATTTTTATTAAATATTTAACTTGGTGTTGCTTGTGCAACTTAGCACTGAATAATTCAAATCGTCTTTCAGTCAATATAGCACGAAAAGCTAAACAAATTTGCTGGTAAAAACTTATCGCCAACTGACGTGAAATACTATAATAATAATAATATCAAGTTTTACAAAGCAAAAGTAATTAATTCAAAAAGATTACTAGGCTGTTATTAAATTATTGTCAAAACCTTTCGATTGTCTAGGCCGATAAAATGTTCATGAGTTTTCTTAAGCTGGAAACACAATGGGACGGCCATCAGCGTTCATCAGCTCAGATTTCATTCTATTGTATTATCAGATTTCTTGCAATTTAAGCTGATGAACTCTGATGATCGTATCATTGTGTTTTCCGCTTAAGAATTAGCAATAATTTGTATTGGTTTGTTCGGGTCACAATACAAATACAAGAATACAAAACGAATTGCACAAAATATGCAAATACATCAAATGACAATAACATGAATAATTTGATAACTTCATTCCCTCAATCAAGCATAATGATTCACATATTTTCTTCCATGAAAATAAGAAAGAATATCAATATACCATGCAAGGGTAATGCACTTCATTGCAGCACGTTTCAGTTTGCTGACACAACATTTCCCACTGGTTTATGTGCTGCAATAACCCCGATAAACCCGCATGCTTGGTCATTCAGGTCATTAATCACAATAGAATAATTTATAAATGACATAGAGGTTTCAATTAATTTGTACACTAAGTAGGGTTAGCAATAATTATATAAATAATGTGTTTTTAAGAATAAAAACAGTGTTATTTAAACAGAACAGGGATGTTTGAATTAATATTATCCGCTCCGAATTTTCATCGGCAGTATTGCCTTTTTTCACCACTCAACACACTTTAGACAGTCTCAGACTCCAAACCTTTAAGTATAAACATCGGCTGAGATATCTCGCCTGCACTCAACACAGCTAGGCATTCTTAGACGCCAAAAACATCTCTTCGAAACATTTTCTGAATTGTCTCGCTAGGTCATACGCAAAGATGGAATTACCATTAATATCTAATCAGCTTAGATTTTTTCTTAGGAATATACTCGTTTTTCTTTGGAATTTTTATGCTAAGGAACAAACGCAACCAGTTGAATTTATTCGGATGCCTGGCCTTAGGTCACCAAAAATATTTTAGAACGTAGACAAACTTTTAATTCTTAGAAACCTATCCTTTAGAATTTGTATCTTTGGTAGGTATCACAGGCATACTCCGATTAATTAACTATGTATGCGTTGTTTGGCAAAGAAAATTGTTAATGTTTAATTTGTTGAGATAGTTCAGAATTTTGGTAAAAACCTCCGAACACTATGATTTGAATTTGTATGGCAAACTCAAAGCCTGTGAGCGTAGGTACTCAATGTTTTTACAAAATTGTCGGTGGTGTGCGCTCCCACATGAATAGTACAAGATCAATATCGCCAGACAGTCACCGGCAAATTGCGTCTGTATCGGGTCAGCAGAAAGATATTGAAACTATGAAGAAACATGAAAACGAAAGAAAATACGTACTTTTAGTTGTGGATGCAATTATTGTTATCATTAAAAAAAACTTTTATTTAAGCCACTTAATAATATGATAATTCCTTTTGCCAATCCTAATTACTGTCAGACCATTTTTCAAAATGTGAATTCCTGGGGAAATTACTTCAGAAATATTCTGTGCCCGTTTCTGATTTATATAAAAACCTCCAGCTGTTATGATTCTAATGGCATCAGCTAGAAATTCAAATCATTATAAAAATGCATGACTTTGTATAAATTGATTTTGAAATTTTAAAAATTACATTCTGTTGGAAAACAATTAGCCTTCATAGATAATTGCAAAATACTCATGCCAGCTTCCGGTAAAATTTCACAAAGTGTGGCACCTGCCAATGTTTGTTGAATTTCCATACAATCCATTTCTCCTAAGGCAGATACACTGCCTTTATACAGAGCATCTGTTATTGTTTCTGCACGTTTTAATCCATCTTCTGAAAATTTATAAATTTAATTGAACAAACGAAGCAAAAATTAAATTTTAATACAAAAAATTTACCTCCATGAACTAAAAGTGTAACCTGTTGTGCTAAAAACCTCTGTGCCTCCCGCAATTCAGGAACTTTAGTTTGCTTTTGCATAATATTTTTTATTTCCGAAAGTGATAAAAACGTAAAAAGTTTTAACAATTTTTCTACTTGAGAATCAGGTACTCTAACAAAAAATTGGTAAAGACTAAATGGTGATGTTTTCTCACCGTCTAACCAGATTGCATTTCCTGCTGATTTACCAAATTTGTCACCTTCTTCATTTGTTACAATTGGCAGTGTTATACCAAAGACACTTTTGTTTTCTACTCGACTAATAAGTTCTTGTCCTGACATTAAATTTCCCATTTGATCGCTACCTCCAAGCTGAAATCGACAATTGTAAGTTTTGAATAAGTGCCACCAATCGTATGCTTGAAATATTTGGTACGTGAATTCCGTGAAACTCATACCAGCTTCACTTGCAATCCGAGATTGCACAGATGTTCGAGAAAGCATACATCCAATACGAAAATGTCGACCCATGTTGGCTATGAAATCAATTAAATTCAGTTCAGCATACCAATCGGCATTATTTACGATTCTGTAAAAAATAAGATTATGTTTATGCTAGAAGAAACGATTAAATAGTTTGTTTTAACTACATACATACATAAAATATTGTTATAATACAAGAAATTTCTTTTACAAATGTGTAAATTAAAAACATAATATAAAACATTTTGGTACTTTTAGTCAACTACGATTTATACCTACATAAAAAAAAATATATTATTGAGTAAGATTAAATGAAATACAACAAGTCATCTCAATTTTCGGACAGTCTTAAAACCATTTGGATAATGTAAGAATCCTTTAGAAGTGTAGTGTAACACAGGAATGTTATTATTTTGTCAGGTTTCTGTTGTTTTATAGTGAAATTGAAAAATTGTCTATATACGAAGAGACATGGTAAAACCCAATACAACAGATACGCATTCTTCTCTTTGCTTGCTTCGATTCCAAAAACAATGCAAATAATGGTGTTCAGACCAACACGCTATAGTGACTATAGCTTTTTTCGTTCAGAACCGCCAAAATGTAACTTTTTTCCCCTCGCTTTTGACAGAAAAATGTGTTCAGAGCGCACTCCATAGTCACTATTGAAGTCACTTTTCTTGATAGCACTCGGGACTGCTATCAAGATAGTCACTTTCGTGTTTGAATGTGGGAATTGTCAAAGAGCATGTAAAATTTTCTTTATTTGTTTTCTGACCGTGTATATATGTACACATACATTTGAATATTTGCTTTCAAATCACTTATTTTGCTTTTTCTTGTTCAGCCAAGTTGCTTTTTACGCTATGGTTAAATTTACAGAATTACTTCAAAACGCTTTCGAAGTCACTATAGCGTGTTACTCTGAACACCTTACTAAATCCTCAGTTTCCAAGAGATTATGCCAGCGGCGCAAGTGCGCTCTAATCAAACACGAAGGACATTTTATGAATGGTTTTCAAGAAAACGCCAATGAACTTACCCTCGGCTCTGAGGACACTAATAAACATAAACATTTATTTATTTTGCGTCGGACTCAAAATTGGTTGATTCCATCCAATGCATTTATGTCTGAATCAAAATTGTTTGATTCTAACAAATTTGCGTCGGCGTTTGCACTTCACATCACCCACTTATGACAAATAGAGTGAATTTTACAAAGGAGAAGATGATGAATTCATTGATTAAGTAAAATCGCATCCTCCCCATTTCAGTATAAAAAAAAAACTTACAAAACCTTGCATTAAAGGAAACATTTGAGAAATTATTGCAACAAAATTAAATAAACAAGGTAAGTCTAACAATTTTTGATAACATATTATGTTTAGTTAATTAACTCAATCTGGTAATATATTTATTTTGTCACGATAAAGAAACTATCCTACTACTAAAATATGTTTTAAAAATGTCATACAATATTGTTTACTTGAAAACCACCGGCACGACACTGAACGCTAATGGACTTGCGCTGGTGCCTTTGTGTTGCATGTTTGCGTCGGCGGAATCTCATGGCTCATAGTTTAATGGTACATTGTGAGGTATTAGAGTGATCTTTGTAACAAAAATATATATACATATTAAAAATTACTTACTTGATTTCCTTGAGTTCTTTTCCCGGCTCTACGTCCCAAAATAGTTCTGAATGATTTCTGAAGATTCTTTCGATCTGTTGTTTTATACGGCACAAATTTTCCTCAACTGTTGTGTTGACAATTTTATTGCGTTCCTTGTTGCGCCCACTTGGATCTCCTATAAGGCCAGTTGCTCCACCTAGCTACTTTGCGCCTTAAATTTTATTCGCATAAAAAACAAACAGATGTTAGAGGCTTACTAATGCGATAGATTGGTGACCAGCTCGTTGACTATGAAGAAGTCCCATTAAAACTAACAGATTTCCTACATGTAGACTATTTGCAGTTGGATCAAAACCAGCATATATTGCTTGTGGTGATGTCATAAAAACTTTTCTCATTTCTTCTCTGAAATTAGAAAAATAACAAAGGCCAAAAAAACTGAAAGGTAAAATAACATACCCGGCATTGTCAGGAAATATATCATTGACGAAATCTCTTTCTGCCAATTTTAAGATATTACGGTTTGTATACCATCTTCTGGTCGATTGTGATACAAAAATTGTTTTAAACATTGCTTGCCTAACTATCATTCTGTAAAGTAATTAATTTAAATCCTTTTCAAATAAAAATCAAGCAAGTTTTTATAAATCCCAATAAAATGTGACAATGACAATTACATCTTCTTCTCTATCAAAGAGAGAACTGGGAGCACTGACATGTATAACATATGGCCGGATTACATTAAAAACGTCGACGTCGGCGTGGTCGTCGTTTTATGTCAAAAATATTTAGAGACAGTACTGCATGTATGAAATGCATTACATTACCCACGCCGGCGTCGTCGTCGTCGTCGGCGTGGTCGTCGACCCATCTCTAATCCTAAATTTAACGCTGGCGCTCCATTGCTGCCAATATGCCAGATCTAAATTTATTATGAAAAAACATGACAAAATGAAACGATATTTAAATTCCTGAAAATAAATGATTTTATATTAAAAAATGTGGACTTGAAGGAAAAGAAAATATATTTTTTATCATTACTTAAAATTTTATTGCAAACCAGCAGAGATTACAAGCAAATAACTTAACTGTAAAATGTAATGGAAATTAAGATATGGCGCTGCCGCCCAGTGTTAATGTAACTTGCCCGGCGTTTTGTTCGGCGTTTGACGACGACGACGACGACCACGCCGGCGTCGGCATTGTAATGTAATCCATACTGCTACATTTTCAATTTTATTGGTAGGGGTGTGACAATTATCTTTCTTACCCGGGGATTACACGAGATAGTACAGCTTGCATGCAAGCCTCCCTTCCAACGCGATTTTTAACTTGTCAGCAAAAGGCAGTTCGGTTGAAGTTTTATCATCTTGCATGTAAGTTCATTTAAAAAATAGCATTAAGGCGAAACCCCTGGAACATACAAGCCATGAACAAAGTCGAAAAAAGTGAGCAGCTGGCCGGTCAATAGGCGACATCCACAGTCTTCTTGCCTTGTCTTACTACAATTCCTATAAATTTGTTGTACATGCTATTTTTTTTAACTGTTAGAAAGAAAACATATCTGGCTGCAATTTGTTTTAACTTAATTTTGCTGTGGGAGCGACAGTTTTGGGCTTTAGGATCGGTTTAAGATGAAATTTTAGTTTTTCCTCCATGACGAGTATACAAAGAGCAGTAAGAGTGAGCTCTACTGCATGCTGTTCCCGGCACGTAGAGGCCTTTTAATGTGTCGGTGCCTTCGGCGACTGCATGGCTTGTATTATATTCCGGGGGCTACGATTGAGGCGTAAAGTCATGCGTATATTGGAAAATTATAATAATAAAGGAAGTAGCAGAATGATAAAAACCCAAGAAAAAGTTAAGAGGAAGGTGTCGGTAATTGATGTAATGCATTTGCGATTTGAGGTGATAATATGATAATTTAATAATCAATACGTGTAGTGAATTTGTGATACAGTAATTGTTAATATCAAAAACTGTGACTTAATTGAACAGGCACACAATTAATTTCGGTAATCATATAAGGAACTACGCGTAGCAACATTATTGTTATGGCACGTCTAAGCCAAAGAAAGGATATTCCTTCCTTCCTTAAAAAGCTCTCGTCTGGGTTTGGCCCAGAGATACGTATACGACGGCCCAAAAGATTTAAAATTGAGCGAACGTATTTCAACACTTGGTAGCTTGGTATTTGTTTTCTACCCTCTGGCAGCACCTAAAATTCATGAATTGTCAACATTTTATTTGACAATTGCACGACGAAGGCTTGTCAGGATGGTATTTGTTTACCGGACACGTCGACAATAAAATTTTCCTAATTAACCGGGCATAACTCCCTTTTTAAAAAAAAACATAGGTTTAAGTTCTTTGCAGTTTTACTGTTTGATTTACTAAAAATGCGTGTAACGAATATTAGACGCGGGAGAATATTCCGCATTGGAATTTGTGTTGTTGTTATACTGCCACTATTGTACCTTTTAGCCACCTGGTCAGAAAGTCATAAAAAAGTTCAGGATGTTTATAGATCTAAATTTGCAGCAAGAAAAACAAGAGAAGCTCCTAAATTGATAGAGGGTAAGCTTTATATTTGAATAAACTTTTTTTTTTAGCTATAGTTATGATCTTAAAAACTAAAGTTTTTGCTGATCTCAGTGGAAATGTTGATGTATACACTAGAGCAAGGTGGAATGCTTTTAATTTTGCTACAATTTTGCACAAATTTCAACATTCTCGAATATGCATTGAGTACGTCGATAATTTTAATCTGACCGGAAAGTAAACTATTTACGTTTATTGATTAGGAGCTTAGATTAGATTAAGAGACTTATGAAAAAAATTCACACATACTACATATTGATAAACTTGTAGAAGAGAAGAAACTAATTTTCTCAGAACTATCAGTTCTTAAAGTAGAGCTGACGATATTAGATGAATTGATGTCAAACCAGAAGAGTGTGTCGACTTGCTCTACCTGTCTCTTCAACCATTGATACCACGAGTGATTCGTGTCTTCGCATGCAAGAATCCAATTTAATATGGATTTGTTTGACATTCAGCTAGGTTCTTTTACTTTCTGCACTCCCCTAGTTATTGATGCATACAGCAATTCACTATTTCCTTGTATTGCACTTTCTTTAATTTTGCTATCTTATGGTAGGAGTTTTTTGATTTTACTTTAAGCTCTCTATTTTTTTACTTCCTTATCTTAATCTATAGCACTAATATTATTTTCTGCAGCAATAAGTGTTCAATGCTCCTCTGTTATTTTGCTAAGCAATTTTGTATTCCATCGATAATTCCAACTATCTTTAACTCACTCAATGTACCTATAGTACCGAAGGGTAAGCTGAGATTCTTTAATAAGAATCAATTTCAATCGGTTATGATGTCGTGCACTTCAAGCTCCTCATCTTCTCTCTATAACTCACATGTTTCACTAGTATCACCAGTTCACATTTTCTAAAATGTAAAATTGAGGTTATTATACTTATCCCTAAAAAAAATCATCACCTAATGAGCCAGTTTTGATAGCAGGCCCAACACTACTTTTTGCAATATCTAAAGCTTTTGAAATCGTTATGACAGATCAGATCTTACAGCTTTAAACAAGCAATTGTCTGTTGTTGCTCAAGGTTGTCACTAATATTTGCACGATATGCCATGAGAGTAAGAAAACCCTTCCCATACTACTTGACTTTAAAAAAGCATTTGACTCAGTAGTCACTACCGCATCACCTGCTCATCTCAAAGATTATAACATTATTTGGCACACTCGGAATCCTCACAAGATATTTATTTGCTGAAGGGCCTGCTATAGGATCCGTTTCTTGTATAATGTATTCCATCACCAACTTTGTCCAGTTTATAATAGTTAGAACCCATGTTATCCCTTATCTGTTCTATGTGGACGTTATCATACATCTAATGCAACACTGCGATGGATAAACTTTAATCTGCACTTAAGGAAAGTGTAAGGGGTGTTTATGGTGCTCTGCGATGTGCATGTTTTACACGACTCATAGAATTATTCATGCTTGGATCAGTCCCTAACTTGTATGAACAAAGAGTGATCAGCTTCATTTACAAAGATGTTTGCTGCCTAGGTGTGTAAATGATGATTCATGATGATTCATGACTGGTGCTATCAAGATATAATATGCTTGGCTGCTAGAAGCGTTAGTGGATAAGATTTCAAACGCATGGATCACTATTCCAGCCAGCCCGAAACTGTGGCACAATTCAAAATTTGTATAATCATTAGTAATGTGATAATTGTCCAAACCGCAACTAAATAATTTGCCTAGTTTACAAATTTTGTCAACTAATTTATTGTTTAATTTGAAGATAATGCTTCATCTTGACTGCTAGTAACTGTCAGGTCTATATGGGCATTTTGTATGCGGGGTATCTGTGATCTTTCATTATGGCCTTTGATAAGTTTAATGATAGAATTTTAATCCAAAAGCTCTCCTTTCTTGGGTTTTCCCCTTTTTTGTTTATTGGTTATCTTCTTATCTGTCTAATCGTACGCAGCGAGTTCTATTTCGCGGAGCACTTTCTGCTGAGATCTGCAAATATCTCAGGTGTGCCTCACGGCAGTATTCTTGGCCCGTTGCTATTTATTCTGTACATCAATGCTGTATCCTTGCTTTTACTTAATTCTAGAATGCTTTGTTATTCGGACGATGCCAAAACCAAAATATTTCGTGTTGTTAATTTTAAAGATACTGTGCTTTTTTAAACGATGATTTAGCTACTTTTCAGAAGTGGTGCTCCAATAATTGTCTTCCTCTAAATGTTAATAAATTCACAACAAAACGGTCTCCAATTCACTTCAATTATGTTTTAGAAGAAAATTCATTATGCAGGCTCGCAAAAACGAAAGACTTGGGTGTGATCCTCAATTCTCGACTTTCTTTTGAAGATCATACCGATTACATAATTAGTACGGCTAATTTGATTTTGAGTTTTGTTAAGAGATGGTCTAAGCGTAGATTCCTCCAATTTGCACTCTGTGGCCTTTCTTGGAGCAATCCTCTCTATAATTGTCTTCATTTTGAATATTTTAAAGGGAACAATAAGCTCCTCTCTTTTGCTAAGCACAGTAGGTGAATCAACCCCAACTCGCTCACTCAGAAGCCATAAATTCCTCCATCTTCATTTCCATCCAACAAACTATGGAGCGAACGAGCCTTTAACTGCAATGTCTCATCTTTTTAATGAGCATTTTCACCGTATTTAATTTGTTTTAGATTGCAATTGAAAAATTAGCGCAAATTTGATCTTGGTTGTCATCTGCTTCTTTGTTTTTGCCTTCTTTTTGTTTTCTTTTGTTTATTTGTTTTTTCTTATTTTTCATTATTGAATGAAATTTTTTTCTTGTAATAAATTACTGTAGTAATCAATATGAATTTTGAATAAATAAATAAATAAATAATTTAAATTTAAATTAACTCAGTTTAAACCTAATAACTGTGAATAAAATTTTTACAATTATTTTTTTTTGCTTTCTCATGTAATCTCATTAAAAGGACATTCCTTGGCTGATTTATACATTTATTGACATATAGTCACTCACATTTTCAATGCCCCAATTTTATTCGTTTCATGGCAAGTTTTTATAATGTTTTTTTTTTTTCTTTTTAGGTCTTGGAAATTTCGAACCGAAAAACCTTGAAAAGCGAGTAGGCCCGGGAGAATATGGTGAGCCATATGTTTTACCACCAGAGAAAAAAAATGAAGCAGATGCATCCGAAATGGAATATGGAATGAATATTGCTTCTTCGGACGACATATCCTTGGATCGTGCCATCAAAGATACCCGACTGGAAGAATGTAAACATTGGGACTATCCATACGATTTGCCAAAAACTAGTGTCATCATTGTTTTCCACAACGAAGGTTGGTCCGTTCTTATGCGAACCGTTCACTCTGTCATTAATCGCACTCCAACTCATATTTTACACGAAATTTTATTAGTAGATGATTATTCCGATAAAGAAGATTTAAAAGATAAATTAGAAAATTATATTACGAAATTTAACAGTAAAGTGAGACTGATTCGCAATAAAGAACGCGAAGGCTTAATTCGAACTCGTTCACGTGGAGCAAAAGAAGCAACCGGTGAAGTTATAGTGTTTTTAGATGCTCACTGCGAAGTCAATACAAATTGGCTTCCACCTTTACTTGCACCGATTTATCGAGATAGAACCGTTATGACTGTTCCAGTTATTGATGGAATTGATCACAAAACCTTCGAATACCGGCCAGTGTATGCTGATGGACACCATTATCGTGGAATTTTTGAATGGGGAATGCTTTATAAAGAAAATGAAGTGCCAAAGCGTGAACAAAAGCGTCGTGCACACAACAGTGAACCGTATAAAAGTCCTACACATGCAGGAGGATTATTTGCTATAAATCGAGAATACTTTTTAGAGCTTGGGGCATATGATCCAGGTCTTTTAGTTTGGGGCGGAGAGAATTTTGAATTAAGTTTTAAAATTTGGCAGTGCGGAGGTAGCATTGAATGGGTTCCATGCTCTAGGGTCGGTCATGTTTATAGAGGATTTATGCCTTATAACTTTGGCAAACTTGGTTCGAAAAAGAAAGGACCTTTAATTACAATAAACTACAAGCGAGTAATTGAAACATGGTTTGATGATAAATACAAAGAATATTTCTATACCAGAGAACCTCTTGCTAGATTTCTTGATATGGGTGACATAAGCCAACAATTGGTTCTGAAAAATAAACTTGAGTGTAAAAGTTTTCAATGGTATATGGATAATGTAGCGTATGATGTATTCGATAAATTCCCCCCACTGCCAGCAAATCTTTTCTGGGGTGAGCTACGTTCGATTGCTACAGATTCATGCTTAGATGCAATGGGACATCAACCTCCTTCCATAATGGGATTACAGCATTGTCATGGTTTTGGGAATAATCAACTGATTCGTCTCAATGCAGCTGGACAATTAGGTGTTGGAGAACGATGTGTTGAAGCAGATCGGCAAGGTGTTAAACTGGCGTTTTGTCGACTAGGGACAGTAGATGGTCCCTGGCAGTACAACGAAAAAACTAAACATCTTCTACATCGAGTCTATCAAAAATGCATGGCACTACATCCTCAAACTCATCAACTCTCACTTGCTCCATGTGACGTTAATAACGCCTATCAGCAATGGAAATTTAAACCCATCAAACCAAATTGGTAGAAACTTAGCTCTTAGGAATTTAGAAATAAGTTCGGATGGGGAGTATACTGCCAGTATAGTTTCCAAATATTTTCATAGAAATTCATTTCAGAATTTTCTGGCAATACACTTCTCATCTTGTCGAAACAATAACAACAAAACGTATCGCAAAATGCAATATTTTCATGAACTGAGCTTTGTCACTATTTTCCTTGAGGTGTTTTTTTTTGTGTCAAGGAGCCTTTTTTTGCAAGACAAATCGAATTTCTACACACTTTATTTTTTATCTTGTTACTTGATTAATCATAAATTTTTTAAAGGAATTGTTAAAAGTGCATTTGTGCTTTGGTAAAGGTCTGAACTGTGAGTATTAAAGAAATTTAGATGAACGGTGATTTGATGTTTGAAATCTGTTTTATAACAGACAAAAAAATAATTGATAATTATCTGTTCTGAATTCTGAGATGTGCCCATTTTGAGATAAAAAATTATTTACGACAAGCATTAGAAAATGTTTGAAGGAGAAATATAAAACTCCAAGAGATCAGTGCAATTAGATCATTAAAAAAGGTGTTTTTTTCCAAAGCTTATAATTAAGTGTTGCGTTGAAAAGAATTCGGTTTTATATTCTAAAAGTACGAATAAGTTTGGAGAGGAGTTGAAATATTGACTGAAAACTTCTTTGTCCGTCTTTCGAAATGTTAAGTAAATTTTGTTGTCAAACTTTTTAGTCTACCTCTACAGTCTGGTAGAAAGAAATCGGGAGCTTTCATTTAGTTGGTCTTTCTCAAGAATAAGATTGTAATATTTAGCTTAACATATAACAGCTAACTTATCTTACAGGGATGCAAACGGACAAATAGGAAATTGCGAAAAATTATGATTCTGTGAATAAAACAAAATCATGTTTCAATTTCAATATGTTTTCCTATTTCCTTTTTTTAGTTTCTTCCCTGTAGAAGTTTGATAGTTAGTGAATTTCGATCATTCATTGAATTTAGATAACAATTTGAATTTTTTCCGGCTTGTTTTCCGACTTCGTGTTTTAAATTCCTAAAGTGTAATGCCATTTCAGAAAACGTGATGCGGAGTACGCGTTCGTGTAAGATTCTTGATTCTTCCCAGTACCACTTTCGAAAATTAAATTGTCTAAACTAGCCCATATAACAGAAAAGAATTTTCAAAGTTTTTGCGCCTGTCCAGCACTACATTTTATTGGAGCCGGTTTTGCTAGATTGTTTGAAGCTTTTAGCTCTAAATTATTAGAAAAACTAGTTAAAGTCACATAAAAATGTTCAAAGCTCGTCAAATTGATGCAGATAGGTGGCAATACAGTAGGCTCGGAAAAATGTATGCCTTCAATATAATACGGTATAATTCGATCGACTTGATTTTGTGTTTGTGGCGGACTAAACTAAAACTCAAAATTACTGTAAACATAAAAGGTGTCAAATTAAATCTCATTTCAGCCTTTTTGCAAGTTGTTGAGAGGGGAAAATTAAAAATAAGGCCTTCATATATACGCGTTTATATTGTCTCAAATGTTCTTAATATAGTTGTCTTCGCAAATATCAATTTATTGTTTTATGTACTTTTGTTTGGTGAGATAAATCTCCGAAACTGGTGCACACACACAACTTCCAATAACAAAAGCTTTTCCTTTAACAATTTTTTTTCTTTTTATTGAAAAGATCTAGAGTGCAAGACTCTCATTTCACTTAGTTTTTCACTTTAAATAAAACAGTTTTATTGCCTCTTTCAAATTCTTTTTTCCATGTAAATATAATAAATGCAATTTTAATAAAATGGTTTTGACAAAACGTTCAGCTCTCTATGTCAAGCTCTTGAATTTATCATGCACATACATACATATGGACAAACATGAAAATAATATCTAAATGCTTAGTGTAATCCATTTTGCTGTACCATAATTATCATAATTATTTCGATACGTTACAAACGAATTTCAATGCAATTCAATTTATTAGGCGTCGAATTTGTACCAATAAAAAACTATGAAAAGATGAAGGCAAATAATATTTATGTAGAAAACATTATAAAAATTTAAGCTAACCTGAAATATTGGTCAGGGGCAATGCGATTTCTACAGTACCCTGAACTGAATATTCCCAACGAAAACATGTGTATCTAGGCAGGAACTATAAAATTATTCATGCACGCAGACTGTTGAAAAGTAGTTTTCCTTCAAAATGTTGGCTTGACTTTCAGAATGATATTGAATAAAAATAAATGTTATAAACATATCAGACAGTAGAAATGATTTGGTAAAAGTAAATCGACCACTGAGTGGTGTGGGTGATACACTGCATCAAAATTTGTGAAGACTTACACATACCTTTGAAACTATACTGTTAGTATGATCTAACCATGTAAATTTTTTATCTATGATAAAATTTTATTATTTTTTGTTTAGTTTTTCCAGAAAGCTAATTCGTTTCGAACTAAGAAGAAAAAGAATAACTATATATCCTGAAACTTGACAGGATTAAACTTTAAATAATTTCTCACAGCCAATCAAGAATCACACTGAAGTCCTAACCATCTGTTAGATGTAACAGTGCAATCAAGATATATATACCTGAGCCAGGTTGCGAAAGTGTTCACTTGCGAGCGAATTATGATGTGGCTCACGGCTCCCAAAATGTTCGAGAGCAAGAGCCACTTTATTTTCTAGCGGATCTCACTACCGAGCAAGAGTTCTGTAACGACTTGTGCTTGCGAGCGGGAGCTATGAGTTTCGCTACCTATTTACTCGCACCAATGAAGCTCTTTGTTCATGGACATTTTTTGCTTGTTTTCTTTACACTGTCCTTGCTCCTCTTGTTCAAGTCACGGAGTGCATTGGATTATTTTCGGTGAAATTTCAGTAAGCACAGTGGAAGGAAGAACGCAAAACTTGTATAAAATAATATTATTTTTATGTTGGTATGCTTGAGCGGTGTAATGGCTTGAGCCATAGCCATATAACGGCTCAGACTCACGCGCGCGAGCAATTTACAAAAAGTTTTTCTAGGCCGCTACTCCGAGAACCTCTCACGAGTTTTGTACTTTGACTCAGCATCATTTGCATATTAAAATGTCCACATATTTAAATATAGCAGGAACATTGATTATATAAAGGGCAAATGACAGCAGAACCAAGATAGAGCCTTGAGGAACACCTGAAGTTAGATCAAGGAAATCTAACGGCTTTGTTGTGATTTTCTAAAGAAATTTTAATAACACTATAAGATTCAAAGCATACGATTTAGAATTAAAAGTTTTTTGCGAAGTGTGGACAGGAGCTCTTTCCTAATCGGTTGGTTTAATACTACGGTTTTTCTGCCTTTCAGCTAACGTTGCTCTGTTCCTTAGTACACGGAAATGACCCGATTTGTACCTTTTTCAATGCATGTGTCTCTATATATTAACTGTTCAAATAAAACTGTAATTTTCAAAAGACAGATGTTGCCTACTCAGTCAAATAAGAACATAGTCATTTACCGCAGGTGTAAAATAAGTTCCAAGACGAAATGCTTCCTCAATCTATACAGGTACATTCATGTTTCTGTCTTCCCTATGCGGGCAGAACAAGGTGTCGTTCACTAATAGACTAAGCTATGATCAGAGATCCCAGAAATGAATAATTGGATAATATGAAGTTATCATAAAGAAGTTTTTGCAGAAATGGGTAATAATTTCATCCTATCTAAAGTGGTTTATCATCATATTGGTAAGGAATGGCTACATTAAGAAAACTGAATTTTAATTTATAGAAAATGTCAGAAAACGTATTTTTTGGCAGTATTCACTTGTATTTACTGGCTTACAAATTGCTCCTTAAAAAAAATAGTTGCAGAAAATCGCGGTAGCAAAAAGTAACAAACGTGGAATAACATTAAATAAAATACATTTTACAAACTCTACAAATTACTCCTGTTTGCGAACAACCGTTACATCTGGGAAATTTTCCACCTTAACAAAAAACGTTCACAACAGACCACTAATGGATACGAAATAAAGAACGGGCAATGAGGGAAGGGGGGTCAAATGCAAGTGCAAAAAACCATTTTTTGACGGTAAAAACGTCCATATGAAGCTTACAGGATCAAAAAAATAACTTCACCACTCGATTATACTTTCCACCACCTTTATTTTCATACCACACATGCCCCATTTTGGGCAACCCCTATGGAGATGCCCCCCCCCCTCCATTCGTATCCATTAGCGGTCTGTTGTGGACGTTTTTTGTTAAGGTGGCAAATTTCCCGGATGTAATGGTTGTTCGCAAGCACTTAAAAAACTGCAATTTACCAGTTTAAAAGGGGAGTGGTTCATTTCTTTTCTAATTATCCACTTGAAAAACTAAATAGATATGTGATTAGGGCACAGAATGTATATGCAATTTCATTCTACAAACATACATACCTCAACATTTATATTTCAAAATTTTATAGCATATCTTCTGTGCATACATACATACCTCAACATTTATATTTCAAAATTTTATAGCATATCTTCTGTGCTGGAAGACGACCAAATTTAACTTTTTTAAAAATTAAAATGTATAATGTTTTATCATAAAATTTTTTTTTTAATCTAATTCCGTTACTTTCTTCAAATTCTATATGCGTTTAAGTTCGACAAGTCTTTGAGGGCATTTATGCGCCCGTAGGTCAGAATTACCGTATTTTTCTGAGTGCATATATGTGCCCATAGTACCGAAAAGGTTAAGAAGAAATTCACAAATGAGAATCTTCCAATCATATTCTTTTCTGCACTGTTTACACCCATCATTTCGATGGTGCAGTAAAATTATAGTGTACACTACACCACATTTTGACAAGTAAACGAATGGTTTGGTGTAATTCAATATAGTGTACGCCTTACAAACGAATGACTTGGTCAAGTCAGTGTAGTTCCGGACTACACCAAGCTTGCAAACGACTTTTGTTAGTTGCATGATTTTTTCGATTTTTTCTATTCCGATCTAAAATAAATGATGATTTAGTATAGACTAAAGTTAACACATCAGTAGAACTGTGATGTTACAACTGTTAATGTAGAATAGTAATTCTATAGTGACTGAAAGCATTTTGAAGTAAATCTGTGAATTTGACGATAGCGTAAAAAACGTGAAAAATTCGATTTGAAAGAAAATATTCATATGTATGTGTACATACATACACGCTCAGAAAACAAATAAAGATAATTTTATATGCTCCTCTTTGACAATCCACACATTCAAACACGAAAGTGGATATTTTCAATTACACTTTTCTGTCAAAAGTGAGGAAAAAAAAGTTACTTTTTGATTGCTCTGAACGCAAAAAACCGTCTATAGTCACTATAGCGCTTTGCCCTGAACGGACTCAGGAAGATTTTATGTTCATACATACTTACACACGTAGATCCAGCATCGATCTAAAATTATCTATCCCTCATTTGACTATAATTGCACCATTAGTAGGTACAGAAAATTCGATCTAATAATAATTAAATTAGTTACTTTATCTCTCGACAGACTTATATCAACCACACTTAAAAGCGCTAAAAGCATTTTTCATTAAATTAATGAAAGCGGCGACTATGAAGTATTATTTCTACGGAAAGCTCTTTAAATTTATTAAGAAAAAAACATAAAATAAACAAAAGACTAAATCACTTTTAACTGTATAACTATGTTAACGGCGACCATTATTTTCGTGCAATGATAAAATGTTTTTTCTCTGTATATGCACGGAAATCAATTTTCACAATCAATTTAGGACTAAAGAGAAACTTTTATACTTACTTAGGGTACTACATAAACATAATTTTAAAAACCCCGAAAAGTTGAATTTGTAAACGTATACTTATTTCTATGTTTAGTATGTATTGTGATAAGAACATAAGTGAATGTTTAGAGAGTTATTGTCGATTTTATTTATATCAAACTGTTATAAAGGTGTTTATGTGGGGAAAAGTACGTAAATTTATATACATATATATATTCGTTTAATACATAAGAAAGATGTTGTAAAACTGAACTGTTAAATTTAGGCATAAGTTATTTTTAAAACTAATTAGAATTACTAACGAAAAAAAAAGAATAAGTGGTCAAAAGGTATTAACTGTAATTTAATGTAGTGTGTAAATATATATACATATGTATATACACATATATATATATATATAGAAAGACATTCCATTCGTATATAGTAGTTGTGTAAGGACATTTACAGTGTAATTAAAATAAGTATGTACTTTTATGTTTTGTAATTTAGTTAACTCACATCCATATCATGTATTGTTGTCTGAATTCATTCTATAGAGAGTACTTTTTGCAAGGTTATTTTATCTTTTGTCTTGATGAAAATTTGAATTCTAATGAATTAGCGCCTTTCAGAATTTTTAATACAAAAAATTACAATTTTGAAGAGATCATAATAATTTTTTATTAAGAAATCATTAGAATCACAATTTTAGGTAAACAAATGTGACAACATTACCCTTAACAAATTTAACATTAGCCCCCCACATTAGACATTTTAAATATTGCACCCACCCATTCTGCACTGCATTTCTCTTCAGTGTAAGCCATAGCATAAATAATACATTATTGGAGAATTTCAATCTATGAATTTACCAATATTCCCTTTTCAATGTTGTCTACTTTGTTATTGTATTTATCTCTGGATTTCACTTATCTCGCGACTTTTCTTTTAATTGAGTCTGTGTCAGTAGACAATTGGGTAAATTCAAAAACGTCAAAGTTTGTGCATCATGCAACATCATGATACGCTATTGCGTATGATTCTGCAGCACTGCATAGCTGATGCCTTTTCTTGATATTTTTTAACGTCAGGTAATAGTCAGTCCCACAAAATATTACAAATGGGTAAAATTGCTTTCGACATATTAATTACCTAATTCTGCAATATGGAAAATGTGGATCCTTGTGCCAGCAATATTCTATATAAATAATTCTTTTGTCGACTATTACAAATCGCAATTAAATATTTATTTAATATTGTACATTAACTACAATTATACTTCTCCATTCTTTTGCTATTTATGCACTTAGACGCCAAAATGATAGCTGTATCACAACAAAAGCAGCTTCCCATAATGCGTTAAGGCAGAAACACATCCAAGCCAGGTAAAAACTCATCCAAGCCTCGAGGCGTTGTTAAAATTTCCAACACAGTTTTTTAAATGAGGTAACACAAAACTAAGCCTAGCAGCTAGCCTCGAGGACTAGCCGCAAGGAGCGCTTTGTTCAATGTTGGAATTTTCTCTCTCTCAACCCTACTTCTGTCAACATATTTTTTTTTTTTAATTTTATTCTATTAAACGAGATATTTGGCAAATAAGAATCACTTGAAATTTATAATCAACATTTTTGGAAACCGATAATAAATTATTTCTGCCAGAATGTAAAGGAATTATCGCAAATACTATCAAAATTATAATGACAGCACTGAGCCCGGTGGTGTCATTTTGTTTTCAATTCCCTGAGGCAAGTCTTAAAGCGAGCTGCGAGGAAGGCTGATAGAGGCCAGGCCTGAGGCTTGCTTGGATGTGTTTTTGAAGGTTTCCTCGCAGCTCGCCTCAAGGCTTGCATCAAAGAATTGACCAAAACAAAAAACAAAATGACATCACCGGACTATTATTTGCGACAATTCCCTTATATACTGCGCCGAAATAATTTATTATCTCGGTTTTCAAAAATGTTGATTATAAATTTCAAGTGATTCTTATTTGCCAAATATCTCGTTTAACAGTTTAAAATTAAAAAAAAAAGAAATCCGTTGACAGAAGTAGGCCTGAGAGAGAGAAAATTCCAACATTGAGCAAAGCGCGCCTTGCGGCTAGGCTTAGTTTTGTGTTACCTCATTTAAAAAACTGTGTTGGAAATTTTGAAAACGCCTCGAAGAAGCCTGGATGTGCTTCTTCCTTTAGTTTCTTGATTTTGACGCATGAAATACGTTTGTGATACAAAAGTGAGCTTTTGATTCAGTTGCTGATGATATTACGATGTATTTTTGAACTCATGATGATGCAGATGCGTCATCATTAGCGCATCGTTACATTTTTGTATTTACACATCCTTTTATTTCTTTCTTCTCTAAATTCTTTTGCCATGTCTGTTAAAATAGTCTATTTCTCAATGGGTAACATCTTGTAGTGGATGTTTTTCGTAATAACGCTTTTGGCAAAGGAAAAGTTGTTCAGGTTTTTTAGAAATTCTGAGGTCTTGGTTGGGTTTGGACTATGCAGTATAACTTAAGTTGATAGTCAATATAAAAATGTTTTTTATAATTTCCACTTCTCCCAAGATTACTCATTTGTGTATGTATTTAAAGTTATGATTTGCTCTATCTTTGGCCTAATTACTTATAACATTTAGATAAACCTCGCAGAATGTACATAATTTTTCTCGGTAAAATAAAATGTCAAATTTACACAATTTCCCCTTTTAGGATTATACCTGAGCCATGTATGAGTATGTGTATGAATCTGTGCCTTTTTGTAACTGAAATTCTTTCTCAGTAGTGGATGAATCTTCAAATCTGTAATATATAATTTACATAATTAACAATATCGACATTTTCTTATAAGTATAAATTTTAATAATATAAACATTTTTTAAGCAGTTACTGTTGTTTGACAATATTTTATTTATTTATTTATTTTTTTAGTGGGGTTTTAGGACAACGCAAAAATATTCTACCTCTCTAACATATCAAATATTTCCTGAAGAGAAAAATAATTCCTACTACTTCCAAAATTTATTTATTAGTTTTCAGACGATGTGTAATTTAATAACAACATTTAAAAAAAAATCAATAATATTAGCTGTGCCCTTTTGTGAGAAAAAAATGTTTTGTCGATTGAAGCGAACTATTTGTACTGTTCGCTTCATTTATAAATCTTTTATGAAATTGTATGAGGCGCTCTTTTCTGTATCTTTTGTTCTGCTGTTTTGTGGACACAAAAGAGCACAGCTATTTTCACCAACAAGCTGATCTGTGGACGTAAGATGCAATTGTTTGGATAATTTGTTTTATAGATAGAAATACATTAAATAGTGCTAGTGTCACCGATTGATCTCACAAAAATACACATTTCCTGGCATTGCATTAAATCTAAAATAAACTTGAAAAATAATAAGGACTTCAATTGATGAAGCACCTCACCATCGCACTGGTTTAGATTTATACTATAATATACAAGTTATCCCGTCGAGATGGTAAAAAATTGTAAGGAGTGAAAGTATAGTCTATTTGCGATCGAAATTGTTTTAAATTTTTTTTCGAATTTGCGCTCTATTCGTAGTTCAGGCTGTGTACCGGCGACCATTTTATTTGTGTTTTATTCGTATTATTACTAGCTTTCAATTGTTTTAACATAGTTTTGAAAAAGTTCCGCACATAATGAAATAAATCAGTGCCGAAACGTTGTTTTAGTTGAAAAGTCATCTGTTTTGAAAGTCAAAAATATCTAAAATTGACCATACGATTTGGTTCTCATAGGGAACATCATTTATTTATCATGTTTTACCAAAGTCCAAGATCATTAGCCTGCCTTAAGTGTTGCCAGAGCTACTGAGTTGATGAAGCATTTCCTGTACATATTTCGCGTTGTAAGAAATCTTTTTAGGATGAAAAAAAAAATGCATCTAAACTAACAACTCGCATGCATCTCATGCCATTTTACGATACTTCAATTATATTTCTTAAGCGCAGGCAATGATTTGGCTGATTTGTTAGTTTATTGTCTTATTTATATAAGTTATTAATCAAATGTAAATATATTACCAAAATTCTGCTTATTGCGGAAGTACAGTTCCTTGAAAATCGCAAAAAAGACTATTTTTTTCCCTTTCGACCTACGTGTAAATAAAAAAAAATCGATTTTATGATCTGCAGCGTCTTGGAAAGGATATATTTCATTTTTTGTATGAAAAATACTCTGGATCCAATTTTTGTAAAAAAGGGTATTGGAGAATAAGGGTTATTGAAAAAATCTTTGAAGGAACATCTGGCGTAAAATTAAGGTAGTTAGAATCTGCAAAAATTTCCAACCAGGATCTTCATGTGCTCACGTATCATAATTATTCTAAGATGACAATTTTTATCTTTGTTTAGTCTGAAATTCATTGAAAATAATTTCAATGAATTTGCCAAATGATGTAAAAAAAAAAATGCAAAAAATTTGAGTTTTTCGATCCAGCGATCAGAGATAACCATACTGGTGAGGTTTTACTGATCACTACATCGAAAAATTCAATTTTCTCTGCATAATTATTTTAGTGAGTAGTTCCAGGAAAAAATACTTGCTGTATGGGATGGGTAGGTGAGTAGGAGCATAGAGAAAACAGTATTTTCTTGCTTCTCTGTGGTATGAGTCACTTGATCTCATATATATCCCAGCAAGCATTTTCACGAAGAATTCTCGAAGAAGTAAAAACCAGGTCAAAATAGTACGAAGAGAATACAAAATTCTTAATTTGATTATACTTCGCATTGATGAAATTAACCTCGGAAGTAATAATGCACGACTAGGTATTTTTTTAAAAATTTGTCATTTTTACAAAATGTCAAATTTGGACCCAAAATTTATTAAGTTCTATTCAAAAATTTTAAAAGATTCAAGTCAAGCCAACTTAATGATTTTTTCCTAATTGTAATAATTTTTTAATTCAATTTATAATGTTCATTGTAGTGTCCGCCCGCGATTCTAATATATAAAATTTAACAATGATGTCAGCATACCTACTTCTATTAACTCGCTGAAACGATTCGATATTGAACCATTTTATCGAAGAAAACTCAACATATAAGATTATTATATGTCTTTGAAAAACATTCAATAATAATTTCGATAAAATGAACTGAAATTGAATCGTTTTTCCGATTCGATATAGCGTTCCTTTTTTTCTTTTTCGGATCGACATCTATTTAAAATGAATGCGAGACCGAAGTTTTACTTTGATTTAAGAATCGCTTTTGATTCGATATCGAATCGTAATATTTGCTGAGATATCTTCAGTGTCGTTATTAAAATTGTGCTAGTGGGAATTGGGAAAGAGGATATAGAAGAAAACAGTTGAAAATTTAAATTGTATTTGTTTATGGAAAAATGCATTATTACTTCCGTTGAAAATGAATAAATATTTCATCTTAATTATGTAGTCTTGCGGTAACTGGGATTGTTGTTGGTATAAATTTGAGGTCGGAAAATCATTCTTGAAGAGCTTGTTGGCTTGTTCTTTTACGCTTTATTCTTCGGAGGATACGTATGCAAAATTTATGTTCGTGGGACGGCACACATATTCGTACAGTTTCAACGGTGTTGGAATGATGAAGTCCTTGTGTATATCTGAATATTTAGGGCAATAAGCTCACATTTTAGCCTAATTGGTGACGTCGCTTCAGACAGTTGTTCAAAAGGTGGTAGATGCAAGGTGGATTGGCCAATTATTATTTTCTCTCATCTAATTACTGTGACCTATGAGAGGTTTTATGACATTACCTCTTCCACATAAGTGCCCTAGGACGCCCTTTCGAAATTGAGGTCTTTTATAAAACTTATGACGTTATGGGTGTTCAGCAGTTTCACCTTCTTCCATACGGAAGCGACAGGTTACGCTATCGACCTTAACTATCTTCATTAGATGATTGCCAGTAAGTAGGCCCGGCATGAATCTGAGTTCCTTTCGTGAGGAATATTTTAGTGCTCTGTTTCGTGCAGGTTATAAATTTATGGGGGTGTCCTAGGTATGGCTACCTACGGGCCCACCAAATATACTGTGTTGAGGTGAGTCGGGGACGACTGAAGTGGGTGGTACTGAGTATAGAAATCTTGAGTACTCAGTGTTCGGAGCACACTAGTTGTCTTGACGTAGAAGTCCCTAGTCGATTACGGCTTGTCGTGTATTTTGGGTACTCTTGCGTGATAACCAGTTTGGTGGGAGGAACTACTGTCTATCACAGAAAGCTTGAATTGAAGTCTGGCTGCGAGAGGTGCTAGCCAATTTCAAGTAGCAGGTTGCATTTAAGTTATACCAGAAGAACGTCCTTGATGTGCCGCCAGTATGTCTGCAGTTAGTGCCTGTAATGCGCGTAACAATACCTGAAAATTTAATAAGGAATTGTAGCAAAGAAACAATGTGGTGCGTGCTGGCACATGGCTGTTTCTTGTAGGAGACCAATACGACGTCAACTAATATAGTGTTGTTACTAGTTTCGTCGAGTACTTTTAGCAGATGTTGATGAACCTGAAACTACATGTAAAGAACGTAACCGAACAGCTGCTTAAAGTTGCCCTTAGCTGGAGCAGATGTGAGGAGTTGTCAGCTTCGGTAAATGTACTCAATCGTCCACAAGTTAGCTGCAGGATTGCTGTAGCACGACTCGAATAGGGGCTGCCCTAAAAGGAAGCACCTGAAAAGAAAAGGGAAGTATCGCTATCGGAGCGGGCATGAACATACACCTCCTATAATATTGCGATGGATAAAGTAAATGCTTTGTTGCTTGATGTCTTAAACACATCTTCCTTATTATTTTATTTATCGTTTCTCACTCAATGCAAATATATTTTCTTTAAAACTTTATAATTATATGTTTTATTAAACAAACTTAATCTGCTTAAATCTGACATCAGACTGAATTTCTTTATTTTTATTAATTTAAATTCAAAGTCGCAGACTACTATCTACACTTTTTCTAATTCGCAAAGTGGCTTTCGCTGAACTTAGCGCAAAACTTTATAACTGCGTGTAGGTGCCCGAGGTTATTACCGCAGCGCAGTTGGCGACGTCAAGCTGCCACAATTTTTTTCGTTTATCTCAGCCCTGTGGAGTTTTCCCAGTGTACCAATTTATTTCTTACCTTCCCAAGTTTGACTTGCGCTGAAAGGATGATCTTTGGGTCGCCAAAACAGGCTCAGGGTCAATAAACAACAAAGATCTGGATCCTTCTTTTGCAAGGCGGTCCGGAAACTTATTATCTTTGATGGCTTCACGTCCTGGCACCCAAATCAGCATGACTTTATTTGTTTCGGGCTAGTTTCTTCAAGACAGTAAGACAGTTCAAAACGAGCTTGTATTCAATGCTTTGAGTGTTGCTTGGCTGTCCGATATTATACATATTTTGGGAATGGTTCATAAAAAAATTATTCCTGAGAATGCAGACAGTTTCCTTTCCATCGTTGACTCTAAACGGTGTTTACAAAACCAATGTTGATCTCACCTGCATGGTGGGACGAAAATTGTGTCACAAGTATATATTCAACCAGTCGAAGAGTGAAAGGTCACTTAAAAATGATATCATTTTCAAAGCATAATGTCTTTGATTGCTCTTCATTATATCTCATTTTAAAGCTCTGCTGATACGCTTGAGCATTGAAAATGGACTAAAACATGAAACGACCTACAGGAGAGGGATCTTGTGGTGATAAAAAAAAAAAAAAATAATAACATGTCTTTTACAAAGTAGAATTTGGGACGAATATTTCGGAAGAGATAAAATGGCACATTTGATATCAGTTTAGAAGACTTAATGAACAATCTACAAGTGACCAATAGAATAAGGAAGCTTCTCATCCCACTAACGATGTGAAGGTTAAAAAAATAGATAGTTGATGATAGGTAGATGATGATGATGAGACCTTCTGCTGACAATAGGATTCTTATTTAAAATCTATTGGTATCTTTTAATATGCGAGGCCTATCTAAAACTGTAGGTCCAATTAGAGCATTTAGTAAGAAACATTAATTTTTCAATCTACCTCATATCGCACGAGAGAGTTTATATGAAGAGAAGGAGAAGTAGTACTAACAAAAAAACCCACTTTCTAGTTCGTCACTACAAATTGTTATAAACTCCATTGAACCTTGTATATTTCTATCGGTTGGACATATTGAAAGAAGGAACAGTTCCATGACCCCAATCCCAAGTTTGTCATTTCATAAGATGTAAAAAGCTCCGCATGATGTGCAAAAAGATTTTCATATGCTGCAGGTTGCTAATTATCAAGGATATACTAAAGGCAGGTAACTATGAAGAAGGGATGGACGTCTCCATCTGAAACCTTACCTGGGGAGGTTACAAACAGTGTGAGGATTTTATTTTTTCTATTTGAGCGTTTTAAGTGAGCCCAGAGCCTTGAAGAAAGCTATCGAAGTTCCCAGGTCATCTCAACGAAGGATCTGTTCAAAACATCTCTGCTCTATAGCTGAAAGTACGTATTTGTCACTGAGCGTACTGCCTAAATTTAATGTCTTATCTTCCATTAATAACTCCAAATTGATTGGTAGAATTCTACTTCGTGAACTGTAAAAAGGCACAAATTGTTGCCACAAAGTTTAGGGAAAATATCCCTAAAAATGTAGGGAATATTGCCTAACATGTAGGGAATATTCCCTAAAATGTAGGGAATATGCCATAAAATGTACGGAATATTCCCTACATTTTAGGCAATATTCCCTACATTTATAGGGATTTTTTTCCTAAATTTTGTGGTAACAATTTAGGCCTTTTTACAGTGTAGGTTTGCAACCAAAACACAAAACTAAGTAGATATCTTCCTTTTGTTATAGTTTTCTTGTAAAGATGAGAGATAAGAGAAACTTTACTTTAAGACTTCTTGGTAAAAAAATTTAGTAAACGTTTTAGGTGGAAAAAGAAACTTCAACTGCGATCAGTGTTATCTTTAATCACTCGCATCAATAAATCATGGATTAAGAAGGGCAATTCGCAAATGAATAAATATCTAATAATAAAGCGAGTGTGTGATAAACTAAACGGATTTATCTAATCGGTCGACGCAAAAATTTTATTGCTTTCTGGCTGCTTATCTTAACGATTTCAGTGCATATATAAATTCGAGGAGAGTGTTGGAAAAGTCAAATTGAATCTGATCCCCATTTAGATACATCAGAAGACTTCAAAATGGCTCGACTTTTAGTATTATTAGCTTGTATAGCTTTTGTTACAGCAGGCAACGTATTAGATCTTCAACATATTGGAGAAGTCCAAGTGGTTGAAGATATTAATGCGTTCATTGCTAAAAATCCAGATGCCAAATTGATTCCACTAGTTAAAGAGACAGACGGCCCTTTAGGAAGAACTCGTTATACTCTTGGAACACGAATTGGAGGTATATTTTTCTTTGTATTGACTTACTTACAATAATAAGTGGATAATAATAATAAATATGTAGGTATAAATAATAAGAGATAATTTTAAAATGTTTGTTTTCATGTATTTTCTTAGGAGACAGACCAGTTGCACAGGGCAGTAATAGCTTCACATATCCAAGACCACAAGATGTTCAATTGAGACTTACATATCCAGAAACTGGCATTGGTGGTGCTGTCGTTACTTTTCTGGATGTATGGGTTGATCAAAGCTCGACTCAAGGAAGGGCATATTTGATTGGCGGAGGAATTGGTCAAAGATTTATTACGTTTGTTGTTGAGGCTAAGAGTACTACATTCTTTGCTTATACAGCAACAATTTATGGATATTAAATATATTTTTTTTGTGGTAACCAGAAATAATTTATAAAATATGTTGCTTGTATTCTAAAGTTTTTATTGTTTGAAATTTCTAATGGTGGAGGGGGTGGGGGGGGGGCGAGAGGAAAAAGACTCGATCGGACAATAATTGTCTTAAATGAACTAGAAAATTCATTGGAAGAATCTATATATGTGTGCAATAGATGACGTCGTAGAAAAAGAACTAACGAACTTACCAAACTGTAGCAAATGAACTGACCGAGTTACCAAACTGTAACAAAGGGGCGATAGAAAAGAAAGCTCTCTGTGGGCTTATGGGGGCCTGAAATGGGAATGCCACTTTTCATACAACTTTAGGCCCGACACCTCCAGACATGAGAGATATCTTAAACGATGTATTATGAAACTCTGAACATATTTTATTAATAATGTTTACTTCTATCTAGCGGACGAAAGCTTTGGCGACCGGATGTAGCTTTAGCGACTTTCTTCGGTGAAAAATGGCCATGGAAGTAAGAACTGTAAAAAGACTAGCGAAATGGAGTAGCTTGGGTGTATGTGACCCGAAAAAGTTATCTGAATCGGGAAAGATTTACACCAACCGATAGTACTCGGCGAGACCTTTAATTCGATATGCAACATGGGGCACAGTATATATCATACAGTAGAATAGCTTAGAACTAACTACTGAAAAGTGAATTTTAGAATTTCAATTAAAAAAACATAACCTTAAAATTTCTCCCACAAGAGGGAACTATTAAGTATGATACTGACATAAATGGGCGAACAGTAGCTAGCTGCACGACCGTTGACGGAAGTATTAGTTTTATGTATGTACACATATCGGCAATCGGCGACAAATGTATTGTTCCATTACTAAACAGCTGTGTATGATACGGACATAAATGGGCGAACAGTAGCTAGCTGCACGACCGTTGACGGAAGTATTAGTTTTATGTATGTACACATATCGGCAATCGGCGACAAATGTATTGTTCCATTACTAAACAGCTGTTTGACGGTAAAGTGGTGTCATTTTGCCTCTTTCCCTCTAGTAAAAGTTTAAGAATGCCATCAGTTCTCTTTCTTCCACTTTAGATTTACATAGGAATCCATGTATTAAAAATTGACTAGTGTGTTAGTTAAAACTGTTGAAAGAGAAAGTATAGTCTCTTTATAGAAGCATCCTACTCACTTGACAGTTTTGACAGAGCTGGGCTACTGTATGATATATACTGTGCATGGGGTATTGGAACCAACCGCCCCCCCCCCCCCCGTCAGGGGTTTCTACCCCCTACCCTAAAAGAATGCAGAGAAAAATTTGCTTCTACGAATTGTAGCTGGTAATGAGCTGAGGCGAACAGTGAAACCAGTTTTTCGATCGGACATAACCATACCGCAAGTTAGAGCCGATCTAAGGTGCGAAGAGTCTAGTACCTCAGTTCGAATAAAAAAAGAGGGAAATACTAAAAAAGTGAATATTGGGATGGCTATAAATAGCTATTTAAGCCTCCGAGTATAAGAGTGCGGGTTCTCAAACTTCTTCTCAGGACCTAAAGAATACCGTTCTATACTAGATTTTCTAAAATGTACTAGATCAAACTTTGACTCCCTCACCCAGTTTTCTCCCCGCTATGTAGAAATAAACATTGATTTAACTTGTAGGTTTAAGGTTTTCGTATTGAGGAAAAAAAAAATATATATATATATATATATATATAATATCTCTTATGACTGGATAGTTTGATTTAGTTCTTTTTGACTTACGGTAAATTGCTTTGAATACTATTAAGGTACCTGATTTAACTTGTAGGTTTAAGGTTTTCGTATTGAAAAAAAAAAAACTTCTTTAGTACCTGTACTCAGTCACTTTAAGTGTTACACTATTTACTTTATTTTTATTGTTTTCTAGAGTTTATGCTTATATTTAATATAAAAAAAACTACTGTAGATCTATGTACCCACCGTTTTAAGGACGTGGCCTCGGCCAGGGTCTTTCAATACAATATTTTTGTATTGTATTGTATTGTATTGTAATAAAAATTGTTCAGAGTATCATAATACATCGTTTAAGATATCTCTCATGTCTGGAGGTGTCGGGCCTAAAATGGGCGTTCCCCTTTCTAAATAACAATCCAAATATTCATCCATGTGTGCCGTCAGAAGAGGATTGTGCTCCATAGCTTTATAGTTTTACTTGTATCCCATCTGGTAGCTTGGTTTTTATCGCTTTTCGCATGATTTTTTATTCTATGATAAAATGGGAGATAACAATAGCTATCAGAACAACGCCAGTTAAAAAACAAAAAAAAAAAAACTAGTTAAATCTTATAACTCTTCCCTTGTTGTCACTCGTGCTAAAGGTACTGTAACGAGCGCGTCTGCTGTAACATATGTGCCTGAGGATTTGTTTGGTACCATGGAATCATGTCTTCTTGCTAAATTAAAAAAATCTAGTTAAACATTGGGAAAAAAATTGAAGATACCATGAATAACTTAAATTTTCGATTAACGGCTTGTGAGAATCTTGTTGATGAACTTAAAACTACTAAAGATCATGGCCGGCTTTAGTCATGTGGGGGTCCAGGGCGCTTTAAGATATGGGGGCCCTCTAACAGAAAATATTTTCTAAACTACTTTGGGTTATCAACAGGAATAATAACGTTAAATACAATCGCAAACACAACACGGGAAACATTCCGATTAAAAGTTCAAGGGCAAGCATACTGATATTCAGTCCCGATAAGAAACATATCCCAAATTGGAGCTAAGGAGAATCCCCGTCCGAATGTCGTATTTAAAGTAAATGGAAGGTCCTGATCGTGCGGTTTAATTCTTTTATAATTAAATGATTTAGAGTAATAAGAGCCAGTAATATGTTAACATGGCCCAATAGTATAAAAATTTTCTCTGATTACCAAATAAAGTTTGGGTATTTAAAGTATGCCATGAAAAATGCGGGAAATATAAAAAATTGTGGGGCTCTAAACACTGTCACTATACAATGGCGTTTTTTTTATATGTATCCCAGGAAACATTTTCTCTGGTTTCGCATTTCCGAAAAACTCTCGAAGAGGAGGAGGTAAGAATTATTTCATTTCCATAGTTGGGTAATTTCAATGTCGGAAAACTTTGACCACAAAAAGATTGAGATAAAGGATGCTGGTAATGAGTTCAACGCAATATTGAGACTGCTAGTTTACATGTTGACATTTAAATTTAATTACGAGGATATTATTAGAGCAAATATGTCGAAGACACGATTTTTGATGAACATAGTCGTAGGACAGTATTCACTTTTCTAAGAAATTTACTTGAAAATTTTTTTAAGATTGTGTGCTGATAACGGACAAAAGGATTTAAATTGATTCGGGTGCCTGGGCTAGTAAAGATCCTTCTTACAAGTGTATTGTGAGTCTTCCTTTGTTCTTAGAAATTTACTCGACAATTTTTCTTTGCAATTTTAAAACCTAGAGCAGGTTTTGCGAGCTTAAGCTTAATTGGGTAATTTTTTTCACGATAAGCAACAACACATCAAAAAAACACAAAGATGGTTGAAGAAAAGCAAATTCCATTCATCATACATATGAGCACCAGAAAACTTAAAATAAATAAAACTATCCTTATCACCAAATGACCACTTCTAATTTGCAATATTTCTTTAAAATCAATTCAGTGCGATACTGGAACAAAAAAAACAGCAAAACTTCAATGTTCAATTAGAAACTCCAGTAATAAAGTGGACACTTGAGTGAAGATCTTGAGTAGTTATCAAGTTCCGGGAATAATTAGATATCAGTGATTGGCTGATGTCACTTTGATTACAGTCTTCCCTATAAATACTGAATGCAATCTTCTTAGTGCATAGTACGATTTCAACTGTAAAACTATTAACGATTGCACAGAAAAAAATGGCTCGCTTCAGTTTTGTCCTTGTTTGCCTCGCCTTGGCTGGCGTATGTTATGCCGACCAACTTGAGACTAATGTTCAATTCGTCGATGATATTAGTGAGTTCAGCGCTGAGTATCCTGATGTGAAATTAGTGCCACTTGTCGGAGAAGTTCAACCACTTGGACAGATGCGCTACACAATTGGTCGTCGTGTTGGAGGTTAGAAATTTTTCATAGAGACTTAAGAAAAGATTTTTCCTTTTTTTTTCTTTTTATGGAAAATGCTTATTGAAATGTATTAATTGCAGGAGACAGAATTGTTGCACAAGGTAATAACAACATTAACTACCCCAGACTTCAGAATGCCCGCATCAACTTGAACTATCCTCAAAATGGAATCGGAGCCATCGTCACTTTTGTTGATATTACTGTTGAGCAAACTTCTACTGATGGACGAGCCTATATTGTTGGTGGAGGAATCGGCCAAAGGAACATCAACATCGTCATTGAAGCTAACCGTACTAGCCGAGTTTCATACAGAGCGATGATCTTTGGTTATTAAGAAAAAAGTCAAGTGCAATGTTCCGTTATTTTGTGAATTTTACTTATGTTAATATTTGACAAGATCGGAAGAAATTCGTTTGTGTTTTTTTTATTATTATTTGTACTTTTAACGAAATTCATAAAAATGCAATCGTCAGTTATGTATGACGATTCCAGATTTCGTGATTATACATGATCATTGATCATAATACGATCATTGGGTCATGGTTCTATTGGCCTGGGTTCCAACCCCATTTACGTACCCAAATGATCGATCTATTAGGTTTACAAAGGGGATATTCAGCAAAAAGGCATCGGATTATAGTGTGATGCATGGTATTTTATTCTTAGGTTTGGAGCATGCTTTAAAAGCTTGTTGAATTTTTCCATCTGCTTTAGTTCTTACTTTCGATCGAAAATACACAAGCTAATTGAGGTTTCTCTCTGATATTTTGAACTTTCAGCAAGGTGCACCATTTGTCTCACAAAATTTTTCTGATTTACTCCTTTGTCAAATATCTAGTTTTATCATCCTAAGGTCCTTTTCAAAGCAGGTTTTGTGGGTACAAATCTATTTTATCTAAGAGCCACATATTATTGGTGGACCTGTAGTACAAATATGTTTCATATCTTAGGCCTGCAACAATAGCTTCTTTGTCCTTTTGGCTCCGTGCAGTGTTCTCCAGAACAAAGGAGATTACGAATTGAATTGATTTGTAGGGTGGATAAAACTAGACAAAGTTTGACAGGTTTAATATTTTGTAAGAATTGAAGTCATAGCACCTTGATTATTTTCTCTATGCTTTCAAAACTTTTTCTACTTCTATGCAACCTACAAATCAATTTAATTCACAATCTCCTGTGTTTTACAGAACACTCAACGACCAAAGGGACACAGCTACTATTGCAGTGAATGGCATTTAAGGTCTGGCCTCTCTCAGGCTTCCTCGCAGCTCGCCTCAAGGTTTGCCTCAGAGAATTGAAAACAAAATAATACTACCGGGATCGGTGCTGTCATTATAATTTTGAATAGTAAGGGCTTTCCAATAAGAGGAGTTAATTTGATATTCAAACAAAAATGCCATTTTTTGAGATAAATGATCGGATCTTTATTTCATTATAAAGAGGAACGTATGCCGTTAATAATGGAAAATAACATCAGCCAAATGACCACCACGACCACGCCTACAGGACCATATCCTTTTCATGAAATTTTCCATAACCAAATCGCAAAGTGGCTGCCCTATGTCCTCGATAGCCTCACGAATTCCATTCTTGAATCGACGCTGGGCTGTTGGCGTATACCTTTTCTTTCACGTGGCCCCAAAGGAAGAAGTCGTAAGGTGTTAATTCACGAGATCTCGGTGGCCAATTGTGATCACCTCTTCGAGAGATAACACGGTACGGAAACTTTTCCCGTAAAAGATCAATGGTTTCGTTGCTTGTATGGCACGTAGCGCCGTCTTGTTGAAAGTAAACGTTGTCCAGATCAATACCATCCAATTCCGGCCATAAAAAATCATTAATCATCTGTCGATAGCACAATCCATTCACCGTAACTGTTGCTCCAGCCTCATTTTCGAAAAAGTAAGGTCCAATGACCCCGCGGGACCATAAACCGCACCAAACAGTCACACTTTGAGGATAGAGAGGCTTTTCAACAATAACTCTTGGGTTTTCCGAGTCCCAGATGCGACAATTTTGCTTGTTAACGAAGCCATCGAGGTGGAAATGGGCCTCATCACTCAAGATGAGTTTTCGATGGTATTCCGGATCATTTTCATGCATTTCAAGGACCCAATCAGCAAAGACTCGACGTTGTTGATGATCGGCTGGCTTGAGTTCTTGTGTTAACTGAACTTTATAAGTCTTAAGACCCAAATCTTTATGCAAAATACGGTGTAATGACGTTTGTGGAAGCCTAATTCCAAAGAACGACGAGGAATGGACAAACTTGGGCTTTCTTCAACACTTTCGGCTACAGCAGCAATATTCTCGGATGTTCTTGAGCGACGTGCACGGGTTTTATTCTTCACATCATTAACTTGTCCCGACAGCTCGAATTTTTCTACCAATTTCTGTATTGCGGTCCGACAAGGTGCTTCACGACAACCCAAAAATGTTCGAGTTTTACGAACCGTCTCTGCCACATTTTCACCATTTTTATAGTGAATTTTAATAATTTCAATGCGTTGTTGAATCGTGTATCGTTTCATTTTTATTAATGGCGTAGTTTCTACTTGTCAAACGTCAAAAAATGACAGCTCCAAAAATGACATCTACCGAAATAGCGGGCTGATTAAAATAGCACCTCTTATTGGAAAACCCTTTATATCTGTTGACAGAACTAGGCCTTGGAGAGAAGAATTTCCAACATTGAGCAAAGCGCGCCTTGCGGCTAGGTCCTGATCTGTTGGCTTGGTTTTATGTTGCATCATTTAAAAACCCGTGTTGGAAATTTTGGCAACGCCGCGAGGAAGCCTCGAGGCCTGGATGTCTTTCTGCCACTAGTATAATCTTCCATGACTGAAAGCAGAATATAAGGGACTTTTCTAGTTTCACATAATTGCTCTGGATTACTTCCATGCCTTCGTGCCCAGGTTCAATATATCTAGGTCTGTATGTTTACTTTTGTGTAAAATTGGTTGAGTAAACTTCAAGTAAAAGCTTTCTTTCAGTAGAGGGGATAATACTAGATGATAATGAAAAAAGTTAACAGGCAATTTAGAAATTCATTCAACTGACAAATTTTTCTAGTCCGAGAAGTTAACATAAACATTATGGGTAAAAAGCTTTCAAGCCTGTGTAATAACTTTGAAGCCTGGGTAAAGACTTTCGACTAAACATACAGACCTAGTCGTAGTTATGCATAAAACCAAGTGTGATGCTCCCTAACAATATGTGTTAAGCAAATTAGTTCGACATTAGTAAAGCTATCTCTAAGCAAAACGTCTTCCAGCTGTGGTGTAGATAAGATTCAGGGGTTCACTAGCGAAATTTTTAAGGGCCCTTTTTATACCCTAGATGAAATCTATAGGGTCACCTATACTAAGTTTGTTATTCCGTTTGTAACGCACAGAAATAATGATAGTAGAGCAAAATGGATTGGACACCCACGCATAAAATGTCCGTGCGCACGATAACTCGAGAACACGTTCACTTAGAAAGCTGAAATTTTGTACACGATCTTTAAAGAAAAAAGTGGAAAGCAATGGATCTCGGTTCAGAGACTGTGCCCCCTTAGTGTAAGCAGCACACTCAAGTCAACTAGCACTGGGGCCCTTGAGTAAAGTTTTTTTTTTAAATAAATAATAAAAAAAAAAAAAAAAAAAACTAACTTAACTAACTTAATAATTAGGTAATCTTTGTTTTGAGAGGCATCTATCGCAGTGCTAAAAATTTGTCTCAACCAGAGCTCGATTAACCTTAGAGAAAAAGAGCTCTACACGAATTTGTGCAATCAATCGTACCTGACATCAACAAAAACAGCGATCGCCTCCTTGAGACTATGCTAAAAGCCAACCTTAAAGCGAAAATCACATCTATGGCAGAATGGGAATACCATTCTACCATTGACATACACATTGATATCCTTAAAGTGGGAAGGTATCTCCTCAACTCAGACACTTAGAACAAAGAGATTACTAATGTACGTCACAATGATATAAGCGGAAATGAAAAGGTGGACGAGTTCGTTCGACTTGGTGAAAGTTTCGGGGTTCCTTTCTCTACAATCGGAGTTACATGGAAACACCTCATTTCTAATATTTCGGTTTGGGTCGACTACCAACACATTCGTTTTTGGTTAGATGATCCTCGGGTAATGTATGGTAAACCTAACCCAAATTTAAAGAAAAAGCTACTGGGACTTATTAAACAAATCCTGAGAATGCTGGTGTCAATTCTTACTGGATACCAGTGCTGTAAAATGACAAGTACAATTACATATTGATACTTAGAATTGAAAATTTTTTCAGTTACAATTACTAGTAATTGTAACAGTAATTGATTATTCTTTATTTCCAATTTTCCTGAAGTATGTAAAAATTTAGATTTTTGTGATAATTTGTATTTCATACTGATTACTGATGGCATAAAAAAGATGAGGGGATGAGTTTGTATGAGTTTATGTACATACAGGGTGTTTCAGATTAACGTTCCTTCCGCTGTACTACACAATTTCTTGAGGTAAGATTTCTCGTCAATATTCTATACATTTTGGCAATTCTTGGATTTCTTAAAAGCTTACTACAAAAATTTCCTTTAAAATGAGGTATTACTTTGAGCACTCATTTCTCAGGCGTCACCTATACTGGATGTTTTCAGACGATGAGGAGAGGAATTCGAATCGTCGTCTTAATTTTTCTGTCCGATTCCTTGGTTCCGACCTCGTAGATGAACTGCATGAAACGAGTAGGGAGGGTTGGTAATCAATTTTGCGAGAGCGTCCGGCTTGGCTTAATGAGGAGAGTTAGCAATGGGCATTGTTGTAGCCTAAGTTCTAGAGAATCCTTAGGTTTCTCAACCTGTTTTCAATCCATCCAAACCATTCAATATTTACTACAGTTATCAAGCCATGTTTCTTGGATGTTGTGGGTCAATTGTAATTAAATTTGTTTTTTGTAAAATACATTAGGGGTATTCACGCAATGTTGTATCAAAGAGTGTATCGTTGTAAAAGATGTATTTGATTACAACCCAGTAAAGTCATACAACGCTTACGCATATAAAATGCAATACAAGGGTCTTGTATTTTTACATGCACAAATTGGCAGTATAAACCGGGTTGTATAGTTGTACTTAGGAGCTAAGATTGAACGTCAAATGTCAGCGGGTGCAGCTGGCGAGGGGAGTATCCTAGGAAATTTCCCAGTGTGCCAAATGAAAGATCCTTTTGAGGACTATCGACTGGTGCACTCGTATTTTTTCTAGGTGGTACTCAGTTGATTTAGCAGGGGGTTCAATTTACATCTACCCGCATCATGGTTTTCCCCCCACAAAAAAAGGTATTGCAAATTTGTGAGCCCAAAACATTAATAATGGCGCATCAAAGAGCATTAAACTTTCTGGAAAACTTAATAAAACATCACCGAAAAACAAATTGGTGCGATCGATTTTCTTTTTCCGCCCTAAATTACTTAATAATAGTATTTGAAGTTCAGAAAATAGCTTTAATTATTTGCAAAATTTGAACCTTTCTTGCGGGATGAGGAGGGGACCGTTCAAAAAACGAACTTGATATTCGTCTTTAGTTCGACAAGGCGATTAAATTTATCGAAAAAAAAGTTTCGAGTGGGGGTATTTTGGGGTGCGGGGTTGTTATCCCCCACCCTCCTCAAACCCCAAATATGACATGTGGGACGTCTATTTAAAGCCCCCGCTGAGCTCTATTGAATGGCGTTTTTTAAATTTCAATCCGATATACTCCATAGTATATTTTTTCCACCCTCTAAAACTTGATAACGTTTTAACTGAAAACCACTTTTTTACTTTGTCGGACCTTGCATCATAAAGGATGCACCTAGAGAAAAAATGTTGGATCTAAATTAAAGGTAATAAAATTTTCTATCTATTAGAAGGTTTTTATTTTCAATTCGAGATATTTCCACGCTGAGCTTTTACTCCCCAAGATCACTGTTTTTTACCCATCTGGGTCCCATATATGCCATTACTACATATGAGTTATTTTTCTAATTTTTTTCTTCATTCATAGGCATAAGTGTTCGATTACGAAACTTTTTCATTTTTACAAAAAAATTCCTCCGAATCACTGTTATTCCGTAAAGGTAAATTGTAAATTTTTACATTTTGTTACGGCAAAAAGCGGCAAAGATTGCCGTAAAAGGAGGTTGTTCTACTATTATGAACATTTCTCCTAAACTATTAGCCTGAGCTGAAAACTAATTAGAAATAACCGTTCCCAACAAAACAGGCTTCATTTTATCTCCTGACATTATACTAAAAGAGTGTATAATTAAGTAGTAATTGTAGAAATAATAACTTGGGAAACAACCCAAACGGTTAAAAAAATTCTATGAAAAACCGGCATTTCCTTAATTTAAGCCGTTCTTTTCATAATTAGTTGAGGTACTTTAGTTTTAATCTCAGCTATTTTTAACCGGATCTTCACAATTTTTTCTTTCTAGGATAACTATGAATCCTAGGAATTTTGAGGATATTCTCAATTTTTCCGGGGCCGGGAAGAGCTCCTACGATCTGCCATATTATCACCCTGTTCCCATAATTACATTTCGAAGTAAGCTAAAGGCTAAAGAGTGTGTTCACTCTTTGTTGTAAATTCTTGTTGTACATATATTTACATCGGTTACACTGATACATTAAAGAGTGAATACCCCTAGTATCTTCTACTTTCACTCATAATTGTAAGTTTTATATAATAAATGCATAATTCCAACATCACTACAAATCCACCGCTCATTGATACAAAATTTAATGGACTTCAGATGAATGTAGGATTGAGTACAAAGAAGATCGATTGGAAAATCCAAGGAAATAACTTCTTTACAATCCATTTACAACGCTTCCTTATTTGCGCAATAACCGCATCTCTATTTGTACTCAGAGGGACAAAAGTTACCTGTCGTTTTGGTAAATTGACAATGTCGTTCTGATTTTTCTTTTTGAAATGATGATCATTTTTTTCTCACGAGTACCTAGGGAATGACCCAGCCACTTGGAGGCGGCATTCTATAAAGATTTCACACAATAATGACCAAGTTCTGTCTTTGTATGTGCTGTTCTGCTTGAGTTTTAGTGATCTGTTAGTGTTTGGCTTTAGCTGACTTTGTTAAAGTACGGCTAGTATCTAGTTTTACTATCTGTGCTGGAATAACTAACCCAATGATGCTGATGCATGCAAGTGGACATTACCTGAGGGTAGAGTTGCTACCGCCTTAAGATCATATGTCGTAATTTACTTTATGCAAAATGTACAGCATTAGAAAAGTTTTTTTTTATTAGTTTTATATCAATTACGTTCTGTTTTGTACTGGTTTCATTTCTGTTCAAATATTTAGATCGCAACAATAGAGAGATTTCATATCAATCTCATTATTACCCCGATCTACTTAGTTTCTATAGATACAAAATTAGTTCGAAGCTAATTAAGCAATGTAACTGCAATTTTAATATGAAATTGCTACTCGAGTGAAGTACAGAGTAATAAAAATAATAATAATCGAAAAGTATTTTATCAGATATTAGCTAATGAAGTCGTGTTGATATTTCTCTATAAATCTATATAAGTACTGATGACGCTAGTCTTTTACTTGATTTCTGTGCATTGCATTCCTCTGGCAAACATGGCTCTATACATCGTTTTCCTAATATGTACCGCTTGGGCAACCGTATTATCAGCTACAGTACCTGAGATTCAGAATCTTAAAGCTGATATTCATGTTGTCGAAGATATTAGTGAATATCATGCTCAACATCCTGAAGAAAAGATAATTCCCCTTTTCGGAGAAATTCAACCACTGGGACAAGTCCGTTTCACATTCGGCAGACGTAATAAAGGTAAGAGTTGTTAATCAAGTTAAATAATTAATGAAATTTCATTTTTAATATTTTTGAATTGAATTCATTGTTTAGGAGACGTAGTGTTAGCACAAGGCAAAAGCGATTTCAAATATGATACCGCTCAAGATTTTCATCTTAACATGGATTATCCCCAGTCTGGAGTTGGATCCATTGTCACTTATATCGACATTCTTCTTGAACAAGAGACAGGAGATGGTAGAGCTTATATTGTAGCAGGAGGAATTGGACAAAGGCATGTGAGAATAGTCATAGAAGCCAGACGAACTGAACAGTTCGCATATAAATTGTTTATATTTGGTAATAAAGCTTAAAATTAAAACGTGAATTAGTGAAATTCATTATTATGTGTTATTTGAGTAATAGAATAAAAAATAATTCGGTCACGAGCGAGTTGGACAGGTGTGATCAGGGTTGCGTACTAGAACTTATATCAACGAACAGTCGATCGACCCCGAATTTAATTTATAATTAAAGATTTGCCTGTGATAACTGAAAAATAATAAACTGGGCTACATTGTTCTGGAGCAATACGTTATCGATTATAGTGCTTACTTTTTTTTTTACTTTGAGGCAGGGGACAGGAGATCCAATCCTAAGCACGGAGGCTATGGTGGCCCAGCTAATTATGCTGTCATGCTAGAAGCCAATTGTGCTGTCCTACTAGCAGCCAATTCACCAGAACCTTCCTGTCCTCTTATTGAAGCGCATCAGATATTGGTGAGGCAGGTTTTTCAGCTCATCTACAGATAGAAGGACAGACCCTAGAGTATCCAGCCTGCTCCGATCGAAGGCCGGACAGCCACAGAGAAAGTGTTCCGTTGTCTCAGGCTCTCCTTCCAGGTAAGGTAGATACTCAGAGCAGTCAACAACTCCATCCTTGTTAAATGAGTGTGAAGCGAGCTGTGACCGGTGATGATGCCAACTACAGTTTTACATTGTTTCTTTCCGAGCCCCATGAGAAAATCGGAGATATTCCCATTAGGCCCATCAAGAAACAGTTTAGTGGACCTGCAAATACTTAAGTTCGCACATCTCTGTTGATGCTTCCTATGAACATCCGCTTTGATGAGAGATCCGATACTCGATGTGGTAACGCCTATGGCGGGTTCCAGTCCGAGCCAGACCTAGATAAAAGGTCAGCTCTTTCATTCCTCATGATCCCCATGTGACCAGGAACCTACAGAAGGGATAACTTGTTGTGGAAACACAACTTCTCCTCAAACGCCCTGCAATCTTCAGTAACTAAGATGTTATCCGAGGGCTACTCAGAATCATCAAGGCTGCCTGACTATCCGAAAGGATCGCAATGTCCTTCCCCTTGATTTGCATATCAAGGGATATCTTCGCTGCCACTGAGACGACGAAGACTTCAGCCTGGAAGGTAGTGGTCTGTCTTCCAAATGAGTACACCATCCCAATGTCAGGTTCAGGAAAGTAGACACCTTCCCCAGCTCCCTCATTAGTGAGAGAAACGTCGGTGAAAACTTTTAGAGCCGACCGGGAAGGCTCGATAAGGCACATGCCTCAGTCCACCATTCCCTTCCAGGTACCATCGAATCACGTGGCATACTGGCTTTCTTACCCTTTATGGCTTAAACACTTTTGTATTGCCAAATTTTAATAATATTGAAACAGGCGGACACAAAAATGGTCTGATAAGAACTGGTTTTATTAGTAAGATTTGCCTTAGAAATTAAGATATAAATTTTTTTTTTCAGCCACAGTCTCATAGAAAAAAGCGGCAGTTTTGATGTTATCTATGACTCAAAATTCAGTAATAATACCTTTCATACAATACAAAAACATTTTTGTAGGGTGCCCAATTCTCCCCCATTGAAAATTAAAAAAGGAATTCTTATTTCATAATCTTTGACTGTCAAATTACAAGAGACAGATTGACGGACGCAATAGCGATCTTATAAGTTTTCCTTTTTGTTTCCTTTTGAGGCACGGAACCCTAAAAGAGAATGAATTCGAGCATGAAAAAATTTCTGATAATTTAATCAGTTTTAGGATGAGAGATAATATCCATAAATGTTTTTTTTCGTGGCAGGGGGATGAAAGACCCAAAGCATGGAGACATAGGGGTCTCATTATGCTAAACAACTGAGTAGGAGAAGCTATAAAGCTATGAGAAAAAAAAACTAGGTAAAACGAGTAAAACGCAGGAGCGCGTCGTGGTGGGATTCGAACCCATGACGTCTACGATGGTAGTCAGCGTTCCTAGCAACTGAGCTCTTCAGGCCTCTTAATGCAACAAATAAGGTGTTGCATGATGATTAAGAAATTTTTATATTATTTTACAAAATATTCTATGCACAGGGTGTACAGCTATATGTATCGGAGGGAAGGGGCGAAAATCTTAACGCTTTCCGAGATAACGGGATTTAAAGATATTTGGGTATGTTTCGATAGATTATCCTGTAACTTTTGAATGTTACACCCTATGAGGATGTTTTATTAGATAGATAATCGTTGGACATTTCCAATGATCTACAAATTTTTTCCTGCTTCTCTCCATTTTCAATTTCAATTTTGGAATTATAACTCGATTTGTTTTGTTTAATTACTATTTTTGTCAAAAACCACGTCATCAATACAATTTGTTCATATTAGATTTAAGAAGCCCAAAAGCTTCCCATCACATTCACCCTTTCTGCGTTTATTTGCACTTTTTCTTAAGCATATCCAGAAAAAATGGCTGAAAAAGCTCTTTCCCTAAAGATAATTATCTACTTTCTGGCATTCATTGAGCTTTTACATGAACAAATTGTAAATTATCATCATAGGGTGTAATGTTCAAAACTTACAGGGTGATCTATCAAAACATAGCCGAATATATTTAAGTCTCGTTATTTCGGAAACAGTTAGGTTCCCTCCGCCCATACAATGTTTTGGTTGGTTGCATGACCTATCCATAGCCGTCGGGTGTTAGACCACATACGGGGCACTTTGTAAAAAACATAAAAATTAAAAAAAAAAACCGAATTCTTCATATGAATTGATGCCGTTACGTCACTGTATTACCTACCTATCAAAAATCAAGTCGGTTGTTAATGTCAGTAAACCGGGAAATTTGGTGTCAATGGTATTTGTGACTTTTCCCCTACGAGTAAGTAACTGGTCAGCAAACTTTCGAACTTCAGACAAATCTGACAGTTTTCGGAAAACAGAAGAAAGAAAAAAAAACGCTTATATGAATTCGTGATTATATAAAATAAACTATGAATTAAACTTATATTAAAAGATCGGAAATATTAATGAATAAGAAAAGAAAAAGATTAATGGGAAATATTCATTGTTGCAGGGTAGCAAAATGAGTTTTTGTTTTCGTCTATCAATGTGACAACGGCAGCCAGAAATGAGCTCCCACCACGCCACTGGCAGACTTATGTAAGCTTTTGAAGGGTAAAGAAGCTTTTCGCAATTATTCAAATTTTTCTTACCGAAGTCTTAACTAATTTCTCTTACGAAGTCGTGTCAACCGCTTCATATATTTTTTGAAAAGAACCCGGGGCGAAATCGACTCAGATTTTTTCGACATTATGTTAGACTTCGAAAGGAAATCGGAAAATTTGGTTTGTTGGGTTGCGGGCGGATGAAAAAAAAAATATGGAAGAAAATTTGGTGCGGTTTTTGAAAGTATGAGGCAAAATTGTATACCTGCAGCAGTATAGTAAGCGCTAGTAATATATAAATTAACAGGTACACCCAAAATAACCTTAAGCGTCTATAAGGAAGTTTTTTTTGAAGTTTAAATGTCAAATTGCCGTAAGTAAAGTGCGGTAAGAGTCGATTGTTAAGTACGGACGCGTTTGTTTATCCAATGATATTCATGAAATATTAGTAAAATAGGTAAAACTCTTTTTATTTTATTTTATTATAGAAGAATAATGTGAAAAGAGGTAGTCCCTTCTAAGAGAAAAGTTTGGGAAGAGGTAAGAAAGTGAGATATTGCTTCTGGTAGTGCTGCTGATTTTCTTCAGATTATTCTGCAGATTCTTCTTACTTTGTTTATATAATGTCCATAAAAGGCACAAATCTTCAATTAAATCAACTTCCATTTGTTATTTTTTTCTGCTTTTACTAGGCATGTGCAATCTCGTTACTTTTGTTACCCGGTACTCATTCGTTACTCCACGAAAAATATTCGTTACTTTTAATTCGTTACTTTCTAATTCGGTATTTTAGGTAAACTACTCTTCAAGCAGCATACTCGTACTTACTAATTAAACAATCTTTTTGTGAAAAGGAGTATTTAATTAAATATGAAAACAATAGTACCCCCAATTAGAGTTCAAAAATTCAAAAATAAAAAACAAAACGTTTCAGGAGAAAAAAAAATAACATTTTTCAGAAGTAAATTAATAGTTTTGATTAGCATAGAGGAATATTGATTTCTCAAAATTTTTAGGAAAAACTCGATTTCTTCTATCTCTTATAACTAGTTCTGCCATCGAAAATATTCTTTCAGAAGGAAGAGAAGTTGAAACTGATCCCAAATATTGTGTTGCAATTACACTTTGCTCTAAAGAAATTAAGTGGGTGTAACTCATGCTGGATTCTCTGATAGTTTTGGGAAAAGTGAGAATTTTATTTTGTAGAAATTATAGAAATTTCAACATGATGGCCAAAGCGAGATTTTTGTTTTACTTAAAAAATTGAGGTAGGGTGACCCGTTGTACGAAAAATTCATTATTATGAATAATTTGAAAGGATCTCAATGATTTGCTCTCTTAATCTTTGTTTGACTCGTTTTCTCAGTCGCACTAGGACAATGCATAGTTAAGTTCTTTCATTCATGCGAAAATCGCTTGCATATATTACTTTGTTGGTTCCAAACGAGGAATTTTTCCAATTTTGTGCGGCTATTTGCTAAAGTCTAGTATAGAGTTCGAGTAAAATTTGACATTTCCATACAAATTTTAGCGCCAGTAAAATCACAAGCGAAAGTTTTACTGATGATTTTACTAGTGCAGTACAGACTTTTCAGGTATAAACTAAAGGTTCCCTCTGTGTAAAATAAAATAGACGGCACTATAAATTCTCCACACATAAGCATTTTAATGCACAAAAAGTTATCGTGTTCGGGCAAAATAAAATTTAACGGGTTCTTAAAATATTTCACACTAAAATCGCTGGTAAATGTTAATTTGGAGAAAACAAAATAATTCATTTTTACATTTTGATAAAACAATTTTAACTTTTAGAAATAGAAAATGTCACAATTTTACCAGTCATTTATTGCTTCGCTCATTACACTGCCTAGTAAAATGAGTGGAGTATATATAATGCCATCTAATTTTATAAAAAGGAAACCTTCAATTTTTACCGGTAAATTCCGTATTGCACTAGTAAAAACTTCAATAAAATATTTCGGCTTCCGATTTTACCAGCTCTAGAGTTTGTATGGAAATGTCACAATTTACTCGAATTCGGTACTAGACTCAAGGCATTAAGTGACTGGTTAAATGTTGGCATTTCCTATTTCTATGGAAATTCGCAGTTTTTGTTTTTTATTGATTGAAGAGTTAAAATTGTTTTGTCAAAATTCAAAAATAAATTACTCTGGTTTCTCCAAATTAACATAGATCAAAATTTTACTAGCGTTTATAATGTGAAATATTTGGAGACTGCGTTAAATTTTACTTTGCCCAAACTCGATACTAGGGTGAACTTCTTATTAAGCTAACTTTAGCACCACCACCGCAGTTTATTGTTCACTTCTCACTCCAACAGTCATACTAGTGATGAAGACAAAAAAAAACAAAGATTCGTTACCTACTTACGTGAACAACTAGGAAAAAAAGTGTGATTAATCCTGTTTGGTAATCGTATAGGTACAATACTCAATGGCATGCAATTTTATCGAAAACTTTAACCGGGTACCGCCGTAGAACGAATTGTAGTTATTTGATTTCCATCGTTACACTGTATTCGTATAGGTAATAGAATACCGAATTTATCATTAAATGAAAACTTTGAATCAACTGAATATGTATACAAGTAACGAATAATTATTTAGGTATGTATTCGGTACCCAGTTTTTAGAGAAGTAACGAATACGTTTGTACCGAATGATTACTACCCGCACATCTTTAGTACAACTTTTTATAATTGAAAACATTCAAATATTTCAAGATAATAACCCTTATGGAAAGTGACGTCTGTTGAGGCCAAAAATTTCAATCATGCGTAAGTAAACCTCAGTCTCACTAAAATTCGTAAAGTTTTTACGTCCATTGTGGCTCAGCCTTCATTCCGCTGACTCAGCGACCTAAAGTGAATCTTGGCCTCCGACACTGGAGGACGTCACTGCTTTCGTCGTGCGCAAGTTCCTATCATTAGTTCATCTATTTATTTAGTGAAACATTGAAAATTAAAACAATACATTTTTTTACTATTTTTCTTAATGTTTTATTAAATAATAATTGCAACCGCATGACTTCATAAGAGACTCATCATACATAAGCCTCAGAATCGTTGTTCGCACATAGTTGACATACATAACACAACGCTATGCGAACGTCATTACTAGTGGTGATTTTAATGTCAATTTGCTAAGGCAAGACACCTTAGCAAATCAATTCACACACTCCATTCACTTTGATTTTGTTAACTTCTATCCTACCTACTACAATACATATAATCCTTCTATTCTTGACCTGATCCTAGTGACAGATAACGGAAAGATCATTACACACGATCAAATCAGTCTTCGTACACTCGACCATGATATTATTTTTCTTAGCTATGACCTTATGCTAGGTATGAATCACTCTCCTATTAAGTATTCTTTCCGGGATTATAAAAATATAGATACTGATTCGTTATTTGATGAGTGTATGGTTTTGCCGTGGCAGCGGATATATGATTGCATATTAGTTGATGACCAAGTCGACATCTGTACGACGTTTATCTCCTATCTGTATAATAAATATGGACCTGTTCGGGTAAAATATACTGATGCGAATTGTTGCCCATGGTTTACTACAAGAGTCCGCACCCTTACCATACAGCGTGAGTATTTATATCAACATTATAGACGGCTCAAAACCTACGAAGTCAGGTCCTTGTACAAATCTGCTCGTAATAGAATCACTACAGCGATGAGACTGGCTAAACGTCAGTATTATATAGTTCCAAAATTAGTACTAACCTTGATTCAAAAAAGTTGTGGAGGAATCTACGGCAAATCGGAGTATATGGTAAGGACAAGAGCTACTGCAGTTTCCAACCTGATGAATTGAATGCCGATTTTTACCTCAATCAGTACCTCCTCTGATGAAAGGTCTGCTCCACATCAGGCTAGTTTATTATCCAGTTCAGTAAGTAGTATCTCGCATGGTGCTAGTAACCTATTTTTTTTCCGGTGCGTTAACATGGATGAACTAATTTCGGACCTTAATTCAATAAAATCAGATGCTACTGGCTCTGATGACCTCTCACCGTGCTTTATCAAAATGCTGTTTCCAATCATCTGTACATTTATTCTTCATATAGTTAATTCATGCTTGTCTTCATCATCCTATCCCTCCAATTGGAAAGTAGGTAATATTCTTCCAATTCCAAAGAAATCTTCTCCAGAATCGCCAGCTGATTTTCGTCCAATTAGTATACTATGCTTTCTATCTAAAGTGGTTGAAAAATTAATGTACCGACAGGTTTCTGAACATGTATGGTAGACACAAGAAATTTATTGACCTACTGGCAATCCGGATTTAGGATGCACCACAGTTGTGAAACTGCTATCTTAAAGATATCCACCGACATAAGAAGAAGTTCTATGGATCAGGACAAATTTACCACCTTGGTACTTTTGGATTTTTCAAAAGCTTTTGATACCGTTGATCATAGCATTCTCTTAAAGAAGCTCTATGCCTATTTTAAATTTAGTAGTACATCAGTATCGATGATCGGTAGTTTTCTATCAGATCGCAGTCAGCAAGTCAAGCTCAATAACAGAATATCCACTCCGCTACCGCTAGTGGTGTGGAGTGCCTCAAGGTTCTATCATGGGTCCATTGTTGTTCATCCTATTCATTAATGACTTGACAGTAATGGTTCGCGATGTGAGCAGATGATGTACAATTGTACTTGAGCCGTCCAATTGGGCTTATTGATGATTGCATAGAACATGTTAACTCTGATTTAGACAGAATCCACACATAGTCTAAGTATAATAGGTTACAATTAAACGCTAGTAAGTCTCAGTGTATAACTTTCTACAATAATTCATTTGATTTGCTTGATGTTCCACCAGTAGTGTTAAATGGCTCCGTCCTACCAATGCTTAGTAAGGTCACCAATTTAGGGATAACCTTGAATAAAATTATGAAGTGCTGTGATAATGTCAATATGCAATTGAGGAAAATATATTCTGGTTTACGATGGTTTTGGCTTTCTGCTAGTATCTTACCTTGTAGTATTCGTTTAATGCTAGTGAAATCGTTAATTTTGCCTTATTTTACTTCGGGTATTATTGTTTTTCCCAAACTGGATAGTGTGTGTGGACATAAATTAGAGATTGAATTTAATAACTGTATTCGATTCATTTTTAGATTACGTAGGTTTGACCATGTATCCTCTTTTCGAATGCATTTACTAGGATGCTCGTTGAAACATTTTCTGCAACGTAGATCGCTTATCTTGTTGTATAATATGTGTATTAAAGTCAAATAAGCCGGAGTATATTAGAGAGTTATTCTTGTTTAAAACATCCCAACGTAATAGAAATTTAGTGATGCCACGATTTCATAAGCTGGTCATGGAGAATTCGTACCTTGTTCAGATCATCCGGCTATGGAATAGTTTACCTGTTGCTGTCCAAACAGCAGGCACTGTCAGTGTATTTAAGACGCTAGTTCGAACCCATTTAAAATAACATTTTTATTTAATTTAACATGTATAATTTAAATAATAAATTTTATCTTCGCATTTGAGCTGCTTCTGCTTGATTAGGTATATAACATAAAGCTTACTAAATTGATTTAGATTGTTTCTTTTTATATCTTAGTTCCTTTTTTTTCAATTATCTCTAGAACCAATATACAATATTGTACTTAAAAAAGCTTATAAATCTTGTATGTACTGTTACCAGGAATAAATGAATTTGAATTTGATTTTGAATTTAATTAAAAAAAAAACGAACGAGACTGAAATTTTGTTGGGAACATTTGGTGAAATAAATAATTTTTTCCCATGCACCATCTTACACAAAATCTTAGCGGCGCCAATGCCTATTATCTCGGTATGCCCCACATTGTGACTCATAATTATATTTTTATTTATTATTAAATTCAATTCAAATTATTTTACATGTTTACAGAGTAAATTTAACTTATTTAAGAGTTGTAGAGGGTAATTTCTTTTCTTTACAACTTAAGCGTTCGATTGCTTTCTTTCTTTTTAATTATGTATTTACTGCTAGAACAATTTGTGTTTTTTGAGGAAAAATTATACAAAAACCCCTTAGCTATTTTAACCTTAATCCTAACTTAACCTACTTTCTATACACTAAAGTTTCCTACACTATGCGACTAGACGTGGGGACACTAGTTGGATATGAGTTGCCGTATTAGTGGATTTCCAGAATATCTGCAAGTATTAAAGAATTTGTTAGAAATATTTCCTGCTTTTATTTCAACCAGGTCAATTTTTGCCTTATTGTGCAGTCGGGTTGTAGAATAGAACCATGGCAAATTAAAAATGATCTTTAGTAGTTTGTTTTGTGTTCTCTGTAGCTTAGCTTTGTGTGTTTTCGCGCAATTGTTCCATACTGGCGCTCCATAGAATAATACAGCTTGCATGACACATTTGAATATTATTAATTTATTGCCAATATTTAAGGTAGATTTCCTGTTTATAAAAGGATATAAGATTTTTGTAAGCATGTTAATTTTATGTATGGTTTGAGATATGTGGGGATTAAAGGTAAGAGTTTTATCCAGGATGATTCCTAGATATTTTACATTATTAGTCCAAGTTATGTCATGGTTATTAATTGACAGGTTTATGCTTGGCAGGTTATCTTGTTTTCTTTTACGTGTAAAAAACATTGCTTGCGTTTTACTATAATTCTGTTTAATTTTCCATTTATGGTAGTACTCATGTACCACATGGAGATTATTTTGCAAGGAGTTTAAAACATAAGTCGTATTTTCATCTGACGCATAAATGGCAGTATCGTCTGCGAACAAAGAAACATGGCAGTTTTCTAGAGTTGGAAAGTCAGCTGTAAAAATACTGTATAGAGTAGGTCCTAGGACAGATCCCTGGGGGACACCCGCTATTGCTCTGCGAGGTTCAGAGTGCTCTGAGCCTATGTAAGCTTGAAAGAAACGGTCACTAAGGAAGTTGTTTACTAATGAAATGAGCTAGGGTGGAAACTCGAATTTAATCATTTTATAGATTAACCCTTTATGCCACACTGAATCAAATGCTGATTGGATGTCTAATAGGATTAAACCTGTAGATTTCTTCTGAGATAGGCTGCTTTTAATATGCTGGGTTATTCTAACTATTGCATGGGATGTGTTATGCTCGCTTCTAAATCCAAATTGTGCATACGGAAGTATGTTTTTATCCTCCATAACATCCGTAATTCTTTCTTTCATTACTTTCTCAAATATTTTTCCTAATGAACTTAGTAGGCTAATCGGTCGATAATTTGAAGGATTGTCAGCGGGTTTCCCAGGTTTTGGAATCGGTACGGTTTTAGCTATTTTCCATTTTGTAGGAAAGTACTGTAATTTTAAGCAGGCGTTGATAATTTGAGTGCCATAGATTACACCTGTTCTCGGAAGATTTTTGATACAGCGGTTTGATACCTCGTCAAGGCCAGGTGATTTACGGTTTCGTGTGTTCCTAATAATCCTCTTAATTTTTTTGGGTCTTGTATAAATAATATTGACATTGGGGTTGTTATTCTCCATAAAATTGTTAACTACTTACATAACTTCGTTTGTAGTATCAACATTACCAAGATTCTCTGTGATTAAACAATTTTCAAAGAATTTATCGTTAAACAAATCTGCCTTTTCTTTTCTGGTAATGTATTTCCTATTTTCATATTTCAGAACAGGTATGGTACGGTTTTTCTTTTTGATCACTTTTGTAAGATTCCAAAATGGCTTTGAGGATTTGTCTAGACTTCTAAGTAAACTATTCCACCTAGTGTTTCTAAGCTTATTAATTTCATACTTAATTCGTTTGTTCCAACTTACCATTTCTAACTTGTAGCATGCTAGTCTGGTTCGCTGCCATAATCTTCGCGCGTAATTTCGATGGTGAATCATGTTCAGGATTTCGTTCGGTAATTTGGGTTGTCGTATTTCTTGGGTTACATTTTGGGGTGATGCTCTAACAGTCGCATTATTGATCAGGTTGGTTAGAAAGATGACCATTGCATCAATCTGCTCAATGGTAATTATATTGCTTAATGATAGGTTCTTAATTACTGGTCGTAAAGGGGAATGAATGAAGGTTCTAAATATTTGCCAGTTGGCCCTGCTAAGGTCAAGCGTGCTTGTGTTATTTCTTAACCCGCGTGATGATATATTTAGTATAACTGGTAGGTGATCAGACGAAAGCTCGTTAACTGCAGCAGGTTGGGAGACTAGCTCGGGTCTATTACCTAAGAATACATCTAAGACTGATGGTGTCATTGTTTGGTTTGTTGGAATGAAAGTTGGATCAGGAGGAAAGAAAATACTGAAAGGCTTAATTGCAAGATATTCGTTGAGAATGTTACCCCAACAATTTTCGCGCGGGAGCAACCCCAAGCCGTGTGTCTACAGTTGAGGTCGCCGCCGATTAAATACGGGTCACGATTTCTTGTCAGTTTACACAAATCGATTTAAAAAATCTACTTTTAGATACATTAGATGCTCCACCAGGGAAATATGCTGAAAATAAATTGAGCTTCAAGTTATCTTCAAGGTTTAATTCTACCCCGACTGCCTCGAAGACCGACAAGCTTAGAGACGGTAATAATTTGTGCTTTAGTTTTTTATTCACAACAACGGCAACACCTCCACCTCTAGAATTTTCCCTATCTAGACGATGACAATAATATTCTGCATTATTAAAACTTATATCATAATTATTATCTAGCTTTTAGTACATCATCTAATGTAAAATAAAATTATTTAACTGAAAAGTTTCTTTTTACCAATTTTATAACAGGATATATATTTATATACCTACTAGTGCATAATTAATGAGTCATTATTGTCTACATACATATGTCTCAATTACCATGTTTCTCAATTTCCAAAAAAGGCCTTTTTGTTTAGAGCTCTGTCTGATAAGTACCAGGTACCAGTCTTGACTGGTACCTGGTACTTATCAGACAGAGCTCTATCTACCGAATTAGTTTTATTATTAGTGTTTTTAATTTGTTTGTAATTTTAGAATTTGTATTATAATATTTGTACTACTTAATAAAAGGTTAGTCTGAAACATATAAAAATGTATAAATAAATTTATATTAAGTTTAAACCTGTTTAATTTCCCCGATACTAATATTGACTGAAAATACTATTATGATTCATCAGTACTGAAATTAAGTACTTCTGGCCGTCATCTTATGAGGTTGATAATGATTTCATTTAATTTTAGATGACTAATAGTATGACTTCAAAATATTTTCAATTTTTAGGCGGAAGCGCATTTAGGAGAATTGATTCTGACCATTTTATCATAATTTATGATTTATGAATTTTTAAAGAAAATATGACTATATCTACCCGAATTCACTTTTAGATTCCACCTATCTTGATTCTTATAAATTCTATTGATAAAAGTTCATATTTACAGATACAGAGGAGAAAATATCGGTGTTTCCAAAAATTAGAGTTATTAGTACGAGATGATTATTATGAGCTTGCCGATATGGAAGGAATATAGCCTTCATTAAATATTACACGTATAAAATACATCAATCCATCATCCATATAATTTGGTTACATAAAGAAAATTTATTTTTGGAAATTGATCAATGTTCTCATTAAATTAGCTATTTATTCAGGTCAATTAACACATAGGGAATTATAGGAGACTTCAATTATAATAAACAAGTTACACCCACTCTAACAGGTAATTAATGAAGCTGGTTGTGTAGAAGTACTTCTTATCAATTTTCGTAGATAGGCAAGTTTTTATAATTTGTTAGACTTACCTAGTACAGGTATCTTTTGCGCTATTTCCAGGCAAAAAATCAAATCAAATGACAAACGGTAATTACTAATTAGTCAAAACAACTGTGAAAATAGATAATACTATAAATCAAAAAATGCGACACTTGATTAGAAGATTTTCGATAAATTGTGAAGTTCTGAGAACACCTTCGACTCATCCATTATAAAAGATATTTATCAGTGATTGAATGAAATTAATAAGATACTCCTCGCGCTATAAATACTGATTGAGGCTCTTGTGTTCCTCAGTATAGTACTTCTACAGGTCCAGTTCATAATTGTAAATCAGTAAAACAGTTCTACAATCAAAAAATGAATCGTTGCAGTATTGTTTTTGTTTGCCTAGCTCTAGTAGGTGTTTGCTTCGGTGACAAACCTGAAATTCAGACTCTTGAAGCTGATATTCAAGTAGTTGATGATATCGAAGTTTACCGTGCTCAATATCCGGATGTAAAATTAGTTCCTCTAGCCGCAGAAGTTCAACCTTTGGGACAAATTCGGTACACTCTTGGACAACGTATTGCAGGTTAGAAAAATATAAAAGTTCGTGCCATATTTTAAGAATGATATTCACAATGTTTTGCTTATCCAGGAGACAGAGTTGTTGCACAAGGAAACAATAACTTGGTTTATCCAACACTTCAGGATGTTCGTATTAATTTGCATTATCCTCAGGCTGGAATCGGATCTGTTGTAACTTTTGTAGAGGTTGTTGTTGATCAAACATCTAATGATGGAAATGCTTTCATTGCTGCCGGTGGTATCGGTCAAAGGACTATTTCTGTAATTGTTGAAGCCAAGCGTACTCTACGTTTTGCATACAGGGCTGCTATTTTTGGTTATTAAGTATGAATACCTCGAATGAGAGGTGGAAATTTAATAATTCATCTGTGCATATATCCATCTTCGATTATATAATATTTTAAAATAAAATCATTAAAAAAATAAAAAGTTGAAAATTTGTTAATCAGAATTCAAATCCCCTTCACATGATCGAGACACGTCATACAAGACTTTTCGTGTTTTCTGGAACTTTCAGGATTTCTTTGCGGGATAATTTTGAGTGTTGAGCTCGGTCGAAATGTCGAATGCTGAGAAATGAATAGACGCGATGTTGTTTAGAATCGAGTCTCTTCTACATTTTAGATAAACTTTCGGCTAAATGTTTGATTTAATTGCTGTTACCATAATTGCATTTTCTAATGTTTCAGCATTTTTGGTACTTTTGTTGTAAAATACTGTTAAATCATCTTATGTAATATCTGAAAATGAAGAGATTTTGGAAATTGAAAACTATGATCGGATGAATTCAGAGAATTCCTCATCTAATGGATCTATTTTATCACGTACCTACCTCCATTGTTTGTGTTTCTAATAACGTTTTGGAGGTAAGGAAAGTTGATGGACAAGCTCAATTCGATGTTAGTAGAGCTGGAGCCTCACTTTCTCTATAATATCAGAAGTGCAATTGAACAGCTCAACCCCCAAATTTCTGTTATTCAAAAGTTCAACGTCCGAATTGCATTGAAAGATATGGTAAGCAATATCAATGCTATAATTTCGCTAGAATTTATGAACAGTGGAACGATCTTGCTTAGGATATAAATTACATCAGACGATCATTGAATGTGTTGGTTAGAGGAGTATCTGATATTGCTGGTGATAATCTATACAAAATTTTCAAAATATCTGATCTCTCGTCTATGATTACTCATCCACTTTTCACTTTCACCATATTCTTTAGTTTTTCGCTTCAAATCTAGTTCTATGCAATCAGAAAGGACCAGTTAAATTCAGCAATTGTTACCAAATTATTCGATCGTGCAAATTACATGGTTTCCCCGTTCAGTAAAGGCGAAAGTGTCTCTGTTAAAATATGAGCTCTTCTGCCGGAATTTCTTCGTCTAAAAGTAATAAATGAGGGGTTTTTTTCGACATTTAAAGGAGATGGTACGTAGGTCACTATTTATATTTTGAGCCTAACAATAAATAATTTGTCAATAAAACATGGCTTTATTGCTTTTCAAAGTATTCGCGACGTTGATTGCTACACGTTTGCATGCGTTTGAACAAATCGGCAAAACATTTTTTCCATTCCATTTGAGACACCTTCAAAACATGGTTTTTGAACGCATCAACAGCTTTTTCGGGCGTCGAAAATTGTTGTCTACGTAATTTATTTTTGATGTACGGGAAAAAAAAGAAATCGTTACGTGCCAAATCAGGACTGTACCTGAATTCAATTTTTTCACTCGTCCAATAATCGATTGTTTGATGAGATGTGTGAGAGCTCGCATTGTCATGGTGAAGAATGATTTGGCAACGTTTGTTTGTTTTCCTCAATTCAGCAAACACTTCTGGCAAACAAATAGTGGTGTGGGATTCAGAATTGACTGTTCTTTGTTGCTCCAATGTTGTTGTCACATGACCTGTTAGTTAAAAAAAAAAACAAACACATTTGCTTCGCAGTGCTTCGACTGCGAATAACTTTTGTTGGATTTAGTTCATCTTGGAACATCCATGATTGCTCTTTAGTTTCGGGAATCATATGCATAGATCCACGATACGACGACAAGTGACGACACCTGTCAAGATTTTATAAATGTCTTTTGAAACGCCATGACTGTATTTCTTGAGCATGTTTTTACACCAATCGACACGAGTCTTTCTTTGAGCGAGCGAGATCCAACGTGAACAAATCTGTTTCGCTGTTAAGTGCTCATGCAATGTCTTATATATGCTGGTGGAACTAATGTCTAAGGTAGCCTCAGTTTCGCAGTATGTCACATGACGGTCTTGCATTATTAGGTTTTGCACAGCATCAGTGTTTTGTGGTACAACAACCGATTTTGGACGACCTTTACGAAACTCGTCGGTGAGCGAATGGTGGTCACGATTTAATTCGTTAAACCAGCGTTTCACATTGGCGAAGGATGGGACTTCATTCACAATAGTGGAAAAAAGTTGTTCGGTGCACTCTTGTCTTGGTAATCCACGCCGAAAACAGTAATAAATCATCGTACGAAAATATTCATGTGTTAATTCAATTTTTTTCCAAGTAGAATTTAAAGAAGAGTGTAAAGAAAAGAAAAAGTTATTGTTAATCAAAAGGTTCCTAGAATGTTTATGCTAAAAAATGTCAAACTTTACGAATATGGCAATTGTTTGCATCGGCAAACACCAGTGTTGCCAAGGTTCACAATATAAATAGTGACCCTCGTATTTTACATGTGAAGGTACTTAGCACCTATGCGTGTTGAGGTACTTATTGACAATACTTTTTTGAATCCATTGAGAATGCAGCTACCAAAAGAGGAATTGAACCCTCTTTTGTAAAATGGGTAAAAGCATATTGGAAGCCGGGTGATCACAGTTTACTTGGAAGGAGACTCGATTACAGTAGTGGCCGACAAGGGATGTTTCCAAGGTGGGGTGCTGTCTTCTCTACTATGGTCGTTGCTTGTGGATGATCTCCTACAGTAGCTGATCAACTGGGGCTATGATAATCAAGGGTATACAACCTGGTCATAATAATAAGGGGCTAACATGATTGCGGTTGCCACAGCGGCAACATGGGCATATAAAAACTAAGCAAAAGTCAGTTTAAACTTGTTTACGAAAACTACAATAGCTTTTTTATTAGAAAACTCTTGAATGACATTGTCAAAATTTATATAATCTATCAGGTGTTTTTCTATGGAAAGTATATCGCTAGATCTCACAATTTTAAATCACTCACTCTGGCATGAAGATATCATTTATATAATTTTAATTTGGGCTAGTTTTGTACTCAACTGATTGTACACACTGATGCATATTTTTGAAAGCTTTTTAAGAATAAACATTACAAGTTCAAGAGACCTGTTTTTTCCGCGCTTTGCTTGTTCTTGTAAATCAGGTACAAGACATAAAATTCTGGATATTTTTCCTTTCAATATGGAATTGTTTTCGTCATGGTTAAAAACTTTGAGTCTAACCTTGGTGGCATCTCTCAATATTTCAGTAAAAAAGTGCTTTCACAAATGCGCGGGAGCATTCATTTCTCATTTATTTTCGAGAATTAGTCATTCGCCATTCTTTTTGTTGCATGTAATCTGCGCTTTGTTATTTTTTATTTTTTATTTCCTTAGTAATTAGCATTTAAAAGATTTAAATGAAAAAAGTCGGAAATCTGTTCTTGTTTCTGAACTTGTTCTTAAATTAACTTTGCTTCAAACAGCATGGGATAACAAGTGCGTTTTGTCCAGTGGCGTAACTAGGGATGTATGGGCCCCCCGCAAAATAACGTAATTGCGCAGGAAAATTTAATGTTTTGTGTCAATTGTAAGGAAATATTTTCTGAACTTCGGATGTCTGATGCTTCCTATAATTTTCTACGGCGAGATGAAATTATTCTCTTCTCCCTTTTTATTTTTTTTTCAGGCCAGAAATTTCCACAATATGGGAGAATTCTCACGATCTCCCAACAGTGCCTTCACTGCAATCACTTCAAGCCAGAGTTGAACAAAAAAATAAAAAGATTTTGTGGGTACAAGATCTGTACCGAGATTCAGCTATGTCGAAATTGGCAAAAAGTGAGTGAAGTGAGTCACTTTTCCTGCAAATTTGATTCTGCTAAGAAATCCACTCACTCACTTCACTCACCTTCAATTTTGCGGTGAGTTGGGAGTGAAATCATCGAGCAGCGATTTTATTTTAGAAATGGTAAGTACGTATAGTAATTAATTATCCCTAATAAATTGTAACTCACCATTTACATACTAGAAAGTTCTAATTGATGGACTACAATAAAGTTATAATGTATTAGAGGGGATGCTTGTTAGTGCACAGGGACCCCAATGCACGGGAGAAAAGGGCTGAAAAATTAAATTCTTAGAATATGTTATATTATATTCCTCCTTATTATCTGCATAAAATGTTTAGAGGATAATATTTCGCAGCCGTCCTCATTTTTACATATAAAAAAGCCAAATGGCTGTGAAAATGATATTCGAAGTTAATATTCGAAAATACTCACTTCACTTTTTTAAGGGAATCATTTTATTTTGAAGCCGGAAATATGCGAGCCCGGGTCCACTGATTACCGGTATTGGAAGCTTGAGGGAATTTAAAAATTTTTCAACCTAAAAAAATTGATTTTATACATAGTTTAATTTTCGTTGATTGCTTACCTATCTAATACTCTGCTCTCATGTACGAACTCTGATGCATGCTAGCAGCGTGTACGCCTCACCTAAGGAAGTCAGTCAAATATTACCTAGAAAATAATTTACAGTGTTTCAGTTTCAGGCGTATCTTTTTTCTCCGTTTAAATACAAAGAATAAATAGAAGAATTCTAGACTTTTTTATTGTTGTATCATCGCTACTGTCTAGCCAGCGTATTTGCAGCTTCTCAAAGCCTATAATGGTATGAACACCTTTAGATGGAACTGAAAGAATGAAATCATTACAGAGTTAATATAATTTTTATTCCGAAACCGAATTTTAATTGAGTGAATCTAACTGCATCTTATTCCAGCGTTGTTATTTTATGTGGTTTCAAGTTTCATGACTTCATATTTAAATATTAATTTTGTAGACTTTCGTGTGCCTTTAGAGACTGTGGTCCCCCCTGCGGGGGCGTTAGTTACGCCAGTGGTTCTGTACCCTAATAGCAATATCTATGATCCATGTGGACTCAAACAACAATGGCGCTAAAGAAAGTATTAACAGCTGTTGTTTGTTTATACACGTGTTTAGACCGACACTTGTTCTAATGTAAATTTGTTTTCAACTTTTTGCTATAAATTGGCTCTCATTTTCCGATTTCTCAACCAACTTCTCATGAAATTACTTTTTTGCCTTCGGAAATAAAAAAAATTCTAAAAAATCCGGCAGCTGTACAATCTTCCAAGTGTGGCAGTGTTGCCATTTCCTTGGTTACCGGTCATAGATTCGATTGAAAAAAAGTGAAAGTAAGAGGAAAATTGTGGTAGAAAATCGAAGCGAACTACGTTTTAGAGATTTTATTTCTACTATCAAGAACTATAAGAAAAACAAACACTTATTCTAACAAGTAAAAAAGCTATAATTGGTCTAAGATCAATTCTTATGATAGATACCCTAGTTAGATGAATACCCGTATGTAATTACGTATGGTCACCTATCTGTGCAAGTTTGATTTTCGAAGGGAGTTTTTCGCAGATATTTCTAGAACGGTTCGTCGGACATTAAAAATGGTTATAAACAATTTCATATTCTGAAGAACTTTACGGTACAACAAAAACCTGTAGGACACACAGTATACGTAAAAAACCAATTTTTATATGGCAATGCCCATTCTTGTAATTATATTTACTACTTTTATGAAAACGCCATGTACAAAATTTCAGATGTGTTCTCAGGCAGTGTCCAAATATATGTATTATGAAAAACGAACTCCACGAGGGAGTTATCCCATTTGCCCCATTTTCGAAATTAATTTTGCATTTTTTTTTAAATGCCCGTATGCGAAGTTTCAGCTCTCTAAGTACGCGCGTTCTCGAGGTATCATCCGGATGTACGGACAGACGGACGGATGGACAGACGTACTGGAAGATAGACGGGCGGACGGACAGACAGACATGTAAAAATCAAAATAACATTTAATATTATGCATGGGTGTCCAATCCATTTAGCTCTACCATAATTATTTCTAGGTGTTCCAAACGGAATGACAAACTTAGCATAGATTTCCTCTAGAGTATAAAAAGGACAAAAAAATGAGAAACCAAAATATTATTCTAACATAATCAAAAACAAAATTAACGAAAATTCCAATGATATAAAAATAAAAAATGGATCTTAGTAACTAAACTTCTTCACAATATGAACAGGACATATTTACCGCCTACAAATTTAAAGCCTTTGTAAAACTTGATTAATTCTAAGGGTGGCTCAAAAACTCTTGTTCTTTCGTGTATTCCTTTACAAAATATAATATTTTCTACGGTTTTTATTTCCATATGATTTCTTTTTTTTTGTTTTTTTTACAAGGAGGTGAGGATGCCAAAATAAACATAAATTTGCTGAGTTCTTTAAAATAGCTGAGTTTTTCAACATGTTAATTTCTTTAGTCAACTACTTCCAGTCTTTGACTAAATCTTCTTCAAAATATGCTTGGATTTTATCCTTTAAAAAAATTGTTAAATACCTGAGTTTATCGTTCAGTATTCCTGAAGAGGCTTCATTAAATAGGTATGCTACCAAAGGGGGAACAATAGTAGGAAGTTCTTCCTTTTTAATTTTTTTAAAGATCTATGTACTTTAGCAGGAGCAGCTGGTTATCTACAAAATCAAATTGTCCTTTTAACTCGTTACATAGATGGATTTAAGAGAGCTTGAACCACCTGCGGAGGAGGACCCTGGAGCGTAGGCCACGGCAATGCTCGTTATTCACCCTCCCGACCCACGAGCAATGATCATAGGTCCCAGCCAGATACTCTTATGAACCATAAAATTGGCTCCCAACCGTTCCTACCGGCAATTCATCCAGGAGGTGTAAACCTAGGAATCTATAACATTTTCCGGAGAGAGCCAGACAGTGACAAAAAAAGTACTGTTTCAGATTCCTCTCTGCATACTCTACATAACGGAGTATCAACAAGTCCCAACCTATGTAGGTGACCCTTGAGAGAGCAGTGTCCAGTAAGAATAGACAGCGAAATTCTCAGGGTAGGCCTGCTTAGTCCTAGCAGCTTTTTGTGAAACCTGGGTTAGGTTTGCTCCACAGTTCCTTTGTTATTCTACCCGAAGGGTCATCTAACCAAAGACAAATTTATTGGGAATCGGTCCAAGTCGCGATTGTAGATACGAGGTGTCGCGGTACGATCCCAATTGGAGAGGGTGGTGCCTCCGAAGCCGCACCAAGACGCGCAAGCTCGTGAAGAAGATTCTGTTTAATTTCACCGAAATTTAATTCATCTGGATATTTTTTAATATGTTCCCCAAACTCTAATCCAAAGAACATGTTTGAAAATGCTAGATGAACATTTGAGGCTTTGTAAAGATTCACGTTTTCAGGTTGAATCATATTTTGCAAAATTTTCAGAAACGTATTTAGAAATCGAAGAATGCAGTAAATAATTTCTCCCACACAGAGATATTTCATTATTGCCGGCACAGTTATGCTTCTGCCAACCAAAAAAATCGGAAAAGTATAAAACATAAAATTTGCTGAAATTTTGTATATGCGAGAGGCAATTCACAAACTTATGTAATAATTAAAGAGAAAAATTGTGGTAGGATATTTGCATGGAAGAGGTGGAAGAATCGAAATGTTTGAAAACTTGTGGTAGATCTTCCACAATTATGGAAGAGTGGCAATACTGAGGTTAAATTGAACGCCTTTGAAACGAAAATAAGAAATTGCCAGATTTTTCGTCGCAAGCGTCGCGTATGGTGGTCCGTGATCGGACTTCTGTAAAATATTTTGTACTGAAGTTTATCTGAAAATTGTACTAAATCGATATGCTCTGTACTAAAATATTATTTTCAGTTATAATAATTTTTATAAACATATGTGTTGTATATATACACATATTTATTCTTAAAAGGAGTCAGTACTCAGCAAAAAATTACTACACGTAGGTTTGTGTACCTACTGAAAGTGAGAAAATTCATATAAAATTAGCCTAGACCTACACCACAGATCACATTACAGACATCTAGCATAAAAGATAGAAGCCCAACATGCGACAATTTATGACGAAGAATGAATATTTACAGTACAAATAAATTGAAATTTTTTAACGAGAATTAACTTTCCTAAATTTTTTTGCATAAGATTGTTAAATATACTAGGAACATAGCGAATAATACCAATAAGCATACAGTAAAAGGAGAAGTCATTCAGAAGATAAATTTGTGACAGACTTTTTCTTCAATACATTGAATCCCACAGGGAAGTTTTTCCTTTTTAATATTTATTAAAAGGCTGGAGTTCAATTCAAAGAATAAATAAAAGCTTTCAGGAAGAATTTTGCTAGGTAGGCAAATTACCAAATTGTACTAGATTTTCGTAAGTACGTACTTAAGTACTGAAATGGTGGAAGTGTACAAAGAACTTGTACAATTGTACCGAAAGTCCTATCACTGATGGTGGTATTTTAACACCCCCTATACAAAAAGCATACATTCGATATTACCTGCCAACGCATCCTGCGCGAGCTACGCGAGTTACACGTTTAAAATTTTCAATATCACTTCCGTTTTAAAAAGCACTTTCTTCAGCAATGTTTAATTTGGGTGCCAGGAGCCAGGACATGAAGGCATTAAGGGCAACGAGATCGCGAACCGCCTTGCAATGGAAGGAGCCAGATCTCCGTTTATTGGCCTTGAATACTTATATCAAAATACATCTTCATAATTTTTTCTTATTTTTGTTTTTTATTTTTTATTAATGCTCATAATGTTGTTAGTAAATTGCTAAATTTCGTGTAGGGATCACAATAGGTTTAGAGAAGAGAATTCTTTTCGTCAATAGAGTTCTGACTATTTTTGGGAATTTTAATTTAATTTAATTTAATTTTACAATTAATCAATTTTGATTTTTGTACGTTCGTCTGTCCCTCTGGCCGTCTGTCCGTCTGTTCATTTGTAGATCTGTCTGTTTGTCCGTCTGTCGATCTGTTGGTCTGTCCGGCTATTCGCATGCTCATTTTTCCATCTGTTTGTCTGTTGGTCTGTCAGTCTGTCCGTCTGTCCATCTGTCCGTGTGTCCATCTGTGCATCTGACCCTCTGTCTGTCTGTTCGTCTGTCCCTCTGTCCGTCTGTTCGTCTGTTCGTTTCTTCTCACGATAACTCGGGAACGCGTTCACATAGAAAGCCGAAATTTTGTACACGAACTTCTTAAAAAAATGTAGATTTCAGTTAGAAAATGAGACAATTCGGGTAACTACTTCGTAGAGTTGTCATATAACAATTTCGTGTTTTACTATATACACATTGCACATTGCTTGAGAACGCGTCGACGTACAGTGCTAAAATTTTTTACACGCCGTTTTTATAAAAATTCAAAAATGGGTTAAATAGGATAACCCCTTCATAGTGTTGCTCCACAATAATTGAGCTTTTCCACATATGCCCTGAAATGGTTCAGTCTTATAAGTTTTTATTGTGCTGAAATGTTCTTCGGAATATAAAATTGGTTATAATAATTTTTACTGCTCGACGAATAATCAAACTTGCACAGACATGTGACCATACGAAATTGCATATGGGCATTCATCTAGGGCAGGGTATTGTAAGAATTGGGTTAGATCCAGTGTTGGGTGGTGATTGTGATGAAAATTCCTTCCAAAATGGAAATTTCTGGGCACTTTTCCTGCTGATTATGATGCAATTTCCCACATTTTTCCCTGGGACGAAAAGCAATATAGACTTCAAGACTGCTTACCGAGAGCAGTAGTAAGCAACTGCAAGCATGCATATAAGGCAAGGGACTGGGATGGAAAAAGTCCGCGGTGTATGCTTCCGAAGAAGCGCTTCAGTAGACTACTTAAAAATGACAAATGCGTTACTTTGTACAATATTGGAAAAACCTGCAGTTGAAAAATTCGCGGAAAATGAAATAAAATCAGCCTTTGTTGAACATCTACTGGAGCCTATCAAAATATCTTCTATAGATCTTCCAAGTAATGGCTAGAGAAGCGTTTGAGTTTCTTATTCGCGCCTTTACTAATTTTTCTGGAAAGAGCTTTCAAATGATGCCTAAAAAATGCTTAAATTGTACTTCTTTCAGAAGCGCTGATTTTTCGTCTCAATGGGGTACGTTTGTCACTGATATACTCATTGAAGTTCTCAAAGCTTTTATTTCAGAAGTGCTTGATATTTGAATTTAACGGTTTTCAATAAATATGTAGCTATAAATAGTCTCAATTTTTATATTTAGTTATATGCCATGCTCAATTAATGTTGTCTTAATTATGCAGAAAAATTTAAACTTTTGTGGAAAATTTAAAATAATATTTTTGTACTTTGAATATGTATAATTTTTCCTATGATTTTGTTCGAATAGACATGCTTATTTACTTTTTCAATTCTTTGAGGTTGAAAATTGAGCCAAGAATTCCCTCAATCTCCCAACACTGGTTAGATCTATTCTAGCTTTTTCTCTTGTTTTTTATTTGTTTTTTCCGAAACATTATTGAGATTTTTTCTTTGAAATAAAACATAGACAATGCCTGTATGATAATTAGAACTAATGTTATGAGTTTTTGAATATATCTCAGGAGACTAAACGTCGGCAAAGGATTTCAAAGCCCCACAATTTAGGTAGCATAAAAAAAAAAGTATTTCGATTTCTTAGATAGCTCATTATCTCAAAATATTTCCGTATATTGTATTTCGCACTGCTAATGACTGAACAATAAATTTTATTCATTTAATTAATAAATCCAACACGCTTTCTAGAATTAATTTTCTTTTTGTTTTGAACGATCAATTAAGTCTTAAGACTTAGCATGCATGCGCTTATCAACTTCTAGAATATACTGGAGTATGTGTAGTGAGCTTTAAGACAATATAAATTCGTTAGAACTTATAATGTCCGGCATTGACCGGTTTCCGATGCTGCACTTCATGTCGATAAGTGCGAATCAGTGAATTGACCTTATAATATTTCATCCGCTTTACAGTTCCGACTTTAGAACCGTACAGTTTCTATTTGCTGTAGCAGCTACAGGTACAATACGCCAATTGATCATTTCTGAGGTGCTTTCATTGATAAACACATCTAGTGTTTCTAGAATTGGTTCCACCGGCTGCAAAAGTTTCTGTACACTTTATCTGAAAACTTTAATCATCCCTCGTGTATTTCTTAAGTAAAAATTTTTATTAATTCGATATTGTTGATTTCATCTGAACTTCCACTTATGTATTACAATCAGGGTTTCTAGGTACCTGGCCATTTTTCTCACCATAAAATTCTTTCTGAGAACACTGCTTTAATTAAAATCGCAATCAGCATTCGAACCTTGATCTCAAATATAGATTGTAGAGTTGAGCTACAAAACATGTATAAATAATAAAAAGGATTAAGTAAAATTAAATTCTGATTTGAATAGGTGTATAATATCATTTCCGGTGGATTTTCTACTGCAAATGCACTTTGTACATAGATCTTTATGAAGAAAAACAAAAAAAAAAAAATGTATTATCTACATATGTGTTTGCATGAAATAGTAACAATAGCAATAAACAGATAATATCTTTAATTCAAGAGCGTACATACCTCGCCATAATACCTCTGTCTATATTATTGTATATTTGTCGACAATTACGCAATATGTTATCAGGTGAGCCGAGTGGGATGTTTTTTTCACATTTGCAAATTATCGATTACGATGTAACTAAGCGCACCGATAAAAACATTGAAAATATAATGATTAAGTGAGCCTTCTAGTTAACAGCTGTGTTTATTTTATATCTAAGTTCTTAGAAAGATAAATAAATTTCGTCTTAAGTTCGTATGTACGAGAATAGTATTACGTACTGTACATAATAAGGGGCACATCATAAAATGACGACAACAGGCGCCACTAAGCTATCGTAATCAGTCAAATTTAAAGCCTGGTGTGAACGATTACAAAAATTTTAATCATTAAATATAAGATGAGATACTACTATTCTATGAGCCTGGTAGTAGGTAGTAATTTGAAGATCAACATTAACCCACAACGCAGGTCAGTAGCCCGAAAATAATCACCCAAAATAGAGGACAACCATATATACAGTATTTTGTTTATCATCTACTGCTCTATACCTACTTAAGTTGAGAAGCCAATTAGACTTGTTATCGAAATTGCACAAATTATATTTTCAGATAACAGCATTAAAAGCTATTCTCAGGTGTTGGAGACTAGGAAAAATGTCATAAAGATTGAGTGAATATTTGAAATTCTGCAATTTTGAGTTGTACGTCGAAAGTGAACGAACAAATATATCTTCGTTGCGATATTATTGAAAATCCATATAACAAAAAAAATAAAAATTAATTGTTGTAAATAAACCATTCTTTTTTTTTTCTACATTGAAACTTAGTGGTATAAATAAGCTGGTACTAAACTAAAAATTATCAGCACGTGGTGTTATCAATCTATTAAAATTGATATAAAAGATCTTGGTATCTTGTTGTATTGTATGACGACTCATTTAGTGTGATTTTAGAATTACCCGCGATTGAAAATTTCAGAAATTTGGTTGGTTATGTATCGGTTTTACTGTTGTTTTATTTTGTTGGCAGTTACTTATTTAACTTACGGACATAATGATGATTTTATCGCTCAGTATCGCGCTCAATTGCTTAACGGTGAAATTATAGTTGTAAATGAAACAACAAGATTTCAAAATAAGCATCCTAATACAACATTCAATGGGATGATGCTTAAAACGAAACTTGTTAAAGGACAAGTAAATTATGAGCTTGGAAAAAGGATACCGGGTATGTAATGAGAAATAAATACACTAACTAACTATATAATTAGATTTTCTTTAGTGCGAATAATATAAAAAAAAAATTTTCTTTTATTTCTGTCGAACAGGAGATAAACTTGTTGCAGAAAAAAAAGATCAACAGAGCTTTCCATCCTTACAGGATATTCAAATTGTTCTGAAATATCCGACATCAGGAAGTGGATCTATTTTGACACATGTGAATATTGTTGTTGATCAGAGTTCAAATATTGGTGATGGATATGTAATCGATGGTGGAATTGAAAAACGTTTCATTTCAATTTTGGTAGAAGCTAATGAAACTCTTCATTTTTCATATGCAGCATCGTTTTATGGATATTAAAAAATATTTGTGATTATAAGAGTCTCTTGTTTTATTGGTGTTTTCAATAAATAAATAAATTATTTACGTCTTTATAGAGTCTCTTGTGTAATATATGTATTATGTAGAGTGTGGTAATTTTTTTGTTTTTATTACAAGTGTTTATAAGAAAGAAGAATAATTGTAGTAAAAGTTAACTGGAATAAGGTAAATGAGTGATTCGTTTTGTTTTTAAGCGATAAATTAGATTTTTGGATTGTTCTTTTTTCTGGAAAGTAATATTCTTGAAATTTTTCGCTATGAATTTAAATAACACGAATTGTATAAATTTTCCCATTAATTGTGTGTTTTTCATATTCAGATTGATTTTGACAATGGAAGTTCATAGTGGTTTTACTAGTTAAGTATGTGAATAAATTTTATAAGATTATATTCTTTTTTAAAGGAAGAGAGGCTCAGTGTAGATTGTTCAAACTCGCAGTTATGTTTAGCGTTGGATTGAAAAGAAATGAAATTTGATAGAATTAAAACAATATCGACATTTATTAAAACGTAATTGAAGGCATATACAGGGTGTCCCGTAAGTCGACGTCAATCCGGAACCGGGTGATATACCAAATCGTAACAGTTACCAGAAAAATATAAAAAAAATCTAAGTCATGTGTTTTTCAAATTATAGGCATTTCTTTTGTTTTCGAGAAAATGTACACGTTGCGATGGTTTTTTAGCTCCTGTTGCTACAAATCTTTACTTTTTTTCAATTTTATTTTTCTTATGTAATCCCGAATAGTTTAGCTTTAAGTTGTAAGCCAACTGCTCCAGCTTGGAAGAAAAGATCACATTTTGCCGAACCAACAATATAAAATTAATAATTCGTTGAACTTTAACTGACTGTACTGAAAAAAAAAAATGTGCTACGCCAGTCTGGCAAGTAACTTTAAAAGTTGACGCATTTAATAAGGATTCTAAAATGGTATAACACTTGCTACAAAATTTCTTAGAATACGGAAAAAAAATTTTTTTTCTTCAAGAAACCCAGTTTCGAAAAATTTCTTTTCATCTACTAAAATTGATTCTAGTGTACCCAAAGCTCGCCTTAAGAGCGTAACTTTAAGATTCAAGCTTGAGTGAGACGGAGAGTCATTCCATGAAGTGTGAGTGAGGCAGATAGTCACGCTTTCGAGTCAGAGATGCTAACTTTTTGTTAAATTTAGGACAAATTTTCCTTAATTTTAAAATTAAACACCAATTATTTGGATGCTAAGATTTATTATTTACAAAAGATGTTCACAGTGCCTTCCTTCAGCTTCAATACAAGCTCGACATCTTTTTAAAAAAAGATCGGGTTATCAGACGGGTAATTCTTCCGTTGTTGACAAATTTAACTGCTTCCGTAATTCTTTGCCTAAGCTCAGCTAAATTTTCAATTGATTTCTTATAAACTTTCTCTTTTATTGCTCCCCAGTAAAAGAAATCTAATGGGTATAGATCAGGTGAACGGGCTGGCCACGAGATCGTACCAGACCGCCCTATCCATCTGTCCGGATATTCTGCATTGAGATATTCTCTAACTGAAAGGGCATAGTGTGCTGGGCAGCCGTCTTGCTGATACCACATCTCTCTGTAAATACTTAGTGGCATGTCTTCCAGTGAATTAGGTAAATGGTCTTGCAAAAAATCTAAATAAACTTCAGCGTTAAAGACCTCTGGCAACACAAAAGGTCCTATGACTTTTCCGTTTAAAACTCCGGTTCACATGTTTATTTTAAAACGATATTGAGATCTATTTTGTCTCATTAAATTCGGATTCTCTACGTGCCACTCGTGAAGTTGTGTAGGTTCAGGTAACCGTCTTTTTTAAATGTCGATTCATCCGACCACAAAATTTTTCTCGAAGAATTGCGGATCTCTCCGTTGTCTTTGTAGCATCGTTTGGCAAAACGCAACCCTAGGTTGATAATCCCGAGATAGCAGGGTTTGTACACTCGCTGTACATGGTATGGGTGGAGCTCATGTTTTTGTAATATTCGGTGAGTTATACTTTTGGGTACCCCTGTGTATTCCTGGATTGCACGTACCGAACTACCTGGATCTTCTTCAACTGTTTGAAGTATTACGTCCTCGTAAGATAAGGAACTCTTCCTTCACCATGTACATACTTGGTTTGGAAGTCGTCGCTCTGTGGAGAGTAGACGATGCACATTTGTAAAAACTCAATGATTTGACGAGCTAGCGTCACTATCTTGCTCACTCACACTTCATGGAATGACTCTCCGTCTCACTCAAGCTAGAATCTTAAAGTTACACTCTTAAGGCAAGCTTTGGGTACACTAGATTCATTTTTAGTAGATGAAATTTTTTTTTCGAAATTGGGTTTTTTGAAGAAAAAATTTTTTTTTCCGTATTCTAAGAAATATTGTAGCATGTGTTATACCATTTTAGAATCTTATTAAATGCGTCAACTTTTAAAGTTACTTGCCAGACTGGCGTAGTACATTTTTTTTCAGTACAGTCAGTTAAAGTTCAACGAATTATTAATTTTATATTGTTGGTTCGGCAAAATGTGACATTTTCTTCCAACATGGAGCAGTCGGCTTAGAACTTAAAGCAACAGGTTACATAAGCACTATTCGGGATTACATAAGAAAAATAAAATTGAAAAAAAGTAAAGATTTGTAGCAACAGGAGCTAAAAAACCATCACAAGGTGGACATTTTTTCGAAAACAAAAGAAATGCCAATAATTTGAAAAATACATGACTTAGATTTTTTTTATATTTTTCTGGTAACTGTTACGATTTGGTCTATCACAAGGTCCCGGCTTGACGTCGACTTACGGGACACCCTGTATATAAAAAAAAAAGCAAAATACTGCAATGAATGGCATCAGGAGACGATGCTGATGAAAACTATTCTCACCATTCTCTCCAAAGATGCTGGACATTTTGGAGCCTAATCGGAGGTTTTGAGCATATGTGTTTGCTATCTCAGCAATATACGTCGTGAACAAAGAAAATTGTTAAAATGAGAAATAAAAAATAAATTATTAAACATTTTCAAACGTAAAATATATTAGAAAATTTTTTAAAACAAACACAATGTTGTTTAAATTTTTTGAGCACTGTGAAACCACTTATAATTCTATCTGTAAATAAAATACTTCTTATTGTTTCACTATTTTTGATTTTGTTTTTAACTTTTTCGGTAGCCACGATACCATCTTCAGATATCTTTATTTTAAAACTAAAAATATATGCATAACTAGACTACTCGACTACGCTAAAATAGGAAGCAAACAGTGCCATAAATTCATTAACGCATTTTATGTACATTTTAAACTATCCGCTAACAAATGTGATAGGCTAACGATAACAATGCTAATGATCTGTGTCCAACAGTATGCATGCAGCAGTATGCTACACTGAAGCTGGCAGCAGTATGCACCGTGTGCTGTACGACGATTGTGCTGCCACTCTGACCAGACTACGCGAGTGAACCTTAGCTGGACAGAGTATGGAAAAATTTTTGACAGGAGAAGAAGAGGAATCCGAGAGCCCGGAAACCGAGTGGACTTGCTGGCATTGTAATTTTTGGTGCGGAGATAACAAGAAAAGTCACGTACGCGGGTGAACCAAAAATTAGTTTGATATATTTTTAGTAGACTCCACGGGTGTTAAATCATAATTAAAAAAAAAAAGGAAACCGCGAAGGAAATTAGATAACAAAGGAAGCTGTGTATGCAGCCTCAGCAACGAAAATTTACAAAAGAATTTGTATCATGTCAAATGGTAACGAATCAAACAGACAGAGAAATTTTAAGAACGAAATCCAGAAATTCTCTGCAAGTTCGTTGACGTTGCACCCATAAGGCGGAGAATCGTAAAAGCGCAAGGTTTTGGTAACTGGGGGCTGGCTTAGGACAGAGGTATAGTGATCAACGCGGAAGTTATACTCTAGGATAGTGTCGTCACGTGCCCCTTTTTTAATTGTCCAAATGTGTGATTAATGCTGTGCCCCGTTGAATAATAACCGCCAAATATAGAATATTTATACTATAACGGAAGATGTAACTAGCGGTAAAACAAAGCCAGCAAATGGATATTTTGTGTGCAGTTTGAGTCTAAATCCATAGTGATTGCCACGCGATAGCTTTGAGAGGTCAGGAAACGAGTTTAAGGAAAGCTACCCTCATAAAATTGTGAAAAATTTAATTAGTATATAAGCTAATCAATTTCTTTTTACTACTAGTCTTTATACATAACGCAAATTTACTTCGGCATTTCCAGATTTTCTTTTAACGTAGTAACACATAATGGACATTATTGAGTCCATTTAGCAGTATCCTTATTCCAGAGTAGCAATAGAGCAGTAAACAGATTAAGTTCCAGATTCTAACCAATAGGTTCAACTCCAAGTCATGATGGTATAACTTTGTTTAAGACATCCTGAAAAGTATTAAGTCACTAATAGTAAAAAATTTCCGGCAAGGTAATCGACAGTGGGGAACACCTAACCAGGTAGGGAAATAAACTTTATTTTCATAAAATTACAGCTCATCGTAAAACAGAAAAGTCAACCCTTTCGCTTCCAGGCAGCTCCTTCGAGGGACAAGAGGTGGTGTAAGTAATTAATTATAATTGAAATTTCATATAGTTTATGTAATTTATCATTTAGTACATATATTGTCCGGTTTATTTTCGTATTGACATATATTATTATCAAATTCTTCGGAACTTTTTATGTCGCAATTGCTACCGTACATTGATTTAAATAATCTTAAATTATATGGTTAAGACCGCGTTATAGCTTCGAGACATATTATTGTCATATAATCCTAAAATTTTTATATATGCCGAGGTATCATATCATAATATATAGAATGAGTTAAGGAGTTTAAATTTTAGTGATTGGGATGTGTTGCACTGTCACATTAGAGTATCTTGAATTCGTTTTTTTTAAGCACCAGGGTATATCTATTACTGAGTTAAATTATCCTGCATGGTAGACTCTACTAGGATGTACTATATTGTCCACACGTATTAAGATTATATTAATTTTAAATTCTATCAAGAAAAAAATAAACCAATTTATTAACGTAATAGCGTGGTAAGGTTTTATTTCGCTCTCTCATTATCCCGGAGCCGTCCTCGAGTTTATGGGTGAATAGGGAATAGGGACACTGAAAACAACTCTGCCCTCAGTGTCGTTGGGTGGATGGGGCAAGCAGAAAGGAGGCAGAACATCTGCGCCTTCACGAAAGCAATGGTAAGTTATGTCAAGGTCCCTTCTGGACCGAGTGTGTAGTGGTTTTTTGTTTTTGGCAGGAACATTTTTTGTATATGGCAGGTGACAGCGGCAGGTCTTCGTGGAACACCCCCACACTCTCCGCCAATAGCTGAAGCGAGCTAGCGTGCGGCCCTGTACTTCAACGTTGTCTACCGAGTGATCTGTAAGCTCATGCTGGCAGTCTGGACTTCATGTCCAAGGTCAATCACTCAAAACATAGATCCATAACATCAGATGACATAGTCTAGTCTACTTTCAATAGGATCCTTTGAGATGGTGGTCGATTGACAATAAGATTCAACGAGTTAACGGTTTGTTCATGGCTTACGCAGAACATCTCATGTGTCACCTTACACTAACTCATACCTAGGTTGTACCCTGGATGTGTATCTAGTGGAAAGAAGATTAACATTTTTATATAATTTGGTATATTCTAAGGAGCCTGAATATCTGTATGATCGTATTCAGTTCTTAGGTTCATCACGGCACAGCAACCTTTTATTGCCTAACTTTCGAACTCTAATTGGCGAACGATCCTTCTTTATGCAGGTTATACGCAAATGGAATAGTCTACCCACTAGCGTTCAAAGAGCTAGTTCCGCTGATATTTTTGGCAGGCTTTTGAATTCGATCCGCTACCTTGAACTTTATATTTTTTTGATAGTATAAGTGGACGCGCGTTTTTGCTTTGTTACTCTACGTCTCGGTCTTCCTTTAATTCTCCTTTCTTAGTCTATAATTTTTATTTTTAATTCAGATTTAGATTTTTCAGTAAGCAATATTCATTTGTTCTTCCTTTTTTTTCTCACTGTATTTTTATATATATGTTTAATGTATACTACTTCTTGTATCTCTTTCAGTATAATTTGCATTGCATATTTATTTATGCATTATTAGAGTTAGTTAAATATTCCGGCATTCTTAGCCTGAGTGCATGTACTACTATAAGATCTTAAAATCTTTTGTACAAAAAATAGTAAATAAAGCTAAAGTTAAAGTTAATGTTATTCAACATAAGCTAATTCGAAAGCATGTTATTTTGCAGAAAAAATTTCGTCAACTTAAGCAACAGTTTAGTGACGCAGATATTTTCCTCCTTCCTGCATGGATGGTTTCATCCAAAATTTCTTCAAATAAACTTTTACAACTCCTGAGATGATTGTGTTGAATAGAGGTTTGAATCTTGCCCTCCCTACCGCAACCATACCAAAAAGAGAGATAGCTGTTGATATAGACAGCTGTTAGATATGTTCCCGGTACAGAAAGAGAACAGGTAAGGAGAAGCATTTTCCCAATCATATAACGAAATAAAAATAAAAATAATGAAGAGAATGACTCTAATATTAACTTTTCAGAAATTATAAAAATTTTAAAAGCATAAAACTGCTACGGCCAAGAGTAACAATATTGTTATTTTAGATATAGATGACTACGAAAACAAAATGAATAAGATAATTACAGAAAGAAACTATAATTAAGTCAAGAACCCATTAGCTAAACTGGTTAGAGAAACATCTAGAGCATTCATTGACCATCGTGATATACTTGATTCGCCACACAAAGAAGGCTGTTAGTTTGAAGTCCAAAATGTCCAAAATTGTATGGTTTACCCAAAACACATAAGCCAGGTAAATGTATGAAACCAATTGTTTCTAATATCAATGCTCCATCCGAAAAATTGGGTAAGTGGCTGATGTCTGAATTCACAAAGTACAAATAACAATTTTACAAATTTGTGATAAGAAGCAGAAAAACTGTAGATAAATAGCTTTGCTTGTCACAATTTTGTAGAAGTGCGGTTCCACAAGATTTGTAGCTGAGTTGTAAATTACAAGATTTTTTCACAAATTTGTGGATATCAAAATAAAATGAACAAACTAAATAAAATTGTACTTGCTTCTATAATATGAGATAAAAAAGACATTTTTTCGAAAATTTTCCAACGCCTTAACATATTAAGCAAAAATAAGCGAGTGGAAAACATTTTGAATTCCTTAAACTCTCAGGGTATTCTTAAAGAAAAAAATGAAAAATACCTTCGTGATGTTGTGTGGTAAAACACGAAGAAGAATTCTCATCATCGCAATATTCCAAGTTTTTTTCCTCTTCTGTGGTATAAACTAATTCAAAATTAGAATCTGTTGCTTGCCTCGAAATATTATAATAGTTAAAGCAATACACCATTTAATTACATTTATTGCTTGTTGAGGTTACATGGAAATTTTTCCAATAGCGTTTTCTATTACTCTCTTCGTTGACCTATGTGATCGATTATACCGATCACTTTCTGGAGTTGACCTCCTTAAAATTGGTGTATTAACCAATCTTTTCATAGATATGCAGTATTCCCAAAATAGTAGCGAATGAAGAAAAGGTCGAAGCCCATCTTCAAATTTAGAAAAAAGTGGACTTCTTCGCAATACTCTTGCATCATGCATACTTCCTGACCATTTCACATATGAAGGGCGCCGGGGAGCAATGCATTAAGTCCTACAAGACAAAATTTTGAGAAATCTCAAATCAAAGTTGAATCTCTTCCCGTAATTATATTAATTTGGATATTTATCATTCTGAATATGAAATGTGCTCTTTCTATATCCTATTAACTGCTTTGGTTCACCTATGATAATTAATGTGAACGTCTGTGGACTTAATACATCGCAAACAAATATTAGAGGAAGCTGTACTTAAATCATATTTTCCAAAAAAAAAAAAAAAAAAAAACACTGTAAATTTTCAAATGCTGCTTTCTTCGCTGAATTTAAAGGTACCGGACCTTTGTGGAAGATATGAACTATTAATATTACGTAAAGAAAATTGGAAAATCTTACCCCTGCAAAATTTTCTTCGTATACCTTAACAAGTACTTGCAATATGTAGGAAACGTACAATCAATATCGTTAAGAAATGCTACAGAGTTTAGATTAGGTTCGTTTAGAACATCAAGAGCACAAAATTCTTTAATTTATCCTGGTCTTAAACTGTACAATCAACTTAAATATGATAAAAATGATACAAATATTTATCGTTTCAAAAAAATATTGCATTGAATTTATAAAAGCGAATATTCACGTTCTTTGGCCATAAATTTTTAAGATTGTATTAAAATGTTGTTGAAAGCTTTTAAAACCAGCTAATAAGGAAGTACTACTACTAAAATATATACATTACATCATTTACCAACACCTTCCTCTTCCGCTCTTTCTTATGTTTCTTTCGATTCTGCTACTTCATTTATTGCTATAATTGCAGATATATACAAGATTTTATGTCTCAATGCCATTTATATAGCCTAAATGAAATATATAGGGTATACCAACGGAATGTGTAATGCATGTAAGTAATGCTGGTAGAGAAGAATGGATTGGACACCTATGAATAAAATTAAAAGTTATTTTGGTTTTTGCATATTCGTCTGTCCATCCACCCATCTGCCTGTTTGTCCGTCCGTCCGTCCGTCCTCACGATAACTCGAGAAAGCATGTACTTACTTAAAGATCTGAAATTTTGCATAGTGGCTTTTTTCAAAAAAGTAAAATTAAGTTCGAAAATGGGATCAATCGGGTAACTCCTTTGTAGGTAGTTATCATACAAAAATTTAATTTTTCACTACATATTTGCACGGTCAAAAGTCTTGGAATAAATTCTAAACTTTTTTGGATTGCATATATGACCACATCAAAAATGTATTAAAATTCAATAGTCTCATTGTATTATATTTTCATTTTAATATTTTTATGTATTAAAATTCAATTCGTGAGAGATAAAAAAATTAAATTTTCGAATATTACAATTAAACTCATATTTTTATTAAAAATTAGTATTGAAGCATACCATCAAAGTGGGGAATATTTACATCCAACCTTTGGATTAAAAATTAATTCAGGGTGGAATATGTGGAATGTAATTCATAAAAAAATAACAAAAAATTTTTAATAACTAAAATTTTATTTTTGTAGGTATATTTTTAACATTTATATGAGTAAAAAAAAAATGTAAAAAAATTATACAAACTATCGTAAAATTTTATATTGAATACGTAAAATGACTTAAAAAGGAAATCGAAGGCTTCCGCTATCGAAAAGTTCAAGGGTAAATACATAAAAAAAAAAAAATAATTGGGATGAAATTGAATGGGAAGAGCAATAATAAATTTTCAAACTTAATTAACTTTTGCAGAGAGGCTTTAAAATTTCCACGTTTTATCTTTTTTGCATTTAGAGCCCCTAGCTCTCGCAGGAAGAAACTTTAAAAAGTACAAGAAAGGTTTTGTTTGTAAATTCCAACCTGAAAACAAGTTGTATTAACTCGTTTATAAGACCTGAACGTACTTTCAAAATCTCCTGATTGTAATGCAGATGGTATGGTTTTATTTAGAATAATCTCTGCCACGTCCGCATAATAATTCCAATTGTTAAGAAAGTTGTCAGCATTTTCTTGGTATCGGAGCTCAAAATCGTAGAGTACCTTTAAAATGTATGTACGTTAAGAAGTTTTGCTTTGAAATATTTTAACTACTATAAATTACCAGATTTGAATTGAAATAAAATAAAATAAGTAAAACACAAGTTTTCAAACAAAACTGAGGCCAAGCTGCATGAAAAAGTAGAAAATAAACTTTTCTTCAAACACAGAGGTGGACTCAGATTTTATGAGTGGGACATTTCTCTTGAATATTCTTTCTCTTCATGAATTAAATCAATTATTGCCTCTGATTGACCATACTGAAATATATCGGTGATTGTCAGCGAATAAAATCTGAGTCCACCTCTGTGTGTGAAGAAAAGTTTATTTTATACTTTTTCATGCGGCTTGGCCTCAGTTTTGTTTGAAAACTCGTTTTTTACTTATTTTATTTTCTGCCTTTTCACGTTAACTAAATTGTTATTACGTGCTGCATGGAGATATGTTAAAACAATTTTATGACGGCTGAAAAGACACTGATTTACCAATTTTCAAAAAATTTATTCGAGTATCAAATCGTTGAAGTACTGCAACGGTTTTGTTAAATTCAAATTATGTTTTAAACAGAGCTTTTTAGCTGTATTCCAACTTGATCCCATATAACATGAATTTTCCCGATTTTCCATGTTTTCCACAGACTTTTCCTATTACTATGAAATTTTTTTAAAAATTTACAAATGATTCCGCATAGCTTATAAAACTTTTATGTCGGAAAATTTTCCGGAAAATTCGGAAAATTCCGGAAATTTTCAGAAAATTTTCCAGAAAAATTGGAAAATTCTGCGTTTTTTCTGAAACAGATTTATCACTAATCATATCGATGAAAATTTTTGTGATGATTTTCCCGCTTTTCTGGGTTTTCCATGGAGTTTTCCACAAAGGCAACTTTATGCAACTCATTTCGCTCTACAACTTTGTCTTAGGTTGCAAAACGCTCAAACGCTTCCTTGGTCGGAAAAGCGTTTTACATGAATTTTCCTCGATTTTTTCTGGAAGTTTTCACCATTGTCGGAGAGAAAGTAATGATGCCAGTTGATAGGGAACTTGATCCTACATAATTTAAAAAAAATTTTACCGGAAAATTTTCCGGAAAAGTCGGAAAATTCCGGAAATTTATTTCGGAAAAATCGGAAAACTATGCATTTTTCCTGAAACGGATTTATCACTAATCAAATTTGTACTAAATTTTCAAATGATTTTTCCCGATTTTCCGGGTTTTACATTGAAATTTCCGGTTCAAATTTTGATAGATTCAATTGTCGCGCGACATGAACCTGTGTGCCAAATTTCAGATCGCTGTGATGACGAAAAGTGGGTCTACGAGAGTGTCGAAAAAAGAAAAAATGAATATAGGGACGGGCTGGCCTCAAAAATGGAAACTGTTTTAGTTCGACATATTTTGTAACATTTGATTCATGGACTAATAATCCCGGTACACCATCACTTTCCATAATTAATTTTAATGCAGTAAAAAAACCCTCAAGAGAAATCCTTTTTAAAGTTAAGAATGACGCCATTCATACTAAATTATTAGAACACTGCAGTGATTCATAAAATTAAAGCGCAACATGCAGTGAGAGAATGACTTGCCTCCGTTAGGTAGCAACACATTTGTGGAAACAAAGAACGCATCAATTCACATTAAATATTGAACCGTCGAGGCGTTACTTTTAATCAATTTGGAGTAATAAATAAGAATGCTTGTGTTATATTTTAATCTTAATTAAAGCCAATCGATTCAAATTGAATTCAATGCTAATTAATGTATTGTTTCTATTGCCACATATACATTATAAATCGTAATATAATGTAGTTTAGATTTTAATCCATAAGGATACTTTTTAATACAAGAATAATTATCTAATAATCTATGAAGAATAAGAAAGTTAATAAAATAATATATAAATTTGAATAAGTAAAAAGTATTAAAATCAAATAAAAATGTGTTAAATGCATTAGTTTCAATAAATAAAACTTAATTTCTAATTCTAAATTTATTTAATATTTTAGTAATATTTAAGAAAGATTAAAATTTAACATATGCCAGTGTAAAATATTGCTTTAATCCATAAGAAAGATCAAAATATATCCGCCTGAAAACAACGCGTCGATGTAGAGAGCTGAAATTGTGTACATGGTGTTTTCATAGCAATAGCAAAAACAAAAATGAACTAATTCGGACAACTCATTCTTGGTGTTGCCATATAAAAATTTAATTTTTTTACTTATACTGTGGAAATGACCAGTCCTAGACATTTTTATTGTACTGAAAAGCTCTTCAGAACATGAAATTCTATGAAATTGGTTATAATAATTTTGATTGTCCGACGGACCATTCTAGAAATATATGTGCAAAACCACTTCAACAATAAACTTGCACATGGGTTATCATGACCATTCGCCCGTATGGCATTCATTTAGGGTATGTTGAGGCTCTATGTTCCCAAAAGGAAAGAACAATAAAGAAAACAATTTTTTTTTCTTATCTAAATTAAGTCTAATTAAAGATAATAAATTCACATTAATTTCAAAAGTTTTTAAAGTTTAATGAAATATATATTAGGTGAGGTGAGGTAACAATAAATTTAATTTTGTACCGAGGTTTGAACATGCGAGGTATTGCAAAAAAAAAAAAAAGAATATTTGAGATGACTTGGCAGCACGTTTGTGCTGGGCTTTATAAAGCAGGATTTACATTATGATGACATGCAAGTTTTACAGAAATTGTGAGGGAGATAGTGCATCGTATACGGAAATTTATTTATGAGTGACGAGAGAAGCAAACGCGTCCTGAATTTTTTCCGGACGTCGATTGGGCACTGTGTGCGTATCCGGAACCATAAAAAGACCTCAAGCATAGGGAGTTTTTATAGTTACTGAAACTAAACCATGTTTATTGGCAACCCTAATTTGTCAATTTCGACTACTGGAGCTGCCATATTGCTGTTTTGTTGCTATAATTTTATGGCAGATACATATCTGTCAAGTAAAATTATTTGTCGAAATAAACAAAAGTAAGTTTTGAGTTTGTAATTAAATATTGCGAAATTGAAAGTTATTAAATATTGAAGGTATTTCTGAGGTTGTTTTCTGTCCACAAGCAGAGAGTAGTGTGTTCACAGCTTGACTGCAGTGGTGCTTTTCCTTTATAATTTGCTGGAATTATTCCGCCTTTGAGATAATCCGTCATGTGAAACGAACTGGACTGGAATTATCTTCACTGGCGTTAGTTCGGTAGTGGAGTGGGATTATTTTCATGTAAGCCTTGAATGGATGAAGTGGATTGACGTTTACATATTAGCAAATTAGTTACTGAACTTTTTGTTTACTATATGAAATAATTACTAAATAAAAATTTCGTTATCGTACAAAATGATGATTGTAGAACTGAATTACAGTACCACCTGATATTTTGCGACAATTTTTTTCGATATAATCTCATACTTTGCTTCGAACTTCTGCGTGCTTTCATGCAATATTTTAGAAATTGTAAAATTATACTTCTTTTCATGATCCGTCTTTGAATATCTACGAAAAAACGATTAAAAACTTGACAATTTCCAATTAGACAGTTTGAGAGTTTTGCCATAAAAAGTAGAGGGGACTGTACGTATGAGGTATTGCGATGTTGCTTACACATCTTTTAAATTTCAATAAACTATGTCCCTCACAATTTCTGTAAAAATTGCATGTCATCATAATGTAAATCCTGCTTTACTGATTGAACTCGAGTCGATAAAAATAAAACCTAATTAGACGAAGGAAAAATTAAACGAAATCTAAGAAAACGAATATTAAAAATCCACAATACAATCGATGAGCGCAACTCCTCCACAATTTGTTTTTAACTATTAAATTTAACTCGTTGAGAATGAGAAAAGGCACTGAAAGTTTTTGCACGGTTGACGGTTGGCATATAGAATATCGAGAACGAGATTCAAATATGCAAATGCAAACTAAAGGCCAAAACGCAATTGACGCATCAAGCATTAATCGTGATGCGCAGTTTTATATCATGGTTTGGAAAAGTTCAAATTTTGATGTTTGATGCGACAGCTCTGTCAACATAATGGAGTAAAAAATAAATATATGCACAACATAGTAAAAAAAAAATAGCTCCCACATTTCCTCCGGATGTACTTTTTTGTAAAGGAAAATTGAGTAAATTAAAATTATAGAGAAAACAAAAACTCAGTATCCAGGTGTTATGTTTATATAAACAAATTTCAACTATAACAGAGGTTATCATTGCAAAGTTTTCTATTTTGCATTTGCATTGCTTTTATATCACCTTGGATCTAAACAGCATGATGTTTACTGGGAAGATGCTTGCTGCGCCGATTGCGTTTTGGCCTTTAATTAACATGAGCGTACAAACAAATTTCTAAATAACAAATGCATTGTAATTTGTAGTCGCACTTGGCAGGCAGCTCTGAAGAAAACCTTCGAGAAAATGCATAAGAAACGTAAAGTATAATTATCTGCACATAAAAATTTTTAGCCAGCTAGGAAGTCGAATTATTTAAACTCTCCGTTGTGGGCCTCCAAATTCTCAATTCTGGAATCTTTCTTTTAAATAAATGCATGTCTATATAATGCTAATTAGAAATTTGTACTGCCCGAATTATGTTGCCAATAGTGCCTAAAAATTCTGAAAATTTTTCCAGTAAATTTATAAGATATAAAAAATGTATGCTTATATCCACTCCTAGAAATTTGTAGTAGCAATATGCAGGCAGCCAGACTAAGTAATTAACTTCAAAGAATAATGTTTCAGAAAACAAATGCCTGTCGCTAAAGGAAAATCAAAAGAAGAAATGAACTCTTAGGTTTTGCAGCAAAGTGAATTAATTTTATAAAACAAAATTCGTTAATTGCAAATTACAGAAATTTGCGTAACTAGTAGAGGATTGAAAATTTATATTCTAATGGAGTAGGACATTCGAAGGACTATGTAAATTTTGCAAAACTTTTGCAATATTTTTACGACTAGGAAAGTGTACTTTTCAAGACACAGGGTATTTTGGGAAAACTAACTTTTTTCTTAACCACCATGTAACTCTTAATCGGTTCATATGGCCTCCCTGCCATACAATGTTTTTTTTTTTGGCTAGATGAGTGCTATCACTTCCTGCTCTATTAATCTGCTAGGCGGAAACACCTTGTATATCTATTTGCAAAGAAATTTCTTCATAAACTCGAATCTGATTTTATTATCCTTCCAATTCAACCGGATGTGACGTCAGTGAAAAGAAATCTATTGCGTTTAATACTACAATTGTAAAATTATTTTACATTAAGTTCCCAGCCATAGAAAGTCATCCGTATAGCAGTAGTTGTGTACCTTCTGCATGCTTTTAAAATGCATGAACTTTGACAAGATAAGTCGTCCATTTATTTCCGTCAATGTGTCTATTCACGTACAGACTTTTATTGATATCATTAACATCAGTCCGGAGCAGATATCCATTATTTTGTGATATGTGTGTGTATGTATTTATGCATAATATGACGCTGTTACTAACATAGAAGGAACAATTCTATTGTATATCTACATATTTTAAGGAGGGCTTCAAATAAGTCTTCTAGTTTTATAGGAATCCATGATTTAAGTTTTATTTAAAAGCCCCATTATACTTACGTAAAGTTTAATCTTAAAATTTTCCTTAAAAACCTAATTTGCATACATAAAGTTTAAGCAAAAGCTTCTTTAGAACTGTCAACCTCGTTATTTACTCCAATTGTAATGCTTTTATTCTAGAACCATTAGGAGGAAAGTTATATTCTGGGCTGCTTCCTTGAAAACGAAATAACATTAATTTAAAAGATAAGGCCAAATCGATAGTATCCAGAGGTAATTCCATTTAGAATAGTATAAAACTACAGAGCAAGCATTTTCTATAGAGGGGGTTGGTTTATATATTTAGGGGGTACATGAAATGTATGTAGCCAGCCAAATCAAGAAAGAGCAGAAAAGTTTTGGATTAGTGCAATTTAAAACGAAGCCGAATTAGTTATTTTATTGAAAAGAAATTTTATAAATTAATTCCATAAATATTATATTCTTAAGGACATAATTAATAGCTAGATCAATGCATATGGAGACAAATTTTATGCCCTTCCTACTTTTCTTAGTCCTTTCATAAGGTCATAGGATAAGTTTAGTATGCGCTAACCAATCTTGAAAATATTAAGAGCACCGTTTCCCAGTCTTCTCGGAAACAAGATTTTCTTAAGAGCTATTAAATATCAGTCCGTGCTTTTTATCCTCCAGAAGATTTGTCTGACGTTCATACATTGCAAAGCCCATGTACCTCCTTCCCTTGTTCATCGAACTTACATAGTAGCTATTTTACCATTAAGTTCAATTATAAATGTTCCATCTTGTTGTACGTAATAGATTTTTATCTGTTTAAATTGACAAGCAATATCTACTATGTAGGTTTTCCACAATCAGCCTTGGAAAGTCGTTGAACTCTGGCATATCTACAGATATCATGTGGAACTGAGCTTGATATCTATTCATTAATCTATTTGGCATCCTTTTTTTTGGAGAACGTACGTATATAATCCACTATCAGGATGCAGTAGGAGCTTAGTAGTGTTGCATTTATCCCGAAGTAATCAAATGTGTGGCTTGAATTGCGGTTTTGGTAAATATTTCTCAACAGACAGAAGTCTTCTTTAAATCGATTGTTTTCCATTACCGAACGGCAAATAGTTACATGTCTGGATTTGTTAGCTTGTCGACCTAGTATTCTTTAGACGACAACGGATTTCGATGTGCTATTTTTATCGGAAAGCCCAAGTGTATATCTTACGAATCTTCAACAAATTTTTCGATTGGGAATCACAAATTTCGTTGACTTATATCTGAAACATGTTTTTGACTAACTTTTGGCATCTGAATCCAAAAATGACCCCAGTTTTTGTCCATCGCGTCAACTGTTTAAGCTACAGGATACCCTCTCTTTGTCTATACTGTTCACAGAGTATAATTTTATCATACAAGGGCCATATATAAGTTATTGCAAGTCAAATTGTGTTCATACAAGTAGTAAAGCTCTTTTACCAAACGACAAACATACATACATATTAAGGTAAACATTTTCGTTTATAGGTTTTCTTCCTGGAATGTTCAGTCTGTTGACAATCTCATTTGATGCTCCAACAATAGTCAACTATTATGTGCACCCAACCTACCCTGATACCGAGCCCCCATGTTCTTCAAATCTTGGTGAAATCGCTCACCCTGCTTATCACTGACTGCACCAAGATTTTTCGGGAAATTTAGTAAGGTGTTGTTACCAAGCATTTTGAAGCTCTGCAAGATTTGGTTAACAATTTCGGTGGAATTTTGTGCTCGTGTATTTCCAAGAAAGTCTTTCATAAGGTTTTTGAATGACAACCAAGCAATCTTTTGGAGTTCCGTCATTGTTTCTATGAAATATTCGTTTTTAAAATGCTACGGAATATGTGGACCGTCAAAAACACTGGCCTTTATCGTTTCAAAAGACAGGCTAGGAAATTCCCAAATGAGATACTTGAAACGGTCTCCTTCAGTTGGCAAAGCTTTAACAAATTGCTTCGAGAGATCAAGTTTTATATGCAGAGGTGAATATATAATATTCTTTCTCTCACCAGATTTGAGGTCAGATCTTGGCGGTCAATTTGACTGCACCCAATGTTTTTCACGAGATCTGGGATTCTTGGTATACCCGCATTGCTGGTCAAGAAGGAAGCAGACCATTTTAAGGTCAACACAGATGATCCATTTATGCATATGGTATTGCAACAAAGCAATGACTTTCTTTATGTCTTCATATTCTTCAGGCAAACTGAATGGTTTATTGGGACTGAACCGAATAAATTTCCATTTTGGAGGAGGACACATTTCGAGCTCTGCTTTGAGTTATCGATGAACTGTCGCCATTCAGTTGCGTTATAGATTGGAATTCCCAACTCATCCATTAAACCATGCACGTTGTGGCAATACACAAATCCACCTTCACTTTGAAAGTATGGCAAAAATGAATTTTCGAAAGTCGGATATCTCAGGTCCTTTTTCAACCAAATTTTTCTGGTAGAATCTAGATGCTAGGAACTCTAAAGCCTTTTTGGATAGTCCGAAGTCTCGTACTCATGCCTATCAAATCCGTTACGAACGGAGTCATCTTCAATTTCAAAATCTTCATCGCTGGTGTCATTTCGATCTTCACCATACTCGTATTTCTGTATTTCGAATGAGGGTAATTCTTTGAAAACTGGCACTGGGATTTCAGCTGAATGAGACACCGGGCGTGTAGCTGATGGTAAACTAGGATACTCTATTTTATATTTGTTTTTCTTGTTACATCCTGACGTTTTCACTATACAAAAGTAACAGTCACTTGAGTGATCTCTAGGCTCTCACCAAATCATAGAGTATACTAAATTGTAATTTATCACGTGTTCCCTTTGTCCACATTCCTAAACTCTCGAAACAAAATAGGCTGGCTTGACAAATGCGCTGATGTTTGTCCTTTGACTGGGAATGGTGAAAATGCCACATAAAACAAATCAGGGCTGTTTAAGCACTTACGACGTGAAATAGCAGACGCAGGAAAGGAAATAAGTACATATGTAAATAAAAAAAAAAGGAAACACTGGTACCTCCTTGTATACAAACAAGAACTTGGACTCCACTTCGGAATGCGCTTCTTTATAAAGACCGACTCAAAACGTCTCACTACACTAGCTCAGGTGTAACTGAATAGCTTAAACAAGTACCGATAAGTAAAGACAAATATAACGTCGTCATTTACCCAACTGCAATCGAGGGAGGCTTACTTCAGCCAATAGGACAGCACTCGTGGCTCCTATGATCCAGGCTCGATCTAGCAGAGAGTGGTCGAATTAAGATAAGCTGTACAGAGAAAACTTTACGTGGTAGAAACAAACTAACTACAGTTTTGAAATCAGCATGCCTATTTAACTTTAAAACAGCTGAAAAAACGAACTCAACTGAAATTGTGTTAAAAATTGTTCCCCAGTGTTATACATAATAATACGGCCCGAAAGATAGTAGGGAGCGTAAAGGCCCAACCATAACTGTAATGGATGCCGTTAGCCTTTCTGACAATTTTATAACCTCTATGTTTATTTTTGCCAAGGTTAGGATGATTCGGGAAAAATGGCCCGTCGGGCATTTTCTACAAAAATTGAGTGAAGCATTTTGTTATCCATGCTAAGTCAACTGCTGAGTCTATGTGCTTTTAATAATTGACAACCACGCGAAGTCATATACCTTGCAACCTTTTATCATTGTAAGGAAAATGATCCTATCTATCCTATCCATATAGCTTTCATAGGATGCAAACTTTTGACGTCTCGTTGTATGGGACTCTTAGAGGAACATATACATTAGAATGTTACGATGTTCCCCATTTACTTAATAAAACCTATTTGAATATGGCTAGCATCATCAAAGATGAATTAGGCTCCAACCAGGAAATGATAGGTGCAGTCTCATTTTCTGATATAGCGTCAACATTTTGACACCATCAGAGATAACTATAAAGTCACATACTACAGTCGAAGATAACCTAATAGTTGTTAAGTTAACTTTGCTATAGTCCTTACCGAGTCCAATTAAAGATATTTTAGAAAAGGAAAGTAATAATCCAATTACAACACTTTCGCATGTTTATTACTTTCGCTTATTAACACTGCAATGTCTAAGACAAGGCTGTTTTTCTTGCGGTGACAACTGTTATATTTATACCCTAGAAACTCTCCAGACTCTTCAGGAGTGTTCTATTCCTGAACCTTCTCGAAGATTCTATCATCGATTCTTCGAACCTGAAGTTATTTACTCTCCATTTCCAGTAGATGTCACCAGTTGTCTCTTTATGTTGCACGTAACAATTTTTAGGAAGATTACTGTTGCGTAAGTATTTGTAGATGCATCACAGATCTCATGTAAATCTATAGATTGGGCATTTGGAGTGAAGTTTGTCCATTTTGGAATTTTTAATTTTCGTAATTCCAATAACTGACACTTGAATGTTATCCATTCTGCTGATGAGACATTTTCATCCCAACCACATCCGGAAAGCCATAATTTTTAAATAAGAATTTTGGCTTTAATAATGGCAGGTGCTAGCCATGCTAATGGGTCAAATAAAGTCTGATATTATAATCCATGTTGCATATAGTTTTTTGGGGATGGAAGAGTGGTGGAGAAACTAGCGAAATCTGTAGTTGGATGCCAATACCAAGCGTCTTAATGCTTTCGTTTTCTGATAAATTTAAAGTATTTTTGTATTTCTCTGTCAGATTCGGGAATATGTTCCAATAGAAGTGAATGGTCAGATGACCATTTACGAAGTTGGAATCCGCCCTTTTGAAATATATTTAAAAGCACAGTTTGCAATTGTATTCCATCATTGAGGATATGTATACCAGAAAGCAAAAAAAGTCCTTTTGAATACTGTCAGAAGCCAGTGGATAATTATCTTTTTCATCCATGGCAAGTTGTTGAATCGTTCTGATGACAAGATAAGGAACAGGTGTAGTTCCGAAAGTGACAATGGTTAATGGTTAATTTTGTTTGACTTTTACTTGCTCTGCTGCTAGTACCAGTTTCATATGGTCAAGTGCTATGTATTCTTAAATGCAAAATTTGTACATTTTGTAGAATTTTTTTGAAACCTTTGTTCTAATTTATGAAATTGTCTAAGTGCCATATTTCTTGATTGGCAACTTCACTTCATATTTTTCATTAACTACAATCTTTGTAGAAGTTTTCACATTTTTCATGGATTGGTGATAAAATGGGTTGTTTGGAAATTTGTTCTGTTTCCCAACAATTTTAGAGTTTTTAGAGTGCTGCGTTGTCGTTAAGAGATGTTGTTAGGAATTTTGAATGTTGCAGGAATTTTTCTAATTAAGATCCATCCAAGATGAGTAGTTTTAGTTGCTGGAATATCGGGAGGCCCTTTATAATTTGTGCACATATCTGCACCAAGCAACATGTGTTTGGATCCAGGTTTGTAAAACTGTGGATAGGCCAGTCCTGTAAAGTACTTAAGTACATTGGTACTTAAGTACTAGTATCAGTACCAGTACCTGGACTTGTACTTGAAAATTTTTAAAGTACTAGTACCGGGACTTGTACTTGAAATGTTTTTGAGTACCAGTACCGTGACTTGTACTTAAAATATTTCAAGTCCAGGTACTGGTACTTGTACTTGGGATTTTACAGGTCTGGGATAGGCTAGTTGTAAATTCTGAATGTATTTCGATTTGTGAGTATCAATTGTATTATGTGGCATAATACTTAGAAATTACTAGTGCTTCGACGTTTACAGAGAACTTGTTTAATGATTTTATCGTTAGTGGAGTATATTTGTGTGCAGAAACAGTATAGATATTTGCTAAGCCAGATATTTGCAAATTTATTGGAGATGCTCTTAATTTAAGGCGTTTCCATGCTGACTCAGTAAAAAGTGATACTTGGGATCCTGAGTCTATTAGGACTCGTAAAATAGAGTTTAGGGTTTATTATTTCAAGAAAGTAGGGCCTATTCAACATTTGAATTAAAGAATGCAGTTGGCTGTCATGGTGACGTATAATTTATTTCTGAAATTGTATAAGTATGTCTAATAACGAGAGGCTTCTGTTCAGTTTCTGGTTTTGGTTAGTAATGTAGTAGTTAATTTTGATGCATTTTACATTCAAAACATTTTCTCTTATTAGGACAGTTACTGGTTTTGATAAGCAATTTACGTACGTCTTATTTTCTCTGATATATTTCAGTCGGTCATTTACAGTTAAAGCTCTAAAATTTGGACAATAGAATAAAAATTTCTTGGTTGCCACGCCCGTCACTAATGTATCAATAAAGCAAACACCCTTTAACACTGAATGACTAGTATATATATACAAATATGTATATGTCGTCTAGGTATTGCATGAAGACTAAACACATAGTGTAACAATTTGCGCTTAACGGCTTTTTACACTAAATGGCTGAAACTTTTAGTTAATAGAGAAAGTGCTGAATTGCCTGTAATTAAACATAAGCCAAGATACGGAATGTTACTTACATATGCGATTTAAAGATTAACTAAAATAGACTAAGCAATAACTGTGAATGAACGAATTAGTTAGACATAATACATTAAATTAGATACTTGTAGTTCAGAATTTACTTCAATAAAAGCAATAGTAAACATACCGCTACACTATCCCACCTATATTACAGAACAGGTATCGTTTGTAGACTTTACGCTTATGCGGATTGTGTGAGTTGTGAATCAGCTAAAGGATTTGTTTGTATCTAGAATAGAATAGAAAAAGCATTTATTAAAGAACCTCAGCCTAAGTTACGTTACAACGTTAGGTACATCGAGTATAAAATAGATAATAGTATTACAAGTTGAGTACAAAGTCAAGAAAAACAATAAAAACATAACGGGCAAAGTCGCAACAGAAACTATCAAGGTGGTACAATTAGAGGATTTACAGTAATTTTTAAAATGAAATTAAAGTTGACAATAAGATTAAAAGAAAGTAAAGAAAAACAAAATACAAAGAAAAAAGGAATAAGTTAACATATGAAATTAACTGAGGAAATAAATGACTAAATAAATGAATGGAATGAATAGAACGCAACAAGTAAAATAAGATAAATAAAAGGAGCATAGATGAGTAAAATAGACAACATTACATAACATAAAATAAAGTAAAACGAAATATTGTAACATAATGTAGTGAACAGTATAAAATCAATTAGACAAAAATAACTAAAATAATTGAGTTCAAATTTTTTGTTTTGTTTGAATTTGTCGGGATAGGATAGGAACAGGACTTAGGTGCTCTCTAGAAGATGCATTAAAGCCAATTCCTTGAACCGTTTTACGGAGCACGTATTTCTAATAGGTTCAGGCCAGGAATTCCAAAGGGAGGTTCCATGACCAATTAGATCATTGGATCCAAACCTAATAAGGGTGCGTTGTGATACCAGCATGGAGGTGTTGAGATTGCTCCATGAGAACAACTCGCAGATGTATCTTGGAATCACGTTCCATCTTTCTTTGTGAATCAACCATAAAACTCTAATCTCAGAGAGTTTAGTAAGAGGGCCAGGCATGAAAAGCTGTTGCAGCTGAGATACATGGGAATACCTATTGAGATGGAAGATATATCTTACGCAGGACTTGAGAGCTCTGTTAAGCTTAGCTATTTCAGAGGTCCTCAGGGGATGAAAAGCAGCGTCAGCATAGAAAAAATGCTGCATGATAAGAGCGATTACCAAGGACTGCCTAATGTTTTGTGGCAGGTAGTGTGAGACCGCATATAGAGACGGGAGGCCGTAGTAGATTCATGAGCAAATTTTGCTCACATGAGGCGCCCATGTAAGTTTGGGGTCCATGAGAAGGCTGACATTCTTGATATGACTGCTAGACATGGGAATGGTTATATCATGAAGACGTAAGATCGGGAGAGCATCATCAATTCCAGGAACACCGGCTCTGCTAGAGTATTTAATAGCTTGAGTTTCAGCAGGATTGAGGGCCAGAACATTGGTAAGGTAACAGCCAGAGATATTGTTGAGAGTAAGATTGAGCTTGTGTATCAGCGATGGGAGGTTACTGATATTGACTGCCTCATAAATCTGAAGATTATAAGCATACAGGTGGAATGTCACGTCACCAAGCGCTGTGACGATGTTATTTATGTAGATGGAGAACAAAAGCGGAGCAAGAACAGCTCCCCGTGGAACTCCTGCGGGGGTGGGTCGATGGTTTGAGCGAGGATCATCGCTGGTAACAACCAGAGTCCTACCAGCAAGATAGCTGGTTTCCCTCATCACACAGATGGCGAATATCGGTCGTGATTTTCACAAGTGCGGTATTGGTGCAATGTTTATGACGAAAACCAGATTGATACTTGGACAGAAGGTTGTTTTCTTCGACGAATTCCGAAATTTCATGAGCACCTCAAATACCTTGGAAATTGATGAAAGAATCGTAATAGGGCGTCAATCATTAGGGCCCGTAGGTGACGATGTTTTGGGAATAGGAGTGACAGTGTCCATCTTCCAGCACTTGGGGAAGATAGAGCTAGTAGATAATCTATTAAAGAGATGGGTGAGCGGTAATAAAATGAATGGGAGAATAAGTTTGAGAAACTTGATAGGGATCTCATCATCTCGTAAGACCTGACCGCCATTACCTCTGGGGGTACCTCTGGGCATTTATCGCGTACATACGAAATGTCGGTCAAAATGAACTTTTTTTAAGCAATTTTTATTACCCAAAGAATATGCAAAAATTAATTAATTAAGTTCATTTGTGCTTCAAAATATCATGTTCTACCAAAATAAAAACAAAATCTTGCTTTGCCCGGAAAAAATTAATTGTTCCGGAAATGTATGAAAAGTGAGTGATGCCGTTTATTTTTATTCATGAATCTTTTGTTGTCTTATTCAAAGTTACGCAAACGTGGATGTGTGGTAAGCATTTTACCGATACTGAAATTATGGACATGCGTTAATATTTATACCTCTCATCGCCTACAGCCTGCAGCCAGTTGAAGATAAAACACGGCTTCATCCCTACTGAAATGCAACATTTGTGAGCACAAGGTAGAGAATCATGCAAATATGCGAATTTATTTATTTCACTTCATTCAAATTTCTAGAGTAGTGAGTGATGGGTTCATAGTAGGCGTAACAAAATCTGTGAGAAGAAATGAATAATAAATCTTGTGAAGATATCTTGTAGGAGAAAACATCTCTGCGAACTTTAATACTTAAAACCAAATATAATACATCAAACCACTAACTTACCCACAAGTTTTTGTTCGGCAGAGGCAGTATTATTCTGAAACTTCTACTACATGTGAAGTAGATTTACTACACTTTAGCTCTTAGAATTGTTTACTATACTCCAACTAATTTCTACTACACTTTTGAGAAATATGGAAAATAAGCAATAAATATTTAATTAAATTAACAATCAAAAAATTTTTTGCGATAAATGTTTAATAAAAAATTTCTTAGTTTTTCAAAAGTTTGTTATGTGGGAAAATATCAAAAGTTCTAGAGAAGGAAAAATTTGTGTGTAAGCAATTTGCAAAATTATCATCAAAATTAAATATACACCTATTTCACCACTTAAAAATTATTTTTAGTGCATATATGAGTCAGGTTGGCTATTCACTTTGGCGTATACGGCAAGCAGAAACCAAGCCGTACTGATGAGTATAAATGGTTAATGCCGCTACGAAACGCCCTATTTTTGCAAAGAAATTTCTTTTTCAAAGATTTTTCGATGCAAAAAGAGTTTTTTTTCACTCCATTATCATAAAATTACTTAATCAATGATACGTGAAGTTCATGTAACTTATAAGTATAATAAAAATTGTAATTTTGTGTTTTTTTTTTTGTTATGAAGATTTATAATTTTATATGTAAATTGTTTGTTTAAATCAAATTCTTAAATAAAATCTAAATGATCTTGCATATCTATAAATATTTTAATAAAATTTCGTAAAAATTTGTTCAGTTTTCTCATTGACTCCGATTTAACAACTCAGTATTTTAACAATTTAATGATAACTCATAACTCTACCAAAATTTGTATTTGTAATCTCATGTTTATGAAAGGATCACATCAAGCTAAGAATGATTAATAAAAGAGTACTATACTTAGTACCTACATACCCAATTTTCAATTAAGCTTAGTAGAATTAATTTACTACATTTTTACTACACTTTCAACACCCAGCACTATGTAGCCTATCTAAACAGTGTCATAGTAAATAAAAAGTATAAAAAATAAAAATAAAAATAAAATAAAATTGAAGCAGAACCTTGGATACGGAATGATAACAGATTTGGGGGTGGAGAGGTAGTCTTATGCCTCGAAGAGAAATGAATAAGGAAAAAAAAATTAATTTGAACAAAGATTGAGAATTATTGTTAAAGTAGGTGTGTAAGTGCAACATTACGGCTTTTTAGTAAAATGTTAAGAACTACACCATGGGTGGCATAATAAAACATAATTATTAAAGAGCAAAGCCAGTTTTATATTTCATTAAAAATTCGAAAACATTAATGGCGAGAAAATTTGTAGTTAAGAATAATAGTAAAATATTCTATTCCAGATGTAAAATTTACGTTACCTACTTCAATAGTTAAAGTACTTCATTCTACAACGGAAACTACATATGTAAAAAAAAAAAAAATGTAATTAATTATTTTCTATTGGGGAAACTCTGAAAATATGTATATCATCAAATCTTTAAATAGCTTATATTATTCGGAAAAAATTGGCACTAAGTATACCTAACTAATTATTACTTTACGTCATTTATACTTACAAAAACCTTGAAAATCCGTACTATTGGGATTCTCAAGAAATTAGAAAATTTTCCTCTGAAAAATTACCAGAAATTAAATACGTATGATTGGGCAGGCAATGAAGTCATATCATTCTTAAGTTATTGTAAATCTATGCTAATTCAATATCCAATTAAGTCAAATAAACTTCTCATGGATACCTTTATCAATTACTATCCCCTTACACGTGTGAAATCTGTAGAAACTTAAAGCTTTTTTTTATTAATAATAAATTAGTTCATGAAGATCACACAAAGATCGTTCATATGGCAACCTATCTATGGACATTTTTATGTAAATAAAGCTCATTGCCATGGTTGGGAATCCCCGATGATCTTTCAATTTGTCTGTTTGAGACTTTTTCAAATCTGAAAAAAAATATACCTGCGGCCACAGTATAGCTAGCAGCGTTGCTGCAGTATAGACTGATTTGAAAAAATTGCTACCAAAGATTCTCTCATGACGTGTTTTTTTCAAGACAGCTTATAGTCATTGTTTATATTTCCTTTTACATCTACAGCTATTATAATTCACGTCATTGCCGGACGATTACATTTGCATAAGCTGTGAGAACTTCTCAATAAATATTGGACAACTTCGCTCAATTTCAAGTTTTATTTTTGTTTTTGTTTTTTTTTGTTTTAATATTTGCACAAATTAATTGCGAACGACTGGACAGGCTGGTCAAAGATTTTTGTCTTTTGATCGTCTTCGCATTTCGATCGTGTCTCGTAGATCGAATATATCGTGCACAGTGCTCCGGTTAATTTGAAAAGAATATCGATTTTAGACTGAAGATCACTAACTTATCGTGAATACTTGAACTTAGATCGGGTCAAAGATTATACAGCAGAACCATATTTTCGTAATTATATCGAGCAGGAGTGATTGTAACAAAATAATTATTGTTTTGATGATCTTAAACCAGTTTCAAGAAATGAGTATCTTTGTCTGATGACCATATCGCGGAACGAGTTTTTCAGTAAATGTGAAGATCAAGTATCTAGATGTTCGCTCAGAATAATGTAGTTAGTGAATTATTGACACAAACGTGGCGGTTTAATACAATTATTTTCATTTCCCTAGTGGTTGTGTAATTAGTTAATTTGAAAAATATATAATTAGATATGGAAGTATCTTTTTGTGAAGTTGAGATATAAATTTTACGCAAAAAAAAAAAACGAAGAAATTGGTGATGCTTTTGTTTTTTGTTACTTAAATTTTTTGCAACCCCTTAAAAGTGAAGATTGAAGAAATTACGAAAATTTATTAGTGTATAAGTGTTGTGTTCAGTGTTTATGATCAGCTTGCAAATACATACATAGTGATTCATATTGATAGTACTGTTTTAAAAAGTCATTGGTTTATCAGTTATATTGCGCTTTTCAATATGTTGACCTTCCAGCGGCTCATTACTGCACGTTTAATAGTCACGAAAATAATTATTTATGTTGTTTTTGGAATTATTCAGGGCCAAGTCGTCGGGTATGATCTTTTCGGTAAGTATAGGAACTAAACAAATAAACAAAAAAACTAAAAAAAAAAGCAAAAGTCTGCAAAGAAGAGAATGTTAACTGAATATTATAATGAGATCCGGTAATACATATGTATGGGTTTTTGATTCATTTGCCCCATTCTCTTTGGTTCTTTGTTTAAAATACTTGTTCGGATTTTTAATTTTTTTATTTAAACTTTATTCGAACCCAGATGTAGGGGCATTTCTTGAAGTTTAATCACAAAAGAAATCTGTTTTTTTTTTTAAAAAAAGTTCTTCTATCTATCTTTAATGATTGTTGCTTTCTAAATATTTTGAAAATATTCAGAACTGTAGGTTTCGTTTATTCTTAGAGCTTGCAAAAACTCGTAGCTGTACAATATCATAATTAAAAAAAAAAAAATTGTGAGTTTTTATTGCCATTAAAAAGATATCAGCTGACGCTAATGCAGATTAATAGGCTACCAAATTGTTCCTGGATTAGGCATTTGTATTATAAGTCCAGCGTTACCGGTTAAACGTCTGGCAAGTAAAAGAACGTAAGTTCGATTTAGTGATGAAAAAATTGCTTTTTTTCTTCCGTATATTTATAGAAACAAGAAATTTAATAAATATTTTTCTCTTTTTTTTTTTCAATATCTAGAATTACAAACTCGACTAATACTGAACTTGAATATCATTCTAATTGGGTCTACAAACTGGTAAAATTTAAAATAGGATTATCAAGCTTGAGGGGATATTTATGCAAAAATAGCCTACCAAGGGAAAAATATTTCACTCACCGGTTGAAATATTGACACAATTCAAAAATTAGAGTTTCGAGATAATTGGCATAACAAATTTTGATAATTTAAGGGACACTAATTAGATAAGAAGCGTAATGAATTGCGTTTTGTTGTAATGACTATTGTTTGGCTTTAGTGATCTAAATTATAATGATATTTAGCACATTTTGACTATATTCACCAAAAAACCTGGACGATTAGCATACGACCAGTACATGCCACAGAGATCAAAATTATTTGCGTTAATGATGATACGAAATTCTTTCCCAGAGTAAATAATTTTCCCGATATGAGCTTCTCGACTATGAATGCGAGTTTTTGGAACTTGCATAAAATTTTGCTTCGGCTCTTAACGTAAAACAGAAAGATCTTTTAAATTAGGTGACACATATTGATGCAACTCTCCAAGATGCGGATGTTAAAGAAAAATCTGATTGTACTGAGATAATAGAAGTAGGAAAAAATAGTTTAGTAAATAATATTCAGAATGGAAAAACGGTTATTACTAGTAGGAAAAAACTAAAAACTAATAATTTGATTTTAACCAAAGCTGATAAAGATAATTCTGTAATAATTTTACATAGAGAAGTTTATTTAGTAAAAAATGCAAGACTGTTTAACCAATATGAACTTAGAAGAGCTGGATAACGATCCTACATCAAAGTATAATCGTCTTGTCATAAGTGCAGTTAATAACTCGAATTCAATTTTCGACTCGAAAGATAAATATTTTTTTAAAGAGTAGTAATTCCTCCATACCTATTTTGTACGGTTTACATAAGCTACATAAAAACAATTCACCGGTTTGATCCAATGGCGGATCCACGATTCTTGTGAGGGGAGGGGCGATGGTTACAGAATGCTATATGCTGAAACCTGAACAAAAGTGTGAAGACACTCGCTACCGCTCGCAAAAGCCAAATAAACAAAATTCATTTAAAAGATACGAGTCGAACAGATTAGCAAGTGGCTACCACTCACAACGAAGAAAGTTGCTAAAGGTTCTTTGGCACTTCGAAAAGTCAAAGGGGATATTAGATTGTTCATTTTATTTTGGTTTATAAATGGTGGAAGTGCAAAACTTCCCAATCATCCATTTTAGTTAGTAAAACTAGGGAAACGTACTTTATTGAAATTCACGAATCATCATAAATTGTAACTTTGTAAAATACAGGTATTAAAAATTTAAAATAGCAGTCACAGAACAGGATCAATACATACTTTGTACGTATATAACTTCGTCGGTCACTTCTTTTGTTTTTTATATTATTAAACCAAGATCAGGAGATAACTGTTTAACTATGATGCAAAGCATAGCATGTCAAGAAGCTGATAAAGAATAGAATTAGGGAACGTGAGGAGAGTGACGAAGGTGCCCATGTATGTTACCCTTAGAGATGGGCAAAGTGACTCTTTTCGCAGAGCCGGCTCAATGAGCCGACTTAAAATGAGTTAGGTGGCTCTTCAGTTCGCGAACTCATTCAACGAGTCCACAAGGTAATGTCGTGTCAACTCTCACTCAATGTGTAACTCAAACGCATTGCCAAAATGAGTCACTGAATTCGGAATATATTGCAAGCTTGCAACTCTGCTTTCAGCTAAACACGTTGATGAAACTCATCCGCTCCATAAATACAATTATACCTGTTATGTTTATGTATACCGGTGTGATAAATAAATCGTATAAAGGGATAAAATGCTTCTCATCATAAGCATTAGAAGCCCAGCAGCAGTGCTATTATTATACCCTAGATGAAATCATAGGGGTATACTAAGTTTGTCATTCCGTTTGTAACACCTCGAAATAATGATGGTAGAGCAAAATGGATTGCACACCCATTCATAATATTAAAAGTTATTTCGATTTTTGCATGTCCGTCCGTCCGTCCGTCCGTCTGTCCGTCCGTCCGTCCGTCCGTCTGTCCGTCCGTCCGTCCGTCCGTCTGTCCGTCCGTCCGTCCGTCCGTCTGTGCGCACGATAACTCGAGAACGCGTATACTTAAAGAGCTGAAATTTTGTACACGGACTTTAAAAAAAAAGTAAAATTAAGTTCGAAAATGAGACAAATCGGGCAACTCCTTCGTGGGGTTGCCATATAAAAATTTCGTTTTCCGCTATATATTTGGACACTGCCTGAGAACGCATCGACGTAGAGAGCTGAAATTTCGTACATGATGTTTTTACTACATTAGCAAATAAAATGTCAAAAATGGACTAAATCGGGCAACTCCTTCTTGGTATTGCCATATAAGAATTTCGGTTTTTACGTATACTTTGAAAACGATCAGTCCAAGACATTTTTTTTTGTACTAAGAATTTCTGCAGAATACAAAATCCTATAAAATTGGTTATAATCATTTTTTCTGTGCGACAAGCCGTTCTAGAAATATATGCGAAAAACAACTTCAAAATCAATACTTGAATAGATCGGTGACCATACGAAATTTAATACGGGCATTCATCTAGGGTATCATAAGAATTGGTCTTAGACCAATTCTAGCTTTTTACTTGTTTTTCTTACTTATTGATTTACCTATGAGTGTATATGATCGGCTCCTCTGGCTACAACTCACCACAAGAGTTATCTGCCGTCATGTTTTGTTATAGCTCTTGAGTCTGGTTGTAGCTCTTGACGTTTCGCTCCTCTGTGATCAATGAATGTCACCAGAGCCACGAGTCAAATGACTTCAAATGAGTCACCTTAAAATAAAATGAAGAGTCGGCTCAGACAGCTCACTAATTATATAGGCTTCAACAATCATGGCCGAAGGCCAAGGTTCTAGCTAGCGCCTGCGTTCCTAAATATATTATATTGAACACTTCCAAAAATTGTTACGTTTTTTACAAAAGGTGCAGTAGAAAAGATGTGAATCATTTTGTTACGAAAAATTCAGAAGATCTACGGCAATTTTTTTCAGCGGTTTTCAAGTTTGTCTATGTAAGTACTATCACCTCCTTTTCTTTGGAGCACTGAGACGGAAACAGTCTGTATAACAGGTATTCTGATTGATCCAACAATGATTGGCCACGTAGTTAAGTCAGAACAGGCGTTAACTTAATATGATTTCATTTGTGGATTTACGTGGATCAATCACTTGGCTGTGAATTCGTCACTATTTTCTAATTTTCCTAATATGTGGATATCCGGATACCCGGGTATACTTGCTATCCGATTCCTGAAACCCAGAATCAAATACCATGATTTTCAAGAATAAAAGATCTGTGATAGATCCATTATGAGACTTAAATAAATAAAAGTGTTCTATAACTATTATAACTGATTGTAAAATATAAAAGTCCCGGTCAGACTGTTATCGAAAAATTGAAAAGATAAAAGTCTTATCAGACTTTTATCATGGGACTTAAATGAATAAAATTCTTTGGTAGCAATTATGAACTGGCTGAAATTAATAAAAGTTTTCTAAAACAGTTATCCTGAGACTAAAAAATTAAACGTCTTATCAGAGTTTTGAGTAGAGAACTTTTAATAATAAAAGTCTGTGATAACTCTTAGAATTGAGTTAAAAGTACAAAAGTTTGTGAAGACTGTTATTATGAGACTTTAAAAATCAAAACAAAGTCTTTTGGGACTCCTATCATAAGACTTAAATAAATAAAAGCCTTCGGTAACAGTTATGAATGTCTAAAAAAAATACATTTAATAAAAAACTATTATCGTATGACGTAAACAAAAGGTAAATTTTAACTATCATTTCAAGATCTTTTTCAAAAAGTACCACAACATTTACAGTTCCCAGAGTTGATGTTATCGAGATGTGTTTTGAGAAATAGAACGTTCTAATAACGTTATTATTCTTAGGTAAGCATAATTCTGTAATACAACCAAAGGAATCTGGGTCGTAATTACAGTTACAGTGCTACTTTATGGCTCTAGAACTTTCCTTTATTGTATGACAATAGTAATACTGTATTGAAATTTGAAGTCTAATTAGAATAATTGATTTTTATGTTTAGAAATTATGTAATGTTGACAGTTATATTTGCCTTTGAAATTGCTTTTTAAATCTCTTCGGTGTTTTAAAAGTCTCAGGAATAATCCGCCGTGTATCTGACCGTGTATATGTATATGTACACATATGAATATTTTCTTTAATATCGCTTTTTTCGCTTTTTCTTGTTCAGGGCAACCAAGTTGCTTTCTACGCTATCGTCAATCGCTGATAGCGTTATTTCAAAACGCTTTCGAAGTCACTATAGCGTGTTGCTCTGAAAAGCTCATTTTACATAGGAGAAAAGACTAAATTTAGTTTATTCATCGATATTTTTTTAGTCGAATTAATGCTTTCAAATTTTCCCCATCACTAACGTATATTCGATCCTGAACTAAATTCTAGCTATTCCGTTTTCTACAAAACATCTCAGCTGAAAAACAGATTTACTGGTATTGAAACTTTAGTGGATTCTTTTTGTATTCGTATTCCGTCAAATGTAGATACACTTTCAAAGGAAGTATGAAAACGGTAATGGAATACCACGAGGTTATTTATGATTCATTTTCTCATCATTTACCATTTCAAGTATTGTGGGTTCAAAAATTAAGATAATTATTTCTACGCTTTTCTTTGTTAATTATAAAGTACCCAGAATTGTCGTCGACTTTATTTGATATGAGTACCTATATAGTGGCATTTTATTTTTAACAATTCTTGCGACTGTTGCCAGGGCTGAAAGATCCTTTTTAATTTTATAATTAATTAAAAACTATTTAAGATCAAAAGAGTGTCGCAAGAACTCTAATCTGAATTGGCAGTTATTTGAACTTAATCAAGCAAAGAAAATTAACCGAAAAGAAATTACCGAACGGTTTCTGGGAGCAAAATCAATTAAAAAAATTATTTTAGATAGATAAGTTATTGATAAAAATGAATTTTTATTTTTTTGGGTTCTTCAGTTCAAGTATTATTGCTGTAAAAATTGTAGGATAGTGTGCTAGGGTTATATTTAACATCTTGAAACAAAGAAAACAGAGTTTTAGCTACGCCACTGGCCGTATATATAGATTACGATTGGTAGGGGTTTAACCTAGTATACTAATCCACAGACAAGAAATATACAGATATCGACGGTAGTAGTAAGGAATGTGATGTATGGAACAGCTCATAGAAAACCTCAATAACTCACTGATCTTGGGTAAATATATCATGGATTCGAACCAAAAATGTTTTTCAATAGATATAGCTAGATCGTATAACGAAAAGGATAGGCTATGCTGTGTAAAATTCGTGTATGTGGGATAAACATTTTTTCTTGTGACACGGAGGGGAAATGACAAGAGGGGTATCGCCTTGTTATTCGTCAGTTCGAAAATTCTAATTTATTTCTGACATTTCAGATTTTATGACAAGAAGTTCGGGTTTGATTTAGCGATTTTGTAGTAAATAACTAATTAAAAGTGGTTTTTATTTAATAGTAGTGCGATACAATAGTGAAATATTGTTTTGTGAAGGGGATTTTGTATAATCGAGACTCAGGAGTCTTGAATTATCGTGAAGTGCGCTGTGCTGTGCTGCAGAAACAACCGGTGATATTTTTTCTTAGGAAATCAATTTGCAGGCAAGCTTAATTCTTTTAATAATAAGTTATAGTGTTTTAAATAAGATAAGAGTGAAATATTTATAAAAATAAACAACCATAACATTTTCCAATGCCGGGGTTAAACACATTAATGTTTTCAATAACTTGGACTATAAGCAATACACACAATAAACTTTTTGCTCTTAGTTTGAATCCCGATATTTATTTTCATATTTCACGACTAGTCAGGCAGGTAGGCCGAAATTGCTGAAAGTACTTGCAATTATTCGTTCTTTTGCTGTATTTAAGTAGGTACATACGCACTGTCGTTCTTTGCATTCCACGAACTGAATTTATTAAGTTGAAATTTCACTTTGCACTTGCATTTTATCGTCGTGCATTACCTTCCTACTAATCTTTCTACTGGTATACCGTACATTTTCCCTATTAAATAAATAAAATAAATAAATAAATACTTTATCATATTTAAAACATTTTTGATGTGCGAAGCAATATTTTTCGAGTCCATTTTTTGTTAAACTTTACAATTTACATACTTAAGTACGGAAACCAAAAAATGCAAAATCTAATTTGGTTGTATATTTCTTGTATTTGCTAATACCCTCTAGAGACGAAAGAGTAACTAAGAATTAATGTGAACTTAATAATCGGAATTTTATGCAAATTTAATATAATTAATTTATTAAGCATATAATTTATGATGGCATTCCAATTAAGAATCGAAAAATTCTATTCATTTATAAGTGCTATATTTAGATAATTGAATCACGGTAATTCTCAATTAATGCTGCGTGGGTCTGTAGTTATATTTGAAAATATGTAATTTTTTACTTAACCTTAGTTTTATTACATATATTTAAATTCCAAGAAAAAATGAATTATAAAAGTCCACTTTTTATAAAGAAAGAAATAATTACAGAATAAAATTTTATCTTTTCCTTCTTGCCGTGAAGTGGGAAAGTACTTCATTCATTTCAATTTTAACATTTCGATAAACACTTAGAAGAGTGAATTTATTGGCGGGGCCAAAAAATCATATTAATAAAAAAAAAACGTTTAATTTTAGGGAATTTTTGATATAATTATGTAATTATCTAAAATGACATAAAAAGTAAACAAATAATTGTTTAAGCTATTTAAATAAAATCATGAGGCGCTATTAATTAGCATATTATAATTAGTTAGAATAAAAGTTGTTGTTTTACGATAAAAAACAAATTAGACTTTCCCCTTGATTCTACGTAAGAGATAAAAGATCTTATCCTCTTAACTGGGCTGTCAAAGCCCGTTATCAGAAATTGGTATTCTGCATAAAGCCTAGTACTAAGGTCCGCGCTAAACTAAATTTTGTATGAAAATTTAGCAAGCTAAAAGATATTGGCGAAAATTTATCTTGAATTTTAGCGAGAGCGGTACTAAGATCAACGCGCCAAATTTGCCTTTGGGTTTTGATTACAGATGGCACCACCAGTAAGTCTCCAAAAAAATTTAGTTTGAATTTATCCGCCCGGGCCGTTCTTTAGCGCGCTAAAAATATTTATTGTCAGAGTTCTGATATTTGATAAGTTTATTGACCGGATTTTTGTAGTTAACGTAGTTTTGTACGTCTTTGCTGTAAGTACAGATGAATTAGACTTCTTTTCGTGGCCGTATTTTCAATATCATTGTTATTTTTTTTTATTGTATTATGAAAATTATTTTTATATTTTTAATATTTCCAAATAATTTTAACTACCTGTTTTTAGAAATTTTATCACCGCGCGTTGTATTTCCGTAAAAAAAAAATCAAAATTCTTTTTCTTGTTGTTTATAATATAACTTTTCTCTGAGTCTCCGCTGTCATATTTTAGCTGCTAAAGAACGGCCCGATTTTGCAGACCCGCTAAAATTTAATTTAGCGCGGACCTTAGTAATAGACTTAAAGACTTAAGAAATGTCAACCATCAGCTGATCTTTTTACTTTTGTGGAGATTTGCTATTCCTGCAAACAATAATAGCAGTCAAATATTTCTTAACATAAGATCACTACACCGAGGTGTACGCTTAAATCTCTTTCAGAAATGGAAATTGTTTTGTTTCAAATACCGAAATTTTGAATAAAAATGCTGTAAAGTATGACATTTACATATACAATATACAGTTCTGAGTAATATGAAGGACGATTTGGATCCGTTTTCTGTATTCATAAAGAATTTCAAAATTTCTTGCATTGAAAGTCATTGAAATGACACAGCCTTAATACTCGACAATGCTATCGTCACTTTAACGTTTTAGTAACAATTACTTACTGAAGGTTTATACCAAAATCCTGTTGGGCCTAACAACGGATATGGAGTTCTTTACCTGCGATTTAGGTGATAAAATAATAATTAAATTAATATTACGTGCTGTGAATTTATCATACAATTATTATTTATATCAATATCTGCAACTTGATTAAAGACGCACACAATTAACCTCGTTAATCATATAAGGAACTACAGCGTAGTAAAATTATTGCCTGGGCACAAGCGTAGCAAAACGCGTATGCTTTGTGCTAGCTACGTGTGGGTTGGCCCTATTTCCATCATCGCCTCGCCAAAATTTCTTCTTTTTCTGTTTTCTTGCAAAGTAAATTATCTTTAACAGTTGGGCTGACTGAAAAGGGATTGTTCAGATTCTCCAAAGTATCTTAACAAAAATTACAGTTTGTTCAAAAAACTTTATATAGAATACTAATTCTGTTGGAATCTCTTACTTGCTAAATTTAAGAGGTTAAGAGATCTCTTAAAAGTCTCTTATGTAGAATTGGGGAGTTAGATTTAATATTGCCTTTAAAATGTGAACAAAATTCAAAATACCGCTGTGATTAAGATACGGTGTATCAAAGTAAAGTACTATCTACTTATGTATGTACATACATAGTGGATTACTTATATTCTGCGCCTCTATTTTGCATATGGTCTTCCTAAAGTTGCTTTACATGAATGGGCCACAGAGGAAGGATATAAAGCCAATTGCTGTGAGCCGCTACATATAAAGAGTTTTGGATAAAAATTGGGCCTATCAGATAACCAAAAGTGTAGGCTATAACGATGGCGGGGGGGGGGGGGGGTTAAACCCCTCAAACCCACCCCATATATAAGGCCTTGGCGGATGAACATATGTTCATGTGTAATTTGAGAATTTATTATTAAATATCACTCACAATTGTTGCCATTTCGTACTGATACGAAGGCTCTTTTTTTTTTTTAAATTCGGTTGCAAATTTTAAACGCGTATGAACCGGTGTATCCTCGTTATGTAGGAATTAAATTACCACCGCACGTGATACAAAAATTAGGCAAATTTCTATTTTTCCATGTAAGCGTGTTCAATTTAACCTAAAATTTAGAGTTTTCCAGAAAAAGGTAGAAGTTACGTGGGATATTCTTAAGTTCCTGGTTTTATTTTAGTAATTTTCTGTTGTTGTCTTTGCAAAGGTATAAATGGAATTTGATGAAAATTTCATTGACGAAGTGGACTAATTTACAAATCTGTTTATAAAATAAATCCGACAAACTTCAAACGTGATCGCATTTTATTTAAAAGCATTTTTTTTCAATTCGTTACACTTGACGCGACGCTAGCTTTGCGCCGAAAATTCCTATCTAACACTACCTTTTCGGTTTACAATTAATAATAATAATTCGGTTTATAATTAACGGCAAGAAGCTAAACGTGAGTTGTCTACATCGCTTTTTTCTCTTGTAAATTAACAAAATGTGTGGAATTTTTTGTTTTGGATCACAATTTATAAAATGAATTTTTAATATATTTTCAGTACAAAACTTTAGGCATCTGTCAAGTGGAGCTTTCTCTTTTTTTTTAAATTTAAGCTAATTAAAAATTATTTTAGGTCAATAATGATTCAATATTAACTTGTCGGATTAGCTACTTTATCTATAGCAAACGATTTAGTCTAAACGTAAAAAGATTTCGCAAAGGTAAAAGTAAGCTGAGCTCAATTTCAATGATTTAACATTAATTCAGTGAATCGAAATTTAATTTTTAGAACGAATTATTTATCTTATGTGTTTTTTTTTATTATTTATGGATTTTTATAGTTTAATTTTGTTTAATTGCTCTGCTTTTATTCTTTCTGATTATTTTAAGAATTCTGTTTTGATTTTATTATTCGAAAAACATTTAACTGACCTTTAGAATAATTAAATTTTTATGGATATTTAAATTGATAGGGGAAGGTGGGGCGCAATCGACACTACTTTTTCAATTGACATTTTTGAAGACAGAATAAATTCTTTTACAAAATTGCATATACTTACACAAATATAATTGAAACATTTATACTTAGTTATATTAGTACACTAAATTTCACGTTTCTGTCAAATGAAAGCTTTGGTTTTGAACTACGAGTAAGAAACTAAAGGATAGGCTATTGCGTGTTATATGCCATTTTTGCGTACCGAACGTGATGATTTTTCTCACTTTCTAACATATCTCTGGCATAAACTTTTTTTTTCAACCGCCTGCAATGCGAATTTTTTATAGTGTGCATATAGACTTACACATCTTGAGAATGGCATTAAAATTGTTGATGATAGTTACTTACTCGTAGGTTTTGACAGTTAAATTTTTTTTTAGCAAAGTGACCAAACTGGCCCATGGTGGGGCATATTCATCCAAGGGAGGTGCACATTTGTTTGAAGAGTGAAAATACGATTTTATTAATAACAATGTACTTATATGATTAGAAAAAAAGTAATCAAACTTCATACATTATTTAAAAAAACAAAAAACATTGTAATAAAACATATAGCGAGATCTTCATTTTAAACATCGAAAAAAATAAATAAATATAATAGATAATCAAATAAACCTGATTTATTTATTTTATATAATATTTTGGTAAATCGGTATAAAAAATATATATGTCTATTCTTTACTCTCGATTTACTTTGTGGATAAATTGGTTCTGGTAATCTACCACGTCAAATTTCGATATCAAAGAAACATTTTCAATGCAAGGTTCAATGAAATTATATTTTCCTACACATTTTCTGAAGAATTTCACGGTGAATAAATTATTTTCAATAGAAATAATTTGGCAAACGTAAAACACTGGCCAATTTTTTTCGCTAATACAAAATTATTTATCGATAAAACTTCATCAGCAGTTAATGCTTTACTCAGTTCTATGGATTCTATGCAGCCTTCATCTTTATCGTAAAAATTCACGAAGCTTCCACTAAACGTACAGACTCAGCAGAAGACACTTCGATTTCATCTGGTTCAAAAGTTGCAGAAATTATTACCTTAGCAGCTTTTCGTTTTCTTAGTTTCGTTCTATTTGCCTTTCTGTTTTTTTCTGCATACTTTTCTTCAAGTTTTCCCTTTCAGGGGTATCCGTAAAAAAACAAAACCTTGCAGATCGCGTATTTCTTTTCCTTGCAGTTGCTGTCTGTTATCAATTGAACGTATTGCAACATCCGCTCAACCCATTTCCGTCGATGGAGAAGATATCTCGAACTCACCATCTCGTAATATCTTAGGCATTGAAATATCCAATAATCTTAGTTGGTCTGATCACATGAAATGCCTGGGCTTCTTGCAAATATGCAAGAAATATTTTCCTCCATTAGACTTGGCGCAAATTTACAAGTCTCATATCAGACTTAGATTAGAATATAACTCCCATATTTTGGGCAGGGGCTGGACGTACTGCATTGTCCACGTTAAACAAAGTCCAAAAGAAATCCTTGTGGCTTATTGGCGATGACATATCAATATGAACTATTGATTCCCTAGAGCACCGGCATAATATCGGTTGTCTGTCTCTCTTTTATCGCTACTTCTATGGCTATTGCTCTGACGAAATCTCTAGCCTGATCCCTTGTAGAATTCTTCCTATGAGCACCACACGAGCTGTAACCCGAGCTCATCCTCACACCCTTGAAGTGAAATTTGGCCGTACTGTGAAATTTCACATATCCTTCATAACAGTACGAATGTGAACCAGTTTGCCATCATCTGTTTTCCCATGGGCCGGAAAAATTCAAGCGCAATGTACACCATCACCTCCTTGACTCAACCTCATAATCGCCAATTTCCTATCCCTTTTTCCATTCCTGCTAAGGCTGTGCTATGGCATCATAGAGTATCCAATGAGCTTTGGGATCATCATAAAAAAAGTTCTTTTAGGATATGGACGTAAAATTTCTGGATTAGATGCAACAGTCACAGAACTTGTCGATGGAATTTCTATACAGTCATTTTACCTATATAAGTTTCCTCCCGAAAAATCCGACTTTAAATTGAAAGATTCCCGTTTCTGCAAAGCTCTTTGCAATATTATCAGGACAAAAAGTCTTTAAAAATAGTTGAGCGGTCAGTTCTGCAATTTCATATATTGATATTGCTTTCTGATTATTTAATGTGAAATCAGAGAAAGAGGTTTTGCAATACTTTTTGAGTGGACCAAAAGTTGTGACATCGACTGGCTGCAACTTATATGATGTGTGGGGTGTAAAAGTCAACAAATTAATTCTATCTCAAGAGTAATGACCAGTTACCATACTGCTTCCCTCGCCAGACATAACTTGTGATATCTACTGCCCACAATCCGCTTTCTTAGCAATAACTTAGAAAATTAGAAGTAAGATTAGTTCTATATGCTTCGATTATTTTTACTCTTAGAGATTCCATAACTGTTGTTATGCCAGTTTCGTCAAGATTATATATGTGTTTCAAAATGATGTCGTTCATACAAATTCCTTAAATTAAAAAAAAAAAAAAAAAACGAGTTGAATCCTTTTGGTAAATGGATTCTAAAAAGAAGTAATTCTGTCCAAATTTATATTTTCGAGTTTCTTTAACGAAATAGATGGGTTTCTTTTCATAAAACCCAACAGCCAGTCTTTGCCAGCTCTTTTGTTTATTTCATTAGATAAATAATTTATAACATATGGCTAAAAATATTAATTATTGTAGTTTTAAATAAAATTGTAAATAATAAAATAAATTTTTAACAAATATTAACTCCGCGTAGCTCGCAAGTCTTCATTTTAATTTTATGATTTTTTGACATAACGTTTTCTAATCTATTTCATAAAACTTTCGGTAGAACTATTTAATCCATCTTATTATGTCTCTTAAAAATCTCTTATAAAGTGAAAAGAGTCCATTCTACAACAAGCTATGAGAGACAGGCCTATTTTTTACCCATATTAAGCAATTTGGGCATTCTATACAAATTTTTACAATATTCTTACTGGTGTCCTGTTCATAAAATCTTTCTTAAATAGCAAAAAATCAAATTCATTTTAACATTAGCAATTGCCCTGCGTAATTTTATTGAAAATTTCTTTTAGATAAAAAGTATTGGAATAATGTTTTCAAACCAAATCTGTTATATTTGAAACATTTAAATAAAACTATATAATCCTAAATTAATAATAAGTTTTATAAAATCAAATAGACTTTTACGTTTCACATTATAATATTTAACAAAATATTGTTAGTTAGTTGATTTTTATTTTATTCAAATAAATATAATCAGATATACATCGTGGAAATTTTACATAGGCAAATTAAATTTTTTTTTTACCATATATCAAACGACACAGCTTGAAAAGTCATGACACATCTAAAAAATATAAGCAAAAGTAGAAAAAATTTATGAAATATTATGTAAAATAGAAATTTCTGTTGAAACAGTGATAATCTTGACGAGTACGAGTACATTTAGATTTCTAGAAAAAAATTATCTCCTGATACTGAAACGCAATAGATTCATGAAAATAATTAATTAAAAATAATTTTAGAATGTTGTTTTACATTAAAATCAATTTTCTACTTGCAAGATCGTAATAAATTCGTTTGTTTATAAAACTGATGCGATTAAATTTGTTCGCTCTATGTGGAGTCTATTTATAGTTTTAATTAAACGCTTTCCGAGTGCTCTTAGACTGATATAATGGAAATTTGAAATTGAATGCTTCATTGTTGTTGAATATTTGTTTTATAGTGAGCATTTGGAAAGATCTACTGGCTTTATGCAGAATATTTTAGGGCTTTGCTTGGTCCCTTAATTAACTAATGATTTTATGAAATAATTTTTTAAATGTATACAATCCTTTTGGAGCATGCTATAAGACCACCATAAATTTAGTAGAATTAAGCTACTATTTTACAGCCCAAAGTTTAAATATATTTAAATTCTAAATGATTTTATTACTAGTCTCCAGCGGTCGGATTCACTAACTCGGATAGTTCTTTTGACACTTATGTATGTCTCCACTCGGAATTGTGAATTACCAAACTCTCGGCTGTTTTAGTTGTGGAGAAGTAAGAAAAATATTTCTCAACTGATAGTATTGTCTGCTTTTGTCCTGTTTTGTGAAGGTATCTAGGTGCCCAGGAATTTTTAATTAAATTGTGGACTCACCGCATATTCTGGCTATTTTTACAAAAACAAATTATGAAAATCGTTGCAATACCTACAGAGAAATGTGGATTTTGGTGTCTCAAGGTACCTGCTAAATATTTTATATTACGCGAAAATGGTCAATTTTGTCGTCTTCCAGTACAGAAGAGATGCTATAAAAATTTTAAATATGTAGGATTAAATCGCTTCTACATTTTGTCCCCTAATTAGATATGTAATTAATTTTTAAGTCCGGTAAATGGTTTTGGAGGTAACTGCAAAAGAAATGAATCAGTCTTTTTTAAGATGAAAAAATGGCTTTTTTTTGGTACAAAAATGGACATATTTTCAACTCATCATTATGTACAGCTGATGAGTCGTGAAAATTCAGTTTTCATGAGAAAAGTGATCACAACAGAGTACTAATGGATGTGAAACAAAGAACGAAAGAAATATATGCAAAATACAGGAACTGGGGTGTATATGAATCAAGTGTAAAAAATCCGTATTTCGGTGGTCAAAAGTCAGTTATGAAGTTAAAATGATAAAAGAAAACTACACCACTCGATTACGCGCTTCGCCCTCTTTAATTTGATACCAAACATGACGTATTTTGGACAATCTCCAATGAGGGGTGGTACTACCCAGTGGCGTCACTAGGGCGGTGCGGGGGGTGCGGACCGCACCGGGTGACACCATCACAAGGGTGACACCAAAATTAGGGCGGCTCGTAAAAATTTTTTCACATTGTTTCTCGCCAAGCAAAATCTGGCATTCAGGGGCCATAATGAAGATCAATCTTCATTGAATAAAGGAAATTTTCTTGAAATGGTTGAGATGCTTTCTAAATATGACCCAGTGCTGAAAGAGCACCTAATGAAATTAAAGCGAAGCACATGTAAAATCAAAGCATCAGTATCTTATCTTGCACCAAAAACTCAGAATGAATTTATACATGTCCTAGCAAATCATATGAAGGAGAAGCTTTTAATGGATATAAAATCTGCCAGGTATTTCGGGGTCATGTTCGATAGCACATCTGACACATCACACACTGACCAAATGTCCGAACTTATCAGATGAAAATTCACAAAGTTGAAGTAAGAGAAGTGTTTCTGGAATTTTTCCCTTTAAAAGGGAAAAATGCTGTTGACCTCAGTTCTGATATTATCAGAAATCTGGAAAATGATGGACTCGACATTTTATGAAGTGCCGCGCTCAAGGTTACGATAATGCTGCGATTATGGCTGGAATCCATGGGAGTGTACAAGTCATTTTGAAAACAAAGAACAGGAAAGCAATTTTTAATAGATATGTGGACCATTCGCTTAACTTGTGCGGCCAACACTCTTTTGCTGAAAATGCTTCATGCGTCACTTTTTTGGAACTCTTGAGACAATGTTTTTCTTCTTTGCCGCTTCCACTCACTGATGGGATTTTTTAATGAACCACACTGGAGTCTCAGTAAAAAGTTTATCAACAACACGCTGGAGTTCTCATCATGCTGCAGTAAAGGTAGTGAAAGAAAAATTCGATGAATATGTGGTGGCAATTGAAGCATCACATAGAGATGAAAACTTTGACAGAAGAGCTACAGCCCGGGGTCTCTTACCTGCTGTCTGCAATTTCACGTTTCTGTGATACCTCTTCTTTTGGTGTGATGTATTTGAAGAAGTTAATCTTACACAGCTGTACCTTCAGACTAAGGGCTTAACTCTTGACAAGGTGGTGACAAAGCTAGAGGCACTAAGCTTTATGTACGAGCAGCGCAATCATCTTGTGGAGCAGGCAATTGAACAGGCGCTTTTAAAATCAGACCAATATGGAATTTCAGTAGAGAGCAGACCCAGGTTCAAGAAGAGAATGACAGGTGAGAAGACGAGAGATGCTGGACTAACTCTGCAAGAAGAAAACAAGAGAGCGATGCTTGAGTGTATTGATCGTGTCCATTCTGAACTCCAGATCAGATCAAGAGCCATCAAAGAGGTAGCAGCCGTGTTTGAGGCTGTTCAAGCCAAGAGTTTGATATCTGCCACTGAAGAAAAGTTACTGGTGTCCATTCCAAAATTGGCCACTTTCTATGATGAGTTATCAGAGGAAGAGCTTTTATTAAAAATACTAAGGCTGAGAAGGTACCTGAAATTTTGAAATTCATAGCTGAATGGGACTTCCTAGAATCTCTCCCTTATCTCTCAGTGAGCCTACAATTATTTCTTACGATCTGTGTGTCTGTGGCTTCATGTGAGAGGAGTTCTTCAAAGCTAAAGTTTATAAAGAACTATTTGCGATCTACCATGGAACAGTCAAGGCTTTCTGATCTTGCAATATTATCAATTGAAAGTGATTTGGCGAAAGGAGTTGATTTCGATGAAGTAATTAAAAAGTTTGCAGCTCTAAAGGCCAGAAAAGGAAAGTTTTGATTTAGTCGAGATTTAATATCACATAAAATTTAATGTTAAAATAACAATTAAAAAAATAACATATTTTCTATGTAGTTCTTAGTTCTTAACTTCTTACAATCTTTTACCAACCGACCTTGAATTAATTTTTTCTTCTATTGCCTTTGTAAATATAAGATCTATGTTTATAAACGTTACTAAGGATTCTGTATGTTTCCGTTATTTCGCACTGGCGGACTCGGAGGAGGTCTATAGGGTGTCGTGAGGGGGGTGACATCATGAGTCACCGCACTGGGTGACACCAACCCTAGTGACGCCACTGGCGGGTGGTAGCCGCCCACCCCCATTGTTCATCTATAGTTTTGTAACTCGGAGAGTTTAGGAGTTGGGAGATGAGAATTTTCGTTTTCCCCGATTAAACTCCCTAAGTCTCCATTCGCGATTCTCTAAAATACTTGGGCAGTTAGGGAAAACGTGAGAAGTATCACAATATTGAAGGACGGCTAACTCTGTGTGGGAGGGTTGAAGAGCATTGGGGTTTTTTCCTTCGGACTTAGGTTCTAGAGTACAAAAATATAGGTGAACAATTTTTGGGGTAGGGACTTTTGGGATGGGGGTCGTACCACTCCTCATTGGGGGTTGTCCAAAATACGTCATGTTTAGTATCAAGTTAAGGAAGGAGGAGCAGGTAATCGGGTGGTGTAGTTTTTTTTTGATCATTTTAATTTCATAACTGACTTTTTACCGCCGAAATACGGGTTTTTTGCACTTGGATCATATACACCCCAGCTCCTATATTTTGTATATATTTCTTCCGTTCTTTCTTTCACATGAATTTCCACGACTTACCAGTTCTTCAGAATGATGAGTTGAAAATATGCCCATTTTTGTACCAAAAAACGGCCATTTTTTCATCTTAAGAAGGACTGATTCACTTCTTTTGCAGTTATTTCCAAAACTAGTTACCAGACTCAAAATTTTTATAGCATCTCTTCTGTACTGGAGCACGACTAAATCGACAATTTTCGCGTGAATTACAATTTTTAGCGAGTACCGTGAGACACCAAAATTCTTATTTCTCAAGGATGTCCATAATTTGTTTTTGTAAACATAGCCAGGATTTGCAGTGAATCCATAATTCAATTTGACAATCCTAGGTACATTGACACCTTCACAAAGGACAATAAAAGCAGACAATACTGTCAGTTGAGAAATATTTTTCTTACTTCTCCACAACTAACACAGGCGAGAGTTTTGCCGAGTGGAATAGAGAGTTTGGTAAATCTCAATACAAATTCCCCGAGTGGAGATTTAAGTGTCAAAAGAACTCTCATCTCCACAACTCCAGAAGTCTCCGGGTTACTGAATCCGGCCCCGGGACGTTTATAAAACATCTCAATAAATCCAATTGATATCCAGCAATTGGCATGATTTGCAACTAATATAAAACCATTTAGCAAACTCCAAAGTTAAATAACATTTTTATAAATACTTAGGTCTTACTCGTATGTCCACTACTCGTTTTAATTTCATTCAATTAGCGTGCAACTTAAGGCATGCAAGCTGCACTGCCATACTTCTTGCAAGTGCAACCTCTAGTGCCATGCTGGCAGTACAGCTTTCAGCAAACGTGCAAGATGAAAAACCATGGCATCTGAGGTGATAGTAATTTGACATTTTGCAGCTTTCAAGATGGCGGAAAAGAAATGCTTGAGAGAATTTGATAAATTTATTCTGGAAAAATGAGATTTTCTGGGATCATTTGCATTACATCATTTACCAACACCTTTCTCTTAACTTTTTCTTGAGTTTTTATCATTCTGCTACTTCCTTTATTGCTATAATCTTCCAATATACGCATGACTTTACGCCTCAATGCCATTTTTTAAATGAACTTGCATGCAAGATGATAAGACATTAACCGAATTGCCTTCTGCTGTCAAGTTAAAAATCGCGTTGAATTGGAAGGGAGGCTTGCATGCAAGCTGTACTATCTCGTGTAATCCCCGGGTTAGGCTTCCTCGCAGCTCGCCTTAAGGCTTGCCCCAGAGATATGAAAACAAAATGATACCACTGGACTCGGTGCTGTCATTGTAATTTTGTTGGTAAATTTGTTGAAAGAAGTAGAGAAAAATTTATTTCCAACATTGATCAAAGCGCGCTTTGCGGCTAGGCCTTGAGGCTAGCTGTTGGCTTGGTTTTGTGTTGCATCATTTAAAAACCCATGTTGGAAATTTTGATAACGCCTCGAGGATGCCTCGAGGCCTGGATGTGTTTCTGCCATTAAAGTCTCACAAATACTCCGTAATGAACCAGAAATATCACATATTCTGCGCAGTGGCAGTTTCGAAGCAGCGCAGCATTATTTTGTTGACAAGAAACAGAAACGATACGATGTACAATATACGTATCTTGCCGTCATACCAAACAATGTTGGGAAGTTGTTGTGCTCGAAAGTGGGAAGTACTGGGAACTTTTCCCACAGATTATTATGGAAATTCCCACAAATATTTCCTAGCTACCAAAAAGTATAAGAAATACACCAAAAGGAACAGTTCACGTAACTTTTGAAAACTAATTAGTTTCTATTGATATGGGAGACCTCTATAAAAATCCACTCGCTAATTAAGAGTAAAGTGATGAGTGCTACTACATATCAACTATTAAATACAAACTCAGTTCTAGTCATTTATAAGCATAAGCATATTTGTGCAATTGTATTATTTTCTTATTCTCATCAAAGTTCTCAAAGTTTTTCTATTTGAAAAATGCTCAATATTTGAGGTTTACGGGCATGCGCAATTAATTTAACATGTCCGAGCAGGAAAATTCGAATTTGTGTGTCAATTTTAAGAAAAGATTTTGCGAACTTTAGATGAATGACTTTTCTCATAATTTTGTAAGGGGAGACGAAATTATTCCCTTTTTAAATTTTTTTATGCCTGAAATTCCCACAATATGGCGGAATTCCTACGATATCTCAATACGGATATAAATTGTACCAAGGTCGGCGTATGGGATCGTCATCGTATTGATTTGGCTAATACTTGCTATAATGATACAATGATGTAGTCAGATATTTGCATATTTTCAAAACAACAAATAGCAAATGCTGGAAGTACCACGTTTGACTGAGTTTCTAAGATTATGTGAAGTTGGAACTTTTCTCATCATCTTCCCACACTGTGACGATAATATCAGATTAAATTACCTACTATAATTACTACAACGAATATGTTCGAAATGGTGTATGTGCTATTGAATTACATCGCAATTCCTGAAAAGCTGAACGATCTTGTAATGTTTTCTATCACTGAAACTATTGTGAGGCTGTTAAAAGTTTACATAAAAATTTAGTACAAAACAGCAAGAATTTATTGTAGCACGTTTTTAGTTGATAGAATTAACGAAGGAACAGAGAGTATCAGTGCTCGCATTTATTGGCGGGAAAGGACATTAGGATGATCCGCGTAAAATATCTGTAGTCTGGATTTCTTGACTGGATTAGATTCAATGAAAATGGCATCCATCGCTCCGTAGATTTTCTGGATTTCATTAAGATGAACACACTTATTAGCAGCAATTATATTTATATTTACATGCCATCGTATCATTATGTAGGTTATCTAATCACCTGCAGCTGTGTTCACGTGCTTCATAAGCATAGTATCAGCAGCTTTTAGTTTGTATATGTACTTCTAACTTTAGAATCCATTTCATGTTATTGTGATTATACTTTGTAGCTGGAGTTACTATATAGTACTACTGCTATGTTATAACCAATTAATAAAAATTGTATGCACGAAGTGATAAAATGATAAAGCCAATTGTGAGCAATCATGGTAGCCATTTTGCTTTTTTTGTAGTTTCTGCATGAACCTGCATGCTGTGCATCTGCAAACGATTTTCTTTTTATAATTTTTTCCCATTTTCAACCATCATAACTTCACAATGTTTTTACATCTTGGACTGCAATTTATCTTGTACCGGAACCTTTTTATTTTTTATTTATTTGCTGCTTCTTAATTTGAAGTATGGATGGTTGTTGTTATAATAATTGTCAATTAACTGGTAGCTGAGATAACTTACAACTGAAGAAAATCTCCATATAAATCCAGATCACTTTTTAAAAGCTCTTTAACTTTTTATTCAACCAAAGAAAGCTATCATTGCGAAGAATTTATGTGGCATACTGCAACAAGAGAGAGAGGGAATGTGTAGAGCTTTCTATTACAAAGCCCTTAGCTCGTTCTAGTTTAACCGCGTTTTTGTGAAGTTTTGCATATCTAGATGTAAGTTGTCTCAGCTGATAGTAATCTTGCTAAGTATCAAGGCATTTGCGGCGGTTCTTTTTATTATGCTTGCGTGGGTTTCTCCAATTTTAGCCGCCTCTTTGCTAAGTAATTGGTTGAGTTTTCAAATATATTCTCTTACTTTTGCTTCGGCTGTAGGAAAATTTCGTCATCTCATATTTTAATGGCAGTAAAAATGTATAAATGGTCAATTGCAGGATTTACTGAACAACACTGATAACCTAATCAATAATCTAAATTCTCTAAAAGTGATGTAAACAGAACATTCCTACGACTTTTCATCTATTTTTCAGGCTCTCGATGAGTTATATTGTAAAGTCGATAAACTGACTGCGGCTTTAAACAATTTGAACAATTCTGCCTCTCTACATCATAGGCTTGATGCACTTGAATCTAAATTGGATTGCTTACTCAACTGCTTAAAGGATGGCAAATCAAAGTTTTCAGACTCTGATCTGCGTAAGTTTGTAGAATCAGTAGACAGGAACTTCATGGATTTCCCCACATATTCGAAACACTACAAAGACACAAACATATTCGAAACACTACAAACACTACAAAGACACAAACACTACAAAGACATATATTAATGATATTCCTAGCTCTATTGAGAACTTGTTTCGTCTGAAATCCTTTTCTTCCCCACTACATACGAATCTTACTACTATTTCCGACGATCTCGCTGCTACATGGGTAACACTGGGTGGTGATATTGGAGATGAAATCAGAACACAATCTAATCAACGTACAATGGTTCCGGCTAATAGTTTTAATCTTCCTTCTTCCTCCAAAGCTTAAGAAGTGAACTCATAGCGGTCCAGAATGCAATCGCCATCTTACCTACTAATCTTAATAGCCAAAAATCCCTTACGACAACGACCTCAGCAGGTGATCAGACGGAGTTCTCTGGAGGTAATGATGCTGTCCTGCCTTCGCATGTGTCCTTTCCGTTGGCCAAATCTTTCGACACTTTGTACAAAAACTATAAGTGTCAACACACTAACATATCTACTCTGTTTTCTGACGTTGCTTCATTTGCTTCTTCCGTACCACTTGACTTGGATTTGAATAGGAATGCTCCTTTCATGTGGAGTCTTCTAAGCCAATCCGTAAACAAAGCAACCGTAATAACCGATCCCGGAAACCTGTACCTACGATTGAAGGGAGGGAGCCTTCCACAGTAGCGAAGGGTACTTTATCTCAGTCCTCTTTAGGAAAAGATATTGGTGCCTCTTTGAGAACGGTATCTAAGCCTTCGAATGTTTTCGTCACCCGTATCTGTCTAGAAACGATGTGTGAGAACATATTGAAGTATTTGAAGTCCGAAAATATCGCGAATGATGGTATTTCTTGTCGAAAAATCAGTAAAAGCTCTAAACCGGTTGCATACTTTTCCTAACTGTTTCAGCAGATATTCAGGACAAGTTATTAGACTCCTTATTTTGGCATCCTGGCGCTTTTTGAAATTATTTGTACCTTCTGAGCGCCAACCTAGAAATAGAGCTAAAATAAACAACGTTGTTCCAACACACTGAAGTCGCTTTCCCTTTACTATCAAAATTTAAGAGGGATTCGGATAAAAACTGCTCCTTTTTACTATTTTCGACACTCTTGTAAACCCACTTTTCATCATCACAGCGAGCTGAAATTTGGGACACAGGTTCATGTCACGTGACAATTGAATCTATTAAAAATTGAACCGGAAATTTCCATGAAAAACCCAGAAAATCGGGAAAAATCATTTGAAAATTTCGTACAAATTTCAGGAAAAATACAGAGTTTTCTGATTTATCCGAAAAAATTTTCCGGAATTTTCCGACTTTTCCGGTAAAAAAGTTCTCTAAATTATGCAGTTCCCTATCAACTGGCATCATTACTTTCTCTCCGACAATGGTGAAAACTTGCAGAAAAAATCGAGGAAAATTCATGTAAAACACTTTTCCGGAATTTTTCCGACCAAGGAAGCGTTTGAGCGTTTTGCAACCTAAGACAAAGTTGTAGAGCGAAATGAGTTGCATAAAGTTTCTTTTGTGGAAAACACCATGGAAAACACGGAAAAGCGCGAAAATCATCGGAAAAATTTTCATCTATATGAAATGCAGAATTTTCCAATTTTTCTGGAAAATTTTCCGAAAATTTCCGAAATTTCCGACTTTTCCGGAAAATTTTCCGACAAAATAGTTTTATGAAAAATCGAGGAAACTTCATGTAAGTTTTTAAAAAAATTTCATAGTAATAGGAAAAGTCAGTGGAAAACATGGAAAATCTGGAAAATTCATGTTATATGGGATCAAGTTGGAATACAGCTAAAAGGCGCTTTTTAAAACATAATCAGAAAACCGTTGCAGTACTTCAACGATTTGACACTCGAATAAAGTTTTTGAAAAACTGGTAAATCAGTGTGCTTTCAGCCGTCATAAAATTGTTTTAAAAAAAAAAAGTAGTTAACGTGAAAAAGGCAGAAAATAAAATAAGTAAAAAACGAGTTTTCAAACAAAACTGAGGCCAAGCCGCATGAAAAAGTAGAAAATAAACTTTTCTTCACACACAGAGGTGGACTCAGATTTTATTCGCTGACAATCACCGAGAAAGAATATTCTAGAGAAATGTCCCAATCAAAGAATCTTAGTTCACCTCTGTGTGTGAACTTTTGCATGTGGCTTGGCCTCAGTTTTGTTTGAAAACTCGTTTTTTACTTGCTATGCGCATATATTGTTGAAATGCTCTAATAACTTTGATGATTTGAGATTGCAGTTTGAAAATATCTTGGAACATAAAATGCATTGAGGTCGTTAAGTACCATCTTTTCTGTTGTACAATTGAATCCATGAGCAGCATACTTCCATTGGCGTGTTTTTTTTCGACATACTTAGTAGGGTTAACTATATTCAATTATTTCGTATAAAAAAAATTTTAACAAAATATTATTTAAAATTAGTGAGAAAAATTCTTACGTTGCATCATTGCATCCTATTCGCCTTGAGTCATTCATTCTTCCTTAGAATTTTAATTGACCGTATTTCTTCAGAATTCGTGAGCATATTGATGCCCGAGGTCGGTGCCAATACGTTGTGTCTGGGCAGAAATATTTTTATATAGGCAAACTAAGGACATACAAAGCCTGGAGAGCAACGTTGCCGTTTACTCTTTTTCTCACGCAGTGTTTCGGAAAAGTTTGCTGCAGTATTTTGCAGTATTTGGGATTGAGATCCTATTAACCGACTGAAATAGAAAATATTGCAATATCGATTTTTCTTGAAAGGATCTATAGTTGTTGTTGAAGTTGAATTAAAATATCCATTTTACAATAAACAACATTTTTATTAGATTTATATATAACAAAAAAAAAAAAATAACAATTCATTCAAAAATTTAATTAAAAAAAATCTTAGAAAAAAAAGCATTAAAACAGACAAAACAACAAGACAGTTCAGTCAAAATTATTTATATGTATATTCATAAATAATAATATTCAATTATATTAAGGGTCATATTCACTAAGCCATTTATTGGTGCGACCACAGATAAAATTATTAATAGATATTAATTTTTATGATAATTTTGAATCAAGGTCTTGGAAGGATTCCATTGTACAACAGAAATTTTATTTAATAGTTCCTTCGCAGACATTATGGCATCAACCGTCTCAATCTTTAAACGAGTTCTTTGATCGGTTTTAATTAAATTTAACTGTGAAAAAAACTCGTTCCGCGGTGCACTACTGTGCGGCAAGCTCAGAATGCTACCAATGAATTGTTTTAATTTGGGAAATATAATCTCATTTAAACCACTTCTTAATGAAAAAATTTCGACCCAATATGCTTCCAAATCCAAATCATTTGAAACATAATTTACGCTTTGCAGCTGTCGCCATTCTTGATCCAATTCTTCAATGTCTGATTCTTCTATTCAATTAGGAAATAAGGAGCCTAGATCAACTAAACTGTTACCCAACATTTTGGGATTGATACATAGCATAGCCTGAAGAGCCTTGTCTTTAAAAATCAATCCTTTTTAAAATTTGAATGCGTAATTCTTTATAATATTCCAAATAATGTTTTTTAATGTCCAATATTTCTTCAGGTGTTAAAATTTGCTAAATGTCTAAAAAGTATTCATTCTTCAACAACATTTCCATATTTATTTCATCAATGTATCCTTTTTTTCAGAAAATTAGAAGGTATGGAATTAAAAAGACCTTTAAGCACTGGCAATAATACATGTATTCTTAAATATTCAGATTGGAACTCAACATTAACTTTGTTAATTAATTTTAAAACATATGAAAGAAATTCAAGTATATCTTGTTAGTTACATTCAGTTTCGAAGAAATATCTTTGGCAAGGTCCAAGTTATTTTCAAAATTAAAAAGTATAAAATAATGCTCTAAATAAGTCCATCGACTTAGAATTCTAGAAATACTTTGCTCCAACGAAAGCCACCTTGTTTCGGCGACTCGGAGGATTTTGAGCGGTTTATTCCCGAAAGCTTCCTAAAGTTCTTGAAAATCAGATGTCCGCTTGGGGCTATGGGAAAAAAAGGAATATATGTTCCTCACTAATTTTTCTAGTTCAGATGGTAACTCCTTCGATGCTGCAGACGCGCACAAATTTAATGAATGGCAAATGCAATTCATAGTAAATAAATAAGGATTTTCTTTTTCGAAAAGTGCCCTAACTCCATCCTTTTTCCCCATCATTACTGACGTATTATCTGCGGCGTAACCGATCATATTTGCAATTTTGATATTATTGCTTTTGAAAATTGAAAAATGAAAAATGTATCAAAAATGGTCTTATCATTCGATTTTGTTAATTGCAATAGTGTCAAAAATATGTCCTTAACTTTACCGAAAATAAAATAAAAATATCGTCAGTACTTTCGTCTATTTTCAGAGAATACTTTTTATTTTCCAAAATTTTCTGCACATTTGTCAGATGCTTGATTTTAAGTAAAAAAAAGAGTTGTTTATGTAGCTTTTGTCCTTCCACATTTCAATAATTTTACAATTTCAGAATCTTTGGCTATGTTTTTAATCAGGTCAATTAAAGCACTAATTAATGAAAACCTTAAATTATTTCCGACCAAAAACATAATAATTTATAGTTCAGCAATTTTTTCGTTAATTTTGTTTCTTTTTATGTTCCTCTAGGTATGGAATTTCATCAAATTGAATTTGATATTTTAACGATTTTCCATGCTCAATGTGATCAGTCGTTTCTTGATGCCTCTTTAAACTAATTACATTGTTGTTAAATGTTTTGTAGCAATACTTACAAAAAGGAAGTCTATTCTTTTCCTGGAGCCATTCGAATTGTTTTATTCAAATCTGACGGAATTTTTGTGTGCACTTTATTTTCGATTTTTTTTTACGTATTTCATTAAAATTAGTGGAGCGTCCTTTATTTTGGACTATAATTTGAGTGCTGAAGAAATAAATTTAATATTAAAAAGACGGTCAATTGTGATACTTTAGTACCTATATGCCTACCTAAGTATGTTTTCAGCAGTCAGGATTTCCCTATTTCTTTCTCCTTTGGAAGGCTCATTTGAACCAGATGCAGTTTTGTCTGATAATGTGCTATCACTCAGTTTAATCCTTTTTACAAATCTTTAAAGAAAAATTTAAAAAACTGATGAAAAGTTATCATTTTATCTTACCTATCCATCTTGAGTTCGAATATTAATTCACATTTGTTTTTTCCCGGCTTTAAATTTGTGATGTCATTGCTACACACTGGCCGAGTTTATGCCGCAGCCCAATTGGCATATATGTCAATTTTAGCAGAAGAATGTTTTGGAAATGAATCTTTCCATCCCAAACATTATATAAAATTGACAAATAGCTAAGATAATGCTAAATTGGTAGCGGTATAAACCCGGCCAATGTCACTGTCATATGTCCACTGTCAATGAATGTAGGAATGAGTGGGCGCTGGCAAGCGAGGCGATTACACAGTTCGCAATCACATTATTGCATATTCACCACATCATGAAAGTATTGCCAGGTCAGCCGCAATAAAATTTAAAATTTTGAATATTTGGCACAAGACATAATGAAAATTCAAAATTGCAGTATTTTACACCGAGTTGCAATATTGCAGTATGCGAGTTTAAAATGCAGTAGAAATACTGCAATTGCAGTATTTCGGCAACGCTGCTGGAGAGTGGAACAAAAACCAGTTACGATAAAATCAAAGATGACTTGACCTAATGTGGAGAAGCCCTTAATTTTTACTTAGAAATTCATTGAAAATGTTTTCTTTAGAATTTTTATGCAAAGAAACCAAAGGGTAAGCCAGCAATACCTCGCTCTAATATAAAGTCTTTGTTGTATCGACCCAATTTTTGAAACTTTTTCCTTTGGATTTTTATGCATTGTTTCAAAACCCTCGAGAATACTTCCCAAGCCATGAAACAGAAATATATATGTGTGCGTTCGGAGTCCGTTTTCAAAAATGTTATATATTGATACTTATGGAAGAGTGCTAAAAATTGGCTTTATGTATGCCACAGAGCCTAAACTACTATCCATATAGGAAAATAGTCTTCTAGTAATTTACAGCTTGATTCCTTATCTTCCAAAAGGCTACACTTCCTATATACTTTACTTAACAAAATAATAAAATAGTTTTGATTACAAAGTAGCCTCACCATTTAACGCTCAATACCTCTCAGCTGAGTGATAATTGCATGTGTGTATGTGCAGCCGGAGTCCGAATCTGTAGGCAGCTACATTCGAAATCATCATATATATACATTTCGGCACCCCCAGGGGTTGGGGTACATCCGATTAAGAACCAAAGGAATACAAACTTATTCACTTTTGAAAACTGTCCAACATTTTCTATTTAAAAGACCTACGTCTATCTTGATCCTGAGATTCGAGCGCCATCTAACTATTTTTAAAGTCAAGCTTTTAGTAAGATAGAAATTCCATACTTTTGAAAGAGTGAAATTTCTGCTCTACGTCCACGGAATATTCCGAAAATCAAAATATTTTCGCCGTTCCGAAAAACGCTCTGAAAGACCTAGGTACGCTGAAGTTAATCTGATAATTCTAGATTAATTCAAGAGAGCAGAATTCTCTCTTGACATTGCACTTCTTTTTAATTACTAATTTTATTCAATTTGATGCAACTTTACTCATTCTCTTACTTTCTTAAGAGGCAATAAGGCAACGATATTAAAATAGCCGCCTTTCCATGATTTATTGTTATTCACAACTTTCGTAACTTTAGGGCAGTTGTTATTTGATTCATTTATCACAACCGTGACAGCTTTGCCTTCGTCCAGCATGTTGTTTCTGGTCAATCCTCTATAGGGATCCATATACTTTGTTGCATTTGTGTATTTTCTGAAGGTGTTTTGATTAATTTCTGTGATAGTTGGTTGCAGTTGTTTAAAAGCTTTAACAGTGAGCTCTGAAATTTATAATTGGGTTAGAATATCATCAGATTCCGCAATTATACATACTACAGAGATAACATGAGCTGCTTCCACTTCTTCTACCTTTGCATCGTTTATTGAGGCTAATGTGGTTTATGTTAAACCTAATCTTTCTTTAGTTTTGATGGAGTTAAGTCAAACTATTTTTGTACTACGACAGACTACATTCGGAAGGACTCCTATAATGACAAAAAGGCATAGAAGCGGCTAATATAAGTAAACATAGTTGCAGAGCTTGAAAAGCTGATTAACTTTCTATCAGTTTTTAAAACCCGATGGATCTTATAATGGACATTCGTTCCGTTCTTCTTGGACTCCGTCGGCCTAATCCCTAATTGTATTAAATAAATTAAGACTTATTTTATCTAACTTCATCGTATTAGTCCTAATTACTACTCGGAAAAAGGCAAGGTCCATGGTTCACTGCAGCTGTGTAGAGGCTTCTTAACATCTGTGCAGTACTGCATTATAGGTATGCCAGATGGCTTCTCACTTAAGTCGAAATCGGGGTACACAGTATGCGGACTCCATCCAAGATAATAAATATTAAATGATTTTGAAAACTATAAAGCAAGTTATGGAATTAGGTTAATGTTTGAATGAGTTGAGGAAAAAAAAACACTCTTCTTAATTTTCAATGCGTATTATTTGTATGAAACAAAATTTTTCATCCATCATAATCTGCACAAAAACAAAGTATTTCACACATAATTATGTAAAGACTCGTTCCAAGGAGATTTTTTTCTTCAATATGTTGTGTGGAATTCCGTATTATGTTAGAGTTTTCTGTGTATGTGAGTTCAACTAAGTGGGAATGTTTTTTCATAACTATCAAAAGATATAGGGAGAACCTGAATTGCGAGCTTTGATCCACAGGGTGCAACGCAGGACTAGTCATTTTTAAGTACCAATTATTTGATCGACTTTGACGCCTTAACTATTTCTAGTCAGGGTTTTTGCCCATAGTGGAGAATAAGTAGATTTTTCTCTCATATTTTCAATGTCCCATTTCATTCAATCCTCCGGGACGATATGGATGCTCTGTACTTTTTCAAGGAGGATGAAAGGATGTATGCTGATATGCTTAGATCCACCTTTAGAAACTCTGATATGATGCCAACCTTCTGTTTTGCAGTTGCAGTTTGCAGTGATTTAATAGTGGTTGTTATTTCTATTCTAGATGGTGGTCAAACATTAGTTTATAACTGTTGAACATTCTCGTAATTAATGTTTTCTGGAACATTTAAATTATTATACTCCCATACTATCTATCACTGTCCACTAACGTCATCTTATTTAACAGCTTTATTGACTAGCATACAATATAACTTTTTTCTTTGTTTCAGAAGGTAATTCATGTCGACTTAAAGATGGAAGCCTTGGTGTATGTACAAAATTTCCGGATTGTCAGTCATTATATTATGGAGTCATTCATAAGACAATTCCATATAGCGATGTAGTTCGATGTTCATTTATTGGTACCATAGAGGTAGTTTGTTGTGGTGATCGAAAACCAGAAATAACTAGACCAACTACTACAAAGTTTCCTCGAAACGACAAAATAATTTTCACGTAAGTTTCATGTTTATGTTTATATTAAAAATTATATTTAACAAGAAATGCGTAAAAGCTTACTAAACTGTGCATATTAAAGTAGTTATAATATGGTTTTATTATTTGCCTTACTTTGCTTTACTATCTCCCGCAGTACAACTCCCCAAAGTGTAAATATACCAACGATAGGAATGTCGGATAGATTTATTGAAAATGAGCATGATTACGCTATGCTAGATAAAGAAATCAATTTAAATGAGGCTTTACATAATTATGACGAAAGAGAAAATCCAATAAATTATGTTAGACCAGATGTAGAGCTGCCACCGGAAGGTAATTTACCAGCAATGCCAGAAGGAATAGACGAAAGGACGTCAATAAATATTGGTGGGCTTCAACTGCCTTTTCAAAATAACGGGTTTTCAAATAATAGACCTAGCAGGTTTGAAGATCAATCAAGAATAATACCTAATATTCCAACCCAGCAGCAACGGTGTAATGTTGCATATGATCAGGGACCAACTAACCCAAATCCCTCTACTTCTGTTGGCTCAAGATTTGGAATATTTAACTGGAGAAATTCTCAGAGAACAACAGCTAGGTCAAATTCTCCATTGTCTCCAATTATAAACATTATAAAGCCCATTAAAGATATTCCTAAAACAATTTTAACTTCAATTACCAACCGCAGAGTGGCTTTAGACTCTACGCTGCAAATCAACTACAATTCTCACAATAATCCTTCAGCTGATAATCTAGTTTCTGGAAATCCAAATTTTGATCCATGCACAAATGAACATCTTATTCAAAATGCTCCTCCTAATAATTTTGATAATTATTGGCAAGATGACAGATCTAAACAACTTATTCCAACATCAAATACTCCCTCGATTCAGCAACCCCCATATAATCCAGTAAATGAATGGGGGAGTGGAGACAGGATTCCTTCAGAATCTTTTTCTCAGATTACACCAACAAAAATACCAACACCAATTAATATACCCCCTTTTGAGGAACCCGTCTGGAATTATATTTCAACTGAGCGTTCAACGATAAAATCATCTTTAGACAACTCAGGTGTAAGGCCTACTCCAAAGGCATCTTTAAATTTATTTACTACCACCGACAGTCAAGAACAACGACCAACTGCCACAAATACCAATTCACAAGAAAATACTTTGATGATTATAGAGAGTCCAATTTTGGATCCATGGATGACAGATGCCCTTTTGGAATCTTCAACACCTAAAAATTTGCTAGTCCAAGAAGATTATCGCACAAGTACAATGGCTGTGAAGCCTTATGAAGAAGATGATCGTATTGTTGAGCCTGCTAAGACATTTGTTGATACTAATGATTATAATAACTTTGGCAAATCACCGACAACGTTGATTGATAATCCAGTCTTGGATCCATGGATGCAAGAAGCTCTTGTAACTGCTTATAATATTTCAACAACAACAACAACAAGAACAGCAACAACAACTAAATCACCACAGAAAAACGAGGATCAAATGAAAAATTCAAGACTTGTAGAAATATCTTCAAAGGATAATCCCGTTGTGTTGGATTCCTGGATGAAAGAAGCTCTTGATGCCACCTCAAATTCAGCCAGTATGAAGGTAAAGCAAAATCGTACACAGAAAGATGTAGAATGGAATCCTTCCACTAATGTTCCAACTCACAAATCACCAGCTCTTGAAAATATTGTTCTGGATCCCTGGATGAAAGAAGCTCTAGACAGCACTCTAAATTCTACGAATACTCAAGTAAGAGCGAATCGTACAACAAAAGATGTTGAACAACGTCCTCTTTTTACCACCTCAACTACAAAATCACCCGATCTTGATAATCCTGTTTTGGATCCTTGGATGCAGGATGCCCTTTCTGCTGCCTCAAGTACTCCAAAAAGAAGTACACCAATAAGCATGCCCTCATTAATTATGGTTGATGATAGCAAATTAATCACTGGAACTAAGCAGATTCCAACTAACTTAAACGTGATAAGCTCTTCCCTTCCAAGACATCGAGTAATTGAACCATGGATGGAGCAGCAACAATCTCAAACATCTCATTTAACTACAAAATCACCGAATTATGTTGTTGGGGATAATACAGTGACGACTACAGTTCGATCAATATCTGGTAATGCCGGTCTAAGCCCAATTTTAGATACGATATCACCAAATACGGATAATTCATTTGTGAGTCCTCCCTTGAAGAGAGAATCTAATTCTAATTCAACAGCAGATAGACCGAATTTTCCAAGCAGTAATATCAACAAAGAACAGCCCAGGGATAATTTTGGAGGTCCTTCAGTACTACGTAGGCCATCCAGTAACTCTGACAGGTGGCGGTTCTATTAATATTTTATGAAGCTTGCTTATTCTAATTCTTTTACGCTTTCTTTTTTATTTAGTAGTAAAAATATTCGTGATAATAATGACATTTATCCTTCTACGGATGACAGAGGTACACCAGATCCAAGGCTTGACAAAAAGGAGACGGCAAGTAGAGGTAGTGGAGGAAAGGCTGATGTAGGTAAATATTAAAAGCAATGCCATCTATCTGAATTTTATGTGAACTTTAAGGAATTGAAATTGTTTTATAGCTTGTTCACAATATAAAAAGGCCATACAAGTTTCACTGACTTATCACATTTTGGATGGTACGAATACTACTCTTGGAGAGTTTCCGCATATGGTAACAATGATTTTGCTTTTTTTTTAATTCTGAATTAGGTAAAAAAAAACAATTTTGAATTTAAACTTTCAGGCTGCCCTTGGGTATCCATCTACAGCAGCTGGACAAGATATAGAATGGAATTGTGGAGGATCTTTAATATCTAATCGTTTTGTAATGACTGCTGCCCACTGCATTAATGATAATGGTCCAACTGTTATTAGATTAGGAAAAGTAACTATAGACTCAGAACTGGACGGAGCAGATCCTGTTGATATGGACGTTAATGTAGGTAGATATGTTGCTTGTAGGTTTTTATGTTTGACTATAAATTTTTATATAAGCATGTGAATGTTTGGCAGTTTTCGACACTTTTCGAGATCTAATCTTAAATCGCAATATAATATAGCACACAACCTGGAATTGTTCTAAATTGTTAGAGTCTTGCTGTTTATGTTCAGCAGCATGTGTATTATTGCTATAAGTTTTAAATACTTAAAAGGTTTTACAGATTTCCATCCTTTTAACAAATCTTTGCAATTCATTTGGCATAATTGTGGCTCAATATCAGCAATGAAACTTAGTGTTTACTGAATTTTTGAGTGTTGCTGCTATATTTACACTTTTTTCCAAATAGCCCCAAAGAAAGAAAATCAATGGTGTCAAATCGCACATTTTCGGTGTCCAAATGTGATCACCAAAACGAGTATTTTTAATAGTCTCTAAAGGACCAAGCTGTTTAATTGAAATTTAATTTCTGTGTTAGTACTCCTACGAGAGAGGGTTAGGGCACACTTAAAATTAAATTATAATTTAATTTGCGTTATTTTATATTAGAATAACGCATACCGCAAAACGAGGTGACATTGGCAGATTTTGAAGGTTTCATCGATTTTTTTTTTGTATAAACTTGCGAAATTTTTTACATATTTTGGTGTTATCAAGCATTTTTGGTATCTTGTGTATATAAATTAGTAAATAAAAAAATCATATCGCTTAGAATTTTAGAGAAAAATGCTCCTAAAGGGCAGTATTCGCGTAGCCAATCGAGGAATTGACGTACTGTAGACAGTCTATACTTCTATAATAGCTCCATTTTATTTCACACAATGAGTAGAGATCATCATTATCATAATTTTCTACCGCATAGTCATCTCTGATACAAAGTATCCGTAATCAATGTTTCTTCCTCAGGGCTTAAGGCAAGCGATTGACCAATTTTCTCCTTGCGTACACCACTTAGTCTATTCTGAATCTTTTCACGAGACACTTTTCACTTTTCACCCTCACCGACTTGTAACATGGCCTTCTTAATATCTTCTAATATTCCTTCGCTGCCGAATCGTATAACACACGTCTACCGATTAGCGACATTAGGTGCCAAAGTCACCCCGTTTTACGGTAAATTTTAATTCAAGTGGACCCCTACAACTTAAACAAAAAATTAAATTGCAATTAAATGGCTTGGTGAATACCGACCTAACTAATACCTTTGACACACAGCTAGTCTAGATATCATAATACACGTATATAGGTAAACCACCTGTGGGTCATTGCATACCAGTATAATACAAGCTGAGCAAAATGACACGAAGCTAGTATAAATACTTGGTTTTTACATGGTGTACGGAGCTTTTTAATGATTTCAGCGCCGCTTACAAGTAGTGACAAATTTATTTAGCTTATGACGTTTTGTTCAAGTAGGCCTTTTCGGGGATATTCACTAGTTTATGACATGCGCCAAGTTGACAATAAAAATATTTCCGACAATTTCTTGAAAAGCAAAACTTACAAAGTTTTAAGAGCTGGCAAATGAAACTATTATGCGATGTGTCACCTAGCATAGTACAGCGAATACAATGGTATACGAACTATGGTACCTATCATCGCTGTGTGTCAAAGGTATTATTAGTCTGTGACATTATGCTCTTGAAATTTTCAACAAAATTAATATCGCACGGATTTACTTAACTAGGTAGGGGTCAGGGCGGATCTGGCCAGGCCCACCCCAAAATGTGGACTACTGCCCCCCATAACGCTCAGTAAATTTTAGAAATAAAAACATTCATCAATTCGTACAATCTTAGGCCTAATTAAATTAAGTTCGTTTGGTTCGGAACTGAAAAAGCTCTAAAAAGTTCTTTTTTATTTAAGAAAATCTATTGAAATCGTTTTACAATTTTTAAAACCTGTTCCGAGATTGCTTTAATTTCACTGAATTTTGAGGCGTGAGATGATGTATTCCGTATGAGAAATCATCCGTAACTATATGTGAGAGTTTGTGCAGAAATTTTAATTGATAACCTTTGATATCAATGAAATTTTGAAAATTTCGTAAATCTTTGTTTAATTTTCTAGAAAAAAGGTTTTTTTTAAGCTTCTTCGATTTGGATCGCAACGGATTCAATAATAAGACTGATAAGCTTTACAAGGAAGCAACATTTAGTGTGCAATTAAAATTTCAATAATATTCTTATTACGTTACATTATGAAATAAAACTATTTTAGCAACTCTAAATAATTGATACTTCGGGAAATCGAAAAATTCGCTTAAAAATATGAGTCTCGAAAAGAAGAAGGCAACCGGAGAGAGCAAAAACCTTCGTGATAGAGTCCACTCTAGGTAAAAGTAATTTAGTGGATTAACCACCAAATACAATGCCTTCCCAATATTGAGGAACATACATACATATTTACAACCAAATGATGGATAACATTATCGCTAACTTCAAAAATAGGTTTGAAAATCACAGTCAGTTGACTCATTTATAAAGTTGTACCTGAAACAAATAAAAATAACTTACTTAATGAGCAACTACAGTTTGCTCTGTCCCCAATATTACGACAAGTGTGTTGACCTATGTAAATGACTTCACATAGTAGTAGATTCAGTAGCTTGTTAAAATCCTCTGAAGATTGTCGAATAAGATCGAAACAATTGTTAGACAAACAATTGTTTTTTTTTTTTGTGAAACTTAAGTAAATAAATAAATTAGCTGCTCAAACTCAGTTTGCGTTTTATAAATATGTTTCACAAACCAAAGTCATTAAAAAGCTTAAAATATTATAAATAATATGTTCCAAAACAAGAGGATTGTAGTAAATTTGGAAAGACTGAAAACAGAAATTAATAAAGACTTCTGCCCAAATTTATACAAGTTTCTGCAGGCAGCTTTGGGTCTTCCTCTGAGCTCGGCCGGCTGTGAACGGAGCTTTTCTTTATGCGTAGAGTTAAAACTTGTTTCAGAGCAACTATGCTTCTGGAGAGGTTTTCGAATATATAAAACAAAGTAAAAGTGCAACAAGTGCTAAATAAGTTTAAAGAAAAAACCCGTAAACTAAAGGCTATACAGACTTTAACTATCTCTTTATTAGTGCTTAATAAAAACATAAATAATTGTTCTAAAATGTGTAACTAACTTAATTTTTAGAAATGCATGCAGACAGTATAAATCGAACATGTATAGTACTTAAGTGCATTGGTAGTAGTTAAGTACTAGTACAAGTATCAAGTTCAGGTACTGGTACTGGTACTCAAAAGTCCCATATATTTATTTATTTTATTTATTTATTTAATGTCACTTATTTATATATTTGCACATTCCTTTATAATCAATAATGACAATTTCAAAGTATGTAATACTAATTGTAATACTTCTTATTCTTGATACATTACTCCTTTACCTAATTCGTGTTTCTAAGCTTACTCAAGCCAATTACATTACATTTCCTAATTTATTGCCTAATATACTTAAACTACCCTCAAACTACTATTAGTAGGTATAAGAGGTGTTGTTTACTATTGTTTTCCCTTGTTAATTAATTTGTCCGATTATTAGCTTGCATCACCATTTCCTCTTGAAGAGGCGATCCTTCTCGTAAATTTTGCTAACGTATTGATGTCGGCACTTAGTTCATTGAATAGGGCAGCAGCGTTGTTGACCAGGCTTTGCCTTCCTCTTTCAGTTCTAGTTGAAGCTATCCTCAATAAGTAATTATTTTGGTATTATACAAATGAATGTCCGAGTTAGTTAGGTATGTTATGTTTGTCTTCGTGAGTCCATTTAGTATTTTGAAAATGAATTTGAGCTTCTCCATATAAATTATTTGTTCGATGTTGAACCGATTAGATATCTCATATACTCTTTTCGTTGGTGTCCTCCAGTGTAATTTGTACAAGGTTTTCAGCGCTTTACTCATTATTCTTTTGACTTTTACTATGTTACTATTCGATGTATGAGACCACGATAAGATTCCATATCTGATTTTCGACAATATAATGTGCTTCGTAGAGAAGATTCACTGTATGTCTTGACAGTTTACTACATTTTCTCAACGCTCCTACTAAAGGTGTATTTTTGTCTTGGATTAACTGTATATGTTTGTCCCAATTGAGTTTGCTGTCAATATTGAGCCCAAGATATTTGATGCTATCTGCCCTTTGCAGAGATAAGCCTCCCACTTGTACATTTGGCTGTATTTCAGGTTTGTTTATTTGCTGGAATATTAAAGCTTTAGTACCCTGTAACAAAACATTCACTAACTACAAATACCGCTATAACGTGAAGTACTTCAGCTCCTCTAAACTATTTTAATGCACCTTTTAATTATTGAGGTTATGTTGATATCAACAGATCCTCAAGAAATCTTACCGTCTTCAGTAAAATATAAAGAAAATTCGCAGAATATATGAGTGAATGTAGGATAGAAATTGACATGTTGAATCGATATCCTTTATGGCTCCACATAGCAATCATTATCTGATGTGACATTTGAAAAGCTTGTTTTGATAGTGGCAAACTCCAATACTGTATGAACAATTTCCAAAATTAGAAAATAAAACAGCGAAAGCTTCTACTATTCTGTTTCATTTCCTATAATTACGCAACATATTTTATGATATTTTGTAAATGGAAACCTCATTCAGTCATTTATGTGACTATAGATTTTTCGAAATTTCTGATTTGAGTTTTCGAAAGCTCTTGAGCCTCTGTTATTAGAAAGCGTTCTTACGTAGGTACTTATATGGTACTTAAAAGCTGATATGTGGAATTAATAAGTATCAGTACCAGTATCAGGACTTGCACTAAATTTTTAAGTACCAGTATCGGGAAGTGTACTTGTACTTAAAAGATTTTAAATTCAGGGGCTGGATTCTGATAAAATTAAACTGACAAATGAAAATGACAAAATGACTTCAAAGGAAGGACACTATGGTCACTATGCCATAATTTGGTATTCTGATTGTTGGGTGACATGACCTGTATCTTAAAATATAGCAGTGACAATTTGACATTTGCGCTATGATTGAATATATTCCGAACAACAATGTAATGAAGCAAATTGTATTGCGAAGGCGTATCCAAAGAAGAAGGCAGTATGTAAACTTATTGCTGAAATGTTATAACGAAAGTAACGTGTTCTTTTGCGGTTTGCTGCTAAAATTTAGTTTTTGTTTTTAATAACATGATAACATATAATAATATAACAAAATACAAATATTTATTATTTTTATACTTACTTCACATATTTGATATCACGTGAATATGACAAAAGCCACAGTGGCAAGGGCTAAGTGACTTCGTTTGGAAAAATTGTCATGAAAAAAAGTCATTTGTCATATCAGTCAGTTTTTTAGGAATCGGCCTTTCGAAAATAAGTCACATTTTAATGCTAAATGTCACTTTTTATGGATGGAGTCATGTTGTACGAATTACATTTTCGGGAAAAAAGTCACGATGTCATTGTTATTTGTCATTTTTTTTCTGATCAGAATCTAGCCCCAGGTCCTGGTACTGGTACTTGTACTTAAAATAAATATTGGGCATTATGCAGGGCGTCACTCTATCATATCAGTTTTGTGTATAGTACTTGAAGATTCAGCCTTATTAACTATATAGAAGGAAATGAGAGGAAGTGGAAAACAAAGGTGCTTGTTAAATAAACGACACCATTTTTTTTTTATTTTTAGTTTAAAATCATGCAAATTTTATTTTATTTTTCAAATAAACATTAATTCCAATGATTTAATAATAATCGAAATCGCGTCGGATGTTTGGAATAGACTGTATGGAATATATGGGTGTCGCTTGGGTTCATTGGAATTAAAGAAAAGAATGCACTTTGTCTCAAATCCATTTTCACAATAATTTAAATGTCCGACAAAACTGAAATTAACAAATAGAAAAGGAATCAAGCCTTACTTTGTAAGTAAAGTACTCCTCCCTTAGGCTCTAGGTATTACTAGTAATAGAAAAAAAAATGTCGATCAATAACTGGGAATACCTTTGATCACGTATACTTGGCAAGCAAAATGTTTATTAAAACCTATGTACGAAAGTTGGGAAACCTGGCCGCTGTGATATTCTTAAATATATAGAATTCGTCAAGGAAGTCGTTAAGGTACCACAAAAAAAAAAAAAAACAAAATTCTTTCTTAACAGTTCAAGGTCTATGGATTGCTGGTGCTACTATGAATTTTCTTCTAATAAACTCATAATCTTTAATAAGGGTTCAATATTGATACTATAAATTTGATAGAGTTAAATAGATAAGAGTTTGTTTTTGATAATACTGCTGACATAAACAGCCACAACACCTCCAATTCAGCAGCTCATACACATGCAAAATAAGACATACGAGTATACCCATCGACATTATAAAGGGTTTTCCAATAAGAGGTGTTATTTTGATATTCAAAGAAAAATGCCATTTTTTGAAATAAATGATCGGATCTTTATTTCATTATAAATAGGAAGGTATACCATTAATAATGGAAAATAACATCAGCCAAATGACCACCACGACCACGCCTACAGGACCATATCCTTTTCATGAAATTTTCCATAACCAAATCGCAAAGTGGCTGCCCTATGTCCTCGATAGCCTCACGAATTCCATGTTTGAGGTCTTAAATCGACGCTGGGCTGTTGACGTAGACCTTCTCTTTCACATGGCCCCAAAGGAAGAAGTCGCAAGGTGTTAAGTCACAAGATCTCGGTGGCCAATTGTGATCACCTCTTCGAGAGATAACACGGTCCGGAAACTTTTCCCGTAAAAGATCAATGGTTTCGTTGCTTGTATGGTACGTAGCGCCGTCTTGTTGGAAGTAAACGTTGTCCAGATCAATACCATCCAATTCCGGCCATAAAAAATCATTAATCATCTGTCGATAGCGCAATCCATTCACCGTAACTGTTGCTCCAGCATCATTTTCGAAAAAGTAAGGTGCAATGACCCCGCGGGTCCATAAACCGCACCAAACAGTCACACCTTGAGGATAGAGAGGCTTTTAAACAATATATCTTGGGTTTTCCGAGCCCCAGATGCGACAATTTTGCTTGTTGACGAAGCCATCGAAGTGGAAATGGGCCTCATCACTCAAGATGAGTTTTCGATGGAATTCCGGATCATTTTCATGCATTTCAAGGACCCAATCAGCAAAGACTCGACGTTGTTGATGATCGGCCGGCTTGAGTTCTTGTGTTAACTGAACTTTATAAGCCTTAGGACCCAAATCTTTATGCAAAATACGGTGTAATGACGTTTGTGGCATGCCTAATTCCAAAATACGACGAGGAATGGACAAACCTGGGTTTTCCTCAACACTTTCGGCTACAGCAGCAATATTCTCGGCTGTTCTTGAGCGACGTGCACGGGTTTTATTCTTCACATCACTAACTTGTCCCGACAGCTCGAATTTTTCTACCAATTTCTGTATTGCGGTCCGACAAGGTGCTTCACGACGACCCAAAAATGTTCGAGTTTTACGAACCGTCTCTGCCACATTTTCACCATTTTTATAGTGAATTTTAATAATTTCAATGCGTTGTTGAATCGTGTGTCGTTCCATTTTTATAAATGGCGTAGTTTCTACTTGTCAAATGTCAAAAAATGACAGCTCCAAAAGTGACATCTACCGAAATAGCGGACTAATGAAAATAACACTTCTTATTGGAAAACCCTTTATAAGTCACAAGTGGATTACCTTAGCAATGGATCAGTTCAAATTCATACATCAATTTTATATTGGATTTGTTTTAGAGGAATTTTCATATTATGTATCAAGAATTAAACTAAATATTTTGGAATGCAAAAATGAGTGATAAGGCTTCGTGATCGCCACAGTAGATGGAATTGTCCTTGGTCCCTGCTCCAATCATATCCCTAGATGCTTTTTACGCTTGAGTTTTAAGATTTAATTTTTTGCCTCCAAATCACTGAATTTGATAATTATAGTTCGATTCCTTTCTGAATTTGATTATTATAATTCGATTCTTCAATTATTCATTGGTCTAGATTTAAGTCTGTACCATCCGTCTTCTATTATCTCAGATTTAAATTGTGGATCGACCTTGTAGACCAACTTCTTTATAATATCACAGAGAGAAATATACCTAAGCTTTGTGCACCAATTTTTGCATTTTTACAGTGTAGCGAGTAGAGTGAGTGAGATTGTTACTTTTCTTCATCGGAATTTCAGATATGGCTATATTGCTTACATGTTTTTTTGCTTAAATCTTCGTATTCAGTTCTTTCTTCAGTTCCGATCTTAGCGTTTAGTTCATTTGTCTAATTGTACGTTCTTTCCAAAAATGATTTCCTGTTTCTTGTTGTTTTTTTATACCCTAAATGACATCTATAAGGTATACTAAGTTTGTCATTCCGTTTGTAACGCACAGAAATAATGATGGTAGATCAAAATGGATTGGACACCAACGCATAATATTAAAAGTTAGTTTGATTTTCGCATGTTCGTCTGTCCGTCCGTTCGTAGGTGTGTATGTCTGTCTGTCTGTACGCACGATACTCGAAAATGCGTATACGTAGAGAGATGAAATTTTGTACACTAGCTTAGAAAAAAAAAGTAAAATTAAGCTCGAAAATTTGTCAAATCGGGCAACTCCTTCGTGGGGTGGCCATACAAGAACTTCGTTTACCACTATATATTTTCACACTGCCTGAGAACACATCAATATAGAGAGCTGAAATTTAATACATGGTGTTCTCATTGTACTAGCAAATAAAGTTTAAAAAATGGACTAAATCGGGCAATCTCTTTTTGGTGTTGCCATATAAAAATTTAGATTTTTCACATATATTGTAAGAACGATCAGTCCTCGACATTTTTATTGTACTAAAAACTTTTTCACAATACGAAATCCTATAAAATTGGTTATAATTATTTTTTTCTGTTCGATAAACCGTTCTAGAAATATATGCGAAAACTCACTTCAAAAATCAAACTTGCACCGTAGGAAATTTCAAATGGACATTCATCTAGACTATCATAAGAATTGGTCTTAGACCAATTCTAGCTTTTTGACTTGTTCAGTATATATTTGGACACTGTGTGGTCTTAGTTAGACCAATTCTAGCTTTTTTACTTATCATATCTTCATACTGGGCAGTAATAAAGTTTTTGGACGTAGAAAATTTTGCAATCTGAATGTGTTTTTTTCCAACTTAAGAGTTGTGGATCTACTATGGCTACCTCTTCGTCTTTTCTGATTTTCTAGTCTTTACAACAATTTTGAAAATTCTTTAGTATGAGACTATAACAGATAATTACCATTTGGGATGTAGATTACAGGTGAACCAGAAATGTAAGCATCATAACGTGATTAAGTGTAGGTAAAAAATATCGTATATCTTCACAACGGTTGCATTGAAGTAGATACATGTCTGGTATCAATTTGTCGGTTTAAAAATTGACTAAAAAGTATATCCTAATAGCGCATTTTGGCGGGACATTTAGTAAAATTTGAAAAAAAAATTAAATAAAATTAAGAATTTTGTATTATATTGAATTATGAAATTTTATAACTCGTTATGGGAGAAAAGCGGGCAAGTGATCGAGGACTCACTAAAATTGGCGAAGGGTTCTCTATGAAAATCGTTACAGAGGGTGTTCAATGAAAAAAATACGCAAAAATACAAATCCCTCCCCCATCTGAAATAACATATATTTTAAAAATATATAAAGTATAAATTATCACTATTGTTTTGACAAGATCTATCATACTGATACTCCGAAAGATTTCTATCTAATAGCGAAAGATGTGTCCTTTTAGCAATTTTAACAATTCTATAAATAAATAAAATAGGTGATTAGAAAGGCTGAAACAGAGACAGATAATATGAATCATTTCATGTTTCATAAAATATATAAACCTGGCTTTTGCAGACCATGTCAACCTATGTGATCTATTTATCCTATTGTAAAATTTCCCCTACTATGAACATACACTTACTATCAAGTAATGAAATTAGAATCTTTTATGACCATACTTTGTTTCTTTCAATCTACAGGAAATAATTCTACATCCCCAGTACAAAAACTCTAGACAGTATGATGATATCGCACTAATTAGACTCAGTCAGCCAGTGGAATTCACAGACTATGTCCGGCCAGCATGTTTGAATACGGATCAAAATAATATTCCACCGGACACTGTAGTTGTGGTAACTGGTTGGGGCCTTATTTCATTAAATGGTAAGTAATCTTACTGCGTTTTTATTTTATATCAAATTTCAACAGAAAAATTTTATTACAGTTCGTACTAAGTCCCATATCCTATTGAAAGCCAATTTAACAACTGTAGATTTAGCCGAATGTAATCAAACACATGCTGATTATCATCGTAATCGGAAACTGCCACAAGGACTTAATCAAGGACATCTTTGTGCTTATGATCGTGAATTGAAAAAAGATACATGTGAAGGAGATTCCGGTGGACCGTTGCAAATTGTTGACAGAAGTGGTATATCGATTGTCTACGGAGTTACGTCATTTGGTATAAGCTGTGCATCTATGATACCCGCTGTATATGCAAGAGTGTCATCTTACATCGACTGGATTGAGCCCATAGTTTGGCCGTGATAAATATTTATACATTTACCGTAGATTAAGGAAGGATACTTAAATTTGAAAATTTGAAACACTCATATTTGCGTATTTATTTATATGTAGAAATAAATTTATGCAAATTTGTAAACAAAAAAACTTTTTGCCCTATCGAAAGGCGACTAAATGAAAAGACTACATAACCCTTTCATGAATTCTGTTTTCTTTGAAGAACTACATGCATTACATAGAACTCTATATATATTTTCAGGAACATCATGTACATATATCCAGTCTACACCTATTGGACATAAAAGTGACGTAAAGCCTTCCCTTTACCTATTTTGAAGGCACTTGAAAAGAAAAAATACACACAACGCTGATTGATTTGAAAAGTTTGCATACCTGATATTATTATGCCCAAGTACAATTGTGATTTTTGTTTTTGTCTCATTAATTCATTACTTTGCTAATAATAAGCCCTCTCATTACCATTACGAGTAATTGAACTTTTTATAATTATCATTACTGTATTGATAATGGTAATGGTAATGCTGTGTGAGTTACCTGTGTTAGATCACACATTAATTGGTCAAAGTTTCGGTACTTGATAATAGAAATTAATTGCATTATGCATGCATAAAATGCTTTTAGCATTAAATTCATTAGTCAACAAACAGCGTCATTAATATTCGTTCTCACCGAATATGTACACTCAAATTACGTCTTCAGACGACATATTACACCGCCTAAAATGCGTAATGCAAGCAAATCGAAAATATTCTATGAGAATGCGTAGGCAATTTTTTATTTATGAACTTAGTAATTAAGCTTCCGTTTTTTTTTGTACAAATTATTAGAGTTTTCTAATAATGAAATCATTTTTTAACTTTTACTATTTTACGAAGAAACGTGTGTTTACATTAAATCTTACCTACCAAAAATTCGTTTGTTGGTTAAGTACCTGCAGACAAGCTTTTCTTAAAAGTAAAGTAAAGTACCTTAGTCAATTTCAGATCTGCTTCTTAATAATTCCTGCAAACAACTTTGGGTGTAAAGCCTAAATATACCTTTACTCATTCTATTACAGAACCACCGGCGAAATAAGGAATTTGGTCGCGTTATAAACACGTTAAAGGATAATGAAGCTTTTCAACGTGAAAAATTTGATCTTATACATATTTTAAATTTCCTTATTACTTATTTAATAAAGTTAAATAAAAAATAATAATCTTCTCTCATCTAAGAACTCTGATGCATGCTAACAGCGTGTACGCCTAGCCTAAGGAAGTCAGCCAAATATTTCCCAGAAAATAATTTACAGTGTTTCAGTTTAGTTTCACGCGCACCTTTTTTCTCCGTTTAAATACAAAAAATAAATAGAAGAAATCTCGATTTTTTTATTGTTGTATCATCATTACTGTCTAGCTTGCATATTTCCAGCTTCTCAAAGCCTATGATGGTATGAACAACACTTTAGATGGAACTGAAGTCACGGACGTGGCGGTTATGTTTTGATTTAGAATATTTAATAAAAATTTTTTAAAATTTTTAAAATTTTTAAAATAAGTAAAAAACGAGTTTTAAAACAAAACTGAGGCCAAGCTGCATGAAAAAGTAGAAAATAAACTTTTCTTCACACACAGAGGTGGACTCAGATTTTACTAGCTGACAATCACCGATATATTTCAGTATGATCAATCAGAGGTAATAAGCGATTGGGACATTTCTCTTGAATATTCTTTCTCTTCATGAATCAAATCACTTATTACCTCAGATTGATCATACTGAAATATATCGGTGATTGTCAGCGAGTAAAATCTGAGTCCACCTCTGTGTGTGACGAAAAGTTTATTTTCTACTTTTTCATGCGGCTTGGCCTCAGTTTTGTTTGAAAACTCGTTTTTTACTTATTTTATTTTCTGCCTTTTTTACGTTAACTAAATTGGCAAATTCTGCATTTTTCCTGAAACAGATTTATCACTAATCATATCGATGAAAAATTTTCCGATGATTTTCCCGCTTTTACAGGTTTTCCATGGAGTTTTCCACAAATGCAACTTTATGCAACTCATTTCGGTCTACAACTTTGTCTTAGGTTGCAAAACGCTCAAACGCTTCCTTGGTCGGAAAAACTGCGGAAAAGCGTTTTACATGAATTTTCTTCGATATTTCTGCAAGCTTTCACCATTGTCGGAGAGAAAGTAATGATGCCAGTTGATAGGGAACTTGATCCTGCATAATTTAGAAAACCTTTTTACCGGAAAATTTTCCGGAAAAGTCGGAAAATTCCGGAAATTTTTTTCGGAAAAATCGGAAAACTCTGCATTTTTCCTGAAACGGATTTATCACTAATCAAATTTGTACCAAATTTTCAAATGATTTTCCCGATTTTCCGGGTTTTCCATGGAAATTTCCGGTTCAAATTTTGATAGATTCAATTGATAGATTGATAGATTCAATTGTCATGAACGACATGAACGAGAGTGTCGAAAATTGTAAAAAAGAAATATATAGACAAATTCGTGTACGAGTTAAAGGGAATGGCCTCAAAAATAGAAGTTCTTAACAATTTTTCTAATTTCCATCATTGACCGATTTTAACAAGTGTTGGTTCGATTCCCGTCCGGGAAAAATAAATAATAATTGAGGGTCTTTTGGATGACTATAAATGTTGTACCAGAACTTCAAATTCTGCATGAATATAAACCGAAAATCTTATTCCAGCGAGAAAGGGACCCATATTTCTGCATGAAAACTTCGATGAATTTTACACAGGATGTGCTAGGCTGGGTAGTGATGCCTATGTCGATGAAAACGTCGATGAAAAATCATCTATGAAAATTTCGATGTATGATAATCGATGAAAAATTCGATGAATGATCTTCGATGAAAATGTTGATGAATAAACATTGAAGAAAACGTCAAGATTATGCCCCGTTGAAAATTTTGACGACCAATCAATGGCTACAGATCCAAGGGTGATACTATATGTAACTCGAATCGAGTGAAGTTGAAATCCTTCCTATAGCTAAATTTAATGCTAAATTTTTAATTAAATAAATTTTATGTAATTCAGCTATTAGAAAATCGCATGAATTTTACTCGATTCAAGTTCTATAGTAGCGCCCCAGCAGAAGGAAATGGATTTTGGGTAGAAAAGGAAGTTTACTCGGTTACCGATACCAGGAAAATATTTAGAAATTTGGAAAATTTAAACAAATACTTGTAAAAGAGTTACACGTACATTTCACATAATAATAATAATAGTAATTAATTTCCTCAAGAAAATCACTTTTTTATCACTTTTTAATTTTCACAACAACACATAACCTGATTTAAACTTGAGAATTGAAACTGCAACGGTATTTAGTCAAATGACTCATCAATGAAATTTCAAAATCATGTACGGATAGGCATCCTGACCCTAACATGATTTGAACTTCAAAGTGGGGTTTCGCTTCTCTTCTGGTATACATATGTATTTTTCATTGCTACTTATTATCCTCGATGAATTCCTACATGTCTACTTTCATACATGATCATTTTTCCGCGCATGATTGGTTAGGTGAATGTAATGCTGAGTTTTGTTCTAACACCGGGACTAAACTCATTTATATACTTCGCATTCATATGATGAGCAAATAAATGATAGCCTTGTGAATAAATCAAATTGTTCATCGCTGAGCGTAATCACGATTCTCATTGGTGAGTAAATCAAAAACCTCATCGGTGAGCGTAATCATGACTGTCAGGCATGATACAGTTTTTAAATGCAGAAAATAACAGATTTGGGATTATCATGCATGTCATATGGCTGCACGAAAGTACAACTATATTGTTGTACTTTCGTGCAGGTATACGACACGCAATCGCAAACATAAAGAAATATTATTATTGCAATGCGGCTAATATATATGCCCATTACAAACAGGGCCAGACTGGGTCTTCAAATCGGTCCGGGCAAGTAATGACAAACCAGCCCACAAGGGTCTTTAAAAATGACTTTTTTATAAGAAGTAAGCAACGTAAATTGTTAGGCTGATTTCCTACTGAACCCACACCGTAAAAAATCATGAACTAATTTTGTGGAAAATTACTATGGTTAAAATAGTCACTACCACTTAAAATGTATGTACACCCATACAAATAAATATACTTGCAACAACAAAAGTGTGTATATTTCAATGTTATGTATATTTTTTGAATTCATTTATTTTTTTTCTTAAGACATGATTTATATATAAAAGACTAAGAGAATAAACAATGAAATTAAATAAATTTTAATCCACACAAAAATAATTTTAATAAATGTTCATAGGAAATAATTATACTTGCACTTCACATGTTCATAGGAAATAATTATACTTGCACTTCACATGTTCATAGGAAATAATTATACTTGCACTTTGCAAAATATATTTAAAGTGAACAAAGGATGCCTACTTTTGTAAATAAGGAATACGTACGTCGGTACGACTTTAGTAGTGGGTGTGACCACCTGAGGCTTGAATAACTTCTTCCATGCGTTGAGGCATTGAACTAATAAGATTTCTAAGTTCAGAAATGGGTATTTCATTCCATATTTTTGTTATTTCCGATCGAAGCTCTCTCAGGCTATGATATTGTCTTCCATTGGCATAAATCAGGTTGGACATTATTCCCCATACGTTCTCGATCGGATTCAGATCGGGACTAAGTGCTGGCCAGTCCATAGTTTCAATATTTTTCTTCCGAAACCATTCGTGTACAACGCGTGCTCGATGAATTGGTGCATTATCTTGTTGGAAAATCATAGGTGGATCAAACAAATCATCTAAAAAATTGATAAGCACTTCATCTAAGATATTGATGTATGCAGAAGAATCCATTTTATTACTAATGAAGCATATAGGAGTTCTTCCTGTATGGGAAAAAGCTGCCCATACCATAATATTGCCTCCTCGAAAGTTTCTGTGCAAGCCAACTTCTTTGTTTTTGCGATTGTCGTGCCAACATCGTTGATAACCGTCAGGACCATCCAGAGTGAACTTTTTTTCATCACTGAAAATTACTTGTTTCCACTGATCGGTCCACGACAAATGTGCTGTCGCAAAGTGAAGTCGTGCCTTTTTATGACGTTGTTGCAATTGAGGTTTACCTTTATTTTTAATCCAAGTAAGGGTACCGGAATTATGTAAAATTTGTGCCATACGTCTGGTAGAAACAGGTAAATCTAACTCACGTCGAATATCCGAAGAACTAAGTTTCTTTGAGCTCGCAGCTCTGATGATTTCCCGTTTTTGGCGTGAGGATATAACTGGAGGTCGTCCCGGACGTTTTGTTGTTGCATACAGGGGTCCTAATTTTAGCGCATTTGCTACCCCGATGTCCGATCTGTTTAATCGCCTGGCGATATCCCTATTAGAAAGTCCACACTCCTTGTATGCCATCACTCTTCCTATCTCTTCCTTAGAAAATGTTGTACCACGTGGCATTTCTGTTGAAAACGTTTTAAACTTGAAATAAGTAAATTTAATTGCAATACAAAACACAAATAATGCTCACTGTAAATTTCTTTGAAATCCACTCACAAATAAATGACTAACTTAACAGAACTCGCCCTTGAGATTGAATGCAAGTATACTTATTTCCTTCCATTTCAAACTTTAACTGGGCAAAATTGCACGAAGAAAATATTCATATGGCACGATAGTGCGCAACGGTATTTAGATTGACGAAACAAATGCTATACGACCAAATGCGCCTGATCGCAGTTTTGTATTAGTTAGTTAACACGTTTCTTGTTGGTGCAAGTATATTTATTTCTATGGGTGTATATACACATAATCATTAAGAAATTAAATACTTTTTACGTAATCTGCAAACTTTCTATTTTTAATTGGAAAAATAAGTAAAGTAAGTAATTTTTTAGATAATTTATGTGATTTTACATTTAATTACACAAACATTTTGTATCGTACTGTCAATTTGTGCAAAATTACATACAGTACTGTGATTTTACATTTAATCATATAAAACTTTTGTATCGTACTGTAAATTTGCGTGAAATTCCATACAATACTGTAATTTGCATTGAATTCCCCATATTTAAAAAGGAAATTTCAATAAAACATAAGTAATGAATTTTGCATTTATCTCTATTCTTTCCTTCAGTACTCTGTTCATGCTCATTCGTTTATCAGGATGTGTTGCTATGCTATGAATCATTGTACGGGAAATTGTATCAGAATGTGGTCGCCGATCAGTGTATAGTTTAATTTTGTGGAGTGCAGTTGGTGATGGATTAATAAACATAAAACATGTAAAAAAATTTTACTAGTTTCGATCCTAACAGTTACCTTAAAAACCTTTTAAAAATCAAAAAATATTTTTAGATACGCAGTATTTTTATAATTGAATTTCGCTAAAAAACTCAATCATGGAAATACTGCATACCTACAAATATTTTTCACTTGTTTATGTATGTAATTTATTAATTTCCGGCGAAACATTACTTTGGCAATTGAAATAAATTTCATAAATTTTGGTCAATTCACATATTGTGCACTTCACATACGGAATTGAAGAAGTCATAAATAATGTCAAATCACATTAAACTTATGTAACTTAGTTCCACAGCATGATGTAACTTTACATATCCCGTTTTACATCGGAAATTGAAAAATGCGTAAAGAATGTAAAATTACATTCAACTTATGTAACTTAGTTCCACAGCATGATGTAATTTTACATATCGCATTTTACATCGGAAATTGAAAAATACATAAACGATGTAAAATTACATACAGTGCGAAATTGCTTTACATAAGGTTATGCAGTGCGCATAAAGTTGTGTAAATTTCCGCTACCATTGTTGGCAATTTGTTGCCTATTATAGTAGCGGAATTTTCAATAGATATTTTTTACGGTGCAGCCCAAGGAGAGCAAAATAACGTTTTCTATGGATATTGAATTCTATGCTCAATAAGAAGAAAGAAAAAAGAAATTTATACAAGAAATATGTATGCACAGAATATGTGTAAGAGTGGTTGGCCCTTTAACACTTAAAATTATAACTAAAATGAGATTTCTCTGTGGAAACAGTATCCGAGAGACCAGCAATTTTACGTATACAGCTGTAACAAGGGTCAGACAAGTGTGATAGACGTTGAAGCGGACGGGCACCGCCCGTTAAAAAAGAAAATTATTGCGGGCGAAAAAATAATATTAACAATATTTGCCTGTGACAAATATAAATAAATTTTTTTGATCTCGATTTGAATTTACTCGCTTGACAAGGCTGAGGTTGGTTCGTGACATAGAAGAAATTTTTGCCAGTGCTACAAAGTTAGTTGAAGATATGGATATACCAGTAAACGTTAAGAAGCAAGAAAAAAAAAGCGACTCGACCTTTATGAATAACAAAATTATGAGTGATTCCAATATTGCCGCAAAACAAGAGCCTCATACACCAATTTTTGAATCGATTGATGTTCTTTTATTCTAACTGATGAGGAGATTCGATATGTTGGAACAAATTTTAGAAGATTTTGGATTCCTTTCTGGAGATCTACTTAGCAAACTGTACGACGATAGTCTGAGAAAAGCCGATTTTGGATTTGCTTCAATGAATTCATGACTATAGCTCTCAAAAAACGTATCTAATGTCGATTTCCATTGATATTTTACAAAAAGTGCACGCCAATAAAAAACAAACGAGTTCAATGGAACAACTTTTAACACGTGTAATTTGTCAGATTGACATTTTCTGGAAATAAAAAAAAAAAAAAAACACCGAGCGAAGTATGGCACATTATAATTATGAGCACAGAAATTAAATTTTTAATAGGATTTACCATTTTATTTTATTAATTAAATGGTTTGTTACAACTTTATCTTGCTTTAAAATTAATTTCACTTGACATTTGTTTTGACATTCAGCAGAGGCATTTCTCAGAGATAGATGTGTGCGTTTTGAGATGTAAGGTCATTTTGACGTAAACTTTTTCTAGCAGTTCAAGGCAATGGAACAATTTCAGTGTAGCACTGCATGAGAAGTGTAACAGTTCTGCTAGGAAACGTGATAAGGTTCAGGTTTTTTGTAAAATTGCCAATGACGATAGCTTGAAGTTAATAAAAAATTACCTGTGATCTTCAATGGGTCAAAAAAGAGTGTCAAATGTGGCTGTTTTGTAAACCGAAAAAGAAATGCCAGAGTCAATTGATAGGTCACAATAGTTAAAATTATTTAAAGTTATGTTGAGAATTTTATGGATCAGAGGCGCAAATTTATACGTTTACCTCAGGCGCCAAAACGAGTTGTTATGGCTCTGCGTGAAGGAACTGAGGAAAGAAGTGAACTCATAAGCCCTTTCCCCTACTCTTCATTTTTGAAATCTTTTTGTAACCGCCTAGAAATTCAATCGCCGAATATAGTAACAAAAGCAATGCCACTGCTTCAGCAAACGTGGAAAAATTCAGACTATTTCTAATATTTGGGTACTTTCTAACACTGGAAATTTGTCATAAGTAAAACTTGACTGTAATATACCATGACCATGTATTTAACTTCAAAATTGATTTACATGAAATGAATAATTATAGCAAACCTTTGAAAGCCTTCTGATGAAAAACACATTTTTCGTGCGTTTTTCGAAATAAAAATGATATGATGCAAAAAATAATGTAAAATCCTTTAAAAAAAAGTAAATGCTTTTGAAGCCACGAGAATGCCAAATTTGCCATATATGTATAATGCTATCTTGGCAACAATCACTTTGTTCCGCGTCTAGTCAGTGTTTATAAGTTGTGGGACAGTTCTGAGTATTTTTAACTCAAAACTCTCCTCTGCCCAGATGGCCTCGTTGCCGTGGGCCAATTAGGTTTATTGTATTAGGATTTTAGGTTATGTAATAAAGTTTTTTTTTTTTAATTTCAATTCAATTTCATAGCTCTCCTCCCACCGCAGCCGCAACATTTGTGGTAAATACGTGTGGTCGCGTTAATGTGGAAACTACAGAACCATCGGGCTACCGCCCGATCGCTCGTACTGCCAGTCCGGCTCTGATTACAAATATCAACAACAAATTGGTTATTTTTTTACTTTTTTTTCTAAATTGGAATATACTATGCATAAAAATATAAAAAATTACTTACGAATGACTAAAAAATACTTAAAATACTTAAACTTAACTGTAACTGGACGACTTCCATTACTATTTACTTTAAATTACATTTCACCGTCCTCGCTTTGCTTTCATAAAGGAATGAAGAAAAAAGATAAAATTCAGTTCGCACTTCGAAGGCGCATAGCAAAAGACAAAGGAAATTTTTAGCGCAACACCATTTATCTCCCTTTCATTCGTAATTAGATGCACAAGACTTACATATCAGTATCCATACCAATTTATTGATGATCTGATAGATGAGTTGGGGAAGAATCTCATCGAGGCGCTCAGTAAAAAAGTTAGTGTCGTACGACCACATAATGTACACTCACATTGTGGTATTTGACTAAAAAGTTGTCTTAGTTAACATAAGAGCTCCCACCCGCAACGGTACTAAAATTTTGTAAACTGATGAGCGTTGTCTACCACCCTGGTAGCTAACGATCATCAGTTTACAAAATTGTAGTACCACCCTGGTAGCCAACGATCATCAGTGTACAAAATTTTAGTACCGGTGTCTACCACTCTAGTAGCCAACGCTCATCAGTTTACAAAATTTTATTACCAGTGCTGCTAGGGGCTTTTGATCACTAACATAACTTTTTAGTCAAGTGATTTATACTGAGCATCTCGATGAGTTTCTTTGCCAACTCATCTATCAGCTCATTAATAAATTGATATGGATACTGATCTGTATGTCTAGTGCATTCCATGCACGAGTGAAAGGGAGACAAATGGTGTTGAGCAATCATAGAATTACGAAGTATACATATAAATGAGTTTAGTCCCGGTGCTATAACAAAATTCAGCATTATATTCATCCAAACAATCATCATGAGCTCATCAGTGCGCTCATGATGATTGGGCTACCAGGGCAGGGTTTGTGGTTAGCCTTGTGTGCTGCTGATTGTTGCTTTTGGGATAGTGATGTGGTGCCGCTAAAACTTACCGCCTGTATAAGGCTGATCGTCTGTTTGGGGCAGGGTGTGGTGTGGGTGAAAATGTTAGACATAGCGTTACTGTGAGCGTTGTATCTGCATCTGATGTCTCTTCTGATTTTCCTTGAGTTACCGTTGCGTAGTGAAAATTTTTCATAGCGTGTGTATATAAGCCACCTAGAGTGTCCTTCTTATCATTCTTCTATGATTCATTTATGTTTTTTTCAAGCCAGTATACTTCCATTCTTAACCTTTGATGGAAAATTACTAGAAATGTACTTTTTTATGGTACGGGTATAGCTGTAATTAATTCTGCTCCCACAAGATATCCTCCCTGTGGCAGATCCTTATTAGATTTTATTGTTACCAACCAAGCTGATATCCTTTTGGAACAGAAATAATTTACCTTGCCTGGAATTACCGACCATGAAGCGATTTGTGCTACTTTTAGTTTTGATGTCCCGCGTACTTCATTACTTATTTCCTATCGCGACTTAAACGATATTGATATTCCTAACCTTTTAGACAGAGTTATTGCAATTAACTGGGGGATCCTGGGATGAATAAGCAATTAAGATCCTTAATCGAGAGGGAACTTACGCCTATAAGCTTTGGAGAGCTCATAAAATCGAGTTTTTATTTTAGAACTTTAGGAAGGTTCGTAAGAAAACAACTAAAGCTATTTGTGATGTTGAAGTAACCTTAGTTCTCGTAAGCTTGATCCAACTTTACCGCCTAAAATGCTGTGGAAGAATATGAAGCATTTCGGTTTGGGAAAATCTGAGATTTTTTGTGACATTGACCCTGATGAACTCAATAACTATTTTATTGAAGCCTGTAGTTGTGTATTCAGAGATCGCGACTTTAATTTTGCAGTCTTCTATTTTTGCTGTGTCTCCCCGATCGATGTGATTTTAGCCTTTAAGCCAATCAAATCTGATTCGCTGGATGTTGATGACATTGATCTCCATTTTCTGCATATAATCTTACCCTTTGTTATATTTTGCTTCACCCACATCATTAATTCTTGCATTGCTATTTCTATATTCCCTTCTTGGTGGAAGTATGGAAAGGTTATTCCGATTAATAAAAAGCCGAAGACTCAGAGCAAACAAGATTTTCGCTCTATAAGTATTTTTCCTTATTGCTCCCATATTCTTGAGAGACTGCTCTGTCTTGAATTGAAGACCTTTGTAACAGATCAATTACTATTATATGATCTTCAGTCGGGACTTTGAACTGGTCACAGTACAATATTGTCACTCCTCGATCTTACTGACAACATCAGGTGCAACTTGGAAAATCATCTGGCGTCTTTGTTGGTGTTGTATTAATTTTAATATTCTGTACAATAAACTAAAAGATAAATTTAATTTTAGTAGTTCTGAAGTAAAACTTATTTACTCTTATCTATATGGCAGTTATCAATTTATTGAATTCCAACTATATACAGATCTCTTCAGGTATCACTCAAGGCTCAATTCTAGGCCCGCTCCTTTTTCTATTGTACTTAATGACCTGGCTAATGTACCGCGAAATGCAGTTATTTAAATGTATGTTGATGATGTTGAACTCTTTTTATTCACCTCTGTTGATGAAATTGCACATGGTATGTCCAGTATGAATGATGATCTCGGAAGACTCTTAAGTTGGTCGAATGTTAATAAACTTAAACTTAATGTTAATAAATCCCAGGCTATCGTATTTTATGTTAATCTTGTCAACATAAATGAATTGAATCCTATATTTCTAGGTAACGATGTTATTCTCTACATTGACTCAGTTAATAATTTTGGTATGATCTTGGGATAGACACATATCAAGGATGGTAGGAAGAATTGATGGTACTCTCAGGAAATTGTGGGCCCTCGCGCACTTTATTCCTCCAGATACCCGCCGACGATTAGTAAAAACTTTGTTCCTCTCTATAATTTTATGTGGCTGTCAAATATGGTGTTGTCTAGATAGTGTTAATTGAAAAAAGCTGAACGTTGTATATAATGAGTGTGCGAGGTATATTTTCAACATAAATCGTTTTAGTCACACATATCTAGGAGCAGCATCCAGGGTTGAACTCTGTATAATTATTTAAAATATCATATCTCTGTAACTGTTTGTAAATTAGTTAAAAACCAATTACCTGTGCACAACAGTGAGCTTAGTGTCCTCGCAGTAACTGTAGGCAAAGTGACAGATCTTTTTTTTGTTTTTGGTGTCAAGATTTGGACGTGACTACCCATTGTTATAAAGCGATAGACAACAATCAGCAGCTTTAAAATAGGTGCCTTAAATTATTTTTCTTGTATATATTAGGCTTTTGGCACAGCTCACTGCTTCAACACGATTCTCTTTTCTATTTTAAGTTTGCAGTGGTGTTAAATTATTAACTTTGCTAAATAATCTTGGAATTTTTGAAATTTTGAAATTTTTGAATTAGTGTTCTGTTTTCCTTTTTTTTCTCTTTTCTTCTTTCTTTCTATCTCCTCCTTAGAATATAGTTAGACATAGATTCTGTATAACTTTTAGAATTCTTATAGAGTAATTACATGTCAAGGAGCACCTGCTCATATGTAATAACTATAATTAAAGTATTTGTATTACTTATGATTACAAAAACTTTGAAAATCTCTTCCATGCTATTGGGAGTCTCAGGAAATTAGAAATATTCCTGTAAAAAGTCATGTCAGTCTTAAATTATTGTAAATCTATGTTAATTTAATATCTTCTGATCTCGTTTGCTCGGCCGGAGGGTGTAGTCGTAAACTAATAGTTTCGGTCAGTAGTAAAACGTCGGATTGCTCGCTGGGTAGCTTCAGTGCAGTAAGGGGTCATAATGACAATAGATGGTTTGAATTCGATTTCTTGTTCTACTGCTTATGGTACGTTCCTAATATAAATGTAAAATGTTTAGTTAATGTTTAGAGTGACTAAATCTAGTTAAAAGGTAGAATAGGATAGCTTTTTGTTGCACACGTAATGACTAGTGGATTTAGTTATTCATGTATGGCTTTCTGTTGCTCACGTACTGGCTAATAGATATCGTTGTTCACGTACTACTACTAGTTCTTCGTTTTTCAAGTACAGGAGGATTAGTAGGCATGGACGGATATTCTATGTTACCCCGACAAGCCAGCTTAGCTTGACAGTGATCGGGTGAGTATCTATTACAACTACTTATAATATTGATTCGAAAAGTAACTATGAATCATAAGTGGCAAATTTCCTTTGGAAAGCTTCGTAAATTGTTTTACAAATGTTTAGCCATATACATATTAATTAAAATCTAATTAAGTCAGATAAATTCCTTATAGATACCATTATCAATTGGCCCCCTCACACAAAAATCAGTTCATGAAGATCACACAAAGATCGTTCATGTGGCAACTATCTATGAACAGTTTTGTGTAAATAAAGCTCATTGCCATGGTTGGGAATCCCCGATGATCTTTCAATTTGTCTGTTTCAGGCTTTTTCAAATCTGTGAAAATATTTCTTCTACCACAATATTGCTAGCAGCGTTGCTGCAGTCTTGAAAAAACTGCTACCAAAGATTCTCTCATGACGTGTTTGTTCAAGACAGCTTATAGTCATTGTTTATATTTCCTTTTACATCTACAGCTATTATAATTCACGTCATAGCCGGCCGATTACATTTGCATAATCCGTCAGAATTTCTCAATAATGGACAACTTCGCTCAATCTAATTTTTTTTTTTTATAATAATTAGCACAAATTAATTTGCGAACGACTCGACAGGCTGGTCAAAGATTTTTGTCTTTTGATCGTCTTCGCATTTCGATCGTGTCTTGTAGATCGAATATATCGTGCACAGTGCTCCGGTTAGTTTGAAAAGAATATCGATTTTAGACTGAAGATCACTAACTTATCGTGAATACTTGAACTTAGATCGGGTTAAAGATTATACAGCAGGATCGTATTTTCGTAATTATATCAAGCAGGAGTGATTGTAACAAATAATTATTGTTTTGATGATCTTAAACCAGTTTCAAGAATTGAATATCTTTGTCTGCTGATCATATCGCGGAACGAGTTTTTCTGTAAATGTGAAGATCAAGTGTATAGATGTTCGCTCAGAATAATGTAGTTAGTGAATTATTGACACAAACGTGGCGGGTTTAATTGAATTAATTTCGTTTCCCTAGTGATTCTGTAATTAGATAATTTCACAAGTAAATAATTAGACATGGAAGTATCTTCTTGTAAAGTTGAGATATAAATTTTACACAAAACAAAAAGAAGTTGATGATGCTCTTGTGTTTTGATGCTTAAATTCTTTGCAACTGCTTAAAAGTGAAGATTGAAGAAAATGACGAAAATTTATTAGTGTATGAGTGTTGTGTTCAGTGTTTATGATCGGTTTGCAAATACATACATAGTGATTCATATTGATAGTACTGTTTTAAAAAGTTATTGGTTTATCAGTTATATTGCGCTTTTCAATATGTTGACCTTCCAGCGGCTCATTACTGCACGTTTAATAGTCACGCAAATAATTGTTATTGTCGTTTTTGGAATTATTCAGGGCCAAGTTGTCGGCTATGATCTTTTCGGTAGGTATAGTAACTAAATAAATCAACAAAAACAAAGGAGAAAGGTAAAAGTCTGCAAAGAAGAGAATGTTAACTGAATATTATAATGAGATGCGGTCATGCATATGTATGGGTTTTAGATTCATTTCTCCATTCTCTGTGGTTCGTAGTTTATTGCTTGTTCGGTTTTTGTTTGTTTGTTTTTTATTTAAACTAATATTGAACTCAGATGTAGGTATTTCTTGAACTTCGATCACAAAGAAATATGCTATTTTTGAAAAAAAAAAATCTTTTATACATATATCTTTAATGTAAAAAACTGAAATTTATAGTAGATTTATCAAGCTGGAGGGGCTGTTCATGCAACAATGTCCAGCCAGGAATAGAATATTTCACATATTTAAATGTGTAGAGAAATAGTTTGTAGTGGTTAGATATTATTTAAAAAAAATAATAAAAAGCAACACAAATATATAAACAGGGTGTTTCAATATGGGATTTTTTTACAGTTTTTCTTTCTAAAATTAACGGTTATTTTTAGAAGAAGCACTACTTAGGTGTTGTTATGACCGATTTTTTAGTATTCTCAAGTTATTATCTTTAATTTAGACTAAAGTTGTATTGCCTTATCTCTTACTATTTCGGAAATATTCTGGGACCAATTAGCAAGAATGCACGTGCATTTACTCTTCTTAATCAAAATAAAATTATTTTTCAGACCACAACATTTGTAATGATGTATATGTCGCGTGATTCATATTTTTTCGTATCTGAAGTATTGGGGAAGTCGATCAAATGTATACAAACCTGCTATTATAAAAACATTTGCTTTCAGCATGTTCTAAAATATGTTATAGTCCATTTCAGAATGCACTATCCATTTCACAATCTGTATACTCTGCTCTAGTATGCCATGCGACATCCAGTTCTTTTACTATCTATGGTTTGTGTCACACCTTTGAAAGAAGTATGAAACTGATGATATAATACCACGACGATATTTCTGATTCATTTTCCCATCAATTATTATTCCAAGTAATGTGGGTTCAAAAATTAAGATAATTATTTCTACGATTTTCTTTGTTAATTATAAAGTACCCAGAATTGTTGTCGACTTTATTTGATATGAGTACCTATACAGCTGGCATTTTATTATATACAATTCCTGTGACTATTGCCAGAGCAGAAAGATCCTTTTTTATTTTATAATTAATTAAAAATTATTTAAGAACTAAAGAGTGTCACAAGAACGCTTATCTGAATTGGCAGTTATTTGAACATAATCAAAGAAAGAAAATTAACCCAAAAGAAATTATCGAACGGTTTCTAGGAGTAAAATCAATTAAAAAAATTATTTTACATAGATAATTTATTGAAAAAAAATAATTTTTATATTTATAGATTTGTCGATTCATTTATTATTGGTGTAAAATTACATTTTGCAATAGGACACGCACAATTTTAACTACGCCACTGCCCAACGAACAATTTTTGTCTCCTATATAAAGCCCGGAGCTCTGCTAATAAAATAAATTTCACGCACTGAGAAGCCAGATATTTGTCTAACCGAAGTTCCAGGGAATAGCGGTAGACTCTTATAGCGCTAAAGTGGAGAATTCCAATCAGGGAATAAAATTTTGTGTTGATATAGGAAAAATATTTCCTATAATGTACCTACTTATGTCGTAATCTCATATTGATGCTCAGAGCTTATATAAGACTTAATGTATTCCCTATTGTAGAAATTTAATGTTATGACGTTGTTGTAGGTCTTCCTAAATTGGTCTACTTCATTTATATAGGAATTAAATATATCCCTTTGTGATAACTTATTTAGGAGCAAAAAAATCCTATATAGGAAAAGTGATCCTAATGTAAAATCATTAAAAGACAATTAGGTACCTGCGGTAAATAGGGCCCAACTAATATGAAAATGTTATAAATAAAGTATTTGGTGATATAGAACTACAAAAACAAGTTTTTCGTGAAGTTTATTTATTTGCACAACGAAAAAAATAGAAAAACTATAATAGAAGTGTGTATTTAAAAAATTAATTCAGATTTATAAAACCCTTTCCATGGGCATTTTAATAACTCCTTGGCAAAAATTAAATTTTTCAATATCTTAATCAGCGGAATGATCCCCATTAAAATTGCTAAAACTAAGAAAATCAACAAAATTCGGTAAATTTTGATAATTTCGAATAAAAATGAGCCCTTTTACTCACCAGGGGGATAATAAGCTCCTAACAGCTTTAGTTATAAATTTCTTAACGTAGAAACAACAGAGTAAATCCAAATAGTCTTCATTCTTTGGAACAAAAATTTTGTCACAATCATAATCCTATATAGGAATATTAATTTCATTGAAAATTTAGGATAGGTATGGAAATAGGACCCACTGTCTACACCAGTGGGCGGTATAAAGGGTTTTCCAATAAGAGGTGTTATTTTGATATTCAAAGCAAAATGACATTTTTTGAGATCAATGATCGGATCTTTACTTCATTATAACGAGGAAGGTATGCCGTTAATAATGGAAAGTAACATCAGCCAAATGACCACCACAACCACGCCTACAGGACGATATCCTTTTCATAAAATTTTCCATAATCAAATCGGAAAGTGGCTACCCTATGTCCTCAATAGCCTCACGAATTCCATCTTTGAGGTCTTGAATCGACGCTGGGCTGTTGGCGTAGACATTCTCTTTCACGTGGCTTCAAAGGAAGAAGTCGCAAGGTGTTAAGTCACAAGATCTCGGTGGCCAATTTTGATCACCTCTTCGAGAGATAACATGGTCCGGAAACTTTTCCCGTAAAAGATCAATGGTTTCGTTGCTTGTATGGCACGTAGCGCCGTCTTGTTGAAAGTAAACGTTATCCAGATCAACACCATCCAATTCCGGCCATAAAGAATCATTAATCATCTGTCGATAGCGCAATCCATTCACCGTAACTGTTGCTCCAGCCTCATTTTCGAAAAAGTAAGGTCCAATGACCCCGCGGGACCATAAACCGCACCAAACAGTCACACGTTGAGGATAGAGAGGCTTTTCAACAATAACTCTTGGGTTTTCCGAGCCCCAGATGCGACAATTTTGCTTGTTGACGAAGACATCGAGGTGGAAATGGGCCTCATCACTCAAGATGAGTTTTCGATGGAATTCCGGATCATTTTCATGCATTTCAAGGACCCAATCAGCAAAGACTCGACGTTGTTGATGATCGACCGGCTTGAGTTCTTGTGTTAACTGAACTTTATAAGCCTTAAGACCCAAATCTTTATGCAAAATACGGTGTAATGATGTTTGTGGAATGCCTAATTCCAAAGAACAATGAGGAATGGACAAATCTGGGTTTTCTTCAACACTTTCGGCTACATCAGCAATATTCTCGGCTGTTCTTGAGCGACGTGCACGGGTTTTATTCTTCACATCACTATCTTGTCCCGACAGCTCGAATTTTTCTACCAATTTCTGTATTGCGGTTCGACAAGGTGCTTCACGACGACCCAAAAATGTTCGAGTTATACGAATCGTCTCTGCCACATTTTCACCATATTTATAGTGAATTTTAATAATTTCAGTGCATTGTTGAGACGTGTATCGTTCCAGTTTTATTAATGGCGTAGTATCTGCTTGTCAAATGTCAAAAAATGACAGCTCCAAAAATGACATCTACCGAAATAACGGGCTAATTAAAATAACACCTCTTATTGGAGAACCCTTTATTACATATGACAAGATTTTACAAAATTACTCATTAATCAAATAAACACCGAAATCATAAACTACATTACCTATCGATCAAACTAACAATTTACTACATGTGAAAATAGTAATTAAACAACAGAACTTATTATTTTGTCTAGGCGAAAAGAATAACTCCAAGCAGCCATAATCCTCTCGGTGACGTACCGTTCGCTACTGGCAAGATGGCGGCGCGAGCTGCCGGACGCCCCCTAGACGGCATTTGTGGACATAAAGTATGAGGCTGCTGCGATTCATTTTAGTAGGAATTGTTAAATGTGGGCCTTATTATTCTCCGGGCTTTATTTGCTGCAGGTACCTTAAATCCTAGTTTTAAGTCTACAAATTTATTATTCATGTGGAACTTATTATGTGTCCGTAACTTAGAGTCCTATAGCTGGTTTTCATTTAATACAAAAGATGATATTATAAAATATGATTAACATATTATGAGGAACCAATTTTTTAATATTAAAATTAATTTTTCACATTTCATATTTACCAACGATTTAAATTTTACTGTTAGTATTTAATACGCTAGATCGGAAAATAACAAAGCGCCTCAAAATAAATAAATAAATAAATAGAAAGTTTAAATTAGCATGGTTAAAAACAGTTCTGTTCATTTGGTTCTCCAAATATAAATGGTTCTAATGTGTATTTATCTATTTTTCTATAAATTTATCAATATGTCATTATTTTCATGTTTCTAAGCCTTAGAACATACAGGGTGATTCAGATCAAGATACCTTCCGGTATACCACGCGTTTATTGCTTGTATGCAATTTTATGAACTAGCTTGAATGTACCAATAAACCTCCACTGCTGAAAATGATACAGGTATTGGCATGCGGTTTTTTTCCCAGTGATAGAGGGTAGGTGGGGCATTAATAAGAAGTAATAAATTTGGGTTACATGGAAGAAACTTTTTGAAATAAATAACGGTATTTATGAAATTTGTGTGTAAAAAAATCAAAATTTTGGAAATATTTGAGAATAATTTAAATATGCTTAATTATAAAATACAGAATAATAAACTTTTCGACAGCTACTATTTTTGGCTATTTAATAAGCCACAAACAACCAAAATCACGAAATTTGGTGATATCTTCAGTTGGTTTCTAGGGGGGGGGGGGGGGGCAATTTTTTGATCAGCTGAGAGAATCACGTGGTATACCGGAAGCTGCCTTGATCTGAATCACCCTTTATATGAAGCAGGAATGGGTCTAGTGAAGCCGAGCCTATACGTGTTGCAGTATGTCTACTTTGTAGTTATATTGCAGTAGTGGCGGTAAATATTATACTCATAACTGGGGGCACGTTAAATCCTCGTGGCGGAAAAATTTGAAAATGTTGTTTTAATTTGGTTTTATCTTTATATTTCAAAAACACGATTTATTGAGTATTCAAAAGCAATTGAAAATCAATTGGTATAGATGGGCTGCACTCTGGGAGCACGAGTAAGAATCGGCTGTTGTGCTAACTATTTCTGCTTGATATTTATTTTTAGGAATTAAAAAAATAAACTTCGATCCGCTGTTAGCGATTTATTTAAATTAATGATTTTATCTTTTCAAATGGTACAGCCAGAGTGACAACGATAGTTGAAAAGCTACGCTACTTCGCTAGTGTTAGTCTTCGGCACTACATAGATAAATGTATACAGATCTATATTATTATATGCACGTACAAGATGATAAAGCGAGGCATTACATAAACAAGATAATGTGCAATTGTATTTGTTATATATGTACAAAAGTATAAGTTACATATATTGATCACATGTGTATTTTAGCGGAAAACTGTTGTAATTTGTATAAATAGGATGTAAACAAAGGACATCTCTATACTAGCTAGATAATGAAATAATTAAATTTAAATCATTTACAGATCTTACACCTTTAGCCATAGTATAATAAGATTGTGAACCTTATTGCACTGTTAGCAGGAGCGAATACAAGGGGGTAGGTGTAAAAATGTAAGAAGTTAACAAAAGTATCTTATCTGTTACTGTGGGCAATATGTTTCAACCATTGGAGCCTAGATTTTCAAATTATTTATAATTTATTTCAGTGCCACGTACATCAGACGCTATTCACTTAGAGCATAAGAAAGTTGTTAGATACCATAATATCTCAAAAATCCACTTCTTAGTAATTTAAATTAATAAAATCGCTCTATTGAAAGTGGAAGACTAATAAAAAATTAAGAAAAAAAACAATATAATTTACCCAAAATTGTATACACAGAAATGATACTAATTCAAACTTCTTACACGATCCCAAATTTACCATAGGAATGAAATTTTAATAAATTACTTTTAAATAGGCTATTTCACATTTTCCTTTAATTGATTTATCCACTGAAATGAGAATATTCAGATAATTTTCCAAATGTCTCGTAAATTTTTTTTTAACCTACCGCCATTTTCTTAATGCCGTTTGACTTTGACAGCTGTTTTTTCACGTCAAAAAAAATTTTTCTTAAAAATAAGTACACTACAAAAATTAAGTTTTCATATTTGCTTTAAGATGATTCAGTAATATTTGGTATTATTAGTTAAAAGTAAATGGATTAGAAATAATTTATGAATATTTGTCTTGCTTTCCACGGCCCAGTTGTTCCTCTATAACTTCGGAAACTTTTTATTTTATTTTTAGTTTTATTTTTTGACTATCAGAACCAGCTTAACACAAGCTCGCTATAGTGACACGTTTAATAGATAAATGGCAGCAATACATGCTTTTCATAATTTAGTCGGTTTTAGTATTAGTATGTTAAAATAAACATAAGCCGAACACCGGACAAAATTACATGCAACATAGAACAAGAAAATTTAAAAAGTTAAATAGAACAAAAATTCTAAATATCACATAGCCGTTTTTTTAAAACATGGTTCGTACGTGCTGAAGTTAGACCTTGAGGATATAATATGTAACAGAGGTAGCCTTCTCAAATTGTGTTCAAGAAGTGGTTTCACAAAGCAAGTGTACAGACGTAATGTTATGGAGGGATTCGAGAGCTCTAGCGATCACCATTTTACAAAGCCGAGCATAGAAGTACTCTTTGATACCATGTGGTTTATGTCGGAGTTAAAATTCAATGTGTGGTCGCATTTGACACCTAAGTCACAGAGAGAACTAACATGGCGAATCGAGGAATACGAGAATCCATAATCATACGTGATAAGATTCAGATTTCTGTAGAATGTCATAACCTCACATTTGTCTATATTGAGTATCAAGTTATTGTTTTTACACCAATCGTAAAATTTGTGAAGGTCACTCTGTACATGCTCACAATCGTTAAAAGATTTAATCTGAGCGAAAAGTTTAATATCGTCAGCATAAATCAAAACTTTGCAGTGCTTTACAATAGGGACATTGTCGTCAATAGATAGAATAAAGAACAACGGTCCTAAATAACTCCCTTGAGGTACGGCAGACGAAGCCTTCAGGACTCTTGAGATGGAATGTCGAAATAAGATTTGATATGTTCTGTTATCTAAATAAGACTCCGTCCATTTAAGAAATGTTAGAGGAAACCCATACTTTTCCATTTTAAAGAGTATCATGGATTGAGGTAACTTATCGAAAGCTTTGCTAAAGTCTGTATAAATACAATCTGTCTGAAAGCCTTTTGCAAAACCGCCAATGGTATCTGAGACAAATTCCAACAAGTTAGTGGTTGTAGACCTGCCTGAAAGAAACCCATGTTTGTTTGAAGAGAGTAAATTTTTACAGGAGGTTGGTAGTTAAGAATAATTTAGGCATTCAAGATAGTTTTGCAATAGGCCTATAGTTAGAAATTTCATTTTTACTACCTTTTTTGTGGATAGGTATGATAAAGGAATTTTTCCATAGTTGGAGGAAACAATCACTATCGAGCGAAAATAATTTTCAACGGAGCTACCAGGGTAAGGCAGCAAGGCTTAAAAAAGGCTGGAGGGATCGCATCCGGATCCACTGTGAAGTCATTTGGAAGCCCATTAATATGAACGATTATATCCTCTTTTGTAATTGAAGGGATAGTGAATGAAACATTATGAGTGTCGTTCATATGACTGAAGTTGCTATTTTGAGGTTGAAAATTTGACGAGGAAAAGGCATTGTCAAAAAGGAATCAAACATTTTACAATATTCAGACGATATTGGGATGATTGTCTATTTTTTTTCTTCGTATTAATAAACTTAAAAGAGATCCGTGGGTCACTAAATAATTTGGCACACATGCTTTGAATATATTCATCATAAAGTATAGAGGAAATCTCTAGAATGTCAGGAAATTGTTATGACATATAATGTCTTTGTCATCAACAATATTTACGGACTCTGGAGTTATATCGCAACAAAGTATGTATAAGTCAAATTATAAAAGAGAGACAACTTGAGAGCGATAAGTTCGATGTCGAGAGTGTTGAAGAAATTGGGAAGCTCAATTTGACTGCAATTAATGTGGTTTTTACAAGCGAGCAGGACGCCACCGCCACGAGCTTCAGAATCAGTATGTCAATCTCTTCTAAAAATATGATAAGAATTGTGTATCGTCGTTATGTAGGGATTCAATTATTCCCGCACACGATACAAAAATTGGGCAGATTACTATTTTTCCTAGTAATCGCGTTCACTTTAACCTAAAATTTAGAAGTTTCCAGAAAAAGTTAGGAGTTCCGTGGGACATTCCTCTATTGCCGGTTTTGTTTTAGTGATTTCTTGTTGTTGTTTTTCTCGAAGGCAAAAATGGAATTTGATGAAAAGTTCAATGATGTAGTCGACAAATTTGCAAACCAGTTTATAAAACAAATTCGAAAAATTTCAAATGTGAACGCATTTTATATAAAAACATTTTTTTTCAATTCGTTACACTTGACGCGACGCTAGTTTTGCGTCGAAAACTCCAATCTAGCACTACTTTTTCGGATTATCATACAAAATCGGTGTTACGAAATTCCATTAAAGAATAATTAACAGCAAAAAGTTAAACATGAGTTGTCAACAACGCTTTTTTCTTTTATAAATCAGCACAATTTTTGGAAATATTGTTTTTTATCATTGTTTGGGGTCAAAATTTATGTAATTAATTTTAAATACATTTCCAGTATAAAACGTTTTGCATGTGCCAAGCGGAGTTTTTTTTTTTTAATTTAAATTAATTAAAAATTTTCTTAGGTCAATAATGATTCAAGATTAACTTGTTGCAAACGATTTAATCTAAACATTCATTACCTTATGCCGTGACATCCTGATAGAAAAAGTCGCATAGGTTAAAGTAAGCCGCATTCAATTTCAATGTTTTGACACCAATTCAGTGAATCAAAATACTTCGTTCTAAATTTAATTTATAATCGAATTATTTATCTTATGTTTTTTTTTTATTATTTATGGATTTTTTTATAGTTTAATTTTGTTTAATTGCTCTGCTTTTATTCTTGCTGATTATTTTAAGAATTCTGTTTTGATTTTATTATTCGAAGAACATTTAACTGACCTTTAGAATAATTAAATTTTTATGGATACTTAAATTGATAGGGTAATGTGGGGCGCAATCGACACTAGTTTTTCAATTGACATTTTTGAAGACAGAATAAATTCTTTTACAAAACTGCATATACCTACACAAATATAATTAAAACATTTATAATTATATTAGTACCTACACTACGAGTAAGAAACTAAAGGATAGGCCATTGTGTGTTATATGACATTTTTGCGTGCCGAACGTGATGATTTTTCTCACTTTCTAACATATGGTTACATCTCTATCTACATGTATCCTAGGTGTCACTTTTGTTTATGTTGATGAATGAAATTTACCCTAGCAAAGGTTAAAATTGGAAGGATATTAAATAGAAAAATATTCACATTATTTTATGTGGAAATTTAGTAATACTGTATTTATTATTTTTTAATAATAAACTTGAAATTAGAATATTGGTAAATGTTAGTAATTTTGATAAAATTACTTAATTTATAATATATTTTCTTGATATAGATTTAATAAAAATGAAATTTTAATGCATACATGCTGGTATAAAATTTTGTCTCATCCTTTCAAAATCCGCGCCAAAATCGCATTCATAATTTTGTTTCCGTCTGAAATGCTAATTTTTTATAGTATTCCTATAAACTTACACATATATGAAATTGGCACGAAAATTGTTGATGATAGGGCCCTCCTTTAGTTACTTACTCGTAGGTTTTGACAGTTAGAAATTTTTTTTAACGAAGTGACCAAACCACCCCATTGTGGGGTATATTCGTCCAATGGTGGGGCACATTGTTTGAAAAGTTAAAAATACGATTTTATTATAGAAAAAATTATAGAAAAAAATAATGAAATTTCATACATTATTAAAAAAAAAAAACCTTCTGACAAAACATAAAGTAAAATATTCATTTTAAATATCGAAAAAATTAAATAAATATATCAGATAATCAAATAAACCTGATTTATTTATTTTATATAATATTTTGATAAGTCGATATCAAAAAATATCTTTCTTTGCTCTCGATGTACCTTGTGGAGGAATTGGTTCTGGTAATTTATATATTTATTGAATCTGTCCTTCAAATATAATAATCTTACAGACTTGCATAGTATTATTACGTAAACAAAAATTGTTCATTATTGCCTTAATCCACTTTTAACAAATAAAATTAATTGTAAAAAAAGAGAACTAATAATTTCGTAACGGCAAAGAATTTTCGAAAATCATACAAAAATGTAAAAGTGTTGAGAAGGAATTGTAATTAGATACACAATTTGATATTGGTTCGTGATATCCATAATTGGTTCTATGCTGAAGTCCATACAACAGATTCCTTGAACGTATCGCTCTTTCAAGAGCATAGATATTAATTAATAAAAGCAATTCGGATGATTTTATTCTAAACGAAAGTATCTTTCCAAAATATATCACAGGAATCTTCGTGACGAAGTTTCAGACTTGACAGACCAAGCAATTTACATTTCACAATGTATGATGGTGAGTTGTCATTTTGGTAATTTCTTTTCCATAAAACCAATGTTGTAAATGCTTTTTGAATAGATTCAGTACGATCAATATGTACCTATGTTGTAATATGGACACCATAGACGATGGATGCATATTCAAGAAAAGATCTAACGAGCGAAAAGTATAGGGTCTTGAAGGTCTGAATGTTTTAAAGGGATATCTAAACTGCATCTCGATTAATTGATAATAGTGTTAATGTGTGAGGTAAATGCCAATTTAGTGTCAGAAATAATTTCATTACCACGTCATCTTGATATGAAAGAAACATCTTCAATGCTGGGTTCAATGAAGATATATTTTCCGACACATTTTCTGAAGAATTTTACGCTGAATAAATTTTTTTCAATAGAAACAATTTCGCAAACGTAAAAGACTTTCCGATTTAATGCAAATTTCGTTAGTACAAAATTATTTACCGATTAAAACTTCATCAGCAGCTCAATAGCGTGGCGTGAACTTGTGGCGAGGGGAAGTAATCAGATTATAATTTTACAAAAGCGTTAAATAACCATGCGCTCAAATGTTATTGCAGCGGCTCTAATAAATTATCTATGCCACTCCTGACAGCTGCTTGCTAAGAACTCCAGGAGTAAATTTTTGAAGAAAATAGGCAACTGCAACAGTGACCTGCGTCGACTGTGCGAAGGGGAAGATGAAGCCACGAAGCATAACATATGTGAGTATCTTGCGCTGGCAACTTTAAGATTGAAAATCTTTGGAGAAACGTCTCTCCAAATAAGGTTTGCAAGCTAACCCTCATGGCAATAATCGAGCACGTAAAAGTAATAAATTTAACTTAACCACTCTAGAGGAGGACACAATAGATCAACTCTGGTGGCTGTGTCTAGAAGGTCTTATTGGACTAGTCTCTCCTACCCTTAAACTTTAGCTTCAACACAAATTTCTCAGAATATGGAGAGATACTTGAGACTGTTCTAACGCACTGTGTTAGTTGTGTGGTAGTAATGGTATTTGAGCTTTATAAATGAAACTTCAATCGACTCTCGAACCTCGACCCTCGAACCTAGACTCTCGAATATCGACTCTGGAACCTCGACTCCCGAATCTCCACGCTCGACTCTCTACTCTCGAATCTCAACTCTCGAATATCGACTCTCAACTCGAATATAGATTCTGGATACTCGACTCTCCAATTAAGAATCACTACGCACGAACCTCGACTCTCTAATATCAACTCTCGAATATTGACTCGTGAATCTCGACTTTCGAATCTCCACGCTCGACTCTCTACTCTCGAATCTCGACGCTCGACTCATATATCGCACACGGCACAAATTGCACAACCGCAAGGGTGGATTTTAGCACCTCGACCCCAAAACCCCCAACTCGTAAGAGAAGTTTGCTCTATCGGAAAGCTCCCAATTCACTCGTTCTAAATAAAAAACTCCATGTAAAGCCATCCACTTTTACTACCCTAAAACACTTTCGTCACGAACGGATCTCTCAGGTGGTCAGGCGCTCGGCCACAAAGTTTCTGAGCCAGGGGTCTGTAAGTTGATGGAAAGTTATTAACAAAACGCTGAGCAATCATGTAGATTTTTCTATTACTGAAGCTATTGTGTGGCTGTTAAAAGTTTACATAAAAATTAGGTACAAAACAGCAGGAATTTATTATAGCAAAATTTTAATTGGTAGAATTAGCGAAGGATAGAGAGTATCAGTGCTCGCATTTAAAAGCGGGAAAGGACATTAGGATGATCCGCGTAAAATGTCTGTAGTCTGATTTCTTGAGTGGATTAGATTCAATGAAAATGGTATCCATCGCTCCGTAGATTTTCTGGATTACATTACGATGAACACACTTATTGGCAGCAATTATTTTTATATTTACATGCCATCGTATCATTATGTACGTTATCTAATCACCTGCAGCTGTGTTCACGTGTTTCATAAGCATAGTGTCAGCAGGTTTTAGTTTGTATATGTACTTCTAACTTTAGAATCCATTTCATGTTATTGTAATTATACTTTGTAGCTCTAGTTACTATATAGTACTACTGCTATGTTATAACCAATTAATAAAAATTGTATGCACAAAGTGATAAAATAATAAATCCAACTGTGAGCAAACACGGTTGCCATCTTACTGATAGCTTTTTCATACACCTATCTATGACGGATATGAGGGGTTTATCATCATAGCTATTTTGCGTATTTGAATCGACGGTCGTCCAATTGAATACCATAGAAATACAAACTTATTCACTTTTGAAAACAGTCGAAAATTTCCTAATTTTCAGACCTATGTGAAACTTGATCATGCGTTTCGAGCGCCATCTAACTATTTTCAAAGTCACTGACTTATCAGAGAGCTTGAGTAAGATTCCATGCTTTTGAAAGAGTGAAATTTCGGCTCAAAGTCAACGGAATATTCCAAAAAGAAATATTTTCGGCTTTTCAAAAAAAAAAAAAACGGCCTGAAGAACCTAGGTATAATGAAGTTTATCCGACATAGATGGCAGTGGTATCTCTAACTTCTCGAGGCGAGACAGCAACATACTGGCCCGTTTAAACTAGGTCCTTCTTTCAATTGACTCTATGGAGCTTCTGAAGAACAGGCTGATTAAAAATTTTGCCATAAATATGAAATGATTTTGGAAACCAAAGCAACTTTGGGGTTAGGTTAATGTTTGAATGAGTTGAGGAAAAAAAAACTTTTCTTAATTTTCGATGTGAATCAGATATATGAAACAAAATTTTTCATCCACCATAATCTGCACAAAAACAAAGTATTTCACACATAATTATATAAAGCCTCGTTCCAAGAAGCTTTTTTTCTTTAATATGTTGTGCGGGATTCCGCATTATGTCAGAGTTTTCTGTGTATGTGACTTCAACTAGGAGAGAATATTTTTCATGATTATCAAAGGATATAGGGAAACTCTTAATTTCGTGCTTTAATCCACAAGGTGTAACGCAGGCCCACTCGTACTAATTATTTGATCGACTTTGAAGCGTTAACTATTGCTAGCCAGGGTTCTTGCCCATAGTGGAGAATAAGCAGTTTTGTCTCTAATTTTTGCAATGTCACATTTCATTCATTCCTCCGGTAAGTTATGGGTGCTCTACTTTTTCAGGGAGGATGAAAGGATGTACTATATGCTGATATGCTTAGATCTTTCTTTAGATTCTCTGGCCAACTTTCTGTTTTGCCAGTTTACAGCGATTTAATAGTGGTTGTTATTTCTATTCTAGATGGCTGTCAAACATTATTTTATAAGTGTTGAACATTCTCGTTATTGATGTTTTCTGGAATCTTTAATTTATTGGGGGATAAAGTAAATAAATTATTATACTTCCATACTATCTATCACTGTCCACTAACGTCATTTTATTTAACAGCTTTATTGACTAGCATACAATATAACTTTTACCTTTGTTTCAGAAGACAATTCATGTCGACTCAAAGATGGAAGCCTTGGTGTATGTACAAAATTTCCGGATTGTCAATCTCTATATTATGGAGTCATTCGTAGGAAAATTCCATATAGTGATGTAGTTCGATGTTCATTTATTGGTACCATAGAGGTAGTTTGTTGTGGTGATCAAAAACCAGAAATAACTAGACCAACTACTACAAAGTTTCCTACAAACAACAAAATAATTTTCACGTAAGTTTCATGTTTATGTTTATATTAAAAATTATATTTAACAAGAAATGCGTAAAAGCTTACTAAACTCTGCATATTAAAGTAGTTATAATATGGTTTTATTATTTGCCTTAATTTGCTTTACTATCTCCCGCAGTACAACTCCCCAAAGTGTAAATATACCAACGATACGATATGATTACGCTATGCTAGACAAAGAAATCCATTGAAATGAGGCTTTTTATAATTATGACAAAAGGGAAAATCCATTAAATTATGTTAGACCAGATGTAGAGTCAAAAAATTATGCACCACCGGAAGGTAATTTACCAGCAATACCAGAAGGAATAGATGAAAGGACGTCAATAAATATTGGTGGGCTTCAACTTTTCAAAATAACCGGTTTGAAGATCAATCAAGAATAATACCTAATATGCCAACCCAGCAGCAACGGTGTAATGTTGCATATGATCAGGGACCAACTAACCCAAATCCTTCTAATTCTGTTGGCCCAAGATTTGGAATATTTAACTGGAGAAATTCTCAGAGAACAACAGCTAGGCCAAATTCTCCATTGTCTCCAATTATAAATATTATAAAACCCATTAAAGATATTCCTAAAACAATTTTAACTTCAATTACCAATCGCAGAGTGGCTTTAGACTCTACGCTGCAAAACAACTACAATTCTCACAATAATCCTTCAGCTGATAATATAGTTTCTGGAAATCCAAATTTTGATCCATGCACACATGAACATCTTATTCAAAGCTCTCCTCCTAACAATTTTGATAAATATTGGAAGATGACAGATCTTAACAACTTATTCCAAGATCAAATACTCCTTCGATACAACAACCCCCATATAATCCAGAAAATGAATGGGGGACTGGAGACAGGATTCCTTCAGAATCTTTTTCTCAGATTACACCAACAAAAATACCAACACCAATTGATACACCTCCTTTTGAGGAACCCATCTGGAATTATGTATCAACTGAGCGTTCAACGCTAAAATCGTCTTCAGACAACTCAGGTGTAAGACCTACTCCAAAGGCATCTTTAAATTTATTTACTACCACCGACAGTCAAGTACAACGACCAACTGCCACAAATACCAGTTCACAAGAAAATACTTTGATGATTATAGACAGTCAAATTTTGGATCCATGGATGACAGATGCCATTTTGAAATCTTCAACACCTAAAAATTTGCTAGTCCAAGAAGACTATCTCATTAGTACAATAGCTGTGAAGCTTTATGAAGAAGATGATCGTATTGTTGAGCCTGCTAAGACATTTGTTGATACTAATGATTATAATATCTTTGGTAAATCAATAACGACGTCCATTCTTGGATCCATGGATGCAAGAAGCTTTTTTAACTACTTATAATATGTCAACAGCAATATCAACAAAAAACAGTTTACGGATAAATTTGGATGTCCCTCAGTACTGCGTAGGGGATCGCGTAGCTCTGACAGGTGGCGGCTCTATTAATATTTCATAAAGCTTGCTTATGCTAATTCTTTTACGCTTTCTTTTTTATTTAGTAGTAAAAATATTCGTGATAATAATGACATTTATCCTTCTACGGATGACAGAGGTACACCAGATCCAAGGCTTGATAAAAAGGGAACGGGAAGCAGAGGTAGTGGAGGAAAGGCTGATTTAGGTGAGTTTCAAGAAGAATGCCATCTATCTGCATTTTATGTGAACTTTCAGGAATTGAATATTTTTTCTTCTATAGCTTGTTCACAATACAAAAAGGACATACAAACTTCACTGAAATATAACATTTTGGACGGTACGAATACTAGTCTTGGAGAGTTTCCGCATATGGTAATAATTTGAAATTCTAATTTAAAAAAAACTAAAACAAAAATTTTGAATTTGAATTGCCAGGCTGCCCTTGGGTATCCGTCTACAGCAGCTGGTAAAGATGTAGAATGGAATTGTGGAGGATCTTTAATATCTAATCGTTTTGTAATGACTGCCGCTCATTGCATCAATGATAATGGTCCAACTGTTATTAGATTAGGAAAAGTAACTATAGACTCAGCACTGGACGGAGCAGATCCTGTTGATATGGACGTTAATGTAGGTAGATATGTTATTTGTATATTTTTTCGTTTTACTATACCATTTTATGTACGAATGAAAATATTTAACAGTTTTGGATACTTTTCAAGACTTAACCTTAAATCGCAATATAATATAGCACACAAGAAAGGATATGTTCCAGATTTTTGACCAAGCTTTTCAAAGCTAATTTTTTGCTATTTCCAAGTTTTATTCTTTGCGATTTTCGCAATGACCAAAATTCGGGAAAAAGTAGGTTTGGAGTTATTCTAAATTGGTAGAGTTTTGGTATTTAAGTTCTACTGCTGAACAGTTTTAAATACCTTAAAGGTTTTATTGGTTTCCATCTTTTTGACGAAATTTTACATTACATTTTAGAATAACTGCGGCTCAATAATGCGTTGACTCTTAGTCTTTAGTGAATAGTTTGAGGGTTGCTGCCATATTTAAAAGTTTTTGTTTTTCAAATATGGCCAAGGAAAGAAATCCGACCGTGTCAAATCGCACAAACTTAGTAGTCAATTGTGGTCACAAAAATGAGGCATATCCCAGCCAATAAATTTGATATCCAATAATTGTATGGTTTCTCTCAGTGTGTCGGAAAAATAATTTATGACCAAAGTTACGAGAAGGTAAATCGAAGAGTGAAATTACGTAATTTTTGAATCGGAGCGGTACAGATAAAATATTGTTCCAGAAAACAGGGGCGCATCGACGGTGGAACGAAAACATTACCGGTCGCCCCAGAAGGTCAGTTTTTATCGACGTAATTTAAAAATTAGGCATAAAATGTAATCTGTATATTATTACCAAGTCAGATAAAATACAATTAAAACCTTTAAATAGAAAATATGAATATGATTAACAGCCATGATTCGTCGACGTCCCGGCGTGTGTGGAGAGATAAAAGCAGGACATAGTTACTGCTTACTATATTTCATAAAGCAGAGCAACTTAGAATAAACTACTGAATAGTTAAATTCAACAATTAGCTTACAAGAAAAAAATCCCATAAGGCGGAACTATTGATGGCACATACGAATAAAGTAGAATTTCCTTTTTTGTATTTCCCATTTAAAAAGAATTGGAAATTTTAGCAGAATATGACTCGAAAGATATTGTTACATGCGCGCCCTTAATTCGTTATTTAAAACACAATATATCACTAACAAGTTCTTCTTTTAATTAACTTCATTATTTACTTTTATAATATTTACAAACAATTATCGAATCAACTCTTTATAGTTATCGCTAGTACTGTACTTCTAATTATCGCAATCCAAATAGTTTACTTGGTTCATTTCACTGTCGGAAATAAGATTCTGCCTCCTGGATGTGAGAAGCGCCAAATTTATACTCTACAAATTATCCTAGAGCCTTCCTGAATATTCCGTTCTCCGAACCCAAAGTTTACTAAGATGTCGCTAACCTAGAGTTGTTTCCATTTCCAACAGATGTCGTTTGTGTCACTTTGTGGCGCGTAACAACATTGTTTCTAATATCAGATATATTTCAAATGTAATAAAGAATTTATTGAGGTAAAATTTTACTGCAACTGCATTAAAATTTTGAAGTGGAGAAGACGTTTCAGATGTACAATCCACGTCGACTTTTATAATCGCCACCAATTAGCTTTTTGGTTTCCTTGTAATTTTGTAAAAATTGCACAAATTGCGTGAGTTGTAAATAAATAAATAAATGGATTTCATTGTTTATGAAATTATGACTAATTTCTTGAAGATAAAGAAAACAATGGCTTTACGGTCCATGCCAAGATTTTGGCAGATAAAACTTCAAATTCAATATCTTCAAAAGAAGCAGTTATTGAGTGCTGAGAGATGAACACAGGACGCGTAAGGTGTGTTAACAAGATTAAAAATAATAATGACAGTATTACAATATTTTTCACCGTAAAAATCACTGGATATAAATTTAATTGAGAACACTTGGGAACATTTTGAAACAGCAGCAGGAGTTTAAAGTATACTATCAAGGATTTATGAAATATGTGATAAACCATAACGTAGGATCAACAAAATAATAACCTTTATATTATGAGTACATTTTATATGTATTAAGCAAAATTTAACAGAATTAAATCTTTGACGTTATATTATAAAATGAGTTTACTTATCATATTTTAGGCACACTGTAAAAATAGTAGGACAATTCCTTAAAGGGGATTGCTAATTTTAGACCTGACACCTCCAGACATGAGGGATGTCTTAAACGATGCATTATGATACCCTGAACAGTTTTTATTAACAATTTTTATTTCTATCTAGCGGGGGAAAGCTGGGGGAGGGGGTCAAAAATTGATCTAGTATAGAACCGAATATCTTAGGTCCTGAGAAGAAGTTTGAGTACCCACACTCCTATACTCGCAGGCTTAAATAGCTATTTATAGCCATCCCAATACTCAGGTTTTTTAGTATTTCCCTCTTTTTTATTCGAACTGTGGTACTAGATTCTTCGGTTCTAACTCGGTAGGGATATGTTCGATCGGTAAACGGCTTTCACTGTTCGCCTCAGCTTATTACCAGCTACAACTAGTGGAAGAAAATTAATTTTTCTCTACATTGCTTTAGGGTAGCGGGTAGGAATCCCCGGCGGGGGTATTGTCAATACTGCATGTTGTATATCGGAATAAAGGTCTCGCCGAGTACTATCGGGTGGTGTATATTTTTTCCATTGCAGAAAACTTTCTCGGGCCGTGTTTGCAGCCGGAAAGCCTATTTTCATGCACTTGGGTCATATGGTACACACCAGCTACTGCATTTCGCATATATTTCTGCAGTTATTTCTTCCATGGCCATTAATGCTCCGTTTTGAACATTTTTCTCATAGGAAGTCATTTTCCATGACGCACGAGCTCCACGCAATCACGAGAAGTATAAAAGTAAACTTTTTAGCATAACAAAGTCGCTTAAGTTACATCTGATCGCCAAAGTTTTCCCCCGCTAGTTCGAAATTAACATTGTTAATAAAATATGTTCAGAGTCACATACACAGTTAAGACATCTTTCCCCTTTAAGACACGTTTTTTACTAAAAATAAGCGAAATTTTCTCTAATAGAAAGGAAAATTAGTTTAATTTCCCCAAATCAATGGAACATTCAACGAATTTAGATATTTGGCACCAGAAAACCTATACAGGGTGTTTGCTCCATTGTGGTTCATAGAACGGGAGGTGATAGTACTCATCTAGACAAAGAAAATATTGTATGGTAGGGGGGGGGGGCATATCAACCGTTTCGGAGTTACAGGGTAATTAAGAAATCATGTTAGGTTTTCTCAAAATACCCTGTATATAAAAAATACAGGACGTATGGTCACCGTATAAAGCAAATAGTATTCAGAACTTCATGGCCTTTCCAACAACTGCTCAACTAGCCCTGTACCCCTCTTTCCAACGGAGTTATTTTGGTCTAAACTCAAATTTCGGATTTTCTTACATTTGTTTTTAATTTGACTTCTATTTTCTTTTGCAGAATGGTCATTAACATATTTTTTTTTACAGCAACTGTAATTTGACCTATTACACCCTATGTGCTACCTGTAGCCGTTAAAGAGTTATTAGCTCTTGACTTATTCTCAAGGCTAATCTTAAACTTATTCTTGAAGATAATTTGTCCCCTTACACGTCATTTTAAAGAAATATCAGCTAATTTCGGTATGACCTGAATAGGTTGTGAGATAATAACTCCCTACCAGCTGCAGATAGCACATAGGGTGTAATAAATCCAATTAAAGAAGAGAGTTTACAGTATACAGTTTTTATAAAAAAAAAGTTAATAAAGGTCAATTTAAAAAAAAAAAAATGGTAAGAAAATCCGAAATTTTCAGTTTAGACCACAATAACTCCGTTGGGAACAGAACTACGGCTCTGACTGAGCAGTCGTTGGAAAAGCCATGAAGTTCTGAATACAATTAGCTTTATACGGTGACCGTACGCACTGTAGTTTTAAAGATACCGGGTATTGTGGGAAAACCTAACATAATTTCTTAATCATCCTGTAGCACCGAAACGGTTGATATGCCCCCCCCCCCCCCCCCGCCGTACAATTTTTTGTTTGGCTAGGTGAGCACTATCACCTCCCGCTCTATGGACCACAATGGAGGAAACACTCTGTATAGTACGTAAAATTCCTGAAATGTTAAGCTTTCCCGGTTATGAGGACGAGAAAATTCAATAAATTCGGTATTATTCTGCATTTTTTATGGAACACGTACAAATATAAAGGGTTTTCCAAGAAGAGGTGTTATTTTAATTAGCTCGCTATTGCGGTAGATGTCACTTTTGGAGCTGTCATTTTTTGACATTTGACAAGTAGAAACTACGCCATTAATAAAAATGGAACGATACACGATTCAACAACGCATTGAAATTATTAAAATTCACTATAAAAATGGTGAAAATGTGGCAGAGATGGTTCGTAAAACTCGAACATTTTTGGGTCGTCGTGAAGCACCTTGTCGGACCGCAATACAGAAATTGGTAGAAAAATTCGAGCTGTCGGGACAAGTTAGTGATGTGAAGAATAAAACCCGTGCACGTCGCTCAAGAACAGCCGAGAATATTGCTGCTGTAGCCGAAAGTGTTGAAGAAAACCCAGGTTTGTCCATTCCTCGTCGTTCTTTGGAATTAGGCATTCCACAAACGTCATTACACCGTATTTTGCATAAAGATTTGGGTTTAAGGCTTATAAAGTTCAGTTAACACAAGAACTCAATCCGGCCGATCATCAACAACGTCGAGTCTTTGCTGATCCGGAATTCCATCGAAAACTCATCTTGAGTGATGAGGCCCATTTCCACCTCGATGGCTTCATCAGCAAGCAAAATTGTCGCATCTGGACCTTACTTTTTCGAAAATGCCGCCAAATAAATTATCATCACAGACTCTGTAATCACATTGAACTAATTTCTTGTCATTTTCACCGCGTTTTTGCAGGTTTAAATACTGATCACACGTGCACGTATTTTACACAAGATAGACTATCCTTTTTGCTATACAGGGTGTTTCTTTCATGGTGGTCAATAGAGCCAAATTTGATAGTACTCACCTAGCCAAACAAAAGATTGAATGGCAGGGGCGGGGGGATATCAACCGTATTGGAGTTACAGGGTGATTAGGAAAAAAAGTTATTAGATGACAACCTATTCAGGTCATACATTTTTTTTAAATGACGTGTGTACAGTCTCTAAGGGAACAAATCCTTGAGAATAGGTTTGAGAATAGGTTTAGAGCTAATAACTCTTTAACGACATAAGGTCACAGTAAAGTGGAGAACCTACACTTTACAGTTTATATACAATAAAAAAAAAATTATGTTGACCTTGTATAAAAAAAAATAGAGGTCAAAGAAAGAAAAACGTAAGAAAATCCGAAACTTTTATTTTAGACATCAATAGCTAATGAGAGGAGAGGAGTACCGGGCTGGTTGATCAGTCGTTGGAAAGACCATGAAGTTTTGCATACAATTAGCTTTAGACAGTGGCCATACAACCTATACTTATTGTGAAAAATTAGATTTTTTTTGTAATCACCCTTTAACTCGGAAACGGTTAACATGGCCCCCCCCCCTTGCCATACAATTTTTTGTTTTTCTAGGTGAGTACTATCACCTCCTGCTCTTTTTAACACCCTGTATAATCTAAGATCCAATCAGGAATCATTTGTCACAAAACACTATGTAATCTATTTATCTTATTTAAAAAGTTCCTCTTCTATGAACATGTACTTACCATCAAGTACCGATTTTATGAAATTAGAATTGATATCTTTTTTTTATACCCTAGATGAAATCTATAGGGTATACTAAGTTTGTCATTTCGTTTGTAACACCTCGAAATAATGATCGTAGAGCAAAATGGATTGGACACCCATGCATAATATTTAAAGTTATTTTGATTTTTGCATGTCCGTGCGTCCGTCCGTCCGTCTGTGCGCACGATAACTCGAGAACGCGTACACTTAGAGACCTGAAATTTTGTACAAGGACTTGAAAAAAAAGTAAAATTAATTTCGAAAATGAGACAAATCGGGCAACGCCATACAAAACTTTTGTTTTCCACTATATATTTGGACACTGCCTGAGAACACATCAATATAGCGAGCTGAAATTTGGTACATGGTGTTTCCATTGTACTAGCAAAAAAAATTAAAAAATGGACAAAATCGGGCAACTTCTTCTTGGTGTTGCCATATAAAAATTTAGGTTTTTTACGTATACTGTGAAAACGATCAGTCCAAAACATTTTTTTTGTACTAAAAACTTCTTCAGAATTCGAAATCCTATAAAATTGGGTATAATTATTTTTTCTGTCCGACAAACCGTTCTAGAAATATATGCGAAAAACCATTTCAAAAATCAAACTTGCACAGAAGGGTGACAATACCAAATTTCATACGGGCATTCATCTAGGGTATCATAAGAATTGGTCTTAGACCAATTCTAGCTGTTTTACTTGTTTACAACCATTTTGTTTCTTTCATTTTCCAGGAAGTAATTCTACATCCCATGTACAAAAACTCTAGACAGTATGATGATATCGCACTAATTAGACTCAGTCAGCCAGTGGAATTCGGAGGCTTTGTCTGGCCGGCATGTTTGAACACTGATCAACAAAATATTCCACCGGACACTGTAGTTGTGGTAACTGGTTGGGGCCTTATTTCATTAAATGGTAAGTAATCTTACTGCGTTTTTTTTATATCAAATTTCAACAGAAGAATTCTATTACAGTTCGTACTAAGTCCCATATCCTATTGAAAGCTAATTTGACAACTGTAGATTTAGCCGAATGTAATCAAACACATGCTGACTATCATCGTAACCGGAAACTGCCACAAGGACTTAATCAAGGACATCTTTGTGCTTATGATCGTGAATTGAAAAAAGATACATGTGAAGGAGATTCCGGTGGACCGTTGCAAATAGTTGACAGAAGTGGGCTATCGATTGTCTACGGAGTTACATCATTTGGTATAAGCTGTGCATCTATGATACCCGCTGTATATGCAAGAGTGTCATCTTACATCGACTGGATTGAGCCCATAGTTTGGCCGTGATAAATATTTATACATTTACCGTAGACTAAGGAAGGATACACAAATTTGAAAATTTAAAACACTCATATTTGCGTATTTATTTATATGTAGAAATAAATTTATGCAAATTTGTAAACAAAAAAAAAAACTTTTTCATATTGAAAGGCGACTAAAAGACTACATAAACTCTTCATGAATTATGTTTCATGTAAAAAGCTACATATATGCATACATAGAGCTTTATACATTTTCAGGAACACCAAGTATATCCCTTAAAAAAGCCACACAATGCGCTGATTAATTTGAATACCTGATTGCAAACCTGATATTAATATATCCAAATAGAATTGTGATTTTTGCTTTTGTTCTTTTTTTGCATTAATTCATTACTTTGTCAATGATTACCTTTATGGGTAATTGAAATTTTTATAATAACTCATACCACTTCTGTATTGAAAATAGCAATGGTAATGCTTTGTGAATGACCTTGTTATAATTTATTAATAATGAAGGTTTCATTACCATTAACCATTGGAATTAAAATGCAAAAGGTCCTTCCTACTGGCGCCGATGAACCTAAGGAATTGTTTAACAATGAGAACTCCTGAAATAGTAGAGGATATTTGAATAATGCTGGGATCACTGAAATTTGATATGCTGATTGCTGACAAAATAATATGATTACAATTAAAAGTGAACAATGAAGTAATAAATTATGAATGAAGATTAGTAATTGTTAAAAAAACATTTACGATACCGCTTTTCGATAGTTTTTACCACATGATGTTGGACATGGAGAGAAAGAGTGACCTTTTCCGATAATGAAAGTTTTTTAATTAGATTAGACTAACTGTGTCAATTTATTTAAGTTCATAAAATGAAAAACTCAGAATAATATAAATTACAAAAACAAAATACATGTAAATGCAAATGTACAAAATCTATAGATAAAAGAATAGACCTTAACTAAGCTTATTGATTCTTAGTTAAATTAAAGTCGATACATTCAGAATAATGATGATTAAAAAAGCGAGACTGTAATTTGTGCTGTGATATGAAATTTTAAAGAAGTCATGATACCTCAGGGAGGGAGAAGGAACAGAAATTCTCATGGTGTTCAATAATTCGGGGGAGTTAATCGCTTCCTGTAAAATGTTATGCTCTCTTTTCGAGAGTTAGGAAAGCAGGTTAAGTCCTTCCATATGCGGCGGAAGCTCGATATAATCATTCCAAGGAAGTCCACGAAGAGCAAATATTAAGAGGCCTACGTTCAAAAGCCCCGATTTGGTTAATGTGAACAGAGTAGAAAGGAGCCCAGGCAGGACAGCCAGACTCTAAAGTTACATTTACATGGCGACAGAAGCTTTCGTAAATAGCTTCATTTTGACGTATCCATATAAATCGTCTACTTACGAAAGTAACTTTCTACTTTCTGGGCCCACGGAAATAAAGGTCATGCAAGTTGAAAATGATGAAAGTGGGAAGCAGATAACTACATCGAAAGAGCAGGACCTCATTTTATTTGCATCCATTGTGCTGAACACTACTTACGTAACAAACTATAACAAACGTGTAAGTAAACGTGTAAGACTGATCTATATAAAGTACATTAGCGACACTTGGTAGCATGCGGTTCGTTATATTTACGAAGTCCAGAGTAGCCGCCTGTTCACGATGGAGAGTATAGTCCTCAAAAGAAAACCGGGAGTTCAAAACAACGTATAAATCTTTGGTTTTGGCCAGTCTAATTAATGAATTTCCATCTATTTTGAGTAGTTGAAGTGCAATGGAGCAAAAAACAAAAGAAATTGTAGTGCACTTGATTGAATTCAAGGTAAACAGTTATTGGAGCAACAAGCATGGAAAATGCCAAGTCAGGATTTGAAAGAACTCAATCATTTTCGAAATTATACGCAATAATTTGGCGTTGTCAGCGTAAAAGGCTATGGATGGATAGATTGAAGAGAGGTTTAACCCCCGGGGGGTGGGAAACCCTGTAACGTAGTCAACAGTAAGGTCCGTTGCTCACCCTCCAGACCCACGAGCAATGATCATAGGTCCCATCCAGATGCTTTTATGTACCACAAAATTGAATCCCAAACCTCCCTACCGGCCTCATGCAATTCATCCAGGAGTTGTGAGTCAAGGAATTTATAAAGTTTTCCGGCGAGTGACAAAAAGAGTCACTATTTTGGACTCCTCTCCGCGTCCTCTACATAACGGATTATCAACAAGTCCTAACCTATGTAGGTGATCTCTGATAGAACAGTGTCCAGTAAGAATAAGCACCAAAATTCTCCGGGGGATTAAGTTTGCCCCACAGTTTCTTTGTTATTCTACCCGAAGGGTCATCTAACCAAAGACAACAGTGTTGGCAATCAGCCCAATTTGCGATTTTAGATACAAGGTGTCCCGGTCCGATCGGTGCTTTTTGGTTTCCGTCAACATCGCTGTGACCAGGCACCCAAAGAACGAGTACCCTGTTACATTGAGAGTTGGTATTCAAGATGGTCTTTCACTCCAGTACTAAATTGGAGGTTGTGAAGGGCTCTCCTTATTCTCAGTGTTTGAACCAAGGAGGTACCTTCCCGCTTCAAGAATGGCCTTGACCTCCGCCTGGAAGACCGTTACATGGCTTTCTAGGTGTATGGCCAGTTCCAAATGAGGCTCCTCACAAAAGATGCTCGCTCCAGTATTATATTCAGATTTGGAGCCGTCTGTATAAATTATATTGTTTATCAATGGGTGAAGTACGGAGTGTGCTGCCTATTCCTCCCTAGATAGGATTTCCGCTTTAAATTTCCTTAACAGCGCGGTCTCGATGAAGTGGTCACTCTCTCTGTCGGTGTCAGGAGCGATGGACCGCACAAGCTCATGGATGGAATCGTGTAGTGCCATGATTCCTGAATGAATCAAGCTCTGATTCAATTGCAGCCTCAACGCTGCGATAGCGGCCCCCTTCTCAATATGTATCTGAACGGGGTGTATATTAAGGATAACCTCAAGAGCCCGAGTGCTAGTAGAATTGAATGCACCGGTTACGCTGAGTAGACACAATCTTTGAATCTGTTCCAGTATCTTACGATGATTGGCATAGTCCATCGCTTTCTACACACCACAGAATCGTAGGCTAACATAGTCGGATGACTCTTGTGTATATCCATACGATCATCCACGCTTTGAGTCCCCACTTTTTCCCTATAGTTCTGCGACCCATTACGAATGCTCTAAGAGCTTTGTTCACTCCATCCTCAAGGTGTGGTTTCCAGCTCAGATTTTTATCTAGTATAATGCCTAGGTATTTCACCCTATCCTTAAGCTCTAAACGTGTAGAGCGAATGGAGAGCAGGTTCAACCTTGGAATGTTCTTTTTTTTTTTGGTGAAAGGGCATGAATCGGTTTTCGATGGATTGATGCACAGTGCAAAATCCTTAACCCAGTCCTCGACTAGTCGGATCGCGTTATGCACCAGTGCGCAGAGCTCCGATTCATAATTTCCAGTGACTAAAATCACCAGGTTGTCTCTGTATAGCATACCGTTTTCTAAGCCATCCGGGTCAGAGATGGCGCTCCAGGTCTGAATTTTCGTTTTAAAAAAATTATTAAAAAAAGAAATATTCAATTTTTTAAAACTTAAAATAAAAAAATATATATATACATATTTTCAATTTAAAAAGTTATGAAAGAAATATTGAAACGGTTTTAGTGACACGCCACCAAAGACCACACCAACAGCCAAAAAATCATTATTTTCGATTTGAGCGGTTGTAAACAATACTGAAGCTCACTGAAATTTTGCATAGAAGTTTGAAATTACATTATTTAACAAATTCTAAATGAACATTTCAACACTTTTGCAAATCCATATATTTTTGGGCCACCCTTACCTAATGTATATATATTATTTTGTTTTTGCTGTGAACTGTACATTTTCTGAACAAATATAACATATTATCTTAATTAAATTCCAAACATTTTCTTTTAGTTAGAATGACATGTCCAAGAATCATTTAATGTGAATAAGACCCATTTTCCATATTTTTCATATTTAGATTTTTAAATAAATCTTTATATATCCACCACCAACTTTTGAACATCTGAGTTCACTGTAGTGTAGACAGCAGGATATTCAGAGCTCCATTGCTGTGCTGATGAGATCGTCCTGCACTCGTAATCGAAACATGCAGTATGCTCTCAACATTTTTTTACGAAATTTTGATTTTCGGCTTCAAAGCCAGTACCTCGGTACTTGTCTTTTAAACATTGCACGCACGGGTCTCGAAATACATAATCTCCCTCTTCTATTTAGTTAGAATGAGATATCCATTTAATGTGAATAAAACCCATTTTCCATTCTATTTTATATCTTTAAATAGAGCCCAAAAAGTGCAGGAAAAACAGTGTCGCGCCCAATTGGGCGTTCGTCGCGAAGCGCAGATTTTGTAAAAAGATAGGCCAATTTACGGAAAAGGGCCCAATCTGGTATGCTCCTGAGAGCAAAGTTGACCTAATGACAAGTTAAGAAGCTGTAGAGCAAAATTGCAAAATTTCTGGTGTTTTTTTTTTAGAATGAAACAAGAAATTTCATATACTTTCGTCTTTTGCATTAATTGGGGGAAAAGAATTTGGCTATGCACTATTATAGTGCAACTGAGAAAACGAGTTAAAAACAAAAATCGAGAGAACATAGGATTACCCGAACGACAAAATCTTATTAAATCTCTCAAAATCCGTTCAACCTATTCATAATAATATACATCAGGCCACACTATTTTCCATTTTTAAGAAAAAGATAAATTCCGCTTTGGCCCAAATTCCTCTCGACTGAAATTCTCATTTTTCCCGAAAATATAGCCTGATTCAGATTGCTCGACAGCGACAGCAACAGCGGCAGCAGCAGTAATGCAAAAAACAGTTTTGCTGTCGAGTGAGATTGCATTACAGCAGCACAAGTCAGCGAGCAGAATATTATGACATTTCTCAGCAACATTACCACTTTTTTTTTAATTCATTGGAAATTTTTTGTAAGAACTTCTTGATTTTTCATATAAAAATTGTTTGTTTTTTACTAAGGATACAAGTTTTTCCTCCATTTTCCCTACATGAAAAATTAACTTGACAGCTTGGGATGACAGCAATCGCTGCCTATGAAGACAGCAACAGCAAATTTAGAATTTGAGATAACTCGACAGCACGACGTTTTTGTTGCTGTCACTCAATCAGCTGATCGCTCTCAACCAATGAAAACGATTTGCTGTTGTTGTTGCTGCCGCTGTCGTGCCAATCTAATTCAGGCTTATAAGAGAATCCAGCAAGAATTTCTCCCACTTAATCTCTTCACAGCAAAACGAATGTAAACAGAAGCACGTGCACAGAAATTACACTAACAAACATTGGCCATGCTATAAAAAACATTGGATGATTCTCTCAATTTTTCAGCTAAAGCTGGTTTTCACCAGGCTTGGTAGACTGCAGCAGATGGATTCTCATACCAACTTTACAAAAATCTCGTACGTCATGAAAAATTCTCGTACACTAGGCTTATCGCGAAATTAATGAGAAATGGCGTCTTAATTGAAACTGGAGATTATTTAGTAACATTTCATTTTATTTTTTTTTTTATAATAAAAATAATGGATATCTTTAAAAACTGTTTATTTGATAATCTTTTTAAACCGATTTTTGGATTCAAATTTTGTATAGTCTTGTTATTAAAATAAAAGACATCTATGTAGATTAGGCTAGGGTTATCTGGGTCCGAGTTAATATTTTGATCGAAATTTGCATTACCAGGTCGCACTACAGTAGCAGGTTTATTCTGTTGGTCCGAGGGAATAAGTCGACACTCGTCATCGAGTTGCTGCAGTTTCTTATACCCTAGACAGACATACATAAATGAAGTCCATCAAGAACCCATTTGCAACATTTCGCTTCGTTTTAAATGAACCAAATTTTACTCCATTTACTGAAATTGCAGTAAAACTGTCAACTACCGTCATTAAAATATACTGAATTTATTGGAAAGTGAAAAGTTTTTCCAATAAAGTTAGTACTCAATTATCTGATCATGAAAGAAATTTCTTTGTCGCTTACTCCTCTGTTTGGTCTCTTTCAACTACAAAAAGTTTCTTCTACTCAAAATGCTTTGCAACTATAGTAAATACTCGCAAATTTTCTTGATAGCATAAATAATTTTCGTCCATAGTCTGTCACCTTTTTATTTCCTTGAAATGACTGAATTTCAAATTATGTCATTATGGGTACAGTCTGTCTGGGTATTAGGGTTTGGCGGTTTTCCCATAGGACACAGGCTGCATAAAAACATGGGTAATGGAGTATCGTTTCGGTATCTTGAGATCAGACCTTGAGCCTAAAACTATCGCTCCCACAGAAAAATAATATTATAACAAATTACAGCCCAATATGTTTTCTTTTTAATGATGTTTAAAAAAATTACATCTAGGGCCAATTTATGGAAATTATGGTGTTTGAACCAAATCTAAGCTATTTTTATATGCAATACTCCTGCAATAAGATAAGGCAAAAGGTGTGTAATGTCACCCGCTATGCTCTTTTCAAGTCTCTTAAAAAAAAAATAAGCACAACCGTAACCCCCGAAATATACAAGCCATTCTATTTCCGGGTCTACGGTTTTACAAACTTTTCTTAAATTATCTTTTACTCCACTTTTGTTAGCAGTATTTTTACTGTATGTAAATTCTCGAAAAATAGTTGACACTCAAATTCTCATACTTTCGCGTACGGGAACGTATTTTGGTTCGTACATCGTACCTGAGCAGAAATTCGCGCACATGTACGAGAATTATCGTACGTATAGCATCGCTGGTTTTCACAAAAGCGCGGGAACATTTTATGAGAGTAAAAGCTGAAAACTCCGGCCCTTCTCATTTACTTCTGAAAATGAATCATTTGTCATTCTGTTTTGTTGCATGCAATTGGCGCTTTCACATTTTTTATCTTTATTCATAAAAGTTTTAAAGAGAGTTTGATTTATTTCGAATTTTTTTCTTTCTTTCTTCCTTTTCTTGCCGTGTACATTTTAAATGTAAAACACTCGGAAATCTCGCCTGCTTCCTAACTTGTCATTACTCATTAGGTTAACTTTGCCTGAGAGTTGCATCAACGCATTATAGAACTCACCAATGTCATTCACTCTTGGAATCTGTCATTGCAAAAATTTAATATTTAGCAATTATTAGAAAAAACAAACATCGCAATAAAACATCGCTAATCATAAAACTAGTTCTGGTAAGACAGAAAAGTTTATTTGTTTACCAAAAATAAGGAGAAATTCCTAAAGCTTTCACTCCAAGGAAGCTTTAAATGATAACGTTTCTAAAAAAAAATAACAAAAGCACAACTTTATGTTGTCGTCCAACAGGCAGCAGCAAGTTAGTGATATTTTGATTCAAGAAGAAAGAACAGGATACAGGAACAGGAGGACTTAAAATTTCCTAGTCGAATGGATGGATGGATACCAGTGTAAGTGGGTACTTGATACTGCTGGAGGTGTCTCGTGGAACTTTAGTTGTTTACCGCGATTTAACGGGATAAGACGTGTATAGTTATAGAATCCGGGAACATTTATAACTGTTAATGAATTTCAGTACCTACCTAAAAAAATATACATATTAAAATCTATTTTAATGAAGACTAAATAAAAAATAAAAAAAAGTTTAATTTTTTGAATATTGTTATCGTTGTGGTTATAAAATTTTTAAATGAAATTAAGTGTCTATGATTAAGTGATAGAAAAAAAAAAATATCAGTGACATCGAATAAAGTGAAAATAATGGGCTGAAATTGACCCCGTTCGTCGCCACTTTTTGGATTTATAATAAATAGCGTGCAAGGAAAAGGAGAAAAGGTTAGAGGAATACATACTTAATATTATTAATTGTTAGCTACTAGAACACTGAAGGTTAAATTATAACTACTGCGACATATTCATGGGTGTACTGTTTACTACTAGATATATAATATAATTACATATCTACTTAACTACATATATATATTATCTATGAACGTCCATAAACCCACTATTGTGCTGGGAAAATTGGTGATATTAAACATATGCTTTTGTTTCTATCCATTATATTCGGGTAAATAATTCCTCAATAATAAATTTGAAAACTTTTATCGATTAATATTGATAACTTACCACTTAAAACAAAAACAAAACAAAAAGCAATAAGACGGCTTTAAACATATAAAAATGTATCCAATAAGTTCGATAAGAGCACAAATAATATTTATCAAGATTTCCCTACATCCATAGATCACATGACTAGAAATAGAGGAAAATACGAAATTTTGAGGGTAAATTTTCATTCCACGTGGAACACGATTAACATATAAATCGCCAAAATCGATGGTTATTAGGTTTTCATTATCGAAGTTTTAATTGAAATTCTGTTTAAAATTAAGGCGTGAATTATTACTTTCCACCTTCTTAATAACTTAGTGACTGTGAAAAGTATATTAAAAAAAAATAAAAATTGTATTTCTTAAGAAGTTGTGGGGAAAAAGTTTTCTTTTTGTTTTATAATTTTTTTCTCTCTCTTCTTTTTACGATACTAATTACTTTAACAAACCTAAGGCCTTCAATCTAGTTTAAATTATGGAAAAAAAAACAAAAATTTGAATAAAAATTTTCTATAAAAGCATTTCGTGTCACTGCCACTTAGTTGAGAATTTTATGAATAATAATAATAAAAAAAAAAAATTTGTAATCCCTGAAAGACAATTTACATACCTGTACCTAGGTATTATCTATAAAATTGTTTTGTTGAGACTGTCGAATTGATAGATTTAGCGACTTAAACTTTACGTGTTGCAAACGGAATGAACACAACCGAGTTTTGTTGAAGTTATAATAAAGTTTTTGTAAAGTTGTTAAGTCTGGTATACGATATTTGAATATTTACCTAGGATACCTGCCTAGGTGTTATAGTAATGGGTCAAGTTTGCTAGATTTAATTATCACAAATTGGGTAGACTTTATTAGAAAGTATATTGAAATCGCCCTACCTGGTTTTAGGGACCATCATGCAGGCGCGGATCTAGCGTTAAAATTAGGAGGGGGGGGGGGGGGGTCATGGTCATCTTACTGCAAAATAAAAATACAATTGTAAGGTGTTTAATTTACCAAAAACGAGTATGTATTTCAACCTTTATATAACAGATATGTATTTATATAACATTTAAATAGTGCAACAAAAAAGAAGACATCTATTGGAAATGGATACTTTGATTGAAAGATTAATTAAGAACGGATATAAACAACTTTATGGTGAAAAATTTTGGCTTTCATCTGAACACTTCCCAAATTTTGCGAAATGCTCATGGGCCAACCAACACACTTCACTTCTAGGCAAGGAAGGAATTTGCTGGCCTCGTGCAGAGACGTGTTATCACAATAATTTTGCTACACTATATTCCTTATATGATTACCACGTTAACTGTGTAAACGTTCAAACAAGTAACAATTTTCGATATAAATAATAATTCCAAGCACATAATGAGAATTTTATCCCTAGTAATCAAGTTCTAGGACGTTCAAGATATGTTCTTAAGAAATTTTCCTGTCCGAAGAATCAGTTCTGTGAAATATTTCCAAGAATGCCAAAAGAATTTTATGGGATTGTCACGGGGCAAAAGTTACGCTGTCCGTGGAAAGCATGCCATCATTATTCCAAGGAATTTCTTCAGATATTATAAGGAAACTTAATGGATATTTTCCGCAGATACTCTATGGAGAGTAGGTTTGGATATTCTGCAGAATTATTCTACAGAAATTCTTCAGAAATCATAAGAATAATATCTTTGGAAATTTAGCAGATATATTCCACGGATGCTCTATGGAAGGTTTTTCCAGATATTCTGCAGAATTATTCTACAGGAATTCTTTAGAATTTCTCCCTGCTACAATAAATATAAAGCATTTTAAAGATATTAGTGTTAACGAAATAATATTTATTTTTTAGAAATTAAAACAAAATAAAACAATTCAGTTGTAAACAGAATGAAAAAAATAAAATAAAATAAATTTATGCAATGCTGAGTGTTTTTCTTCCAGTTTCTCTGTGAACGAAAAAGTTATTAACCTTAAAAGTAATAAAATAACTAAATTTATATCTTACTTTATTCTTTTCCTGTTTATTTCTTTAATTATGGAGTCTTTTAGCCTACACAACACTAAATGTAAATGATTTCACGTCTCACGACACCATTCAGTTCCTCCATACCAAAACCCTAAATAATTTTTTCTAGAAACAATAAATCATTGGAATTTCATTGGATAACGCCTGGATATAGTGCAGAATCATTCTGAAGAATATCCATAGCATTTCCATAGCATGTCCAGAATTTTCAATTCCACTATTAATCTACACTTTTCCATCAAATAAAAAGAAAAAAGTTGATAAAGTTTATAAAACAAAAAGAACGGCAAATTTATCAAAAATTTTGTCCAGTAGTTGTTAGCTGTTTTTCCAACGAAGAAAAAGGAATGGAATGGACAAAGTGAAATTTCAATTTCTATTTTTTCTGCCGTATGTCCACACTTTCTCCATTTATTTTCATATACGGAATTTTTCAGAAAAATGATGGACAAATCAAAGAACAGTTTTAAATATTGTCCACAATTGTCCATTGTTTTTCCAGTTCTTATTTCATATAAAATTTCTACGGAAATTCGCTACATTTTCCTAAGAATGGCAAAATAGAGCATAGTCAAACATCGGAACACGTAAAGAAATCGTTCTGTGTTGGAATTTTTTGGATAAATATTGGAATTCCATCCAATATTTTTGTAGTATAGTTTGGAAAATGTGAGGACATCGGAATTGTGGTTACTAGGGATTATATTATCACCTCAAATCGGATGTAAGCCAGGGCCAACACGCGGGTGATTATATTTACGGGTGAGAAGTATTTGGGGGTAGGACAAATTCCGAAATGATAAATTTCGATCCAGAGAACGGGCAGTATATCAATAATACTACTGAGAAGGAAATTGATTCGGTCATTTTAAAATTGCGAAATTTCTAATCGATCGGTTGTATAGTTGTTTACCTGCGATTTGAGGTGATAATATAATAATTAAATTATCATTACGTGCTGTGAGTTTGTGATACAGTTATTGTTTATCTAAAAAACTCTATATATTTGATGGAATCTTTCGTGACCGATTTGTGAAACATTATTAAAAGAAATTAAAGAGTATTCTACTTGTTTTTACATTTATTTCACAAACATTTTTTCTTCTCGTTATAAATTTACTGACAGCTGTTTCGATCTCTATCGAATCATTCTCAGAGGAGTAGCACTTGTTTACTCCTATGAGGATGATCCCATAGGGATCGAAACAAAGCTTGTTTACTTCTCTAAGGATGATCCGATAGGGATCGAAACAGCTGTCAGTAAATTTATAACGAGAAGAAAAAATGTTTGATTTAAATTAAACAAATTTTAGTAAATAAAGAAAAAAAAATAATACTTATGAGATGAAATACTTATTAACTTAAGAAAAAATATACACTGTCAATTAAGTTATGCAAATTTTTTCAAATTTATGTCATATCCAGAAAATAGTGCTTTGATTAAAAAAGATAAAGTTATTTATTAGGGATTTATCCAATCCTACTAAATTCGGGATTCCCAAAAAGCCTACGGGCAGTATTTCCATCATTGAACCATATCCTGGTTTTGTTTTTTTTTCTACAATGAGCCTTATTTCAATCTTAACCTCCTCTTGATTTCATTCGAACGATGTTTCATATCTTCAACTCTAACTTGCAATTTTTAATATGTAACAAACATTCGAAAAATCGAGTTCAGGCATGCAATATTGACAAACCAAAACCAAAATTATCTTTATTGCTAGCAAAGCACCAAGCCTCATCATTCATATTTTGAAGAGTAGCTCCGCAATAAATTGTGATGAAAAGTTTCGATCAAAGCATTACACACTTTTCGATCGATCATGGTTAAAAGTAATTCATGTTTGACACACATTTCATTACCATTAATATCACACATTGATGGAATTAATTGGTTAATTTATTTCAGAACTTTATCTATTTCTAATACAATAAGTTCGTTACTTTCTTTGGAAAAAATAAACTTAAAAGGTCGAAAATATATAGTCGACGAAGATTCGAGGGTTTTGCCACACAACATCGTTACCAGGATGTAAGCGAAGCGAAACAAACGAAAATTTGAACAAATATTTATTGCTATCGTGTACGAATTTCGGTTTATGTGTGCTATGATCAAAACTCCCATTATATCCCCATTTACTAACCAGTATGAATGATGAGCTAAAAGGAGACAAATTGCTGATTACTTCAAATTGTGCAGTTAAAAGATATGCAGTCGTTTTTTTCCAATATTACTTGTAGTCTGATTTGTGCACGCGTTTCTGTCACAAAAATTTGCTCTTCGGGAGGACAGCAAGCAATTTTAGCTTTCCTAACACTATAGTACGATGGATATACCTGGTGTCCCGCTTTCATATTACACTTCCGTGTGTGCTTGTAGGAATGGCTAGTCGACTTTGAATCGACATAATAATACAAAGCTTCGTCATTGATCAAACACCGACTATCACTATCCGTAGACTGCATTTTTATACCCTAGATGAAATCATAGGGGTATACTAAGTTTTTCATTCCGTTTGTAACACCTAGAAATAATGATGGTAGAGCAAAATAGATTGGACACCCATTCATAATATTAAAAGTTATTTCGATTTTTGCATGTCCGCCCGTCCGTCCGTCCGTCCGTCCGTCCGTCCGTCCGTCCGTCCGTCCGTCCGTCCGTCTGTCCGTCCGTCCGTCCGTGTGCGCACGATAACTCGAGAACGCGTATACGTAGAGAGCTGAAATTTTGTACACGAACTTTAAAAAAAAAGTAAAATTAAGTTCGAAAATGAGACAAATCGGGCAACTCCTTCGTAGGGTTGCCATATAAAAATTTCGTTTTCCGCTGTAGATTTGGACACTGCCTGAGAACGCATCGACGTAGAGAGCTGAAATTTTGTACATGATGTTTTTACTACATTAGCAAATAAAATGTCAGAAATGGACTAAATCGGGCAACTCCTTCTTGGTGTTGCCATATAAAAATTTCGGTTTTTTACGTATACTTTGAAAACGATCAGTCCAAGACATTTTTATTGTACTAAAAACTTCTGCAGAATACGAAATCCTATAAAATTGGCTATAATCATTTTTTCTGTGCGACAAACCGTTCTAGAAATATATGCAAAAAAACTTCAAAATCAATACTTGAATAGATCGGTGACCATACGAAATTTAATACGGGCATTCATCTAGGGTATCATAAGAATTGGTCTTAGACCAATTCTAGCTTTTTTACTTGTTTTACTACACTACCTCTCTCAGGATTTTCACTGACTTCTTTAATTACATTAGCTGCATCTCTATTCCCAGACAACATCATCGAAATTTCAGCAACGGTTGTTAATTCAATAGCAGTTCGAGATTAGATGAGATAATCAATTCATCGTCGCCTTTTTGTTTTTACTGAGGAGTTTTCAAAATCTTTCTTTGGTCTGCTTGTAAAATTTAATCATTTGAATGTTTGTTCCGAGATACCTCAAGCTTCATGTCTTCTCAACTCAATTCAATCAAAGATTCTCTTCTCCTACAAGAAGACCATTTTTCAGCCAATTTCGCAGAAAATCTAAGAAAATTATATTGGCATTCGATGTAAGATTGATTGTTGAGCAACAATCCGGTCCGGTTTTAGATTTAAGCATAACACAATTTCGTCGTTCTTGTGTCTCATTGAGGATATTCGTCTTAATTTTGAACAAGATAATTGCACCGAACTAAGCTTACTTTTGTAAGGATTTTGATTCAATTGATTATTGTTCTGATAAGCCAGTTTAATTTTTGTAGCTTAGCATCAAATTTCCTTCTTTTCTCTTTAATGAATCATACTAAAGTCACTGTATGTAAATATCGCAACTCAACAGTATTAAGATCTTTTTCAGGAGTACCACAAGGATCAATACTAGGTCCTTTGTTATTCATATATATTATACTTTGAAGATATAGCTCTGATCATTGCACATTACCTGATTTTAATTTGTTCTAATGATGTGCAAATTGTTCTTTTCTCTTCTGTTGATAGTATGGCTATTAATATTTTTAAATCAAGATCTAGCTCGAATCAGCGCTTGGGCAGATGCGAACAAACGTTTGTTAATTCCTTCGACAAGTTGATACATCTACTTTGCTGTTGCTGTTAATTTCAATAACATCTCCATCAAATATGTAGAAGTAGTGGAAATTTTCGGATGCATAGCGACTGTAGGTTATCTTGGCATAATCATAGTGATACTAAAGTTTGAAAAGTTTACTAACGATTTAGAAAATGGCTCAATATCGCCTTTAATGCTAATGCGCTGTTATGCTCAGTACACGGAAGTATAATTTGGGTTGTGATTTGAATAGATATTTTAATTCTAGGATACGCATAATGTGTTTTAAATAGTTTGGCTACACACTTTTTTGCTGAATTTCTGTCATCTCGTTGAACCCATTTACTATACAAATACAAAGATTTTATACTCTATTTAGCGCTCGCGCCTTCTTTATTCATGGTTTCAAAGTTTGGAATAGTCTTCCCTTAGGGGCTCGTATTACTTGAGGATAAGGGCTTTAGATTACTATGTGTAATGCTGAGATTAATTAAGTACTCTTATATAATTATTATGTGCATACATGATTAATTTTTCTGACTCTTATTTTCTTTTCAATTCTTTGTTTCATATTTTCTATAGTTTTGTATTAGATGCATGTTCATATCTACATTTTACTAGGCAGTTCATTTTCGCTAATCATGGCAATTGCTTTTTTATCTATGAACTTTGTATTTCAGTGTGCTTTTTAAAAAATAATAAGTAAATAGTTAAAATCAATAAATTTTATTATTATTTTTGCTATATTTATTCGTAAGTTTTTCTATTGTAGACTTTATTTGTGTGGTAAGGTGTAAAGCATTGAAAGTAAAGAGCTACATTGTATCCAGATCAAAGTTATTTTTTTTCAATCGATTTAGTTTTTCTGACAAAACAGGCAAATTGTCTCAGAAAATCAACACATTAAGCTATTCCGGAGTATTTTTTTCTTGTAATCTTACTGATTGTATAATATGAGAAATTATTCTTACAAAAAAATTATTGGGTTTTTGTTAGTGGAGCTAAATTATTATATAATGTGTACTAATTTTCCTCGACTATGCAATAGTACAATTAAAAACCATCCACTTTTCAATTGTAATAAAACTTCCATGATCATTGGTGGTCCATTGTGATGTCACTCCGTCGGGATCTTACCTGTAGATGATTGCATTAATTTAGGGGCAAGGGGGGCTGACTTCAAACCAACCACAAGTTAATGAACCTTACCAAGTCTCCCAATTCTTTGTCTGACATTTCTTCCGATTCTCGAAAAAGTAGCTACCAAGCGTATTTCTTCTACGTTTGGTAAGGCTGGTGCATTCACACAGGAGTTTAACGCTCTCAGGCTCTTGCTTCTGCACAAGTCATTGTATGGATGTTCCATGCATTCCGCATGTTTTCCAAAATGGCCGTGTCGATAACAGCAGTAAGATTTTACACATAATTACAGATTACTTATACATAGGAGATATCTTGTATACCAAAGCAATGTTGAAATCGCGCATGTGGTTCGTTATTCCCATCTGCGATTAGCTAGCTTGTGAGCCTGTAAATCTAGAATCCTCGCCGATTCTACGGGTGTTTCTATATGTATTCTTCTACTAAATATATATAGCATATATATTCATAGTTGACCCCATCCTGACCACTGTAGCCAGACATGCAGCAGAGAGTAACTCTGTGATCAGCACATCAAGTCTTCCAAGCTCATTATAACAACGCTAGACTAGACATGACCTAATGGTGCTCGAATTCAAAGCTCTGATTGACACAGCTGGTTGTCAATGCAAGTCCTGTAGTCTCAATCACTAGGTACGTTGTAAGTTAATTCTAGCAACCTTACTGCGTTATTTATAGTTAGAATCTGCTCTTGGAAGACCCTAAAATAGTTTGGTAGGTGATATGATTCTTATATTTACAGCATATCTGAGTAAACCCCGATTCTCACTCTATATCTATTTTCGAACCTTCCATAACGGCACATGTATCAGAGTTATTTTCCACGCGATTATAGTTCTAATACTATCCACTAGAAATGTTGGTCGGGAAACCTTTTTCAAGGTCAACAATGTCATACTAAAAACTTGTTACATTTTCTAAGGTTAATGCTTTAAAATGCGGCTAACATCACTTTAAACAGAGTTTCTTTTGAAATAACGTAAAAAAGAACTTTAAACATTTCTGCTGGAACGTATGATATTATTCCCAAAAGGACTGAAGAGGGTTAATCTCTTGAAAAAATTTGGTATGCATATGTAAAAGAATGCTGTTTGCTTTTATCTGTGTAAATAAAAATAAAGCAAATAGAATTCTTTTATATATTCATACCAACATTTTTCACACAGATATGAACTAATTGGAATGTAGTTCAACAAGTGACACATTGGTGTATGGTGGTCTGAAGGAAGACGAGGGGGTTAATTGTTTTCGGGGACCGTTTTCAAAATAAAAACCGTTGTAAATAAAAAAATAAATAAATAAATACTTTTTAGCTACTCCAATTTTATAGCTAGAATCAATTCTAGTAGATGGTCTTGAACTTAATCAGCATAAATTTTAGTCAGAGAGCCGATTGCGTTTTTTGTCTCGTGATCATGAAAAAGCAAGCAACAATAAAATATATAATGAAAAGCATACATACACGAAATGGAAAGTGTGTTCAAGTGCAACTTGCAAGAAATAAGAAATAAAGAGTTACTTCTGGTCAGTTATAAGACTAAAGTAGGATTCCTTCCAGGATAAGGTACAAGAATAAGACTTCTGATAATTTAGAAACTACATACTACAAATTTTTTCGAATCTATATTCAACGACAATACTAGCAAGAATTTCTCAAGTTATAATGACTATGACGGCGCGATTCTTCACAATTCAATTCGATGCTAATGAAATCTGAAAAAACTCTTTTTACAAATGAAAAATCTTAAAAAAAGAAATTTCTTTGTAAAAGAGGGCGTTTCGAATCAGCAGGAGCCGTATTACTCATCAGTACGGCTTAGTTCCTGACTGCCGTATACGCCAAAGATAATAGCCAAGCTGACCTCATATAAGCACTTAAAAATAATTTTTAAGTATGAATTATATATAAGGGGAAATACTACGTATTTACTTGAATGCCTAGCAATATTTAGCCAAATCGGGACTAGCATTTTTCTAGAGAGTTTTGCTATGAATTAAGTTCATAGCGAAATTAGTCAAAATGAAATTAACTGAATATGAGGTCAGCTTGGCGTATACGGCAGGCAAGAACTGATGAGTAATACGGTTCCTGCTGATTCGAAACACCGTCGTTTGAAAAGAAATTTCTGTTTTTAAGGATTTTGCATTTGTAAAAAGAGTTTTTTCACTTAATTCTCATGCTGGATTTAGCAGCAAACTCGGTCAATTTTATTATGACTAAATTCCCTATGAATTTATTTCATAGCAAAACTCTCTAATGAAATCTCCTAGAAACATAAATCCTTTGACCTCAACGAATGTCCAGAATATCTTTACATCTTCAATTTTATAGACCTACCTTTAAGTCTCTTCTCAGTAGGGTTACCTTGTGCGATGTGCATACAAAAATACCTGAGCTAATTTTGATCCTTTTTATCGGTAATCTTATACTCCTTTTTAGTTCAAAGGTTAAGATTAAGGTTATGAGCTCGATTATTGCCTTGGGTTAATTTGTAATTTTTTTTTTTTAAGTGATAAATGCTTCTCCAGATACGGCGGTCTGTATTCTTATAGCTCCATGCGCGAAACACTCGGATATGATATGCTTAGAGGTTTCGTTTTTCTTTTCGCTCAGTCAACACAGTTAGGGTGCTTGATTTTTTGATCTTCTTCAGAAAATGACAGAAGGGGCCATATCCAGTGATTGCATTAACCAAACAGTTTGAGCGATTATCTGTGCATCTAGATAGAAGAGGGGTTGAAGAACTTCTTCGCTTGTCTCATATCAGAAGAAATCTAGTTGTCTGTTTTCCATTTCTTGTAGTTCCTTCTTAAAGTGGTTTCTTTTTGTAGTAATATGTTGGGTAGGGACCAGTATATACTCCGATCTTTTTACCAGATCGTCCGGTTTTTAATTTTTCTTCATTCTTTCGTCTCCATCGACCTTAAGTGAGATTACTTTAGTGTCTCTAGATAACAGCTGCAGTTTCATGTGTGTAGTTTGGCTGTTTGACCAAATAGAAATGTAGGATTTCTTGAGATCCAACTTCTATAACGTAAACTTCAGATGGATGGTGAGGTACCAAGCGGAATAGAGGGCTTCACTTTTGCACTCACCACATCTGTGTCTGTTTTGTTATCGTTCCTAGATTCGTCAGTATACCAGACATGAATCCGTTGCTGGAACTGGAATCATCTTTCTAATATCTGCCTTCTCTTGGTAATGATTACCTGGTACCCTCTTTCGAAGGAAGGAAAATCTTAAGTAAAGGAAAACTTCAATATGGTTCCGTAGTTATGCGCAGATAAATTATCTCTTAATTTAAGCATATGTAACTCAGAGGTAAGGAAGTGGAACGGTAAATTGAGGATCATTTTCAAAATTTTTATTCATGGGCAATTTGAAGTTTTTTAATATGAGATCATGCACTAGAAGACCAAACCGGGGCCCAGTAAAACATTGCACCTTGAAAGATAACTTTGAAAATGATAAGTTTATTTTCCGGATTCAGGGTTGACTTACGGTTTATAAAGGGATTTCGTGTTTTCGGAGTTTATTTTAATTTTCCATTTGTGGAAATAATTTGCAACTGTATAAAGTCCCTGTTGCAGGTTAGATTGAATTTTTGTTGGATCCGCATCAGAACTAAAGATAGCTTTATCGTCCGCAAATACGTAAAAGTAAAAATTTGTGATAGTGGGGAAATCTTCAGTGAATAGATTATACAATATTGGTCCCAGGACAGATCCCTGAGGAACGCCAGCAGTGACCTGTTTATCACGATTTTCGACCGTGCAAGTAATCACAGACCAGTGCCACCAGATGAACGGGGAAACCAAGGTTTGATATCTTATAAATTAGTGTATCATGCCATACCGAATCAAATGTTGCTTGTACATCAAGCAAGTCCTGTAGATTTTTTTTAGGTTGAAATTGGTCTTTACATGTTCTACGATTCTCATAAAGGGTTGTATTGTATTATGATGTTATGATCATCATTAAAGCTTAAAATTTTCATCTTGATGAACTTTTCTAAGATTTTTGACAGATTATTATTTAACAGGCTAATAGGGTGCTAGTTAGCAGGAACATTAGGCGGCTTTCCAGGCTTTAGTGTAACTTTAGTTAACTTCCACGCTGACGGGAGGTACTGGAGCTTTAAACAATAATTTACTATAAACGTTAGATAAATAACTCCAGCTCTGGGAAGAGCCTTTAACCAGGAATTAAATATACCATTATGCCCAGGGTCTTTCTTATCATGAAGATATTTTAGTATGCTTTGAATCTCTTTAAGTCTGATGTAGTAAGATGGATCGATCTCGATATGTGCACAGCTTAATTGTTGCTTTGCTGCTTCAACCAAGTTGGCTGCCGTAGTGTCACTAAGATCTACGAAGATGGTAATATTTGCAGCAAATTTTTGGGAAAAAAGTTCTGCTTTATCACCACTGGTAATATACGGGTGATTCAGATCAAGATACCTTCCGAAATACCATGCGATTTCTTGAGGTAAGATGATCAAAAAATTGTTCCACATACCCCCCCTTAGAAACCTTCCTTTAGGAGTTGTGGCCAGTTGAAGATTTCGCCAATATTCGTGATAATAAATGAGTATAAGTTTTGAACCACCCTATAGATTTTGGTTATTGTTAGCTTATTAAATAGCCAAGAATGGTAGCTATCGAAAAGTGTATTACTCTGTATTTTTTAATTAAGCTTCTTTAAATTATCCTCAAATATTTCCAAAATTTTCGATTTTTTTACACACAAAAGTTTTTGAAATAAATAACGGTATTTGAAATTTGTGTGTAAAAAAAACAATGTTTTGGAAATATTTGAGAATAATTTAAAGATGCTTACTTAAAAAATACAGAGTAATACATTTCTCGACAGCTACTATTCTTGGCTATTTAATAAGCTAACAATAACCAAAATCTATAGGGTGGTTCAAAACTTATACTCATTTATTATCACGAATATTGGCGCGAAATCTTCAACTGGCCACAACTCCTAAAGGAAGGTTTCTAGGGGGGGGGGGGGGGGTATGTGTAACAATTTTTTGATCATCTTACCTCAAGAAATCGCATGGTATACCGGAAGGTATCTTGATCTGAATCACCCTGTATATGTTACTTTCATTTCTGAGAATAGGTATAGACTTCCGCTTATTTTTAATAATTTTAGCTATATTTTAAAAAGGTTTTGAAAATTTTTCCATATTTTGCAATTGTGAGCTCCATTTTTGGTTTCTCAGTAACTCAGATTTTATCTTTAATGTGCTGATTTAATAGTTTTAGCTCAGACTTAAAGGATGGTAATCTACAACGTATCCAATTTTTCCTAGCCACGTTTCTTTTAGAGATTAGTTTTACTATGTAGTGTGGTAGAGCTTGCTGTATTCTTAGCATATTAAATTGAGTTGTAGCTTGTTGTATAGAGTTCTTGATGACATTAATAAGGGTTGATATCATGTTATCGATTTCGTGGTGGTATTGGACATTAGAAGGTGATAAACTATTTAGATTGTTTAGTTTACGTTTTATTAAACTTTGGTAGTGGATCCAGTTTGTACGTTTGTAGTTTAATTTTTAATGATTTATAGAACGAAAGTTTGACGATAAGTTAGGAAAAATAGGGACGTAGTCAAAGAATAAGTCATTTAATACTAGCATCGGTTGTCAAACCAGATCAGGTAACATGCGTTATCACAGCAAGACAAAAATGAGAATTAATGCTGTATACATAAATGTTTCAAAATGTCAATTGAAATTTTGAAGGACTCTTAATATTAAACCTTGCAAGGACAGTTATCAGAGAAGCAGAAGAAAAGAAGAGAGATTTGTTGATAGGATATGACAAGGCTACTTTGTATTTTTTTCGTAATACAAAAAAAAAAAAAAAAAGTCAATCATTTCCAGAGATGTTTTTTTTTTTTTTTAATTTAAAATCTCTTGGAGCACCTATAAGCATTAACAAGAAATAAAATTTATCCTTTGGATTTCTTCTTTATACGTAGCTATCTTCCATTTTTCTCCATCAATTCCAGTTTTTTTTTTATTAAAAGTTGACATTTTCACCCCACTCTAATCGTACAAACATAACATTTGGTTTCCAATCCATCCCGAGTAAATCCCAATGACAGTTTTGTTTATTTTGTTAAACAATTTAAAAGCGTGTTGAAGCCTGCCTAAACATAAAATCCTATGCTACAGTTACGAGGGTTAATAGCAATATTTCTTTTAATATCTAAACTGACCGTGTGTGTGTCCACTTCACAACTTCTGGACCCTTGAACCCAAAGTGATTTCGTCGTTTCATATACGAGCAAGGAAGTAAAATATTAATGGCAAAAGCTACCATAAAGACGGATGAAAAGCATTTTTGTCTAAATAAGTTTCCTTCTACATACATCTATAGATATCTATTCAATGTACGATGGACATATGTCTAGAAACTTTCTATGTATATTGCACCAAAATCGCCATCATCAAATCCCTCGACTCTTTTACACACATAAATCGAATCGGTCACGTACAGGGGTTACAGCGATTTATTCTTTGACCGTTAAATAGCGTTTTACTTGCTTGGTTGAGTTCGTTTAGAAAAGAAAATTCACATCAAGGAAAGTCTTGACTTGAGGGTGCAGCTGTATCTATAATTCAAAGATATTGAGAGTCTTTATTTTGCATTTTTATTTTTATTTTTTGTACGTGACGTACCCAACCCTCACTACACTGAAGTAATTCTAAAATCATAAAGTTTATCGCATTATTCTGCTTTCAACCCCAGTAAATTGCTCATAAATTATGAGTTTGCTCCTTTTTGGTTGAACTGTACTGCAATAGTAGATAGAGCAACTATGTATGTTACAAACAAAATATAGAATAGGTAAATTTGACCTCAACGTTGCTTGGGGCGTATTAGAAATTCTAATTTTTACTTCTAGAAAACTTAAAATTGGTACACTGATTAGACTCTGAGATAAAAAAACACACCTCCCCCTTTTTGGTGTCACGGATCTGATCGGATACCTCAATCTAATTTACATGAACCGATGCGAGCATGTAGATTGGTGTGCCATCTGTTGATTTCTTTTTGAAACTGCTATTAAAACTACACCGCTTAATATTTTTGAAGGATTATTACTTTATTGAAGGGAGTACACCTTCTGATTATACATATCCATGGAAAATAATTTCATTCAAATGGTTGTCGTGGCTGGCTTGGCAATAGTCCATCCTCGCAACCCAATTTTGCAGTATACAATTTCGGTTTGTTTCTGAGTCTATTTCGTGAACTAAAGTCTGTTTAATTTCGAATCGTTAAATTGCGGTCACAAAAAATTAGTTATCATGTATCAGTAGTGCACTCCGTTAATCGCAACGATATTGTCAGCTTCACTTTCAAAGAAGTTGGAACCCTTCACTCCCAAAAATTACAGCAAAGAGTCACTCTTTTAGGATGCATTGGCTTCTCTATGATTACGTTTGGATTTTTGGAACCTTAAATCTTAAGTTCGTCCATATAACGAAGTGAATGTTCACTTTGAATCAACTATTGGGTTGGACCTTGTAAGAGCAAATAATCAGAGGTCTTTATGAAATATTCTCTTCAGAGATGTGCGACCGATGTTCAGTTGTTGAGGTCTGTGACAAGTTGAGTTTCTTGGGTTTTCACGCACACTTCGAATACATGGATATCTTTCAATTTCCACAGGAATGCCACTTTCATGAACTTTCTTTATAAATTTGCTTAAGGAGTATCATTTAGACCAAAAATAATTTCTCTATATTTCTTAATATTTTTCAAGCTTAAAACGTTCCATTTCTTATCGTGCATGCTTGACACATCTGATAATATTTCAAATGCGTTAGTGTTGCCAGTGTTGAAATTATGTATATGTACTTCAAAAAGAAACCGACAGATGGCCCACCCGTTACAAGCAGATGGACTTTTTTGGGAAGTGACACACTAAATAAGTAGCAGTGAGCAAACATGAATCCCCGGGGAAAAAGGGTTTTATGAAATCTGTAAAGTGCACACCTGTAAGATATTTCGAGGTTTTTATTTTATATACGAGTGCTGTTACGGGTGTAGTGTTACGGGGTAAGGGTCGTTAAAGAAAAAATGACAAAAAAAAAATTGATCAAGGCGACTTAGTACCTCTGATGAATAAAAGAGGTACGCTATTAGGTGCTACATTTTTTCAAATATGTGGGAGCTACAAAGTAAAGAGCACAGAAATGTCTTGAGATTCCTAAGAGAGGTAGGATGGATCTAGGGCAGTTTCAAAAGGTTATCCTATGACGTTAATGAGCACAATCGACCCACTGGAGATCTAAGTGAAGTAGCCTAGTTATCTCTAGCGCCATCCTTCTTACCTAACCTAACCTAAGAAGAAAATAAATTACCAAAGTTTTTCACCTGTAATAAATACACTAAAACTTTTAAAAACTTCAAGGAAATAAAGATGAATAATTCAAAAAAGAGTTTTAATGTGCATCAGACTAATTAAGATGCGCTTATGACATATTAAAGTACGGTACAAGTATTACAGACTAAAAGAAAAATCGAGTCCACTAGAAAATATATTTTCCATAGTAAAAAAAAAAAAAACTTTATAAAAGTATCAAGGAGCAAAAAATTTCAAATAATGCAAGTTTGTCAGATTGCGCTAGACTAGATGCCTCTATAAAAATCGGGTGCATAAAATCGCGAGAAATTATTTGAATGCTGGTGAATTATCAAAGGAAAAGAAGACAAAGGCGGAAACGGACGAATGTTAAAATGTGCAGAAAAGCGAAAATTTGTAGAGGTTTAATTGAAAGTCTGTAAATAACAGAAATAAAAGGAAAATCTATCATAAAGGAATTATTTGTCAAAGCAAATTCAACATTTCTAAAATGCAACAATCATAGTGCTCCGTTTGAATTAAAGTGGAGGGGGGGGGGACTTTTTTCATAATATGTTTTTTGTAAAAAATATAATATCGGTTTTCAATTGCCATTACTGATGCCAGGTCTTAATTTGTAGATTACAAAGAGAAAATTACATTGGAAACAAATTCTATAGAAAACAACAGATTTTTTATTGAAATCCTACTCTGTGTTATTGCTTTTGTTAGAAAATTAAGCGAAGAAAAAGGAGGATTAGTATGTTTGTCCTTTGACTAGCATAAAGAAAAATTATTAATAAATGTAAAAAAAGAAAACAAGAGAAAAGTTATAATTGGGCTAAGACCAATAATAAAAATAAAAGTTAAAGTGAAAAGTTTTATATGGTAACACCAATAAGTGTTGCCCGATTTAGTCCATTTAATAATTTTTTTTTATTTTAAATATGCTTTTTGTATTTATTGACTCTTTGGATCTTTTCAAAATTCCTTAAAAATAGGTGGCAAAAGGCTCTACAATATGTAAAGAAAAAGACACCAACTAATCTAAAATCCACTAGTCTATGCTAAGCCGGGCAAGTGAAGAAGATAACTCTAGACTACCCTTCAAGCTATTCAACTAATCACGACCATATTCACCCCGGGGTACGTTCATCATCTGTTGTCGCCTATAAACTCTGGAGGTCTTATTGACATAAGCACGATACCGAGCACACGTGTTGTTAGTGTACTGAAATGTGTGTTATGTGGTTTGTTCAGAACGAAAGCATCTTCCAACTTAGTGCCAAGGCCACTGGTTCGAAGTTGACGAAATCTCTCTTGTGCAGAAGCAGCCAGGTCCTCTAATTGTGGAGTGGTTCTATTCCACAGTTTTCAGATATATCAATAATATCTCCGAGAACCGTCAGTGGAGATGCGTCAGTCAGCTTCAAAACTTCTAGCATTACTGAACATTGAATCCGTCAATTTAGGCTTGAAGTTGATTGAAATTGACGCAAATTGAGTGTACCATTGAATATTCCACCAAAAGTAGTTGGGATTAGATCCTGAGGATAAAGGGGTCGAGCAGAGAGCAGGAAGTAATACTCCTCTATACCGATCGCTCCCAGTACACAGTACCCACAGTTGAGAAATGTCTGCAGAACTTCATGGCCTTTCCAACGACTGCTCGATCAGCCCCGGTACTCCTCTCCCCTCAGGAGGTATAAACTTAGAATTTCGGATTTTCTTACCATTTTATTGACTTTGACCTCTGTTTTTTACAAAACGGTGCTAACGTATTGGTTTTTTTATAAAGTGCAAACTGTGGACTCTTCTCTTTAATTTGACCTATTATACCTATCTGCTCACTGTAGCGGTTAAACAGTTATTAGCTCATAATCTTCTCAGGTCATACCGAAATTAGACGATTTTTGTTTTTAAATGACGTGTTTTCAGTCACTAAGCGAATAAGTCATCTTTAGTTTAGACCAGCATAGCTCCTGAGGGTAGATTAGTACGCGGCTGGTCGAGCAGTCGTTGGTCTACCCCACCTTTTGTAGGGAAAAAACCCCTACTGACTGGACTATATTATTTTCTATTGAAATTGGGTATCTGTAAAACTTTCTTTTTTGTATTTTTATTTTGGATCCAGAAACCTTATCTATCCAAAAATTGTTGTAGTGGCAGTTAAAGTGACTGCTAAAGTGATCTTATGTCCAACGTGCATATTGCGTTCCTAGTACTGTGTTACATAGGGTATATTTATTGTACAAAAATTCATATCTCCAAAACGAAGCCAAGCATCAGCGCAATTTTTGGCATATAGATTGATAAGTATTACAAAAAGCGGCATTTGAATCAGAAAAATTGTCTGCCCATTTTTGAGACATGATTTTTAAATGACGTTTCATCGTCAAATCACGACATTTCTAAGGTCTCCTATGGGAAACAGGACGGGGGAGGCTGGGGAACCATGAAATACAGATGAGCTATTTTCGTATTTCATACAATATGTGAAAGTTTCATCCTAATCGGAGATGGACGGGTATCTAATTCTGGTGTACGGATGTCGTTCGGTACGGTTACACATTGCAACTTTTACTGCAGCGCAGCACAAAAAACTAATTCTGCACGATATGAGCTTTAAAAGCTCAGGCGTAGATTCGTGCTTTAAGTATTAAGAAGCCCCGACTGGTGAGATGATCCTAAACTTCCATTCTATAGTGAAAGATTATATTGAAAACACTTTCCCTTCACATACATACAAACCATTCATATTCAAAGACAGAAATTAAAGAATGTCCTTACAGAAAAAAATCAAAAAGACTTTTCGTAGAAAAATGTTATCTATTTATAAAATTGATAACAACAGAAGATTGTTGCTAAAACTGCAACTTATGAAAGTGCAATAGGTGTTTCGCAAAAACTTAATACTCTTCAGTACGGCTGTTTTTTGCTTGCCGTATACGCCTGCCTTGCTGACAATTCTATGAAAATTCTTCTTGATTTTTCTATACGAATTTGTTTAGTTCAGCTTAGGGTTAAACTGCTGAGTACAAACTCAGTACTTAGTATTTCGCCTCATATAATGCACACTCAGAATTTTAACTGAGTGCATATACATACGAGTATGTGAGGTAAACTTAGCTTTTTTCCAGGCGTATACCTACCATACTGAAGAGAATTAAGTTCCTGCTGATACGAAACTCCTTTTTCACTTTAATGGCAGAATGGTTTTGTTTTTCAGCTGATTATTCAGGTGATATCGATAACGAGTCTATCAGTATTAAATCTCAACTAAGCCAACTTTTAAAATGTGTGCTAATTTTGTATTATATTAGATCTATTTCCATTTTAGTAAATTGTAGTTAAAAAATATTCTTGGTATCTCTAAACACTCTGAGCACACCATTCTTGTGACAACAGCATTCTATCGAAAAAGTCTCTACGATTCCAGTCCCCCTAAAATTGTGAGTTCTATTTCTACTGTTTATTTAGGAAAACGCAAATTTTCCCATCTACCAATTATATTAATTTTTCATGAGCTTGGAGAAGAAAAAATAACATTTCCTTGTCCTGCTCTGCTTCAAGGGTTATTGCTCTTTATTTTTGTTTTGTTTTTCAAATTAGCATAATACAAACTATCGTAGCGGAAAAGGCGGTTAATGTTCCGCAGGAATTGATAAACAACCTCATTATGTACGCGCGTGCTGAACCATTGGCCTCTGATGGGATTTATTCATCACATCTACATAAAAAATATTCGTCGAGTCATTTTCAACAAGTTTGAATTGTAAACACTTCAAGGGTAGTTATAATTTTGTTATGCACACCCCTTTTAATCAGTTGGACAGGTGGCCACTTAGGGACCTTGGTCGGAAAATTATCTCTGAAATTAATTTCTTGCCCTTCCTAACTTCGAAGGTGCTTTCAGAATAGCCAGCCACAGTCACACCCCTTAAGTTGTCACCTTGGATCAGCCTTCACAGTCTACATTGAAATGATAGTCGAGAAGTCTTTGAATTTGATGGAAAGACGAGCTATGTTTAGGGCACGACTGCCGAACATTTCCCTTTCATAGACATTACCAGCATTCAGATGGATTCAGAGGTGACACTTTCATAAGTTGGAATTTTCTATTTTTAGATTAAGAAAGAAAACTGTACTTGTAAGGTGTGTTCACTGGATAGATTAATGGCTGTCTTAATTAGTAATTATGTATGTACATGGTTGGATGTTTATTTTGTTGTGTGAATACTGTTTCAAAGATTTTATTGCAGAAGAAAAATAGTCAGCACAAGACCCTTGATATTTTCTGGAATTTTCTTTTCATGGCTATTTAAAGTCGTACCTGAAGCTACGAGAACTTAAATGAAATATTTGTTTTTCGTTGTTGTTTTGTTGATAAATTTGCGGGACCTTAGGAATTTTTTTAATTTGATATGCCTCTAGCTCCAAGTGCTGGAAAAACAAACAAAAAATTAGTAACCATAAAGAAGATATCTTTAAAAATATGTTTTAAGGGGGTTATTACTGAAATCTTAAAAAACACGAAAAGTTAATACGCCTTTGCATCAAAACTGTGCGTATTATCACGATCAAAATTCCACATAGTTTGAGAAAAAGCATAAACTTAGGTAATGACGTGTCAAAAATAAAGATTTCAGGGTTTTATATGTATGTAATTAGCTTTAGAAAATTCTCAAATTCATGAAATTTGCAAAGTTTGGTACAAAACAACGTAATAGTGGTACATCAAGTAGATAAATTTGTACTTGAGTATGGAAGATCTTGAAGTAGAAGAGAAAGTAACGGAGAGAAAACTAGTAAAAAAGTTTTGGTTACTAATATATTTTTGTTTGAAAGTTGCTATTTTTAGAGAGGAATAACTATCAAAATTATGATATTATTGGAAAGAAAGTTCAATTTGTAACAATGATCGAACCTTTTTCTGTTTATTTTGAAAAACTCAAATTGTTTAGTACAATGATAAAGGAAATAAAGTGAATAATGTTAACCGTGGTAACGACAAAAACGTCTTGTTTAAATATGTTTTGCATAAAATTTGGCGTTTTTAATTCATTTCATTCATTCACCGTCAGATGGAATGATGTGCTTTCGGAAAGCATTCACTTTTTTTGAAAGCTCTGCGGCGGGCTGTAGTGTGCAGGCTCGGGAAGTTTATGTCGCCATTTTCTGAATTAGGTATATGAGTGTAGATTTCGCGGAATATATTAAGTTTTATCATTAATAATTTCTTGTTTTTGCTTGGGAGGCGAGAAATTATTTTGGCAGTTCTATTTATAATCTATTTGCTTTGATTGTGACGAACTATTATGGGACCTTTTAGTAAAATTCGGTCCAATAATCTTATGGAATAAAGAAGATAAAACTGACTATTGCTAGGAATGTAAATTTATGTATATGAAATATATAATCCTATATGCCGTTACATAGAAAATCGACCAATTTTGTGTATATATATTTTTTTTTGATTTTGATGAACTTTTACAGGAGAGATGCCAGATACGGTCTTTCCAAATTTTAAAAATGTAGGACATTTTTCTTAGTAAATATAACTTTATTATCGTATCTCCATGAAATAAACGTTATTTATTTTGAGAAGCTTTGAGGTTTCCGAGAAAAAAAAAATCATTTTTCTGAAAATTTGCTTTCAACGATAATGGATATTTCGGTTATCCTTGAAGCTGTACGAGAAAATGGTTGTTGGTAAAGTCAACTCTTAAAGTAGTTCTTTGGTTATCTAGTTAATGAAATGGTAAAATGGGCATAGTGTGTGTGAACATTGCCAAAATTATATGAAACATTACAACTCAGAATTCTCGGAAGAGTTTTATTTGATGAGCGGTTTCAGTAAAATAAAATTGTCCTAAGCAATAAATGATGCCAGACAAATTACAAGGAAAAATGTCTGACTAATAGCACAGAGGGTACACATTCCGTTCGACCCTTGCCTGTGCCTCACTCAAAAGGTTTTATTAGCTAAAAAAAAAAAAAAAAATCTATGAAAAATTCGACAGCAAATCTAAGATCTCGTCATGCTTGGGCAATCTTAATGCTGTGCAGGTGCCCGAAATGCTTCGGAGTACAATGCACACGAATACCACACACAGTTTTTTTGTTTTTTTAACATCATTTATCTTCGAAACTATGCAATCGTAGTACATACATACATCAATCATAATAGTATTTAAGATGGCTCAAGTCTAATGAAGATGGAACTAAAAAAAAAAATATCCAACAATCTTAAAATGATGGGACAGCGGGAAGCGGTGGTAAGTAAATTTTATTTCTCATTTACAAGGTTCATGTACAGGGTATGATGAACATTGATCCAAATCTTTTCTTTGAGTTATTTTCTAAGAATTATTTTTATTCATCTGAAAAATAAGTGCTTCAAAAAAATAGAGCACGTTGCATTCCAGTTCGTATGGGATTTTCGATAGGACCTTGTAAGTTCCATAGTTGGTAATGTTTTTGAAGAGTGTAAGGGATAGATTTATGGAGGGGTCTACAGGCTCTGGCGTCACATTCACTGCGACCTGAAAGATCTATTGTGAGTCCTCGTTCAATTTATTCGTTTTCTAGGTTTAGACTGTTAATGAAGTCTAGGACCACTCTGGGACTTAGGTTCCACACGTAGTTTGGATGAACAAAAGCATGTTCGAGGTGGAGTAGTCTCCGTCTGGCAGAGCAGGTGCAGAGCAGGTTCTCCGAGGTCTCCTGAGCATCCTCACAGAAGTGGCAGGATGTAGCCTCAGCCAAGCCCATCTTGTGTACGTGATACCTTAATGTACAATGGCCTAAGAAGAGCTCTTTGATCATTTTGAGTTCTATTCTCCTAAAAAGTAGGAGTTCTTTAGTTTTTCCGCCAGGGGTATCGATAAAATTTTTTGCCTGACGAAGTCCCTGTAGCCTTTACCAATAGAGGGGGGTTTTGATTGTTCTCCCAGCTGTTTAAGGTAGCTCTGAGGTAACTCTTTGAAGTGCCACAAAATGACCCTGCTCCGACAAAGAGAGTTAACGCTCATCTTTTGGCTATGCCGGCAGCAATTTCATTGGCATTATGACCTCATGTCTAGATATCCACATGAGGATAACTTTATTTCTCTTTGATAAATTTTTGAGGGTTTGTAGAGATTCCCAGACAATAGTTGATTGGATCATGTAGGCCTTTAAGGCCTTGACAGCAGCTTGACTGTCCGAGCATATCTGTTTTAAGATACTTAAATGATCGACCAGGAGTGCATTCCAAAACATAACTACAGTTGACTACAGCTGACTTAATAATGCACAAAAGTTAACTCAGCTAATATATTTCAGTTGACTAATGGGTTTTGAAACGATTGAAGTCAGCTGTAGTCAACTGTTGCTATGTTTTGGAACGCTCTCCAGATCGAATGGCTGTAACTCTTTCTCCTTTTGCACTCTAATAGCACTGAAGAGCGCTTCCTTTTTCACCTGCAAATGCAGGAGTGGAAAATTTAGTGAGGCTTCCATGGCTGCTGTAGGACAGGTCCTCATGGTGTCAGTTATTCCTAAACAGGCAAGCCGCTGGGTTTTTTGAAGCAGAGTTTCGGCTTGCTTCTGATTAAATTTTGGCCACCATGCAAGGGCTGCATAGGTGACCATTGTTCTAACAACTATAGTATATATCCAGTACATTATTTTTGGTTTCAGTCTCCATGTTCTGCCAATGAAGTGACGAGAAGTATAAAGAGATTAAAATAAGACGAAATTAAATCTAATAGGGTATTGCGTGCATTGAGACTTCAGCATTGTCCGCCATTGAAGTTTAGGGCTCCATTATTTTTTTGTAACCTTGCTACTCATTTAAACTAGAATCAAGTTTATAGAAAAATTTAATAGTTCTCGACATATCCTATAATATGTATATCTGACAAGAAGTTTTATTTCTTTCGAACAAATATTTTTGGAGTAATCGAGTAGAAATGAAAAAAAATTACAGGTTCTCTAAGTCCCTCGATAAGGTCGATCATTAGTTGTTAATTAATAAGTTGAGCAAAAACTATAATTTTTCACTATTTGCGTGCAAATTTGTGACATCTAATCTCTGTAACTGAATGCAAATGTTGAATTGCATTAATTTATAGTGAGAAATTTTTATTAAGAATTGTGGTATTACCACAAGGATCTATTTTGAGACCGTTGCTTTTTTGGGTCTTTATAAATGCCCTGCTAAATATGATAAAATACTTTAAATTTCACTTCTATGCGAACGATTTATAAATTTATATATTCATGTCTTTGGGGCTCATTGATGATGGCATTGATAAACTCAATGATGAGCTTTTGGCAGTCTTGAATTGGTTCAAGAAAAATAACTTAGTACTCAATCCCAATAAATGTAATTTTATTGTTATATATAAAAATGTCCTAGAAATGTCTTATTTCGCATTAATAATACTCAATCAATCACGTACTGGAATAGTGTTAGAAATCATTGGTGTTATATTTAACAAAACCTTGAATTGCTTGTTCGTATGCTGACTATTCCTTTCATATGCTGGTAAGATGAACTCTATGTATTAATACGCAAGTTGAATACTGCCTTCAACTCAGCTAGATCGTTACATATATGGACTTCGAAGATTTCAGTATGTGAGTGCATATGTTACTTCTGTTATTGAATGTCATTTAGTATGTTATCTTCATCAAAGAATATTAATCTTTCAATACCGTTAAATTCTTAATAGAAAACCGGACTGTTTGTATAATATTTGTCATTGAGATATCAGAGCGTCATGCCAGTTCCTTGTACACCTTACCAGGGTGTAGAATCCCTTCTACCTTCACTGAAGGGAGTACGCAGCATAGAAAAATGTATCACAGAATTCAAATTTTTTAAATCAAAATTCTTTTTGCTATTAATCACATAATTTATTACTGGTGCTTGATAAAAATCTAAAAATAATATACATTTATATAGGTACTAAGTCCTCATAATTAAAAAAACGAGATTAGATGTGGAATTGTCTTAAACAAATATGGTCCAGGAACTCTGTCGTTATAATGATTGGCCACTTTTTTTCGAATCTCGATTCCGAATATCTTGGTACATTCGGTCCAAATTTTTTGACACTCTGGTACATTACTAATTTTGCGAATACAGCTATAATAAAAGAATTTAATACCTCGAAGGACATTCGTCGTAATGCTACCCCAAACCAAGCTTCACATGATTTTCCATATCTATAAAAGGACGTGTGAATGTGTGCATTTATACTTGAAACAGTTCTGAATAAATTTATGTATGGAAATTGATAAGTATCCAGAAATGTTATGTATTAACAGGGAAGGAGTCCAGGGGTACGGTCACCCCATCCCCGAAGTACTTCGAACTTATAATAAAATCGATTTCTCTTTGGAAGCAGTTCATTAAAAAATTAAGAAAACCAAATGCAGAAAAAGGAAGGAAAGAAATCCGAATGATAAATAAATTACCCCCTTTTTCTGCCTATTTGTAAATAATTTTGGTGATCTCAGAAGTTTGATTGGTCTAAGATAACTAAGTTAACCTTACAATTTTAGACTAAATAAACAGGAACAATTTATTAGAAAATAGCTTACAAATTTTAGGACCTGTCTACCTTTGGATATGCGAACATAATAATAATTCATAAAAGCTATGCTATCAGCTCCTGTTCACAGACGCACGTCGAATCCTCAACTCATGGTACAAAGAATAAGAAGGTAGTAGGTAGGTGCAGTATTAAGTGACAGCTTTTCAAAGAAAAAACCGTAGTAACTGCATCGAGAAAAGTTTATAAATGGTTGCTGAAAAGCAAAGAAATGTCCAATTACTTATAGAATATGATATTTGCTCTTTGTTGAAAACGACTGAAATTCAAACGAACATAATAAACAACATATTACATAGATCCTAATTGACATTTCGAGAAGGACATACCATATTAACCTTTGTACCATGGCCTCAACCAAAAAAACTCTTACATTTATGACACATAATTGCACCATATATCAATTTCGACGACAGTTTCTGTTATCCAAAAAATAATTTTTCAAACATTCGTTTTCGAATGAAAAGATCTAATAAAAGAGGACATAAGCATGTGTTGGACAAAGAAAAATTACGGAACGTAGAGTTATTTACCTTTTACGAAATACAGGGAAGAGCCCGCCGGTGGAGAGATGCAAATGCTTGCTATGTAATTCATATCATCTAAGCAATTTCTAAGCTATGTATATCCACTGACATGTATATAAAAGGATTGCTTGTTGAACCAAAAATGCATGAAACCAAATGGCACCACTTTCATATTCCTGTCTCTTTTCGTGTCTCTTTTCCCATTGAACTGGTACGATTCGGAACGAGAAATTGCTTGTAAAAGTCCTTGTAAAAAACACTTCCTTCCACTCATAATTAAAATTTAACGATACAAATACCTTTGTGGTAAATTCGGTAAATCCCACTGTCATGTATATACGTAAATTCCCAAATAATTTAAATATAGCGGCAGTTGGTAGCATTGACATTCAGAGCATACTTTCTGAAATCAAAACTGCGTGTGTGTGGAGGCGGGGCTTATGAGTTTGAGAGTGTGGACGGGACAGACTATCCATCTGCCAAAACTAGAGAAGCCTTAAAATGCAACCACACATCACAAACATTGGCCAAATAATTTTTGTCAAACGTCTGACAAACAATTTATAGGCAGTTGAAAAATGTTTGATGAATGTTTGACAAATGTTTGTCAATATTCGCCCTGGAAGTAACGTACTCCTCTACTGAATGAACTTCAATCCATGTGTGCATATATGAATGCTTCATTGGATTGGAACCCTGCCAGAGTCATGTCGTATCAAGATGGTCGACAATTTATGTATGTAACTTACTTTTAGGACAACCTGTTCCTACTATTACTTATCTGCCTTCGCAAAATTTTGTACGATCATTATTGGACCTAACTTAAATAATGTCAACAGACTTCCAGTTGGGGGTGTTTGTATTTGTCTGCAATAACATCTATTGTACATCATTATTAAAAAAGGTCTTTGACCTTATTTTGATGGGTGTACAACTCCTGTCCCTTTTTGTCAGTTCTTAAGACAGCAAGAATATTCTGTGTTAATGTTGGTTCTACCACCAATTCTTGTATAAACAAAATTAAGATAATAAATTGTCTCATTAAAATGTATCCCCTAGAGTCAGAGGGAAGAAAAGATTTTTTTTTTTTTTTATTAGTCAAACAAATTCAAAGTTTAACAGGAATTTGTTCTAGAATTCCGCAAGTCTTTAAAATGAAGCCCAACTAAAACACGTTGAGCTTGCCGAATCGCCTCCGATTTAATAATTCTTAGAAATGTAATCTTCTGCGAATTTTCTGAAAGTATGAAATTGCTTTTCATGCCTTTCGCCTTATTTTATTAAAGGTAGAGCTAGAGATGGAGGCGCTTTCGATTTTAATGAAAGTTTTCGCCAAGTGAGTTTATACATCATGCAGGCCTTAATTCTTGTGATATTTTGCTTGAATAATGGTTGCTGAAGTAACATTACTTGCTTGGGTTAATTTTCTTTAAAGGGGATTTATACATATACACACATTATATTGCAAGGTGGGTCCTGACAGTTTTTCAAGAACAAAGTTGAGCGATTAACTTTTGAATTGTTCAACAAGAAACGGGGTTATTTCCAAGTTTAAGAAATCCGCCAGGTATGAGAACAGAAGCCTTTAAATGAATAAATAATCCCATTATTTTCTTTTACTTTATAAATTTGAGTATGTTTTTAGGTATGTGTCAGTTAATATGTTTAAGGCGTTTGTTTTCAGCATCCTCTGTATTTGAATTTTGAGAAAATTTATATTCTTTCCATCCGATTTTTGTTCAGTTTACTCCTTTTCATCTAGACTCTTCCCCAGAAAATCCAAATGTTAGCTAAATATGTCGAATTTTCTGTCACACACAAATGTTATAATGTTTAAATTAAATATCACAAATTTTAGATATTCTCTTGACAGAAAATTTTAGTCAATATATTTTCTGTAAACATGAAGGTAAATGACATTTTATGTGCTTTAATACATTTGATTATATCTATGTTGTCGAATAATGCCGGCTTTATTGAATTTGAAGGTACGTGACAGAATTTTTGATTCGGATTCATTCTTCTTGGGTAAATTGTGATTGATTGTTAGATTGATTTATAAGTTAGTAATTACATAAATACTTGGGAGACTAATAATTGGATATGAGCGAATACTAGCAAAAGCGATCCAATTTCGGAGATACTATGTACATTAGCTTTGTCGGGGACCTTTGACGTTGGGTGGGTAGCTTAGATTACGTACAATTTAAAGACAAAAAAAAGTCATGAAGACTTTTACGAAACGCAATTTTTTAAAAAAATTGTTAAATAATTGGCTAGTCCCGCCTATAGGGCTATATTGGATAAGCGGTAAAATAAATACGTAGTATTTCGCCTCATATGATTATATATGAGCTCTGCTTAGCATATTCTTCTGGCACCTACGGCAGGCAGGAACTGGCCGTACTGAAGAGTATTGTTTCCTACTGATACGAAACGCCTTATACACATTTCTATCTGCGCTAATTGCAGGCGTTGACGTGTAAGTTTTCATTTTTATTTTTTTAATTGCATTTTGTCAAAGTCTTCATGCTTTTCTTTTCTTTATACGCATGCTCCTTTTTTTAATACTGGATACAGTTGACTTTTATGTACTGGCAATTTCAGTCATATCTCTAAGTGAAGTGTTTCGATACTACGAATATTGAAGCTATACTTTGAAAACCAGTTTTTTATCAGCAGGACCTAGTCTTCTGTCTGAACCTGGTTTGTTTTTCTATTGATTGACTATTTTTATACCCCTAAGTTTGTTATTCTACATATATGTAAAACATCGAAATAATGATGGCAGAGCAAAATGGGTTGGACACATAGAAATAATATTAAAATTTATTTTGATTTTTGCATGTCGGTCTGTCCGTCCGTCTGTCCGTCACAATATATTTGAACACTGCCTGAGAACGCGTCGATGTAGAGGGGTGAAATTTCGTACACAATATTTTCATAGTAATAGTAAAAAGATCTTCAAAAACCGACTAAATTGGGGAACCCGTTCTTGGTATTGCTTCATAAAAATTTAGGTTTTTTACGTATACTAGAAAAACCATCAGTCCTAGATGTTTTTATTGTAGTGAAAATTTCTTCAGAATATGAAATCCTATGAAATTGGTTTTAATATTTTTTACTGTCCGATGAACCAATCTACAAATATATACGAAAAACCACTTCAAAAATCAAACTTGCCCAAATTGGTGGCCATACTCAGTTACATATGGGGCAGTGATCTAGGGTAGTGGTAGCCAAACTTTTGCATATCATGCGCAAAGTTTTTTACAAATGATTTCAAATGCACCTTATAGCTTTAGCAATTTTTATACTGTCCTACGAACATGGTTATGGGTTGGTAAATAGCGAAAAGAATCGAAATTGCTTCGCACGAATAACGTAATCACGCAGTTAAATTGGTTAATTTATTCCAGTTTAATGAAGCACCAATCTAGAATAGTCAGGAATGACCCCTTGTACGAGAGGGTGATGGCTTCATGATAGTGCTATAACTGACAGAGAGTCGTTTGGTGAAGATAATTCTGAACCACAGTTGTTGGAACTGAGAATGAGATCAGCTTGGAGCTTGGAGTGGTCTGTTCTCTTTGCTTGCTAGAAGGAATCCTGGTCCTGACGTGTGTTTAATAACCTTTTTAATAGAAGTATATTTATAGAAATAATTAACTTTTTTAAATGATTTATTTATTGTATGTAAAACAATGTAAGTATATTACAGCACATAAATATTACTTAATAAAACTTTTAAGTCTGTTTGAATTTCGCTGTTATTTTAATGTTTGGTGTTAAATTTGTTACTCAGAGCAGCAGAGAATTCTTCAATTTTTAATCAGTTATTCGCGACCATGTTTTGCTTTAAATCAATCTCATTGATTAAAATGGTTGTTCGCATTTGTAAGTCATTCCAAAGCGACATATATAATTTTTTGCAAATCCAAGAATGCATAAAGATACTAAAGACAAAATTTCCAGTAAATTTGTGAGAACAAATCGAGGACGTTCTACATCAGGCCGAGGCATCATTGATTTTACATTGGAACGAAGCATTCTGGCTTATACTCTTTAATTACGTCAGCAAGTCGGGGCATCGTCGATTTTATATGTGAGCCAGGCCCTCAGGTTTTCATTCTACTTGCCCCGTTTTTGTTTGTCTAAGGATGGATCACTCAGAACTAACTGAAGCGCCCATTTTAATCATCCAATATGCCACATTTGGCGCATGCGACACGTTAGGGTATCTAGGGTATCCATCAAAGTTGGTCTTAGACCAATCTAGCTTTTTTCTTGTTGTATTTACCTATGGTCCTTTCAGCGGTGCTCACAGATGTAGCTACGTATTTAGCAAGAACACTGTACTTTTTTGCAGGATTTTCCAAGAATTGATAAAAATTCAATTCAATTGACAAAATTCAAGACGTCTTTATGATTCTGTGTAATTGACCAATATGACGGGGTAAATTTTTTCTTAAAAATTCCTTAATATATGTAAAAGAAGCAATAATACAGTGATACATTAATGAGAGCAAAAAATAGAATATATTAACAATGTATTTTTCAAGTGTCTAAAAAATTACAAGTTGAATGTTTAACCTTTCTTAAAGAATACCTTTTAAGCTATGTAAACGACGGCAGAATGCAGAAACGATGCCGCGAAGTTACAATTGTGAAATCGGCTGAATTGTTTCTACATTACATATTTTATACGCATGACGCGGGTATGGGGTAAATTAACTATAGTAGCGATTTCACCTTATATTACCAATAATAATAATAATAATTTCCTTTTCTGTTCGCCCTGTCTCAGTTTTTCTAAAATATAGTTAATCTCATTTTCCTGAAATAAAAAAATAAGTGATAGCTAATCCTATAGCAAATTGCCCCCAGTTGGCCATTTTGGAAATAATAATCCATGCACGTTGAATCACAAAAATAATTGAAAAATAAATTGCGTATGTATATCTGCTGTCTACTTGCTGTGTACTTTAATATTATTATTTGTTCAAGAAGGCACTACTTTTGGATTCTCCGGTATATAGCAAAAGCTAAAAAAAATTTTATTTGTTATTTCACCACACAACCCATTTGATTTTGGGTAACAAATTTCAAGTCTTGGTTTTGATTCATCATCAGGTCCCATATAGCGAAATTGAGTGACTTGAAAAAAAAATGAAAAAATAGAACAAAGTAATGAAAAAATGAAAAAAAATTAAGAAAATTTAAAAACCAGATTCATTCGAAACGAATATAGCTTTTGCTATATACTGGAGAATCCAAAAAAAACAAAATGCCTTCTAGAACAAATATAAGTTTGCCCTGTAAAAAACCTTAAAGAGTACCTAATCTCTAATTTTGTTTAATATTATTGAAAATTTGTAGCATTTAGGCGCATATCCAACATAAGAATACATAAAAAACCAATACAAATATTACTGTGGTACCTGCATTTTTTGAATTTCCTTCACTATTGCTAAACAAAGTATGGCCGTGGCACAGCCAGAAACAAGATTCATTGGGATTTGCCTATGGTTATTTGAAAGTATAGTGAACAATTGCCGGTCTCCCCATCTGTAAAAATATTTTTAAACTATTCCTGAATCGACTAGCGGATGTTGTCCGTTGAATATCCACTGGTTGAGAATTCCAAATATTTGTTACAGTTACCAAATAAGAACTCTATTAACTCTATCGCAATCCATAGATAAACCGCACACGATGCTACATACAGTTTTCAAGAATAAACGGAGTACAAATATGGACAGATTGTGCTACGAAAACTGAAATATGGCTTAGTCAGGAATTTTATTAGTTTAAGTTTTGATTTCTATGGATACTAAAATCATAAATGTCGAAGACAACCGTAGATTTTACTTATAAGAGACTTGGTTGGCAGCAGGTAATGCGAGCATTTAACATTATTCCAAAATTCCAGACTCTTTCACGAATAGTGAGGGAGATTTATTTAAAATTACCACAGGTACGTCACTTAAATCAATATCATTTCTATATAGCAATATTCAATAAAATTTGCTGGCATTTAGTCCTAGATTATTTACAATTGACCATGCAAAACTTTTTCGCTTCCTAGAATCTATAATTTATGTATAAACTAAATAGTAATGGTGCCAGAATCGAGCCTTGAGGGACTCCAAAGGTCAGTAGTAAAATCTTACAGCATACATTTCTTAGTTTCACTTGCATTTCTCATAGGTACATACAAAAACTTTTTATACGGGAAAAGTTTAATAAATAAAAGTTATGCGAAGAGAATAAAAGCTTTTGTAACAATTTAGTATAGTTCAGACTATCAAAATCTTTCGAAAAGTCAAGCAAGGACAGCAAACCTATTTGACTTTTGTCGAGTGCAAATCAAAAGCCTACCTTTAATAAGGTTATCTCACAGTTATGCCCATAGAAAGTCGGATTGTCAGCATATGCAGTTTTATGTCGTTCACGTTTCAAGAGTCTTTGAGAAAAATGCAATACAGATAGATAAGAATTCTGAAAGTAATTCCGGCGGGAGGTTTTTTTTTTGCAGTAAAAAGTATAGATTTTCTACATTTAAAACTCAACTATTTAAGGATATAGCTGTGGGACCATACTGAATTTTACAAAAAACATGGCAAGTGATGTAAAAGCCCTATTTTTGAAGCTCGAAACGTTTCATCAGCCTATACATTTTTGTTTCATTTTAACATTTGATGCCCGCGCAAAGCAGAGCTTTTTTCTAGCTTCTCAAGAGCGCTCTTTTCTAGTTTCTCAAGAGCGCTCTTTTCTATCATCTCCAGAGCTCTCTCATAGATATGATAAAAATTGTTCATAAGAGCACTTCGATAGTCACTATAAAAAATGGTTTTTATGTTTTACTTAAAAATTGCTTCTGAGCAGCGATTTTGAGGAAGATATTAAAATAAATAAAAGAAAATTTAGCTGGCAATGCTTTTTATTAATTTAAATTTTCATTTTCATTTTTGGGACATCAAAATCCTATAGTCGCATCGATTTTTCAAAGTCAATATGGTATTTTCATTCACCATAAAATCTCTCGATGCTTCTTCCTTCACACTGCACTTTCAAATAATGAAGCACTAATGCATCCTAACTCTATTTTGTATTTGTTCATTGAAGCAACATAAAAGTACGTCACAAACAAAAGCCGAAAGCCCGAAATTTATCCGTTATTTAGAGAAGTGCACATTTTCTTATTAGAAAAACTTCTGACGCAAGTTATAAGCGGATTAAATCTGGTTTTCTGGAGGCGATTTTATTTTTCCCGCTGTGTATATTTTGTCTAAAAAAACATCAAGCATTTAAACTCCGCTGCGAATTTATTGTTTTTGTAATTTTATTGTGTCGCTTTCGATGTTGTTTTGTTTTTATTGTGAATTTTACTTTAAACATTTCTGTTGTGTCATTTATCTCCAACTTTTCCACATTTATTTTCACTGAGCATGATTTAATTTCCTCTTAGGCACTGATTTTGTGAATGATAGTGGTATATGTGACGGTTGTGATGATGTATTTGAATCCGTATCCATCCATAATTCTTTCATTCAAGCTTTACCAGGATTCTGAAAATTGATATTAAGTCTTTTAATATCAAATAGGAATGAAAACATTTTTTTGTTATTGTATTCTTAAGCATCTCCTTTCAGGAAACATAAAATACTTATTTCATTTCGTGCCGATATGAAGGTAGTCTCGAGTATTGAAAAATGTCCACAAGGTTTGTAGTGGTCTGTAATAAAGAATTTTAGGGGTTAGTATAGTAAAATTGAATGTAAGTATTTAACTCCGATTTTATAATATATTTTTTATTTAGCTGATTTGGGTACCTTGAATCTCCTCCAAGTTTTCGTTCAGCGTCTACCTCAGTTTTTCCAAGTTAATTGAGATATTTTAATTTTTTCTTATTTCGTCGACCGCGTACCCAGGCTCTGGAGTAGTGATTATGGTGATGTGTAAACCTAAGATATGTATCTATGTCCATCTTTAAAAAAAAATCTAAATTTCGCATTCGGTCATTTTACAAACATTCTTGTTAGCTATTTTGGAAACTTTTCTTGGTGAGCTCTTCTTGGAACTACCACTTATCTGAAAATATAGACAAATTTTAAATTTTAGCATTTGACATTGACTTTGGTTTTAAATCTTTATTTTCAAAATTTTTGTGAAAATTCTACTTTACATTTTCTTTATATTATTAGCTTAATCTTTTTTAATGTGCCTTATTTAACTTTTATTGTTTCTTTAGTTCTTATACAATTGTTTGAGCCTTTTGCGTCCCATTTTAGTTTTAGTTAATTAGAGCCTTTTCTCATTTTGTTTTTTCAAATCCACTTTTTCTTGTTTTCTTTTTTATACTTAAGAGCCATTTTATAACGTTTTTTCTATCAAAGAGTCATTATATACATAAAAAAAATTATTATCTTCTTATTATTTCTTGTCTAAAAAATGTTTAATTTTTACACTAATAATAATTTTCTCGGGTTTGCTGAAATTTTTTTTAAAACTTCTCCCGATTTTCTTTAACAAAATTTCGATGAGGCTCATCAGACATAATTTGGTCAACATTTTTTCTCCCATAGTGCTCTTCAGCCAGGTCTGAATGATGCTTCTACGATTGCCGTAGTGGATAGGATTGTGCTCAAATTCCTATACTGAAAGTACTCCCGAATATAAAAACCTGTTTTGTCTGGGCTGTACACAAATGCGAAATCAACCTTAAAAATATAACTTGCATATTTTCAAAACAGATATTCCTAGTCTGAACCAGCTTGATAGCTTCTTATTGCTCAATCGCCTGCACTTAGCTGAGTGCGACCTTGTACTTAGTTACAATATTAATTTTTCCTCGTTTTTGTTGTTTTTATAACCATACTTAAAAATATTTACTTTTACGTTAATTCGAAAAAAACTTCTTATATTTGTTGCTTGGCCAATCAAATTTCCCTTACAGTGAACTAAACTGCGAGCACATGTCATGTAATATAAGCTGTCAGTCGTTATAAGTCACATTAACAAATTTTTATTCTTAACTTCTTTAATTTATTTAAAAGATATATTGGACGTGTCTAGGGGCATGCGTTACAGATTTACATTGTAAGCAAGTTACATGGTTTAAACTAAATTAATCTGTAATCTATTTAACTTAACTATTTTTTTATGGATAGAAGAAACATATGGGATTGGGACACATTTTGAGCGTACCAGGATACAATTGAACACACTGATTACCATATTAAGGATTAGTAGAAAATATTTACTGATCATATTTTTACTACATTTACAATAAACTAGGTGAGCACGTCGGTGTTGCCAGGCGATAATGTGAATGGCTAAATGGCATCCATTTGATTGGGGTTGAAAAGGTGGTGTGGTTAGAGATGCATAATATCTAAGCTGCCAACTGACTCGATCGTACCATACCGTACTCTAGGGTCTCACTCTGTGTTCCTGTGTGTTTGTATTGTGCGGGTATGTGAGTGGATGCCTGCTCACGTTCATATGTGCGGAAGATTGCAGCTGATGACGCCGGCACATTCTCAGGCAGTGACCATATATATAGGAAAAAGAAAATATTTGTATGGCAACCCTATGAAGGAATTGCCCGATTGGTCCAATTTTCTAACTTAAATTTCCCTTTTTTGATAAAAGGCCCAAGTATAGCAGTGTCAAAATTTAGAATGAAAAACTAAAGTTTTGTCTGGCAACACCAAGAAAGGGTTGTCAAATTTGCTCTACTTTTGACTTGTATTTGCAATTTTTATGAAAATGTGTACAAAATACGAGCTCTCCACCTTCTCAGGCAGCTTATAAGTATGTAGTGAAAAACCAAAGATTTGTATGGCAACACTAAGAAGGGTTAACCCGATTTAGTCCATTTTTTTCATTTACCATTGCTATGAAAACACCATGTCCAAATTTTAGCCTCCAACCTCGATGCGTTCTCAGGCAGTGCCCAAATATATAGTTTTAATGAGACTTTTTATGGAAACCCTATAAAATTTGCCCGATTGGTCCCATTTTTAAACTTAAATTTTCTTTTTATAAAAGGTATGTGTACAAAATTTCTGATCCCTACGTCGACGCGTGAGGCAGTGTCCAAATATATAGTAAAAAACCAAAGTTTTTTATGGCAACACCGAATTAATCCATTTTTGAAATTTCATTTACTATTGCTATGAAAAAACCATGTCCAAATTTTAGCCTTCTACGTCAACGCGTGCCCTAATATATAGTTAAAAACGAAAGTTTTTATAGCAACCCTTCGAAGGAATTGCCCGATTGGTTCAATTTTTGAACTTAAATTTGAGTTTTTTTTTTTTTTTAAACGCGATGTACAAAATTTTAAGCTCTTCATGTCGACGTGTTCTCAGGCAGTTTCCAAAAACATGGTGAAGAACCAAAGTTTTGACGAGGCTGCGGCTTCTAATTTTTCTTTCTATACATACCTTGTCCTGAGAATCACGAAGACAATAACAAAAAAGTTAGCCAAATCGATCGAGCGGCTCTCAAGTGATGATGTAATATACATTCGGCAATTGATTTGTATTTATTTATAGATAGAAATTTTTGCGCTGAAATTTGATATAAATATGCATTTCGTAATTTTATATCCTACAAAGTAACGAATAAATTCAGCTGACATCAACTAGTAATAATAAAAGCGCACAAATATTCAATTTAAACTTCATTTTATTTCTGAATGAAGAAGTTATTTATTAAATATAAATATAGAACATGGTGTTGAGTCAGGTGAAATACTTTTTGCCTAAAAATGTTAGAAAATTACAAATTATGGGAGTGGGAATCATATACCTTGCTAGCTTAGTACTAAGGCTTATCCTCCTATAAACGATAGGTCACAGTATCAAAATCTGGATTAGTTTTCTCTTTACATTCAAGTATAGAATATTTAAAGTGCATAATACAATCATTTCTAAATAATAGATTAAATAGGCTCTAGTAAATAATTCGTTGTTAAAATTCGTTCATTCATAGATATGTATATTCCTCCCACCAATGAGTTTGCGACGTGAATTACCTCTACCCTTAACTACAGACGTATAAATCTGTCACATTGACACAGAAGTGGAGCCCCACGTACCGTGATTTAAATTAGCTTAAAAATTAATAATATAAACAAAATATTAAAATTTAACTTGTGATAACTTTTCGGCTTTAATTTAGGAACTTTTCATATATTGCACCTGAAAGTTCATGAAAATTATAATGATTTAAATAAAGCAGAATAAAGGAAATAAAATAACGTAAATTAGAAAATCACATTAAAACTTGTCGGTTACAGGAAACCTGTAAGGTGTATTTTTACCGCTTTTGTGGCATAAATTTACTTACATTTCTATAGATCTCAAAATGTGTTACGTAATCATCATGGCTATCAAAAACTCTAGACACCCTTTTCTCAAAATCTGTATCACTTCTGTTTATTCTTTCCATAGATTGGCTTTTACTATGTAGGTGATCCGTATAGGCATTGCACTACAAATGTTCTTTTCTTATAAATAAAGACAATTACTTAACGACAAACGCGTGCTCCTGAAGACAGCTCCTTACACATTCCAACAATAACAAAACAAATAATCGTAAGGAAGCCACTGTACAGGCAAAAGCTGAATAACTTATGTTGACAATGATACAGATGAGTGGTCGATGCACACTTACCGGCACAGTCAGGCATAGACCGGCACCGGCATTTCCCATGCACATCTAACGACATAAAATGGAAAGGAAACTTTCAGTTAAGGCAGGTATTACGAGAAAACTAGAGAAAAGTAATCCCATGTTCATTTCGTAACTAGACTAGCAACCGGCAAATGACGGTCTAGTTTCTAGCCACCGATAGCGACCGGCAATGAAGATTCCGTTCCGTGCTGATATCTGCTCTTGCCGGTTGAAGTGAATTAGCTAACTTGGTTTCATAGAAAATATTCTGCTTGTCTGTGCTGGTTCGTGCTCTGCCAGTAACTGTACATCGACCAGACCTCTAGCGGTTCATGGTCTAGGACCGCGCGTCTGTTATTAACCATCCGCCGGTAGCGCCCTTGTTTGATGCACGATTGGTAGCGCCGGGTCCACCAGACCCAATCGTTTTTTTTTCATACACTCGAATATACTCGCGGCCATTTTTTAATGGTAGAGTATAAACTAATTTATAGCATATTAATGCTGTGCACCGTTATCGGTTTGTGAAACATTTTAATTCGAGACAAGGTTTAAATTGAGTAGCAAAACAATACTTTAGTTTCACAAAAAAAATTTTTTTTTTAAATAAAAATAAAAACTCTACACGTACGAGTTTCGGTCTATTCGACCATCTTCAGAGAGATCTCTGTTGCTACTAAATGCCAACGTGATATGATCGAACCTAGCTTTAAATGATCTAAGCTGTACAAACCTAATACAATAACTTTAAAACTGGAGGTAGTGGAAGATCTATCTGCTCATTAAGAATATTTTTGCCTACTGCTTTAGATTTTACAATTTCAAAGTTTTCTAGGAGATCTAATCTTTTACCTTTATTTTCAACGTGTAGAATGTTTAAATTATCTATAGTACAATTGTGTCTATTTTCTGTTACATATCTTGCCATGGTTGAATATGTTTTTTGATTCTTACATGTAGGAATATGTTCTTGAAACCTAGTACTAAAATTCCTCCCAGTTTGTCCAATATAAATGGAATCACAATTATTACATTTTATGTCATATACGCCTGATTTTTCTAAAGTATTGATATTTTCTTTCGCATTCATTAATTTGTTTTTCACAATATTCTTATTATAAAAGGCTATATTCACTTCCCTGTTTAGTTTTATAATTTTGGCTAGTTCATAAGAAATTTTGCCTAAAAATGGTAAATGTTATGTCCCTATTGTCGCTTCTTAAGGGTATTAACGCTGTGATGCTTTTTAGTATAATTTTCTTATTTTCGTTCCTTACAAGCTTATCAATCAACACTGTACTATAACCGTTCTTAACAGCAATTAATTTGATAGTATCTAGTTCTTTATTAAATGATATTGTGGACAGTGGTATATTGAACAATCTATGAATCATTGAGTGGAAAGCCGAAAGTTTAACGTTAAACGGGCGATTGGAACTAGCTGGGATGATAGAATCCGAAAAGGATGGCTTCCTATAAATATCAAAGTCAAACCTATTTCATAGTCTATTAATTGTCAAATCCAGAAAATTGATTTTTCCATTCATATCTTTTTCGATAGTAAAAATTATATCAGCTTCCAATGAATTTATCCATTGCAAAAAAGGTCTAGTTCTTCATTTGAACCCGTCCACAAGACCAGTATATCGTCTACATATCTGAACCAGAACTCAATTTTTTGCTTATAGGAAAATTTATCACTTAATATGCTCTAAGTCATTCATAAACACCTCAGCTCCAAGGGGAGAAGAAGGAGATCCTATTGCCAATCAATTATTCGTAATAAAATATTTTTTTATCAAATTGAAAATAGTTCTGGCTATATACAACATTACAAAGTTCTATTAACTCCGATTTAACTACACTGTCTTTAACCGTATCATTGATCATTTGTGACATTATCTTTTTAAGCTTTGTTATTGGCACAGTTGGGAATAAGTTTTTGACATCAAACGAAACTAGTATACTGTCAGTAGGAATGTTGATAAATTTTATTTTGTTTACTAATTCTAAGCTATTTTTGATCGAAAAATTAGCATTAAATCCTGTAAAGCTCAAAAACAGTTCATTGAAAATCTTACACAAACTGTAACCCGGATCAAACATGTAGGACACAACTGGCTTCATCGGGGCATCTTCCTTATGGAGCTTTATAAGACCATACAGAATTGGAGCTTTTGAGCACATTTGAACTATTTTATATTTAAAATTTATAGCCTTTCATAAACTGTATCAGGCATATACAGAAACATAACTGTATTGCTTTATTCATGAAAATATCAAAAAAACATATGGAAGCAACAGTTAAATCAATATTTTTGCGAACCAAAGAACAAATGACATACTAACAAAATTATTTCACTTTCTTGATGAAAACTACAATTGTCACAGACTCTCAAATGTTTCTCTACAAAGTGAGCACAGAAATTAAGAGTGTGATAGACATACAAACTTCTTACACTTAAAACAATAATATTTAATTTTGGAGTCTTTTTTGGGCAAAAATAACATCTCTTTCTTGTACCACAACCGGAAATCTTCCCGAAACTTCTTGTCGTCGCTGCCTTATTACTCGCGGCACATTTTGCTCTAGATATCTACGCCGTAAGTGATCTTCTGATAAGTCGAAGGCAAGTTTCTTGAGAAATATCTTCCTCTTTGGAAGTGATATCTCATGATTATTTGCAGCAAAAGTAATTTGAGAATTAAACCCCGCCACATATTGAACAATGCATAAAATATGACCATGGGCCACCGCCTTGTGGTTCTGGATACATCGCACGTCGCGCATACTTTATCTAAAATATCTACTCCTCCTTTGGTTTGGTTGCAAAATGTTATAATTGATGGTTTTAGTAGCTGCCCTGTAGATGTATTAATTTCATCGTCGTGATGTAGACTGGAAGCTGATTCCACGTTTTTATACTTTTTCGGGACATAAGATACGATGGTAACGTCTTTCTGAAAGCCGAATATCGATGAAAATTAAGGACATGAATATAGTGTTATTAAACTCGACGGGCAGTTTCCGTTTATTTTTCTTTGCAGTACCAACATAAGTTAGCTTATGTTCTCTTAGCAGAATATTTATTAGAGGAAACGTGGTGAACCAAATGTCGCAGGTTACGTTTCTGTCTGTGCCTGATATAGGAGCTATCATTCGTTGAACAATACTGCAAGTGTCATTACTCACTTAAAGTGGACCCCTACTGGCCCCAGGTTTGAAACGTATTGGCATCCACAAGTGCAAAGATTTTAGTGCCATATCTATTTGATTTACTTGGGATATTTTGTTTGAAGCTGCAGCGTTCTCGAAAGGCTTGCAGCTTTTCATCAATAGTAGCGTTTTCTACAATTGTGTAAACCGATTGGCCATTTTGAATGAAATAGTCGAATATATATTGAATTGGTGCTCTCTCGTTTTTAGATCATCAAAACGTAAGCATCTCAGTAGAAATAAAAACCTCTGCTGGGACATAGTCAGCCAGAATCGCTGAACACCTGTTGATTTCCTATCCCACAGTTCCTCAGTACTTAAACTTCAGCCAAATATAATATCCCAAACAAAGATTTGAGCTCAACAAGATCAGTGCATCTTGCGTTTCTGTCTCTTGTATAATTTGATTGAATCCTGGATATACATATATCGGTTTGTGTTATCGAAAATTGCGTTGAACATTTCGTCTGTAAAGAACAGTGACCAAAATTCCTGAACAGATTTTGCATTTTTTGCGGCGAGCTTGACATCTGGTAAATGAATAATTATATTTTCTTTCCTCGTTCTTACCCTTTTCTTCGGTCAATGTTTCCTCCACTTAGATGTCCCGTCTTTTCCAAGATGCTCTGGCAGCCGCGGAACTTTTGCAAGGATTATCGTCAGTCTCATTATTGCTGTCCCCTTCTTGCTCGGTTTCGTTATCAGATTCTCTAACTTCCGCTGCATCTACCTCTGTTGTTAATCCCTCTTTATCATCGTCAGCTAACTCAACAAGTTCAACTTCATCCCAAAGTTGACGCAATCGTATTTACTCCCTTTCGTAATCCATACCTTACCTTTTGGGATAAACTAGTGCAAAAATGCGTAATTTATGAATTGAATTTTCTACCAAAATTTGTACATGTCTCACAGGCTTTTTACACTATATTTCACAAACTACAATAGCTATGCTCTTGCCACTCCAAGTACGACTAAACGAGACCAAATCAGGAAGCTACCTATCAGTTCTGTCGTTTAGAAATGGTCAAGAGTAGTATTGTTTGCTGCCAAAGCGGAGTACTTTCGGAAAAAAACGGAGTACACTACTAAATAAAAACCGATGATATTAAATTAAAATTTTATTAAAAATTATTTGTTTTATTATCAGAGGGAAAGTTATGTAACCCTGAGAGAGCCATGTAAAAAACGTTGGTGCTTTTTTTCGGAAAATAAACAAACTACGCTTGAAAATAACAGAAAAAAGGTTAACTCTAAAAAAAATTTAATGGTGACATACGGACTTTTCTTGCCTTTTTTCGTCGAATGTATTTAATCACCTATACCTGAAGTAGTTTATGTTTTTTTATGAGATCTTCAAAAATCCAGTAAAAGTTATTACAATCGTTGATCTCCTTTTTTACCCGACTTCAAAAAGACTAGGTTATCCGTTCGACTGATTTCTTTTTTTTTTTTGGAATTTACCTCATATTTCCGATATTTCTGAACCAATTCCATTTCAAAATTCGGTCACGATCTGATGAAGACCTTTCTTCGGACATGGAGAATAGAACTCCTCAACGGAGAACGGGATATAAACCTCGATTAATGTAGGTGAAACGTTGTAGATATAAAGTTTTTTTTTATTTATTACAACGCACGTCTGCGAATATACTAACCCATTTCGTCCCAATGTTCTTATTTGAGACATTCTACTTTCCTTCAAGTACATAAATGACAAACTTTGTACAATAAAAAAATCTTGGTTGGCATTACTATTTTTACATGCTGCCCGCTACTTATTTCCTATTATTACGGACATCTTGTTATCAATATTTATTTCACATTAAAAAGCAGTCATTGTGGCTCGTTTTTCAACCCTGGGATATGAAAGTCAGAGGGCATATCAATTTGGTCATTATTTTGTAACGCACAGAAATAATGTTGGTAGAGCAAAATGGGTTGGACACCCATTCATAATATTAAAAGTTATTTTTTTTCTTGTATTTCCCTCTGTCCGTCTGCCTATCCGTATGGCAGTATGTCCATCCGTCCGGCCGTCTACCCGTCCTCATGGAAACTGCATTATCGAGTTATATTCCACATGAAATATTTAAAAAAAAAAATATTTAAGTTCGAAATTGGGCAAGTCGGGTAACTCCTTCGTAGGGTTACCATACAAGAATTTCGTTTTTCACTATACATTTCGACACTGCCCGAGAACTCATCAGCGGAGAGAGCTGAAATTTTGTGCATGGCGTTTTCATAAAAATAGTGAATACAATTTTAAAAATAGACTACTTCGGGGAACTCTGTGTTGATCTTTTCATACGAACATTGTAGTTTTTTACATATATTGTGAAGACGTTTTAATCGTACTGAAAAGTTCTTTAGAATATAAGATCCTATAAAATTGGTTATACATAATCATTTTTACTGTCCAATGAGCCGTTCTAGAAATAAATGTGAAAAAACACTTTATCAATCAAACTTGCATACCGTGCGAATTTACACACAGGTATTCATCTACGGTATCGTAAGAATTGGTCTAAGACCAATTCGAGTTTTGGTCCTTATATTGCTTATAAGATTAATAATGTGTTTTGCTATAACCATTATGGAATTTACAGTTTCTACGTCAAGAGAAGTTTTAATTTTAGTTTTAATAAGATTGATCGTCGAAAAACTTCTTTCCGCACTTGCAGTGTATTTGGAAAGCACATAAGGCAATTAGTAACTTTTTCTAAATTGGAAAACATTTTTTCAACTAGAGCATTTTTACATTAAAAATTTAGTATTCTTCAAATAACAGTGTATTTACATTCCATCAACTTCTTTTAGTGCAGGGTCGTCAAAATTTATACGATGTAATATTTCTTTCCATTAGATAATGTAAAAATCACGACATTGTTTTGTTATTTCTTGTAACTCATGTTTTTGAAGTAGTTTTTTATGAATTAATTCCTCCATATTCATGAAAAATTTTCAACGGATTTGAATTTGAACGAGATCTTAAGGTAAACTTAAATTTTGTGAGAAAGAAAAGAAGCAATTCATATTAAAGTTTTAAATTAAATTCTACAATTCTATGATCTTTGAGAGAGCGTTTACATTTTGCACAACTACTACGCTGCAGCGACAGCCAACACAATAGCAAAATATTACACAAGCCCAGCGAAACGCAACTGACATTTCACAATTGAAATTACTGTATTCTATCCTTCTTTTCAATAAGAAAATTGTTCTGATATGATTGAATTTGCTATATTACAACGTAGTATTACTACCAAACCATCCTTTCAAGTTCAATCTGTACTATGTACCGTGCATAATTACTAAACTCACTCCTCCCACCTAGGTGAATAAAGACTTTTTAATAAACTTCGTTTGCTAACAAAAAGAAAAGTTTTTAAAATAAAATAGACTCCTTAATACCAAAAACGGAGTACTTTTGTAAAAGGAGTAGTACAAATACTCCGATCGGAGTACAAACGACAACACTGCTACCTAGACAAACGGCAATATACTCCCCTCTCTCAAAGATTGCAGAGCAATTCTAACAGCGGCGGGTTTGTCAGACTTGGCGCCACAGGTGTCAGGTTAAGGGTTAAAACTTATAATTTAAAACAAGATTTTTTAAATTTTATAACCTTATCTTTATTTGCAAAAGGAAATTTAGCAAGAAAATTTCCTTTCTTGAAACTTTCATTTGGTCAATTCCAACAAATATTAATGAATTTTATGGAGAAATGTTTACCCAGAATTTGATATGCCACAAGCCACATTCACTGAAAGATAAAAGCAAAAAAATAATGAATTCATAACAATTCACTGATTTAAGAAGTCTTGTTTCCTAGAATTTCGATGAGAATAAACCCAGAACATTAATGCTGGAACGGGTACAGATTTCACTAGAATTTCAATAATTTTCTCATTGAATTTTATGACGAAAAGAAAAATGATTTCTTAGAAATTAATGCAAAAATTAGGGTTGCTCATAATATACCGCAACCCCTAACTTGACTTTAAATGGAATTTGATTTAAAGTCGAGTTGGGGATGGCGGTTTATTATGAGCGCAACCCCAATTTCAGCATATTACACAAAAACCACTGAAAAAGCAAACATTAAAAATATTGTAATAGTCCATCTAGTGAAAACTGAGACTTACCCAGTGTTAGCAGCATGATACAAAATATCACCAAAAAGACATTAAAAATTTCCCTGGAACCAATTTCATATTTTGTGTCATTATAATATTGCAAAAGGAAGTAGTTGCAGTTTAAACGCAAAATGAGTTTGATACGCCATTATATTTCGAATTGGTTTTGTAACAAGTTTTATTCAGACGAGTGCGGGTATTGGGACTGGAGTGTACTCCAAAGACTGCCACTGGCACGAGTCTTAGGGTGTTTCCCACTAGAAGGTCAATAGAGCGAGAGGTGATAGTACTCACCTAGACGAACCAAAAAGTGTATGGCAGGGGGGGGGGCATATCAACCCTTTAGGAGTTACAGGGTGATTAAGAAAAAAAGCTAGTTTTTTACAAAACACCCTGTATCTTAAAAACTACAGAGTGCATGGTCACAGTTAAGAGCTCATTGTATGCAGAACTTCATGACCATTTCAACGACTGCTCAATTAGCCTCATACCCCTCTCCCATCAATTATGGTTGTCTAAAATAAAAATTTCGGATTTTCTTACCTTTTTTTTTAATTTAACTTCTATTATTTTTGCAACAAGGTCGTTAACATAACTTTTTTTTTATAAAAACTGTAAACTGTAGACTTTCCTCTTTAAGTTGACCTATTACACACAATGTGCTATCTGAAGCCCTTTAAGAGTTATTAGCTCGGTAAGATCCATATCAGGAAAGTTAACATCTATTTTTTTAAATTTCACACCTGATGTTTTTCGTAGTTTTCTAATTTTTTTCCAATTTCTCCGCAATAATCTTTTGGTCCAGTAGTTTTTCCATCTAAATGCTGCAATAGATGTCGCAATGGCAGTTCATTAGTGTGCATTAAATACACAAACCACTATAAAGGGCGCGCCAAAGAATTTTCAAGTTGCCGTATTATTCCATTTTTTATAACCTGTATTTACCGCTGTCTCATCGCATCCAATTGATTGCACCTCGGAAATATCTACTATGTTTTTTTCCAGAAATTTCAATAAGCTTCTTTTAATATTTTGAGCATTTCCATGACGGAGTTACGTGACCGAGATAAATCGAACCCGGTTCTGAAACTAATACTATATGTTCTTCTGTGATTGTCTTTCTTGAAGAGCATCTCCTTCCTTTACTTGAATCAAAGTTTTATCCTTTCTCCCATCAAAACATATTCCATAGATACAGGTTATTTCTTCTTCATGCTTCTTTCTTAAATTCTTGCGAGCCTTAACTCTTTCTCTCCTAATTTTACTCCGGTCTATTATTTTAGATGTATCTTCCGCTATTATTATTCCCACGTCTTTTAGGACGGCATTAACAAGAATTGCAGCGAATATGTCTGAGACTCCTGTTCGATCACAAGCTTCTGCTAAAGACGCGAGTTTTGTTCTCATCTGAGAAGTAGAAGGCGCGTTAAAGTTTTCAACATTTTTTTGGGACTTGAAGGTCGATACTGTCGTTGGAAAAAACACTAGGGCTCCTAGGGCAATCTTTCCAGGCACTCGATGTTACTTGACAAATGTCTTGGTCCTCTTTGGATTTTTGCTTCGTTCTCTGGTCAGCATTCTTTTTACGCTCTAATCTTTTTTAAAGGATTTTAGTTGTCTTTATTTCAATTTTGCCAATAACATTGGATATTTCTCACAACATTTCAGAGAAATCCGGTTTTCACAAAAGCGCGCGAAAATTTTATGAGAGTAAAAGCTGATTTACTCATTTACTTCTGAAAATGAATCATTTGCCATTCTGTTTCGTTGTATGCAATTCGGGCTTTCACATTTTTTATCTTTATTCATAAAAGTTTTAAAGAGAGTTTGATTTTTTTTCTGTCTTTCTTCCTTTTCTTGCCGTGTGTATTCTAAATGTAAATCAATCGAAAAAGCTCTTCTGTGTCCCAACTTTGTAATTAAGTTAACTTTGACCTTGCCCTGCAACAAGCCCGCATGCTTGTTGCCAAGGCACGACTCTAAACCATTATTTCAGAAGTCTATGGTCAATTTGTATTAAAATTAATATAGTAGAAGCTCGAATCGGTCTAAATTTTATTTGCATTTACTTAAAAAACTATACACGTTTTTTGGCTATTTATAGTACAAAGCTAAAAAAAAACAAGGTCGTTTTGGCAGCCTAAGGACAAACACGATTTAAATTAGATTTTGCACAGTAATTACATTTAATCAAAGGCAACTATTCCGCGTATAGGCTACATCAAATTCAAAAATGTTTTTGTTTTCGCTCCACCCTAATATACACGGACAGCCAAGCGCTGGATTCTGTGCTGGTTAAATCAAAATTGGTGCAGTTATGCAAGACTGGCCTTGAGGAATTGACTTCACGGCACAAGGTGACCCTATGCGAGGTAACGAGATGGCTAATGAGTTGGCCGAAAAGGGTTTTGAATTGGATAGCTCCGCAGCAATAACTGATGTGAGGATCCTGATCGGACCTTTAAAAGGGGAGATGATCAGGGGCGCTTATCAAAAGGCAAACCTTCGGTGGATCAACAGGGAAACCTGCCATATCGCGAGACAATTATAGTCTGCATATGATAGGAAGAGGACAAGAGAACTGACTAATAGCAATGAACATATACCAGGAATCTAGTAGGGATCAATATAGGTCATTGGGCCATAGGAGATCATGCTAGAAGGCTGCGTATAGCATAGCGACGAACGATTTCTATAGGAGCTGTAACGACTCGGAGGAAATTGAATTCGTATAGCACGTACTCTGTGAGTACACTGATCTGATGAACCAAAGAGGTAGGTTATTGTGTAGCTTATTTCTTTTCAAGTCCGGGGGATCTGTAAAACAAAGAGTTCAGATGCATCCTGAGTTTCTTTAAGGAAGCAAAATGAATCTATGGCAATTTCTAGACTATACCCTGAGGACAAGGGGCACTGGTGGTCGGAGTGAAGCAGGCTAGGTACTTATAGACGCACACCTCTTACCAAACCTATTCAGGACTGTGGTCGATCGAGGTTGAAATCGACTTTGAGAAATAAATCTGAATCAGCGAATCTACCATACAACAAATTCTCATTTGGCTTTAGCTCTTGAGTTCAACGCATCTTATAGAGATATAGGCTCAAGTATTTTCGCAACCTTCGATAAGTTGAGGATTAATTTTTGAGAACGAAATATAATTGATAGCTCGAGATTTTCCATAAAACTATCACTACATTCAGCGATTTTTTCTTACGACCAAAAAGGACGAGATGTTCTGATGTTGTCGCTACCAAGTGGTTTAGTGTCTCTTAGTTAATATGTAAATTCCTGGGGGACTGCAGGACATCTTTGTATAAGCTGTCCTTGTCTCTACAGTGAGTACTTTTCTGGGAAGCATGCTGCTGACACTGATACCTCAATGATTGGGTCTCTCATCAAAACAGATGTTCATATGTACGAAGTATCAGCAGCGTATATGAGCACTTGCAGGTGTACGAGTACAAAATTATTTCTTGATGGTCCAAATAGGAAGTTAACTGGCTTTTTTTTGGGATGCAGGAGAAATCAATGTAGAACTGTGTTTTTCACCGAAACCAAAACCCCCCAAATTGTGACGAAACACAATAGTTTTTCATGACTTAGTGCCCTTCATTAAGAATTAAGGTAGGAAGCATTTGGTGGCCAGATTTTTATTTCTACAAGGTTAGCATTAGCCCGATGGGCCACCTTAACCTCCGTACTTTAGATATTCCGCGGGCAGAATGGGGAAGAGGCGTTATTGTATTAAAAAACATTCCACAGTATGACGAAGAAGGCGTGTTGTGGATTTTATTATTGAACACATTTCATTTCACATAACGCACAAAAAGTTTAACGAAGTGATAAATTCGAACGACTCCTCATGTCCCCTAATCCTTTCCTTCCAGCCATGCTGTGCTTTCCATCATTGGGAATCCCTGGAGTTTGTCTTAATAATATAAAAAATAAATAGATACAACTCAATGCTCAATACAGCTGTCAAAGAATAACACTGGAAAGATATGTCACTGGAATGGAAAGACCCTTTATTTTTCAGCAATGTTGCATCACTTCGACGAAATAAAATAAGTAAAAAACGAGTTTTCAAACAAAACTGAGGCCAAGCCGCATGAAAAAGTAGAAAACTTTTTTCACACACAGAGGTGGACTCAGATTTTTTGATTGGGACATTTCTCTTGAATATTCTTTCTCTTCATGAATCAAATCACTTATTACCTCTGATTGATCATACTGAAATATATCGGTGATTGTCAGCGAATAACATCTGAGTCCACCTCTGTGTGTGAATAAAAGTTTATTTTCTACTTTTTCATGCGGCTTGGCCTCAGTTTTGCTTGAAAACTCATTTTTTACTTATTTTATTTTCTGCCTTTTTCACGTTAACTAAATTGTTATTACGAGATCTTTTAAAACAATTTTATGACGACTAAAAAGACACTGATTTACCAGTTTTTCAAAAAATTTATTCGAGTAAAAATTATTTTTATTCACAGAACTTTTGCGTCAAAATATTGCTAAAGAACAAAAGTTTATAATTGAAAATTTTTCTTGCTAAATACACTAACGAAAGTTAAATTTTAGTTGTTGCCTGAATATATATATATATGTTATATATATATAACATGAATTTTCCCGATTTTCCATGTTTTCCACAGACTTTTCCTATTACAATGTATTTTTTTTAAAAATTCACATGAATTTTCCTCGATTTTTCATGCAAGTTTTCACGATTGTTGAAGGGAAAGTATTGATTCCAGTAGGACGGAGAAAACTGATTCCGCATAGCTTATAAAACTTTTCTGGACGGAAAATTTTCCGGAAAAGTCGGAAAATTCCGGAAATTTTCGGAAAATTTTCCAGAGAAATTGGAAAATTCTGCATTTTTCCTGAAACAGATTTATCACTAATCATATCGATGAAAATTTTTCCGATGATTTTCCCGCTTTTCCGGGTTTTCCATGTAGTTTTCCACAAAAGCAACTTTATGCAACTCATTTCGCTCTACAACTTTGTCTTAGGTTGCAAAACGCTCAAACGCCTCCTTGGTCAGAAAAACTCCGGAAAAGCGTTTTACATGAATTTTTCTCGATTTTTTCTGACAGTTTTCACCATTGTCGGAGAGAAAGTAATGAGCCAGTTGATAGGGAACTTGAACCTGCATAATTTAGAAAACTTTTTTACCGGAAAATTTTCCGGAAAAGTCGGAAAATTCCGGAAATTTTTTTCGGAAAAATCGGAAAACTACATTTTTCCTGAAACGGATTTATCACTAGTCAAATTTGTACCAAATTTTCAAATGATTTTTCCCGATTTTCCGGGTTTTCCATGGAAATTTCCGGTTCAAATTTTGATAGATTCAATTGTCACGCGACATGAACCTGTGTGCCAAATTTCAGTTCGCTGTGATGACGAAAAGTGGGTCTACGAGAGTGTCGAAAATAGTAAAAAAGGTATATATAAATAGACAGGCAAATTCGTGTATGAGTTAAATGGAATGGCTGGAATCAAAAATGGCAATTCCTATACAAAACTATGTCCGCGTTGAATAAGCTTTGAAAAGTTGCTTAAAACTTGTGACATTTTTTGAGGCAGATTGTTCAATCCATTTAGTATTATGTGGTCGGTGACTGGTCGCATGTTTTCGCATTGCAATAGAGTTCAAGTGCAGAGGTAAGGCATAATCTCAACTTTCTCAAACAATGACACGTGATTACTACGAGTACAAAATTAATGAGTGGAGTGCTTTTTCTTCCATAATTTATTTTTAAAATTTTCTTCTTAGTTTTACTTTGCTTAAGATATTTTGTGCATATTTGTAGATTCTTAAAAGAGTCCCACAGTTGGGAACATGAAACTGGCTTGTGTGAATGGAAATATTTTGATAGTCATGGTGGTCTTAGCTAATGCTGGTCATGACATAATAAATGATAACTTAACACTTGTGGAGGAAATTTTCTTTCTATAATGCATGTGATATAAAATGAGAGAATTTTGCAAGCAAACTATGATTAATGGATCGTCCATTTTTATGATTTTCAATAGAACCTGATTTGCATAACTGAATATTTTCTAAATTAGGATGGCAGTAATAGTGCGGTATCATTGATGGTGATATTGGAATTTATCTACAATACGACATGGAGATTATTTGGCATTATTACGTCCTTATCGGATAGTTTTTTTTCCCAAGGTAGAGTATGTAATTATACATACATATCCTTGGCATATAAAATTGGGTAAATGCATAAAAAAACTGGTTTACTTTGCTTAGATAGATTGGAGAATTCTAATAAATGGAAAAATACCGATACATTCGTACAAGAAAAATACTTACGATTATATACATATATACTGTTGCAAGTTGCCACTAAAGTACGAATACCATTTAGCTCAAGATATGAGGTGGGTCGTTACTTATTGCGCCCTAATTATGTGAGATTTACGTGATTTTAGAGTTCATGAAGTAAAAACAATATTGTATGTACGTAAGTAAATTTAAGCGAATAAATAATCTAGGTTTTCTCCATCCAATGAAATGCTATAATATTTATTTTTCGTTTGTAATATTGCAATCAAAAAGAGATATTCATCGACACTAAATTGATCCATCTCACCTGAAAAGGAACAAAATTACCCGTTTAAAATCTGTTTGTGTTAAGGTATATAAGACATACTTACGGCCTGGGATATCCCATATGTCCAAAGTAGTTCCTCCAAAAGTAGACGCTACTAGAAAACTTAAAAAAAAAACAGGAAATTCTAAAAAACGAAAATATCCAAAGAATGGCCTTTTTTATGCAAACGTACCTACATTGTAAGCAAATCTTAAAATTCCAATTTAATGTCAGCTATCAAGGTCCGGTACCTGATGAGTTGACCAATTTGCAGATAAGGAGAAGTTAAACAAGTTAACTATGAAAAAGGATCAGGTAACAATTTCCACTTAAAGTTACCTGTTACCTGTCTACTGAGACTGCCATTCACACATTAGTCAAAGACCTCGAAAAAGTGCTCGAAGCAAAAGAGGTGGCTTTATGTGCATTTGCGGACATAGAAGGAGCCTTCGATAATATCTCCTTCGATGCAATTAAATCAGCTGCCGAGGATAAAGGCTTTGAGCGCTCCACGGTAAACTGGATAGACTCCATGCTTAGAAGCAGGAGGATAACCACATCTCTAGGGAACTGCTCAGTCACGATCACCGCAGCAAAAGGCTGCCCACAAGGAGGAGTTCTCTCTCCACTCTTATGGTCGATAGTGATTGATGATCTGCTAGAGAAGTTGACCAGTTCGGGTTTTAATGTTCAAGGCTACGCGGATGACCTAGTAGTAACAATACTGGGCAAGCATGATCAAGTCATATCCGACCTCATGCAAATAGCCCTCTCCAAAGTCCGCAGGTGGTGTTTAAACAAAGGCCTTAGCATAAACCCCAACAAAACGGTTATTGTTCCGTTCACAAGAAGATCGAAGCTTTCACTAACGGCTCCTCTTCTTGATAATACGGAATTGATATTTTCAGACGAAGTCAAATATCTGGGGATAACCCTAGATAAGAAACTTACCTGGAATTCGCATCTGTTCAGAGTGAGGGATAGAGCGATGCGATCTCTCCACACGTGTCGTCGCTTCATTGGCAGAACTTGGGGTCTGAAGCCAAAAATGATGTACTGGATGTACACCACGGTTGTTAGACCCATGGTTACCTATGCGGCCCTCGCATGGTGGACCAAAATTAATCCAAAGACGGCTGAGGCTCTGCTTCAAAAAACCCAGCGGCTTGTCTGTTTAGGAATAACTGGTGCCATGAGAACCTGTCCTACAGCAGCCATGGAAGCCTTATTAGACCTTGCACCCCTGCATTTGCAGGTGAAAAATGAAGCGATCTCCAGTGCTATTAGAATACTAACGGAGAAACAGTTAAAGCTACGCGATCTGGTTGGTCATTTAAGTATCTTAAGACAGATATGCTTCGAGCAAGTAATAACAATATCTGATATAATCACACTCAGAGTGGATTTTGTAAGACCATTCCAAGTGGTTCTTGGAGACTGACAACAATGGCGCTCCACTAAACCGGCTGAAAAACAAACAGTGGGGTCGCATTGGGTGTATACGGCCCCAAATGACATATATCAAAGGCTCTAGGCTCTACCCCTACCGTATTCCAAGCCGAGGTATTGGCCATAGAAGAATGTGCCAATACCTGCATTAAAAGAGCCATAAATGGCTCAACCATTAATATCCTGTCGGACAGTCAAGCTGCCCTCATGGCCTCAAAGTCCTTTACTGTCAAGTCAGGGATAGTCTGGGAATATCTACAAACCCTCAAAAATCTATCAAGGAGAAAGAAAATTATCCTCATGTGGGTACCTGGACATGAGGGCTACAAAGGCAATGAAATTGCGGATGGCATAGCCAAAAGAGGAGCGGAAACTCAGTTTGTCGGACCAGAGCCATTTTGTGACACTTCAAAGTGTTTCCTCAGAGTTACCCTAAATAACTGGGAGAATAAACAAAAATCCCTGCATTGCGAAAGGCTACAAGAACTTCGTCAGGCAAAAAAAGTTTATCGACACCTCTGGCGGAAAAACAAAAGAACTCCTACTCCTTAGAAGAACAGAGCTCAAAATGATCACTGAGCTCTTCTCAGGCCTTGAGGTATCACCTAAACATGCTGGGTTTGGCTGAAACTTCATCCTGCCGCTTCTGTTAGGATGCTCACGAAACCTCGGAGCACTTGCTCTGCAAGGCGGAGATTACTCCACCTTGAACATGCTTTTCCTCCACCAAGTTACGTATGGAACCTCAAGCCCAGAATGGTTCTAGACTTTATTAACGTAAATAGAGCAAATTCAACGGGAACTCACAATAGATCTTTCAGAACGCAGTGATTGCGAGGCTAACGCCTATAAACCCCTTCACAAATCTAATCTAATCTACCTGTTGACAGTTGTCGCGTTGAAAGTAACTCGCAATTAGAAATCTTGCAATTTACAGATTTCAAATGAATTTTAGTATAAAACCTATTACTAAAGGTTTCATGAATACATTTAACTGCTAATAGCAGCAAGATTAAGGGAAACACAGCTAAAAACACGAAAATAAATTTCTATCTTGCACAAATTAGCATTCCCTTCCCTATTACATGACGGAAACTGTAAGTTAAAGCACAAAATACAGACCACAACACTGGAGCACAATTATTAAGAATTAAACTTACCTGAATTTTATGTTTAAAATGGAACCAAGAAGACTTACCTGAATTTCATGGAACCAAGAAATAAGGCGTTTCATGTCAGCAGGAATCAATACTCATCAGTGCGGCTCATTCCGGCCTCTTGTAAATACCAGAAAAAAAATAATAAGCTGAGCCCATATATAACGTCAGTTTAAATTCTGAGTGTGAATCATGAGGCCAAATACTAAGTATGTATCATAGCGCTTAGCCATTTAGGCCCTAGGTGGGATCAGCCAAGTTCAAGAGTAAAAGTCGTAAAGACATTTGTGAAAATGTTACCAATTATGTGAAACACAAAGCAAAAGTTATCTAATTTGGATATTTTTAAAAAATATTTTGGATAAAACTAAATAACAAAAAGAAATTTGAGGCCGCACACAAATTAAGAAAAAACATAAGAAACAACTACAATTAAGTACCTACTTAACTTTCTTCTCCTAGACTTCCGCCAGTTACTTCCCTTCCCAATTTCTCTGATCCTCTGCGTATTGTTACGAGCGTGGCTTTAGTTCGTTATTTAAAACACAATATTTCACATATAATTAAAAAGTTCTTTCTTTATTTAACTTTACTGTTTATTCTCACAATTCACAAACAATTATCAAACCAACTCTTTAGTTATCGCTAGTACTGTATTTCTAATTATCATAATCCAAATAATTTAGTTCGTTCACTTCACTGTCTGAAATAAGACTCGCCTCCTGAATGTGAGAACCCAATAAGCAATTCGAACGGAATTCCGGTCGTTTTCCTTGTCATTTTTGACGAGTTTACCTGGAAATCCGTACTATTTGCTTACGGAATTCCGCTTCTTTGGCCGAAGGGAACTGCACCGAAATTCCAAGTCTTTGATTGTATTGGTAGATGGAACTGAACGTGGAAATCTATCAAATTTCCTTATTTTTTCCTTGTTATTTTCGCATGGAATTCCCAGACTTTTCCATGGCATTTCTATATGGAATTCCTAGGGATTTCAAAGCTTTTTCTAAATTTTTTAATTAAACAGGGGAGCATAAATAATTTTTAGGATGCAAAGCAGTAGAAAATTTTTCGAAAGTATAGAGAAAATAATCAAACTGCCACGGCTTGAACACTTGCAAAATGTTAAAATAGAGCTTCATAAATTCGGAACAAAGTTTGACAGGTTTAGCGTTTTGTAAGACACCTTAATTATTTTCTCTATACTTTCAAAACTTTTTCTGCTGCTATGCGCTCTACACATCAATTCAATTCGCAATCGCCTGTGTTTTGCAGAACACTATACGGAACCAAAAGAACACAGCTAATATAAGCCATTAACAATTTTTCGTATACCTCCAACACATATGTAAAGCTGAAAATAGCGTTCGCTGTAGCGTGTAAAACCAGCTGTGTGTGTGAGAATGCCGTCACTTTTTTCCGCTGGAATTCCTTGCGAAAATTCCACATCTGGAATTTTTGCTTATTGGGAAGCGCCGTATTTATACTCGACGAATTATCCTAGAACCTTTCTGAATATTCCGTTCTCCGAACCCAAAGTTTACTAAGATGTCACTAACCCAAGGTTACTTCTATTTCCAACAGATGCCGTTTGTGTCATTTTGTAGCGCTTATTTCGCTTTTATTTTTTAGGCTTCAGCCTCATCTACTTGAAACTTTTCCTTTCCATATTATTTTAATGATTTAAAAATACAAAAAAAAAAAAAAATAATAAATTTGAAAATTAAAAGAGAGTGAAGCATTCCAAGGCATGAGTGACTGCCCTATTTTACATCCAATTGGAAGTGTTTTTCCATGTTAAAGATTGTTTTGTTTTTTGGTGATTTTAAAAATTGTATTAAAAGCTTGTTTTTACATCAAACATGCTAAAGTATTTTTATTGATATATTTAGCATGTATAAATTGAAATTTTTCATTTTCGAGACTTGTGTTTCCGAGATATTGTTTCTTCCAGATTTTGGGTTTACAGGTTTTTGCGTTCTCCGGATTTGAGATTTTGAAGGTTCTATTTATCAGTTTTCACATTTTAATTGTCCCAGAAAAGGGTCACCTTTTCGGTAGAGAAAATAATTCGGCACTTGTTCGGACGTACATATTTCCACTCAAATGAACTTCGTTTCGGTTTTCTGATACTGTCCAGAAATTCTTTCTCTTCCCTATGATAATGATCCAGGAATGCAAGTGCTAATCGAAAATGTTATATCTTGTCATATGTATTCTACCAATAATCCAGACATGCATAGTGAATAACCTTTTCGCAACTAATGAAGTGGTACAGCGATGATATGGCACTTATTTCAATTCGTCATCGTATTTAACTTTATCATTCGTTGTCGAAGTTCATGTCTTTCCCTGCTTGTAATTGTTTTCGATATCCATTCTGCTATTCTGGATTAACGCGCATACTTTTCCGATGGCCTGGTGCTAAATTGTCACCGTATATTTATTTCATTCAACTGGCAAAAAATTTCAGTGGATTAAAGTTTTGTGTGAATTCCCAATTAGCACGCTACTTGAAATCGATACGATATTTTTCGCTAAAAGCCATAATAAATAGAAGCAATGACGTCGTATATCTGTCATTATAAAATAAATTAAATAGAGAAAGGAATATAGAAACTACTTAGACGTACGTAGACGGTACTTAATTTAAAATTTTTATGTTTTTGAACTCAATCAAAAACTTTAGAAGTGCAGAGATATGTATGGCAATGCATACGAGACCACCACATAAGAGAGCTAAAAAAAAAAAAAAAATGTTCTGGAAGTGGCACACTTGAAGGAAAGCAAAGGAAATATTTCGAATTATTTTATTTTCATTTCCTACGAGATTTCGAATCTTTAAGGCAGTGAAGAAATATACAAATCAATCTCTCTTTAGGATAGAATTTTACTTCAAGGTATATTCCAGTAACTATAACCTGAAATTTGTAAGGAAGATAAAAATCTCGAAAATTCCTTTGTAGCTATTTCGGAAAAATTGATAGAGAATTCCTGAGGAAATTCAGTCAATAGGTGAAATTTACATTTCTGGAAGTCGGGTACCAATGGCATCTATTCCGGCCGGGTTCACAATAGAGGGGACTCGGAGTATAAAGTTGACTTCCGGAAATTTTTACGTAGGGTTATTGATAATATGAATGAAGAAGAAGAAGAGGAAGAAGAAGAAGAAGAAGAAGAAGAAGAAGAAGAAGAAGAAGAAGAAGAAGAAGAAGAAGAAGAAGAAGAAGCAGCAGCCTTGTTGATATCAGAATTTTTAAATAAAGAATATTTAAACCAAAATAAATTTCAATTGATTTTATTTTGAAATAAATATTTAGGAAAGTTATCTTGCGGACAAAATGTGTCCCAAGAATGATAGTTAAATATGTAAACTCTTGCGCCATGATACTTGGACATTTATTCCATTAATGAGTCGATTCTCATATGCAATTTTCTTAACTATATTGCGAAAAATTCAACGTACCCAAGATAATTTGTGACTCCACCTGGATGCCATAACCTTAAACATGCGCTAAAATTAATTGAGGGATGAGTCAGCGAACTAAGAAAATACATATAATCGAAAACATTAAACATCAGTTAAAAAACTTATATGTTGTAAAGATTGACAGCTCCGGCAATCAATAGTCCTCCTGACAGCTGGAAAGCTTGATCATGAAAAGAATTTGACTCTAAAAAGAAATATTTTAAGGTGAATTAATACAAAATAACAAGAATTAATTGAGCTTAATGTCAAAAACAATTGTAATTATAAAATTATTTAATTAAGTCTAATGAATTTGTTAAAATGAAATTTTTGTAATATATTTTAAAGAAAATTTTACCTAATAATTAAAAGAACTCAGTGAGAAAGTAACGATCCAACCAACCAGGCCTTCTGGCATGTTGGTATTTTGAAGGACAACGGTCCTGTAAAAGAGAACGGGAACGGATCGCTTTCTTCTTGTCATTCCTAGTTAGCGAATAGACAGAAGATAGAAGTAGCAAAATTGTTTAAATAAAAGAAACGAAATTAAAAGCTGTTTGTTTACTAGAGAAAAATCGTGAGTTTTTTTTTGTACTTAGAGGTGTTCTATATTTGCGTGGCGCAATAGAATTTTGGGTAAAGGATTTCGGTGAGTACCTGTTCAGAGTTATCGAACTAAATATAGAGGTGTACACCTTTGGGCATTTATGCATGGTCAATATTTATAAAGAGTGTCGACAATGGAATTCATCTCGGCACTTACGAATGCAGAAATAATTCAAGTTGCCGCACCGAATATCTAATCACACCCAATAAATTTTTATAGTTCCAGTCGAATTAGGTAATTTTGTCATTTACGTGAATTTTGTAAGCTAAGAAGCTGAATAATCGAATTTGGACAAAATTTTTATTTGCGAGGTAATATAGGTAAATTTTAATCTTTTTCAATTATATTATTACAGCTCTAAAGTTTGGAGCTGCCACTTCCCCGCATTAGCACGAAAGTCACAACCAACACAATATACCCACATACACGCATATCCACAAATAAAAAAAAAACTGTATAAAAAGCACCTACTGGTGCTACCAGGCCACATACGAAGCACTATTCAATCCAGCACAAAACTCTACAAATTTCAAACTTATGTGACTATCCCTTTACACTCGCATTTCACAACTACCCGCGGAAACCAAAATGTACCTAACCGAGGGAACAAAATAAAAACATTACACTAAGCAAATAATTACAATAATTACAGTTTACCAAAGAACATCTAACACAAAGAATGCAAGTCTCCTTTATTGAAAAGTTTTCTATAGCGGGTTGTTCTATTACGACCCGCTTTCACGAATTGTATGAAAACTCTCATCGCCTTTTGGCTTATTGCTGTGAATAGGAACTATTTGGTTCGATAATTGATTCCTTCCGTTTATAATTGTGCATACCTACAAGTTGCATTAGAAGATAAAGTGTTGCTGAACGTTTACAATCTTAATGCAAAGATTAAAAGCTGCCAAAATCCTTATTTATACCACAGACAACATACAACTAGATATGAAAATCTCCTTATAAGCCCGGATCACTTGTTCAAAGCTCTTTAACTTTATATTCAACCAAAGAAAGGTATCAGTAAAAAATGTTGAGAAGAATTTATGTGGCATAATACAACAGAGGAATAAAATTATAGAGCTTTCCAATAGGGGACCATTAGGGGGCCAGGTTTCGTACCGCTTCATTTTGGGGTTTTCATATCTAATGTACGTTGTCTCAGTTTATGCTATTCTTCTTAAAATGTGACCTTATAAACAGCTGAGAATTATGTGAGAGTTGTTGGTAGGAAAAGTTAGTATTGTGTACATTATATCTCTGTTAATTGCGACTACATGCCTGTACTGAGCTCTCAACACAGTGGCAACAGCTTCTAAAACAACTAGAATTTATCTAATGAAAATTAAAAATCGAGAGGTCATTGCACATTTCTTCCTGTTTTTCTACTGTCCATTTTCGATTTAATTTGTTACGTATTCCTATGATTTCCATACAGTCTTGTCAGCCACTGGCGGGCCAGGACTATTAGGAAAAAAAAATCTCCGATATCCTGGTTGCGCCTTTCTCGAGAATAAACTATTTTCTCCAGAAATGAGGTAAACAAATTATATTATTTTCTCAAGAAATTCTCGAGAAGGAATTATCGAGAAGAAACACTAGTTCATATATTTTTATTTAAAATTAACACAATTTGCGGAACAATTTAAAGTTTTTTAATTAAAAAAAAAAACACAAAAAACAAAATCCGGTACAGATAACACGAATCTGACATTTAATTCTATGGCACAATTGTCATTAGCAAATTAACTTGGTTAAGGCTTGGTCAAGGTTTGGTGAGACTTGGTTAAGTTCTTCTTGCCTCTCCATCCATTCGCCTTAGAACTGAGACTCCCTCGCGCTGATAGTGTTTTTATAAGATATTTCGTTGCCTTTAGTTATATGTTCTAAGAGTATCACTACCTCTCACCCAACAAACATTGTCTGGTCCATAGTACATACAATAGACCATGCTTTGTACTGAAATTGAAAAGTTCTCAAAATCAAAATTTAGTTAAATCGAACATCTTTTTGACGTCGACCTGTCGACAATGTACCACCTAAAACACGTCTTCAGACGAAAATAAAGTCGTCAAATTAGCCAGCAAAATAACCTCCAAAATTAAACTGAATGGGTATATTTTGGTTGCCCAGGAGACGTCATTATAACACCTGAAACACGTCTTCAGACGTAAATGAAGTCGTCATATTAGCCATCAATTATTAATACAAAAGGCCTCTAGTTGGAACATCGAAAGACAAAAACGCTTAAGAAAAAAAAAACTCACTTTTCCACCCCCTGGAACGGCGAATATTTTCAATAAAACTTAAACTAAAAGGTAAGAAAAGTTTTATGTTTTTATTATTCCTATTCGGAAGAAATTATTAATTTTTTACGTTGTTTATCGAGAAAAAAGCATTTTTCAATGTTTTTGTTGAATTTTCGTTCACAAAAACATTGAAATAAAACGATGCATCCAAAATGCATAACTTAAAAAAAAAACTGAGTATTATTTCGATTAAAATCGCACAACTTCGTAGGTAGCGCATAGTACATTTGTGGAGATATGTGCTTTTGACTAAACACCATAGAATTGTTGCCCGTACTGCTGTTTGAAGAAGACTAATGCAAGTCTTGTATGTCCGTCCCAGGGTGACCGCAAGTGCTACGATGGTAGCAAAATGCTACAATCAGCTTGTTTGGGCTACAATGTCACTACCCTCTGAATTGTGCTACGCCCCTGAAAAATTTTTGCTACTCTCTAATTTTATCTTTTAATTTCACATTCGTTTTTAGCTAAGAACAATTTTCTTTGACAAGAGAAGTATGGTGATATGGCGTGGCGGGGTTGGCTTCTTGGCTGCGCTTCGTTTTGTGGGAGCGGTGAGCGTCCTTTCTCCCACTCCCTCCTACGTTCCAGAACGTAACTCGCTTCACTTACTTCATTTCATTGTACATTTCATAAAGTTCGTGTTTCGAGTCTAACACACATTACTTACATTTACAATTCACTCACCACAACTCTAATTTGATTTTCTTGAAGAGGTGTTTTAAGTGATTGTAAATTGTGCAATACAAGGTACATGTACAAGCCAAGCACTGAAAAATTCAATTACGAAATAAAATAAGTGTTTTGTGTTGCTACAACTATATAGCAGAGAATTTCTGTCAAAAAATTCAAGAAAAACCATAACCTAAGTTTTATTGTGCTAGCCACCGACATTCGGCAATCAAGATTATTCCTAATTTCATTAACTGGAACCTGTTTTAATTCATTGTACAGGACAATACAAGGTACAAGCGCTGAAAAATTCAATTTGGAAGACATTATTATTTACCATATTAATTTATTTTATTTTAGCCTTTGTTTCATAAACAAAATAACCTGTTTTTTTTTGTTTTAAATTAGTCATCGATCTGAAGTTAAATTTTCAATCTGAATCGCCAAAGGTTCATATACTGTTACGAGATGTAGCAAGTGCTTTTCGTATTATTTTTAAAAAAATCTTAACCGATAGTTCTGTTAGCAATTCTGCTTTACACCTGATTAATCCAAGAGATAAAAATAATTTTAAGGAACCGAAAAAAATTTATTTTGGAGCTGATGCCCTAACTTTATTTCAGAAATTACCAGAGAGGAAGCCTTTAAGTTTGCGAAAAATGTACAAAACTTTTATATAGAATTAACAGTACAAATCCAAAAGCGCATAAATTTTAATGAACCTGTATTGAATGCATTGAAACTTCTTGATCCAGAATATTTAAAAGATAAATCTTTCCCTGAAGTAATAACAGATTTAGCCTTTCTATCTGATCGGTTTGAAAAGCTTCGAATAGAAAATATTGAGACAATATTCTCTGAAATGCGCCTTTTATTAGATTTAAATTGTCTAACTGAAACCGAATTCACAAATACTGTAACTCTTTGGGAATATATAATTAAAATAAAAAACACTGCTGGTAATAGTATGTTTGCAAATTTGGCTGAGTTCGCTTTCGATTTATTGTCACTTCCTCACAGTAGCGCAGCTGCTGAAAGATGTTTCTCGCATTTAAACGTAATAAAAAATAAAGCAAGTAATCGCTTTTTTAATTGTAGAGCTTAGTTACACTATTTCTCAATGACTATATAATAAACCCGTAGTATACCTACATATCGTCGGTGATACTGCATAACCGCGAGACTATTAATATCACTACCGCGTAAGTTAAAGTCAAAATAAAATTTTCAGCAAACACTAAACTTCTTTTTTTTCGATTACAATGACAAAATTATTTCTACTGAACTCTAGGATAGGACGAGAAATATCATATTTTTGGATTTTTGACATAAGATTTAAAAAAAAAGTTGTAGTTTCATAGCTACATTACCATTAACTTCAAAATTGGAATTTGCACCTCAATTTAGTTACGCGGTTATGATATTGCTAGTCTCGTGGTTATGCAGTATCACCGACGATATAATAAATCAGTCTTCTATTGTGATATCTATAGCAATACAAATGTGACCAATACAATCTCATCTATGGAAACCTTGCTAGTGCTACTTTCAGAATGTTTTGCTACTGAGTGCTACGCATCTTAAGGAAGTGCTACGCCAATTTGCTACACTAAGAAATTTCCAAACGGTCACGGACTCCGTCCTTCCACGAAGCTACGAAAAATCGAGAAATGACGTTAAATTTACAAAAAGCAGCGCCACTTTCAAATAGTGGCGAGAAAGAGACCTCATGTGCTATGCACTAGCAAAAATGACGGCAAAAGTAAGATATCAAACAGAGTTTAAGAACAATAGAAAAATTTCTAATATTAGGCTCTTGAGGGTTAACTAGGATTACGTCTAAAAGACGGAAAAACACTATTAAATCTAGGGCAGAGCTGGGCAAGTACCAAAGAAAATGTACTTAAGTACAAGTACAAGTACCGAAGGCCTGAGTACTTCAGCGTAAGTACAAGTAACGCATGTATGAAAAGTACATGTAACTAAGTCTATAAAAAGTACTGAGTACTTTTTGAAGCACTTTTTAAAGTACTTTTTTAGAATCTTTGTACGTTGGCAGTAATATAATGAAGTTTATCGGGTTCAATTTAATAAATCAATACCTTTTGAAAACTATAGTATGTATAGTAACCAGTGGCTACTATTTATAGTTTTTCATAGTTTTCGGTGCTGCAAGTAGAGTAAAACTTTCACCTCTCCTTGCAACACTCACAAAAACCATTAGAGGTCCGCCCAAGTACCCATTATCGTCTCCAATAATGCATAACAATTCTAAGGAAAAAATTTCCAGTAAATTTCTAAGAAAAAATTGAGGCCTTCCCTACATCAGGTCGAGGCATCGTTGATTTTATATTGGAGCGAGGCATTGCTTGCTTACCCTTGGTTATGTCCACTGACGTATATAATATGGACTGCTTACGTTTCTATTTCACGTGGGCAGAATTGCTTGTGTCAAAAAGAGTTCTTACGTCGGTAACAAGATTGAAAAAATCATTGGCAGCTTGGGAAGTGATTTTAATAAAACATTTAGAAATTCTTCTGCGTATCTAATGAATACATTGTCTTTGATAAAACAGTTTTTGTCAGTAATAACCTAAAATGATTAATTTAAAAACATTTATTTCGACGAATTCACTAATTTATTTGTTGTTTTCAGTTTTCGCTTAGTTGGTACTTGGTGCTTAGGCCGAAATAGTCATCAAGTAAGCCCACTTTTTGAAATCCATATTAAACATTTCAGTGGTTATGTCATCAAAACGAGGAATCGTCGATTTGATATTCGAGCGAGACGTTACTGGTTTTTGTTCTACTTGCCCAGTCTTGTTCGTATGTTATTAGTTTTTCTAAGATTCTGCTTTGACCCGATTACATTATTTAAACTTATACCAACTTGACGTCCTGAAAGACGTCATATGTCGACTTAAAAAAGTGCCAGTCAAAACGAAGTCTATATCTGACGGAAACTACACTCGATTGTCTTAAAACTTCAAATATTGACGTAAAAAGGACGTTGCTGGAAAGGGGTCAATAATAAGTCAATAATAAACGAAATTTGATCAACATGTCCTAGTTTCGTAGAAAAGTTACGTCTAAATGACATCGAAATGAGCAAGGAATTCATAATCTATTTTCAGTTAAAAAATGACGTTCTACAGACCAGACAAGTCTTAAAATGTTTGTTGGGTCAGAACCATTTCTTTGCCGAACAATATAAAATGTGGGGTTAACTTAGTAGCTTTATGCGCGAAAGTACGAATAGTGTATGCTACTTTCGGTATATGGTTATCTCAAATTCCTTGTGATTATCTAAAACAAATGCTCGCAACATCGCTTTCACCGTTTGGTTTATCCTTTCAGTGGGGTTCGCTTGAAGGTTCTCCCATATAATGTTAAATGGTAAATTAACTTTCAATCACAGCCTTATAAAATTCTTTTCTTATATTTATTATTGGTATTCAATTCTTTCAATTGATTTTATTTAGAGGGCTTCCACATTCACGTTTAAACCAACAAGTTCCAGTCACATCGAATTTATTTTACTTTGAAAATAAATCTGATATAATGAATGCAGGATATACCTACGTACATATGTAGGTGCCTACATACATATAAAGTCTGAATACATATTTGAAGTGAAAATAAATTAGATCTTTACAATATCGGCACGTGTGCGAAATTAACGTACCAATTTCTAGGTGTTTTCAAAACGTGTCAAAATAAATTAAATAATTGCGATGAAAGCTTTAGGTGTTAAGATACCAAAAATACCAACGACAACAAAATACATCACCACAGCCATCAAAGTTCACATCCATACCTATACATACCCCACCACCTACCATTTACCATGAAAGATTTAATTGTGTAAAAAAAGCCCATTAAAAAGAGAATTAAAACGAAACTTTTGCTAATTGCTTCTGAGTAATGGCCAAAACACGAGTCCATGCTACCAGAGGAACCAGAGTGAAAATAATACGGTGGGTGTGTAATTCATCAGGATTTGAAAGTTTGGATTTCACGAACTCACCATAATTTCAGTCTCCTCCATTTCATATCCATTAGTTATTTTTTTGATAGAGGATTGTACCAATATAAATTACGTTTGGCATTTTGAATCTTTTTCCTTTCTCGGAATTTGTTTATTAATCAGCAGCCATGATAACCTTTTACAAATTAAAGGATTGGTTCGGCAGACATTTTAGAGTTTATTGTTTTTTGTCTTTTGCATGAACAATAGAAATTTAAGTCAACAAAACTGGCAATATAAATGGGTATACACCAAATAGACTTAGGGATGATGTGGGTTTCGAAAAGTTAAGCATTATCATGATAGGTATTAATTTACACTGCCAGTCATATGAAATGAAGCTAGGAACAATTCAAAAATGAATATTTTCCTATAGCACCTACATGTCTGCGGTTGTTATGTTTGAAACTATTTTCATGTTAGTTTTTTGTATGTAATATGATTTGAGTAGTACTGGAAACATGATGTACAAGTTTTCGACAAATATTTTTTTACATATTATTTTCATCTCCACGTGCCCATCTATTTATTTTCCCCTCCTGAGTTTAGTACGCCTACCCACCATTAAAAAAAAAAAATAAAATTTATACAGTTATACAGAATTATGAAATTACAGAGTTGGACAGAAAGAAAAACAAAAATAATTAGAATAACCACAACATATTTTTGTACCTTTTCACATGTAGAAATCGGTCGTGGGCATTTACATGTTGTTCTAAAAAAAATTACACGCATAAATTTTATACATATTATATACATATTACGGGCGGGTTACAGCTGAAATCTTAAAAAACATGAAAAGTTAGTACAACTTCTGGTCAAATCTGTGCGTATTATCATAATCAAAATTGCACATGATTAGAGAAAAACTGTAAACTTAGGTAATGGCGTTTCGAAAATAAAGATATCGGGGTTTCATTTGTATGTAATTATCTGTAGAAAACTTTACAATTTATGAAATTCGCAGAGTTTGGTACACAATAATGTAAAAATGGTACATCAAGTTAGATAAATTTTTTACTTAAGTATGGAAGATCTTTACGTGAAAGAGAGTGTGACAGAAAAAAAAAAGTTTTGGTTACTAATATATTTTCCTTTGAAAATTGCTATTTTCATAGAGAAATAACTACCAAAATTTTGATATTATTGTAAAGAAAGTTCGATTTGTAATAGAGATCAAAATTTTTTCTGTTTTTTTTTGAAAAACTGAAATTCTTTAGTATAATTACAAAGGAAATAAAGTCAATAATGTTAACTCTGCTAACGAGTAAAAATTTCTAGTTTTTATATATTTTGTATACAATTTGGAGTTTTTAATTCGGTTTGCCACCGTTAGATGGAATGATGTGCTTTTGAAAAGCTTTCACTTCTTTTGTAAGCTCTGCGGGATGCAGGCTGTATTTTCAGAAAATTTATGCCTTCCATTTTCTGCATTAGGTATATGTGTGTAGATTTCGCAGTTTATTTTATTTTTTATCATTGGTAATTTCTTATTTTTGCGTGAGCGGTTACAAATTTGTTTGACAGTTCTATTCTGGTTATAGGTAACGAATTATGATTAATTATTTTTTAATCATGGGCTAAGAACATTTCTCCTTTTACTTTATCTCTTTTTTAAGTTCTCAAACCATCCTTTGTTCCCTGAAAAAATCTTTTAACTGTCTTATGGCGTTACCGTATATAGGCATTATCTGTTATCATCCAAAACATTAAAGCTGTTTCCATCGTATTTGTATCTCTGACGTAAGCAGTGCACTTTAAACTTATAGAAAATATTTTATCACAAAGGTTAAACATTTTCCAGTCTTCTATTTAACTAAAGCTTTCTTGGGAATGACACTGCTGTAACATTACAATAAACCAATTTGTCTGAACCTGATCGTGTTAAACTGAAATTCAAGTGTCGTGTAAATAGAAGTTTCTCTTCTCTTCTTCGACTGTGTTATACCGAAATAATGTAATTCGAATGCGATGTAAATCGAGGGCTAGCTAAGGTAATGTGCAGGTGCAACTTCCTAACCGCATCAGGAAGTGTGTACCAGAGGCAAACTCCCTGTCCAAAAACGTAATTGGACCCGTATCGGGTACTTGTCCTCTGAAGGATAAGTCTGGTGCTGTTAAGATTGCTCCATGAGAGCAATTTGATTATGTAAGCTGGAAGTGATCACCATCTGGCTTTATGAATGAAGCATAGAGTTCTAAGTTCTAATAGCTTGTCGAGATGTTCAGGCATAAACAGCTGATCTAGCGAGGAGATGTGAGCGTACCGCCTAAGGCGAAAAATGTATCACACGCAGGTCCTCAGAGCTTTGCTCAATTTAGATATTTCAGAGGCCAGCAGGGGGTACATAGTAACATCGGCATAGAAAAAATGTGGCATGATCAGGGATATTATTAGGGATTGTCTGATGGGCCGGTCCAGGTGGTGCGAGACTTCGTATAAAATGCGAAGGCCGTGGTTCATTCGGGAGAACACTTTGCCAATCTGAGGCCGTCATGTGAGATGGGGGTCTATGAAAAGACCGAGGTTCTTGACATGTCTAGTTGAGAGTGGGATGATCTGGTTGAGAAGAAGAAGGCGGAGAAGCATATCATTAGCAATATGGGCATTATCATTAGTGTAAAATCTTATGGCTTCGGTTTTCAAGGGATTGATCGCCAGCCCACTAGTACGGCACCAATCATAAACATCATCCATAGTTATATTAAGAGACTCAATCAGAGATGAAAGATCATTAACACCTGAAGCACCGTATATTTGCAGATCGTCTGCATAAAGGTGATATTTAATATCGGCCATCACTTCGATAATACCATTGATATAAATGGTGAACAAGAGCGGAGCTAGAATAGCTCCTTGCGGAACACCAAAGGCAATAGCCATGGCGGATGAGAATCGGTCATCACTCTTAAAAATAAATGTCCTGTTGGCCAAATAATCAGAAATAAGTCCGCCATCAGTGAACCCAAAAATAAGTGCATTCACCAACTTGGCAACAAGTAGGTTATGCGGAACTGAGTCAAATGCCCTACTGAGGTACAATAGCACGTGCACAATATGTTTGCCCTCGTCGCACAGTTCGCGGCTGTCAGCTACTACCTTTACCAGGGCGGAAATCGTGGATTGCTTATGCGTGAAGCCAGACAGATACATTGACAGCAAGCCATTATCCTCGATATGTATGTATGTGTCATTTGAGTATTTAGCATTTCAGTAATAATGTGCCTGTTGTGTATTTGAGTAATTGTTTTTTTTTTTTTTTTTTTTGTTAGCAGAAGAAAATGTTGATTTGCTCGAGAGTGTGACGATGAGATATAGTTTGGTAGTGTATGTAAACGACGTGGCACTATGAGTAGCAGTTCAGAAAGCGATAACGCCTGGAATACTTTTCTCATTCATGTGATAATTGTTTCGTTAATCAGTATTTCCTAGTCTTATTTTAATTGTGCGGTAGAAAAATCTTTTTAGTTTCTACCAGTTTTTGGAAGATGTTACTCTGCGACAAAACTATACAAAATATTGAAAATATTGAAAACCGTACCAGAAATTCAAACCAAAATTATTATATTACAAAATTATATATTTCTTTTGTAAGATAAATTTATTACTATTAAAGATAACCCAACCGCTTTGCATATAATTTAATCTATTTTTTTTTTATTGGTTGAATCCTGAATCCTGAAATGAGGGATTTGCAATAACGTTGCGTATTATTTAATATCACCATAAAACTCTTATTTGATAATAAACTCTGTAATTTATTTTTTAACAATTAAAACAGTTGAAAGGGTAAATTTTACTTTTCTTACCAAAAAACCCAATGAACTATCTTTCATAAAACGAGAAAGTCTATGGGGAGAATCATATTTTTTTATAAAACTATGTCAGATTTTTACTGTGAAATTTTTACACTTTTTTTATAACAATGCTTTCTATCCAATAATATGCAACAAAAAATAAAATAAAATCTATCCAATTTTGGACTACTTATTCGAGGAATAAATTCAAGGTGTTATACGTGTTACGAAATGAAGAATCAATAGATGAATCTATTTTGTTATGGAAGGGAAGATTACCTTGGAAGCAGTAGATTCCACAAAAAACAAGGCGATTTGATATGAAATGGTACAATATGTTGTGGTTGTGTTTGTGTGAAAGCAAATCCGGTTAGATATAGGGTTTCCTTATAAACATATATACATATGTATATACAGGTAAAGATGCGCAGTATGTTTCGAACTATTCAGAAGAAAATATATCAAATCGATTGTTCTTAAATTATGCCACGATTTGATGGATAAGGGATATACGGTTATCTTGATAATTGATATACCTACTAGTATCGATCTAGTTATGAGTCAGAAGTTGTGCGAGAAGAAAACCTATGTTGTAGGAACAATACGGAAAATTGGAAAGGGATTACCATCTGATATAACATCTCATCTATATCTTTGCAAAAAAAAAAAAAAAAAAGTGAATATATGGATGCAGAAGCGAGTTTTATTGATGGGTAACTCATCAAAATTTCCAAATGGCATCGATTCTTTGAAGGAATGTATTCTCATATATGTGTAATGAAAGAAGGAAGAGAAATTTATTTTTTAAAATGAAATTTTTTATTTGTTTAAGGGTTACGTACCCAAAGGCTAACAACGGGAACCCTATTACGATTAAGATTTCGTTGTTGGTTGTATCTTATGAACCGTAATAGGTAGACAGTTGCAATTTTCACAAACTGTGTATTTCTATTGCTGCTATAACAACAAATAATAAAAATAACATAAAATTAAAAATTAAAGGGCCCCCATACAAGAAACGTGATTTTCCGGCGTTTTGTCCTCGTTTTATTCTCATTCATCATTATTATCATAAGTAGGCCATTATTTTTTCAAATAACAGCATTATTTTTTCAAATGACGCCTACAAAGGGGTTGTAAGGGAGTATCAACGCATGCCCGGAAATCATGGAAAAGCAATCACGAAAGAAAATTTTTGTGCATTTAAAAACAAGAAATTTATTTATGGACGACTAAAATGAGTTCCTATTTTTTAGTTCATAATTGATAATGTGAATTTAATTTAATTTTATAATTTTAAGATATTATTTTCTTAGTAGATTAAAAAAATATTGAAATCCAATCATAAACGTCTAAATAAAATGTGATCTGCATTGTACAAAAAAAAAACATAACTTCATGTGATATACATATGCCTATGAATCAATGAACATGTAAGAAAGATAACTTTTTATAAATCTATGCCGAAGGCAAATTTGAATCGATGATTTAATAAAATGATATCAAAGTTCAAAAATTAACTGCTTTTATTAATTTATTTTCATATAAAACTTAAATTTAAGCCGCATGCTGGAGATAGGAAACTAGAATGCCGAGCACTGGGTTATTTGTGCTGACTTTAGGAGAATTTTCCCAATTTTATATTTTTATTAAAATTTTAATTAATAAATGAAAAATTGCGATATTTTAGTATTGTAAATTTAAAATATATATATTGAGGTTAATGTTCCTGTGTCTACATCCCCAAAATTAATTATTTAAATTATTTAAAATTTTTTACAAGCTATTATTTCAAGAAAATGCGTTAAGGTGCTGACCACTAGCGACTCTACTACACGATTTTAATAGAAAAATTCCGTTTCATATTTATTCTATATTGTTAGCCTTATAGATGTTAGGCCCGAAAACTGAAAACGCTCAGTGGCCGGAAAAAATGGCCACATCGCGTTCTGGCTGCCTTCGAACGCACAGGACGCATTTTGGCTATTTTTAAATGCTCGCAACGCGTTCTGGTAACTGTTAAACAGCCGGAACGCGTTTTGTCAATTGTTGAACACTCACAACGCGTTCTTAATGTTCGACTTGTATTATTTGCCGCTTTCTACCTGCATACAATGAGATTTATATTGTACTTATAAAACTACTTAAAATTTCAATCCATTTTTCAGTTTTTAGGAAACAATTCAATTATTGACAACTATAATTGGATACCAAAGATGGGTTCGGGTTTTCTCGCCGAATCATTTCAACAATATTAAATTTCTTATAATTGTTTTTCAGTTCTAGGAAGAAAGTTACACTAAACACTTATATTGTCGAGCATATAATATATAAATGAATGAATGAAAAAGCGAAAAGTTATTCATTAAACAAATGAATTTCAATTTATTCTCTACACATTTAACTTATTGTAACTTATTTGAACTTTCAAGTACTTTACATAGGTACATTACTTATTTTTACAAGAACTGTTTGAATGACATTTCGAATTACATTGTACATTTAAATTGCGACACTTGCATTTTTTATCAATGCACATTCGTTTGCACTGACAAAAAACAAAACCTTGTTTGCTTCCTGATAATTGAGTTGATGCTGATCGTAAGGAGATTTTGTCCGCTGGTATCTCACTTTCATTAACAAAATTACCGTCGGCGATTGTGAATTCATTGCAAGCATAAAGACGTTCGAGAGTACCATTTTTTGTACCTAATTTGTAAAGACCGGATGACTCGACCTGAGTAACAACTTCTAGCACGTTCCTGGGAGCTAATCGTCCGCAATCAACATCAGGCACTCTCACTACAACACTAGTACCGATTTCAGCCGGTGGAAATTTTGAATTGGACAATGCTAACATTTTTTCCGCTTGTTTTTTCAAATTCTTTTTTGCATTGTTTTGTTCACTGCGAATAGACCTTTTCCTGTCACAAATGTTGTAAACAATCGTTTGTCCAAACCCTTCGCTTGTTGACTTTCCACAAATCGCATGCACAAAGTTGTCACATTCTGAACATTTTACATAAATTTATAAATCCAGTATCACATTACGGCTTCAGATTTTAATTTTAATACTGCTTTTGCTGTTTTTGCTTATATTATTTTCTCACCTCTTGTTCTCTTATGACCAACATCAATATGAGCTTTTTTCATTGCATCGTACAACTCATCGTATCTGCAATAATATATGATCGTTGCACTGTCAACCAATCGCTTCTGGATTAATTTTTCTGTCTCGTTCATCTTCATGATGTCAAAACGTTTAAGTCATCTGTAGTCGTTTGAAGTCAAAGACTCCAGACAGCAACATAGATCTGTCGTCACAACTATCAATAATTGAAATAGAAATAGAAATAGAAGTATTTATTTAGGAATACTGTACACAAGAGTTAATAATCTTTTTTCGTACATTAGATTTAAAGGTGCTAGAGATCGAGTTTTCAAAGTTAACAGAAGAAAGAAATATACAGAAACAATTTTTCTAAATTATGAAACAAGTTAAAAAAAACAAAATATAATAATATATTAAGGGCTACTATAAGAACTTAGTTTCTTTTAAGAGCTAAATTTAAAAATTTACCGTAAATTCTGCTGTGGAGATCATGAGTATAATTCATAATAGCAAAGGAGTAATAAATATTATACTACACGTATTTCCATGTGCCACTTAAATACTCCGACAGTGCCTGCAGTTTGGACATTCAAGGGAAGGTTATTCCATAGACGGGCAATTTGGACAAGATAAGAACCCTCCATGTAAGATTTATAGAAACGTGGAAGCAATATATTCCTATTACGCCGTGATAGTGTGAACTGGAAAAATTCTCGTAAGTATCTAGGTCGATCACAATGAATTAGATTATATAAGAAAACTAGAGCACTTCGACGCAAGTAGAGAAACAGCGGACAGTCAAGAATTCGAGATCTAAATGGCGAGACATGGTCAAACCTGCGAAGTCCATAAACAAAACGGATGCAGTCGTTGAAAGCTACTTCCATCTTACGAGCACAGCAACTATCCGGTTTCGGAAAAATAACACTGCCATAAGTGATGTGAGGCACAATTAAAGTTTTAATTAATCTGAGGCGATTTTCAGTAGACAGGATACTCGCTGAGAGCCAGAGACTACGCAGCCCTGCATAAACTTTTCTGATAATGCTGTTAACGTAGTCGTAACACTTCATTTCGCTATTTAAAATAATACCAAGAATAGTGACTTTATTTAGCATAGGCAGCGAAACGTTGTTTAAAACTACAGGTGGTATTTCAGAAGAATTCAATTTTTGATTGTAGAAATAAATACAGTGAGACTTGATAGGATTTAAAACCAACTGATTATTCCTCGACCAGACATTGATTCTGTTAAGATCACAGTTCATTCGATCAATGCAGTCTTCTAAGAGCCCAATAGGTCTATTGAGATATAACTGGACATCGTCAGCATATAAATGGATATTCACATCCTGGACAATGTCAGGCAAGTCATTTACAAACAGACTGAAAAGCAAGGGACCCAATATAGAACCTTGAGGGACCCCACTTATTAGTGGTAGTGCAGTAGACAATACTTCGTTGGCTTTGACTCGCTGTTTACGACCGGTCAGAAAGTTGTTAATTAAAGCAACGGCTGAGTTGCTAAAATTGAATGAGTTAGCTAGTTTATCGAGAAGGATACCGTGATTCACGCAATCAAAAGCCTTAGAGAAATCTAGAAGTACTAGGACCATAAAATGGTCTCGGTCTTGAGCGCTTCTAATGTCAGAAGTTACTTTCAACATAGCTGTCTCACAGCTATGAAATCGCCGGAATCCCGATTGCCAACGCGTCAGAAAATCACCCCTGTCGAGATATTCAAATATCTGTTTATACATAAGCTTTTCAAATACTTTGGATATAAAGCACATAATACTGATTGGGCGAAAATCCGCTGCAGATTCCGGACAGGATTTTTTCGGAATGGGCGTGACGGTTGCAAACTTCCAAGCACTGGGAAAAGACGATGACGTCAAACACGAATTCATTATATGTAGCATATACTTTCCGATAAATGGTAACAAAAGCTTAATGAACCGTGGTGGTAAGTTATCAGGTCCAGTAGCTTCAGATTTGATTGAGGATATAGCAGCGAGAAGTTCGCTATAATCGACTCCTCTAAAAGAAAAGGTATTGCCATTATTATTGGACACAGACAAAGATCTTGTTGAATGACCTATGCTGGGAGTGGAATTACTTAGCTCAGTGGGCGCAGTATTGAATGATGTAAAGAATATATTTAGTTCTTCAGGGTCGAGATCAATTTCGGAATTATAATTACTACCTTTGACGGCCCCATCTTGTCTTAAATTTCGCCACAGCGTCTTTGGACTAAGATTTAGGTTAAATTTGGAGCTGAAATATTGGCGCTTTGCTCGTCGAATTGGTTTAACTTTATCATAAAAAATTTCTTTCGCTGATTTATCAGACATTTTAATGAAAGTGTAACTTTTCAAACGACTTTAGTAAGTTGTTTAGTCAATGACAGACTGATCTTCTCGCTACACTGACGAGAACTGTACTGATTTTTCATGAAGTCAAGTTAGTTATTATATACTCAAAACAAAACGCGCTCCAGCTGTTTAACAGTTACCAGAACTCCTTGCGAGCGTTTAAAAATATCCAAAACGCGTTCTGTGCGTTAAAAACAGCCAAAACGCATTCTGTGCGTTCGAAGGCAGGCAGAACGCGATGTGGCCGTTTTTTCCGGCCACTGAGCGTTTTCGGTCTTCGGGCCTAACATAGATACCAGTTTAGGTATTTGCGGAACATCTGGTGCCGGACGGGTGATATTTCACCCTATAATTATCTCAGGTGTTAGTACAGGTAGACTCCTGATTTTTTTTTAATTTCTATTTTATGCATTCAGCAACAACATTTATGAATTTGGACGAATTCCACCGAGCAGAAGTATATGCCGGCTGGAAAGGGTCAAAAAGTTTGAGAAAAAAAAACGAGATTTTGCTGTCCCGAGTATAACGTTGCTTTGTGTATCCTTCATTGTTTCAAGAAATATCATACCGCGAAATAATTACTTTAATTTATTTAATTAATTCTTTGCACATTGGAAATGTCTGATTTATATATTTTCTAAATATTCTGTCAAAATAAATAAACAACAAGTGAAAAGCGATTTTCTTTTATTACTTTAGGCTGCGAAGAAAAATGTCCCCATTATGAAACGAGTTGAACAAAAGTTAAATCCCCGCTTCATAGGATAATTTATGTAATTTTTTTTTTAAACATATATCTCTTTTCCCTGATGATTATGTTCCATTGAATTCACTTGCTCATTTTGCAGAAAAATATATCCAAATGATGGAAACCCTAAATGAATCTATTACTTTTCAGCATTTATTTTTTCTTCATCTGTGATATAATGTACAAAGTAGGTACATACATGAGAATTGTAAAGTTTCTCACAACATTTTTCTTCTTGGTCTCCCCGACGGGGAAGGGGAGCACCCAGCATAAGCAGAACCATTGAAAGTTTTCCTGTCTTAAGAGGTCATTATTTTTGTGGCAAGAAGGCCGGCAAATTTTCAAAGAATTTAGAAGGAGTGCCGCAAAGTTTTTGTGGAATTGAAGTAGAAATCTAGAAAACTTTTGTCGAATAGAAGAACAAATTTTCGTAGAATTAAGTTAAATGCTAGGTCTCATGACAATATTCCTACGTACATTTTAAGGAGTAGCAAGTTAGTTCTGGGGGACATAATTTCTATCTGTTATTATGTTTTTTTTTTTTATATTATATAATATGCTTGGGTTTTGCAAACAAATGTATAAATAGTAAATTGTCCTATCATTCATGTGTCATAAAATATAACATGCTCGTTAAAAAATTGTCATTGTCACAAAATTAAATCGGATTTTGTTCTTCCACTGAGCCAAAGCTGTCACAGTAATTAAACAAAATCGTAAGATTATACATAGACAGTAGCATACTCTCAAGAGAGAGACAATTCAACAAAGGCACCAGGTGGTTATAAAAGTCTGAAGCTATCACTCAATCTGCTTAATTAGAAGCCTAAATGTAGAAAGTACGGAGCTCTAAAAACATACCCATTACAAGTTGTGGAAATAAAATTCATTTCGGTGACGGTAGAGATGGTCTCAATTATTTTCTTGTGTTATCTCTCCTAGCACGACTAATCCTTCGTTTAGTGACATTGAGAGAGGTAATTTATCGACGAAATTTATTCTTGTCTGGTTTAGTTTAGAACAAACGTATAGAGATAAGCCTCTGGATAATTAGAGAAGTTTTTTATTTAATTTTTTTTAGCTTTAAGAATTTTTAGGTTATTTAGGTTATATAAAATATCTACCGAAGGGAATCGTATGCGTTGTATATAGAAGTTACTATGCACCTACAACAGTATGCTCATCATATATCTTAGATATTTTAGGATTTAGGGTAAGTCCGGGTGAGATGACCATACGGGTGAGATTGCCAACGTCGATAAATCTGTCACCTGTACGTGCACGTTTGCACTTACTTGCACATTGTGTCAGTAGCAGCCGAATTTTACAGCAATAACAAAAGACACGCTTACTTTCTTTAAACAAATGAGTTTTCTTGTCAAAATAGAAATTGTACGTTGCCACAAATTCGTAGTGTTCAAAAATTAGTGTTTTACAATAGGTGAATTAAAAATAGATGGACGTCATAAATAACCTGAAATTCATCGGTTTGCTATCCATTTAATTGCAAATACTCTGGTGGCTATCTCTCCCGTACAATTGGGAGAGATGATCAAGATATTTGCGATACAGATGATCAACTTTCAATTAAGTAATTTTTTCTTTTAGTAAAAATGCCGACCCACTGTAAGCGTAGGGGCTCATGGATTAAATTTGATTTAAGTAGTGCTATGTTGTCTATAAGAAATGGCTCTTCGATTAATGCTGCAGCTAGAAAATGTGGAATCCCTAGAAAAACATTAGAAAGAAGACATAACAAAAATGATTCTTCTAAAGGACGTATGGGTACTGAGTCTGCTTTAGGAGAACAAAACGAATTAACTCTTGCAAATCATTTGAAAAAAAATGCAAAGCTCCACATTTCCTATGAGCATTGATGATGTGCGTAGAATAGCAGTTTTTCTTTCGCAGAACAACTCAAAATACCGAACAGATTCAATAAAAACAAGTAAAAAAGCTAGAATTGGTCTAAGACCAATTCTTATGAAACCCTAGATGAATGCCCGTATGAAATTTCGTATTGTCACCATTCTGTGCAAGTTTGATTTTTGAAGTGGTTTTTCGCATATATTTCTAGAACGGTTTGTCGGACAGAAAAAGTGATTATAATCAATTTTATAGGATTTCGTATTCTGAAGAAGTTTTTAGTACAATAAAAATGTCTTGGACTGATCGTTTTCACAGTATACGTAAACAAACTAAATTTTTATATCGCAACACCAAGAATGGGTTGCCCGATTTAGGCAATTTTTGAAATTTTATTTGCTAGTACAATGAAAGTACCATGTACCAAATTTCAGCTTTCTATATTGATGCGTTCTCAGGTAGTGTCCAAATATATAGTGGAAAACGAAAGTTATGTATGGCAACCCCATGAAGGAGTTGCCCGATTTGTCTCATTTTCGAATTTAATTTTATGTTTTTTCTATAAAGTCCGTGTACAAAATTTCACCTCTCTAAGTATACGCGTTCTCGAGTTATTGTGCGGACAGACGGACAGACAGACGGAGAATAAAACGGGTGTTATTGAAAAAAGTTCTAAAAATGTATCCATGACTACGTGCTCAGAAAAATTAGAAACAATATCGTGCATTAGCTGTTGCAATGCAGAAGGAAAATTTCTCCCACCAGGGGAAATATAAAAAGGAAGAATACCAAGATGGTATGCCACCCGGATACGTTATTTTTATGTCTCAAAAGTCGGCTTATGTCAACACAACAATTTTTATCGAATGTCTGAGAGATCATTTTATTCCTAGAAACCCTGCGGGTAAGGTGCTATTGATCTTGGACTCTAGGTCTGTGGAACTACTTGAAATGGCTCGGGATAATAATGTTGTCTTGCTGTGTCTTCCTAGCCACACGACTCACTACCTACAACCACTCGATAGAGCAGTGTTCAAATCTTTGAAGTCATATTTCTATAGTGCTTGTCAGCAGTGAGTTCGTGCTAACGCTGGAAGATAATTAACCCGACTTCAATTCGGTCAAATACACACACAAAGTTGGGAGAATTAATCCACGGTATCTAATGCTTTATCAGGATTTAAAGCAACTGGACCATGCGTTTTTAGTTTCGGATGCAATTGTGAAAAGCTCGCAAACTTCAATACCAAATAACCAGGCCTCTTTCAAGCATCAACCTTCTACGAGTGCTATAGTAGTTCAAAAATCACATGTCCCTTCATCTCTGATATTAGACTTCGCAAAATTTATAAATAATGTTGATTGTGGGGAAGTGTCAACACACCCAAGTGCTTCTAAGGCAGATGTCAATTCACGAAATCTCTCACGACTCCTACACTCCCTGAAAAAATTAAGAGGTTCAAAGAATCTTGGAATTGTTTTAACATCATCCGAGAACAATAACGAATTGCGAAAATGGACCCTTAAAAAAACAAAATTTGTAGCCAAAAAGCGAGCCTAAAAGGAAAAGCTACCAAAAAATATCATGCAAGAAAGCAAGGAAAGTAAGTTCGAGCTCGGAGTCGGAAATATAAACAGAAATAATTTGCGTAGTTTTATCCAGCCAGCACGTAATATATAATTAAAAAATGTATTAAAAAAAAAAAACAAAAAAAATCATTTGTCATCTCTCCCGCACTGTCAAAATATGTACTGGCAATCTAACCCTGGCATTACGGGGACTGATGGCCAATTTGCATCTATCTGTACAGCCTCATCGGAAATCAAAAGTTCTCGCATATTCAGGGCTACCATATTTTAGTTCGGTAACCAAAGAGTTTATACAAATTTTAATGCAGGTTGGAATTGTTTTGTTTTTCGCATTCTGTAAATATATTCAATAATTTCCCAGGGTGGCCATCTTACCCGGACTTACCCTAAGTAGTGTTCAATACTAAAGTGAAAACGAAAGTTAAGGTTTAACTTTTCAATAGCTGGAAAGCTATTGTTTTTGGGTCGCTAAGTGTGCTAGCTGAAAACAAAATCTTTATGATGCCAGAATATGAGAAATATTGACGGATCTGACGGATGACATAAGAGCAATATTTAATATAAGAAACTTATGTAATATTTTATCGGCATGTATGAAATTCTGTGTTTTATGGAAGACGTTATCGTTGTACACAATGTCGGAAGTAATTAAGCGAAGTATGAAAAGTATTTTACTTTACCTAGGAACTCTATAAAATTTCGAATGAGCATTAAGAAGGTCTCAACATGTTAAAAATAAATCATTCAAGTCTACTGGGGTAACTATATATACCAGGGGTGGCCAACAAGTCGATCGCGATCTACCGGTCGATCTCGAAGTGATTTTTAGTCGACCACGAGGTTGTTTTTGGTTGAACGAGAAGCAACTGGTGATGAATTGTGGTCCATCATAGTAGATATGAAAAAATTTCACCAAACAATCGTAACTCATATAAACAAACAGTGTGTTTACTTTAAGGTCACAGTTTAATTTCTCATTATACCTATAATCGACCAAATAATTCTTTCGATGTGCAGCTTTACGTGTTTATGTTTTTGTAAGCTGGACTGCATCGGTGGAGTAGAACTCGTTGAAAAGAATTCAACATTAGTCTCTACCAAATTCTGCTAGGTTTATCGACACGCAGAATTTTTTTGTTAAAACTAGTAACATTTATTAGCTTCCATAAAAAAGAGTCATCCTTTTTGTTGTGAAGTGTGAATGAATGTAAGTAGGCACCTTTTTTTATATTTTAGCTAAGATTTGTCGAAGACTTATCATTTTCATGATGAAGGGGAACTGGAGTACCTACTTTGATATTATGTTGAATGATAACAGTTTTTATTTAATATGCAATGCTCCTATGTCTCTATAGCAGCTGTTTCTAAAAGGGGTAATCTTTAAATACGTTACTTATTTCTGCATAGCAAACAACAAACAGATTATCCCCAAAATAGTAAATTGAGAAAAAATTAACTTAGCAAAATAGTTTTAAAAGCACTAGCAGTGACCATCAAATAATAGCAAACAATTGCAAACCATTTTTGGATGGAAATTTATAATAGAGACATTTTTGGAAATATCAGATTCAATTTTCAATGATTTTAAGAACAAGAGTGTAATTATCAGTAGCATTACAGATCTTTAATTTTCCCGAAATACTGTGATGCGGCGGATTGAGAAAAGTGAAAATGTAAGATAATAGTTTTTAAAGATTATACATCTAGAGAAGAAAGTGCTGTATATGGTTATTTTGAGGACACGACTAGTAGTTTAGATGTTTTCAACTTCTTCTATAAGATTATCTTGCTGGTTTTAAATTGCCACCTTTTAATTGGTTTCAACGACAGCAGATTCATAAGAGAAATGATAAGCTATATAAATAGATTTATAGCGCTATGTTAAAATGATGTCAGATTTCCAAGTTTTTAAAACTATCACCGCTAGCCTGCTGGGCAGGCGGTCGGTGGGACGGTGGTCTCCACGTTAACCAGACCACACGTACTTACCACGTTCTCTGGACGAATGTTGCGGTTGGGATGGGTGGAGAGCTATGAAATTGAAGTGAAATTGGAAAAGTATTTTATTGCATAACATAAATGCCTAATACAATAAAGTATAAGATAAGTTACAATTTATAAAGACTGTCGCTTAACAAATTGGTGTGGCGGAGATCGGTACTTAAAATATCTAAAAGATAAAGATTGTTAGGCGACAGCCTTTATAAAGTGTAGCTTATCTTAAAAAAAAAACTGGAAAACGTCTTGTCAAATTCCCTTATTAAACCCTTCAGTCTTGAACATTATGTATGCTCATAAGGCGAATAAACATTTAAATATTAATTATCCACGTTTTCTACATAATGTAGGTATTTCATAAATGAAATTGCACACATAAGTTGGAAATGAGAAATAGGAAATTTCATGTGCATTTTCTTCCTTTGATTACTCACTCATGAGTAATGAGAATTTTTGTGTGTGCGCTCGAGTGTGCGCTTTCTTATATTGAATTGGAAAAAATTTCTTCCACGTCAGGGTCACGAACAAACCTCAGCCTAGTCAAGCAGGTAAATTCAAATCGAAAACAAAAAATTTATTTAACAGTTACAACTCAAAAATAATTTATATTTATTAAAGGCAAATGTTGTTAATATTATCTTTTTTCAACGGGCGGCCTTGCCTTAAGGTCGAGTTAGATTGGAATTTTGAATGCGAGGCTAGCGTCGCGTGCGACGAGTTGGAAAAAATATGCTATCAGATTGAACGCGTTGACATTTGAGTCTCGCCAAATTTGTTTTGAATTTTTTGTTATAAATTAGCTCACATTTATACAAATTACACAACAAACATTTCTCAAATTCTTTTTTTGCCTTCAGAAATAAAAAAAAAATCTAAATCAAATCAGGCAGCAGTACAATCTCCCAAGTGTTAGGTTAAATTGAACGCGTACGCGACGAAAAGTAGTAATTCGCCCGATTTTTGCGTCGCGAGCGTCGCGTGCAGTGGTAATCTAATAATCCCTATACAACAAGTGTACATTCGATATTATCTGTCAACGCGTGCCACGCGAGCTACCGGTTTGAAATTTTCAATCTGACTCCAGCGTTACTCTTGTTACAGCTGTTTTAGTTTTAATTGTAAGTGGGAAAGGGCCAACCGCTCCTCCACACATTCTGTTCATACATATTTCCTGTATAAATTTCTTTTTTTCTTCCTATTTAGCATGGAATTCAATATTCATAGAAAACGTTGTCTTGCTCTTCTTCTGCTCGGTTCAGTAGGAAAATAGCCTAATAATTTGGGTTGTTTGCCACTTATAAAAAAGTCATTTTTGAAGACACTTGGGGTCTGGTTTATCATTATTTGACCGTGCTGATTTGAAGACCCAGTCCGGCTATGGCTATCACACAAAAAGTGAGTGATTTGAATTTAGAAATGCAAGAAAAGAATATAACATTGAGGAAATGATCGGCAGTATTAGTGCAAAAACAAAATTTATAATACCAATAGGTCATACTAACAAAAAACAATTTAGACCATTTTCCAAATATATTAAAACAATTGTAATTACAACATTTAACAAATAATAAAGCTAGAATTGGTCTAAGGTATTGTCACCCTTCTGTGCAAGCTTGATTTTTGAAGTGCTTTTCACATATATTTCTAGAACGGTTTGTCGAACAGAAAAAATGATTATAACCAATTTTATAGGATTTCGTATTCTGAAGAAGTTTTTAGTACAATAAAAATGTCTTGGACTGATCGTTTTCACAATATAAGTAAAAAACCTAAATTTTTATATGGCAACACCAAGAAGCAGTTGCCCGATTTAATTCATTTCTGAAATTTTATTTGATAGTACATTGAAAATACCATGTACCAATTTTAGCTCTCTATATCTATGCGTTCTCAGGCAGTGTCCAAATATGTATATTGTGGAAAACGAAAGTTTTGTATGGCAACCCCAGGAAGGAGTTGCCCGATATATCTCATTTTCAAACTTGATTTTACTTTTTTTTTTTAAAGTCCGTGTACAAAATTTCAGCTCTCTAAGTATACGCGTTCTTGAGTTATCGTGCGCACAGACAGACGGACGGACATGCAAAAATCAAAATAACTTTTAATATTATGAATGGGTGTCCAATCCATTTTGCTCTAGCATCATTTTTTCGAGGTGTTACAAACGGAATGACAAACTTAGTATACCCTATAGATTTCATCTAGGGTATAAAAATACGGTTTTGAAATCAAAAAGTTAGTTGAAAGCTTTTACGTGAGATTTCCTGATTTTAAAGGAGTTCAAATAATGTGAAATATGTGCCGTTTTCCTTTAAAAGTATTTAAATATAAACTTATTCCTGTCAAAATATCTGAAACGTTTAACCATTACAAAAAAATGTTAGACAATAAAATTATAGTGGAAATTGATTAACGCGAAATCATTAGGACTGGCAGAAGGTTTTCGTGGTATTCGAGTTTCTTAGTAAGCGTTGTCTTATATATATACGCAAAAAAATTTATATTAAAAAATTTGGGTGTAGGCATTGCATCCTATTTTATTTTTGGACTCGAACGTGAAATTTTTTAGAACCGGTCAGATGGATTAGAAGAATTTTTAAAAAAAAACTTTTTATTTTTACAATTCAAATCAAATTATTAAATACAAGAGAAATACCTCGTCCGGTGTTTGAAGTGGCAGGTCCGGTTTCAAAAATTCCAAAAATTCGGGATGCGTTCATCACAAAGTACGTAATTTCAATGGTAGTTTTGTAGAAATTTAGTTAAATGAGCTGAAAAAAACGTATGGAAAATTACATAATTTTGAGCTGATTTTAACGATTTCATTGAAATTACGTAATTTCGGTCTAGTGTAAAATGCCTTGTTAGAGTTATGTGCCTTGCTCATTATATTTACATTACTTACTAGGCCAGCTAGGTTTTCTCAAGTCTTCCTAAGTCTCTCTAAGTCCTTATTTTAATTGACTTTATAAAAAACTGATTGTGAGCTCCAAATTGAGTTTAGAATCTTTTGAGGCATCCTAAAAACTCCAGGCAAAGTAACGCTTTGGAGTGGAGCATTTACTTTAAATCAGATAGTGTTTTGCTTCAGAAGGACCTAATTAATTAGGAGTTTAAAATATAACTCCCCGGAAGACAGAAACACGTTTGATGGGAGCGATATATGTCTTTCAATCAACTTATCAACCAATCTAATTAATTCAAAGCAAGCACACTCCCCGCCACAATCACAAGAATTCAATTCAATATTCCTTTTCATCATTAAAAGGAAATGTACCCACGCAACCACAATCTTCTATGTGGTTCACAATCCTCTATATATTACAAGCCTTGAAGTGGAGAGGGTGACACACATACATTGAAGGGAACTTGTAGTGTTGGCTGGAGCTCTGATAATTTTGTTCAGTTGAGTTTGTTTTTTATAAGTAAATGAAAAAATAAATTAATTATGTCTAAATTTTTTTTTGATTTATCATTTTCGTTTGAGTTTTCAAATACTAAGAGTTTTGATTTTATTTCATTTTTATACACACGTAGATACATAGTACATAATTAGAGAAATTGTGCATAGAAGTAGAAGCATTTGATCAAATTTCCGAAACATTATGCTTAAAAAAAATCGTGATTTGGACGGTGTAGTTTTTGTAAGACGACCACGGAAAATAGAAGGCGACACAGAGAACATCGTAAGGAATTCAAATTTTATTGACATTTTCTGCTTGGCAAATCGAAAAATATATTTCAAAGAAAACCGAGACGGTTTTTGTTAACTAAATGAGGAAAAGAGCAGAATATCGAAAGTCTATTTAATTAATAAAATATTCCCTATCAATAGCTACTAAGACACTATAAGATTAGTTGCTTCTTTTTATGCTGTAGATGAGGAAACGGATAGAATTAATACTGGTAGACAAAAATTGTTTGGACACCCATGCAAAATATTGAAAGTTATTTTGATTTTTACATGTCCGTCTCTCTGTTCATCTGTTTGTCCGCACGAACTCTCGAAAAAGCGTTCAGATAGGAGGGAAGGCTCAAGCGTATCCAGCCTACTTCGGGAAAAAAACGGACAAGCACACAGTAAAATGCTCGGTTGTCTCAGGCTCTCCTTCCAGACAGCATAGGTATTCAGGGCTGACCACAACTCCCATTCTTATTAGATGAGTGTGAAGCGAGTTGTGGCGAGTGATAATGCCAACCACAGTTCTGCATTGTTCCCGTCCGAACTCCAAGAGAAAGTCAGTGAAATTCCTATTACGCCCATTAAGAAAAAGTTTTGTACATGCATCTGAAGTTTTGCACATGGCTCTTTTAAAAAAAGTTATAGAGTTTAGTTCAAAAATCGAACTAAACGGGTAACTCGGTAACTCCTGAAATAGTAAATACACCCAAAAAAATTTGTGGTTCTAGAAACTAATTTTGTAGTTCAAATAACAAATTTTACATTTGATTCTCAGCTAACAAGAATTCATCGTAGCTATAACGATTTTATAATTGTTTCTTGCTGGAGTTTGTATTAATGATAGATATAGTTGATTTGACAATAATAATTTCGTTATTTTAACATGAAAAATTGTTCCATAAAAACTGAAATCTAGTTAGAATAACGTGCGCTAACAATTTTAGAAATACTCCAAAAATATTTGAAGTGACTATTTGCTCCAGTCAAGTCAACTAGGAATGTTGTTCGTTGAAGAAGTCCAAAAATATTTGAAATGACTATTTGCTCCAGTCGAATCAACTAGATATGTTGCTCGTTGATGGAAGTAAAAATATAAAAAAAATTTCAAGGATGTACCTGGTTGGAACAAACATCCTCAGTTCAAGAAGTAATATTAACTTTTTTAACTATTAGTCTTTTTAATTACGTCTCTGCTACAATTTTATGTATCCGAAAATCTTACAATTCACACTAATTCTATCCAACTGAACCTTTTAATATTATTGATCAGGTAAAAGGTAAAGATGGAAAAGCGGCGTTCCAGTTTCTATGATATTAAAAAAAGCAGAAAATTTAAGTGTGAAAGTGGGATATCGTAAAATATAATATAAAAATAAGAACAATCTAAATATTTCGAGTAATTCATTCTATTTATTATTGCGCAATAGGTACACAGATTTTAGTTCCTTAATTATATAGTACATATTTATTTAGGAATCAGTTAAGCTAATTATACATATTAGCCTGTTTTACATATAATAGATAGTGATGATATATCTATTGCTCTAAAAATTCTTCAGTCTAATTGCTGTTTTATTGGTTGGTAATTTATATTTATGTATTGGAGGACCTTGTAAACAATTAATATTTATTAAACAATAATTATTTGTTTCTGAACCAGTGATATAAGACTGAAGGTGGTCATAAAATTCTAATAAAATTGTATCTTTTCCAACAATGTACGCATTACAATCATTCATAATAAATTCAGATATTTCATATAGTTTACAATCGGTGGAGATATGATGTCCCACCTTAAAATTTTTGCCTTTAAAAATCATGCTGTTTGTAAAATATGGATTTTCAAAGTTTGGAATGGTTGAGAGATATTTATAGTAGTGCTTACTTTTCAAATTACAATTTTTTGTCTCTGCGGTAGAAAAGGTACACTCTTTAAACTTTCCCGAATGTATTAGTTCCACAAATCTTAAACCAGCTTTAATTTCTAACGTAAGAGAAATATTTTTCCTGGAACTAATACGTTTAGCGTACATTTTAAACTCCTTATGTTTTCCCTCAAACCTAAGACTCCACATTTGCTTTAATGGACCGCATTTTTTTATTACTGAAGAGTAGTGCACCATGAAGTGGTGTTTCGGTTTCAAATGAGTATTAAACAGTTCAACATAAAGTGAATTATGTTTTGATACAAGTTCTGAAAGCATTTCTAAATCCTTAACGTCAAAACAAGATTACAATACCATATCCACAATTTTAAGTAAAGTCAAAAAAAGTTCCCAAACACGGTTTTTTCTTGGAATAAGGTCATCTATCATTAATGGCAATAAATGTATAAAAGTCATCATCTCTCTGGCAGACATTTTAATTTTAAAACTCCTTAAATTCTGCAGGGTAATGGGGATTGACTTGTTACCAATTTCGGTGTCACCGTAACAAAATAGCTGTTTTCTATAATTGAAAGTTTCTAAAGTCAAAAATTTGTCAGTTTCTATGAAATGCAAGAGTATTTTACAAATATCATAATGACATACACCCTCAAACAAATCGTGCATTATGTCACAAATAAAATTATCTGTAACGTGAAAACTGGGTAAATTGTTAAAAATAGAGTTTTCTTTTATGCCTGTTGTTTTACAATCGTTTTCAATGACATCTTTCATATAGTGTTTTTTTTATCACGTAATGAACTTTGTATTTCCTTAGTATCCTTTTGCATTTCTTCTTTTGTCCTTTTACAAAGTCGGCAGTATCTATGCGTGTTAAAGGATTTACTGAAACCAAGGACACTTTTTACTCCTAAATTATCTCCTAATATTAAGGAAACACAGAAGAAGATTTGTGTAAATTTGTTCTTAACTTTTATCAAAATACCATTTTCCTCTAATTTCTTAAATCCTGCAAGTAAAGGATAGAAAGTCTTTGCATTCCCAAATGAAGTCATGTCTTTCGTTTTGAAAACTGCTGCAATAAAAATGTGCTCCAATTTAGATAAGTAGTGATTTGGGAAAATTGGACAAGTATAGTAAGCGCCACACATAGAGTGTTCACTAGCGTATGGTCCTAATGGATTGTTTATAACATATGTAATCGTCAAAGTGAAGAAAAATTGGGAGAACAACTTTATCAGACTGAGAGAAAGATTTTCTACTCCAAATTTCTCCATTTATAAAATGGCTGATGAGGCCTGATGGACCTAACAACACATATTTCTTTGGGTGTATATATGTATTCTTGGTGTTGCCATATAAAATTTTATTGTTCACTTTATTTAACTTTTGTTTTCATGTTATATTACTATTGATGGTCTTAAACTAATTGTAGCTTTTTTTGTTAAATAAATGCAGTCATTTTTTAAAACTGATTGTAAAAAAAACTCACACATGTAGACTACTGATAAAAAAAATGAGCGGGAGAAAATATTTCAAAAATCGTTTAATTATGGTAACAAATGGCACTAAATTTTTTTATATAAAGAAAACGGTCACTAAAAATTTTGAATTAAAACCAGAACATGTGGTATACCCACTATACGTTCTGTCCCTTAGGGATAGTTCCTATAACCACTGCTGCTTTGTCGCAGGCGTAATAATCTGAAAGGCTAAGGCTAATTGCGGAAATGAAGAGCTGCTGTAAGCTAATGAGATGAAAGGTTGAGGCCAGGTTATCTTCTATGATAACGCTTCACAATCTGAATGTAATTGAATAGCACCTACAATCGTTATTGTCTTGATCTGCTTTTCCTCAATAAATGGGAACATGACAAAATCCGGAAGTGACAAAATCCAGAAAAAGTAAAAAAATCCGGAAATGAGAAAATCCAGAAGTGACAAAATCCAGAAGTGACAAAATTCAGAAACGACAAAATACATAAATGTCAAAATCTCGAGGGAAAACAGCACAGCTCATCGTGATACTCATTGATATACTCATTAATGAGCTCATCATGACACTCATTGACATGCTCATTAATAAGCTCATCGTGATACTCATTGACATGCTCACTAAAAAGCTCATCGTGCACTCAATATATACTCATCGAAGTGCTCATCTCATATTGTAAAATGCACAAAAGAGAAGCAAAGTATACAGAGTATAAAGAGATGCAATATCGCATGCACACTATCTATGAATAAGTAAATAAATGATTTTTTTCATCAGGACGTTCATCAGATTACTCATGGGAAGCTCATTGATGAACTCATCCTGTTTTGTCTACCAGGGAATGACGGTCATCAAAATATGCAGGTGCAGTGGACTGCACGCCTGGAAGTCATTCATTATTACACACCCAATCCAAATATCTGATTAAATCTAAATTGCGAGTCCAACAACCCCACCAGCATACATCTTTAGAATTTATTCAATGAAAGTTCTAACATTAGCGCATAAATTCATTGTGAAAACGCAACGTTTTGTTCAGCGTCCCATAAAGTGTACTTACGCAAACTCTTGAATGCATAATATCAGTCCGCTAAGTTAAACGTGCTTAACTTTTTATGTTGATTTAATTATTGCAAAGACGCTGCCAAAACTGCAGTGTATCTGTATCTGTTCCACAGTAAGTTTGAAACGAAAGCGGTTCCATCTAAACCACTCTATTATATGTAGTTTTCTGGGAGATCCGGATTGAAGGTTGGATGTGGTGTGGGGTGGTACAGATGCAGCAAATATTACAACATCTCTGCTGTATGACTGCGTTAGAGTAGAGTGAAACAAATAACCGACAAGTCTGGACGGTCTCAATCCGAGTGGGAGTTTTATGTTGTGAAATTGCTGCATTTATTAGCGACTTTAAAACAAACAGGTTAGAAGAATTTTTAGTAGAAAGTATAGGTATGAATTTTATCATATGGCTGAGTATAGACGTACTACGTTTCGAAGCTTATTCAACAATACCTGATTCTTTTATATCATAAACTTCTGGTGCAGGCCTATCTCCGGCAGCTGGACCCATCACAATCTACAAAAACCTTCCATATAAAATAGAAGAAGGAGTTATATGTGCAAACATACAGGCTTTAGTAGAAGTGGGAAAAGTAGATGTTCAGCACTTCTAAGATTTGTTGGAAAAAACCAAGAATGTTGAATGTCAAACCAAAAATAAAAAGAATGGGAGAATTTAATAATTAACATATTTTTCAATCCACCTATATCTCCCATAGCCACTTTTATTTCCTTCTGCACTATAGTTCCGCATAGTATCCAATCGTTGCAATGATGAAGATATTTCTACAGAAAATAAAGGATACCACAAAGTATCATGTCATTAAATACCGCAGTCCCTACCCATAGTCATCCGATTCGATATTTTATCTGAAAAAAAAAAATAAATAAGAGGAAATTAATAGCATATAAAAAGTAAAAAATATCACAAACTTACCTAAAGTATACATTCATCTTGTATATGTACCTTAGAATATAGAGTATATGAAGTGTGATAAGCCAAATTTGGAGTAGTTAAATTCTGGTTGTGTTAGTATCTGTTGCCGCTGTAGTGAAAGTTCAGTACAGCTTTGTAGTAGAATCAATATAGAGAGCGGTACAACAAGATATATGGTTGAAAATACTGCAGTTGCTCCCACCGAAAATGCTCTTAGTCGTACTCTTAGTCGCTGCCACTTGTATCAAGATACCCAGGGAGTTTCTCAGCTGTCACAAACATAAACCTTCAATAAACAAATAATTCATCGTTTATGATATTAATTACAATTTAATTCAATATAAAAATGTATGTAAGTTACACAAAATAATATTTTATAACTATACTTGATTTTCCACGTATACTTTCACCAGATTCAAATTGTTGCTAATTTGAAAACTTCGTTTGTCGTTTGTATCTTTCTTCAATATAATTCTGACCTACTTCACGATATCCTGAAAAAATCCACGCTCATTCACACGAATTTTACAGGTATCCTGTATTCCTGTTCATCTGATTCGGATATTAATTCGAGTAACAAGAATATTTTTCCTAACCACCATCATAAAAGATTTAAATCTATATTTCACAGACTAATCTGAAAATTTCTGATCATTTCCTACACTCCTGCCCACACCTAAGCAGACGAATAATTCTGCCGTAGATATTAATCTGCAAGTCTCCTGTTTAGGTAAGCAGAAGATTAATTCTGCAGCAGAGACAAATCTGCAACTTTCCTGCGCCCACATCTAAGCAGAAGAATATTTCTGCCGGCAAAGATTAATTTACGTTGCTTCTTTATAGAAGCAAATTGCTACCCATCTGCGTACACGCAGAATAATTCTACATTCAGAGACTAATCTGAATTATTTCTCCCTCATTACAAAGATCAATTCTGGATTTCAGAGATTACTCTGAATATTTCTTGTTCAATCACATACGTTGCAGCACATACACGCTGCAGCACAGAAATAATTGCACTCCGGTACAAAAGTAATTTTGCTACTTTGCTGCTTACACGCAGCAACACTTACAGCAATAATTTCACAAAAGTGCAAAAGTCATTTTGCTACCATTTTGCCAACACACAGTAGCAGCATTAACATTTTTACCTTAAAGTTCATTCTGTTTACGGACGAGTAAGTCAATGGTGGCAACCTAAGGAGCAAACTCCTCCCACATTCGAGACTAGATCTCACATATAAGATCTTACAGAAATATTTCCTAAGAGCATTTCCTATTATACGTACTATTTCCAACGTCTGAATGTTCAGCTGTTCTTGTGAATTGGGGTTGATTGGGGGGTTTCTAATTTTTAGCTTCATTTAACCATATGTGGTTAATATGGTTATTTTTATTATTGCATATATTATGAAGAACTTAATATGCTTAAACTAATATTGGCGCGATGTCAATGTGAGTTTCTAATCCATTTGGAACCCTTTTGAAACTTGCCTTTAAGTGCCCAAAAGTATTTTCCATTACTCGCCCACCTTTTTTTGAGTTAATAATTGAATTTCTGTTCATTTACGTCTCGACATACAGAAAATGAATATGGCTTCATCCCTGATTTGGGAAGCTTAAACGCTGAATCACCCAATAGTAATACCAGAACGTTCACACCTACATATCTTTTGCTATTGTTTACAAAAAAGGGATTTTCTTAGTATTGTATTTTTAGGAGAGAATTTTCAAAATGTGTCGAGTCATTACATCTGTCAGGGTTTCCTATATTTATTACGTATAACGGTACTTCTATAGTCGATGTAGTTCTGATAATAAAAGTGTTCAGTAGTTACCATCCTTTATAGTTATCCTCAGTTTCGGCTTTAGGCTGACTTACTTCCATATGGCAGCCATATCAATAGCAGCGAAACACTGTGGAAAGATAAGTAATTCGAATCCGCGAACGATTTCATTTATTTGTTCTTGTGTTGATGGATATGTATTCAAAAATTCTTTCTGAAATATATTATACAATTCTGCACAAAATTTCAATAATCCTACGGTAGCTCTGCCAACACCGAATAAGCTTGCTACAGTCCTATATTCTGCTGAGGAATCGAGTGCATATAAAGATATGGCATGTTTTTTTTTAGCTAGGGAAATAACTAGTCGCCATGCTATGTCCATTCTTACCCTATTTGTGGAATTATCAACCAAAAAATAGAAAGTTGATATGTCTACTCGAAACACTTTATTGAAATCCATATCATACATCTTGGGCACATCTTTTACACAATATTGTGAACTTTGAACCTAAGGATATAAAAAATATAGCATAACTATTATAAGTATATTACAGTTCAAAACTAGGGATTACATCTGTCTACATTCTCCGAGAATTATTTAAAATAATAATTCTCTATAAAGCGGGCATCGTTTTGTGCTCATAATTACTAATAGCTTTAGCTGTACACTCTAGCAAATATAATCATAATAATTAATCATATCCTCAACACAAAATTAATTGATTTGGTGACATTCTTACAAGAAAGTTTACTTTTCAGTAACAGTGAATGTCAAACTATACCACGAATAAACCGGTGTCGGGGCTCGACTATGCTACGTCGAATAGTTTTGACATTGTATCGATGGCATAGTATCAATACCATATGTGTATCTCCAGTACTAGACAGCTGAAATTTTGCAGACGGGTTTATGACAAAAAATTACAAAAAATTGTATGTTCGAAAATGGGACAAATTGAGTAACTCCCGAAGGGTTACAATACAAAAATTTCGTTTTTTATTATAGATTTGTGTTGACACCAAATCGTTCAAAAGATTCTAATTTCAAGTATTTCTATTTATCGAAACTACGAGCAGGTTGGAAAAACACACCTACCTACAAGCACGTCGATAAAGAAATTTTTAGTGGAGACAACAATCGACACATTCCACATAAACAAAACTGGGGCACAATCCAATTAAAGGAAATTAACTTGTCATCGATGAATTTTACGCAAATCAAACGTAATTAGTGGGTGATCAAATTATTATAATCACTCTCCGAAATCATACAATTTTGAAACAATTTATAAAAATATTAACCTAAATTTTATTATAAAAGGTTTTCCAATAAGAGGTATTATTTTGATATTCAAAGAAAAATGCCATTTTTGAGATAAATGATCGGATCTTTACTTCATTATAAAGAGGAAGGTATGCCGTTAACAATGGAAAATAACATCAGCCAAATGACCACCACGACCACGCCTACAGGAACATATCCTTTTCATGAGATTTTCCATAACCAAATCGCAAAGTGGCTGCCCTATGTCCTCGATAGCCTCACGAATTCCATCTTTGAGGTCTTGAATCGACGCTGGGCTGTTGGCGTAGACCTTCTCTTTCACGTGGCCCCAAAGGAGGAAGTAGCAAGGTGTTAAGTCACAAGATCTCGGTGGCCAATTGTGATCACCTCTTCGAGAGATAACACGGTCCAGAAACTTTTCCCGTAAAAGATCAATGGTTTCGTTGCTTGTATGGCCCGTAGCGCCGTCTTGTTGAAAGTAAACGTTGTCCAGATCAATACCATCCAATTCCGGCAATAAAAAATCATTAATCATCTGTCGATAGTGCAATCCATTCACCGTAACTGTTGCTCCAGTCTCATTTTCGAAAAAGTAAGGTCCAATGACCCCGCGGGACCATAAACCGCACCAAACAGTCACACGTTGTGGATAGAGAGGCTTTTCAACAATAACTCTTGGGTTTTCCGAGCCCCAGATGCAACAATTTTGCTTGTTGATGAAGCCATCGAGGTGGAAATGGGCCTCATCACTCAAGATGAGTTTTCGATGGAATCCCGGATCATTTTCATGCATTTCAAGGACCCAATCAGCAAAGACTCGACGTTGTTGATGATCGGCCGGCTTGAGTTCTTGTGTTAACTGAACTTTATAGGCCTTAAGACCCAAATCTTTATGCAAAATACGGTGTAATGACGTTTGTGGAATGCCTAATTCCAAAGAACGACGAGGAATGGACAAACCTGGGTTTTCTTCAACACTTTCGGCTACAGCAGTAATATTCTCGGCTGTTCTTGAGCGACGTGCACGGGTTTTATTCTTCACATCACTAACTTGCCCCGACAGCTCGAATTTTTCTACCAATTTCTGTATTGCGGTCCGACAAGGTGCTTCACGACGACCCAAAAATGTTCGAGTTTTACGAACCGTCTCTGCCACATTTTCACCATTTTTATAGTGAATTTTAATAATTTCAATGCGTTGTTGAATCGTGTATCGTTCCATTTTTATTAATGGCGTAGTTTCTACTTGTCAAATGTCAAAAAATAACAGCTCCAAAAGTGACATCTTTGGTAATCAGGTTGTGCCGTGAACCAACTATCCGGGTATCACGTGGGGTAATCCGATCACTCTTTTGTGTACACCAATTGTACTTTTGATATTCTCGTCGAATTGATTTGACTGACTTTGAACAAGATGGTCGTTATGCGGTCTGAGAAGACTGCCTTGTACACATTAAACAAATATGTCTTCAAAAGTATTTTATTAATAAAACCGCATAGGGTTGACAAATCCAGTTTTTTAAATTATCAATATACGACTTTCGTAGTCTTCAGATATAAATTATTTCGACTTATCGTGGCGAGGACAATCACAGACTGCCTTTTTTTAAAAAACATTAATCTTGATTCTTTTTAAAATTCCTGGCCTACTCTGATACTTTGTGAAATCTTCCCGTGCTTTAGAATTAATTTCGAAAACGAAACCTACAAATGTCCGAAACGAAAATCATAAATGTTAATCACAGTCACGGCCTACATTTAATTGAACTAATATTACTGATGTCGCCACACATCTACCGAAATAGCGGTCTAATTAAAATAACACCTCTTATTGGAAAACCATTTATATCGGTATTTATGGTTTTAATGCTGTGTAATGACTTTTAACTTTTAAAAAGAGTTACCACATCTCTTTTAAATCGCGTTACTATGAAGTTGGTTGCATATTAGCACTTGAGGTCATCGCATTTCTCGTATTTTTTTTTTTTGCTTGGGCTGAGTCAACCATTGAGTATTAACCGTTTTTGTTTTGTGATGTTTTTAAAAATTAGTAATTTTTGAGTTTGTTTTTATTAAAATGGTTAACAAGTGTTACGTTAAAATAATATATCCGTACAGTCTGCGTATTTTATGAGCTACAATGGGATTAGAAATCTGATTTGTTTGAATAAAGATGGATACACCTAAAGACACATCTCCAACTGAAATATCATAGATTCAGTCTTTGCTGAAGTTTACTGAATACCTACTCTCAAATGAAAATCGCAGCAATTTGTAATGTCTCTCAGTCATCTGTTAGCATAATTAAAATTAAAATGAGAAATAATGTGCCACTAACACCCCGCCGTGCTGGACATTGTGGTAGAAAACTGATTACAACGACCAGAGATGAGCGTAAAATTTGGGATATTACAAAACAGATAAAAGCAAAAACGTGCTAACGAATCTAATGCATGAGGCGGGAAATTAAATTTCAACAATGACTCTTCAGCGGAGGCTCATAGAACAAAAATTTTAAATGTTGTCGCCCAGCAAAAACAAACCTCTGCTAACAAAAGTAATGAAAAGAAAAACGGCTTTAGTGGGCCAAAAACCTCAGACATATGACATAGGAATATTGAAGGAAGGTTATTACTTAATATTTTCCCAACTTTTAAAATATTTAACTCGTATTCTCTCATAAATTCGTATTCGTCTGTGATTTATTTACGTATGTTTCTCTGACGAGCCCACAGTACCGATTCTTGAGGATAAATCTGGTTTTGTATTAAGACGACCGGGCGAAAAATGAAATGCTGACTGTTTGATCGAACGAGTGAAACATCCTCCAAGCATTATGGTATGGTCTGTGATAAGTGGGCAAGGTACAGGTAGGCTATATATTGTTCAAGGAACAATGCACCAGGACTGATATATCCAAGTATTGGAAGCAAAACTATTGCCTCAACTCAAAGAATCGTTTCCAAACCGTGACTACATATGTATGCATGACTCTGCATCTTGCCAATGGCAGCCAAGAAGGTCACTACATGGTTAAATGACCAAAATATCGACATTTTGCTATGGCCTGGCAATTCTCCCGATGTCAATCCCATAAAAAACCTATGGGAATTAATGAAAAGGGGGTTTGCCAGAGAAAGGGTCACTAGTAAGTGGCAATTGCTTGAGATGCTCATAACAGTACGGCATTATAACCCTGGGATTCAAGAAACTTGCAAAAAATATATAGACCGTATGCCTAAAAGAATTGAGGCAGTTATTGCTGCAATAGGCGGTATTACGGATGTTCAAAAAGTTTAACATGTAAAATATCTTACATGTGTATCATCAACCAAGTAGAAACAGAAAATAACAACTTTTAAATATTTAGTCTATTACAATATGGCTAATAAATTAGATACAATTCATTTTATACATATTATTTCAAGTGCTACTACCAAAATTAAGGAAATTTAAAAGTGATTATAATAATATGATCACCCACTGTAGATTAAGTCATCTGTTCAGTAAAATGTATCTTTTAAATTAGCAAATTAAGAAATATTGCAATAGGTATCCTATCGTGTACTTCGTAGTCATAATAACTTTACCTAGACAAAATCAATAATGGCAACATACATTCTTAGTGATAATACATCGGAATCAACTTGGCTAGTGGTAATAACATAAAATTATTAACAATTTTACTTTATTCTGGGTCTCAACTGGAATAAATCTAACTAACCAATTCACTTTATCTCGGGTAACGACTGAGATAAAGATATTTATTCTGGGTCTCGACTGGAAGAACGTTTACTAACATAACAACTTTATATGGGGTCTCGACTGAGATAAAGATAGTTATTCTGAGTAGCGACTGGAATAAATCTTACTAATCAATTCACTTTATCTTGGGTAACGACTGAGATAAAGATAGTTATTCCGGGTCTCGACTGGAATAAATCTTACTTAACCATTTTGGGTGACTGAGATAAAGATATTTATTCCGGGTCTCGACTGGAATAAAATTTATTAACCTAACAACTTTATCTTGGGTATCGACTGAGATAAAGATATTTATTCCGGGTCTCGACTGGAATAAATCTTACCAACCAATTTACTTTATTTTGGGTAACGACTGAGATAAAGATATTTATTCTGGGTCTCGACTGGAAGAAAGTTTACTAACATAACAACTTTATACGGGGTCTCGACTGAGATAAAGATAGTTATTCTGAGTAGCGACTGGAATAAATCTTACTAATCAATTCACTTTATCTTGGGTAACGACTGAGATAAAGATATTTATTCCTGGTCTCGACTGGAATAAATTTTACTAACCATTTCAGTTTATCTTGGGTAACAACTGAGATAAAGATATTTATTCCGAGTCTCGACTGAAATAAATTTTTTTTAACATAATCATAAAGATAGTTATTGTGGGTAGCGACTAGAATAGCACTTACTAATCTCAAACCTTTATTTTGGCTCTTGTCTGAGATAAAGATATTTATTCTGTGTACAAATTAGAAAAAATACTACTAATACAACTTTGCTTTCGGTCTCGGCTGAAGTAAAGTATCTTGTTCCGGGGAACGACTAGAACAAGATAATCACTAACTATCTATTTATCAATGCCATAAGGTCAGTTCCACATTTTAGACTGGTGAGTACGTTGATTAATCATTTATTACTATATAATATATTAATTATATTTATACACACACATACATATGTTGGTGCCATTCTTAAAAGGTGAACTCTCTAAGATAAGTATTATCTGAAATTAGCATAATTTGTTTTAGTTAAGTTGATACAGTGATATTTTATTTATTAAGTGACATAGATGAAAGTGTAATTCCCTAAGTTATACTAGTGAAATCTCCGAAGTATATTTCCCTCTAAAGTTGGAATAGTGTTAACTTTGACGCATTATGAAATAAACTACTAACTTTAAGTATTCATTGGCGTTATGCTTTTTCAGTCCCCAGCCATATATTTTTTTGAGTGTTCTCGTTGTGCAGAACAATTCCATTCGGAACTGCCGGAGACTCAGTCGACGTAGAGAGCTGAAACTTTGTATACGGCGTTTACATAAAATTAGTAAATCAGTTCCATTTTTAAATTTTTAAATGTTCTAAATCGTTCAAACCTTTCTTGGTGTTATCATTTAAAAATTGAGGTTTATTACCTATTTTGTGAAAACGATGAGTCCTAGACGTTTTTATTGTACAGAATATAAAATCTCATTAAATTAGTTCTAATAATTTGTATTGTCCGACAAACCATTTTATAAATAGATGTGAAAAACCACTTTAACATTCAAACAAACTTGCACAAAGGGGTAAACAGTGACCGTAAGAAATTACATTTATTTAGATATGTTATCGTAACAATTAGTCTTAGAATCAATTCTATTAGAACCATTTGTTTGAGGATTTATAGACTCTCGAAAATTTGATTTTTTGAGATTTTCTTTTCTATAATTTTGACGTTCAAGACTTGGTTTTCTCGTTGTTTGTTTTCCAGACCCGTGAGAGTTGGGAATTGAAAGCATTGTTCCATGAAGAGGTATGTTATGGATATACCTTCGAGTGTGTACCTTTGGACGTGAAGTGCATTCTGTCAGCATGAGCTGACAGCTCACTCAGGGACCAGCGATAATGCAGGGTGGTACCCTAGTACTTCGGCTATTGCGGGAGAGTTAATGGAGTGGGTTCCCGGAATCTTGCCGTTGTCACTGTCCATGTAAAAAGAAAATTCATGCTTTACACACAAAAAAACACAAGCACCACATCCGGTTCCATTGGGAGGATTGGGGCACAGCAGTGAAGGCATATCATCTGCGCCTTCATGTAAGTAAGGGTCCCTTTAGGACCGGATGTGGTACTTGTGCTTTTTTTTTCGTGTAAGGCACAAATTTTCTTTTTGTATGGACAGTAACAGCGGTAAGATGTCGGGTACCCATCTCATTAACTCTCCTGGAATAGCTGAGGTGCTAGTGTGCCGCCCTGTGCTATCGCTGGTCACTGAGTGAGCTGTCAGCTTTCGCTGACTGAATGGATTTCACGTCCTAAGGTACTCACTCAAAGGTACATCCATAATATGTATGTATATGTATGAAATTGCTATTAAATTAATTTAAATAATAATTGTCCCAGTTCTACATGAAAACAGTATTAACAATTATGTGAGGATATGCACTCTAATGAACTTACACATCATACGGTCTGCCAAAATTTGCTGATTGAAAATGAAATAATAACTTCGACAGAAGCACATCTGGTACCAAAATGCAAATAATTTTCTTACTCAACCTTTGAGAATTTATTTAAATGTTTCCAGCATATAATATTGCAAATTAAATCACACCCTTAGACTCATCATCTATTTTTGTAGCGTACGTACAAATATAGACGGATTCTTACGAAATTCATCTTACAGAAAGAACCACTTATCCTGCACATGTTCTGCTGCCGTCAGTTCTAATTAAATTACTTGAACAAATGATTCCTTTCCATTCGCAAGTATCCTCTGTTTGACTTCATTATATAATTAACTAAGTTGATGAGTTTTGTACATGTGAACTGATGAGGGATTTAACTACTTTGCGGAATGTTGAAATTAATTTGTGGAAGACTATTTGTATCGGTCAGAAAAGGCTTGCTTAAACCGAACTCAGCTGGATTTGTGATTTCTTCTATTTATGGATGGCTAGAGTAGTTCATTTGCATGGATAAGTTGAAATATGTTACACGTCGTCAAGTCCAGTGAATTAATATATGTACATTTGTCAGAAAGACCAACTTTGTCAGGATGATGAAATTGCTTAACAATCAAAACTGGGAGTGAAGGAGGAAGAAAATTTGGGAAGGATCTTATTTAAATGGCGTTGTTTTTATAACGAGCAAGTAGAACAGTTGCAAAGAAAAATGTGAAAATGGGACATTGACACATGGCCATATATGTATATGGGGTGGTTTTTTTAACGGATTCAAAGGCCCCCCCCCCCCCCTCTCATCGTGGTAGCCTATACTTTTATTAATGTGATAAGTCAAATTCTTTATATGTATTTAGCGGCTCAAAACAATTGCGATTTTGTCATAATATATCTTCCTGCAGGTAAAGCAACTTAAGGAAAAACGTATGTATGCAAAATAGAGAAAATAATAAGCAGTACAGTATGTACATATATAAATATGTGTATATATATATTTTAAATTTTCTTTACATATTTAACGGAATATTAAATCTAAAGGAGGATTTACATTATGATGGCATGCATTTTTTCCAGATATCGTATATGGAAATTTATTTATGAGTGACGAAAGAAGCAAACGCCTTCTGCATTTTCCCAACCTCGTTTTTTCAATGTATGCGTTTTACTATAATTTTATATTAAATATTTTTTAAATTATCTTTCAAAACGAAAAAAGTAAAAATACGTTTTTAATTAAATATTATGAAATAGAAAATTTTTAAATATTTTTTTTTTATGGCAAGGATTTAATTTATTTCGAAGGTAGTCCCTCGACTAGAAACAGGAAGCAGAGATATTCCATTTTGACAATTTGACAGTTTGTGATATTTGCCATAAATATTAGTAGGGAGTGTATGTGTGAGGTATTGATGTGATTGCTTTGGTAGCATTTAAATTTCAATAAGCTATCTTCCCCACAAAATCTGGAAACAATGCATGCCATATGGACATCACAATGTAAATCGCCTTTTAGTCTAATTTACTTTTCATAACAACAACTTTTGTTGTAACTAATTATAACATGGTAACTAATATTTTCCATGAGCGCTACATGGTTTTATTTAAATAGATTAAAACATTATTTGTTTACTTTTTAGGGCATTTTAGATAATTACATAGGTATATCTGAAATGCCCTTAAAAATATAATATTTTTATACTCTAGATGAAATCATAGGGTATACTAAGTTTGTCATTCCGTTTGTATCACATTAAAACTTGTAAATTAACCATCCATAAGAGCCATGAATTAAAAACTCATATTTATGTTAGGGCTCCACGGAGGTGAGAGGATGCATCCCTTCAGGCTTCATTGTATCTGATACATTTAATTTCCCATCTCCGAGTCAAGTCTATAAAAGTCCAGCAGAGAGCCGTCAAGCTCATTGGCGATGCGACAATAATTTGTCAATGTTCCGATGAAATATCTAGTCTGACCCGTTGTAGTATAATTCTTGCACGCAATACTCGCGCTGCGAGTCACGCTCACCCTTTCAAAATAGTTTCGGCCGTACAGTAAAATTCCGTGAAGCTTTCTTATATCGAACTGTGTGAATGTGGAACAATTTACCATCTACTGTTTTCCTCGGGCTTACAATTTGCCAAGGTTCAAGAGTAACGACCATCAGCAACTTCGACACTGTCCCAACGTTCCATAATCCTTTCCCTATCTCCTTTCTGTCATGCTGTGCTTTGCATCATAGCTGAGCTTGGCTTAATAATATAACAAAAAAAAAAAAAAATATCGTCATTATATCCCTGATAATCATTGCCGGAGTTGGTCAACTCTTGTATGAGATCATCGGCCATTACAAAACAAGAAGTATACTTTGAATCGCAACACCGCAAAATATTTAAAATAGATTTGTTTTTGGCTTAATTTTTTTTGTAATATATTGATTAATCGTAATAACTTCAAAACTAAAAATAAAAACTGCCTTTTTTTATTATATTATATTTATTTATTTTTTTATATCATATTACAACCACCCACTGTTGACGATACATCCGATCCGGACGTGGAGTTAATTATTAAAAATTGGTTATTAGAATTTTACTATTTAATTTGAAAGTGACAACGTAATATATTGCAGTCATATGTATGGACTTTATTTATTTTTTATTTTGTATTTTTCTCATATATCGCATACTTATTTTATTCGCAAACATCGTTCAAAGTATAAATGGCACAGTTACCTCCGGTCTCTCCTACTCTTAGATATTCAGTGGAAAACAGAAACTTGCATAATATCCCTCAAGATCTTCTTTAATTCTCGTAAAAGGGAGGAGTTTCTTATTTCGTAAGTAAAAAATGAAAACTAGCGTTTCGAAACAATATTACAAAAAAAAAAAAAAAGTCAATATCTATAATATTTCTATATATGTACAAGCCCCTTGCCAACTGCACATAAATCTCTCTGTCTCAAGTATATTAGAGTGAAAGAGCCCCTGACGTTTATCTGACTTTGTTATCATGAATTATTAAACACATTCTTTTCCGGCAATTCTGAAACTAATTTGAAAAAAACAAAAACTTTTTTTTCTTCCATTTCAGCAGTCATTATCCATTAAGCGAACATCGAAACAATAAACTGGCGAAATGGTTTCGGATGTGGAGGCAAAGCTGAAAGACGTCCCGGATAAATATTTAATAGTAATAGCTCACATGATAGCCGGCCGAATCAATGAATCGGACACATACGAGAGCCTTAATGACCCGATACTGAAACCGAGTATTAAATCGATTTATTGGCTGTTCATAATTCAGTACGCCGTCCTTGCCCTGCTGGGGATAGTCTGTAATATTGCGATTATTGCATATACGATGTATCACAAACTCTACAAGGACATCACCCACGCGTTCATGGTAAATTTAGCGCTTTGCCATTTTATCCAGTGCTCAATTGTTCTACCGATCACCTTGATGGTTATGCTCATACAAAATTGGATTTATGGGCAATTCTTGTGCTTCTTTTTACCGTTACTGCAGGTATGTACCTACCTTAAGATTTATAATTTTTATATTTTGTTGTTTGTTTTTTTTTTTCATGGTTTAATAGGCTTAAGATTTATGTAATTTAACTCAGACATTCTTGAGATATTTTTTTTCTTCAGTTTTTTCAATTCAGTGAAACGTAGGTGTTGTTTTAAAGGCGGAGATTAGCTAGTAACTAATGAAATTTGACACATTACCGATGTATTTTGTGGGTATAGAATTCAGTGTTAGATAGTCAATGACATATAATATTTATTTAAATCCTATAGTAAAAAATGGCATACATTTCGGGTCATATCTGATTTTCGCCTTCATGCTCAAAATGCACATTGAACTGTTACCAATTCTGGAAACAGTTTCAAATTCAAATCATTTATTGGTTAAATACAAACTTAGTTGGTAAGTTTCAAGGGCAGATGCTAAGTCCATATTAAGAGGAGTCTGTACTCAGTAAAAGTTTCTATTTAGATAGCAGCGTGCCTGTAGGCAATAAAATTTATTATACGTAGGTTTGTGTCCTGAAAATAAAAAAAAATCATATAAACTTAGTCTAGACCTAGACCATAGACCACATTAGAGACATCTAGCGTAAAAGACAGAAACCCAAAATCTGACAAAAACATTCAATTTAAGATGAAAAATGAAAATTTGCAGTATAAGTAAATTGAAAATTTTTAACGAGAATTTACTGTCCTAAGTTTTTTTTACACATAATTGTTAAATATACTTTTTTGCTTTGTATTTCAACAACTTTCAATGAAATATTGCTATTTCTCGACGATGAAATATCGGTAGAAAAAACAAGTACCATTAGAGCCAAATAATACAAAAAAAAAAATAAACGCAACTAAAAATGAAAAAACTCGACGTTATTTGCTAGATCTAGGCTTTATCTTTCTAAAACAGTCACAATTTAAAGAAATGAGAAATTCTCCTTGAAAAATGTATGAAACTTGCAAAGCTTGGTACTGACTCCTGTTAATATGCAACTAAAAAAAAAAAAGACTAAAGCTAAAAAGAAGAAGAAGCGCTTAACTTGTGCTTCTTTCAGATGCGTTAGTTTTTCGAACCAATGGTTAGGTCATTTTATTTAAAGTTTTGACAAATAATTTTGGTGAAAAACAATGCCTAGATCATGGGAGACATTTTTAGTGAGAAGATAGTAAAGAGGAAGAGTTAAAGGTTGGTAAAGTGTGGAATCTAAATCCAGTTCGGCTAAAAATGGTAGCATTATTATACCTCGTCCAGGCGTGACAAAATACTCAACATTTTTTTTTTTTACCTTACTGCTTATCGAGAAAATTATTTTATACAATTCTAATTCTTTTGGTCGGGTAAAATACGGAGAAAAGTATAATATTTAAATCGATTCAAATTTACCTCACGCATATTTCGTAATTTTGATTCTATGGTGTCTTGGGGTGAGCAGTTGTGTTTGTTTTGATTTTTAATTGCTTTCAATTATTATTTTTTCTGTAATGAAAAATGAAGTGCTGATTGATTTATTTCATGCTATCATGTACAAGAAACATTTATCTGTCTGATCAAAATAATTCATTTCGACGATTCAATGAGTAGAAAACAACAATAGTGGATACAAGCAATTATTCCAGGTCAAACGTCGATACCAAAAGATGATGTCCTAAAATATTAGTTAATGGTATGTTGTCAGACTTGCTGGATATGGAAAATTAAGTTATATCTGGGAAAAGCATAGTGTATTTCCACTCGTGCACAATAACTCGATTTTATCGGAGTTTTTCAAGGGGTAGAGAGTAACAATTTGTCTCTTCTTCGCACCAAGACAAGAAATATTCTGATGGTTGGTATACAATGACAAGTATTCCTCCAAAAGTTCTTGAGTGTGAAAGAAAATGATTTAGTACAGTCGGCATCATCATTTACTGATAATACAACTGTCTCGATATATCGGCTCTTAATTCATATAAACGATTTATAACGAAGCACATCAGAACTGGCGGTTATTTCAACAAGAAACTGTTACACTATAATCCAAAAATGGAGGCAGATACTTTGCGAAAAAAAAAATTAACATGGCCTGGAAGCCCAAAGCAATCTGTTGTCGTTATAAGAAAGTTGTTTGCAAATGCAAACATATTCGATTTCTTTGGATTAAAAGGAAATTTCAGTTTATACTCATTTGCATGACATGCGAACATAAATTGATTCGTTTCAATCAAACTTTTTCACAGAAAAAATGTTCATTTTATACAAAATGCATTTGAATAAAAATCTCTCTACCTACGTATACAGTGTAATTGCTTTTCATATGAGGGTTAAAATCTGTTTGTGCCAATGTGACAGACACATGTACACGTGACACCCTTAACAGGTACACTCCACTAGGATAGAGGCACTCAGAAAAAACAGCAAATTGTAAGTTAAAAAAATAAAATGAATGAAATAATTGAAATATTTTAATTTCATTGCAAATAAATAAATAAACTTACAAACCGAAAAATAAACTTTGCCATGCAAACCAAAATGTGTAAACAAATCTTGGCAAGACGGTAACATGGAAAAATACAAATTGTTGAATAAAATTAATCAAATAGAAATTTCTATCGCCTGAAATGAAGGTCCAACTTTTATATTTACCAGAGATATATTTATCTGTTATTAATTACTTTTCGTAAACAGTTCAGGTAAAAATTTCACACTGAAGTTCACCTGGTGACAGATGCCGCAGGTGAAGTAATTAACTAGAGAAATTTATAATTTTACTCAAATTATAAGAAAATATTTCAAAAAACCCCTTTGAAAAGGATTATTAAATATGTTTTTGGTGCTAATAGTAGTAACTTAGAGTCTTATAGCCAGTTTCATCGTATCCTTTAAAATTTTTTTCAACTGATTTTCTTGTTCATCCGTGCCGGTTTAAGTATTGAACTCGGCTTAAAATTGACTTGAACTTCAGACACCAGATTTGACCGTTTTAAGCCAAAGCTCAGGATATCAGGTATATGCTAATACAGCGGAATGCATAAGCGATAATAGTTATTAATATTTTTTTCTTATTATTACGGGAAAATGTCTATGTACAGCCGAGTTTGTACTAGAATTTCGAAAATGTACTAAATTATTTTTGCCCCTTCCACGCCCCGCTTAAATATTTTCTAATTAAAAACAAAATGGCGTATTTCTTAAATCTGGGGATCTTTCGATACCAATAATTACATCTTAGTATTTCCGTTCCTCTTTTTCTATTTGAACTGGACTGGGTCCATAACTGGTGGGGTTAATTCCGATCGGAAAACAAGAGAAATCCGATCGTTTCAGCTAAATACCGGATATAATTCGTGGAAGATTTTTTTTTATCTGTGGTACTTTTAGAATTAGCTGTAGGAACCCGCAGTATGGGTGGTTTCAACACGAAATGTTGTACAGGGTGCGGTAAAAAGACCTGACGGTCTTCGCCGCCGTACTGTTCAGCGAGTAGGTGGTGGGGGGTGGTGGAGATAGGGGCATGCAGCCCCACACGTGAATATTTTTGGCAGCTATGGAGCATTGGTCGGGTGAGCACCGTGCGCTTGTTGTCAAAGCGGTTTTTAAAAGTGATGATACCTGCGTTTCTGCTCAGCGGCACTTCCGTACGCGTTTTAATATGGGTCCAAGAGGAAGAGTCTCACAATTCTGCTATGGTGTGGTTCCAGCAGGATGAGGCAACTGCCCATACAACCAATGAGGTGATGGACTTTTTGAGAAGCAAGTTTCGTGGCCGAATCATTCTGCGTTTTGGGGATATTGTATAGCCAGCTCGCTCCCCAGACCTTAGAATTTGTGATTTTTTCTTGTGGGGTTCCTTAAAGCAAAAGGTTACACAAACAAACTCCGCACACTGGACGAACTGAAATAGGCCATAAGCCAAGAAATTGCCAACCTGTCTCCTGCAATGTTAGAGAAGGTGTTCGACAGGTTCATTGCAAGATTGGAGGAATTCTTGGTCAAGAAGGACATAATTTAAAGCAGCGGTCGCCAAACTTTTTGACCTCATGGACCAGAAAATTCATAATTTAAATCCCGCGGACCACTTATAGGATTTTTGAAGTGTTAAATATATTTATAAAAAAAATTGTGATCTAAGAACCCATAAAATGTACCTAGTTAATAAAATGAAACTATTAATTTTAACCAAATTATGAAAGCTTTATTAATAAACCATAATAAAATAAACAAAACAATTAAAAGATGGTTTAAGTATATCAAACTTTCAGCATTATATATTCCTAGTGTGATGGAGGTTCCTGCTTACTTGAAATAAGATTTTGGATATTTGGATCCAATGTTGTTACTGCAAGACGGAAAACTTAGCTTAACTTAACTTAACTTATTATTAGGTTAACTTTGATGGCGTTATTCTACACGACAGAGATGGAAGACCGTTCATCCAATGGCCAGTGTGTACAGTATGCGACGGAAGTTTTTATAACTTTTCACGTATTGTTATGAATTGAATTATGTTTCAATGCATCTTAAAACATAACTTAGCGTGTCTAGTAAGTATATTCCACATTTTTCTGCGGACCAGCGAAATTTTCATGCGGACCACTAGTGGTCCGCGGACTACAGTTTGGCGACCGCTGATTTAAAGGACGTTATCTTGAACACTCTTCTGTAATACACAATAAAATAATTTCTATCATTTTTAATTATTGTGTTGTTTTATTTAAAAAACCGTCAGAACTTTTTGCCGCACCCTGTATATGAAATTAAAGGTCTCGCCAAGTACTATTCAGTAAAATGCTTTGTTTCCGATTCAAAAATTTCCACACATAGCCTTTATCGCCGAAGAACGTCTCTTTTGCACGTAGGTCTCACAAACCCCAGTTCCAATATTTGTTATATATTTCTTCCATTATTTTTTTTTCAAATCCAATCTAGAGTAGCGGTCCGGTTAGCGGACGACATTAAAAGTCGTCTTGCCTTATCTTAATCCAGGAGTTTATCATATAAAAGTAGCTTGTATTTTGTTCAAACGCTATAATCTCCATAAATTTGCTCTACATCCTATTTTTATTTTGTATAACCATTAAAAAGAAAACATAACATTTGGTTGCAATTTGTTTTAACTTCCTTTTTTTTGTCGAAGTAATAGTTTTAGGTTTTACGACCTGTTGGAGATGATATCTTAGTTCTTCCTCCATGATGAGTGTACTAAAACAGCGAGAGTGAGCTCTTACAGCATGGCTGTAGCCGGCCCGCTAATGACTTGTACTGTGTTTACGATGTCATCGCCGACTTTATGGCTTGTAAAATTCCGGGGGCTACGGTTCTGCACAAAAAACGGTGATTTTAATTTTTAGAAAGAACTTATTCAGTTCTTTTGCAGGTATCTTTGAAACTATTTATCGGTTTCAAAAAATAATTAAATATCTAATTAGGGGACAAAATGTAGAAATGTAGATATGATTTCATCCTGCAAATTTCTCATTAAAGATTTTGATAGCATCTGGAAGACAACCAAATTGCCCATCTACAGTGATTTAAAATCAAAATTCATATTTCTCTGTAAGTATTGCAGGATATTCTATAATATGATATTTAAAATATAGCCAAGATATGTGGCAATGCATAAGATGTACACTCAAGAGTTAGACCCTTCGGGGTAGGGTGATGAAGATAAAAACACTAAAATTTTCAGAATTTTTAATCGTATCCCCTATATGTTAAATACTATTGTTTTTTCAAAACTAAATTTAATTGTAATTACCGCATCTATGGTAATTTCCGTAATATACCACTTTTCATCGGCATTACATTGCATTACACTTAGGGGAAGATGCTAAACCTTGGACATTTATGTACCTTGGTCAATTTAGTTTTCCCACGAACTGAAGGTACCACCTACGTAAACGCACTTTTATCCGATTTTACTAATCAACAGATGGCACTAGTAGAAAACAATGAGAATTGTTAATGAATTCGTTTAAAATTAATATTAAAAGAACAGAGCTTGTAGGTAAGTTATTCTGGGAATTAGTTTGCCGGATAAGTTAGTTATCATGTCAGCTAGTGAATAGGCGTGCATTTAGTCGGCTTCCGAAATTAGTTTTTGGAAACGTGGTAATACCCGTTAAAAAATGCATATTGACGTGTTGTTAAATGAGAAATTCGCCATATAGGACATTGACAGTTTTTGTATGGAGAATGGGCCAAATTCTTCCCAGAATGAACACTTGGTGCATTTTGTTCCTCAGGCCAACACTAATCTATAAACCGAAGTGCATCAAAGTCTGTTCGAGGAGTTAAGATTCCATTCCCCCTCCCCTCCCCCTCATATGAGGGGGAAACTCGAAATTCGGGCTTCGTCTGCCGAGCCACAATCAAGTTTCACACCCAACGCCCCCTAGGTTTGGTAGCACCCTGAATACGAGAGTCCAAATAAAGCGGATACGATAAATACAAAAATACCCACGCACAGTATAAACGGATCACAAATGACGCGAGACAATTACAAAAAATCTTAAAAAAATACGTTAATTTATTTCCTCTCGAACTGATATTTTTTTATTTAATGCAAGAAACTTCTTGGAGGTACTCCCACTTTTGGGCAGCATTTGGTCCATACCCTGTCAATATCCTTTGCTTGTCATTGATTTTATTTCGTTAAATAGCCAATGTAGTTAAAAATTCTTCATAAAATAATGTAAAGTGCACTTGTGTCAAGCTAGCGGTCCCTTCTTGTTGATCTCTGGTACTTGTTGGTCATTTCTTTCAGCTTATTGTGCAGAATACAATGGTTGCAAGAGGCCAGAAAAAAAGAGAAAACACCATCTACGGCGGTTAGTGAAGGGACCAACAATCCCGAGCAGAACATCAACCTCAGTAGACACAAATCGAGTACAACGGAAATCTCTTCGCCGGATTTTGAAAACTCTATTCAAATGCTAGGATCTAGCATCGTCACTGAATTTGTTCGCCGCATTGCATTGCCTAAAGGTCATCCGAGTAAACTGGAATAGCCCGAACGGAGTACAAATTATTGTCATTGAGACATCTTCGAGTTAGGTAAGATTGAAAATACTTTGCATCCCTGTAAATGGTAGCTAAAATCATATATCCATGGAATCAGTAAAGTAATTATCAATTCTTGTTTAGCGGACAGTACCAAAAATTCAACAATCTTCGTTCGATTTAATATAAAATCCTAAGAGTTTGCATATATTTAGGACACCAAAGTCTTTCAAGTACTAAAACAAACAACAAATCTTGCCTACAAGCAAAAAATTTTGTAAACCAAATTAAGCATAATTGTTCAGTCCACCTATGTACTTATGATCCCTCACATAGACAGAACCCTATTCCATCATATAATCAGTTGTTGAATCTCCCAGTCAGATCATCAACAAAACATTGATCCCTCGTTCCAGCCTAAAACAAATAGAAACCAAACACAAAAAATCTTTTGTTCGAAAAATCTAAAAATATAAGGATACGTATCTAATCTTGTATCTGTGACATGAATGTTTGCCACCTCCACTAGCAGAATTTTTAGCTGGAATCTAATAAATTCACTTGAACAATGCACTTCGACGCTAAATACACTACAACGCAAACTTTGGAGGCAATATGTAACGTGACTCGTTTATCTAAAAAGTAATTAAAAAATTATTAATAACATACAAAAAGTCAAAAATATCACAAAGGACATTGACAGTTTTTGTATGGGTGATGGACCAAGTGCTATCCAGATTGAACACTTAGTGCATTCTGTTCCTCAGACCAACACTAATCTATAAACCGAAGAGCATCAAAGTCTGTCCAGGGAGTCAATTCCCCCTTCCCCTCCTGTAAGGGGAAAAACAGAAATTTGGGCTTCGTCTGCCACCCCGCAATTAAGTTGCGCACCCAACCATCCTAGGTTTGGGAGCACCCTGAATGAAGATACGAGAGTCCAAATAAAGCGGATACGATAAATACAAAAATACGCACGCACAGTATAAACGGATCAGAAATGACGCGAGACTCTTAAAAAAATCCTTAAAAAATACGTTAATTTATTTCCTCTTGAAATGGCTTGTTGTTGAAATTTTTCTCAGATACCATTAGCGGATTTGCAATAGGCTACCAGACAAATTGTATTTATACAGACTTTAGTAAAGCGTTCGACAAGTTATCTCACTCCGTGATACTCTTTAAAATGGAAAAGTATGGGTTTACTCTAACATTTCTTAAATGGAAGGAGTCTTAATCAAGCAACAGAACCTATCAAATCTTATTTTGACATTCCATCTCAAGAGTCCTGGCGTACCACAAGGGAGTTATTTAGGACCGTTGTTCTTTATTCTATCTATTGACGACATTATCTCTTTTGTGAGCTACTGTGACGACATTAAACTTTTCACCAAGATTAAATCTTTTGATGATTGTAAACAGATACAGAGTGACTTTCACAGATTTTACGATTGGTGTAAAAGCAATAACTTGGTACTCAATATAGATAAATGTGAGGTTATGACTTATCGCAGGAGTCAGAAACAAATTTCTTACGATTATGGATTCTCGAATTCCTCCATTTGCCATGTGGGTGCTGTTTGTGACTTGGGTATCAAATGTGACCATAGATTGAATTTTATCTCCCACATAAAGTACATGGTATCAAAGAGTAGTTTTGTGCTGGGCTTTATAAAACGTTGATCCCGATAGTTCTCGAATCACTGCATAACATTACGTTTGTGAGACCACTTCTTGAATACGATCCAGGTCTGGTCTCCTTTTTACGGTACTCACATCGTCCATATCGAGTATGTTCAGCGAAACTTCCTGCGCTTTGCTCTTAGGCACCTGCCCTGGAATAATTTATTGATTCTTCCTCACTATGAGGATCGCTTGCAGTTTTGAATATACACTCGGTTGAGAAACGTCGAAACTGTAGAATAGAGGTCGAAATAAAAAAAAGGTAAGAAAATCTGAAGTTTTTAGTTTAGATAAGCATAACTCTTGAGAAGTACGAGGCTGGTTGAGTAGTCGTTACAAAGGCCGGGAAGTTCTGCTTACAACGAGCCTTTAACTGTATTGCCGCCCCCTGTCATACAATTTTTTTTGTTAGGCTACGTGAGTACAATCATCTCCTGCTCCCTTGACCTCCTACGGGGTAACGGCCTGTATATGTATATGTCTGGTTAGACGCCTTAAGATGCGTCAACTTGCTGTAATAATTTTGAGATAAAGATTTCCATACCTCAATTTATCTTATCTTCTCTTTTAATTTCTATTCAATTATTTGTAAGCGTGAAAAACATTTTTTTGAAACATATTTTTTGAAGATCACCTCAACCATAATTCTGAGAAAAACCTAACACATACATGCACACAATAATATTCAATGATTTAAATTTTTCTTTTTTTTTTGTTTAAGTTTTGGTATAAAAATATTTCCTATGATTTTTTGAAGTTGAATTAAATATTTTTTTAAAATTCTTTAATTGGTGTTTGGTGGGGGGGGGGGGGGGGGTGAATTTAAGCATTCCCCAGATATTACGACAAATCCCACACATCGACTCGGAAAAACAAAAGTTTCAAGTTTTACCAAGTCGTATTGAAGGAAATTAGAAAAAAAAATTCTCTTGACAAATCAAGGAGAAACGAACAACATCAGGCGATGATTGCTTGAGCTACACAACAAGGGATTGGATTTCATCTTGAAACTATTGTCTGAAGGAATTCGTTTGGACGTGTAGGAGTATATAGTACATATTCAGGCTAATAGTTTCTCGAAAGTGCATAACAAGAGCACTTTCGACCGAGAAATAAAGTACTCAAGCATCTCATCAGAGAAAAGCTCTCAAAGTTCATTTCTGAATTCGATCGCAATCACCACGTGGAGGTGTAAAGTTTTGTTTTCTTACTACTTCAAGATTAAATTAAAATTCCTTATAATATATAGAAAGCATGTTAAAATTTTATGTTGCTTGAAACGAATTTAAAGTTTCATTAAAAATAGAAGCCACGCAAGGTCTTTTATAAACCGTATTAATAGTCTTTTCAAAATGTTTGCTTAAACCGCATAAGTTTCTTTTTTGACATTTTATTTGACTTAATGTTAACCGGTTTTGTAAATAAATTCTATTTAACTCACACAAAGAAAAATACTCTTAGATCATGGCTTAAATGGATACCAGTATTGCATTTCGTACTTAGCACATAGGTTATTTTTTTTTAAACAACTATGAGACTGACGAAAAAAGCAGCAGTTTTTCTCTTATATATGACTCTGATAATATCAACATTTTAGCTTTAGTGGTATTTTTTTCGCACAACTGGGTTATATCTTAACAAAAAAAAAAAATCACCAAAAATTTGATTTTTTTTATGGTATCCTTGAAAATAGCTCTTTTAAACGATACCCACGCTATACAAAAAAATATGTATTTTTAGGTTGCTCAACCCACCCACATTAAAATTAGAAAAAAAAATATTTTATTACCTTTGACTATCGAAATTTGTGCTAGTTACAAAGACCTAACGGAACCCTAAAGATCGCCATTTTGTGAAGTGCTGATGTGTGTATCACTCATGAATCAGAAGTTTTTAGAATTATCAATGAAATTTATCAATCAAAAACCCTCTTTTTTATATAAAAACAAAATCATATGTCGTCACCGCACTTTTAACTTTCTCAATCAGCACGATCGTATGCGCTCATTATTCATTCAGTTTGTATATAATTAAAAATTAACTTTATTCATTCCGATTTTTCTCTAGAATAATTCTCTAGTCTCTAGGCATCGTAAAATTTAGCTAGATTTTCCTTAGAATTGGGAAAAATCCCTAGATATGGCAATCAATTTAATCTCATAAAATTTTTGGTAGTCAAGAAGTCTGGTCATACATGTAGTAAGTAAAAAAATATTTGAAACTATTTTTGAAGACATTTCATAACAAGAAGAATCAATTTATATTGAAACTTAACTGTATTCCAAATGGTGATAAATTAATTTTTCTTACAAATAATGGAGAAAATTAATGATTCTCACAAACATGTTTGCACACGTAGATTCGATTTTTCACGCGAAACTCGACTCTAGAAACTCGACTATCGAAACTTGACTTTTGACTCATATTACACCCGGCCCAAGTTGAATAAGCCCAAGGGTGTAGTTACCACCCCCATCCCAAAACCCCAAACACGTAAGAAAACTTTAACCTACCGTAAAGCTCCATATTCCTCATTCTAAATCAAAAAACCCCATATAAATCAATCCACGTTTACTACCCTAAAACACTTTCATCACGAACGGCACTCTTAGGTGCTCAGGCGTTCAGGCGCTCAGACACAGACTTTCTGAGTCAGTGGTCTGTAAGTTGATAGAAAGTTATTAAAAATGCTGGAGGGATCCCATCCGGACCCGTTATGAAGTCATTTGAAAGCCTATTAATAAGAAGAGTATGTCCTCTGGTGTAATTGAAGGGATAATGAATGAAATTTGAGAAGACATATGCATTGTCAAAAAATGAAAGAAACATATTACAAATTTTAGACGAGTCATCACTAGCGGAATCTTTGAACTTCATGGTATTGGGATTGTTTATGAACAGCACATTATAAATACTAATCTACTGTATCAGTGAATTTCTCTATAGGTAATTTAATTAACTTGAATCTCTAAATTTACTAAAATCATTGCGATATTACATTATATTTAAATCTAGCCTTTCTCTACCATCCTCTTATCTTGCAAATACGAATAAAACCTATTAAATGCTCTTATTTCAGTGATTCTGCAGATTCTAATACAACTTAGTCTATTTAATTCGACCATAGCACAATCATAGTTCGATTATACATATGTTGCTAGACACAAAGTTCACTGATCATGCATAATTACTTGCATTGTAAGAAATCATCTAAATTCCTATCAGTGCCATTGATTCAAGTTTTCATCAGAGATATTTATCTGTTTTTTCTTCATATTAATAAAACATAACAAATTACATTTGTTCCGGCTGCCTGCCTTAGTTGTGGAAAAATAAATAAATAATTAACAGAATTATCTCATCCTATGTTTATATGCCAATGCCCTTGGAATGGATTATCTCCTAACAAATGGTGAATATTTCAAGTGATGCCATCTTATATCAAAATGCCAACATGCTTCCACTTATACACATAATGTCATTAGGATTAGAGGCACGCACTCATGTGATGTGGTTTTTAAGGATATGCTTTATGGCTTCGTGCTAAAATATCATCTTCATGGAGAAGCTTATTATTTACATGTTATATTACTTTAGAACTCGGATAAATTTTCTGTTTGCTCTCTGTGAGATTGAAATTATTTTTTATGCTTCTTTCAAAGTTTTTTGTGTAAGTATCTCGAAAAAAAGTATTAAATCTGAAAAATTTCGGATTTTAAGTAATAAAAAGTAATAAGAATCTGAGTTAAGTATATAACTTTTATGGCCATTTTGTAAGCTCGAAAGTATCAATTACCACACATATATGTACATGAATGCATGATGTGGCCATGATTATGGAAGTCAATTTATTTGGCACGTGTTTGATAAATACACTGATATGTATAACATAGGCCGCTAACATTACTGAAATTGCTTACATTCTTCAGATCCCATGTTGAAGGTAATCAATTTTTTCTAATAACTTGGGTGAAGAATTAGAATACCATTCTACACGCAATAATTAATTTTTGGGTAGGGTGCCTTAATAAATAGCATAGGTGACAATGAGAATAATGTGTCGTTTACGATTGTTCAGTTTTAAGTGCAGTGAAACCTCTTTTATTCGAAATGTTTGGGACCGAGCCCTTTCCCGATAAACGATTTTCCGGTTAATAGATACCTTCGATTATCCAGAATATTCTGACAAAGCTTCATTTTGTCCAGAATAGAGGGTATAATCAAAGTCTTTATCAATATTAATTACACACTTTTGTTTTGAACCCTCCAATATTCCTTCCTTCTTCCTTGAAAACTAATTTTTCAATACTGACGATTCATACTTCTTAGTCTGCTTTTCCCTGATCTCATCATCCAAAGATTTTTCTGAGAAGTCTTCACAGGATCCGACAACATATCGTACCTGCTCCCATCTCATTGCACCTTTTCCTTTTTCTTTATATTTCCTGGTAGTAATTACCTCTAAGCCTTTTAAGGATCATAAACTTAATACGTAGTTTTCTACATTCTAAATATATTTATTTTATTGCATGTTAAAAGGAATCCTAATGGCTATGCTTAATTATCTTAAATGAATAGTTTTGTCTGCATTCATGGATCCAACAGCACATCCATCTTACAGCTTGGCCATGCACCAGTTTCCGCGTCCTCGAGGCACCAGTTACTCTTTCTGCAAATAGGTATATTTCGTGATGATGATTTGGAATGGATGTAAACTATAACTCTGACTCTCAAAAACTCTTCTCTTCATCAGCTGCACTTTCATATAACTTCATTCAGAGGTGATTTCTCTATATCTTCTCCTAGATCTCGTTGATCCTCGAGGATCTTCTATGACATATCGACCATGATCCAAAATCTTTGTGACCACGTATGGTCCGCTATAGTGCGGAAGTAACTTCCTACTATTTCCGTCATTTGACCCCTTTTGTCTTTTCACTAAAATATATTGGCCTACTTCGTAAGTACGGCCGGGATATGTTTTTCGGTTATAATAAAACTTCTGCAACGTTTGCGGTTTTTTTTATTTTCGAAGCTGCTTGAGCTCTTTGCTCCTGTACATTCACAAACTTCATTTGACAAAAAAGAATCGTTTGCACTGCGAGGTGTATAACCCAACAGCATATCGTAAGGGGACTTTCCCGTGGTCACGTTGACCGTAATATTTAGACCCCATCGTATAGAGCTTATATTTTTGCTGTAGGAGTGGCTGTTGCGTTAAGGATTCTTTTGATTCCCAGATTTTTACAATACTGAGTGAACGTTTCACTCGTGAAACAGCTTCCTCTGTCGCAAACAATTCTATTGGGTACTCCGAACAACTCAAATATTTCATTGAACATTTTAACAACAGGTCCCACTTTGGTATTTGCTACTGCTTTTAACAATACAAACTTCGTGAATCCGTCTATCACTAAAAGTAGATGTGCATTTCCCCTTGTACTCTTCACAAAGGGACCCAAATGATCGGTATGTAACATGTGCATTGAAACGTTAATTTTTTCGATGACATTAAGATAGACCGGAGATTTTCCCGTAGGCACCTTGTTAACATATTTTCGCATAGAACTGAACCAGTATTTCTTCGATATGTATTCTATTGTGTTCTCCGATGAAAAATGACCAACATTGTCATGGTGGACATAACCACCTCTTTTCTTGAAGCTTCAGGTACCACCCATCTTTTTCCACTATCGGTATTTCTATAGAGTCTGTGGTTCTTAATCGTATATTCTTTATGTATTTTCTTTTCCTGCTCATTTTTCGGTTTTCTGCCCAGTATTTCAATTAAATTTTTGCAAATGTCATCCTTTAATTGCTTGCTAGTGCAAGAAACTGGCGTACCTGGTGTAAACTACTTGATGCAGGAAAGTGGGAAACATTTTTCTAATTTTAGTGCCAATTTGCTCTACTCAAACATTCCGAAACGTTCTCTAGAGCGTATATTACATGATTAATGTCGATAGAGGGTATTAAAATATCGTCCATATGTATGTGCCATAGCAGTGGTAAATCTAAGATTCCCAAATACCGCGTTCATAGTCTTCTGAAAAACAGCTGGTGCATACGAAGGTATTCGTAGTGTCCGTCAGGTGTTATAAAATCTGTCTTTTCAATTGAATCCCGACTAAGTGGTATTTGGTGATACCCACTTGCAAGATCTAAAATGGTGAAAGAGTTGCAGCCTTTTAATCTTTAAATTTGGTCATCGATTCGTGTTATAGGATTTACGAGTTTTTATTGTCTTGTCGTTCAGTTTCCTGTAATCGACACACATTCTAAATTCCCCTGTTTTTTTTTCTTCATTAGTAGGATTGGGCTGCTGAAGGATGAACTTGACTCTCTAATTATATTATTATCTAAAAGTTCGGTGACGATATTCCTAACAATTTCCCGTTCAGAGTAAGCCATTCGATAAGCTTTGTATACCACAGGTTTTCATTTCTTGAGACTGTATCATACCTAATTCCGTTAAGTTATTTGGAAAGCAGTGACGAAAACGATTGAGAATTTCTAAGAGCCTTTCTTTTGTTAATATGTCAAGATTTTTATTTAATTGATTATTAATATTTTGCATTCGAAAGAAATTTATTTTATTAACATCAATTTTAGATACACTCACCAATTTTGACTTGTCATCTTTGCAACGTACTCCTCTCGCCATTGGTTGATTTCTTTTTATATTGACAGGAACGCTGGAGATATTTGCGACCAAAAGCTTTCCCTGTTTCCCACTTGTGACACACCTGCCTATCCAGTACTCTGCGTTAGGTACTGTTCGATGCTACAGCTCCACATAAATATCTTCTTCCTGTTCTGTCTCTATTTCAATGAATCCAATGTTCTTTGAAGGAATAACTTGAGCTTCTTTTGCCCAAACAGCAACTTTTGCTGGTGGCAGGGAAACGATTTGGGGAAGAATTGTATAATTTTTATTAAAAATTCTGATTTTATCACCTTGAATCACTACACTGATATCTGCATTATTCAAAAATGTTTGTCCGATCAGCACTTGAACATTTTGGGCACTGTCTGGTACAACAAGTGCTTCAACTTTGTTTTCCGCAAGGTCTACTTTCAGTTTAATCATTACTCTGCCAATAACTTTCGTTTTGGCACCACCATGACCAGTAATTGACAATGAACATGGCTCAACTGCAATTTTCATGTCTCGAACGTCTTTTTCTTTTAATAAAACGGCGCAATAACCCGTATCTATGTATCAGCGTAGGTTTTCTTGATTCACTTCACAATCTACAAAGTAGCATTCCTTTTTGTCCACGTGATTGTTTTGGGTACAGTTCACATGTGCACCACTCGTACTTGCAATTGCTCTCTTATACTGACTCATATCATGTCCCATGCGATGACAATTTTTACATTCGACTTTGGGTTTTTTGCACTTGGTTGATATGTGTCCCATTTCGTTGCAATTAAAATACTTGATTGTTTTATCTGCTTCATATTTATCTAATTCGTTTGCTTTTGTGCGTGTATTAAAACTTTCCACTTCCAATTTCTTAGAAAAATTCTTTGAGTTATTACACGAACACTTGTAACTGTATTTCTCAGGCACATTTAAACTCGCTAAAAATTCACTGTATAGCTCCTCTGGTGAATTATATCGGCCCGCTCTTGCACTGGTTTGAGCTGTTGAGTCTTTTAAGCCATCTATCAAACAGGAAACAGCGTCTTTTCCAGTTATATTGCATGCTTGTATTAAGTTCATTTTCGAGAAGTAGTATTCCGTCATACTTTCATCTACTTGCTTTGCGCAGCTAACCAGCTTTCACAAGGACGAGCCAAAATCGTAATGCTCAGGAAATTACATTTTAATTAAATCTTTCCATTCACTCCAAGTTCTCTCATAAGAACTTAAGTTATTATACAAATTCCTTGCTAGCCCTGATAAGCGGTTTTGCATTAAACACTTTTTATTTGAACCCTCCAATATTCCTTCCTTCTTCCTTGAAAACTACTTTTTCAATACTGACGATTCATATTTCTTAATCTGCTTTTCCCTGATCTCATCATCCAAAGATTTTTCTGAGAAGTCTTCACAGGATCCGACAACATATCGTACTTTCTCCCTTCTCATTGCACCTTTTCCTTTTTCTTTATATTTCCTGGTAGTAATTACCTCTAAACCTTTTAAGGATCATAAACTTAATACGTAGTTTTCTACATTCTAAATATATTTATTTTATTGCATGTTAAAAGGAATCTTAATGGCTATGCTTAATTATCTTAAATGAATAGTTTTGTCTGCATTCATGGATCCAACAGCACATTCATCTTACAAGGGGTAAAATAAAAACTTCTCCACTTTATTTTAATTACTATTTAATTAACTTAAGCTAATAATATTATGTGGTATGTATGTAATTAAAAAAATATATAATAACCATATCTATTACTTTATACACCCTATGTATACACATCAAAAAATAATATCTGAATTGGAAAGAGAAGAAAAGTACAATAAGGAAAAGTAAAAAATTATTTTTTTTTGTGTTCACTTCTCAAAGAATTTATCTAAAGTTGTTTGTTTTTGCAATTTTGGTTTCTCATTTCTCATTTGTCTTGAATTCGATAAAGAGTCATAATTTCTTGCGGGATTATAAAAGTTTTAGTTTCTGAAAATGTAATTAATTCTCCACAAGTGTCGGTGGTTTCCAATGGCAGTAAGAAACTGCTAATACAGTAACGCACCCAGGATTTGGCTTTGAGGGGGCGACCATAGGTGTCCCAAGTCCTAACAAGTTAGGAAAATAGGGCTTTAAAGTCGCGTCCTGCACCCATCTGAGCATTTAAGGACTGCTATTGTAGATTAAAAGGTTTTATTTTATTTTATCGGACTTTGTTATAATATACAGACCACATTTTATACTTAATTTGTAAATTATGTTCAGAAAACTGACATTCTGGAGGGGGACCGGTCCCGTTCGTCCCCCCTCTCGGTGCGCCCCTGTTCTACTACCATTGGTTTTAAGTATGGAATATTATCGATTGTAAATAAAATGGGCTAAATTCCATCGACATTAAATTTTAAATAAATGCTTACTGGATTTTTTATAATATCATGTAGAACTGCCTGCAAATTAGATTTTACTCCATTATACCAGTATTGTCCTAATCCCATATTAATTAGCTCAATCGTAGTTGGAGTATATAACAATGTTCTACTGTCTTTTGGTAGCTGCGTCATGCCATGGGATCTTAATATTTTTAGTAGTAAATGTCCCTAAGTCCGGCCAGAACCAGTCTGCGGCCAATTCCTTAAAAAAACCAAATATGTTGTTAAATTAATACATTAACATATTATGTTTTACTTTTATATCAATCATATGTGGTTTTAGTACACACTCATATTGTTTCATTTAGTTGAGGTTCTTGGTATATGAGTAAATGGAACTTCAATCGGTGGTGTTTTTTTGAGTGGTGAAGACGTGTTGCTGTGTCTCGCGTGCAATCAACTCTGAAGGAAAATTGTTTTGAGCTGTAAGTCACGTTTCTTTATAATTACAGATTCCGCTTTTTGGTTAACTAAAGTATAGGGTTAACTAATCAATTTTCTAAAACGTTATTGAAGAAAATATTTATGAGTAATATATATAGAAGGCGGCCGGACTTAGGTTCATGTTTCGCAAAGAATACCAGTGCACGGCCACAATTGGCCGGTCTTTGGTTTTCAAAACTCAATTACGGCCAAATAGTTTTTACTTAAATATTTCTTAAATAAATAATCAATTTGATACATTTTGCATAAAAATAAAGGCCTTGGAACAATAAAATAATAATAAAAATTTATCATATGGCAAATAGTGTTAAATATGAAAGCAACTGACTATATAAAAGTGTATGTAACAGATGCCCACAATTTTGAAAAGCTTGTAAAATAAAACTACCTTTTTCAAATGTTTTAAAAGAAAATCTCTTTTTTAATTCAAAGAAAAATATTATACACAACATGTAGAAGTAAATAAAATTAAATTTGTTACTATAAATTTTTCCCGAATATCTACAATTTAGTGGCCGCTAATTGAGCCGATTTTCCTCCGATGTTCCTAATTACGGCCGCTTTCAAATTTTTAAATTCACTGCCATTAATTGAAGCAAGTTCTTTGGAACTAAGATAGGTAATATATTTTTTTAATTCAGAAAAATGACAACTAAGTCCAAAACCCGAGGATACACCTGCGAGGATTTGAAGAAAGCAATAAATTGCGTTAAAAATGAATCGGTCGGAATAAGGAAAGCAAGCCGAATGTTTAATATCCCAAGAACGACATTACAGGACAAATTATGTGGGAAGCTCCCTGAATCAGTGTGTAAGCTTGGCCCTCCCACTGTTTTGACCACGGCTGAAGAAACCAGGATTGCAGATTGGTGTATCGCTCTCACTAGGTGTGGCTTTCCAATTAAACGAGATGAACTTTTGAATGCGGTACAAAAAATAATCGCAGATGATGGAAGACTGACACCTTTTGTAAATAATAGGCCTAGTAGAAAATGGAAAATGGAGAATATTAAATGGGGATGAAACTGGATTTAGCATGTGCCCAAAAACTGGGAAAGTGTTGGCTCCAAGAGGCTATCGCAACGTATATCAAGTTGTAACAGGTAGTGAAAAGGACACAATAACCGTTCTACTGGTATTTACTGCCAGAGGAGAAGTAGTGACACCTCTCGTAGTTTTCCCATATTTGCGTCCACCTAAAGAAGTTGTAGCAAGTATGCCTCCCACTTGGTATCTTGGACGATCCGAAACCGGATGGATGAAGAGCGATATCTTCTATGAATACGTGGCTAATGGGCTACATAAATGGTTAGAAGACAATGATATCGAAAGACCTGTGATATTTTTTGTGGATGGGCACAAATCTCACATGACAGTGGAACTAAGCGAATCCTGTTTTAATAATGGAATCATTCTATATGCTCTTCCTCCTAATACGACTCACATGATGCAATCTGCTGACGTAGCTGTATTTAAACCGTTAAAATCCGAATGGAAGAAGGTAACATCAAACTGGCAAAGATCGACTGCCATAAATAATGTTACCAGAAGTATGTTTTGCCCTTTACTGGAATCTATTTTTCGAATGGATACATTACCCGACAGTATTAAAAACGGATTTCGCAAGTGTGGTTTGTACCCGTACGATCCTAATGCTGTTGATTATTCGAAATGCGTTCGAAATACCATTGAGGATTTAAAGACTGCTGAAGAAAGCAGCAAACTTGAGCTTAGCACAGCACCTGATCGTCATGAAAATGCCATAAAAGTAATCGAATCCGTAAAATCAAATCTGTATGCCCGTGGTGTAAGCCCAAATACCAACAATACAATCATTGACGAAATAAGAAAGGCAACAGAAAATGTGACCCTTACACAAGTTTCACCGTTGGATTTAAGTCTTACAGAAGTCTTTTCTGGACTAAATCCTGGAATCTATGACGTCGATTTAGATGGAAGTGTAGTTCGAGAAATATTGTTCTCTGAGGAAAACTTCATTCAAAATATTGATGCACCTAACTCGACGGTAACATCAGAGCCAAATGCTGAAATTTATAGCGGATCGGCATGTCAACTTTCTTCATCGACTCCAAACAGACAAAAATCATCTGTATTGTTGGAAAATCATTCCAATTACAACGATGATAATCCTGTTCCTGTATCCAGCAATGAGGACTCACATGCATGTTGTTCATCGCCATCTTCAAGTCATCTTAACAAAAGTAGAAGACAGTCGGGAACGTGCTCTCCCAGCTTTGATAAGTATCTAAAATTACCGAAGACCGACCATATATTTTCTACGCGAAAGACAAATAAAAAAGACAAAGCACCAAGTGCAATATCCTCGTTAAATTGGCGGGTCCTACATATAAAAAAGGAGAATGAAAAGAAGAAAAAAGCGGAAGATATCCAGAAGAGAAAAGAAGATAGACTTAAAAGGAAGGAACAGGCAAAAGAACCGAAAGGTAAAAAACGAAAGAAGACAGTAGTGCAGAAGTGTTTTAATTGCGATGAGGAGCTCATTAGCGACACTGAGTATGAAGAAGAAAAAAACATTGGTTGCGACGGATGTATTAGGTGGTTTCATTTAAAATGCACCAATTTTAAAAATTACGAAGAAGCTACCAGAACGGAATTTTATTGTAACGTTTGTAAAGACTGAAGTGTACAAAACCTTTTATTTTTATATGAGCTGTGAATTACTTGTTTTGTTTCTATATTTTTATAGTTAATATATTTCTGTTTACAAAAGTCTGAATATGTATTTTTATTTAATAAATATTTAAAAATGAACAATTGGATTAAATTAATGCTTGGCCGGAATTAGGTACACACGGTAGCCGGAGACTGGTTTGAAGTGGCCGTAGACTGGTGATATATGACTTTATTGAAGTTTCCTTACTTATAACTACTAACTGATACTTATGTAAGTGATTATGGATAATTATTTTCCGCAACATTCATGTACGAATCCAAAACACTTGACACAATTATTTTTGGACTTTGCATGACCGAAGGGTAGCTATTCAAAGCCGATCAAAAAGTTAGTTGGCCGGTGACTGGTACATTTACCCTATATATTTTCAATATTTTGTTGTAATTCACATTTATTTATTAACGATGTCACCATAGCTGCGCTTGAATATAAATCAAATTTTGATTTATTTAAATTGATGATAAATTTCTCATGTTTTAAAGAACGCTTAACTTTTCGAAAATAATCGAAGGTATGTCGATAAGGTTTGGATTTTCGATTAAAATTAGAAGCCATATTTTTAATTAAAGTTTTCACTATAAAACTGCACAATAGGCCACGTTGAAAATATTTCTGACAAATTTACCAATGATGAAATAAACTTTTTCTTTTAATTGCCTTTGAAGGCAGAATTACGTAATTTCAACTATGAGGAAATTCACTAAACGTGCCCATTTAGTCCAATTTACCTTGAGGTTAATAACTTTTTTTGGGAATATGAGTTCTGTAACTGATCGTACACCATATACTTTTTGGGATACAGGGTATTATGTGAAAGACTAGCATACTTTTCTAATTCCCTGAAACTCCGAAATGATTGATATGCCCCCCCCCCTTACCATACAATTTTTTTTTGTCCAGAACTATACGTATATACATTTTTTTGGAAGAATGTCACATTTCCGCCGCTGTATTTCGTTACACATCAGACTTACAAAACACTGTTCATACAAAAAAAAACATAAGTAAAAAAACGAGTTTTCAAACAAAACTGAGGCCAAGCCGCATGAAAAAGTATAAAATAAACTTTTCTTCACACATTTTTTGATTGGGACATTTCTCTTGAATATTCTCTCTCTTCATGAATCAAATCACTTACTATATTACCTCTGATTGATCATATAAAATATCGGTGATTCTCAGCGAATAAAATTTGAGTCCAACTCTGTGTGTGAAAGAAAGTTTATTTTATACTTTTTCATGCGGCTTGACCTCAGTTTTGTTTGAAAACTCGTTTTTTACTTATTTTATTTTCTGCCTTTTTCACGTTACCTAAATTGTTATTACGTGCTGCATGGAGATATTTTAAAACAATTTTATGACGGCTGAAAAGACACTGATTTACCAGTTTTTCAAAAAATTTATTCGAATGTCAAATCGTTAAAGTACTGCAACGGTGTTCTAAAATTTAAATTATGTTTTAAAATAGCGCCTTTTAGCTGTATTCCAACTTGATCCCATATAACATGAATTTTCCCGATTTTCCATGTTTTCCACAGACTTTTCCTATTACTATGAATTTTGTGTTTTTTAAATTTACATGAATTTTCCTCGATTTTTCATGCAAGTTTTCATGATTGTTGAAGAGAAAATATTGATGCCAGTAGGACGGAAAAAGAAAAATGATTCCGCATAGCTTATAAAACTTTTTTGTCGGAAAATTTTCCGGAAAAGTTGGAAAATTCCGGAAATTTTCGGAAAATTTTCCAGAAAAATTGGAAAATTCTGCATTTTTCCTGAAATAGATTATCACTAATCATTTCGATGAAAATCTTTCCGATGATTTTCCCTCTTTTCCGGGTTTTCCATGGAGTTTTCCACAAAAGCAACTTTATGCAACTCATTTCGGTTTACAACTTTGTCTTAGGTTGCAAAACGCTCAAACGCTTCCTTGGTCGGAAAAACTCCGGAAAAGCGTTTTACATGAATTTTCCTCGATTTTTTCTGCAAGTTTTCACCATTGTCGGAGAGAAAGTAATGATGCCAGTTGATAGGGAACTTGATCCTGCATAATTTAGAAAAAAATTTTACCGGAAAATTTTCCGGAGAAGTCGGAAAATCCGGAAATTTTTTTCGGAAAAATCAGAAAACTCTGCACTAATCAAATTTGTACCGAATTTTCAAATGATTTTTCCCGATTTTCCGGGTTTTCCATGGAAATTTCCGGTTCAAATTTTGGTATATTCAATTGTCACGGGACATGAACCTGTGTGCCAATTTAAGTTCGCTGTGATGACGAAAAGTGGGTCTACGAGAGTGTCGAAAATAGTAAAAAAGAAATATATAAATAGGCAGACAAATTCGTGTACGAGTTAAAGGGAATGGCTGGCCTCAAAAAGTAGAGAACTTAGTCTTCCTCAAATTTGTGTCAGCCATTTTTGTGGTCGGATCAACCGTTACAGAATTATGTTGAAAAAAACCCGTATTTTTTGTATCTTTGCTCTAGTATGGCGGACCGCGCCGGATTTCCTCCAAGGGTGAAAGCTTGGATTTTTCATTCTGGTCCGGAACTAAGTAACATATATAAATATCACCAACTACCTTTTGTAAGGCAAAGGCCTTATGACTTTTTTCGTAAATTTTAAGACTTTATTTGTCCGATTATAAACTTTTAGTTACGCGATGAAGATGATTGTGACAGCTTGTTGCACTACGGCAAGCTGTATTATTGTCTATTGCTTACGAAAGCTATTTTAGAGTGTGTGCGGATTTATTTGATGGAATGGGGATGTTGGACGGGTGTGGGAGTTTTTGGAATGTGATCGCTGTGGGGCTGATGATGATGATATTCAAATCTGTACTGACTACTTCAAATAAACCCACGACCCGTCTTATATATGCATGCCTTACAACTACTGTTGCAGAATAATATCCCACATTACAATATTCTCAGCATCATACAGAAAATCTTATAGTACAATTTTCCATATTACGAAATCAAATATGTAATGCGAAAATATCTTTAAAGAAATCCCATATGGAAATATCCCGTTATTGAACTAGAATAACATTACTTTAAATCGAAAAGCAGTTTACACAAATGCTGGCTTTCATTATGCGGAATTTGGAATTTTTGATATTTTTTTCATAAGCATACGTGGAAATTGATTTTATTGTTTTGCAGAAGTAAAATTATCAGAACTCTTCATGCCTCCGTGCTTCCATTTTATCTAGATTTTCTAAAGTGTCAGATATAACCTCACATTCCCCTACAGCCCATAAATATGTAGTTTTTTTTGTTAATATGTGGGTATCATTATATGTGTGTGTGTGTATGTGTGTGCTTGCAGTGAACAGTAGGAGGCCTTATCTGCGATATTATCGTACGTCCTTATATAAGCGTACTTTTATATATTTAGACTAAATCTGATGCAAAAATTCCAAACTCACCCGTTTACATATATTTCTCATTTCATGTTATACTAAAGGACATTCCTCTGCACGTAGCGATGATTTCTCACCTTTTGATTGCGTGGGACCGGATGAGATGGCTCGGTGACCCACTCCGTGGCCGACTACCAGCTTTTGTATGCTGCTGTGCTTCCTGGTTAACAGGAATGGTGATAGCGTTGCCGTATCCCATCTACACCACATATCTAGAACTAGGGGTGAGTAAAAATTTCCATAATTTTTTTTTTTATGTTTTTCAATTTTTCAATAAAACTGAGCATGGAGTGCCTGCACGATTTGCATACATAAAGTATACTTTTCTCCAGAACAGTATCTGGTTCTGACCTTATAACCGTAAAATACATACATTACGTATCCTTATATACTTCAAGGAGTACCCTTTTTACATTATACACAGTATATCAAGTCAAGCAACACTTGGATTATTTGCGGAAAAGTCTTATATCAGTGACACACAAATATACTTACGGTTTTTTGGAGAATGTTGCCTTAACTATACTTACTCAAAGTTGACACAATGTGGAATAGGCATTGTCATCCTGATATCATGGATAAAGCCAAAATATTTATTTAATAGGACAGGTGAATTGCTGGGGGGTCTTTTTTTTTGTGTGCATGTAAAAGTCCAAAAAGTGGATCCTGGATGACAAACAGTGTAGGAATAAGAGAGTGTGATCAAGGATGTCAATATATTATCTAAATGGCTTAACTGGAAGTATACATATGTGTACGCATAATAATGAAAAGGGTTTCTATACTTTGTTATATAAATGTATATTTACATATATATGTATATGTACGAATTTCTTTTCATTCATTTTGGTAGAGCTTATGGAAAAGGATATTCATCTAATGTCAAAGAATCGTGAATCCAGTCAATTCCCCGTCGAGCTGCCAATAAATACTTACATAGCATAATTTACAGCCAATGGCAAAATCCCTGGGTGATACAGCAATGAAACAGATATGTATGCCTACGTGTTAGTGCTAGTCCTGTTTTGTAGCATCATGTCGCTTTTTGATTATTATGGGAAAGTTGTAGTCGATTCAAACGAAAACTGTTTTATTGCCTAAACTCTCTTGTATACGGGAAAATGCTGTTAGAATGATTTTTGGGTTAGACCCTTAGTTTCTCAATGTGCCTTTATAAGGAATTTTATTGAAACAAGTAAAAAAGCTAGAATTGGTATAAAACCAATTCTTATTATACCCTCCTAGATGAATGCCCGTATGTAATTTCGTATGGTCACCCAGCTGTGAAAGTTTGATTTTTGAAATGGGTTTTCGCATATATTTCTAGAACGGTTCGTCGAACAGAACAAATGATTTTGACGAATTTTATAGGGCTTGATATTCTAAAGAACTTTTCAGTACATTAAAACCGTATACGACTTATCGTTTTCAAAGTATACGTAATAATCAAAAATTTTAATATGGCAACACCAAGAAGGGGTTGCCAGGTTTAGTCCATTTTTGAAAATTTATTTACTATTTTTATGGAAACTCTATATACAAAATTTCAGCTCTAGCTGAACTTAATTTTACTTTTTTTTTTAAAAAGGCCATATGCAAAATTTGAGCTCTCTAAGTACACGGGAGTTATGTATGCAAAGGAAAGTGACTCGGTGAAACCGGAGCCACCCCGCCGGACGTCTCTTATCTTTTAAAATAATTTAAAGTAAAACTTCCCAGGAAAATTATCTATTAAGCAGTTTTGAGCTGTCAGAACCTTAACGAAATTCTAGTATAAAAGAAAATGAAAATAAAAATAAAATAAAAAGCTTTTCTGGACGAGGTTAAAAGATGAAGATAATTAAGTAGTTAGTTGGTTAAAATGGTTCGTCGGAGTAAGCTTTAAAAACGGTTTCATATACAGAATTAGTAATAAAGATTAAACTACTAAAAGAGTGTTTTCTTTCTTTGTGATTCATTTTTTTATTATAATTTCGAATATACTTTCAATTACAGTTCGAGTTAAATAAAAAATATATAATTGGCGTTCTCGAGTTATCGTGAGGACGGACAGACGGACGGACATGCAAAAATCAAAATAACTTTAATTTTATACGTGTGGGTGTCCAATTCATTTTGCTTTGTCATAATTGTTTCGAGGTGTAACAAAAGGAATGACAATCTTAGTAAACCCTATAATCCGAATGACCCCCTTCCCCTGCACAACCGCTACTTCTCAGTAACTCGCAGTGACGCGCAAAGTACCGCGTCATACGTTCTAGGTACACGTATCAATTATTATCGTCTGTCGCGCGCCCTTCCGCCATTTTGTATTATCTACTAAACTGTAGCATGGCATCTCAAATGTGACCATTTTTGTGCGAAGGAAAGCACGTGACGTTGACAATTTCATAAAATTGCGAAATTTTGGACAAGATTTACGTAGGCATCTTCTTAACAATACTCGCGCCACAGTATAATAATGTTGGAAAATTGACTATTTTTGATATTAAAACCAAGGAGGTAAAAATACAATGATTTGTAATAAATTCAGAAAAAGGGTCCAAGCGCCTGAAAAAACTTGAAAACTCCTGAAAATCCCAACCTTAAAAATTCTTGTTTTACATGGTTTTTAGAGCAAAGAATAAAGAACGTCAATTTGTCAGGTAAAATACTAATGGAAAATGCCAAATATTGCCATGAAAGACTTGTAGGATGAGACCTTGTTGGTAGTAGAGGATGGTTGGTCAATTTGAATAAAAAACATGGTATACACCAACTGAAAATTACCCCTGAGAAGCTGTCGAATGATGAAACAGCTGTAAAGCTATTCCAGGCTAAATTCATGAAGGCTATTAGGGGAAAAGATCTGACTGCAGATCTATAGATTTGACGCTGATAAATCAGGCTTGTACTCGAAAATAGATAGATAGAAAGATATTCTTTTATTATTGGCAATCGTACAAGTAAGATGCTAGATCTTTAAGTTAGTACAAGCTTCTAATTATAATTTTAATACTAAATAATTAAAATTTAACAAACTAAAATCTAAAAGCTAAAACTAAAAAAATAATAATCACCAAGCAATGTAAAAATATGTAATAATCCAATAGAATAAAGAAGCAAAGAAAAAGGAAAAAATTAAAATTAAATATAAATGAAAACTAATAAGATAAGAAAAATTAAAGAGAGAAAAAGGAAATAGTAGTATCAGCTGTGCAAGTAAATAAATACGTAAGTATTTTGCATGTTTAAGTAAAGGAAAAGAGAGTTTTCAAAACTGTTCAGTATGCGAGCTCCCAAAGAATTTCTTAGAGTAATATTGGAAGTGTAATGGTGAAGACGAAAAATTGTCGCTTGGAAGTTAGTGAGGTCGGTCGCGCTATAATAAGTGCAATTGGACTATTGGACGTGCAATAATGCAAGCAGTCATGCAAATATTTAGGTACATGTTATTTAATAAGTTTAGCCAAGAACAGAATACAACGCAATATTCAATATAGAACAAAGCTCCATCCAAAGATGGCGGAAACAAACTATGAGATTTGATCATATCTGCGGAGGCTGTAGACATATCTTACAATTGAATTGAAAGCAACATTAAGCTTATATGACGATTGCGAATGGGATTCGCTAAACACATCACATTCGTATGTAATTACCGGAATAAGCATTGAACGGGCAAGCAATAACCGTGTGGAGAGCTGTATACATGCTCAAGATGCTCATTGTATACGAGGACCACCAACTTTCGTAATAAACTGTCGACATGATCACTTCACGATAGCATTCTATTGAATATGACTCCTAAGTTTCGAGTAGAACTCACATATACCAGCACCTGTTACAGGGGGAAAATAACCAGTGTCGAGCAACGTTTTCTAAATAACTATGCACTTTATTTTATCAGGATTTAACAGAAATCTATTACCCACCAACCATTGATTTAAAGCTCAAAATCCAAATTCAGGTAACATACTGCATCCTCAACCAATTCAACTGGTCTGGAGAGGAACAGCTTAGCATCATCTGCGTAAAAATTAAATTAACAATGATTAATACTACCAAATATATCATTAACACATATTACAAAAATAAGTGGTCCTAATATGGAGCCTTGTGGTACTCCAGAATTTATTCCTAAGAAATAAGAAAGCCTGCCATTGGAAAAGACCTGCCTGAGACCGACCACTCAAGTAGCTGAAGATCAAACGAGCAGCATGAATACTAAAATTAAATTTCAAGATCAATGGAATTGAAAGCCTTAGAAAAATCAAAGAATACAAGTGTAGTGAAATTATCATCATCTAATGCGATTGTAATGACATTAGTTATTTGTATGAGGTAGTCATACAGTGTTATGATTGGCTCTAAATTCTGTTTGGTAATCATATAACAATCCATTGGTCACAACGTAACCTTAGGTTCCCAAAAGTACCCGACCTTACAAAGAAAACACAAAAAAATTGGGAAAATAAATCTTTATTTCTCTACACAATCTCCCTTTATCTCGATACACTTTTCCCAGCGGTGTTCAATAGCTTCGATACCCCGTTTATAGTGGGAATCGTCGAGCTCTTCAAAATAACCATCAACCGTAGACTCCACCTCGTTATTGTTGGTAAATCTTTTACCACCTAGCCATTTTTAGGTTCGGTAACAGAATATAATCCAAAAGGGCTAAATCTTGCGAATAAACTGAGTGAGGAAGCAATTCGAACTAGACCTCATTGATTTTGGCTATGGAAACTACGCACGTTTGCACTGGTGCATTGCCTTGATGGAACGAACAAAACATTCTTTTTCGGCAAATGCTATTGTTTTTGCGTGATTTCATCACTCAAACGCTGCAATAAGTTCGCGTGATACTTGCCGGTTATTGCTTTCCCTTTCTGAATATAATCAATGAAAATTATCCCTTGCCATCCCCAAAAACTGACGGCATGACCTTGCCGGCAGATGGAACTGTCTTTGCTTTCTTTGGGGCCGATTCTCCCTCTTGAGTCCATTGTTTTGACTGTTGCTTCGTCTCTGGTGTGAAGTGATGGATTCATGTGGAAGCCATGGTTATGAATCGATACAAAAACTCGGCTTTATTCCTGTGAAACTTCGCCAAACATTCAATTGAAGCATGCTCACGATGCTGTTTTTGTTCCATTGCGAGTAAGCGCGACACCTATCTTGCACACATCTTTGATGGTATACTGTTCCACATTCGCACAGTACGGAATAAAAAAGCAACACGGAATTTTACTGTACGGCCGAAGGTAACTTTAACGGTAAAAGGATATGCGCGCTTTGCAGCGCGAGTAGTGTATGCCGAAATCATTCTACAAGGGATCGGACTAGATATTTCATCGGAACATTGACCATGCATATAGCGACAATGGTGCGAAAGGCATCCAACATGTCAAAATTTTCGGTCAATATTCGATGTATAGCACTTTTCGAAACGCATACCATGTCTGCAACCTCGCACTTTCCGTCGACGGTCATCCAGTACCATTTTGTGAATTTTTGCACCATTTCTGGCATAGTCACTTCTTTTGGTCGACCACTGAGATGTTCATCTTGGCAGCATCTAGTTCCGCTTATATATTGGTTGAACTGAGGCAAAACCCTCAAGAATACTTCCCAAGCCATGAAACAGAAATCTGTATGCGTGCGTTGGGAGGCCGTTCACTAATATCCTTACAGGAAAATAGTCTTCTGGTAATTTAAAGCTCGGTTCCTTACCTTCCCAAACTTAGTATATAGTTACCTTACTTAACAAAATTATAAAATAGTTTTTATTTAAAAGTAACCTCACCATTTTACGATCAATGAGGCAGCTACATTCTATTTCATCAGACCACGGCATGCTATGATGGCACAGCGGCATAGAGCGGCTGAGAGTTTTTGTTTAGGAATCATAGTCATTTGGTTAAGATACATTTTTTTAAAAAATTTTGTTAGGAAAGGTATAAAATTTTTATTTCGGGTCGGAAGATAAGAAAGCAAGCCTAAGATTACCAGAAGATCATTCTCCTGTATGAATAGTAGTTTTAGACGCCATTCCAATCATACTTTTAGAAATCTTCCATAAAAACACTGCAAATATGTTATAATGTTAGAACTCCGTTGGGGCTCTTATATGGTTGTGAGGGAGTCTGTTTCATGGCTTGTGAAGTATACTCGAGGGTTTTTGAGTGAGGCCCTTTAAATATAAATATTGTATAACATATCGATAACCATTTTTTTCCATTTTTAAAAATACACGTAGAGCACTCAGTATTTATGGCTGCCAAATAAATACTAAACAACGTAACGTCGTCAAACTTCAAACTTAAGCTTTCTAATATTATCATTAGTTTCAAACAACAATCGCCATCTATGTGTCAGGTGGGGTACTTCTGGGACTACCCTCGTAGTTGCTCGGTCGGGTTGTTTTCTCGGGCGGTAGCAATACTTCGAAATTTGACTCTGGGTAGTTTAGGTGGTGTAAGGGGTCCAAATGACAACATCTGCCTTTGAATACAATTTATGACCCTATTGCTTGCGTCCCTATTATAAATGTAAAATGAAAAGGCAAGATTAGTGTAATTTGTATAGAATGCCTAAATCTAACTGAGTAGTGTGACGGGATGGCTTTCCGTTGTACACGTGCTAACTAGTTGCTTCCATTGTTCACGTCCTACGACTAGTCTTCCGTTGTGGTGACACGATATCTTTCCGATACACACGTACTGACTACTGAATTCCGTTGTTCACGTACTACCACTAGCTCCCCATTTTTTACGTACTGGCTTATAAGATGGCTTTCCGTTGCACACGTACCAACTAAAGGCTTCCGTTTGATACACGTACAACCAATAGTCTTTCGTTTCTCTCGTATAAGCTTGCAAGCAGGGCTTGGAGGCAAAGACGGATTTTCTCGGCTTCCCAGATAAGCCAGTTCAACTTTCTAGAAATTTGGATAGGATATTCGGGTGGAAAGTTAATATATGCCTACTTATATTATAGATTCAAAAAATAACTACGAATTATAAGCAAAGGAAAATTTCATATGGAAAAACTTCATAAATAGTTCTACAAATGTCTAGGCATATACTGGTTCGTTACATAGTTAATTAGATATTATTTCTAAACATTTAATTAACCTTCCTTTTTTTTTAATCATAATTAACTTACATAAATAAATTTTTTCTCTCTTAATAGATTGAATTAGATTAGATTTTGCCTTATGTTGAAGTCGAGTAGCACACATATCAGCGATGTTAAGTTTTTCCTACATAATTTCTTTATAAGTGGGATCCTCTTGAATTCATCAATTTCGGCTCTGGGTATTGCGTAAGGCGTTGATATGAGCTTTTCTGGCTTTAGCAGGGTGGGTTCCCACATTTTTTAAACAGAAGAAGAGAGAACTTAACATTTGCTATTTATATGCTCGAAGCCTTAGGAACAAGATTGATGAGTTTAAGGTAATCTTTAATGATTCAAAATTACATGCAATATGTGTCAGTGAAAGTTGGTTGAACAATAATGTCTTAACAGCTTCAGTCAGTTTACTCTGATTTAAGTGGTATGGTCGAGACAGGGCGTGTGGGTTGTGGGTGGGTTCGAGCTTGATATTAGAGATTTCCTCAGCTCAAATGTAGTTAAATTTTCTCGCACTGAAGGTATTGATTTTATCTGCGTCGAAATGTCAACCTGTACATAAATGTTTGACTGTATTCATGTACTGCCCTCCTAATCACTTTTCTGCAAATAATGACTAATGATTTTGAAAATGCATTATCCTCTCGCATTGCTATGAGGACATTATCGCCTGTGGAGATTTTAATGCTAATTCGAATGTACAAAATCTTACCAGAGGCATTTTTCTAGATTTACTGCTGTCGCTGGACTTATATAAGTGTTATAAATAACTTGTCCACTTACTTTAATGATTGATGAGATGCTCCATTAAGAATAGATAGATAGTAGGTATCTCGTGGTTCTCTCTCGAAATTAAGCATTTGATTGACAAGTGTGAGTTTCTATATCGTAGGTTTGTTCTCGCTAAGAATGCCATACACCGTGTTGCTTACAAGAGAACTCGAAATCCGGTTAACTCCAAAATTAAAGATTAAAGATATTTTGAAAAAAAAAACTCAAGGTTAATATTCTACCGAAAAAGCTGTTTAATAATCTAAAAAAAATATGGCGTTCATAAGAAGAACTGCTCCAATCACCTTTATCTGGATCCCGATATCCTGAATAATGCACAATCTTTAAACAGATCTACTTTTATAGCGACTGATGATTACACTCTTGATAGATTTAGTTTCTATGGTGTTCATCCAGAAAGATTTGCGATATACCTCCAAAATTTATAAAGAATCTTTTACTATAAATTTTGCACATCTTGAACACTTGCCTGACAAAATCCCTATTTCCTCGTGCCTGGAAATATGCTGTAGTATTATCTGTTTCGAAATCTTCTTCTCCCACTACTGCATCAGATTTCCGGTCTATTAGTATACTTTGCCACCTTTCTAAGGTGCTAGAAAGGCTAATTTGTGCTCAATTAGAGCAATACTTCATAAGCCATTCGATTTTCACGGAATGATAATCTGGATATCTGAAAAACCACAGTTGTGAGACCGCTCTCTTGAGGATTACAACGGACCTACGGCTGGCATTTGATTGACACGAAATTTCCTACTTATCTCTGTTGGCTTTTCGAAGACTTTCGCTAACCTTCAGGATATTTTACTTTTGGATACACTTTTGAGAGATTTAAGCTTAGTAGGGTTAGTATTAAAATAATTTACAATTTCCTATCAGAACGCACGTAACAAGTTATTGTCCTGACCGCTTTATCTGAAAATGCCACTGTAAAATCGGGTGTTCCTTAGGGCTCTGTATTGGCACCACTCTTATTTTGTTTATTTATCAATGACTTGCTGGAAGTAATTCAGAACTTGTACATTCCGATGCATGCAGATGATGTCCAGTTATCTTAGCCGGGCGGTCTCGTCGAGGACTGCTAGAAGCACAGTCCTCAACGAGACCGACCCAGATGATGTCTTATACCGCATTCATCATTTGGCAACCGTCTTGATTTAAATGTTATTAAATCAAATTACATGATTGTTGCATGATCTGGAGTCGATACATCAGATTTTCTCACCATTGCTCTTAACAATAACCGTCTTGTTCGAGTATATAAAACTAAAACTTTGGAATTATGTTTAACAATGGCATGTCTTGTTTCGATCACTCCAGCGCAGTCTTACATAAGGTTTATTGAACTCTTAGGAGGTTTTGGATCTTTGCCTTGCTCCTCCTGATCTTGACTAGGCTGAGACTAATGAAAGCCCTCGTTCTACTATTTTAGACTTATATACCCTCCCACGGATTTCTTTTGTTCCAACAAAACTATTATCGCGTTCATTGACTGTATAAGGTTTGTTTCCAGCTTGGGACGATATGATCATATCACTCCATATCACTGCTCATTAGTAGGATGTCCACTAGAGCTTTGTCTTTACTGTAGATTATTTTGCTTTCTTCATAAATTGATTCGGGTAAAGGAGCCTGCCTATTTAATGCATTTCGCTTGTTCCTTGCGCTCAACAAGACGTCTTGACATACTAATTTCTCGGCTAACTAGTCTGACTGGCGAACATTTCAAGCCTTCTGTCTATGGAATTCACTGTCCGCTGATTTTCAGGTGGGTTCAGAAGACATTTATTTCAGGGTTTAACCTCCAATAACTCTTCGTAGGTATGTGTGGACTCACTACAGTTTTATTTTCTATGAACATATCACTGACTTATGACAATGGACTGAGAGATTTGCTATTTCATGTGGCACAAATATTGTGTCTCTGTATATCACCGTTAGAGCACCCTTTAAAACTTTTACTATATAAAAAACAGATGATATTTTACACCCGAAAATCGAATTAAATAAAAAAATATATTTTATTATATCCAAGTGATATTTTAATTATTTAAACTCATTCCAACTTTAATTTTCAAAAGTTATTCTTAACTGAATCCTGCGTGTGGGCAAGTGAGACGGAGCATGGTAAACACTATCTTTACCTTATTCTTTCTACCGTGATTGCATCTGCAGCCAACATAAAAATACCAAATGACATAAGAAAACCTTTAGTAAGAAATATTTTGTGTTGGTATCTCCAACTCTGCCATAGGACGAAAGAAAAAATTGTAAAACTTGTGCCATTCTCTCCTATAGGAAAATGGCAATACGCTCAGCCCATTGTTATATGTCAGTGGTACATATGCTCTGCAGTCTTTCGTTTCTTCTCATTAATATTGTCATTTATTTACTGGGGTCTGATATTTTTATCACATTTCATTTTATGGTTATTATTTATTAATTTAATTTTAATTGTATTAAATAATATGTAGTTGTATTAATGTGCTAATTCGAGTAATTTTTCGTTATTGTACAACCTAAAATGATTATCTCTTAGGTCTTGTTGTACTCTGCCTTAACTACAGTAACGAAGGTCATAAATACAATCCAAATGCAACCGAATTACTTAAATAGCCGACTGCTTGTACAGAAGGTAGTTAGTCATCAGAGAGCAGTGAAAGAACTAGACCTCTCAAATAATCGTCCCGACATAAAGAAAGCCAGCGAAACATAACTCCAACCAGAGGAGTTCATCACGACCAATAGGCAAACAGTTAGCCTGACTATGAAAGTCAGTCAGTACCGATAATTTTATCACTTGCCTCCCAGCAGTCCGATATATCGCATTGCTCGAACCCAGTCCTTTCCGCCTAATCGTGTTGGTCCTTTTGAAGGCAAGCACACACGTCTTGGCCCAATAATTAATGAGCGCATGCATCATTTCCTTCCCCGTAGTACCACCCGTGTTGACCATTTTGACGGCAAGCGCACGTTAATCGGGTTGATTTGATGAAGTGGTGAACGCATGCTCTTACTCCACCCCTCCCCCCCCCCCCCCCCGCCCCATACGGTAGAAATAGTGAGTATACGCGAGTGAGTAAGTCAGTGTGTAATATAAGAACCATAAATTATTTATAATAAGTAATCGTCAGTAGTAAGTTGAATTAGAACAGCGCTCTGACTCACGAAACGTCGGAAAAATGGCCCTGGATAGTCTACTAACTGCCCACATAACAAACGTTACAATTGTATCGTATTAAGTATTTGTAGCTAAGGAAAAATTCCTTACACTGTTTTCAACCAATCCTACAAGTAATGTAAATGCAGTAAAAAACAAATAGAATTTAGTGGAAAAAAACTTTTCCAATCGAAAAATTTCAAAAAAAAAAAATTTCTATGCAAAAGACGTTTCGTAATAGCAGAAACCGTATTACTCATCAGTACGGCTTGGCTCCTGCTTGCCGTACACGCTAGGCTGACTTCACATATGCACTTAAAATAATTTTTAAGTGTAAATTATTTACGAGGTGAAATACTACGTATTTACTTGACTGCCTAGCAATATTAGCCTTCTGCGGGACCAGCATTTCATAGAGAGTTTTGCCATGAAATAAATTCATAGCGAATTTAGTCTATATGAAATTGATTGAGTTTGCTGCCAAATCTACTTAGCTATGAACTGTGGCGTATACGGCAAACAGAAGCCAAGCCGTACTGATGAGTAATACGGTTCCTGCTATTACGAAACCTCCGCTTTTGCATAGAAATTTCTTTTTTAAATGAGTTTTTTTCCACACAATTCTCGAGCTGCGAATTTGGCAGGAAACTCAGTTAATTTCATATTGACTAAATTCGCTATGAATTTATTTCATGTCAAAACTCTCTACAAATTGAATTTCACTATACCTACGTGTTCACCATTCCTGTTTTTTTTTGCATATATATTTTATGAAAACAAATTCGCAATGTAATTAACGAAAATCACCTAGTCACCGTGAATTTTTCTGCTTACTCATGAAGAAAACAAAAACATTCAATTTTGCATAGGGGTCAAAGGGCATTGAGTTTGCAATTTAGTTTAAGGCTGTTAGTAGAGAGATGGATATAAATGGAGTGTACATATCAACCGGTGGGGGGGGGGGGGGATGGACGGCGTTAGATTTAAAAATTACAAAAATTGGCAGAAATGGTTATATTAGACTTGGACGACCGATTTTCTGGAAATTTGGTCAATCGTGGCAGTTCTGACAGAATTTCAAAAAATAAAAATTTGGTAAAATACAATGTTTATAGACGGATAACATTAAGCGGAAACCATTTGTCTCGATGTGGAAAATGCAGAAATATTATTTTCTGCCAAAATCGATCTATTGGAATTGATGAAATGTATAACTGTATCCACTAAGTACATGAGTCTATTCCCATACATTAAAATTTAATTGCTATCTTTTCCTAACTTATAAACACATTCATGTTAGATTTGCAGATTTTGTGCTAGGATTGTCCAATTTGGTAGAAAATCGATTTTCAATAAGTTAGCAACTGCATGAAGATAGTGGCATAATTGTAGCACATTTAGCCCAATTTAGCACATATTTTTTTTTTTTAATTTTCAAAAGATAACAATACCAAAATGGCTGATCTTGGGAACAAAAGATTATTTTTCTATCAATCTCGAGTACGTAATTTACCATCATACCAAGTTTCGCATTAAAATTAAAATTTTTGAACAGATTTTTTGAAATTCGGTTCGTACAATACTGCCACAATCACCGGATTAGTACAAATTTGGTTTTCAATAGCTTTTAGGTCATTCAGGTGTAATGTAACCATTTCTGCAATGGATATCACGTTTTTTGAATTTTTATAATTTTTAAATCTGACACGATTAATAGGAATACTTCAATTACAAGAACAAGTTTAGAGCGGAGTATATTCTATCAAAAAAGTCTTGACTCATCCATGGACATCACCAGATCCATTATTGCCACTCATTTCTCCACCTACATGAGAACTAGCAGAATTTTGAATTTGAGAGTAAGGCGTTAGAATACTCTAAAATAAGTGATACGAATTATCTTAAATTGCGAAATTGAAACTAAAAAACTTCTATTACGCCTTCAATAAAAATATTAAATTTAAAAATTTCCATTTAAGATTTCAGTGAACTTTAATCAATTGAATAAAAAAAAGTTCGAAATCAAGAAATTTGTGCTTGAACAGTTCAAGATAAAACCAGAAAAACCTTTTTATAACTTCTGCAGGCATTAAAATGTGGGTAGAGTAATGGATAACACATAAGCTATGCTAATTCTATGGGTATGGGTTCGAACTCCGCCGACAACCACAATTGCTTCAGGCACTCTGCTGACAAAAGATTCTTATACATAAAATCCATTAGGATGTTGTAATGTGTGAGAGATAGATGGGTATTTGATAGAAGAACATATGAATCTCTCCATTTGCCAAATAACATACAATCGATTTAGGAGAGTTCAAGAGAAAAAACAAGGCTTTTAGATACTATGCCAATTGAGTTAAACTAATTTTGTTTGTAGCACATACTAGCATAGATGGCACAAGAACTAGATGTCACATGCAGTACCAAAAAAGTATATAAAATTTATATGGCTGGGTGGTCCATTCCGGAATGGACCACAACATTTGAAATGATGTATATGTCGAGTGATTCATATTTTTTTGGTATCTGAAGTGTTAAGGAAGTCGATCAAATGTATACAAAACTGCTATTATAAAAACATTTGCTTTCGGCACGCTCTAAAACATGTTCTGATCCATTCCAGGATGCACCACCCATTTCACAATCTGTATACTCTGCTCCTGTATGGCATGCGACATCTAGTTCCTGTGTCATCTATGATACTACACAAAATATATGTACAAAATGATTTAAATTAAAATTACCTCGTCAGCAATTATAGAAATCTTTATTTTTTCCTTTAAATTTCTGGCAACCGTTTCGCGGTGCATCTCATCAATTGGTTTATTTTTTAACAAATTTAATAGTTTTTTATTTCGAGACATGGATCCCAAAACTGGAGGTCAAGGCGACGTGTCGTGTAAAACTGCTAGAGATAAAATACTGCTGACCTTTCTATCCTCTTAATGAAGCGCATCAGGTTCATGTGAGTTAAGCTGATCCGTATATAGAAGGACAGAGACAAGAGTATCCACCCTGCACCGGGCAAAGGCCAGACAAGTGCACAGAAAGTGTTCAGTTGTCTCTTTTTCTAGGTTGGGCAGACACTCAGGACAGAGCTGTCACCTATTCCCATCTTTGTAAGATGCGGAATTTCTCTGACTTTCTCTTGAGGCTCGGAAGGAATCAATGCAGACTGTGGTTGGCATCATCACTGGCCACAGCTCGCTTCACGTTCCTCTAGGTTAGGTTAGGTTAGGTTAGAGTGGCGGCCATCGCGTGGCGATCTCGGCGATGAGCCTCACTTAGACCATTTGCGGTCCATTGTTATACCACCTCACGCACATCTAACAAGGATAAGAGTTGTTGACAGCTCTGAATGTCAATATTGCCTGGAAGGAGAACCTAAGACATCCGAACACTTTATGTCTGCTTCTCCGGCCTTTGCCCAAAGTAGGCTGGATGCGATTGGGTCTGCCTTCCTGTCTGTAGATGAACTGAAAAACTTACCTCACTTAAACCTGATGCACTTCCTTAAAATGAAGGTTTTGGTGAGAAGATGTTTAGTAAGTTAGTAAAGTGGGCCACTTTCGCCTCCATGCTTGGGATATTTCGTTCTCCTTCCTTATAAAAAAAGAAAAGAGATAGCGTGAAGTATACTTTACTGTACTAATAACGACTACGGTTCTGCATTGTTTTCTTCATGACTTTCTGAAAGGCATATCCGTTTCCTTGGTTTCCATGTCAAGGGCTATCTTCACTGCCTTTGCAATGGGGAGTACTTCAGTCTGGAATATAGTTTATGTAAGGAATCCAATCCAATATTGGGTACAAGAAAATAAAAACCGGCCCAGCCCTCTCTTTTATGAGGAAGCCGTTGGTCAGTGAAATTTGTTTAGAACGGACTAAGGAAGGTCGTATAGATCTTTCAGAAAACCTCAGAGAGTATCGGTTGCCAAATCGTAGTTCCGTACCATCGTATCAAATGGTATGCAGGCCAGCGGGTTTTTCCGCTTCAGTAAATGAGCAATGGGAAGAGCCATTCCAGCCGTATTTTTAACATATCCATGAGCGCAAGCTATACACAGCCCTTTTGGGATTTACCCGTATGGCAAGATTCAGGTGTGGCAGCTCCAAAGTCGACATTCAAATTAATCTTTAGCCACCAAATAACGACTATTAAGAAAGCTGTATACAATTACTGCAGGGAAAGTCCGCCTTTTTCTGTAACAAAAGTGTTGATTTAGTTAGTGACCTTGAAAAGTATCTGTTTTCGTTGTGACGACTATAGAAGCTTGTAAAACTCTTTACCACATAGGCCGAAGTTGTTTCTGAGGAGGAATGAGATAAGGTTACTCAATACAGTTTTTACCCTTGTGCAAATCTTGTTTACGTATTTTTTGTTAAACATTACAACAAAGTCACATCACTTCTCCGCCTACCTACCCTCGCAATTAATCTTACTAAACTTCTTAGAGATACAGAAAAACATTGTCGCATTTCTTTGAATGTCGTTTTTCTTTTTGCTATACCACCAATGAATAGTGTTACAAAAAAAGACAAAAACACAAGCATTAGTCAAATCACATCCATATACGTCTCCGCTTGGACATTATTGATCTGAGTCATTAGTGTAAAATAGCTGCCCAACAGAGCGTAAGATGAATTCTCTTTGACCCGCTGGAGCAACGATCCAGAAATGACTACAATGAACTTAGCTTCAGTGTGCGAAATTTAGATTTTCAAATTTATCAACCCCTGCACATGGCATCAAGCAATAAATTGGGTACCTTGGCAACTGATGCTACCTAAATGGACCGAAAGATGACAAATTTTATTTCTGCGGTCGAGTGAACCTTTTCTGGGTTGAATTTTTGTTCGCTTACTTACTGCTTAATACTTTTTTTTTTTATCAAAGGTCAAGGAAATTCCAGATTTTGCGATACGAGCATTGCCTGGGTTCATTGCACACGAAACGTATATTGAACGATAAATGTCTCTCTTGTGGTCCAGTTAAAGGGATTTGTATTGGTGGAGTGTAGTCATACATATTGGAGCTTTTTGCACGAGAGGGTATTTGTAATACCTATGTATACTTACATGCACCACTTTATGCAATTTTATTGTTTTTAATTTTAGTATTAAAGTGACATGCATGCACTACAACATCACGACCCAAATGTAACAGTAGAGGATAAGGAGGTCTGGTCTTTTCTGACCATAACTTCTGGACGATATGTCGGACTCGAAAATGAGGCCAGATGCTGTTTAGTGCTGTGATTTAAAGTGACTATGTTGTCTATCATTGAATATATAAGGAGGGACTTTATTTATTCAGATATGGCACTTTTTTATAAGACCTTTAAGAGAGCTCTCAAGAAAAAACAAACTCTACTTTACTTTACTCATAGTCAGCAATTAAAATTAACATCTTCCACTGTAGTCTCGGCTAATGTGTCCATTGGAGCGGCTTCTTATACATATACAGGATATCCAAAAAAATAGCGATATTCGAAAGCCTGGAGGTAGAGCATCTCTCGGGAAACACAAATCACCCCTATATATGTTCTACAATTTTTTGTAGTTTTCGAGTTATGATATTTTTTCGTAATTTTTCACCAAACTACTAATTCGAATATATTTTTGATCATAGTGACTTGAATAATTTAGATAAATTGCTGAATGAATTTAGCTGAATATTAGGCCTATCCAATGCAAAAAGATTTGATTCGGTAGCTCATACAATTTCGCCAAATGAAATTTTTGAATTGCATAAAGTTCAAAATAATAAAATGTACCAAAATCTTTGAGGATGATTTTAAAAATAAAGTCACGAAAGTTTTTTCACCCAAACCCATTGGCTATTTACCGTGTAAATTTTATTAAGATATCTCAATAGTATCATACCTAAAATTCAGTTCAAAACGTCTTCAATCTATTCGAACTGGGGAACTAGATTTTTCGCACCTTAGATGGGCTCTTTTAGGATGATAACTGGGGTGTATGTGACCCAAGTGCATATGAAATGGGTTTCCGGCGAAAAACCATCCCGAGAAAGTTTGCTCAATTAGAAAAAAAGGTACACTACCCGATAGTACTCGGCGAGACTATTAATTTGATATACAACATGCCATATTAGAACCACCGCCACCCCCGGAAGGTCCTACCCCCTCCACCCAAAAAGTATCCATAGAAAAAAAATTCTTGTACGAATTGTAGCTGGTAATGATCATAACTAGAAAACCAGAAAAAATGGGGCTCCAGATTTCCGATTATCACTATTTTTTGGGACAACCTGTATAGAACTGAGTAGAGTAAATAAGGTTCAGAGTATCGGATTGAAGCAGTTTACTGTTCCACCTGTGCTCCTCTCCCGGTGGAGGAAAAATTTCCCCAGCAAATCGCTGACTGCTCCACTCTCGACCTGAATGGAAAATTGGTGGTTTATGTATGTGTGCATATTTATATTGCAAACCTAGTGAACTATATTAATATTATTAGGTGAAATTTAATATTTCTTTTCACTACCGCTAGAATCAACTTCTCCGGATATTACTAGACTCCGGAATCTGCTCCACTCCGGAATTTGCTCCGTTCCAGCTCGAGCTGCTATGCAGCACTCCGGTATCAGATCCGTTTCGGAGCGTTCCGGAATAGCTGTAATCGTACCGATCCGACACCCTGACCTGGAGCGCTCCGGAGAGAATTCATCAAATCCGACGTATGTATAGTTTTTCTGCAATTACTGCTCCAGTCAATTGTTTCGGTTATTATTCCACTCCAGATTGAGTGGCTGCAGAACGCTCCGGAGTAGTTATAGTATATATAAAAGTGCAAAAACGCATAACGGGCTACATCTGGGTACAGAGTGTGATAGGAAATTTTAGTAGGAAGCTTTTGGGCTCCTTCAATCGTAAATCAAAAATTGGTGTTGACGACCTGGTTTTTGCAAAAACAAGTAGTTAAATAAAAAAAACGTGCTCAAATTCTGAAATTTTAATTTTCTTAACTTTAAAACGGATAAGAGGAGGAAAAAATGTATATACCATTGGAAAGGTCTAATGATTATCTATCTAACAACTTTTAAGTCATTATCATAGGGTCTAACGTGGAGAAGTTACAGGGTGATACTCTATATTGGATAATATCGATATTGACGCAATAAAGTTAACCATGCAAGGTCTATGGAGGGGGGGGGGGGGGTGTCTTAAGAGACAAAATATGCGAAAACTCCTGGAATATCCAACCCATTCTCAAGCTAGTCATATTGACGAATAAACATGTATACAATCTTAGTATATCCGCTACCCGCATAAGATTTCATTTTATGTCAGCATTAGTAAAAAAAATGATGAAACAACTCTAAAAACTTTTTGAATATCCTTCACCATATCTGCAACATGTTATGAACGTAAATAGCATTTATATTATAGTGACAATATGATACGGGCAGGATTACGGCAACTCTCTGGAAAGTATTTTAAAATATTCTGTGTTGGACAGGCAGCACAAATAAAAACAAAGCCCGCATCATATGATTGACATGCATTGAATTGCTATAAGAGAACAAGGATGTGTGAAAAGCTAAAGTTTAAATTGAACTTTCCGAGCTGATTCCAGAATTTCAACAATTTACCAAACTCTCCCACTGCGCGCTATTGCAGTGAGAATTATTGGAAGTTGGAAGTTAGGGGATAAATTATTATTTTCAAAGCAAGCACCATTGACAGATTTTCTACAAAGTGACAGCATTAAGTAAATGTTGAGCTTGAAAGTGAAAGGGAAATCGGATATGAATGCAAAAATTGATATATTTTAAAAGCGTTGACTTCGAGTGGTTTTCTTTAATATTGTATTCATAAAATTTGAGAACAGTCATAGTAGTGAACTGTCAAATTGAAGAAACTTTCCGTTTCAAGAACATGATATATGAACTGATATTCATATTTATTTTATTGCTGGTGTATTCACACAAGATTTATAAACTTTTATTGCACAATTGAAGAAGCGGACAACAAAAGAAAAGACATTAAACAATGTTCAAAACAAAATTAATTTCTTAATGACTCTTATATTTATTTATTTACCTGTCGTGTTGTTAGAACATACACGCAAATTTAAATTTAGTGAAACAGAAATGAATTCACTGGTAAATTTTGATAAGATCAGTGTCGACTCCCTTATCAAAACAAACACTATTTAATTCCCTTTAACTTTCAATAAACAGTTACACTTATTTTTTAGAATTTCCCATTATTAAAATCATGTTATGTATATAAGTTATTAGGTCAGAGATCGACACACACTAGAAAATACACTTATTGACAAAGATTTGAGTTTCAAGAATAGTTGTGTTGGGATAAAACTCAATATATAAGTTTTGGGTAAGAGAATTTTGGATCATACTGAAGAAGACTTATTGGCAGAAAGTTGAAATATAAGATCATGAAGAACGTAAAATAAATATAGAATAAAGTTAAGCTATGATAGTTAATAGATATGCACACGAAATGTATAATATGTTTGTATATATGTATATATAAGCAAACATATAATAAAATGGATATATGAATAATTAATAAAATGTTACAAGTGGCTAGTACTTACCGATCTAATACTTGGCACTTTGGGAATTGGCTGCTAATGTTAAGATTAAGACCCTTTGTTCTAACCATTAGTTAGAGCAATTCTTTATTCTCATCAAGACCAGAAATAAAAGATTTGTTGGTAAATGATTATCTCAGTCGAGACCCGAGATAATATTCTTTAAGTGAGTGGAGACCCGCCTTGGAAAACTCGTTTTTAAGTGTTATAAGACGAAGAAAATATAAAACTCGAATTATGAGTTTTAATTTTTTAATTCTTATAGTAGACGAAATATGTAAAACTCTGGCAAAGAGTTTTACTGTGCCCAAAAAATAAGGTGACATTTGAATTTAAACTGCGCGCGTCAAAGGAGTTGGCGAATTGGTTTCTTTTTTAGGTTGGTAGGACTGTCTTTGACATCACTGCCAAATCACACGTCAAAATATTCATTTGCGTTTGAGATACGCTTCGTTTTGTGAGCTGCTAAAAGTGAATTTCTCGTTTTTTGCGATGTCGAAAAGTGTTGAGCAAAGAATTTGCATTAAATTTTGTTTGTGGAATCAATTTTCTGCTGCGGATTCATTGAGGATGGTGCAGAAAGCCTTTGGTGATGAGACTATGTCGAAAAAAAATGTTTACAAGTGGTATAGTGAGTTCAAAGCAGGCCGTGAACGTGTCGAAGACATAGAGCGCCCTGGGCGACCATCAACCTGAACCGACGAATCTCACGTCCAAAAAATTAAAGATTTTGTGTTTGAAAACCATCGATTAACGATTAGGGACCTTGCTGATGATATTGGCATATCGAAAGGCTCAGTCAATACCATTTTGAAGGATGTTTTGGGCCTCAAACCCGTCAAATCTCGACTGGTACCGAAATCATTGAATTTTTTGGAAAAAAAGGCGTCGCGTTGAAGTGTGTGAAACAATGATTTCTGACTACATTGACAAGACGAAATGCATGATCACTGGAGACAAGACTTGGATCTATGCTTTCGACCCCGAAACGACCGACTAATCGAGCGAATATCGTGCCAAGGGTGTGCCGAGACCAAAAAACCGCGTCAAAGTCGCTCAAAAATCAAGGTGATGTTGACGGTTTTTTTCGATTATCGTGGTGTTGTGCATTCTGAGTTCCTTCCCCCGGGTCAAACAGTCAACAAGGAATATTATCTGAACGTTATGCGTCGTTTTCGTATCGCTATCCGCCAAAAGAGGCCGGAATTGTGGTTTTTGCACCACGATAATGCACCGTCTCACACTGCACTCGTTCTTCGTGACCATTTCACCAAAAACTCGACTCATATCGTTCCACAACCACCGTATTCACCTGATTTGACGCCGTGCGACTTCTGGCTGTTCAGCAAGCTCAAAATACCGCTCCGAGGACACCGTTTTGAGACGATAGAGCAGATTCAAGCCGCCGCGCCGCGAGAAAGGAGCTGAAGGCCATCCCTGAAATCGACTTTTTCAACTGTTTCGAAGATTGGAAAATCCGTTGGCATAAGTGCATTGCATCGGGAGGGGATTACTTTGAAGGCGATGAAATTGATTTGATAGAATAAATAAAGAATTTTCAATATAAATTCAATGTCACCTTATATTTTGGACACAGAGCATATCGCTGTAAAATAATATAAGTATTTTTTTTTAACAGTTAAAATTGAAATATAAAAAATATGTCTTACAATAACAGTTAGGATTGGATTTATATATTAAAAAAATTCGAAATTTTCTTTATTTCAACGTAGGCAGCTAGTCTAAGTACTGTACATAGACCCCGTTGTGTACTACGCTACTTCCTAGAAAACTTTATGAAAAGAGTTTTTTCGGTTACAAAAAAATAATAACAGTTATTTACGGTCCCTGAAATTTAAGGTAGTACATTTGTTGGGCTAATAATTTTCTCTTTCAATTTTTTATACGATTTTTCAGCATCCTTATTCCAAACAAATTCTTTTCCTTTCCTCAGAGTTTATTTTATGGAGCTAGCTTGCTTGCGTAATTCGGAAAAAATTTTAGTAATAATTTTCGGACCCGAGAAATGTTTGTAGTTCCGAGACATTTCCTGATCTTTTACTTTTTACAAAAGCTTCTATCTTACATTGTATTGGCCGTATTTCATTTCTTTCAAATAATATGTCCAAGGGTATGGGCGCGTAATCTACGTAATTTAATTTGCGTCGTTCTTTACGTGTAGAGAACTATGTAATCTACATGGCCTTTAGTCTACGTAGACAAGCAAATTACGTAAAAGATGATGAAACTAAGGAAAATCATAGGAAAAATTAAGTTACAAGGTTAAAATATAACATATTTTTATTTTATTATATTATTAATAAAAGGAAATTTTTCATTGTCTTGAATTTTCATCAACATCATCCAGCCAATCGAAATGAATAATACATGTTCAATTTTTTTCTTTGAACGCTCGAAAGTTAACCTATTCCGTATAGGAGAATGCACGTGTGTCCAATTTGAAAATATTCTCTCAATTTGAACTGTTGAAGCAGATAAATTCATAAGCCGTTTGGCTAAGAATGACAATTGTGGGTGCTTAATTTCTGCTATGTTCCAGAATACTAAAGGATTCATCTCTCCCTTATCATACAAATCCTTAAAAAATTCTCTTGAATTTCTATAAGCATCCCAGTCTTCGATTCCTTTTGAATTAAGATGCTTAAAAAAAAAGTTGTTAATTTTGTCCATGTATTCACTTTTAAGTTTTTTGCTGTCGTAAAATGGATGTAGATAAAATGCAGTCAATGCATTAAAGGCCATCTTCTAATTTATCATTAAACCTTTCAGGTAATTCTAACTTTAACCAAATATCCACGGCATCAGCTAAAGAATAGTCTTTCCTTTGGCAGGTATTTATTAAATGACATATTGGGTTAAATATTTTTATTGCTTCATTTACACCTTCAATAAATTCTTCTTCAAACAGCAGATTTGCATTAGATAGTTTAAGCTTTTTCAAATTTCTATCAACAGCACAAAGCTGGATTGTAAATTATAAATGAAATTAGCATAACAATCTCTATGTGAGCACGAACGCGTTTCACATGGTAATTTTACACGATGCCCTCCCTTATTAATAATGGCCCTTTCCAGTTCTGATTGCTGAAATTATTTTTGAATAGAAATTATTTTTATATTGAGATCCTTATACACGACATCTTTTGCCAACAAGTTTGCTGTATGGCTGTTGCATGTACAATACCAAACTACATGATTAGATAGCCTTCCCATTTTCATCATAGTACTAGCGTTGTCTGAAACTACTGCATAAATTTCTCTGTAGAATATTTGTCGTTTGCTATATCTATTGAATCGTATACTATATCAGCTAACTTTTCAGAATTTTCTACCTCTCCCGAAAGATCCCATGCATTAATAAATGCTTGTTCTCCACTGGCATTGTGGATCATTCCTTGATGCGTTTTTCTATCCATCAATTAATAACACGGACTCCTATCCGATGGTTTTCCTATTAGACGCGATATAATTTTCATACGTTTTGTCGAGAAGAATTGAAGATAATAATTTTCTGCTGAATATACAAATTTCATAAATACCGTTATTTATTTCAAAAACTTTTGTGTGTAAAAAAAATTAAAATTTTGGAAACATTTGAGAATAATTTAAAGATGCTTACTTAAAAAATACAGAGTAATACACTTCTCGGCAGCTACTATTCTTGGATATTTAATAAGCCAACAATAACCAAAATCTATAGGGTGGTTCAAAAGTTATACTCATTTATTCTCACGAATATTGGCGAAATCTTCAACTGGCCACAACTCCTAAAGGAAGATTTCTAAGGGGGGGGGGGGGGTATGTGGAACAATTTTTTGATCAGCTGACCTCAAGGAATCGCGTGGTATACCTGAAGGTATCTTGTTCTGAATCACCCTGTATATAAGAAAAACAAACATTGAGAAAAAAAAAATAATAATAAAAATTTGAGAAACTGAATCGATGATAAGTTCAAACTTCATGATTTGATCATGCATCCCCGCATTAACTGTTTTTGGAAGCGGTAGACGCCGCATATGCAAGCGTATGTAATTGCTTTAAGTCACGTACTTTAGTAGGGCGATCATTTTTCACAAATTTTATATAAACGAATCCATTATCAGATTAGTTGATTGCACATTAGTAATTCCTGTAAATTGATTTGGAAAAACAATTAAGTAATTAATAAAATTGTAAGTGCTAATTAGTTGCAATTTCTTATTGGAATTAGTTGATTTGACCTTAGTTGTTTTGGAAAATACTTTGAATGTAGCTTCTAATTCAATTGGTTCACTTAACAAAGGTTTGATGTTCAATTAAGTAATCATATTTCAGAAAACGTATTAGTAAAATCAACTAACATTATAAAAGTGTTAGTTAGGTTTTAAAAATATGATTCGTTATATTAGCGAATTTATGCAATCATTAAGTTCAACAAATAAATTGATAGATTTTTTTAATATGATGAAACATCACAATTTTCTAAATTGACGAATTACATTAGTTGATATGAATAGTATAACGCGTCCATAAGTCTTACTGAGTTTATCAGTTCGTTGGTAATGCTTATTGCTAATAAAGAAAAAATGGATTGGACACCCACGTATAATATTTACATACACAGTAAAAAATAATTCCCTAAAGTGAGTGGCAACAATTTGTGTCACACAGGTTAGGCATTTGTCGATAAGATTAGGGAAAGCTCCACCTTGGAAAACTATGATTAGGTTTTTATCCCTAAAATGTAGGTATATGACTTGTTTTCAAGAACAATGTGTGAATTATATAAACGAAAATATATTTCCATAAAAAATGTAGCATAATACCTAATTCGTTGAATGTTCTCTTCCTTATATCCAAGAGAGCTTAGCATTTCGGGCATTTTACGTACTTTATAGGTTCTTTGGCGCCAGATACCTAAATTCATTGAATGTTCCATTAATTTGAGGAAATTAAACTGATTTTGCCTTTCTATCAGAGAAAATTACATTAATTTTTAGGGAAAAACGTGTTTTAAACGCTTTGATTTAAAGAGTTAAAATTCTGTATATGGCATTTTTGAAAAATAATTTAATTTTAAAAATGGAATAAATTTTGAAACCCGTGGTTTTGTCATGCAAAAATTACAATATTTTAAGTGTACTGGAAAAACATTTAGCGCCAATTTTCTCTTGTATTGAGAAATTACCTGCGAAATTAATTATAACAATTTTTACTGTCATTTACAATCATTTACTTCATCGTTCTAGAAACTTATGCGTAAAACCATTAATTTAAACCAATACATTTGTTGAATCGACAAGTCTAAAATTCTTTGAGAAATCTTTTTTCAATATCAATTTCGCTTGGACATTTTAAAACTCAATTCGTAATTTCGACTTATACTTTCGTGAAATCAACAAATCAGAAAATTTTGTCTCATATAATTCATACTCAGAACTTATACTGAGTGTATATATGGGGTTTGCTTAATATTTTCTTCAGTATATACAGCAGGCAGAAACTCTCAGTCGTACTCTTGAGTACCTATTAATAGAGTTCCTGGCCATACGAAACGCTTTTTTTTCTTTTTTAAAATTATTATTAACCTATTGCGGGCAGATAAATCATATAAAAATAAAAATAATTAAATTCAAAGTATTTTATTATTATAATTAATTAAAACATTAGTTGAACTTTCCAATTTTATTGTATGTTTTAACAAATTCGATTAGTTGATTACTAATGTGTTCAAAATAATGTTTCAGTTATTTCAAAAATGCGATATTGAAAATCAACCAAACAATTCATTCATTTTGTGAATTAAATTTGCTGAAAGAGCAATATTTAATTAGTTGATTGTTCTAATAGTTGCTTCTAAAGAATGAATTAAACAACGACTATTTCAGCTAATATTCCTATTCTTTCGTAACTCATTATGTAAAAATTAGTTAATTTAACAAAAATATAAGTTAAAAAAACAAAAGATTCTCAGATACGCAATTCTGAAAGATTATCAAAGCTAACTAAGCCAATAGTTGAATTCACAAATGTTATGACTAAACAAGATTAGCTAAATCAACTAATGCCAATAAGTTTTCTTAACGAATATGATTCGTAAGCTGAAAATCAACTGATATTATTTGTTGATGAAACAAATTCATTGGCGTAAAGCAACTAATCTTTTTTTTTTTTCAGTGTACTGATTGCTTATACTGATGCACTAGGGTCATCTACTGGCATATGTAGATAAGTCTGATGTAAGTCTTTAACACCGCTAATCCTTCGATCCTCGACTTGGTTCTCGTTACCGACAAAGGTGAAGTCAACTTACAAGATCAGATTAGCCCTTTTAGTACAATTGACCATGATGATATTTTGTTCCTTGACTACAGATTTACATTGGATTTGAGTCCCGCTCGTAATAGCTTCACATATCGTGATTACAAGCATATTGATGAAAACGCGTTTATCATGAGTGTCATCTGTAGATGACCAATTTTCTATCCTTAGTTCTCTCATCATGTACCTATTTGAAAAATATATTCCCGTAAAAACGATGAACGTAGTATCTACCAATGAGTGTCCATGGTTTTTGCCTAGTATGCGATCTTTAATTACAGAGCGAGAATTCTTGTATCAGCGATATAGGTGCCTTAGATCTGATGCATCTCAGATGCTGTATACAGCTGCGCGCAACAGAGTCAATACTGCCATTCAGTCTGCGAAATGACAAAACTATAGCTTTAAGTTCAATGAGGCTCCATTGTGGCGTAATCTACGCCAAACCGGAGTATTTGGTAAGGATAAAGCTGATTCCAATTTTGACCCAGATGAACTCAACGTACACTTCACTTCTATCAGCAGGACTTCCTCCCATTTACATTTCCCGAACTCGAATCTAATTAGTAATCTGAATAGTGCACGGGTACTTGCTCATAATTTTATTTCCGTGGGGTCGAAACTGATGCACTTGTTTCCGCCATTTTCTCTATCAAATCAGATTCTATTGGTCCTGACAGTGTACCGCCGCGTTTTATCAAATTACTGTTACCCTTTATTAGTAAGTACTTTCTTCACATCGTCAACTGTTGCCTCATATTCTCCAGTTTCCCGAGTAACTGGAAGTCAGCTATAGTTCTACCTATACCCAATAAATCATCTCCAGAATTCCCCGCTGATTTTCGGCCAATAAGCATATTATTCTTCTTGTTGAAGGTACTAGAAAAGATTATGCACAGGCAAATACTTGAGTACGTGGAAACCAATAATCTTCTAACACGTTGGCAATGTGGCTTGCATTCGTCGCACAGCTGTGAGACCTCGGTATTGAAAGTAACCTCTGACATCAGAATCTCCATGGATAGGCAAAATTTTCTTGTGTTGGCACTACCAGATTTTTCGAAGGCTTTTGACAGTGCAGATCATCATATCCTCCTCCATAAGCTATGCAACTCTTTTAGTTTTAGCGTAGGGTCACCTTGTGCCGTGTAGTCAGTTCCTTAAGGCCAGTCTTGCATAACTGCACCAATTGCACGCGGTCTAAGATGAGAAATAGTTAGTTTGAAGGCACACTCATATCTGCTTCTTCTGTTATGTAATGTCTGACACTAATCAAATCCAGGCATCTAAGTGACTTCTTTCTCAACAATTACAAGGGAATCTCCAAGCTAAAGATTAGCGACATTGTCCATTTGTAGAATTCCACAGATTGGACTTATCGAACAACTTACAATCTGATCATATGAACTAGGTATGATAGCAAAACTGCACTTATGCGTCCAAGTGATGCATAGTCGAGAAACGAGATTATCTATCAAGGCTTCTATAAAATCCTGCCTGGGTAGATGTAATATGTTACCATAACCATAAATCTTAATTCAATGCTTGCCCCAATAATACAATCCTGTTCAATTGTGTCCAGATGATTTCTATATCCTTTTGAAATAAATTCGGGTTCCAATTTGTGAGCCTTTTAGCCTTTGTTAGAAGCTAGAAATGTATCGAGGGGTGGTTTCATTCCATGAATAACCTAACCAGGAAAAATATTTTCTATCACCCCATGTTTGTTTTTTTCATATTCGTTATATATTCAGTGTTGTCCTTTCCAAACTTCAATGTGTTTGTGTATAGTGTAGTGTACATCTTGGCTCTCATCTTCCTGTAAGATGTATCTTGTCCTAGAAGAATATATTTACCCCGTTGAACGATCCTTGAGGGAATAGCTTGACACTATATCCTCGACCTCGAAAGCAACGACTTCGTTTTTTACACTCTCTATTTTGTCACCACGGGTGTACATATAACACATATTTATAGAATGTACTGTTATTTTCTTCGTGATTTGTTAAATGCAAGGCTTTATTATGATGCTTGTTTTTTTCTTTTATTTTCAGGATTATATCCCCAGATTAAGTGGTGTTGGATTGTGTTTTGTAAACTTGGTCGATGATATGCATGAATACATGCGAGGCCTTTTTGTTATCATGTAAGTATATTGACGTATGCACGTGTGTTTGTCTTTGTTGTTCCCTGTTTTTTTTTTTTTTTTTTTTTGTAGAATTAAATAATAAATTTAACAACGAACGGGAACAAGGGACATATACTCGAAATTTGTCCCAAGGCTTTTATTTGTATTATGTGGAATATACGGCTGCTTACTTCGAATGGAGAAGTTTGTAGAATTCTGCTAAATTTTTCATTTGGCCTTACCTTTTTCTTGTATCCTTTAATGCAATAAAATGTACGTTTTGGTCCATGTCGAAGTATATTGAAGAATAATGTCGTTGGAAAGAAAAGAAAAATAAATAAATTGAAATGCTTGGGTTTTTTGGTATACCATGGAGGATATGTGCCCAGGAGATGGGCTGCTCCTACTGATTACTGTAGGTGACTCAAAACAGTTTTTTTTTTTTTTTAATATTATTAAAGTAAGCCTTAGGGATACTTTTGATGCATAACATAGCAAATCAGAAAGGAAATACGATAAGGGATTTGGAGACATAAGAACATAAGGAAATGTGCGTCTAGTGCCATCTGGCTATAAGACCCCTGTAGAATGTATATGCGAATTGAAATAGCAAACTATTTCTCATTGGTTTCCGGTGTAAATGGATAGATGTAGTCTGTTCAAAAACGTCCATGACCTGTTCATAGGAAACGTCAGCTTGAAATGGCTGAAATAAATTCTATAAACATTTCAGAGCACTGATTTGTATTTCGAAGCTTTCGTAGCAATAGGATTTCTCTCAATCAACGTAATTCAATTACTAACTTTACAGCGAAAAAAAGGGAATTAGGAAATTAAGGGTGTATCCATATTTTGGAAATTTTATTTATTATTGCTATGAAAACACCGTGTACAATATTTCAGCTCTCTATGTCGACGCGCTCCCAGACATTGTGCAAATATATAGCATGACATGAAATTTTTTAAATCCTGTAGAGTTGTTTCAGTTCCGGACATGGATGCAATTGATAGGCGCAAAAAGCAGAATATTTCGCTTTCAATGGAACATTCAATGAATTTAGATGTAGTACTATTACCTATTCCCTACATTTTAGGGAATATTCGATACATTTTTAGGAAAAAACAAACAAAAATGAATATGAAAAAAAAACTTTTGCGATCGAAAAATCTTAAAAAAAAGAAATGGGGCGTTTCGTAATAGCATGAGCCGTATTACTCATCAGTAGGCTTGATTCCTGCCTGCTGTATATGCCACAGTGTACAGCCAAGCTGACCTCATATATGCACTTAAAATAATTTTTAAGTATGAATTATATATGAGGTGAAATGAAAATTCCCTACATTTTAGGGATAAAGACCAAATCTATGTTTTCCATAGTGGAGATTTCCTTAATCTTATCGAAAAATACCTAAGCTCTGTGGCACTTTAGAGAAACAGTTTTTATTATTACAAATTGAAAGATTCACCGAAACTTTCAACGGATCAGGCCGCAGGATTTGTGGTAGAAGAATGTCTGAGTCGCGGTAGGTTTTGGACTTTAAAATCAGCTGCCAGGATGATTTAGGAAAATAGAGGTGAAGACAGATGATCTATATTATTGGAAATATTGTCAAATACTGATTCCGTGTCCGTGTCGACATCAGATATATTTGGGCTGCAATAAAGGTAGCAGAAATACCTGATGTGCCTGCCAACCTGTTGAAACTAATCCAGATGTAATTAAACTATGGATGGGTAGAAGGAAAATATTTAAGGCTGGTAAGGGCCACATCATTCTGCATATATATAGCGATTCCTCTATGTTGAGAAAAAAGAGGCACAAAGGTGTAACCAGAGACGTAATACTGATCAATATCAGCATCAAAAATGAACTTGGTTTTACGTAGTGCAAGAATTACTGGATTTTTTGAGTTAAGGTGGTAATATGTGGAAAAATAATTTTCTCTTAATCCACGAGTGTTGCAGAAATCTAAGATAAAATTTTGCATGCTCAAAAGCAAAACAAAACAAACATTCAATTTGATAGAAGAAGAAGAACGTTTCAGTACAATAAAAACGTCTAGGACTGATAGTTTTTACAATATACATAAAAAACCTAAATTTTTATATGGCAGCACGTAGAACGGGTTGTCCGAGTCAGTCCATTTTTGAAATTTTATTTACTGTTATTATGAAGACGCCATGTACTAAATGTCAGCTCTTTATAAGTAAACGTGTTCTCAGGCAGTGCTCAAATCCATAGTGAAAAATTAATTTTTTGTATGGCAACCCTATTAAGGAGTTGCTCGATTCGTCCTGTTTTCGAATTCAAATTTACGGACAGACACACAGACCGACATGCAAAAATCAAAATAACTTTCAATATTATGATTGATTGAATAACGAGGTATAGCATCCCAAGGGAATCCTCGAACGTAGGCCAATCCAATGCCCATTAATCGCTCTCCAGACCCGTGTGCAGTAGGTCATAAGTCCCAACCGGACGCTCTTAAATTTAAAGTATTTGCGTCCAACCCTTCTTGCCGGCGTCGTGCAACTCATCTTAGAAGTGTGAGCCAAGGAGTCTGTATCGTATTCCTGAGAGTGCCGGATGGTGACAAAGGAAGTGAGTCACCGTTTCGGATTCCTGTCCGCAACGCCTGCAGAATGTTCAACAAGTCTAATCCTGTGAATGTGACACCTGAGGGAAAATGAGAATGGATACTAGAGCTCTCAGGCTTGGCTTATTATGTCATAGGAGCTTATTAGTTTGGTTCAAAAATGGCCTCGACTTCTGCCTGAAAAAACCGTGGCGCGGTTTTCGAGGTGCATGACGATTTCAATTTTAGGCTCCCCTCAGAAAACTCCTCCTCCGATGTTTTCATCGGATTTGGAACAATCAGTGTAGATTGTAATAGGGTTTTTCAATGGTTGAAGCACGAAATGTGATTCCCATTCTACCCTGGATGGAATTCTAGATTCAAAATTTCTTTTCAGCATAGTCCCAAGAAGGTGATCGGTCCCTACCGCTGCCAGGTGCTATAGACTGCACGAATTCATAGATGGATTCATGTGGAACTATTCTTCCCGTGAAGCCAGCCAAGATTAAGATGCAGTCTTATCGCTGCAATCGACGTCCCCCGCTTAATATGTATTTACACCGTGTGTATGTTGAGGATAACCTCCTGAGCCCGGATACTAGTCGACTTAAGAGCGCCGCATGTGCTGAGGAGGCACAGTCTCTGAATCTTCTCCAATATCTTATGATGATTGGCGAAGTCCATTGCTTTCCATCATATCACAGATCCGTATATGAACATGATGACGCTAGTTTATATACATAGGATCGTCCCCGGTTTGAGTCCCCATATCTTTCCTAGAATTTTGCGACACATTGCGAAGACTCTAAGAGTCTTCATCGCTATGTCTTGGAGGTGTGGTTTAACAGGTTTAAACTATGGATGTTCCTTTTCATGGTGAAGAGGCATAAGTCAGTTTTCCGTAGATTGGTGCTCAGTCCGCAGTTTGTAGCCCAGTGCATGACTAATCGGATCGCGTTTTGCACCAGTTCACAGAAGTCGGATTTGTATCACCCGGTGACTAAGATCGTGAAGTCATCTGCGTAACATCCTGCTTTGTAACTCATACGGGTGAGTATTTCCAAGAGATCGTCCATGATGAGCACCCATAAAAGATTCGATAAGATACCGCTTTTCGGGGTGTCCCTATAAAGTCTTTTAACTCTGCTTGCCCCACCCATATCCGCAAAGACAGTTGTATTATACAACATGTGTGCGATCCAATATTTTAAAGATCGGTTCACTCCATGTTTTGTTAACATTTTAGTAAGCTTATGCAGAAAAACATTATTGAAGGCGCCTTCTACATCGATGAAGATAGTCAACGTAGATTGTTTAAAAAGGAAGCCCTTTTCTATTAAGTGAATCACCTCGTGGAGGGCCGTCTCAACAGACTTTCCCTTAAGGTACGCGTGCTTATGCTGCGATAGTCTGCTTCTGGGGATGGAGAGCCTCAACTACCACTCGCGGATGCGTTCTAGAGTTGGTATAAAAACAAATATTTCTTTCGTGCAATTAGTTGTGTAATTTAGAGATAAAATAATAAGGTACCTATATTTGATAAGAATTCTTCTGGCAGGATTTTGTGTTTTGTTGCCCTTATATTTTGTCTGAAATGTACAGTGCCCATCACATTGGCAATATTTCAATATTGACAGAGAATCTTTTAACGAGGTCCTTATATCTTAAATTTACAATAGGTACTTTGTCAAGTATTATATTTTTACACCCTTTTTATTTTTGCTTTAATTTGATAAAATCTTTTTCCGGCCGATGAACGTTAAAGTACACATTTTGCTATGTATCTCATGTAAAATATTTTTTTTTTATTTTACATACGTTCCGTAAGGACATGATACATTGTTGAACTTGTGAAAGTCATTCGTTCTCCTTAACCCTAATTTGCCCCCCCCCCCCCCCCCCAAATATGTCGTGATTACAACCCATTTACGATGGGCACACAAAATTCCCTTTTTCCGATTTGGCCTTATATGTAGATACTTAGAAGAATATTTATGTACACGTATGTAGAAAATATTGGAGAATGTCGAGAATCCCTTATTGCATGCATGCTTCAGTTCATTTATTGGAAAGAAAATTTTGATTAGCTCAAGTATGGTTGACATCAACTTCCCATGAGAGACCATTATTCATATTATCTACGACTTATAAAATTTCAAAAGGATTTTCAAGAGCACCATTCAACGTGCGTAATATATTATTTATGTTGGTATTATATGAATTTTTCGCTGGAATTGGATATTTGTGAAAAGTTACATTTTGAAGGATCTAATAATAACTACCTGTCCTACACCATGTGCACCACATATTAAAAACTGAGGTGGGTGGTATAAACAAAATGTAACGTAGCGAACTGGGAACGGTAATTTTTACTAGTTACATCGATAATACGCGGAGATTATTCAACTTTCAACTTGCGCTTATAAACCGGTTTTATAAAATATTAGAGCTGGTGTACAATGACCTAATGACTGACTTTGTACTAATATTATTCTTAATAAAAACAGTTGGTGAAAAGTTCGGAATCAATTTTACGTTAACAGGAAAAGGTAGAAAATATGCCTAGATATTCTCCTATACGTAGGAAAAAATAAAAAAAAAATATATATATAAAAAAAAGTTTCAAAAATAACTCTTATAAATAAAATGCACTAAAGAGTAAAAAATAATGTTTTTCTTTCTTAATGAAATACACAAGAAAAGTTACACTGCAAAATAATAAATGCTAGAACGCATATTTAAATCTTAAAATTGTGTGTATTAACAATATTTTGAAATTATATTATCTCATTTGACTTTAAAGGCCATATTCACTAAGCAGGTAAGTCGATTGCATTTTCACGGCTTTCAGTAACACTTTTGACGGAATCAATCACAACATTTTTTAGTTTTCCTACTGTCATTGTCAATTGGCTTCGTATGCTGATCGTACGCAGCGAGTTATATTCCTTGCAGCTCTTTCTGAGGAAATAGATAATACTTTTGGCATTTCTCAAGGCAGTCATTTTGGACCACTCCTTTTTATAATTCACATCAATGATGTATCTCTGATTTTGGCTAATTCCAGAACACTTTGTTATGCTAACGATGCCAAAACTTCCGCATTGCTTTTAATGAAAACCAATGTAGAATATTTAACTGAGACACCTTTCATAAATGGTGTGACATTAACTGTCTTCCTCTTAATATCAGTAAATGTACTGCTAAGTTCTTTACTTATAAAAGGAGGTCTTTGGACTTCAGATATACTTTAGATGGATGCATTTTAACTAGGCTTGACAAAACCAAAGATTTAGATATGTCTTCCTTAATACTAGTTTTTCCTACGAGGATCATATTAACGCAATCGTTTCCAGGGCTAATGATACTCTGCGGTTTGTAGAGTTTAATAATTCATTCATAACATAGGTCCTTTGCATTCGTTAGACTCATTTTGGAGTCCAGTCTGATTTTCCTTCTATATGCTGTATACATAAATCGAATTGAGGCTGTCCATTGGTTGCTCTTGAGAATAGACGAAAAACTGTTCCTGTACGCTCTTTGAGGAACAATGACTTCTTTGTTGTTCGTCAGCATAGTACAAACTATGGCATGTACGAGCCGATTTCATCAATGTCTCGTCTCTTTAGCCACCACCAGTATGTTTGCAGTGACTTTCATCTTTCAAAAAGTCAAACAAGAAATCAGCTTAGTTAAAATTACTTTTCTTTTTCATTATTATTGTTATGTACTATATACTTTTTGTAAACTAAGTAATCAGATTTTTGATGAAGGTCTAAATAAAATAAATTAAATTAAGCCATTGAAATTTAATTTAATTTATGTTTTAGAACTCCCGTTAGAGAGGGTTAGTGCCCACTTATGTTAAAATTAAAGCTGTACAGGGTGTTTCCGTCTAGGTGAGCAGAAGGTGATAGTTAGTACTCACTTAGACGAACCGTTTGGGAATTACAGGGTGATTAGAAAAAAGCTAGTTTTTCACAAAACATCCTGTATCTTAAAAAGTTTATAGCGCACGGTCACACTTAAGGACTTAATGTATGCAGAATTTTATGGCCTTTCCAACAACTGCTCAATCAGCACCGGACCCTTCCTCTCACGAGTTATTGGGGTCTACAATAAAAATTTCGGATTTTCGTACCTTTTTTTACTTTGACCTCTTTTTTCAAAAAATGTGTTTAACGTAATTTTTTTTTTATAAGAACTGTAAACTATTATGAGCTCTCCTCTTTAATTTGACCTATTACACTCTATGTCCTAACTGTAGCCGTCAAAGAGTTAGTATAAAATAACACAAATTAAATTGTTATTTAATTTTAAGTGTGCTCTAACCTTCTCTTACAGAACTATTAAAACAGAAATTAAATTATGCTCAAGCACGGAGTTGCCAGAAAGATATATTTATGCCAGCTAAATTTAGCCATTTTTGCCTTTGAATCCGGGTAAAAAATCGGCTAAATCCTTTCAGCCCGAACGGCAGTACCCCAGAGTTTTTTTTTTTGTTTTTGTAACCGTCTCAAATTTTAGTCGTTCTAGTAGGGAAGATTCATATTGAAAAACTGCTAAAATAAATAAGAGAAAGAGTTATAATTGGTCTAAGATCATTAATAATATACTCTAGCTAGATGATAATAACAGTTAAATAAAGTGAAACCGAAAGTTCTGTATGGTAACACCAAGAAAGTGAACTCCACGATTGATTTTTGAAATTTTATTTATTATTTTTATGAAAACGCTCTCTACGTTGACGCGTTCTCAAGTAATGTCCAATTATATAATGAAAACCAAAGTTTTGCATGGCAACACCAAAAAAAGGATTGCCAGTTTGTATTTGCAATTTTTATGAAAATACCATGTACGAAATTTTAGCTCTCTACATGAACGCGTTTTTTGGCAGTGCCCAAATAAATAGTGAAAATCGAATATTTATATGGCAATTCTATGAAACAGTAGCACGATTTGTCCCATTTTTGAACTTAATTTTACTTTTTTTTTTTAAAAAAGCCCGTGCACAAAATTTCAGCACACTAAAGGAATGCATTCTCGAGTTATCATGCGGACGGACAGACCGATGGATATGCAAAAATCAAAATAACTTTTAATATTGTGCAAGAGTGTCCAATCCATTCTGTTCTACTATCACTATTTCTATGCGTTACAAACAGAATGACAAATTTAGTATACATCTATGTAGGGTGTAAAAAGCAGTTAGCAATTTTTTACAAAGTTTTGCCGGCTAAATACGACAATTAATATGTTTAATGGATCTTTATTTCGAATTCTTTTTATTTAACAGTCAGTATTGTTTCAAAATCTAAATTGTTTTTCTGATTTCAGCTCCAGGATATATATTATGCTTAGATTATATAGCAAAAAGGATAGGCTATCAGGACGAAAAACTTAAGCATTTTTCTTCCTGTCGTAGAACCGCAGCGATGAGTTCGTTTTAGTCATGGAAGTATTAAACTACGATAATTTCAGATCGGGCACGTAATTTAGTGCTTGAAACTTTATTAAATATTGAAGAAAATCACTAGAAGAGGTCCCATTATATCGCAAAATTTTTAAATTAATTTTTAAGTTTTTAATTTTATATTTTTTTTTAATTTTCAAAAAAAATTTATAATATTTCTTGTCGTTGCCTTTGTATGGCTAACATCATATAAATAGCGCTAAAGCTTCCGTCAACTAACAATGATAATTCAATTGTAGGCAAACAATCCAGCATTGGAAAATGTTCAATATTATTGCCACGGCTGTTTATTTTTAAAACTATTTCACTTCTAATTTACTATAATTTATTATTGAAACAATTATACTTGCCTGAAAAATTATTTCCTGTGGCAATAACTCCGGTTCTTTCCGCAGCACAGCACAGTGCACTTCTTCACCATAATTCGAGACTCCGGAGTCTCGATTATATAAAATCTCTTACACAGACACTTCACTAATGTTTCTCACTATTATTCAGGATATACAAATGCCTTTTTATTGCTTCTTTTGGAAAAATCACTAAAAAACCACCGCACTATTTTTTGTAATTTCAAATAACTTTAGAAATGTCAGGAATTTAGAACTGACAACAAATAAATAATCCAACCCTCTTGTCATTTCCCCCACCCCCGTGTCTAAAAAAAAATGCTTATCATTTTTACACAGTAGTATAGCCTATCCTTTTTGCTTTATAATCTAAGGTATTATATAATAAGTTCTCTGTCATATATACTGCATAGTAATAAAAAATTTGACTCAAATAAAGATTGCTGTTAGAGGGGGTGGCAATTAACGTCTTTGCCCCCCCCCCCCCCTAAAAAATTTCCTAGATTCGGCTCTGGTGTTTGGGGTTGACAAACTGACAAACTTAAAGAATTTGAGTAAAAATCTCAAATCATAACGCAGAGTTTAGCAGAGTGAACAGAGTGAGCTTCGAGTCCAAAACGAAGCTATCCACAATACAGCTCAGAGTGAAATTGGAACTTTGAAATTAAATGCAATAAATCGCCATAACAACGAACTTTGCAATTAATATAACAAAATGCCATACCAACGCCTAATCAACAAACAAGTGAACAACTGTTGTTGTCAAAATAATAAATTCCAAACAGGAGACACCTGTTGTTGTAAATTAACGTATTCTTTTTTTTTTTTGGTTTTTGAATCATAAAGTTTGCAATAAATACCTTTTGATTTTTATTAGCATTCATAAAAAAATATTAATTCAGAAAATTACTTTAAAATAGTTATTGGGTGTATGAATATGACTCCGCCCTTTCCCAACAGATGTCGTTTATAGTATTGCTTACGTGTATGAATAAATGGCAATACTTGTATCTTAGAATACAGAAAGTACAGGAAGTGTGATAAACTAAAATTGGCGTAGTCCAATTCTGGTTGTGTTAGTATCTGTTGCCGCTGTAGTAAAAGCTCATAACAGCCATATATTAGAATCAATATAGAGAGCGGGGTAACAAGATATATGTTTGAAAATACTGCAGTTGCTCCCACCTAAAATGCTCTTGGTTGCTGCCACTGTGCTCCAGGGAGTTTCTCAGCTGTCACAAATGTAAACAAATCTTCAATAATCAAATATTTCATCGTTTTTGTTATTAATTTCAATTTAATTTAATTTGAAAATGTGTGTAAAGTCACAAATTAATATTTTATAATTATACTTGCATAAAAAATAATTTCCCAAGTATATTTTCACCAAATTCAAATTATTGCAAATTAGGAAACTTCGTTTGACAGCTGCAAATACATTTGTCTCTTTCTTCAATACAATTCTAACCTACTTCACGATACCCTGAAAAAATCCACGCTGATGCATATGGAATTTCAGAGGTATCAACACTAGGACGTTATATTAGCTGTCAAACGCACTACGTGACATTTGTTTGAAGTGTAATCAACAAGTGTTTTTACCTCCTTGAAAATATCGGTTTTCGTTCCAAGTAAACATCATTTGCGGAAAGTGTTATTACATTATTTTATTGCAAAGGAAAGTGCAGCTCATCGTTTGCTTGTGGAGATTTACGGTTAGCATGCTCCATCTAATACAAGGTTTAAGAAATGGTTTCGACGATTACAAAATAATGATATTGGCACTGAGGACAAAGAACATGGAAAACCACAAAAAATATTTTAAAATGCTGAATTGGAAGCAGTATTGGCAAAGGATTTTGGTCAAACTCAATCAGAATTGGGTGCAACCTTAAATGTTGAACGATCAACTGTTGAAAAGCATTTAAAAGTAATGGAGAATGGTTCAAAAAGTTGATAACTGGGTTCCATATGAATTGAAAGAAAGAGATATGGAACGTCATATCGCACATATGGAATACCGCATAGGTCTTGAAAACTTTTTGTCCATCTAAACATGACTGGGAGGTGCTACTGCACCCGCCATATTCACCAGACATATCTCCTTTGGATTGTTACTTATTCCAATTAATGCAGTCAGATCTGACAGGAGAACGGATCACTTCATACGAAAGGATCAAAATTTGGATTGATAATTGGATTAGCTCAAAAGACCAGGATTTCTTCAGGCAAGGAATATGTAAATTACATGAAAGATGGCCGAAGATTGTAGCTGCCGATGGAGCATAATTTGAATAAACTTCTCTTTAATTTTCTAAACAAGCAAATGTGTTTTATTTTAACAAAAAAACACTGTTATTATAAAAGAAGTACTGAGCTGTTTCCACGCCATCTACATCCTAGTAGTTCGAAATTCCAGTTGTAAGCTTTCGGAAATACACTACTCTACTCCACTCTGCATTGTGAATGCGGCATAAAGGAGTGTTTTCAATGACAGGGTAGAGTGGAGCGACCAGATTGTAGTTTCTCTTATCATCTCACCAATGTGAGATTAGGAATTTTTCAAATCTGACATAACTCTGTGAAATCCACTCTGGTGAGAAGCGCGAAGAACTTATATTAGAGAGCAAGTTTGAGGCTAGGAGAGACAATGCAATCTGGTGACTCCACTCTACTCTGCTTAAGTGTTGATAAAATTATTACCCAGGTACTGAATAAAAGTGTTGAAATGTAACACCCAGGCTAGCACCAATATGATTTTTACCTCATTATAACCACATTTCACTTATACATTTTTTTGTTTCTCTGGATATTGCCTACAATCTCATAAATTAATTGGTGCAAAATTAACAAAGATCACTATCCGATCGATCGATTCGTTTGAGGGTGAACTGTAGAAATGTGTTATACACTTAAATCCCAAACCCAAGCCTATCCATGAAAAAGATATATGAATCCCGAAAATATCCTTGTTCTAGAACTCCCATATACTGGAGAGAACAAATTGTTCTGTCGATTGAAGCAAACTATTTGTACTGTTCGCTTCATTTATAAATCTTCTATGAAACTGTATGAGGCGTTCTTTTGTGTATCTTTTGTTCTGCTCTGTTCTGCGGACACAAAAGAACACAGATTTTATCTTGAGTATAATTCATCTTGCAATTAATTTCAATAAACATTTCATACGCTAATTTTTGTTCTTATCTTTATCTTCACATATTTTCCACATTTCATTTGCACATGCAGTGACTTGTGAAAAATAAAACGATCAAGTCTCACCCACAAATCGCTCTTAAAAACTTCGTCTCCGCACATGTTTAAACAAAAACTTTTCTGGTAAGAAAGGTCGGAACAGTACTTTGTTCCTTGAACAAAATAGGCACTTAAGCACCCCATGAAAGATAGCTTAGGAGGGAATTCCATATTTATTTCCATAGAGGGTTGTCACGTGCTTTTTAAGGGAATTGATTTTTTTTCAGTGGGTTAGTCGAAATCGTCTGCTAGTGTTTGGATTTTGGATTGGGCGAAGTTGAAAATGAGTTTGTTTTGCGAGTAAAAAAAAAATCCCTAAAAGTAAACGAATCCTAATCAAGTGCCCACATCTAAGAGAAAGAAAAAAGGCAACGTGCTTAAAGAGTTAAGTTTGCCTTTTTTTTCTCACCGTCATCCTAAAGGATTACTACACAGAAAGCAATAGTATAGTAGGAGGAGAGTTTTTCAACTTTTTACATTTCTCAAGTAATGGTAAATTTTTAGGTATAAGGTATTCAAATATTTTGCTTAGCATTTTGATCAAATATACATAGATACACCTTGGCAGGGGATGCTCGGGATATAAAATGATTTTCAGATTTTTAGTAGTCAGTACGGTGGTGCATGCGGTTGTAGGTTTTAAATTTTTGTACGTGGAATGTTTAATTATAGAATTTACTAAGTGTATAATCGAATAATCATTTTGTCCTTGACGTCAGATTTTCATGTGGTTTTAAAACACACCTTTTTCTCTTGTATTTTGGATGATTTTGTTCTAAATTATTATATACGCTACTTAATTGATGGTGATTGCCTATAAGCCACCAGCCCATTACCAGGCTGCAATGAGAATCAAACTAAACCAATTTTAGAAGGTGAATTACGAGATGATGAGTTATAAGTTGGCTATCGGAATATGTGTGCATCACAAAGTTCTAACAACCTGCCAAATATAAAATCCTACGTCAAATCGTTTTTTTAAAAAACCTCTGAGACAGACAAACGGACGGACTCAAAAGTGATCTTATAAGATTTTCGTTTTTTTCCTTTTAAGGTATGAAACCCTAAAAGCTGAGTAAATTAAGCCAAAGCAGTGAAATAAGCCTGCTGTATTACTTTTCTGGCACTACATCAGATATGGCCAAATAATTATGACATCACATAGAGGTTTGGAAAAAGAACGACTAATACCTACATGACTCGTGAATTTTACTAAATATTGCGCCTGTGAAGGTGAGAGCACATTGTGTAGTAGATGCACGAAATTGATAAATGATTGCCAATGATGAATGTTCGAAATTCGTACATGTACCGGTAAGCGTCGGTATTTCTTAGCCCGAGTCAAGGAGCTACCGAACAATTCCCATTAATATTCGCTAGAAACATTCGGTGATATTTGCGAGTCGTGTGGGACTGGCTTTAATATTTCACCAATTTCTTTATAAGTGTGTCCTCCACTTCAAAAAGCACCTCCAGCATGTCCGAACATCTCATAGGAATCGTTCAGGAGGGCTCATTCTCCAATTGAGAGGATTCGTGCGAATTCGGTATAGTTTCTGGTCTCTCGTCAAAACCATAAGGAACAACTTCATCACTTCTCAAAACTTTCACTACTTAACAATGGATAAGTTGCAGTTGAATGCCTAAATAAGGCTCGTCTTCCACACGCTTCATAGACCCCTGTTTTGCATCCCCCGTCTGGATGTGTATATGAACCAATTCACATCCGTACGAGAGATGTGTTCAAGGTCCTTAAGGGGATCGACGTATAGAAAGCCGCAGGATCTGATGTGTTCTCGCCCCTGTTAATTAACAGCTGCACCTCATCCTTGGCTAAACCTCTGCGCAAACTATTCTACTTGTCTTATTCGACAGGAATTTTTCCAACTCCTTGGAAAAGCTAACGTCCAGCCTATTCCTGAAAAAGGATATAGAATAGCGATCCTTAACATTATCGACGAATTGCGATCACTTCGATTCTTTCAAAGGTTTTTGAATCTATTATTAACTTCAAATTAATGAAGTATCTAGAAACTAATCCTCTCATCAACGATCGCCAATATGGCTTCCGAGCTGGACGCTCATCTGGAAACTTGTTAACTTTTCTTACAGGACGTTGGAACCGTAGTCTTCACAATTTTGATGAGTTCAAAATAGTTGCTCTGGATATATCAAAGGCCTTAGATAGAGTCTGGCTTCCTGCCCATTTAGCCGAACTTAAAGCACTTGGTCTCTACCCTCCTCTTCAATTATGGATTGAAAGTTTCCTATCTAGTTGCCAAATACGTGTAGTATTAAATGGCGTTACATCTGAATCCCATCCCATAAATGCCGGTGTGCCTCAAGGCTCTATTATCTATCCAACTATCTTTCTAATTTTCATTAATGAACTGCTTTACTTTCAATCCCATCCATATTTTCGCTGATGACAGTACCCTTGATTTCGTTTACTCCTTTGACAATCTTGCGGACTCCAAGTTGAATGCCGCATGTGTTAAAGGAGATTGCAAGATTAGATCATTGAATAACGATCTTGATATTACGAGTATACCCGATTGGGGCAAAGCAAATTGCATCGAATCCAATGCATCTAAGACCCAAAGCTGTCTCATCTCATTAAAATAAGACCATAACTTAACCACTCCCGTTTCTTTTAATGGAGCTTTAATTTCAGATTCATTATCACTAAGCATTTTCGGTATTAACATTTTTAGAAAGTTAAGCTGAACTGTCACATCTTCTCTGTTGCCAAAGAAGCATTGAAATGTCTTTGATTTCTTAAAAGGTGTAAGAAATATGTCAGCCTATCAAATCTCGTGCTCCTCTAGGTCCTATATCAGACCTAGAATGGAATATAATTCTCACATTTGGGCTGGGACTGGGCTTCATTGGATATCGTCCAAAAGAAAGTCTTTAAGCTCATTGGCAATTTGGGAATAACTTGTCATATCGACTCACTCAAGCACCGCCGCAATGTTGGATGTCTTTCGCTCCTGTATCGCTACACGCATGGCCAATGTTCTGATGTAATATCCAGTCTGATCCCTTGTAGATTAATTCCTGATTCGCAATCTGAGTTTGAGATCAGACCGACATATGACTAGTGTAGTGACCACGGACACTGAAATGTGCCAGGTAATTGATATGTATTAAAATATTAAATTGTAATAAAACAATGTAACATCGTTATATATATATACAGTCAAACTGCAAATACTCCCATGCAAGAAGTATGTACATACAACAGTCTAAATGTAATTAGGAGAACCGCTGCTGCGCTTATCAGTGAGGTAACTGGTCAGTCAGTCTCGGTCTTGGATCAGGGCACATTCTGCTCCCTTGTAATTCTATTAGTATAATAAAGTATTATTTAAGAATGGCCGGTGTTTTACTTAACAAGCAACATATTAATTTCAATTTGAGAAACTTTTTATGATTTTTACTTAGATTTAAACTCTTTTAGTGTTTCAGATTTTATTTACTGGCATATAACATTCAAAATTTTCATAAAACGTTTTCCTTTTAAAAGTGAAATTATGAATGATAAAAATAGGTTTAAGTCAAAAACGATTTTTTCTGAGAAATTTGGTGTGTTTAGGGATGCACTTTGGCAAGAAAACCTTAAAATTTGAAAAAAATAGGAAAACTTGTTGACTTTGATTATCATTTAGATACCTTAACTGTTTTTAAAGGGTATATAATAAGAAATTTTTTCGAATATTATTGGAGAATTCCTAAAAACATATAATATCCCACCCCTCAACTAACCCATCTTCGCTAGCCTTCCTTGATATTTGTTTTTCTTTACAATTTTCCAGGCACCCCTGTATACTACTTGAAAGTGTTATTGAAAGACGCTAAAAGTAAACCAATTTTCTTTCCTAATAAGTTAAAAGAAACAAAAATTTTCAGCCACATAAAATAAAAAATATTCAAAAGTGAATGCTGCAAAGTTTAAAATAAAAATGCATGCTAAGATATTAAATATAATTATATTAGTAAAAACCTGTTGAATTTCTAGCATAACTCTTTATCTTTCTAGGTACTGCGGACCAACTATCTTATTGGCATATCTCTATATTCGTACGGCGAGGGAATTGCGTCCTCCTGATGGACCATTTGCTGTTATGATGTTTGAGCATCGTGCAGACATTCGAAATCGCCAAAGGTAATTTAAAATTGAAGAAGATATTAAATGTAAATATTAGTTATGGTTTAATTAGAAAAGTCAAGTTTAAAGTTATATATGGAGAGGCAACTCAAATTGCTTACAAGATTGCCATTCCCTGTTTATTTCAAAAACTTCTCGTAATTTGAATGTGAAATAGAAATAATATTGAAAGTTTAGGATGAGTAAAAGATATCGTGGTCCAGGATACTAAGATGATCAATTTGGTTAAGAAGCAATATGTAATTTGGGTTAGACACTTACAATAAAGAGAAGAATTTAATTACTTATGATGAGTAGGGGTGGACTGTACTATTTTTATGTAAATGTACCGGATGAATTTATGATCCCATAAAAAGCTAATATTAAAGTCCTTCGGGATAGATTACTACATTTTTATAATCTTTAATAATTTTTAATATTTTTAGACTCAGAAATTTAGAGCATATTATGAGACTAGCAAAATTACTATTGTAACATTTTGTTACAAACTCAAGTTTACAATGCGTAAATTTTCAAATAACTGTGATCGAACATGTAATTTTAACGAGAATATGAAAAGTAATTTAAAGCAACGTGTAAAAGATTGAATAGTGTGGAAAGGGATAACTTTGAACGTGTAATAAAAAAAAAAAAAAAAACAAAAAATGCAAATTACCCAAATTTCTACTTATAGAGTTAATTATGAGCTTTAATTATTCTCTTGTATGGATGAAGAAGAATTTTTAAGAACTTTTATTTTTAACGATTCTAAATCAAATTAATAAATACAAGAAGAAAAAAAAAACAAAAAAAAGTAGTAGTAGGCTAGTAACAAATTGATGAATGCAAGAGGGAAAATCATCTGTCTCGTTAGCTCAGTGGTAAGAGCAGTCGCCCGGCAAGCGGAAGGTCCCGGTTTCAAACCCCGGACGAGGCGGTTGTTTTTTCTTCTTGTATTTATTAATTTGATTTAGAATCGTTAAAAATAAAAGTTCTTAAAAATTCTTCTTTATCCATCATTGACTGATTCTAACAAGTGTAGGTTCGATTTCCGTCCGGGAAAAAATAAATATTCTCTTGTAAATATAATAGATATCTACTTAACACTTTCACAAACAAAAAGATTATTTTGCATTACATAAAAAACCCTCTACAAATACTTTCCAAGCCATGAAACCGAAATCCATATGTGTGCCTACTAGTCCAAATCTCTTAAATGTTCTATACTAATTCTTATGTAAAAGTGACTAGACACTGATTTTATATATACCATAAAGCCGAAACTACTATCCTCACAGGAAAATAGTCTTCGAGTAGTGTTAAACTTGGCTCCTAACTTTCCCAACGGCTACCCTTACTATATACTTTACTTAACAAAATAATAAAATAGTTGTGATTAAAAAGTAATCTTACCATTTTACGCTTAATAACTCTCTCATGAGTAATAGTTGCAATAGTGTATGTGTATTATAATCTTTTAAATTGGTAAATTAATATAAAAAGAGTTTATTTGAGATTATATTGATGATATGATCAATACATAATGTTCTTTTTCTCACTGTCTCCCCAATACCTATCAGCATGAATCAAGGGCGGATACAGCGGGGGGCGATCGGGGCGATCACCCCCCTCTCGTAGAGCTCTATTAAATCAAAATGTATACTCTAATCAAATGAAATGGAAAATACAAAAAAAATCTTTTCAAAACTTCTAAATCCGCATTAAAAAAAAAAGAAAATAATTTTTCCCTTCACTTAATGAATCTTTTAAAGTTTCCTTTCATTTTGCATTTAATTAAATTTTAACATTATATTGCATTTGTGTATAAATTTTAAAATTTTCAAGGTATACAAAGAAAGCAAGATCTGGGGTTGGATTCCGCAACTATTAGTTTACGCATGCATACAAAATTTTGTGTACACCACCTTGTGGAAATGAGTTTTCTGTCAAAATTTGGTACACTTTAACTGATATTTCGTCGTGAATTTTGAAGAGGTACCTGTGAGTTTTTGTCAAGCGTTATTATCAAAATTATTTATTATATTATTTATTGTACCTTTTTCCGTAGTTGCCTTAATACTAGTGAATTCATGTAACTCATTTCTTGTAACTGAACTTAATTTCTTCAAAAAGACTATTTTTTCACTCGTACAACATTCAGAACAGAAAAGTTTTCATTCAGAATTTAGTGTACACTTTCCCTCACGGTTAGTTTTTTAAATCGTGTGTACTGGCAAATTTTTCACAGTTACGTAATCTAGCCCCTGGGCAGTTTTAGTTTTAACACTACAGTGAATAACAATGAAATTTGGAACTCCTAATGTTTACCAAAATACTCAATTAAATTACTTTGCTTTAACTATGCTTTCTTTGTGTACCATGAAAATTTCAAAATTTATACACAAAGGTAATATAATTTTAATATTTAATTAAATCGAATACTCTAGATAGTTTTTTAAAAAGTTATTTGTTATATTTATTATTTTTTTCGTTTTTAGTCATAAATTATTCTCCAAAAAGTTAAAATTATACCACTAAGGAATTTTTAGTACAAGCAAAATTTTTCCGCTTTTTTGTGATCGAAAACTCACAAAAGCCGGGTATTTTGATGAAAAAAAGTTTGTTGGGAAAATTATCATAGCCGGGATAATTAACCTCAGACTCAGTTTTCCTGCAAATGTTTAATTTAATTTTATACATATGTATATTAACCCTACCTAATTACCATTCCCCGAAAATTTCTTTAACTATTTAATTTGCAAGAAATTGCTGTCCAGCCCATGAAATTATGATGTTTGTAACGAAATGCAAGCGACCTTTATATGAAAAACATAAAATAAGTCCGGCGATATCTGAATGCTAACGAAATTTTCATCCTGAATCGAGAAGAGAAAGCTATACAGAGCCAGCCCCCCTTGAGTAAATGTCTGGATCCTCCCTTTGCATGGATGGAAATAAGACAATCCCATATAATTTTATACGAACACAAACGTAAACACATGTACATGCACAAAGCAAACACGACCGTAAATGAATTCGATCAAAAAGGAATTCAGTCGAAAATGAATTCAATCATTGAAACCATTTTACAGAAAATTCAGTTTTAAACACTCCCTTATCTCTGCTCCACAATTGCTCCCTTTTGGAGATCTCTTGAAACAATACGAAAATCTAACCAAAGTTTTGTACTCTTTAATTGCTTTTATAACGGATAGGTACTACTAATTTTTCCTACTGGGTTATTAACGGAACACCATAACTAACGAACTATAGTGCAAAGAGAAAACCATACCTCTCACTATCTTTTTATCAATTCTGCCTCGTGTACTAAACAAATTCTTGCAACCCTTACATATTTTCAGTGCAAGATGATCTCCAAAACTATGATCCTGAATGAAAAGGATTCGGTTTATCTACGCCGCTTTCATGCCCCAAACGTATTTCTATGTAAGGTTGTATCGTCGGGTGGAGTATAGAGGATCAGAGTCTCACGACATTGGACAAGAGAGAAATTAAGACCATGACTTATTTATTATTATTATTTTTCACTGTTTATTACTGCTCCTCCCAATCGAGTAACACCAGAGTTGCCATGCTTTAATTTATTAATCTATTCACTATACAACTATATTACAACTTTGTTGATTTATTCGTACTTATTACGTATTACTAAAGCGGAGGAAATGAAATGTGTACGTTGGACCACGAACGAAGTAAGAATATGTCCCAGTGTAACACTAGAGGAAATTGTGCAACAACGGACCACGCGCGGAGCGAGAATACGTCATTGCACGGGAAGGGAGTGTGTAACGTTGGAATATGCTGGAAGTGAGAACACGTCGTAGCGCTAACACGAGAGGAAATTGTGCAGCCTCGGATCACTCAAGAAGCGAGAATACATCGTAGCGTTAACAGAAGAGGAAATTGTACAACATCGGACCACGCACAAAGCGAGATTACATCGTAGCGTTAGCACGGGAGAAATGTATATTACGGTGGAGAACGCACGAAGCGAGAATACGTCTTTCCGCTAGTACGCAGAAGATGTGCAAGGTCGAACTTCTGGGAACCAACAGACGAGCTTCGTCAGTCAAGTCAAGTCAACGCACGAAGCGAGAATACGTCTTTCCGCTAGTACGCAGAAGATGTGCAAGGTCGAGCTGCTGGGAAGCAACTGACGAGCTTCGTCAGTCAAGTCAAGTCAACGCACGAAGCGAGAATACGTCTTTCCGCTAGTATGCAGAATATGTGCAAGGTCGAGCTGCTGGGAAGCAACTGACGAGCTTCATCGGTCAAGTCAAGTCAAGTGTGTTTTTGTGTCGAATTTTTATTTGCTTTGTCGTAGTTTCCCTCGATGTTTTCTCTATTTGTCCTCATTTGTTCGTTGGGGCTCATCTTTAGCCCTCAGTTCGGAGGATGTCGTCTTCTTTCCTCTTGTTGACAGGTGTCCTTTGTGACTTTCCGTTTTATTGTCTACTTTTAAATTACAGCTGATGCTCCTTATCAGTCGTACTCGTACCTCAAGTCGTTCTCCTTTTGGAGTTAGTTGTTTGTAGGAGGACGGAGGAAGGCGATATGAGAGGATAGGATGTGGATTTTTGGGAGTGTTTAGGAATCAATGGTTCCTAAGGCATTGGTTTTCTTCAGATACACTCTCTGAGTAAACGTGGCTGAAATGTGATTACCCGCGATAGTAATCACCTTTATGGTCGTAGAAACTTATTCTGCCATCATCTAGCTGGTAGATGTTTCTAACCTCGGGCTTTGTTAAGAGCAGGGGTGAGAGGTAGTTAAAGTTTGCCGGTATGAGAAGGTCCGGCAGGTTGTTTATTAGTGGGTTTTGGGTGGTTTGGTATTTTTTGAACTTGCTTGTTCGCAAGTTCAAATAGATACTCCTGGATTGGAGTGATATTGGCTGCCTCATAGACTACTCTGTTGGGAAAGAATTTTCCATTGGCTCATCTATGGTGACATAGCGGTGGCATTACAGATGGCGGCTGAGTTCATTTCGGAGAGTAACTGAATTAGTACCTCCGCTTGAGACTGTGTTTGATCGTAGACTGATGGGGAAAAATTGTATGAATCAATATGAAGATGTCTACACATGACGACGTGTACCTTACTCTGAGCAATGTAAGCACTGCGAACGGTGCGAAGCTTACCATGGTCAAGTATACCGCATATGTCATTTCGTTGCAGACTAAAAAAATGCCTCATTCCTGTTCTGTTGAAAGTTTCTCCTGTTTTTTTTTATTGTTTTATTTACAGTCCGAAATTAGTTTACGTCTTACATACTCTTCTTACACCCTAGATGAAATCATAGGGTATACTATGTATCTCATTCCGTTTGGAACAAACAGAAATAATACTGGTAGAATAAATTGGGTTGGACACCTATGCATCCTATGCATAATTTAAAAAGTTATTTAAATTTTTGCATGTCCATCTGTCTGTTCGTCGCTTTGTTTATCTGTCCGTCTATTCATCTATTCGTTTGTACGTCTGTTCGTCTGTTCATCTATCCGGCTGTCCATCTTTCCATCTGTCCGCTTGTCCATCTGTCCGTCTGTCGATCTCTCTATCTGTCCGTCTGTTTGCACATAACTCTAGCACGCTTTCACTTAGATATCTGAAATTTTGCAGACGGGAAAAGTAAACAAAAGTTCGAGAATGGGACCAATAGGGTAACTCTTTCGTAGCGTTGCTATACAAAAATTTCGTTTTTCACTATATATTTGGGACCTGCCCGAGAACACTTTAACATATAAAGCTGAAATTTGATCCGTGATGTTTTCATGGCAATAGTAAATAGAATTTCAGACCAAATCGGACTTAATCGGGCAACCCCTACTTGGTGTTGCCATACAAAATTTGGCTTTTCACTTTATTTAACTTTTATATGTAAAGTGTAATATTATTGGTCTTAGACTGAAATATGTAAAGAAACATATCCGTAAGTTTCTAACATTTAAAATTTTTTTATTACTTGCGTGAATCTGTATTTCGCATACTTTAACGACTGCAATAAACTTGTGAAATTACACAATCAAGCAAACAATTATTGTCCTTTGATGTCCGTGTTGCTGTTACTGCAACGAACCATGTTTTTTTTTTTTTTAATATTGTATCTCAGTAATATAAAACAATAAAGATTTTAAGACGTTTATAAATTTTTCTCTCTAAACACGCTTTTACGCTTGCCCAAGAAGTGAACTAAAGCACTGTGTCACATCACACGCATACCCTTACATAATATGTATCAAGAGGAGAAGGACTATATTATATAGTAGGTGTACCTATATGAAAACAAGAACCGTGTATCCTTTACCGGTAATTGATTCCTTACGGTATGTAAGCGTTTTAAATGAATGATTGAAGAGATCTGAAATGGAGCAAAGGTTGGAAGGATGCCAGAAATACGTCCTTATTCTTTTCATTCTGTTAATAATGTTCACTTTGATCTATATATCTGGCTTAAGATTACAGATTGAGCGGTAAAAATAAGATCTTATTTCCATGGTGATAATCATTTTCATTTAATTGGCTATCGAAATGACACATATAAATCCAAAAAATAACGAATTTCTGCCAATGTTGAAATGGATATATGTGTGCCATCGCAAGCTTAAGTTGACATCACAAGTGGGTGGCAGATATAAGAACAGTAGAATTCTTTTTCATTTATTTTTTGCTATACATTTACTTTACTTTTAAGACAACATATATATAGTACCTACCTATTATCTGTTCACGCAAAGATTAATTTCAATGTTTTTATACTTCACTTAAATCTAAAGGAGGAGCAGTCAAGTAGATAGGATGCTCTGAAAATATGTCTATCGTTATTGATACATAAAACTGATTTCAAACCAGTAATTAATCCATCGCCTTAGCAACTTCCAATTTACGTGTTATGAACTGGATCGAAGGAAAGATTTAATTCTTAAATTTTCCTCAAGATAGATAGATTGATAGGTATAGGTTTGCTTTCCCACTTATAAAACAGTAAGCTCGAGAAGTTATTATGGAAAAAGTTCTTTAGATTCACAGAATACAATCAATATTGGGATGGCAATGGTAAGTCTAACCAACCATGATAATTTCTATGAGATCCAATGTGTTTCCCAAAGATGATTCCCTCACATTCAGAATCATATCTAATAATAAAAGTTTTTCCGTTGTGTTTGTCGATTTATTGGAATTTGGATTACTCGAATTTTCGGTGAGAGGCCTACGCTTCATCCTTGATGAAATCTGTTTAAATTCCTTTTTGATATTTTTAAATTTCATTCGCATTAAGGGAATTATATACATATGTATGTCTACCCACATACGCAAGTTGTTGCAGAGAGACGTTCCATATGATATATTATCGAATTGTATGAAGTATATTTTATCTTAATGAATCCCAAACCACCTCTGCCCCTGCTATAAACCACAATTTTCGAGATATAATAACTAGAGATAGACATATCTCTCCAGTGGATTTGGTTTCGGAAATTTTTGTTTTTTATATACGTTAAAAGATCCTTAATTAGTTAGAGCTAATGAAAATACCATCACAACTTCTATAGTAAAATACTGTTGTATGTATACTATTGTATATTTTACGTCTTCCCATTTGGGGATATTAAAGTTCATGGAGATTTCGTGCATTGGAGATCCGAGAACTGATTGTATGAGAAGGATTTCTCCGAATATACTCGTACCATACCTTCTCAACGTTTATCCTTGTGCCTTATTAATAGTCGTCACGAACTCTATTGGATAATCTATTATTTCTATTCCCAGCGGGAAATGGATGCAACACTACTGCGAAGCCGTATTTCACCTTTGGCATGCATCATAGACCCATTTATGTACCGAAACTTCAATGAATTTTACACACGATGTCCTAGGCAGGATGTGATGCCTTTCTGGAGGACTCAGTATCGATAAAAACTTCGAGCAATTATTATTGATGAAAACGTCATATTTGGCGAAAACGTCAATGAAAAGGAAAACTTGAATGAAAAATCATCGAAAAAAATATTCAATTCTTGCAGGTGCAGCGGTACATAGTAGCACGTCAAGAGAAAGGAATGGATTTTTGATAAATGAAGTTCAATTGATTACGATACCACGAAAATGCATCTTTAAATGTTTACTGAGTAAAATCACTTCTTATATATATTTTTTTTATTCTTCCAAAAAAATACTTATTCTAAAAATTGCACCTTTCTATAAATTTACTACGTAAAATCACTTTCTATTATCGCACACCCTTTTTGAGGCCAGCCCGTCCCTTGAACTTATACACGAATTTGTCTGTCTATTTATATATATCTGAGTCCACCTCTGTGTGTGAAGAAAAGTTTATTTTCTACTTTTTCATGCGGCTTGGCCTCAGTTTTGTTTGAAAACTCTTATTTTATTTAGTCGTACTCAAAACATGAATTGAATTTGAAAATTGAAAGTGCAGCGACATTCCGCAGATGATTCATCAAAGAAATATCAACTACAAAAGAGTAAAATAGTCGTGTACATATCATGCAGGCATCCCGGTCCCAACACGGTTTGAACTTAAGTCGGGCATTGCTTCTTTTCTGCAGGAAATGTAAACTTTTCCTTTAAAAAATTTCACAATTACAGCAGTGCTGACAACTTAAAAATTTTCATAACTAAGCCTCAGCTTAATGAGTACTGTGAACCGAGTAGGCTTAAGTTCAGGGATTAAGCCACATCCGTGGCTTAGCTAAGCTCTGGCTTAAGCCTGGACTGTTAAAACCGGCCATAAGTTTCCTTGAGCCAGAGTAGAGTTACCCAGCGGGAAAATGATCGTGAATGAAAGTAGGTATACAGGATTTCGTCGAGGAAATCATGAATGAAAAATATGTGTACACTTCCTGCAGAAAAGGAGCGAAACTCGACTTTGAAGTTGAAATCATGTTGGGACCGGGGTGCCAGTATGTACTTGATTTTTGTTTTTACTCTTTTGTAGGTATTTGATGTTGCTTCGATGAGTCATCTGCGTAAACGTCGATGTAGGTCAAAATTTCAGGTGTTTAGTTGAAGTTGGCATGATTACAAGTGAAAATTAAAGTGTATGATAAAAAAAATTGATTTTCTTTAGTAATAGGAATACTCGGTGTTTGAAAGTTTTTTTTATTTGCTAAAGTTCCAAATACTATTTTCGGTATAGCAAAAGCCGATTGAAAATTCTTTTCTACCCAAAACCCATTCCTTTCTGCTGTGGCGCTACTATATAACTTGGATCGGATAAAGCCGAAACGACTTCTAATCTTTAGTGGATTCGACTTTACTCGCTTCAAGTTACAAGTGCCATCCCTGTATCTGCAAAAATTGATTGGTCGTCAATATTTTCATAGGTTATTATTCATTGATCCCTTTTCCGCTGGGAGAGTTAACTCGATGTTGCTTTCATGGATGGCTCCTGAGTTGAGTTGACAGCAAAAATATTTCGTATGAAAAAGGTGGATTTATATTGGATAAAATAAAATAGTCATCCCCCAGTGGGAAGGAGATTGCATACCGCATCGAAGCCGTATTGCACCTTTGGCAGCTATCATCGACCAATTTCTGCACGAAAACAGAATGTCCTTGGATATGGTAATGATGCCTTTCTGTAGGAGTAAACGTCGATGAAAACGACAAGAATATTCTCCGTTGGAAATATTGACGACCAATCAATGGATGCAGATCCAAGATTGGCATTTTATGTAATTCAGCTATTAGAAATCGCATGAATTTTACTCGATTCAAGTTCCATAGTGGCGCCCCAGCAGAATGAAATGGATTTTGGATAGAAAAAAAAGTTTAATTGGTTACCGATACCAGGAAAATATTTGGAAATTTGGAAAATTTAAACAAATCACTAAAATTCCAAAATCGTGCACAGTCAGGCATCCTGGTTCTAACATGATTTGAACTTCAAAGTGAGGTTTCACTTCTCTTCTGCAAGTCATGCAGGTATACATATTTTGCATTGATACTTATTATCCTCGATGAATTCATGCATGCCTACTTTCAAACACGATCATTTTCTGCTGGGCCCAAATACTTACACAAAACCCAACTCAACTCAACTGAGATTTGATAATTTAAGCAAGATAACTTTAATAAAAAATTCTCTTTACTTTTTAGAGAATCTGAGCTTAGAGATCGTCTAGTGAAAGTCAGCATAAATGACACGCTGGACTCGGACACATTGGAAATTTTCCTTTAGCACGTATACAAATACAATATGTTTTACTAAAGATTGGAGGAATTCTATAAGTCCTGTGCAACAACTACTGACAAGACTACATTGGTTGGGAAATCAAGCCCAATATCATAGAATTGCCAATATGCATGTTATCAATAAATCAAATGTGTGTAGGGTTGTTTAACCGATATCAAATACAATAATGAATTTGATGATGGTTGAAACAATTCGTTGCCCCGAAAGCAATCAAGAATTGTCTCTACAGTTTCTTGATATTGCTAGCTCTCCTGAGGTACCAGGATGCATCAATAGAACTATGATTTATATAGATGCTCATACATTGAGTGAAAAGCACTATATAAACCGGTACGGAAGACACGTACTTTACGCAATGATGGTGTGTGGATAAGATCGGAGCTTTTATGCTGTAAATTCCAATTAGCCAGATAGTGTACTTACATGAATCCACAGTATTTTGAAATTTCCAATTATTTGGAAATTTTGAAGCCATCGCGATACGAAAAAATCCTGATAATCTTAGCAGAGCAAAGATTAAAAAAAAAAAGTATTGTGGGAAACATCTTTGGTGTTCACAAATTTACCTTTGATTAATTTTTTTTCTATAAAAAAAAATTGAAATAATTTAGAAAAAAAAATTGAAATAATTTAGAAGATTACAAAATAAATTTAACCCACCTTTTTTCCTTCACCAATTGAAAAACAGCTAAGTTTTTAGCTTGTTATCAGCTCTGGCCATAATGAGCTACTCACTATCATCAACTCGTAAAAATAATAATGAACAATAATTATTGAATTTTTAGCTATCGGTTTATTCTTGTATGGCCATTGTTCACCATATACCATATTATTTATCAATTCATTAAACTGGTGATAATTAACTTTAAATTTTAGTGCAACACTTATCAAATTTACTTAAAAAAAGTGATACATTTTTTCGATTGATAAGTGAGTGAAATTTTAAATGTTTTTCGTGCAACTATTATTACTTACACTTAAAAAAAAAAAACAAATAAACTGATAATTTGCTAATTAGTAAGTGATAAATGGTTGTTGCAATAAGGAACAGAACAGAGTTTTTTCGAAATTTTTAAATGCTATAACTTACGAAATATGCAACGCATAAGGAAAATTTTGACTTCGTATTTTTGTTTTCACAAACCCTCCAAGTATGTAAAATTACAAAAAAAAAAAAAAAATGGTGATGGTCATGCCACACATACTGCCCATTTGCTGATATCACTCTTTGAATTATGCTTATACTTATACAGTCACTCAATTTACTGTCTATTAAATTTAAGTCTGTAAGCCTCTGTAAGCTAATTAATCTAAAAATTCTGCTAAATTTTCAAATTATACCTTTGTGTCATTTATGAAATGAATTCAATAATTGCACAAATGTTTACTAAGGTGGCTGGTAACGCTATGTTCCCCATCAGTTACCAATCCTATCTCGAATGTCATTAACAGTTTCTCAATGTGAGTAAAAATCATGGAATAGTTCAATAATTTAATTAAATGCTATCAAGAAAATTTGGAAGTATTTACTGTAGTTTTAAAGCATTTCGTAGAAGACAATTTTTCTTGTTGAAACGGACCAAAAAGAGAACAAAGCGGCAAAGAAATTTCTTTTATGATCAGCTGATGGCTGTCACTGCTAAATGTATTGCACAAAATTTCCACTTCCAATAAATTCAGCTCATTTTAATGAACTTTTACTGCAATTTCACTAAATGGAGTAAAATTTTGTCCATTTGAAAATGAACCGAAATATTTAACTCCATTTAATAAAAATTTAAGTCATTATGGAAATAGTCTGTCTAGGGTATTAAGGCCCTTGAATCCGGTTAGATCCTTTCAACTGCAGTGCGCCAGAATTCCTACCCAGAGTGTTTTTTTTTTTTTGAAACCGTCTCAACTTTTAGTAGTTTTAGCCGGAAAGAACCATATTGAAAAGAGCTTAAAATAAAAAAATAATCTCTAAAATAATAAAATTTTTGATTTGTCTTCTTTGTGTTAATAAAATAAAGTGCATTTGTGATACGATTTTTACTTCCATCTTATTTTAAAACAGTATGAAATTAAAACGACTATTATAAATCTTAATAGATCTTAATTTTTGTTTGCATTTCACATTCTGGTTCTAGTTCCAGGATATGCAGTATTTAAAAGGTCATCTATCATATACATATGGTAGAACTGTAATAAAATTTGACCCGAATAAAGATTGTTATTAGAAGGGGCGGCAACTAACATCTTTGCCCCCTCCTCAAAATATCCTAGATCCGGCACTGCATAAATCCCTTGTAAATGTGACGTAACCCGAACCGAATCAATTTCCAATTATTGCCCCTAACACACTTTTAAAAAGTGTTTTCACTTAATTTCTGCTTTATCATATCATTAGATATTAGTTCGAGAAAATTAATAAAATCAGGGGAAATAATTCGTGTAATTTTGTAAATTGGTACAGTTATACCTTGCGGTATCCAGATGAACATACTAAAAGTCCTCATGAGTGGCGGGTGTGCTGAGGGTGTAGAGGGGGTTTAAGGTACCTTTCTGCAGGTTTTTGCTTATATCTCGAATATCTGTACGAATAGGAGTTTCTACATAAAATTTCCTACAAATTTGGTCATAGTTATTTTTGCTCTACGATCAACATTTTAAGAGCTACAGAGTGTGTAAGTTTTCCCAGAGAGATAAAATTTAGACGATTTAAGAAATAAAAACGAAATATGTTTTAAAATTCTATTTAAAAATAGAAAAAGCAAATTAGTTCTACAGTTCTACATCGACATCTTTGTCTTCTTCATTTATATGCATCTACAGGTACACCGCTTGTACATGAACCCAAGCAGCTGAAGCATACTAGACTGCATGATATACCGGTTTTTCAACATCCGAATTTTCCAATACAACCACTTTTGCAGCGATAAAAAATTGAAGTCAGCACGCTGTCAGGAGCTGAAGGATCAGTGCTCGTAATTGGTTCGAGGGTTCCATCAGATCCTCGCTTCAAACCCCACATTTCAGAAGGCATTTCGTTACACAGCCACTCTTGTACTTGGTGGAATATTCGCAATGCGTGATATTTTGCTGACCCTTTAGTAGGAGGGAGAGAGGAGGATTTAACAAAAAGCGAGTATCGATGGCGGTTAGGATCAAGCTGAGTGGTGTGGGTGCGCACGATATATCGTCAAAAACATCGTTTCTCTTGATTTTACTATGGCTTCCGATGTTGATGTTGGGTCACAGAAAATGGCTGCTATATCCTTGATTATTAGTTTTTTCTCAAACAGCTTTACAATTGACAGTTTTTTATCCTGTAAATTGCTGAGGTTATGTCGCAGCCGCTAAAACTATGTAGAAAAAGAATAGCACAACAAAATGAGAGTTGTTGGAGTTTTTGTAACGAAAATATCTTAGTTTCCACTTTCCTTCTTCCTGGCTTTACAAGGACTATATGCTTCTGTGTTGGTGATAGAGCCATTAGAAGAACTACTAAGTCCACATCTTCCCCAACAACAGTAACATTCTCAGCATCATTAAGAAATGTGCCACTGGGAGGGTAATGACGTGTCTCGTAGACACGAGACTGCACATCTTGCTTAATTATCATCGCCGCAGCTGTAACGATTCGTAAGCGTTCTTCATTCCCATCTTTACATTTTGAGGTGTGTCATGTCTCATTCAGCAGTACAAGAAACGACAGTTTTAATTCAACCTCAGTGGTAGTAGTATGCGACGGTCCTCGCCGCGCTGACGACCGTCGTCGTAGCCAAGGACTCACGGTATCTCGCACGCTCAGCCCTTGTTTGCATTATGGACTTTTTTGTTTAGAATTCTCAATAGATCGACATGCTGTTTTTATGTTGGGTCGGCAAATGATTAAGCTTGCTTATTCTAAACTAAAAATGTAAGTGATGATGAACAATGACGAAAAACGATGCCATTTTCTTAAACCGTATATTTTTTATCTGTCTTAAAACTTAGACACCCTGTAGTGTAGCCTCTAAAGTATTGCTCGTAGAGAAAAAATACAAATCACCAAATTTGTAAGATATTTTATGTAGAAACTTTTGTCAGAAATAAACATAATGCTATTCGTACAGATATTCGAGATATGAGCAAAAACCTGCAAAAAGGTACTTTAAACCCCCCTACACGCTCAACACACCCACCGCCCTTGAGGACTTTTGGTATATTCATCTGGATATCGCAATGTATAACTGGACCAATTTACAAAACTAAACGAATTATTTCCCCTGATTGCCCATATTCGGCTTAATTTGATCGTACTATATGGAGCTGTACATTTATATTTGTGGTTAATCTGTATTTCTCAATATGTGTGCACTAAATCGACCTCTTTCTATCACCGGCAGAGCATCTCGGATGTCACCATCCAGCAAGATATCCATCTCACCCATCAAAGTATTTTTATTCCTTTTGTCTTCTAAACTACGGTTCACTACTTCGACAGCATTTTTTACGACATAAGCTGTGTTCTTTTGTGTCCGCAGAACAGGGCAGAATAAAAGATACAAAAAAGTACGCCTCATACATTTTCATAGAAGATTTATAAATGAAGCGAACAGAACAAATAGTTCGCTTCAATCGACAGAACAATTTGTTCTCTCCAGTACCTATATAGGAGTTCTAGAATAAGGTACACAAAAGAACACCGTTATAGTAAACTTATCTCAGACTAATACCTTAAACTGGCGCAACACAACTATCCGCAAGCCGCTTTTACTGAAGTTGCAAATTAGCTATTTTCAACGGGAGGTTTATCGCACGCCCCCTGCTGAACAAATAATTTCCTCTGAACGTTGTGGGGTAGTCATCCCAAATTCGCTTAAGTTGGTATATACTATACTTAGTCACATATGTTTTTTTCTTCCGATAGAGTCTCGTTATAGATAACATTGTTAAATAACGTATCCATATTGTGGCTGTTGCAGATTACGTAAAATGCCCCTGCTGCAGCTGCATCTTTGTATTTATCTCACAGTTTCTCAGGATTCGAACCGCCGTACGTTGCTATCAAAGTACCGAAGAGTTCTATTATCTTTGCTGGTGGCTACTTGGCCTAGCGTCTAAAAGTTTACTATAACAATTAAAAACAATTGATAGATTCATTTCACGGCTGACTTCATTTTGAAACATTCAAAGTTAATGGTGCAAGGTTAAAAGAAGAATTTCCAGGCAAAACTTCAGTTTCTTAGGCTTTGTTTCTCTTACATGTTAATGATTTTGCGAGCACAGTGTTTTATGGCGTTGATCTCTGTCTGGAAAATAGTAGGTGAAGCTCCCAGTTCTTTTTCGAATCTATAGTTTGCCCATATTACACTCTGCCTTCCATTTTGGATCCATCGGTGCACCATTTCAGAAATCTATGGCAGTGAATAAGTCACCAGAATGCCACTGTTGACAATTCCCCAAGAACACTATGTATAATGTTTCAAAGCATGTAATAGCGATTTGGGCATAACTTCTGACATGGTGTTAACCATCGATCCCTGTATGAAATCTTTAAAGATTTCCAGGTGCCCGCCGGACATATTTCCTGCTTTGATTTTTCCATGCAGGGCTACAGTCGAGTAAGTACGCATAGCACTAGATAATTTGGCTATCAAATGAGTGAAGCGTATGTGACATGGGTGTTGTAATGGGATATAGTATATGACCACAGGGTAAAATTGTTCTTTGAGGCCTTAAGTCCTTTCGAAATTTCTGCGGCATATCCATGTTGCCCTCACAAATGAGATGCTATCCAAGCGAATATCCAGATAGGTATTTGACCTATTTTGAGAATTCCACTAATATTTCTTCGCCTGTAAATAAAGCTTTTTTCCTTGTACATGGAATGATTATTGTTTTGCCAGGATTAGTACGAAGTCGCGCATCATCTGAAAATTGTTATGGACATTATTCATGACATTCTGCGCTGAGGACGCACATCCCTTGGCCGCCATGACTGTTACTGATTTTCCTTTAAGTTTGCTGCGATTATCCAGCTGCTAAGCATTGCTTTTATCCATTTCACCATTGATGGTAACTCCTCTTTTTGTACCTCAATTCTCGAAGGATTTAAATAGGGTATGGTCAAATGCTCTTCCTCCTTTTTCCTCCCAGGTCTTTTCTAAACCTGCTTGACATAAGAATACGTAGGGCGGTTGTGGTATACTAGGTCGCTTGATAGGCATGTTGATGTAGTTTTGCCGATTACTTCTTGAGTACTCCCGTAGCGAGAAAATGGTAAACCCTTCGTATAGAAGGTATCTGGAAGGAATAAATCCATGCCTTCACATTTCTTATACTTCCTAAAGAAAAAGAAGTCTTTGGAAGAAAATTCACTTTTCAGTAAAGTACTGAAATCTTCCGTAAATTGCCTGCTCCCATTGATTATAGACTCTGATAGATATCTCCGTCTTATATAAAATGTCTCAAATTACACCAAATTTAACATAAATTTAATGTGGTTACCTTGACATTGCGCAGAATATACTTTTTTTGCATTAATCAGAATCAAATGCGTTTGCCTGTTAACGAAGTCCTCAATTTTTTCGTAGAAATTTATTGAAAATATTTTCTTAGAATTTTTATGCACTAGAGGAGGCCGACATAGAGTGAAAATACATATTGTGTCTGAAAATTTAAAAATAACTCTTGAGTGAATAAAAATTCTGTCGAAAGTGAATATAAATTCTGTCTAAAGAGAGGTATTCTGTAAATTTCAAAAAAAAAATGCTTATTGCTTATCTATGCATCTCCGCATATAAAAATTGTTAGCGGTCCAAGCACCCATTGTCGGCCTCCAATAATGCATAAAAATTCTATAGCAAATATTTGCAGTAAATTTCTAAGAAAAAATTTATCGCTTCCGTGCATCAGTTCGAGGCATCGTCGATTTTGTATTGCAGCGAGGCATTGCTGGCTGACTTACCCGTTGATTACGTCTTCAAGTCGAAACATCATTGAGGCATCATAGATTTCATACAGGGTGTCCTGTTTGTGGTCTGGCACCCGAAGGCTATGGATACGTCATGTTTAGGCAAGAAAAATTATATTAGTGTGGTAGGGAGGGCGGGTGGGGGGGGGGGGTAATAACGTGATTTAAAGATATTTAGGTATGTTTTTATAGATCACCCTGAACGTGATGATGATTTAAAATTTATTAGATTGATAATCGTTGGACCGCCGGTCCGATTGTCTGTAAATTTTCGCCTCCTCTTCTCAAATGTAAATTGTCGCCTCCTCTTCTCAAAATTAAAATTTCAGAATTTTCTCGTTTCTTTTTTTATTTAACTATTATTTTTATCAAAAAATACGTAATCAACAGAAATTTTTCATATAGGATTTAAAAAGCGCAAAATCTTAGCTTTCAAATGTCCTATCACACTCCACATCCATAATCAATGCACTTTTTTTTTCAGAGGGTGAAGTTCATCAGTTTTGATTAGAAATGCAAGTGTCTTGCTGTGAGTTGTTTAATATTTGAAATTATCTTCCCTTTCCATCCGCAAATGATATTTTCATTAATTCTGGAAAATGCATCCATATATTATGTACTTCCAGAACATCTCTTGGGAAGCCTTCCTGGAAACCTTTTAGAAAAACAAACGCGATTTTAACCATCCGTTTTATATTTCTTTCTAAAACTTCCCTTGGGAAGGCCTGCATCTGCGAATATGCCTGTAAAAAGAAGATATTAAGTGGGATACGAGAACGTAAAGTTATGCAACCAAACCATCCAAAGAAGTCTTCTACATGCTTCACTGAATACTTCCATTCCATATTGGGCCGCTCCAAATTTGATTATCTAAACATTTTTTTCATTGTTTTAAAGAGGAAGTAAATTAGACTTATAGATCGATAGGAGGTGGGCTGTGCAGGTGACAGCCCTCCACCCTTAAGTATAAGACTTAACTTAACCGCTATAATAGTTATACTATTGAATACAAATATTTTCATCCTTATAGGTCATCAGACCTTGAATTTCGTTTTTCCAAACGCAAGCGGTCTACCAAATAAAAATCATTGACAATTCCATATTGAGTGTAAATTTAATTTTTGAAACTTTCGGTCTTCTTAAGTATTTCCATAAGAAATAAAAACCTTAACATGGCCGCAATTAATAGTTCTTAAAAGGGAAATATGTGAAGTGTAAAGCTTTATGCACAGGATGTTAACATTTTTGGATTTAACCGTAAAAGTAAGTTCTCTCAACTAACCCTTACCACTGCTGGGCCATTATACTGTTGCGCACAAAGAGCGACAGGAAGTTGGAACCCATTTCGTTAACAAGTTTACCTCGAAATCAAATATTACAATCCCGAGTTTAATGGAGAGGTTTTGTTCAAAAAGTTAACGGCAGTTTCACCTCGTAATAGAATTTAACGCTCTGATGGCTTCATTTCAATGGAAAGCTGCTACAATTTCCACAGAGAAATTGTCTTAGTACGTTAAAAGGAAATTGTGATAGCATTAGGGAATAGGGAAAAGGAAGTTTCCTTTATTTTATCAACCCTAAGAATTTCCACCACCCATCTACCAGTTTTCACAGCTTCTTTCGGCGATGATTTTCCATTCTCTGTCAGCCTACTATAATACATACACAGCTGCAGTCAACGTTGAAAAATGTTAGTAATTCACCAAACTTTTATTAACTTAACTGCGTAAAAATTGAGAAAAGGATCATTAATTGTCCCTGTTCAGCTTAGAAATTCTTCAGTGACATTTAAGTAAGTAAGTTTAGTGGGGCTCTGAGTAGAATATTCCTCATGGTAACTTATTTGAGATTTTCCGCTCGTGTTGATTAGGTTGACGTTAATGTATAAAAGAAATCTACTTTTCCCACTTAGGCACAAGCTCTGAAATTAGGTTAAGTGGTCGAAATGGTTTTCAAAAAGAGATTGCCACAAGAACCAATAATTTTTTCATTTTATTTTCTACAAGAAAAGAACTTGACATAAGGGCGCGCCATAGCTGTATACCTACTTATTATAACCAGGAATATAAAAACTAACCCTTGGTACTAGAGACGATATTTTTCAATGGATACGCCATATTGAAAAAATGTATCTCTTTTGCGATGACAAAATTATATTAAAAAAAAAAGAAATAATAATACAGGAAGATTCGTGTGATCCCGTTTCAAGGATGACATGCAAAATTGAATGGCGTCCAAATATGAAGTTATGGGTTAGCGAAGTAATCGAATTCTGAAAATAGAGTCAATTAGGTATTCAAATTATATACAAGGGAAATCTTGTGATGTCTATTTCGTTTTGTCAATTACACCATAGATGCTGCCTGCTGTCATATATTTATTATTTACAGAAAATTATCGACAGCAAAATTGGCAGTAAGCCCAAAATGTTCTTCCAGATGTTCAAGTAGTTTGTATCCTGAAAGCGGACTCATCTTAATATGGCTCAAAACTAAACAAGATTATGCTGCACATTTATATATACAACCATGCCACACGAAACCGATCACCCTGGAACCAGACCATTACCGATTTGGATGAAACGTGCACAGTTTTCAGGGAGTACCAAAATAGCTCACACATATTCTTTTCTTTTTCTCTACCAACCCCCACCTCCTGCGTGTGTGAGTGTGTGTGTGTGTGTGTGTGTGTGTCGGTAGGTAGGTGAGTGTGTGGGTGTGGGTGGTGTTGCTCTCTACGTTGAAGCGTTTTCAAGCAGTGCCCATATATTTAGTAAAACACGAAATTTTTCCCTACGAGGAAGTTGCCCGATTGGTACCATTTTCAAACTTAAATTTCCCATTTTTTTAAAAAGGCCTATGTACAACATTTCAGCTTTCTACGTCGATTCGGTAGGCAGCGTCCAAATATATAGTGAAAAACGAAAGTTTTGTATACCAACACCAAGAAAGGGTTGCCCGATTTGCTCCAGTTTTCAACCTGTATTTGCCATTTTTATAAAAACGCCGTGTACTAAATATGAACTCTTCACCTCGACGCCTTCTCAGGCAGCTTACGGTGAAAAACCAATGTTTTGTATGGTAACACCAAGAAGGGGTAACCCGATTTAGTCCATTTTTAAAATTTTATTTACCATTGCTATGGAAACACCACGTACCAAATTTTTTTGTATGGAGTTGCCCAATTGGTCCCATATTTGAACTTAATTTACACTTTTTTCAAAAAGCCCTGTGGACAAAATTTCAGCTCTCTACTTCGATGCGTGAAACAGTGTTCAAATATATAGTGAAAAACTAAAGTCTTGTATGACACCATCAAGAAATGATCGTCCGATTTCGACCATCTTTGTAATTTCTTTTTACTGTTGCTATGAAAACACCATGTACCAAATTTTAGTTCTCCACGTTGACCCGTTCCCAGACAATGCCAAAAGAAATTTTTGTATGGCAACCCTACGAAATAGTTGTTTTTAAAAAATGTCGTGCATACAATTTAAGCTATCCACGTCGACAGTTTCGAAATATAGAGTGAAAAACCAAAATTTTGTATAGCAACACCAAGAAGGATTTGCCCGAATTAGTCGGTTTTTTTGTAAATTTTATGTGCTATTGCTATGAAAACACCGCGTACCAAATATCAGCTCTCTACGTGCACTTGTTGTCAGATAGTGTCCAAATATATACTTAAAAGTAGAAATATTTGTATGGCAACCCTACGAAGGAGTTGCCAGATTTAGTCCATTTTTGAACATATATTTTCAATTTTTTCCACATATACGCGTTGTCAGGCAGTTTTTTACGTCCCGATAACAGCGCCATCTACCATGTCCAAAACTATCCTATTTCTCAAGCTGGAACCACATATTCACAAAATTTCATTGAAATCGGTTGGGCGGTTTCAGTGACACTGGATTTTTATAAATTAAGATATAGCAGCGTCGAATTAAAAAAATTTTTTGTTAATAATAGGATTTTGTTCAAGAAAGAATTTTTTGGGATTCTCCGGTATATAGCAAAAGCTAAAAAATGTTCTAATTTGTTATTTCATCACACAACCCATTAATTTTTGGTGACAAGTTTCAAGTCTTGGTTTGACTCATCAACAGGTCACAAATAGCGAAATAGTCCAAACGTAATGTGTTAATAATATGATTTTTTTTTTTTAGCTTCAGCTTCGTTTTAGAAATCTGATTTTTGAAGTCACCCGTATACCCAAAGTAACTCACTAAGGAGCACTGCACTAAAGGGAAATATTTTTTTTTTTTTTTACTGAGGACCTTTAGTACTTTTGTTTTTGTATTTCACCATATAATCAAAGTAATATCCCTTGAATATTAAACTTAGTGGAATTGCTCTTAGCTTCATCCTTGCTCTGCTGCAATTATCGCCATGGGTAGCTCTGCCAAAAAAACCTAATGGTAGTGCTCAGAAGAACAAAACTAATAGATAATAATGTCGAACTAATGGTAATATGTCAGTCTAGTGGTCTTTCAAGGCTGGTTGATGTGGCGTTCGTTTTTAGTACACCTCCTATAGAGTCGCATGGTCCCTTCCTGTGAGCAATAGCAAAGTAGTGCCATTCCGACTCGATTCCAAATTCTTCGCGAATTTTGCACAGGTTATAGAAACTCATCCGATTTTAATAGCGCCCTCCAGAACCATCGTAAAAGAAGCAAATCCTTTTTAAATTAGTTAGTTTTGCCTTCAAAAACTGCAAAAGTTAATTTGTTGATTCCGTTACTACGATAAAACTTGTAAAATATCTTTCATCACCTTCCCCGCCTTGAGATATATTGCAAAGGGATGTAAAGTGCACTGTATATTGGACCAGTGAAGGCTTTGCACAGCGTCTTGAATGACAAAAGAATAATTTCTTGGAGAAATCACATATAACAACACTTATAACTTTTTTGATATAATGAATCAACACATTCTAAATTTTGCATCAGAATGCCGGTTTGGTTCCACTACTCAGGTCTTCAGTGTTTTCTCGCGCAGAATTTGTAACACTGGTCAATTTTTACATTTACTTAGAAAGCACTGTTCGTTAGGATTTTCACGTAAATTGGTGGAAGAAGCTCAAGAAATGACACAATTTCGCCAGCATATTTCTTATTAAAACATAAAACATCAGTTTTACATTTTGATGGTGTATACAAAAAGCGCTTTCGGTAAGCACATTCTCAGTGAGACAAGTGAGATATTCTTAGTTGGCTCACTGAGACTGCACTTTCGGGGAACTGTCTCAGTTCCATATTGAGCTACCAATTTCGAACCCAACCACTGAGCAACTGAGATAAGTGAAACTGAATTTTCTTGTCTCAGTTGACTCAGTTTCGTTATTTTGCGATTTTAATTACTAATTAAAGTTTAGTGAGCTATTTCAATAACCTAAAAACACTTTCGTCAATTTATTACTATCCATTTTCTGTGGTCAAAATTATTTAAATGTCAACATTGGCAAATCAGCTGATTGGTTTGAACTGAGACAATTGAGAGGGTTGCTCAAAGTTTTGTCTCAGTTGTCTCACTGAGACAGTGCTTGCCGAAAGCCGCTTATGAGTCCCACTTGAATTTGCAGAGGACGAAGCTGGCAAATGAAGAGAATCCAATCATTCTGTCAGGATATTTGCCCTTAAAAAGTTTGGATTGACCAGCACTAATCACCTTCAGTGGAAATTATTTCATAATCCCGCTTTCCTGGGCAAACACGACTTATTTCATCCTCTTCGTAAAACTCGATCAGAAGGATTTTGATTTCTTCCATGAGAAACTTACTGCCAATTTTTGGATTTGGTGAAGACATGATGCGTTTTTCAATTTGGAAACTCTGCTCTGTGGGCCATATATGTAACAACTTATGTAGAATTCATATTTGATCTTACGGACGGTCCATTTTTGTGGGTGACACCCTTGAATTGAAATGCATTATTACCAATGATGCTACCACGCTTGAAAATCGCCTTAACAATCTTATTATGCATCGAAAATGTCGACATTTAAAATTCTTCTTGATTGTTGGAAACAGCTGGAAATTGCAAGGATAAATATACGGAACAATATGGATACTACTTTCTTCCAAAAATTTTGTTATGACAGAAGCCATATGGGGCTGTGCGTTTTCCGTGGTGCATCAAGATTTTCTTTCATAGAAGAAGCTGTCAAACTAGAAAAAAATAATCATTATGAGTTTTCCTGCACTCTTTACTGGTGTAGGTGAACCCGCTGGGAGATCTGTTACCTTGTTTTGGCTGAAGATAATAAGCTCGCTCTATCGAATAAATGAATCTGTGATCATAGGGATTTGTGCGGTCTATCCGAGGCTTTCAGTCAGTTTTTCTCGAAAACTGAAAAAACAATTTGGTTTTCTGGATTTTGAATAGCATAGAACGTAAAAGTCTATTCAATATTTAGCAGTTGCTAAGAGTTTGTGCGAGGCGCTTGTCTGTTACTATGATGTGCGATGTACGGCTTGAGAAACCCAAGCGGCGTCCAACTTTTTAGCCCGAGTTGTCGTTTCGACAGTCTAACTTGAGCGTCGAATTGTTGGAGCAGTGCAAAGCGGATTGGTTACGTGGAACACACAGGATCGAGATGGGTTCGTCGTCTTATCTCAGTTGTGTATCTCTATGTCAGAGGCCATGCTATCCCTATGAAAGTCTGGTTACAGCAAGAAACCTGTAGAAACACTAAAGCCGGGCCTGAAGTACGACAATCGTCCCTTTACTGCCCCTATGACAGCTTGACTGATGAACTTGTTCCGGGGCGCGTTCATGAAGTAGTCGGCTATGGTAGTTGTAGATGTGGCTATCGTCGTTCAGAAAAGTCAAATATTTGACTTGGCGAAATGACAGCTCCTGGCGTTAAAAAATCATAGTAGCCGGCCTCGTAGCCGGCTGCAGCTTGTACCGAGTTGAGAGTTCTAAACTAACCCAAATGCATTACATTTAACATTTTTTAGCGTTACTTTTAAATTACAGACGAGAAAAGAAATATACTAGTATAATAATGGCAAGTGTAACCATTTACATGAATGAGCGTGGTGAGCCATTTATTTATTTAACAGACGAAGCATAAGGATATAACCACAAGGTAATAAATTGTTTTTTGTGTATTTACATGAAATGTAACTCATACTCCAATGATGACATTTATGAAGCTGACAATGGCTAAATTCATTTATAAGGGTCAGGAGCAGCCACACGCAGCTATGCCTGGATACTTCATGAAAACGCTCCCGGTGGAGACCCTACTGCTCAAATGGACTGTTCCTATGACAACTTATCTAAATTTTGTTCCGATAGAAGCTCCAGAGCTCTGATAATAACATTTTTTGTTGAAAGAGGCCGCTGAGAGTTTGGACTACATATCTTGTTATGTATAAGGTTAAACAAAAGAATCCTTTTCATTTGAAGGGTAATTGTTGTTTTTGTTTTTTTAACTGTAGTCCTTTTCAATCGAGTGCTAATGTTTGACTGTTTATATTTTTTTGATCAAAACAACTTGAGCCTACCTAGCTAAAGGCAGAAACAGATTCAAGCCAGGCTCAGGCCTGTGACCTCTCTTAGACTTCCTCTCACCTCGCTTCAAGTCTTCCCACAGAAAATTGAAAACAAAATGACACCACCCGCCGTTGACGGAAGTAGGACTGAGACAAAAAAAAATTTCCGACAATGAGTAAAGCGAACCTTGCGGCTAAATTTAAGCCAACCTGCTTGCCTTGGTTTTGTGTTGTATAAAAATCCTTGCTGAAAATTTTGACAACACCTTGAGGAAACTTCGCAGCCTAGATGTGTTTCTGCCTTAAGGCTTTCGACGTTCAGCAAAATGTTACTAGCCGCGAATTTTGAAATTGATTGTTCGAAAGCACGGAAATATACGACCCAGTAGTCAGTGCCGACGAGCCGCCACAAATGAAGTGCGGTCTCTTCGGGCTTTGAAGTCACTTTTCTCGAAAACTGAAAAAACTTAGTTTTCTGGATTTTGAGTTATATTGAAACTAGAAAGTCTGATCTATCGTAGCGACATTTCCGTTTTATTTGAGCCTTTGATACAAATTAGAGAAAGACAATAAATAGAAAAATAGACGAAAGTGTGAAGCTTAGGCAGAAATTAAGAGAATTTTTCAGAACAAAATGAGATGGATAGCTTATGTAGGGCCCTATGCTGCCAAGAACAGTGAAAAGGGAAGAAATATCTTTTAGGCAACGCCACAGTAGGGCATCGGCCTTAAAAGTTGTCCATAAATCACAGGCATAATGAATTGATTCCTACGTTGAATATTTCTTTTTAAGAGTGCTATTAAAGGTATATTCGAATTTCGAATATTTTCGAAAATATGAACTTCGAAAATTTAAGCGAATTCGGTAATCGAAATTTAATCCATTTCCGAATTTTAAGATTTCAAATGATAGACAATATGATTACAATCCAAAACGTGTTACAGATTTTTGAATTTTTGGTTTGGAGGGGAAATAGGGGGAAAATCTAAACATACTGTTTTTTTTTTGGTTTTCACTTCATGATTTTTACACCTTCCGCCGTAGACAGATGAAATTTGGTGTGCTTATGCATTTTCGAAACTCAAAAACTCTCGCGTTCGAAAATTTTTAAAATTCGAAATTTCGTTTAATGGAAAATTTCATTTTTCGAAAATCAAAATTTTTTTTTAACTGTGTTTTTATTCGTCAAATAGCAACTAGTAGATATCATACGCTATTATTTATTATTCAATATCAACATCTATTGTATACTACTGTATACTGAGCCTTAGACGACATTTAAAATCCGATTTAATGCGTGTTAAAGTTTTGTTCAAATCCTTAAGACATTTTGTTCTGGTCTTGATCTCTGCTTTCAAAAAAATTATTTGGTCCTCAATTTCATTGTGCCCTGAGTTTCTGATAACATCAAAAAGTTCTTTACGCGTTATGAACATTGTGTTGGGACTCATCCATGAAAGTAATGATGGAATATTTGATTTTTATTAAAATTGAATTGAATGAAATATACAATCAATGTTCATTAGAAAAACGGAAACACTAAAACCAAAACCGGGGGGGGGGGGCATACAACCAATAATCTACGTGTTTCTAACAATAATTTAAAACGTCTAATAATCAACGGCTATTTTATGTTGCAGAATGATTTAAAACTACATACACTGCTTTGCAAGTAATAGTTACTAAAATCATATAACATACCTGAACTGGAAGGTTCCATAACGAAAGAGTGGAATATTTCAGAAATTAAACTAACAAAAGATGCACAAGAATAGGTAAAAACAAACGATAATATCACACGTGTAATCTCCGCAAACAAATGGCATCGACTGAGTCATCCCGGAGAGGAAGGGAACTGAGTTGACGACTGTACGCTTTCGGTTTATTGTGTGCAGGACAGTAAGGTATACGCAAATAATAAAAACGATCGCGCATGCGCTATTTCATTTTTGGATTTCTGCACATTTATGGCCAACTTTTTAGGACAATTGCCCCACTGTGGCTACTTTCGAGCCATTCAAAGTTGTATACGCACGGACTATTTCTAATCAATTCGATTTATTCGATCATACCATTATAGTGTCACTTCCCAGCGGGAAATGGAAGTGCTCAAAAAGGAATGCAAGAGCACTTCTTTAGAATCTCGCTGCGCTTCCCCACTGTATCCTTGTTCATTTCGGGTTAACGTTAGCATATCCGCAGAGGGAGGATGCGCTCAAGTGCAGATTGTTGGGAAGCTCTCTAGAAGCGATTGTAGGGTAGCACTCTCGGAGCAATTGTAAGGTAGCATTAATTAATTTTCAATTAACCGCACACTTAAACTGATTACTAAAGATTAACAATTCTGCTGCATTTTCAGATACATATGAGTCATCTTTTCATAACAAAAAACAAATAACTTATGAGTCAGCTTAAGCTGAGAGAAGAGATCTGATTCCGGAAAGCTTCCTTTGGCTACGGTAAAAGAGCGCTTCGGAAAAGATATTTTCTGGCTATGTTTTGGAACTGCTTCCCCTGACAAGCACTTGACATATTTCCCGCTGGAATGCTAATATTTACTGTATTACTATTAGACCTCATTGTATTTCTTGGTCAATATAGAAACAAATCTGGTCTTCTTTTTCTTTCCACAATACTTCTCTCTTAAATCAAGTTTTTGTCATTTCAAGTAACCGCCCATCGTGTTGAGATGTTTTTTTTTTTTTAATCCGTCCTCTTGACTACTGGGCCAGAGTATTGGGTCTCCCTCAGAATCTTGTTTTCCTAATGATGTTTTCCATCGATCATTATGCTTGTAGTCTCTCGCATAAATTTTTAAATTATCTTAAAAGTTTCACAGTTTCACAGTACTCGGTAAGCTGAGGAGTAGCTAAGCCGCAGATGAAAATTTTTAAGTTGTCAGCACTGCTGTAATTGCGATTTTTTGTAAAGGAAAATTGCCATTGTGGATTAAAAATCAATGGAATGAAAGAAGAACATTTTATATGCAAATTTGTTGTGGTTTTTATCTGGAACGATATCAAATCCAAAATCATTGTTGCAGAATGTTTCGACAACGTAAACCATTATAGCCGAATTTGTTTACAGTCGGAAGCGAGAATAAAAAACAACGTCATCCCATTTCTCGAAATGTTGCAGGCGCCTTCGTATGATTTTTTCACGGATCACACTTTTCGATATTATTTTATACATTTCTTCGTCGCTTATATCCTCTGCATCAGATAAATAACTCATTTCTGGCTTAAACTTTTTGGTTTCTTCCGAAAACGTCAAATGGAATGCTGACACTAGCTGCCAGACAGTACTCAAAACTGCTAACTAGATAACTATTTTTCGCTTGGAAAATTTCAATTTAGTTTTAAAGTAACTTTTGAAATACGTACGTTCGTTTAATAACAAAAATTATAATATTTAGACAAAATATATATTTAGCAATAATTTCTGTGTTTCACAACAAAATCTGAGTCTTAAGCCTTCGATATGACGGGCTTAAGTTAAGCTTGCCTTAAGCCAGTGATAACACTTAAACTTCGACTGTGAAACCGAAATATTTATTAAGCCTTGGCTTAAGCCATCGCTGCGGCCATTAGTGTCACTAGATATGACATTATCGCTTACATGTGTCGTAAATATACAATTATTTCCACATTTACCTACTTTAACAGACTAAAAAAAATGAAAATATCGAACTTTTGTATAAAAAATCTGTCAAGTGTCACTAAATTTGTAGCAAAAAGCGGAAATTAAAGATGAAACCTTTTCTCCGCTTTTATCATGGAAAGATATGATAAGTGACTCCCATCTGAATGCTCCTTTCGATTGTATTATTTCTTCTTCAGTTCTCTTAAATCTAAGGTGGGAAAATGTAGGTACAAATGCGCTGCAATTGGATCTATAAACCATCGAGAGAAATATTACTTTTCATCTAATTGGCGTCTCAAATTTAGCGTTCTCTTGTCCTTGTATAGTGGTGGATTCTAATAATCAATTTTTGTTGTCACCAAAGTATTAGCTTTTATTCCTTTCACTGACGTAGATTTAGAGATGTACGTATGTTCATATAATATACAAGGAAAGAATTTGAGCATAAGACTTATCGATGCAACTCACGAAAGTCAGCTTTAAACGCTTCCAACTATTATTAAAACTTGAAAGGATTAAATATGCCCAGAGGCTACACGCCCATTTATTAACATCTCCGAAATTTTGTCCCTATTTGGCTTGTTTGTATGCTACTCATGCATGCTCGGTGCGTGTAAAGTCGATTCGAATTACATCTGCTGCAAAAGATCCTAATTTGCTCACATAGTTCTTGTTTCATAGACAACACATGGACAGTGAACTTCCCACATTAATATTCATTTTCCAGGGACCTTTTCTCGTGAATATTAATTAATGGAAATTTTGAAATATGCGCAGGAGGCGGGTAGACATGCACACACCTATTTTCATACTTTACTGATGCCAAACTATTTTTAGATAGAAATTTTTATTTATTTCATGACTTAATTAAACAATTACGAAAAATTCTGTTAAAATATTTACATCGTAGTGTAGAGGCCACGGGCGCAGCATGAACATTACTAACTCGATATGATCACGTTAATTTACACTTTTTTTTTTTTTTTGTAATATGGAAAGAATAGGTAAAAAGTACTGCAAAAAACGGGTTTCTGCTGTTTACTGTGATTTTGTGGAATATGGTTACATAATTGTAAATTCTGAAGCGAAAATTATTGCCGTCTTACTGGGGTTGAGGTATTAAAACATTAAAATCGAAGAAAAAACTCAGCGGGAAATATATCAAGAGCTAGGCAGGAAATATCTTTTCCGAAGAGTTATTTTTGCTTAGCCAAAGGAGTCTCTGCGTTTAGGCTTATTCATAGCCTATTTGTTTTTTGTTGTGAAAGTATGACCGATATGCATCTGGAAGCGTAGTAGTAAATTTAATTCTTTAGTATTCAGTTGAAGTGTGGTTGTAATTCGTATTGAGTGAAAATTAAACGGAACACATTCAGCATAAAACTTAAATTCTTAGTAAAGCCATTATCTTGATTCCTTCTGTATTACCTAAAAGCGCTCCAAGAGCTCTTTCCAAGAATCTGCATGTGAGAACTTTCCTCTGCGGACATGCTCACATTAAAATGATATGAACAAGGATACAGTTGGGAAGCGCTGCGAGCTTTCAAAGAAGCGCTAGTGCATTCGGCTTTGAGCTTCTATTTCTCGCTGGGAAGAAAGGTGATCCTTCGAGGGCCGAATAAATATGTGTAGATACTCAATGTAAGAACTGGGAACAGTACTAATTTATTATATCCTAGATGAAATCTAAATGGTATACTCAGTTTGTCATTCCGTTTGTAACGCACAGACATAATACTGGGAGAGCAAGATGGCTTGGACACCCATGCATAAAATTAAAAGTCCATCCTTCCGTCCGTCTGTCCTTCCTCACGATAACCCGAGAATGCGTTCACTAAGAGAACTGTAATTTTGCACAGAACCCTTTAAAAAAAAGTAAATTGAAGATCGAAAAAGGAATAAATCGGATAATACCTTCGTGGGGTTGCCATACAAAAATTTAGATTTTCACTATACAGGGTGTTTCATAATTGGTGCACCTAGCACATGGGTTTAACAGGTGAGGTGGAGACAAGCAAAAAATTATAAGGTAAGGAGGGAGTAAGACGCGTCATTTCGGCGGTAGGGGCGGGGGGGGGGGAGTTTAAGAGTTTTAGTACTTCTTCCACTTTACACCCTGTAACTTTCTTGATAGTGTGTATATTAAGGTGCGTTTCATCTCAGATGATAAAAAACCATCTCAGCTTTCCAATGAGTGTCCAATTAGCCTGTCACCTTCCGTCGGAAGCTGTCGGACGTCAAAGTCAAAAAATTGGAAAAAAATTATTAATTTTTTCAAAATTTAACGATTTTTCCACCAAAATATATGATAACTATATAGTTTTTTTTTACAAGATTTAGAAACACCGGAATGTTATCTATTAATTTCTATGATTCATAATTTCATTAATTTTCCTCCTGACGATAGAAATCGCCCCTTATTTTATGCAATTCCACGAAAAATTAGCAAAATTAATGAAACTATACATCTAAAACCACTAAATTACGCGGAAATAGTATTAAAAATAGTTTGGACTGTTGCGAATTGCAAATGGACTTGCATAGTTACTTCATATTGACAAGGAATCTCTGTAAAGTTGTACATAGTGACGAAGAACTGATATCAAACGTGTGCCCTGACCGTGACCAGCAATCTAATTGTTCAGTCCTCACATAAATAGAACCCTATTCCATCGATGTTTAGTTTACCTCCATTCTTTTGGCAAAATCCAGTTCTCCAACATAACTTGGTTTCCACGAAATAAAAAATTTCCTACAAATACAAAAAAAAAAAAAAAACACAAAGTATTCATTTTCCAAATAAATATAAAACTTAAATACTTATCTAAAATAAATGATCCTCCAATAAATAATCCACTTCCGATAATTGTCTCGGGATTCATCCAATCTAGAAACAGACAAAAATTATTAAGAACAAATAAATATATCAAAAAGATCTAATCTTACCAAGTTACATGTACATCCGTCCGTATATTTACATCTTCGATGTCCTCAATTGACAATACGTCAGCCAGCTGGCTGTGGTAAGTTCATACATCGTATCAAACATTGCTAGGGCAACACCAAGAGACGAGAACTCATAACTGAATGCGACGGCTATATAAAGCCGACGAGCCGCAACACAAAATCATTCTTGGCTCAGAGTTCATATGATTCGGAGACTAGTCCGAGAAGAATAATATTCCCAACCTCCATTATAGAAGGTTAATTCTATGTTTCAGAGAGTAATCTGAAAAATCCTATCATTTCCTATACTCCTGCCCACACCTAAGCAGAAGAGTAATTCTGCGCAGAGATTCATCTGCAACATTTTCATTATTTACATAATTTTAATAGACTCACGCACTACCAACGAACCTTTTGCTACCCTTGTGCTGCCACGCAGTAGCACTGAGCATTTTGCTACCCTTGTGTTGTCACGCACCAATATCGAGCATTTTGCTACCCTTGTGCTCTCACCCACTAGCGAGGAGTAGTTTTGCTACCGTGTTGCTCACACGCAATAGCAGCATCAAAATTTTTTCCCCCATTCTGATGACAGATAATCAGTTCTGGGTTTCTCTTTCTTTTTGCAGAACTGAAGGAACGACGGAGGCACCAGATTCAAACGTCATTAAGTTTTAGTTTTTAATTTGTTTGTTTTTATTTTACATTTGTTTTTTGAATTTTTATATTGAATTTTACAGTCGTAGTCTAATATGGCGGTTTTACTACATGAAATCACGTAATTTCGCTGTTTCAACATGATTTCGATGAAATCACCTCGAAATCACGTAATTTCCAGTACAAAAAACTTAATTGAAATCATCGAACGCCCATTTTCGGTTTCCACTTTTTCTCAAACTGTATCATTTGACATTTGTTGCATGCATTTTTTTCAATAATTTTTTAAGGGAGAAATTTAAAATTAAATTTAAATATTATATTAATATTGCTGACATTTATGCGACAATATATCCTTCGAATTACAAGTCTCGTTTATGTAATTAATTATTTTACGTGCCATTTTGGTATTTAAACAAAATTCGATGTAGTGAAAACGCCATATAATATAAGGTTAGGCATATTGGATTATATTGAAGTACCAATAAAATTTTATATTTGAAATTATAAACGACTGAGTTGTCCTTTAAACCGGCAATCCTTCTTAGTTCGAGACTAGATCTGACACTAATATTAATATTACCCAGAAGTTGTATGAAACACAACACTGGTAGCAAAAAAAGAAACTGTTGGTCAAATAAAGCTGCTGAATCTTTAATCTGGAAATTTTTCGTCTATAGTAGACTGAAATTCACTGAGAATATTTCAATGTGTGTGCAAAATGCATTGAAATTCAGAAAAAATATCGAACTATTCGACCCAGTAATGAGAGAGATCTCACCAGTGTAGTTATCTCCGATCGCCTACCACAGAAGTTCGATAATAGAGGTCACCCAATTTCCTATATAAATACTTTTTAATAAAAGCAATTATGAATTAATTATATGGTAGCAAGATTTCTCCTTGCAATTTTCAAATTGGGTGATTCTTCCCCTGAAATGATGAATACATATCGGTAGACACAATTATGGAGAGTAGAGCTCTCCCCATCCAGTAAAATTCCCGATAACTAGAAATAAGATGCAAGGACTAATCTTGAAGGTTGCGGGAATACATTTGGAGAAACTGTCCTTCTCGGAAAATCAGCTTTACGTTGCATCATCGCGGGTGTCCAACACCCGAAATATCCATGTAATCTCCAAACAGGAAGACGTACAATATAGTATATAACAGTATTTAACTACAGACGTTATTATAGTACTCTCATCAATTCTAACCAAAAGAAAAATTTTAAAATTAATTCCATGCGGGTGATGCCAAGCATCTTATATTAAAACAAGAGAAAAAGTTATAGTTGGTTTGATACCAGATGAAAGTGAAAGCCCAAAGTTTTATATGGCAACACCAAGAAGGGGATGGCCAATATAATTCACTTTTAAAATTTTATTTACTATTTTTATGAAAACGTTGTGTACAAAATTTCAGCTCTATATGTCGACTCGTTCTCAGGCAGCTTCCAAATAAAGCCCATTTGCGATCAAAAATGTTATATAACATTTTTTCGAATTCGCACTATTGTCGAAGTTATAGGCGATTTTCGATTTTTTCGAAATTTTAAACCTTAAGTCATCTTATTGACTATAACTCAGTTGAGACTGTTCACAGGACGACCGTTGTTCTTTTGTTTTATTCGTATCATTCCAGGCTCTCATTCGGTGTAACTCGGATTTGAAAACCTTTACACGTAATGGAAAATTGGCGATTTGTTGCCGAAAAACTATTTTTCGTGAGAAATTAATCTGTTTTCATAGTCATAAATCTCGAAAAGTAGCCATACCAACAGATGAACCGGTTCTCATAAAAAACATTCCTCATTTATTACCTTTTATAAAAGTTCAACACAATTAGTCTACATTAAGTGTTGCCAGAGTTACAGTACAAACTTGCCTGCCACATACCTCTCATAACTTGAGAAAATTTAATTCGAATTGCAAGAAATCTTTTAAGGATGGAAGAAACAATGTACCTGTGGCAAAAACTCTCACGATTATTTAATTGCAATAAACAAAATTTATTTCTGAGACTATTAGCAACTTATTTTCTAACATAAACCCCAAACCGTATTTACGAATACAACTACTGACACCTCTAGTAAAGGTGAAGTATGATGAAGAACATTTGAAAGGGTAACGAAAGTGAACTTCTTTTGAATTTAAGAAATCCAGGTAATACATTCAAAGTAAAACGTAACTCGAAAAAAAATTTATATAACATTTTTTATCGCAAATGGGCTGTACTTTCGACCCTTAAAATTGTTTACCATCTCGATGGGACACCCTGTATACAGTGAAAAGCCAAAGCTTTTATATGGGAACAACAGGATAGAGTTGCCCCATTTAGTCCAATTATGAAACTTGTATCTGTAATTTGAGAACGCGTCGATGTGGAGAACTAATATTTGTTATATGGCGTTTTTATAGTAATAGTAAATAACATTTCAAAAATCGACTAAATCGGGTAAGCCCTTCTGGGTATTGCCATTCAAAACTTTTGTTTTCCACTGTATATTTGGAAACTGCCTGAGAATGTGTCGAAATAGAGTGTTCAAGATTTGTACACGACGTTTTTATGAAAAATAGTATATGAAATATCAAAAACTAAATCAGGCTGCCCATTGTTGGTTTTACCATACAAAAACTTAGTTTTTTTTAAGTAAAATGTGAAAACGGTCAGTCGTAAACCTTTTTATTTTATTGAAAAGATCTTCAGAATGTGAAATTCTACGAAATTGGTTAAAACCAGTTTTACTTTCCTATGAATCCTTCTAGAAATAGATACGGAAAACTACTTTAACAATTATAAGTTCACCAGTCCTTTACTTTACCTTGTAAGCCTTTGCAGATTTTTTATTATTTTGCATTTGATTTAAAAAAAAAGTAATCCCCGTTGAGTCTCCTTAATATCTAAGAGCATAGTGCCACTCTTGTTCCTGACATTAAATCATATAATATAATATAAAAATAATTTTTTATATAGAAATATTATTAAAATCAATAACTAAAATGTTATTCGAATTTACTTAAAACATTTATTAATTCAGATTTTCTTTTATTCCATAGAAATTCTTCAACTTCATCAGCGGATAGGCCAGGTAGAACAGACTCTAGCAGATCATATGATCTTTATAGTGCCGAAATGGATGTATCTCATGAGAAGCGAACACAAAAGTATTTAGGTTCTATGGCTGCAGCCCAGGTCTTATGTGTTTGCCCACTTATGATTTTGAGACTTGCCAAAATGGTAATGGTTGAAACCTATGAAAACTCAATGCATTTCGACTTGACGTATCTTATGTTCGTATGGATAGCGTTTTTGCCAACTGTAATATTCCCTTGTATCTATGCATCAGATATATTACCAAGGTAAGCCTGTTTTTTATTTTATACCATAAATGTTCTTCCTTTAGGATAGCATATTTTCAAGCTCCATAACATTTCTAAATATTAAGTAGGAACTGGAGGTACATAACCTCTAAAATATTCAAAACGAAATTCCGACCTCGATAAGCCGAAATAATGGAAAACTCAAATGGAGTGAATAAAAGTACATTGATGTACATTATAAGATGAACTCAGTCACATAGATGTATACAAAAGTGTTCATCCACTCGGAAGTCGATAGATATTTAAATAGATAAAAAAAAAAAAAATCGAGCGACGGTTTTGCGTGAGAGCGCATTTCACGGTTTACTAAGTTAGAACCAATTTTTCGGTGCGTAGGTTTTCTATTTATCCCTGTTCTATAAATATACCTAGAGATATTTTCTAAAATATTGCCGAATTCTTAATGGGCTTACAGTGTGTGCAGACATTCAAATTTTTTACATAATATTCAATGTGCCCCAAGCCTGTTGGCAAAGAGATGGTTTTTGATTCTGTCTATTGTCGAATAAACCTAAAGAAGGTTTGCACTGTAGGCTGGTAAATCCATTGGAAACAGAATTTCAGACTTCAAGTCTTATTGGTATACCTTTTTTTCTTTATTATTCAATTTTTCGAAGGCAAGATGAAAGTGTTTGCTTCGAATGCCTGCAATGTTCGTATATAAAACGTACTTAACTCACCTTCGCATATTACTTGGTGCCATAAAAAGCTATCAATTGTGTTTAAGAAGCGTTTTAGTGTAAATTTGACCTGAAGTCCGAAAATTACAGTTAGAAGGTTTGTTCTTTAATAAAATCATTCACAATTTGAAAGTTAGTATTTAAGTGGATGCAGCTGCATGCATATGAACTGCAATGGTAAAATCTACTAGCAGCTGTGTGGACAGAAGACTACCAAAGAAAACACACAAAATATTCCATACAGCACAATATTTCCCATGGACATCCCATTCTTATCCTACAGATCCCATAATTTTCCCGACATAAACAGGAAATGTTTAAGTATGTACTTAGGACCCCAGGGCCCTATTTCATAAAACTATTAGCCTAATAGTTATTAGCAAATTTACCAATATTTTCTAAATTATTAGTTCATTGTGTTTCATAAATATTCTTCGCACAGTAATAAAATATTACTCCACCGCAAATAAATATTAAGGTCGCTGCACACTTACCGGCACAGCATGAACCGGTCGCTATCGGTGGCTAGAAACCAGACCGGCATTTTCGATACTCTGTCTTAATTGAAAGTTTCCCTTCAGTTTTATGCCGTTACATGTACACGAGAAATGTCGGTGCCGACCGATGCATGTCTGTGCCGACTCTTGCTGTGCCCGTAATTGTGAATCGACCTTTAGTGGGAAATTATTACTGCGTGAAGATTCTATTTCATAGAAGCTGCTGTACTAATAATTATTAGTGCTGCATTAACAATTAATAATAATAATTTTTTTATTAATCTAATTACGTGGGTAAAAGTAGCCTAATAAGAAAGCTGCTTTTAATCGGACGAGGTTGTTTATTCGTGAGGGATAATTTTTGTTTGTTTTCAAACGTTTGAAAATGTTTTCGGAAAAATGATGACGACTTTGACGAAAATGTACTTGTGAGGATACGTCGACGTCGTGTTTTCAAGCAGAGGATTAAAGGCCGGAACACAATGTGGCGCGGTAGCTCGTAGCTGGCGCGGTAGCCAGATCTGTCAAAATTTTAAAGCACGGAAAGTCTATGATGGCGTTCGAATGTGTAGCTGGCGCTGGCGCGTGGCGCTGGCGCTGTAGCTCATTTTTGCCAAATTTTAATTTTTGGCGCGCGCCAAATCTGACAGTCGTTAGAAATTAATATTTTTATTGAAAAGTTTGTCATAATTCTCCTTTAATATATTTAACTGTTTTTTCGTAGAATCCTGAACTCATCCTCTGTTGATACAGAGGTCTAACCCACCAGCCTCTGCGTTTTTGTCTTTAAATATTTATAAGTGAAAAAGCACAATTGCACTACACATTCTAAAAAGGCCATTTCTTGTAATTCTTCCATATTAAATAATATTTTCAAATTTTATAGGTCAAAGTAAAAGTAAATAATGAGGTATTTCATCGTCCGTACCATTGGCTACAAGCTGCATCATTGTAACCAATGTTAGCTACATGGCGCGCGCCAGTGCAAGCTACAGCACCAGCTACCGCGCCAGCTACGAGCTATCGCGCCACATTGTGTTCCGGCCTTAATTATGGACTAACTGCAAGTTACAAATTGAATGAAAACTTCCGTATTGGTAGTGAATGTGTTGGATAATTCTTGCAACGAATTGGGCCCTTTTTCGAAACTCCATCAAATCGAAACTGTGCTCTATCATTGAAGCAGAGGCTACTAACAGCCTTTCACTAGTTAGGGAACGGAAGCCAGTACCACAGGATAGCAGATATGCACGGTATCTCAAAAGCGACTGTTCGCCGTGTAATACAGGATGTGGTTAGTGTAATTAACGACAAAGTTTTTCCATTAGTAGTAAAATGGTCGGATGCTATCGACGATGTTGTAAGAAAGTTTTATTTATTGAAACGCATGCCTGGCGCTATTGCCTGTATTGATGGTATACTGTTATCAGCATTGAAGCACTAAGGACGAATGAAGACCGTTTCGTTGATCACCACGGAAATCATTCTATTAATTGTATGGTAGTTTGTGGACCCGACCTATAATTTTATTATTGCAGTCCTAAATGGCCATGTAAAGTGCACGATTCTCGTGTATTAAGGAAAAGTACACTATATAGAAAAATGGAAAATAGCTCGCGCTCACACCCGCAATCAATACTTTTAGGCGATGCGGGTTACCCGATTAAAGAATGGTTGATTACACTATAAAAATAATGACCTAGAAGATCATGCTGTGCAAATTTTCAATGGGGCACATAAACGTACACGGTATTTAATTTAAAATAGTATCGATATTTTAAAGGAAAAATTTCCTTGCGTTAATCATTTAAGGGTACAGCCTACTTACGCCTGTAATATAATGAAAACATATGTTGCACTTAGTAATTTGACATACTGCGGACAAGATCTCTCAAACTTCAACTATGAGCACACATCAAATAAAGAGGAACAGCAGGCATTTTGAGGCAGCAAGAACTAGCTAATTCTTTTAGAGAATAAAACAAAGTTTTATTTAAAATTCCTCTACAAAAAATATCTTTCATACAGTTCCTCCTTTCCAAGTTCCTCCTTCTGAATTTGCTTTTGCAGTAGTTCATTTCAGTTTTCTCTCTCACTGTTCAATCCAAGTTGTATTGGATGAAGTTACGCCTGGCCGTTTTTTAGTCTATGCTGTGCTGGTGTACCGCAAAGTTCCGTTCTCCTCCTCTCTTTATAATTTTTATTAATAATCTGCTAGCTCTAATGTTAATCGTATTCATTGTTTTGCAGACGCAATTACCCTTGATTTCGTGTACCCCTTGGACTCATAGCTGATTCCCGTGCAAATATTATAGCTGCCAAACGAAGCCAAATCCCAAGTAACAATTTTTCCAATTTTTGGTGACTGAAGGTGATGGGAAGTTTTGTAAGGGGTATATAATGGTTACTCGGTTATATAAGAATTTGAGTGGTTATATAAGAGTTTTATAATATTACCAATTGGTGACGTAGTTATATTAGAGTTTTTTAAGGTTACTAAAAGTTTTTATAAGTTGATGATGGAAATGTTTCAATTACCGGTCTATATAACTTAGAGTAACCATTACTAGAAGTTATATAAGAAAGTTTTATAATTGTTTTCATCACCACGTTAAATAACTGATTGGTAATAAGTGTTTATTGCGGTATCCGTGGTTACCCTTAGATAACTCGACAACGTTCAGTAATTTAGGTGACTTTAATAAAAATTGGGAACTTTCGGTAATACATATACTCACTATAAAATATCGTAACATTACTTGGTGGCCTTGTAGTAACTACGGTGACCGTTATAAACGCAAATGACTTCTAGTATCGAATTTTCATTTATTTATGGCGTTTTAGTAACGAAGGTGACTGTTATCAAAATTGGAAGCTTTTAGTAACGTAAATTTTTTTGTATTTGGCCATTTCAATATGCATTTTTTCGAGCTATTGGGACAATACACAAAGTAGGTCTTCTTGACTAGTTTGCACGATTTTATATGACATTTTTTTGTTTGTAACTAACATTATTCACTACAGGAGCGTACAACAAAAATTATTATAGGAAGACCATGACACAGACAATTTGTCATTACTTTAAGATATATAAGATTACCAAAGGTAACACAATATAACCAAAGGGTATATAAGATCACTAACATCTGTTTTTTGTTACTATAAGATATATAACATTACCAAAGGGTATATATATGGTAGTTCCTTTAGTTTATATAATATTTCCAGAAGTCTTATAAGGGTAATAAGGTTTATATAACAGAGCTAGAGCTTATATAAAAGTAGTTGACGTTTTATAATGGTAATTTCTTCATTTAAGTACAAGCCGCCATTTTTTCTGTGCATTGCAGATAAAAAAGAAAATGTCGGTTAAGCCAATTATTTAAATTGCTGATATATGGCTTCCGTTTTAATTTTATATGAAGAAAATACATCATTTTACATATATAATTTTTCTAAATTATGAAATGTTACTTTTATCAATTGATATCACCTAAGTGAAAATTTTAAATTTTGAAATATTTAATTCAAATTATTAAATATTGCTTATTTCTGGAGCAGTCTGTATTTTTTAGAAGTATCTATAATTATATTCACAGTAAAATTTTAATTGCAGCTGAATTTCACCACGTACATGCCGAAAAATTGTAATTCTAAGATGTAAAAATATTAAACTCTTACATTATAAAAATGCAGTACAAAACATTATCGAAATTCTATATCAAGATAGGTTGGGTAAATATTTGCACCATATTGTTTTATAAAGGTAACGAAAAGTAATTTCCCTAACATTTCAATCACTAAAAGTAATCAGTCTGAAAAAATTCCAAGCGTTGTGGAAATGTTACCAACACAATTATAAATAAAGTTTATAAAGGTAACCGAAACATTACGGCAACCACTGCTGTGACCAAAGTAAATTAATCGAGAGTACCCCAGGTTATATAAGGGTTATATAAGAAGTTATATTAAGGTAACCAGAATATTTTTATTACTGATATTATAAAACTTTTAGTTATATAACGTTACCTAAATCAAGTCACAGTAACCTTTATATAATCCTCCATTTAAGTTCTATAAGGGGTTTATAGTGGTTACGAAGAGGTTTCGTGTACTAATCTATATAACCTATGTTATTTAATTTGGTAATGGAAAACTTACGCTTACTACTAATATATATAAAATAAATTGTTTCTTGGGATGTTCAGTTCACCTCACAAAAATACTCGTTTGGGGCAGAGCGAATCGACTTTTTTTTAATGCTTGCAAAATGCAATGTTGTCTGTTATCACTCAAACGTACTGCAACACCCGCTCAACCCATTTCTGTCGATGGAGTAGATATCTCGAACTCGTCCTCTCTAATCATCTTAAGCATTAAAATATTCATGCATCTTGGTTGCTCCGATAATATTTTTGGTATTGCCAAAAATGCCATGAAATGCCTACGCTTCTTGCAAAGATGCAACCAATATTTTACTCCATTAGACTTGGCGCAAATCTAAAAGTTTCATACCAGGCCTAAATTATAATACATATGTTTCCCATATTTGGACACGGGCTGGACGCACTCCATTGTTCGCATCAGACGAAGTACAACAGAAACTCTTTCGGCTTATTAGTAATGCCACAACTATTTAGCACCGGTATAATGTTAGATGTCTATTTCTCTTTTATCATTACTTCTATGGCTATTGCTCTGACGAAATTTCTAGCCTGATCCCTTGTAGAATTCTCCCTATGCATACTATACGAGTTGTAACTCAAGCTCATCCCCCACTCCTCCCTTGAGGTCAAATTCGCCCAAACCATGATATTCCACAAATCCTTCATACGCGGAACAGTACGAATGTGGAACGGCTTACCATCTGTTTTTTTTAAGAATATTGTTTTATTTTCATTCAAAATAAATAATCAAAGTTGTACAGAAATTCAACGATTCTTGAATTCCTGCAATGTGTAAAGAGGTCAAAAAGTAACTTTGAATAAAATTTGTAGCTATCGGTTTTAACTCTGAATTTTTAATTAATTAGTAACTTAATTTTACAAAAAATTAACATACAAAAATGTTCATTTAGACAAATATGTATATATATATATAAATTAGAGCATACAAAGGTGATATGAATGATGTGCATACGTGTATTATACTGCATCACACTAAATTCATGCACCCATGCTATATGCAGGCTACCAAATGTAATATTGATTATCGCGATTACGAGTGAAACTCGAATTGCAGACTATGGTTACTGGGTCATAAGTAGATAAATTTAGCGTGATTACAAATTGAATTGTTATTGTTCCGCACTGAATAAATGGATGATTTAAACCAAAATTGAATGAGTACCTAAGATTAAAATGACCAGAAACTTTAACGTTATTTGATTTGGTGTTTCCAATTAATCCATTTGTTCTGCAATGACCGAAACGAGATCTCGAACAATGAAATAGGAAAATCAAATCTAGGTTTACTAAGAGGTTTGTCATATATTGAAAATGTTATTAAAACATAAAGTTAAATTGTGGCAACCCTGCTTGTTAACGGATACAAAACAAAAATAGAAAGAAGAAAAAAGTTTTAGCAAGCTGCCAATCAGTATTCGTGTAATAATAATAGTAGTAAGCGGTTGACAACGGACCCATAAGAAATAAAGTTAGTTGAAGTCTTACTCTTATTTTATTAAATCTCTATTACAATTCCCATTTTCAACAGCCGATTCTAATGACATTTTACATGAATCTAGTTTTTAAAACTAAGATTTTGGAAACCATAGAAAAGGATTTAATTTAGGTGGAGTTTGACATCTTCAGATACAAAATGTCGATTGAATCGAATATGCCGAACATTCTAAATGGAAAATAGAAAAAAAAACAAATAAAAGAAGAGTTGAGAACGTCGACCTTCAAAATTTCGACTAACCGAAAATTTTGAAAATGTCGACAATTCAAAATAGGTTGTTCTTTAAAAAATTGTTTCGTTATTGGAAAATAATATATTTGGCTAGACTAGCTGGCACCTTGTATCCGGCCGACGACTTATTGATAACATTGTTCGACAAGCACAAAAATGCAAGAACCTGACCTGCCCAGATTTTATAATTCGGAGTTGCTAAACCCGATTCTGATTTAAGTTTTTTACCTAAACGTCACAATTTTTTATTTATGTAATATGAATTTAGCGATTTCGGACTTCTTGTTGTCTCGAATTCTAAATTCGAAAACTCGAGATCGCGTTGAATTTTCCATACGACCTTTAAAAAAAAAATCATAGATTCAAGTTCGAAAGTGGGAAAAATCGGGTAACCCCTTCGTAGGGTTGCCATACAAAAATTTCATGTTTACCTATTTATTTGAATACTGCCTGAGAACGCATAGACGTAGAGAACTGAAATTTGATACATGGTATTTTCAAAACAATAGTAAAGAAAATTTCAAAAATGAATTAAATTGGGTAACCCATCTTAATGGTTTCACTTTAATTAATTTTTATTTTCATCTAGCATGTAATATTATTGGTCTTAGACCAATTATACAACTTTTCTTCTTGTTGTTCTTAAACATTACTACCTTTCTTTTCGGTTGCCTCTTAGCAGCACGACTGTATTCGGGTTATCTCGAAATATGATCCAGCAATAATCTGCCAACATAATCCTCATTGCATGGTGAAATCGCTCGCCATGCTCGTCACTGACAGCTCCGAATTTTCCGGGAAAAATTCCAGCTGGTCGTGCAAAAAGTGTCAATTACTAGCTATATCAGTTAATACTGGTACCGCAGTGTCTTCACTTTATGGAAGTGGTGTCAACGCATGAAACATACTTTATTGTCTTCTTAGTTTTCGGGGAATGCCCGAACACTTCATGCTCACAAAAATTACACGAGTCTTTAATATGCTCAGTTTCTTCGGACGAAATCATCGGACGACAAAAAGGAATCGATGAACGCGTGCTTTTCCACTAGTTGAGCAAATCATTAGAACACGTTGTGCATATTTGACTTGGTGCGCACTCAATATTTTTGAAAATTAGCCTTCTGAAATAATATTTATGGGAGTGTCGTCAGGGTTGGACACCCTTTTGACTTTTCTCCATAAATTCTGTTTAATTGATTGGGTGAAAAATGAAAAAAATATAGACATTTAAAAAAAAGTGAAATGCTGTCAAGGTTGGCAAGTATTGTCTAGGTTGGCCAGTCAACGAAAAATGTACTGAAATGATTGAAAATGGCCTGGAAAAATTAAGTGAATGAAATAAAAAGCTGAATTTGTTGCATTTTTCTGGTTTTTAGAAAAATTTGAATGGCACATTATTCGAAATCGCATTTCCGGAAAATGTCCTTATATTGACGCACTTCAAACTAAGAGGGCTTTTCTGCGCTTTTTTGGCAGGCGTTTTCCTTTAGCTGGTATTTTATTTACGGACTTCATTGGAATGGGTGCTGGACGTGTTTTGGACAATCACAGTGGGCCAACCCTGACTATACAAAGTGGCCAACCTTGACGACAAGCACCATTGTCACATCGCGTGACACCACAACCAAACATGTTACTGGATTGAATTTTCCTCTTAGTTTATTTACAACCATGAGTCAGACAATATATTCACAAAGGTTACCCACTTTTTTTTTGCCAGAAAAGTTACTGAGAAATACACCAATACGCGTGAAAAATATATTTATTATTATTTTAAATTTAACCACTTTTCCTGCTTTAATAAAATACGCTTGAGCAGTTACAAACTAATGAGCTATTACTTTTTAATTTCAACGCGTAACATGAAAATGAGGTACTGACTTTTAGATCCCTTCTACTGCCTAATTTCTTGGGTGTTTCAGGGAAAGAACGCAAGTAAAACACACGCATACAGTAGTTGTAGAAATTCCCATACTCTACTCGATAGGTAATTTTTTCTTATGATCCCTAGATGAATGTCCGTATGAAATTTAGTACGGTCACCCATTCGAGCAATTTTGATTTTTGTAGTGGTTTTTCGCATATATTTCTAGAACCATTCGTTAGACAGAAAAACTGATTATAATCAATTTTATAGGATTTCATATTCTGAAGAAGTTTTTAGTACAATAGAACTGTTTAGGACTGATCGTTTTCACACTATCCGTAAAAAGCCAAAAATTTTATATGGCAACACCAAGAAGCAGTTGCCCGATTTAGTCCATATTTGAACTTTTATTTGCTAGTTTAATGAAAACACCATGTACCAAATTTCAGCTCTCTACGTTGACGCGTTCTCATGCAGTGTCCAAATATATAGTGGAAATTTTTGTATGGCTACCCCACGAACGAGTTGCCCGATTTGTCACATTTTCGAACTTAATTTAACTTTTTTTTTTTAAAGTCCGTCTACAAAATTTCAGCTTTCTAAGTATACGCGAACAGGCGGACAGACAAACGGACGGACAGATGGAAGGACATGCAAAAATCAAAATAACTTTTAATATTATGCGTGGGTGTCCAATTCATTTTGTGTGCGTTACAAAGATTTCATCTAGGGTATAAAAACCTGACGTCTAGAGAAAAAACTGATTTCACCCTCGTGATCAATGACCTAAAATTATACATATAGGGCCAGTTTCCTTTTTGTATTTTGTTGAACCGTGTAATTGTTGCAGCTAATTCCGTGAATAATTTTATGATGCCTCTGCACCAACTACTATTCCAGTAAAAATTGAATAGACAAAAAAGTTTATTATTGGTTATTTTTGTTACTATTACTAATTAGTTATTTTATTTAAATATTGTTTGTGTGAATTAGTTACAAAATAATTCTTTATCTAAGTTACAAATGGGAAAAAGTTGTTCAAGTAACTTTCTAGTATAAATTTGTTCAAAAGACCATTCAAATAATTTCCTGAGCTATTCGTAACTAGAAAGTTACTCAAATTATCTCTTGGTAATATTCGTAACCAGGCAGTCATAATTATAACGAAAAAGTTGTCCGCAATCATTAAATATTGATATTAAGATTTAAAGTTTAAAGTATGTAAGTTTCCCCTTTAAGCCATTCTATAACCGAAAGCACAGTATTTTTGTATGTGGTCTAATACGAGTTTAATTTATTTTAATTTATTTCCCTTCGATAAATTCTTTTCATTTTGTATATTTAGTTTTAGGTAAGCATATGTACACGTAATACTTATTATAATAGTATTTTGTGTTATATTTCGTTAGATTGCAGGAATATAAAAATCATAGCCTATTGCAGAACAAGCAATCACTTAAACGTATAGGGAGAATCTAGAATCAACAGTGAAAAACTCTTCTACTAACAAATATCCGACCATTCCTAAATATATTTTTAAAGCAGTTCTCAGCCCAACATTATTCCTATTTTAATGCCACAAAGCAAATCGAATAACTAGACTTTAAAAGCGAAGGAGAAAAATAGATACCTACTATCCATAAAACTCCAAAAAGCTTCTCAACGTGGATTTTAATAATTAACATATAAATTCCAAGTGCTTTTGAGTATAGTTGTCGATAGAATTTATGAATTATACAAAAAAAACTGGTTTGCGGCAAGATACTAATTAATTGAAAATGACAAATGACATTGACAAAATGACTAAAATGGAAGAAAGAGGAATTTCATTTTACGAAAATTTGCAATTCTGATTTTATCCGGAAGGAAATGGATGACATGACGTGCCATGAAATATAGAGCTCTAACAATTGTAGTGAAATAAACTGGAAATTACGACGAAATTTTAAGAGTATTCACCACACACGTATCACTGAAATTAAATTACGCGAGCCTAATAGAAAAATGAGTTGAAAACCATTGTGATGGATATATTCACCGCATTTTTCGTCAGTAACATTATTTTCTACAGGACACGTGTAGTCGATGATTTATCAGGAGAACCATTTTTTGACAATGACACCAATAATTAAATGTATTTTAATTTCAATTTAATTTCAATTTAATTGTAGCGTCGAAAATAATAAAGGATTTACTTCCAAAGTATAACCACAAACCTATACAATTTATTTTCACTTTCATTAATTTAATTCTTTTGATATTGGTTTTTTTTTCGAATTGCACATTCAAATAAAAAAAAACATTTTTTTATAGAATGAATTGTCTTTCATTAACCCTGATTTCACCGTGCGAGATTAACCTCTCACATAGAAAAAGCTCGAGATTAAACTTAACTGACGACTTACGTATTTTTGGTTTTATAGTAGATATTTACCTCCCGCTTAGCTTAGTGAAAGCCTAAGTATTTTGGTATTTTCTGTACACGGTTAAAAATCTTAGTCTAACAAAATAGTATATTGCGCATGTCGTTATCCTCAGGGTTGTAAATGAGCGGACTCATTTATCATATCAACTCATCGCTCAACTCAGGATTTGAGTCTGCTCAATCATTTAGTCCGCTCAACACTTGAGCGGTGGTTCATCGCTCAGAATTTTAGCGGACTCACTGCTTGAGCGGACTCATTGCTTGGGCGGCTTGAGCGGACTCATTGCTTGGGCGGCTTGAGCGGACTCATTGCTTGGGCGGCTTGAGCGGACTCAAGTCTTGAGCGGACTCACTGCCTGAACGGACTCATCATTTGAGTTGAGCGGACTCAAATCATATTTTAAATAACATAAAGAGATCTGATTTAATTAAAATTGAAACTGTTTGTTGTATTTTTGAAGGAACCTAGGTACATAAGAATTTCCAAATTAAATTATGGATTCACCTGGCTATATTTACAAAAACAAATGCAATACTTACAGTGAAATATTGATTTTGGTATCACAAGGCACCCGGTAAAAATTTTAAATCACACGAAAATGGTAAATTTTTTTAATCGTTTTCAATTAGAGAAAAGACGATATACAGATTTTAAATATGCACGTTAAAGCTTGGATGTAGGATTAAATCGCATCTAAATTTTGTCCCCTAATTAGATATATAATTAGTTTTTGAGTGCAATAAAGGATTTTGGAGTTAACTGTAAAGCAATGGTTTTTCTTATGGTGGAAAAATGGTACAAAAATCGACATATTTTCAATTTATCATAGCAAAGAACGGGTAAGTCATGGAAATTCACTTCTCACGAGAAAACTGTTCACAACAGAGCACTAATAGATGTGAAACAAAGTACGGAAAAAATATGTGCAATATATGTATAGGAACGGATGTATATGAATCAAAACGGGTAAAAACAAACTACACGACTATATTACCCTCTCTTACCTCCTTAATTTGATGCCAAATATGACGTATTTTATACAACCCCGTATGTGGAGTGGTACGACCCCTCCCTAAGAAATTGTTCACCTATATTTTTGTACTCTAGACACTAAAACCTGCGGAAAACAAACTCGAACGCTCTACGACCCTCCCACACAGAGTTGGGCGTCTTTCAATATTGCGACTAAGAAATTTACCTCAGCTTTTTATTGATATTATAGATCCTGAGCTTACCACTTCGACTTATTGCAATTCCTGTATTTTTTTTTTTCGTTAATTCGTTGCCATTTTTATCCACACACCCTCCCTGCTACATTTTCTCACCCTATTATATTTACTACGAACTCCCATTTTTCGAATACCACATACATTCCTCTCCTTCTCTCCATTCTCCCGTTATAGCGGAAAAATTCGAAGAAACATACCCTTTTACATCCCTGAAAAACAACTGTTAGAAAAAAAATCAGTTTATCTCGAAGTTAGGTAGTCATAGGCACTTGCACCACGATTATAAAGAAAAGTTCAACCCTCTAGAAGAAAAACTGATACCCGTTCTCACGTTTTCATTAACTCTCCAAGTATCTTAGAGAATTAAGAATGGAGAGTTAGGAAGTTTTAATCGGAGAAAACGAAAATTCTCGTCTCCCAAATTCTTCAACTCTCAACTGTTACAGAATCCGACCACAGGGGCCGAATTCTGTAACACGGAGATTTTGGAGCTTGGGAGATGAGAGTTTTCGATTTCACGAATTAAAACTGCCTAACTCTCGATTCGAAATTCTCTAAGATACTTGGGGAGTTAGGGAAAACGTGAGAAGTATCGCAATATCGGAGGACGGCTAACTCTGTGTGGGAGGGTTGTAGAGCATTGGGGTTTTTTCCTACGGATTTAGGGTTTAAAGTACAAAAATATAGATGAAGAATTTTTGGGGTAGGGGCTTTTGGGTATGGGGTATCGTACCACCCCTCATTGGGGATTGTCCAAAATTCGTCACGCTTGGTATCAAATTAAAGAGGGAGAAGTGGGTAATAGATTGGTGTAGTTTTTTTTTATCATATTAACTTCATAACTGACGTTTTACCGCCGAAAGATGGATTTTTTGCACTTGGGTCATATACACCCCAGTTCCTTTATTTTGCAAATATTTGTTCCGTTCTTTGTTTCACATCCATTAGTTGTGATCATTTTTTTTTCATGGAAAGTGAATTTCCACTACTTACAAGGTCTTCAAAATGTTGAGTTTAAAATATTTCCATTTTTGTACTTAAAAACGGAAGGACTGATTCACTTTTTTTGCAGTTATATCCAAAACCATTTATCAGACTCAAAAACTATATGCATATCTAATTAGGGGACAAATTGTAGATGCAATTTCATCCTACATATAAGCTTTACGGTCCATATTTACAAATTTTATATTATATCTTCTGTGCTGGAAGAAGACCAAATTGACCATTTTCGCGTGATTTTAAATTTTTACCGGATACCTTGAAAGACCAAAATCCATTTTTCTCATAAGTATTGCAAGGATTTCCATAATTTGTTTTTGTAAACATAGCCAGAATATGCTGTGAGTTCATAATTCATACCTAGGTATCTTCAAAAAACTCAGCAAAAATTGACAGTACTGCATACGTCTTATTCAACTGGAGGAAATACCTATTTCCAGAAAAGATTTCTTGTTTCAATTAGTAAAAGAACTTTCCATAGAATAGGAAAATTCATCTGATTTAGAAGAGAGTAATGAAAATAACACTACGAATAGGTCTGTGCTGGTGGATGAAAAGTCGGTAAGAAGGCTTGGCAGCCAATGTTGAACTTTGTAAAAGCATCTGGTTGAGACCTATGAGCAATTACTCGTTAGTCTGGAGGGTTAAAAATGGGCCTTGTTGTGGCTTATGTTGCAGAGACCCCGCCTGGGGCCTCAATTTGTCTTCAAACATGTTTGTAGAAAATGTACTTTTAGAAAACCTATATATATAAAAATTGCAGTGAGCAAAATGAAATCTAAATAAAAAATAATAACTAAATATCAAACCGTTAATTTCAACCGATCTGTTTGGTATAAATAGGCTATATATGACAACTGCTTCTATTTTTAGAGTCAAAAATACCAAATTAAATTTCTATTAACAAAAGCCATTTTAAATAGAAAAAAAAAAAATTAGTTGTAAGTCATCATATTCTTCCTTCCTTTCCAAGAAATCTTTTATACAACGAAAGCTTAACGCATACACACTCTTGAATACGTTAATTTTTCTAATTTATCTAAAATCTCCCGTTACCAACCAACGCGGAATATTTAATTATCAAATTCTTGGAAATACTCAATGATACTCTCTATATACTCTCGTGTACCTATCTGAATACAACAAAATGAAATTTGTGTGTCTAATTAAAAAGATGTGGGATGAAACGTGCCTATAGAAATATCTTTTCTTGAATAAGTTTACTTTGTATAGAGATAGGTACCTATGTACCTACCCGACTACCTATGTAGCTGCCATAGAGAATATCATCCGCTGCTATTTTTAGACATAATTAAAAACTTTTTCCATTCCAGCTTACATCTTAACAAAAGATTTTATTACAGAAAAAATTATGCTAAATTATAGGCTTGAAAGTACAAACTTGTGTAACTTTTTGTAAGTTTTTACTTGAAGGCGTTCGCGTACTCGAAAATTAACAGAGAAATTGTTGACGTCACCTTTTCCCTCCGTGCAATTTATTAATTGATTTAACTAGAGAAAAATCGTCAAGTAAAAACTTGGAAAGTGTCAGAAGTAATAGCTTGCCACCGGTTTTTAGTTATTTTTAAAATTTTTAGTTATTTTTCAAGTTTTCAGTTTACTTTAAATAAAATGAAAAACCTGCTACTCCTCCTTCAGTAGGAATAGAATTTTCTTCAAAAACATTTCTACGTATTCCGTAAGAAATATTTCAGTCCATCAAATCTAACGGTCCTCTGCAAGTTATATATCAGACCTAGAAAATGGAATACAATTCTCACATCTGGGCCGGGGCTGGTCGCACCAGCCTTATCTTCATTGGATATTGTCCAAAAGAGAGCATTTAAGCTCATTGGCAATTTGGCAATAACTTGTCATATCGACTTACTCGAGAACCGCCGTAATGTTGGATGTCTTTCGTACCCTTATCTCTACATGCATGGTGAATGTTCTGATAAAATATCTAGTCTGATCCCTTGGTGAATGATTCCTGCATGCAATATTCGCGCTGCAAACCGCGCACATTCTCTCAACATTCCAAAAACATTTGGCCGTGCAGTAAAATTGTTTGATGCTTTCTTATCCTGAACTGTGCGAATATTCTACCATCTACCCTCTTCCTTGGGCTTATCACGAGTAAGAAGAAAACAGCAAGAAACTAGTGTCAGTCTCTTAATTTTTTACTTTCTTGTCCGCTATCCCAGCAACGATCAACGGTAGCTGTGGAAAAGTCATATGACCTAAATTGTATAGCGCAGAAAAAGCACCAAAAAAGTAGGTATATGATCGCAGTTTACGTATTATGACAGAGAACACAGGTATTGCAAAAAGAAACAAAATTTTCCTCTTTTTTCAAGATGTCAATATCAAGTTAAGCTTTTCTAGGCCCCACCTTAAACAATATCTAAAAATCAGCTTTCTGGGTTCACTTGCACTTGAGTGCCGTGCAAAACATTAGCAACGCATGGTGTGAGACAATGAAAATGCAAAAAAATGGAAGAAACTGTTTATTTTCAGATCTTTTTTTCTTTATTCTTGTCAAGTACAGTAAGGTTAAATAAATAAAATCAAACGGAATTTTTTGTTATTACCAAAACTATAATTTTTTTCAAAATTCAATATTCCCTTAATTTTACTCACGTGCAAAACAATAGCAACGTTCAGTATTTTTTTAAATATTTTAAAATTTTGTGTAATATCCGTTATGTCTAATGACTTCAGCACAACGGTCCGACATAGATTTAATTAATCTGTCAATTATGTCAGGCGAAATATTTTCCCATTCACTTTTAAGGACTTCTATTAATGACGCCTTGTTACCAAATTTCCTTCCACTAATTTTTCTCTTCAAAATACCCCAGAAATTTTCAATAGGGTTCAAATCAGACGACTGGGCCGGCCAAACCATGACGTGAATCCCATTTAACTGGAACCATTATTTTACTACCTTCGAAGTGTGTTTCGGATCGTTATCCTGTTGAAACACCCATCGAAGTGGCATTTCTTCCTCAGCGTATGGTAACATAATCGTCCCTAGTATATTTTTATACTTGAAAAGATCCATTATACCGTTGATTTCTTAAAGAGGACCAACTCCTCTAGCCGAAAAAAAAAATCTGAAAATTAACAGTTTCTTCCATTTCTTTGCATTTTCATTGTCTCACATCATGCGTTGCTAATGTTTTGCACGGCACGTATATAGGTGCCATTTTTCCACCTTAATGATTGGACAAAACTCCTATACAGACTGATTTCTTGAACTATTTCTTGTACATTAGATCGTGGATGAACTAACACGAATTCGTAATGATGACACAATCTATAGTACCTCATATACCAGTACTGTCCGTATCCCATACTTCGGCACATCAAATTTAGCATTCTAATGCCTCTAAAAAAATATTTATTAAACAAGTCTCAAAAATTACTTACCTAAAGGAAATAATTAACATAGAAATTAAAAACATAAAAATTCAAATTTTATTCAGCTAATCCTCTTCATATCCCTTATTGAACCGACTAACGGAAAGTTATAATTCGAGTTTGAATTATTAAGATAATTCGAAAGAGAAGAAAATTGCATGTCCATCAAATTTCTATTTGACTTTGGTTGTACCACAGTGAAACCTAAATCTTATTTGCTTTGTTGATAGCTTATAAAATCTGCTGTCGTATCCTCCCCTTGAACAATAATTCTTCGCAGAAAAGAATGGACTTGAAATAAAGGTTGAACCCTCATCATGAATTTACTTCCAAGACTACCAGGGGAGCTACCTATATCCCTTGTTAGAATCATCATTTCTGACATCGTTAGTTTTCGTAAATATGTATTTTCAGAATTCATTTCATCTCTCAATATTGATTCAACTAATGTTCATTGTAGGCATAACTTTATCTTTCGTCTATATATATATAAAAAAAAAAACTTTAATAAGTGTAAGTATGCTTGTGACATATACATATTGTATACATGTATTTGTGAAAAGAAAAAGTTTTTGTTGATATGGACACAATGGTGTTGAAGGCCAAAACAGTTTTTTTAGACATGGTTAACGAAAGTTAGCTAAGTACCTTATTATTACTAACTATGTATTAGTGAGGAAAAACATAAAAAATACAAATTACAGGACGCCATTTTTATAGATGTAATTTCATTGGTTCGTGAGTCAAAATTCCATAAAATATTATTCGCCGGCCACCAAGATACGAACTTCCATGTCCTTTCGAACTGAACTACAAATTCTAAATCTCCACATAAATTCTGCATATTGGATGGTAAGCCATTCCCACTAATAAGCTCCAGTAAAAAAATCCAGTACAAATGATATCCGCTAAACAGATGAATTTATCCTTATCAACATAACGTGACCTTGGAACTCCCGAGTTCTAACTGACATTTTTCAACAAATTGAGCTATTTATGTGATCATACTAATTCGACCATTCTCTTTCGATTGAAATTATCCACAAAGTTGTATCTCCAATGGTTTAGGCTGTCTAGTTCTATGTGAACTCGAAAGTATGTAAGCTTGGTGCAATAAGGTTGAAACTGGTATATTTTGCTCATATAGAACCATACGGCACAAAATGTCGATAAAGTCATGCAGATACGACTTTGTGGCAAAATTAAATACACTATGCATCCAAATTTATGCGTTTGGCGGTTGAGTAGTTGAGGCCCTTCTTTGCATTCAATTGCGGTAGTTGGTGGAGGATTTTGAGCTCAGGAGTCTTATGTTTTGGGTGATGAGCTTGCTGGTATAACTGGCATATATCTTGAGCATTTATGATTATATCCTATTACAGGAGCGGGTGATTAAAATTACGTAGATCTTGTACTTGAAGGATATCTATTCGAAAATACTTCAGATCTTCCAGTTGCAATGGAAACCACAATTGTTTCATCGGTGGGCAATAAAAACGACCCAGAGTAAAATAACAGAAGGACTTCGACAATGTCTTATTTGAGTCCTTCAAAAGATAGAACTATCAAAACCTGCATGGTATATACCTCAAATTGCGAATCCACAATAATCAGAGCTACTATTGGGTGCCCACAAGGCGGAGCTTTACTGTCGATGCGATATTAAACCTAGTCCAAGAGGTGGCTTTAACGCCCAGGAATATATGTTAATAGGAAATGTGAATCAGCTATTACCCGAACTATGCCGACTACCTTTATCATAGTCACTATGGTGCCAGAATCAATAAATGAAAAAAAAACTATCAATAAACTCGGGTAAGACTGTAATAATCCCCTTCACCAGGAAAAAGAGTCTCCAGTTCCCACCTCCTGGATTAATTTGACTCTTACTAGAATATTAAAAAAAAAACACAAATATTCCCACCTTAAAATGATAACAAACAAAGCAATGTGAGCATATGCACCAAAGGGCCTACGGCTTTTTGGGAAAAGTGGGGTATAAATACCAAACGACTTTATGGATCTTTAAGGGAAGAGGGCTCCAATTTTCACATCAAGTCCATGTCTGGTATACTGATGTATCTACGAAGGTTGGTAAACCAGACGCATTGATGGTGGATCCAGAAGCGGAACTCACCATTCCGCTTTTTTCCTCACATTCCACTTTTCTGGTGTTATAGAGGTTGAAGCTCAAAAAAGCCTAAACAAGGGCTGCAAGAGTACCACTTTGTTTTAGACTAACAAACTGCGCTCCTGGCTCTGTCCTCTAAGGAATTTGAGTGGAAACTAGTCTAGAGCTGCCACACAGAACCATATCTTGCCTAAGGACAACAAAGTAATGTTGCTTTGGATTCTTCTAGATACGAAGGATATTGTTATCATCAAATGGCCGATCTAGATAAGACTGTAAGCTCCTGTTTTAACCAGACGGTCGATTTTTCATAACCGTCAACTCCTTCGTATCCATGAATCATTTACTGATCCTTATCCAACATTTCAGCTACCAAAGAGCCACTTTAAATGGAACTGCAGAACGTGCATTATCGAGCTGTTCCTTTTATTTATGCACTTGGACCTTAACAAATCGTTCAAAAGAAAATTATATTCTCGACTTGGTCAAAGTTATAATAGTTTTGTTAATTTCCTTCCGCGACTCATTTGTACATAAATTTCGGCAATCGTAGGTACTTGAAATTTTCAAATACAATGTTTTTTATCACTAATACTCTAATCCAGTTTATTTCTTTTTATTTGGATGGAATGGACGAATTTTTAAAAACATTTATTTTCAACGACCGATTCTAAAAACTCGAGTCCTATATGAAACAAAATAAAAATTTGTAAAATTTGTTTATTTCTTTAAAACACCCAGGTATTAAGAACTTTGCATTCTTACGAAAATCAGGAAACGATATCCCGAAATAGATACAACTTTGGAAAATTATTTTATGTGACTTAAATTTGGGTGAAAGTTCTATCTGATTTAGAAAATTTGCAATGTATCGGTTGGCTTTCAACTTATTCGAACGAAAATTTATAGTAAAGTTAATTTCATATGGCACTAAATTTATCTGTAGTTATGAATGGAAATTTTGTATGAGAACAGAAGTTATAAGGAAATAAAATTTTGAAGTCGGTTTCCTCCAATTGATGCCTCCATCATAGTTAGAACCCGGGAGTTCTAAGGTCGCGAAAGTTAACTGACATATAAAAAAAGAAATCTATTACAATTTTATTATCAGGTCATGCCTTCAAAGTTTTTCCCTCTATCTTCAACATAAAAAACACCAACTTAATTGTTATTTTTTAATTATACAGGATATTTCATAATTGGTGCACATTAACTCAAGGATTTGATAGCTGAGATTGTGACAAGCAAAATATTATAAGGTGATGGTTGAGGGTGAGGGGGTAGGACTCTTAGTTCCGGCGGTAAGGAAAGTTTAAGATTTTTAGTACTTCGTCCACTTCACACCTTGTAACTTTCTTGGTATACACCCTATCAAATTAATAAAATTGTAAAAACAATTCTGATTTTTTCAATTTTTAACGAGCTTCCCGCCAAAATACGTTTTAACTATATAGTTTTTTTACAAGATTTAGAATACCCGGAATGTTATTTTTAAATTGACTACACACTACACATGAACTACCTAAATGCAACCGTTTTTGCCTTACTTCCGTTTCTATGATTCATAATTTCATTAATTTCCTACTGACAATGGTAATCGCGCCTACTATTATGCAATTCCACGCAAAATTAGCAAAATTAATGATATTATGAATCATGGAAACAAGAATATTTCAAAAATGGCTTCATTTAGGCAGGTACGTGTGCATAGTCAAATTAAAGGTAACATTTCGGAGTTTCTACATCTTGTAAAAAAAACTGTATAGTTATGATACATTTTGGCGGGAAAATCGTTAAAACTTTGAAAAAATTACAAATGTTTTTTCCATTTTTTTTTTTTGAATTTGACGTCCTACAATTTCCGGCGGAACGCGACAGGAAGGCTGATTGGGCATTCATTCGAAAGCTGAGACGGTTGGTTTGCTATCATCTGAGATGAATCCCAGCTTGATAGGATGTATACCAAGAAAGTTATAGGGTGTAAAGTGTAGAAGAAGTACTAAAAATCTTAGACCCCCTACCGCCGAAACGACGAGTCCTACGCCCCCCCCCCCTCCCCTCCAACCATCACGTTATAATTTTTTCCTTGTGTCCACATCAGCTATCAAAGCCTTGAGTTATGTGCACCAATTATGAAATGCCCTGTATATGTATTTGCGGTCGTTCTCTATAACTAGTCCGAGCTATCTACTAATTTTTCAATTCCTTCTTTGTATAAAACCTTTGATTTTGAAATAAAATTTTCCACCTTATACCCTTATGGCATCCTTCCTATTGTTTATATCCATTTTGTGCTCTAAATAAACCAGCGAACTCCGATATAGGTATAACAGTTTGATGGTACTATTGTTTAGTGCAATATAAATGTATGTATACTGAATCGATACAGGTACGATGTCTGGTAAGGTGGATGAAACATTATTTCGCATCCCAATCCCCATATTTTTTTCCGACTACACTTTTGATACATGTGGTCCAGCGTTGTCTTCGTGAAGTAGGACTATTCTCTTGTTGACTAACTATGTTCGTTTGTCCAATAGCGCTGACTTTAATTGCTCCAGTTGCTGGCAGTAGAAGTTCGAAGCGATCCTATTCAAGAAGTTCAAAATGGCTAACTCCTTCAATATTCCTCCAAACACGACTAAGCTAAATCTTCTGCGGATGGAGGTCCTGTTTGTGTTTAGGCTGTGATGTGATGGATACGTCGCGGGTACGAGTCAAGCCCTTTTACGATTTGTTATTAGAACAGTTTTCAGTTTTCATTACTGGTAATAAGAAACGGCTCGTTTTCTAACCTGGCGAGGAGATTATGGCAAATGTCCTTCCTTTTTTCCTAGTTGATCTTTCGTCAAGTCATGCGCTATGTACTTTCGAAGTTTTGAGAACTTTTGCACGTGGTCAGTGTTGTCGTTTCGGTTCTCGTTATGTTCGTATGCTAGGGGAATATTTTTAGAACAAGAGGAATATTTTGAAATGATAATAAGTAATAGACGTAAATAAGTATTTTTCTATTCACAGTAAAAAAAAACATAAATAACATCTTCATAGTACTGAACGACAAACAAAACAATAAATAAAAAAAAACTGGTCTCAATGAGTTTTCGATAGTCTTTTGAAATTACTAAACATTTTTATATTAAATTACCACTTAAGTTGAATACATTTTCCAGTATACTTTCGAACATTAAAGAAATAATAATTAGTTTCTTGCTAATATTGTATTAATAACTATGGAAGTATGTAAAGAGTTCCTTTTTGGTGCTTTTAATTTTTGATGTAGTTTTTCGCACATATTTCTAGAACGGATCGTCGGACAGTAAAAATAGTTATAACCAATTTCATAGGATTTCACATTGTGAAGAACTTTCCAGTACAATCTAGGACTGATCGTTTTTAGACTATACGTAAAAAACATATTTTTTTTATATGGCAACACCAAGAAAGGGTTGCTCGATTTATTCCATTTTGGAAATTTCATTAGCTATTACTATGAAAACAACGTGTACCAAATTTCAGCTCCCTGTGTTAACGCGTTCTGAGGCAGTGTCCAAATATATAGTGGAAAATGAAATGAAAATGAAATCGTGGGGACGAAGGAGTTGCTCCCTACGTCCCATTTTCGAACTTAAATTTGCATTTTTTTTAAAGCCCGTATGTAAAATTTCAGCTCTCTAAGTGAATGGGTTCTCGAGTTGTCGTACGGACGGACGGACGTACGGACGGACAGATGGACGGACGCACGGACGGACAGATGGACGGACGGACGGGCAGACGGACATGCGTGGGTGTCCAACCCATTTTTCGCTACTAGCATTGTTTCTTTGCGTTACAAACGGAAGGACAAATTTACTATACCCTATGATTTCATCTAGACTATAAAAAGAAGCATGCTGAGATCCGAACGCGTTACAGCAGAGTCTGGGTTTTTCTTAAGTTTGTTTCCCCGCAGGGTCATAAAATTTGACTGCCATAATAACACCCTTTCTTTCAACTCCTGAATATTTTGCATTGCTTACGGGATGACCTGATAGTTGTAGTTGTAAATTGCTGTACTATGAAAGTATATAGGGAGGGATGCTAGATCAGTTTTTTTATAAATTAAAAAATTTCAAGATGGCCGACAGTCATTGGCATAACTAGGTAGGGGCCAGATTCGGTCTGGTCGCCCAAGAATGTGGACTGCCTTCCTATTTCCGCTGAAAATTTTAAAAATTTCACATTCATCAATTCGTACAATCACAAGCCAAATTAAATTGAATCCATTCGGATCAGAGTCAAAAATGCTGTCAATATCTCTTTTCTTTAAGAAAATCGATTGAAATGTTTTAGTTTTTAAAAACTGTTCTGAGAATGCTCTGATTTCACTGAATTTTAATAAATACGTGTGAAAATATATTCCATAGGAGAAATTATGCGGAACTATTTTTACAGTTTGTACGGAGATTTTAATTGATATCCTTTGATATCAATGAAGTATTGAAAATTTCATAAAACTTTGTTTAATTTTTCGGGAAAAAAAAAGACTTTTTTAAGTTTTCCGTTTCCGGTCACACACACGAACAATTATTCTTTCACTTAAATGTTTTTCTCGTATAACAAATCAGCTGTATCTGAACGTGTACATGATAAACTTGTAATGCAGCAATATAGAGGATTCAAAGAATGTGCTTCCTTAAGTGGCGCTCTCAACACAACCAGCACTGGGACTCTTGAAGTCATCCATCAAGAAGGGAGCGTTAATAGCTGCGCTGAGACTGCATTTCAATCAGAGCTGAATTCATACTGGAACAATGCTTCCACACAAATCCATTTTCGAATTCGTACATCGCACCTGATATGGGACTATTCTGAAGAGCAAATTTAAATCGAAAATTCCAGATAGGGTAGAATGCGAATCACATTCCCTGCTTCAGCCATTGGCAGACATTATTAAGAATTTATATGAACAGACGGCTGTAAATTTGAAGAAAACGTCGGTTTTTTCGAGGAAAGGTACCCCTTAACTTAAACATTGAAAACAAGGAGATTGCAATCTACTCGGAGAGCTAAACAGCTAATAAGTCCCTGTTAAAACCCTTCACAACCTTCAAACTTGTGTTGAAGTAAAACCACCCTGAACTCGCTCTCTTGGACCAACAGGATACTCTTTCTTTGAGTGCCAAGTCAAAACAATATTAGCGGGAACGAAAAGTGGGAATACCTTGCTCTTCTTGGTGCAGCCTCGAAGGCGTCCTACTCCACAATTTGGATTGCACCAAAACATCTTGCCTCTAATATTTCGGCTTGGGCTGACTGCCAACACAGTCTATTTTGGTTAGATGACCCTCCAGGTAGAATTATGGGGCAAACCGAACCGAATAAGCTATTGGGACTATACACCTGTCCAACCCAAAGAGCTCTAGTGTCTATTCTTACTGGGAACTCTCTTCTCAGAGGTCACCTACATAGGATGGGACTTGTTGACGACCCGACGTGCAGAGGAATTCAAAACGGTGACTCATTTTCTTTGTCACTGTCTGGCTCTGCCAGGAAAATGTTACAGATTCTTTGGCTCATACCTCCTGGAAGAACTGAATGAAATCAGTAAGGAGAGTTGTGGCCAATATTGAATATTGTAAGAGCGTCTGGGTGGGACTTATGAGCAATTACTCATAAGTCTGGAGGCCTTGTTGTGGCCTACGTTCCAGGGACTTCGTCCGGGTCTCGACCTTGTCTCAATCCATCCATCCATACAAAGAAAATGGTGCAGATATATGATAAAGCTTATAGATATTATTTTGTACCTAGTACGCCAGGGCGTACATTTGAGGATACACTGCGAGGATCGCACTTCTAAAAATAGGGAATTTTTTTTGGAAATTAGTGAACTCTTTGCAAAGATGAAGATATGATGTGAGAATTATGTAATGAAGTTTTTGCGCGTAGAATTTAGATTATATTTCTTGTGGATTCTGTGTCTTATAGTTTCCCAGAAACTTTATAATTTTTTTTAATCTATGTAATTTCATTGGCTCAAGGTCAACATCAACCTGCTCTCCTCTAAGTGCTCAGAGCGATGGATAAAAATTTCGATCAATAGCTGGGAATACCCATGAGGTGGCATACTTCGCAAACAAATTTATTTTTAAAACCATGTACGCAAATTGGGAGGGGGGCATCCGCCCTCCCTTCCCCAAATAAAAATCCTAGTTACGCCAATGCCGAAGGTGGCTAACAGAATTAATCTAGTATATATTTACAAAATTAGAACTAACATTTCAAGTTTTCCATCTGAAAATTTTATTTTCCTTAAAGTTTTGAGGTTATTCCCTATCTATTTGCAAATTAACAATTTCCTACCATATGTGTGCACCGATATAGTCCGTTCCATTGCTGTTTGTGTTGATATGTACATCGAAAATTATCTTAAGTTTGTTTCATTAAAATATTTCGATCTAAAGAATTTAAAACAAATTATCCCCCATGTAATTTTAATGTGAGAATATATTTACGAAAGCAAGCTGTGTACACAATTGCACTCGATTTTCTTATTTGCTTTGTTTTTTGTTGTTGTATCTAAAACCAATACGTATATACTATGTAGATAAAAGTCCAACTATATTTCTCCACTAATATACTTACAGAACTGAAAAAGAACGACTCCGTGGATATTTCCGGCTATCATCGAGACAACTTAAGAAATCCCAGAACTCACAAGAGGAATCAATTGAGCAGGAAAATACATCGATTACAACAACAGCAGCTAAGGAAACAACCCCACTGGAAGGCCCCAAGGAGGAGCAACAGCGACAGACAAAAATAAATGTAATCAGTAATGTCCAAAGGCAACCATCTGTTCGATTAAAGTCTACATCGAGGGGTGTTGTTACTATGCCCACATCTTCCTCAAGGAAAGTTTCCGACTCGATCAATAACTCTTGTTCCAACATCACGTCCAGTACATATTGCAACAATGGCACCGAACGGGGTAGTATTGACTTTGAAAACACATCTGTACTGAGTGTGGATAAAGAACTGTATTTCGATAGAAAATGGGTGCATTCAGCGCTACGGCAAAAAGATCCAAATTTTTCAGACTGTGGTTCATTTACCCGTAATGATTCGTCTAGTACATTTGACCGTGACCTTGAAATAATAGACTTGTTGGAACGTGAACGCAGTATGGACATTCAGGATATGATAGAGCGTGAAAGGCGAGGAGAAATTGTTCGAAATGTTAGTACTGAATCTAGACGAAGGCTGCCAGATTTAGATAAGATATGTAAGTCCCCAAAACCGGACACGTATAACTACAACAATGGAATAGACAACAACTATACTCCATATATTCCACAGAAGAGGCTTAGTCAAAGAAGCTCTCATAGTATATCCGCCCGGATTAAACGTGACAGTTTACGCTCCAACGAAGATGTTGGAGTATTTGGCGACCGGGAACCAAGTAAAACGTCTGTGATAGAGAACAGAATTAAACGAAACACGAAGGGTAGCATCTCGTCTGCTCGTAGCTCTACAAAATCCAGAGAATACACTTCCCCGCATCCTGAATTAGATTTCAGGGAAAAAACATTTACAGATTTATAAAAAGCAAACAAAGCCGCTGGAAATTGCTCTAGTTTTCTACAAACCTCTACAAATTGCGCTTAGAAAGTATTTATTTTGTACACAACCTACCTGAAGTAGAAGAAGAAGAAGTATAGAAATGAAAAATTGTATAAATCAAATTGACAAAAAAAAAAAAAACAATTTACGAATGAAATGAATATTTCAACAACTTGTTACAAAAATGCGTAGGTTAACAATTTAGCAAGGTAAGCAAGAGTTTTATCAAAAGACGAAAATATTTTTCTGTGCCAATTTATTGAATTTGTCCGATGTAAGATTTAAAAATGTTTACGTATTTCCAAAATGTTGTTAGAATTAGGAAAATGTCGGAAGTATTTAAGAAATTTTCAAAAATTAAATTTATTAAAAAAACAAACAAACAAAACAAAATTCTTGAGAGCCCCAAGAATTTCAAAACTAAAAGAAAACAAATTTGTTGTAAATAAAAAACAAACAAAATAAGAACGTTTATAAAGTAATTGTTAATTACCACTACGAATTAAGGTAAAATCTAGCATTTATTATAGAGGAGAAAAATATTTCGTTTCCTAGCTTTGGTATTTGGGAATTTGTGTAAAATATAAATGTGAATTGTATTGGAAATAATTTTACCATTTTTGCGACGATAAGTGTCTTTTCCCAGTAATTCCAACACTATTGGCATCGTAGACTTTAAGTGAGCGTATTTTTACTTAATTTTTTACATTACCAAATCTAGCCTAATTTATATAGAAATATTTTGAATTATTCAAAAATAAAGTTGCATGTTTTATGCAATGTTGGTATTGATTTAAACCATTCCTAATCCTCTATTTACCTATCTCTAATATTTATGTTGGCAGTGCTGAGATCATAATTTCAGAATAGCACATAGATGGAAAAATATATTTTGTTTGTTTTTTGTATGCAGAAAAGAAAAATTAAAAAACTTCTCAGGCCAATCGTATTGCAAAAGATATTTGTTGAGAAAATTATGAAATTGAGATATTTTCTCTGGCAAATGAAAGAGTTTTCCAAAAGTTTTTCTAGTTTCATTCAACGAAAACTCCTTAGCCCCGCCTTGGCAAGATCAAAGGTTTTGGTGGGTGATGATTCAATAGAAAATCGACTAATATTGTGTAAATTTGTTGGTTTTAACTCGAATTAATTTATTTTGCTTTTATGTACATAAATATTATTTTATTGAATTAAATTCACTTGTTTTTATTATACGTTACACTTTAATATAATGGGAATTAGATGGGAATTAAAAATTAGAAATTAAGTAAAGATAACAAAAAAATTTTGAATTTTCGTGGGAATTTCTGGTTCGATCATCTGACAACGCTGCTCCAGAATTGTTTTTGAATTTTTGGGTGCTCTGAGCAGTACAATTCTAACTCGCTCATGGAACAAATTATGCTCTGCACGAGACGTTAATCTTAATGAATCGCCATTTTCATGAATATCTACAATTTATTTAGATATCATTTGACCTTAGTTTGACGGTTTGACTAAAACTCTAGTCATATCTTACTGCTTACTGCAATATATTTTAGTTATCAGCTTTTTAATGAATTGTAATAAGTAAATAAAAGAAATTTAACGCCTAGATATATGCAACGGACTTTTCTTTCGATTCATTTAGCAACGATAGAATCTGTTATACAGGGTGCCTAAAAATAAGTCACAAATTTTTATTTTGAATAACTTCTAAAATAAATGAAACAGTTTTATTGAACCGCATTTTGCGTGATATGAAATTCCTAAAAACTGGTCGCAAACGTCTGAATATCATTTACTGATTGTGAATTTCTATATATTGACAACCCCGCTGACTACAATTATTTCAGGGGCTATGGATTCGAATCTCACCCTTCCACCTTTATAACTTTTTTTTTCGACTTTTATACTTTCCTGTTCCATATTACTAATCGAAAATCTCCTCATCTTTGTCTTCCAGCAGCACCGCAATATTTAGGGCCTGTCCGGATCCAAGTCTTCGTCTTCGTCTTGTTATTACAGCTAGTGACGTAACATCGAGACAAACTCTATCCGAATCCATTTCTATGCCACCGAGCTTTGCTTTTGTATAACAGTTTTGACATTTGGTTAGCTTGATCAACGAGTCAAGGTTCGAGTTGACTTATTTAAATAGACAACATATTTTGAGGTTATGTTTGTTTGCTGTCTCTGAAATTAAGCTGAGCAAACGAATGAATTCGGACAGGTTAGCTTCGTCTTCGTCTAACTATTATAATAGCTGAGCTTGTTGTGTTACGTCACTAGTTGTAATAACAAGACAAAGACGAAGGCGAAGACTTGGATCCGGACAGGCCCTCAGTATGCCGTAGTTAGCGCGGGAAAATTGGAGGAAAGAGGGAGGGGCTTGTAAGAAGTTTATAATAAGTTCCAAAATTGATGCAGATGGAAGCCTTAGAAATTGTTAGGATAACTTCTACAGTCTAGTCACCTAATATAGTGAACGAAACGATTCAAGGAACTGAAATCGAGTCCAAAATATCAGCATCAGGTGAAGAGACTTTAAGCTTTAGGTATACAGGGTGTCCCGTATGTGGTGTGAAACTCAAAGGCTATGGAGAGGTTATACAAGACGAGCAGCAAAATTGCTGGAAGGAAACCTAACGATTTTCGAGATATAGGTACTCTCTACGTTTTTTGCACTTTTTCCTGAACATATTCAGTGAAAATGACTTCAAAAGTTCGTCCCCAAAAGATAATTGCCGGCACTAATTGAACTTTTTCGATAGATTTGCTTAAGAAAAATTGTAAAAACACAGACTTTTTTCGTACATATTGTACAAGGTTATTTTAAAGCTAAACTTTTGATGATGTTAAATCTAATATGTAAAATTGATGTTGATAACGTGTTTTTTGATAAAAATAGTAGTTAAATAAAAAAAAAAACGATATTAAATTTCAAAATTTTAAATTTGTTGAGCAACTTTAAAAACGAGAAAAGGAAGGGAAAAATTTACAAACCTTTAGAAAGGTCCAACGATTATCAATCCAAAAAAGTCCTGTTATCTCTGAAACCATTAGGGTTCCCTCCTCCCATTCATACATTTTTTTGTTCGTCTAAGTATGACCTATCCATAGCCTTCGGGTTTCACACCACTTACGGAATACCCTGTATATGCAAGAGAAATGAAGAAGAAAAATAAAATAATTAAACCAGGATTTTCAGTCTACCCACAATATCCCCCAATATTTGTTGACCATGCCACTGAGATCGAAATTTGCATCGTCACTTACGATTTTTTTAAAAATTTGGAACAGCTTGATTGGATTTATCATCACTTCACTGTACTCTTATCTCCGTTGATCATCGTTTCTTGAATCATTTGAATTTTGTGTGAATTTTTTATAAAATAGTGAGCGAAAGGCCCAAACCCTGGGCACGACACCGAATAGTAAGAGTTGCTTGGTTCTTATTCAACCTTGTCTCGCACGCTTTGAATATTTTCGTCCGAATATCCAGGTTTGAGATTGAGGACGATCATAATGTGGTCTATCCTGCCGCAGCAAATAAAGCCCGGAAATTGTTGGTCATATATTTAATTGACCAAACACACGATTTCATTCGAATTTTTCGGAACATTTTCTATGAAACACATAGCCAAGATGTTTTTACAATCTGGAATTGGTAGCTAAGGTTAACGCCGAATGACGAAATTTGGTGCAGGAAGAAGAAAAAGTCGGCTATGTTGAGGTTTGTTTTGGCGATGAGAGGAGTCACTTTGGCACTTGATATTCCAGTGATACCTTCTTGTTGAACTTATTAAAAGCAGAACATATATTTAAATAAGAAAACAAAAAAGGGAAACCTATTTGCTAAAAGCTGTTACTGTGGAAATTTTAAAATCAATTCCTGTTGATATGCTACGGAAAAGCTGACCAAAGATTTTAAAGGACCGGAAAATATAGAAGAAACCACATTTCGGCACATGTTGTCTACAGAATCTTAATCTTTTGCGGAGAATCTAAGCTAAGTAAATTTCAAGGTTCTTCCAACTTTAGCAGAGATACTGAGGCGCCAGACTGTCAGAACAATACTACAACATAATAATAGAAAGGATTTGTGATATAAAATTACGTAGGCCATGCAGCTTTTAGTTTTAAATTTCATCACGCTTCCAAACACAAAAAAAAAACATAATATAAAGAACTCACACAGAATTTAGAAATATTTTCACACGAGAAATCTATGTAAAAAAATACTTTCTTGAAGACGTTTTGAGCTTTAATTGACTTCGATGAGAAAATCCGTTAGAACAAATTTTTCCAGCGAGTAAGGGTCTACTCCCACCAGAGGAAAATTCATCGAGACGGCAGTGATGTCGATTGTTAAAGGATCCTGGAACATATTGGGGGCTCTTTGGATATCGAAAGTATCTTCGTCAACATGAAAACGAAGCTGTATGAATGCATTTTGTTGTGCCTTGTCCATTCTTCGTCCTAAAACGTCCTTGTAAAAGTTATTGTATGAAGTCTCCATAGCACTTAGTAATGTAACAGCAATAATTCACAGTGTTTACGCGTTCGAGTACGTTTTTTCAAGATTAATTTTATCCTATGTACTTCCACAAGAAAACTTTTGTTCATTGTTAATAAAAGCGTCGAATAAATGCTGACGAAATTAGAGATTTATAGCTTAAATAGTAGACTGATTGCTTAAAACCTGAATTAGTTCTCTTGACTAGAAGAAGGAAGATACCAGCGTTTAGGATTCTGATGATGGGAGGAAAAAACCTGGTTTTTCTAGCCAAGTACCTGAGCGTAATATTAGGTTCTCAGATTGGAGGAACAATATAGGAGAACGCATAAAGAAAGCCAGTATGGATTTTTTATGCTTACGAGAAAACTGTTGGCATTAACTGGAGTCTAAATCATCACAAGGAGGACATTGGATGTATATATGTCACCATATATTTAGGACGATTCTTTGTTTCGGCTTCTTAGTCTGGTGGATGACAATGAAGAAAAAATGCAGTTTCGACATGCTGTCAAGAATCCAGAGCATGGGTATAGGATAGGCATAACGTGATCTAGGTAAACCACCTTGTATCGGTAGATCTCTACCACAGATCTCTTGCATCGACTAGTACGGTCAGGCTGAAAACCACAAGATACTCGAAAAAACGAACGTATAGTGACTTCAGGATCCTTTTAGAGGTGGACGGCCTTGACAATAGAATTGATACATATAACCAAATCCCTCTTCCTAACTTTAGTAGAAGATTTATTAGCTATGTTCTTTTGTGTCCCTAGAACAGGGCACAACAAAAGAAACACAAAAGATTGCCTCATACATTTTCATAGATGATTTTTAATTGAAGCAACAGTGCAAATAGTTCGCTTCAATCGACAAAACAATCTCTTCTCTCCAGTATATGGAAGTTCTAGAACAAGGTACACAAAAGAACATAGCCAATATTAAGATATCTACTAGAATTGAAGGGGGCAGCGTTATTATTCCAATAGAATCTAATAAGTAGATGCATATATACAAGGTGTCCTATAAGTGGTGTAATATCCGAAGACTATGGATAGGTTATGCTTAGGTCCCTCTCTCACGGGTCGGGACGACATGGCCCCTTCCTGACGGGTCAGTACGACATCCGTACGACATCGGTACGTTATTGACTCGGTAAACGTGCAGCATGCCGAGCCACTGTCGTCATCGTGTATTTAAGTCATTAGTACCCACACACGGGTCTGCACTGCACGGCTGAGATGCACATGTTTTCCGTATGCATCATTGCGACATACCTTGTCAGTAGAGAAGCGGCATTTTACGAATTGAGAAGTAAATTTTGTCGTGAAATTAACAAAATGTCTGCTGATGCTCTATGTGGTACGACATCGCATCGACAGGACAAATGTCGCACCGATGCTATGTAGCTACAATACTGACCCCTCAGGGAAGGGCCGTAGACGATCAAAAATGGTGGGACGTTGTGATGATGATTTAAAATTTGTTAATCATTGGATCTTTCCAGTAGTCTATATAAAGTTTTCCTCTCCTCCTCTCCGTTTTGAAGTTTGGTTCAACAAAGTTGAAATTTCGGAATTGTAACTTTTTATATTTTTATTTAACTACTATTACCCAGTACCCAAAATGTAACCCTTTCCGCGTTCTTTGTACTTTTTCTGAAACAAATCCAGCGAAAAAGATCATGTGCCAGAAAATATGCAATTATCTTTCTTTACTAGACATATTTTAAAAAAAGTGCAAAATACGCAAAAAGGGTTACATTTTGGGTACAAAGTGTGCTAAGTCATTTTAAAGCCAAGCCTTTGGGCTTCTTAAATCTAATATGAAAAATTACTAGCGATGATATGCTTTCTGATAAAAATAGTAGTTAAATAAAAAGAAAATCGAATTATAATTCCGAAATTTCAACTTTGCTTTGTTGAGCCAAACTTCAAAACGGAGGGGAGGAGAAAAAAAATTTATAGACTACTGAAAATGTCCAATGATTATCAATCAAAGAAATTCTAAATCATCATCACAGGGTGAAATGTTCAGAAGTACCAAGGAGATCTATAAAAACATACTTACCGAAATATCTTAAAGTCCCGTTATCTTGGAAACCGTTAGGATCCCCCTCCCATCCCGGCATAAGTTTACAATAAGCGCACTAGCTAAGATTCTTTTCAAACTTTGTGCTCTAGTTCGAATTTACTCACAAATCACGAATATGCTATTTTTATTTGGTGCTCACTTATAGTTTCCGAGATATTTAAGTTTAAAAATCGCGAAATTTGCACAACACACTTTGACATTCCCCTGCAATTAATTAAATCTTCTTCTTCTTTTTAGTATTAAAAAGAGGCAGTGGTAGGTATATACCTTCCGAACATTCGGGTTACCAGCATTACGTTTTTTTATTCATTACGAATATTAATTGTTGTGTAGTAAGCAGCATTTAGTTAGAATGGAATCGAAAAGCATTTATTAAAGAAACACGCTCCGCGTGCGTGTGTGCCACTGCCAGCCTGCCTGTGCGTGTGTGTGTGCCTGCCTGCAGGGGTGTGTGTATGTCCCTGCCTGCATGGGTTAGTGTGTGTTTCTTGGTTTTCTATTCCATTCTAACTAAATGCTGCTTACTACACAACAATTAATATTCGGAATGAATAAAAAAACTCAATGGTGGTAACCCGAATGTTCGGAAGGTATATACATATATACCTACCACTGCCTCTTTTTAATACTAAAAAGCAGAAGAAGATTTAATTAATTGCAGGGGAATGTCAAAGTGTGTTGTGCAAATTTCGCGATTTTTAAACTTAAATATCTCGAAAACTATAAGTGAGCACCAAATAAAAATTGCATATTCGTGATTTGTGAGTAAATTCGAACTAGAACACAAAGTTTGAAAAGAATTAAGCTAGTGCGCCTAAAGTAAACCTGTTCCCCCATCCCACCCCTACAATTTTTTGCTCGTCTAAGCATGACCTATCCGTAAACTTCGGATATTACACCACTTATGGGACACACTGTATTCTGACAGCCTGGAGCAGATTTCTATCCGTCATTGGGTTGCGCTATGTTGGACTCCGCGACATAGGAATAAATCTGGGAACGAAAGAGCAGATTAACTGGTAAAAAGTGTTCTGGCATCTCCGCAGCAATTTACTGCGGGTAGATTATGATCGGTACTCTAAAAGTAAGCTTCATCAGCAATGCCTACAAAAAAGCGGCGTGGCGCGCCAAGGCAAATATGACCTCGGTTAGTAGAACGGCTACCAGGAGCCTAGAGAAGATTGTAACAGACCAGTTGGAGGAACCATGATAAGTCCCATTGCAAATAATATTTTTGTACAATTTTCGAAAAAATCGAATAAGATCACTATGTCCTTTATGAATGCCCTGCTGTAGCGAGCAAAAGGAGTAAATTAGTACGTTACTGATGAACTACTTATTTTTGGAGCTGTGGAGTGATCTGCAGAGAGCAGTTTTCGATGGCATCCAGATATTTCTTGGGTAAACGGGGTGGCTATGAGAAGCAATAACTAAAAGAGGATGGTTTCTGTGAAACTATGGAGTACAGTGGATCGATTCGGTGATCTAAGTAAGTCTAGCGGGAGTTATTTGAGCAGCACACCTCTAACCTAACCTCATCAAGTAAACATATTGATGTAGAAGAACTTGAAGATGAAATTGTTTTCGATTATATTAAATGATTTTCCATGGAAAACTAACATTTTACACCTTAGATAAATATTTACAAAAAAAGACAATTCACTCATATAACAGCACTTCAACCACACATGACCTTTCTACATATAAATTTACCATAAAACCACTTAATCGCAGGAAATTGATGAAAACTGTCGCCAAGGCTGAAGTTAATGGAACAAAATTGAAAACTACATAAATTTACCTTTTTATTATAAAAAGCTTCTTAATTTATAACCGCCAGTGAATTATATCAACAACGTGAAAGACTTTTCCCATTAAACAGAATAATCTCAAAAACCAAAAGCGTCAATAAATAATCGATTTTTCCTATCAGCGAGGTGCTTTCAATTTTCATTATTAAAAATTGTAGGCAAGTCCACCACTTGAGAACTTAACGTGTGACACCTGATTAGAAGGTGAAAATGCGACGCCAAGCAAATTGTTGTTTTGTTGAACATCAGATGAGCCTTTCCTCAATGGCGATGCTGCCGCCTCCGCTGCCGCCGCTGCAAGAGCCTGGTGATGCTGTCTAGCTGCAAACTGAGTCTGTTGAACCTGTTGCTGTTCTTGGTTAACTTGAGATTGCTGTAAATAGGCGGCATAATCCTGTGCAGATAAGTACTGGGGTTGCTGTTGTGCTTCTTGAACTTGTTGCTGCTGGGCGGATGAGTAGTATGGTTCCTGATGAAGGGCCTGTTGTTGGGCGGGTTGATAAGCGAAGTTCTGTGGAGCTGGAACCACCTGTTCGACAAGATAAAAAATAAAGTCATAAAAGTAACCAGTTTCCACCATTATCACCTCATTCATTTTAATCAAAAGGAAAATGTGTCTGTGATAAGGTGAACGTTGGCAGGAAACTTATAGATATCCAAAAAGTGATTTATCTCACCCTCCTCTAATTTTCTGTGTATTTCGCGTGTAAGTCGTGAGCTATGATTTATGATGGCTGAGAAAGTTTTGATTTATGAACAGAGTCCAAACAAGCAGGGACAAATCGATAATTTCGACGTAACGGAGATTTTTATCTGACATTTTTTAGTGCGCTGAGAAAGTTTATAACTTCTTTGGAAGCATTTAATTGAATACGAACAGGTTTCAGACAAATTTGCAGTAACTACTTGAATTAAAACTATGAGAAAAATGACATTTTGGTTTTTTCGCCCACAATTGTGGGTACTGCATACTTGGATACCATGAGAAAACTGCCAGATTAGAAGTTACTGCCCTTTACAAAGTAAAAAAGTACACGTTGTGAAAAATAATTAAATACCCAGAGCAGCTAATAAAAACGCTACATGGAAGGTTAATTATGGGAACGTGGGCTGTTAATTTTTTACTTAACGCTGTAACGTTCTGAGTACTTAAAAAGTACAAAATAATAATAGAAATTATATTCGTTGTAGGTCCAAATATCTTTTCCACTATGATTTCCTCCAACAGATGGCCATCTCTTATTTGGAAATCAGATTCAACTTAGAGGAGTAGTAAACTACGGCCAATAAAAAACCATCCACCACCAAGCTTAAGTGATACAAATATTTATTTCATTCGTAATACATATAGTATATGTATGCAATTGCAGGTATGCATAAATATAACAATAAAGCCTTGAATCTTGAGGCATGAGTTGCAGTTATTGAAGGGATCGCAGATGAATAATAGCACAGAATCCTGTATCATTCCATTAATAAAAAAGGGTTATCTTGGATATACAATAAGAGAAATATGGAGTCTGACGACTCTCCTCAGAAAAAATCTATACCTTTCTTATATAATGCAGAGTATTGTTTATTGCGCCACCTTTATAAAAAATTAAACCATTTATAAATAAAAATAATATCTGAACTCCTTTACACGAACCAAATACTACAGAGGGTTCGCTGAAATTAGATAATATTTACTGAGATCACTGATGATGCAATGAGCACCACCACTATGATTATCGACGAGAAAGACCTTATGATTTTAGATTATGAGAATAACTTGCAGTGTTCGAACATTTCAATACAGAAAGGGAAACTGGTCTCTGACTATAATGGAGAGAATGAGAGTCAGCAATCTGAACAACCTAAATCAGGACATGAAGGTGCCCATGAAGGAAAGGACTCATATCAAGACGAGCCATAAAAGGTTATCCCAACAAGGGCGATACTAGCGGTATCAGATTAGACAAATATATATGCATAAATAACCTCAATTTGTAGCCTTACTAGCTATATAAAGAGACAGACACCTTCAAAATTTATCGGACAAATGATTTACAACTAATTTGATCGAGGCCACAATATAAGAACTTAAGAGCTACCCCAATGTAAGCGTGCTGAGAAGAATACTATCAATTAAGGTGGACAATTTTCAATCCAAGAAGCATCTATAAATCAGCCAGACCTGAAAAAGTTATACAAAGGCCAACAAAACGAACTTGCAGAAAAATGAATGAAAGCTTTCTAGCTTACCAGCAGCTAGAACTACAAAGACTCTTTCGACGGATTAAGGAAAATCTATTCATAGTCGCCCTTAACATAGCATAAAAAAAAAAAAAAAACAAAATAGTCAAGTCAATAGGGACTATATATGTATGGCCTTTTCTCTACAAAGTGTGGGGTAATTGTGATTTTTTTATATGTCATTCGGTTCGAGGCCCCGATAAAATATCAAATTTTAGACCCTTGCAGGAATTCCGCGCGATCTGCCATCTTGGATTAAAGATACCAAAAATTAGTTTTCTCAAAATAATTCCTCAACGGTTGATCTTACGACAAAAGTGTAACAATATAAAAACAAAACACTTTTTTTGTAAGTCTGATGTGCAACGAGTTACAGTGGCGGAAACGTGAACATTCTTCCAAAGAAATGAATTCATATAGTACCATTTATACAGGGTGTTTCGCTCATGGTGGTCCATACGACAGGAGGTGATAGTAGTCACCTAGTCAAGCAAAAAAATTATATGGCAAGGGGGAGCGGCATCTCAACCGATTCGGGGTTACAGGGTGATTAAGAATATTCGGTAGTCTTTCACAAAATACCCTGTATTTTAAAAAGTACAGAGTGTATGGATAGATCGAGAAAAAATCAAAGGTGTCAGTAAGGAACTGAAATCAATGGAGAAGAGGTCTAGTAGGTGCGAATCGGAGTGAGTGATAAAGAGACAGGGAGAGACAGAGGGAAAAAGAGTGAGAGAGACAGAGAGAGAGAGAGAGAGAGATATCGAAATAGAAAAAAGGAGAGGAGTAACTGAACGAGCTGCGAGTAGGTAGTATGTCATAACTCATAAGATTATTGAGCATTCTTGGCAGAGAGCTTAGCTTAAGTGAGCGATTCAAGTATTGGAAACTACTATTTCGTCATTGTCGAAGTTACACAAGCACATCAAACCGAATGGTGAAATACTGATCACTGACACAACTGTACACTTCTTGTGTAAAGTTTCCAACCAACTACGGTGAACCCAAGGGCGGATCCAGACGTTTGCTCTAGGGGGGGCGATCGCCCCCATCGCCCCCTATAACCGCACTTGCCATCAGCTGTGGACTGCTCTGTATAGCTTTCTCATTTCGAGTTGGCATAAAAATTTCATTAGCATTCAGATATCGCCAGAGTTCTTTTATCTATATAATATAAGTTTTTGATCCCGTAAGCATAGTAAAATTTAATCCCACATAAAATAGACGTTATACACTTCTTACTTGCCTTACTACTGGTGTTTTTCATACATAGGTCGCTTGTATTTCGCTCAAACACCATAATTTATTGGGCTGGACTGCAATTTCTTCCAACTTAAATGGTGGAAGAAATTTTCGAGGAATGCTAATTAGGTAGGGTTAATATACATATTATCCTATTTGCCTTAAATTAAATATTTGCAGGACAACTGAATCTGAGATTAATTACCCCGGCTATGATAATTTTCCCAACATACTAGTTTTCATGAAAATACCTGGCTTTTGTGAGCTTTCGATCACAAAAAAGTGCAACAATGCTTGTACTGAAAATTCATTAGTGATATAATTTTACATTTTTTGAGAATAATTTATGACTAAAAAGGAAAAAACAATAAATATATCAAATAACTATCTAGAGTTTTCCATTTAATCAAATTACATTTGTATAAAAAATTTTAAATTTTCATGGTACACAAAGAAAGCATATTCAAAGGAAAGTAATTTAATTAAGTATTTTGATAAACATTAGGAGTTCCAAATTTAAATTTCGGAAAATTGTTATTCACTGTAGTGTAATTTGAGCTGTCTAGATCTTGTTTTCTCTGTATACCTTGAAAATTTTAAAATTTATATAGTAATATAATTTAAAAATTTAATTAAATGCAAAATGAAGGGAAACTCTGGAGAAATGAAGGGAGAAATTATTTTCTATTTTTTTAACGCCGGTTTAGAAACGGTCTTTTTAAAAATTTTTTTTTTTTATTTTCTATTTCATTGGATTAGAATATAAATTTTGATTTATTATTATTAGAGGTCTAGGGGGCGCGATCGCCCCCCGCTGTATCCGCCACTGGGTGAACCTTATCTGTATTCCATTGGAGAACACATAATTTGGTCTTCTTCAAGAAACCACATATTTTTTAAGAAGATGGGACATTTTACATAGCTGAAGTCCACAATACTTTACATCCTTTGCCAATTTCTCAAATACAAATCCCATTTCCAATCCCATTTCGAATATTGGTATTCTAATAACAATGACATTAATTTCGATACGGGTAACGTATCTCATCTGATCCGTTCTCGATACAAAAATTATTAATTGGAACGTTTCCAATTGCACCTCATTTTCGAAAGATACACATCAAATTCGATATTGAGGTGGGCGAGTGAAAAAACAATGCTCTCAACCTTACCGACTGGTGTTTCCGTTCTGATTACCATTAATAGCAGGAGGACAATTTCAACAAACACCTATAGAGAACACAGCGGATCTAGATTAATTGTAATCATAATTTTGTGTTCATGAATGGCTCAAATTTGTGATAGAAAAAATTCAGAAGCTCAAAAAGTGATGTCAAAAACCTCTGGCTATAAATCAATACAAAATCCTTGACAGAGTCCGATATTACTCATAAGTAACATATCCGCTTTAATAACTCTACAAGCTACGATACATAATAATTAATTTCAACAGTAATTAACATATTTCAGAAAATACGGGCACATGCAGCTATTAGTCCTCTCTATGGGGGGTTCGTAGCCTTCGTAACACATTTCAAACCGCAATCTACTCGTAATCAGTGACCACCAGATGGAATAAAATTGTTTCACTACCTTGAGGTTTTCTTTACACAAGAAGGTTTTTTGTGGGGCACTGCTTTGTTGTTTTTTTGTTAAATATTGTAATGACAAGTAGTTATTTCCACACAATGCACTAATTAAGTAAACACATTATACCGAAAAAGTACTACCATTATACTTCGGAGTCCCGCATAGTTGGATGTTCAACAAAATAGATCAGAATCACGATAAAACTGTGTATTCAAAACAAAAGGACTCTAATTCTCTGTTAATTACCATACTTTAATGGAGGAGCTCAACTCAGTTGTTGTTGTGAAAATTTCATTTGAACCACAAAGATTTATATGCACTTAAATTAATTAAAGGCGTCCAAAGTTTTAAGTATCCACATACGCACTCACACACAAAATCCTAAAATCTTAAACTAAACGAGTGAAATTCCATTCAAACGTTCCGGTTATAGCGGTCAGGTTCTGATAAATAGTCCTAGAGGAGCGGAATCAATTTCAAGCCCATATTTGAAATTGGCTTATATTTCCTCAACTATACCCTAGCTAGAGCATCCTCGTAGATTATGGTATTCCACTTATCTCCCATGCGGTGAATAAAGGATGATTTCTTACACCAACCTGTTGTTGCTGTTGAGATGGTTGTGCTTGCTGAAATAATGCTCCCTGTTGACCCCCAAAATATCGGGTAAAGGTCTGCTGGATCCCTGGGGCTTTCAAGGTGAAGGAATTCGTATTTGAGTCAGTGTGAAATGCCAACTGTGCTCCACACCCAGCCCACAGAAAGCATATGGAAAAACAGCAAATTGCTACCGAGATGTTTGTGTGGACCATTTTTTATTTATTTATTTATTTATTTTTTCACTTATTTTTTTTTTACTTTTAAACCAGACACATGCACGCGAAATTGCAAGCTTGAAAATTCACTCTGTGGTTTATTTTACGCCCGTGGTTACTTTATAGCTGTTTTATATTTATTGTATGTACGGGGATGGATTTTTTCGTGGTTAACATTTCTCTGGGTTAACCAACCACCCACCACCTGAAGATTTGTGTAATTTTCACGTCCCACCAACAAATAACTGACTTTGTCTAGTCTTTGCCTCCAACTTAATGGAGCTAAGCCCAACTCTATATAATACCGGTGAAACGGCGGCTGTGGTCGTTGTCTGAATTTTTATTATTTCGCCAGTGAATATGGGCTTCCACTCACGTGTCACATACTGGAGCTGAATTTTTATGAGATGACTACTCTGGAAAAGCTGTGCATTGAGTCATTGCTCCTAAGGCCTTTTATAGACAATTAAAGAAACTGTCATAAGCACGTATTTGTCTAATGCCAGCGATAAAAGTTGATTTCCCGAATTTTGAAACATCTCCGTGAAAGACAAAAAAAAGGGTTAATTACGTTACATAACATTTCGCATTTCAGGAATTTAATGGGCCATAGTTGATCTCATAGTCCTGCTGCTTGGGTATTTGATAAAATGAAAGCTTTTATTTGCAGGATTATTTTTATAGGTACATACAATTAAGATTTAAGGATGGGAGCTAGAATACACTAAACACGCACCACTTTGCAGAAACATTTCTGTATTATGTTAATGGGGTATGGTTCATTCAGCAGAAGCGTGTTAGTTTGACTCATTACTTTAAGAATGTGATTTCACAAGCCATTTGGAGCGATTGAAATAAAAACATCACCCAATTAAAAATAGAGATAAAGTTGAGCACAGTCTTCATTCGGATTTACTTAATTAGTTGTTTTAGCTGGAAAGCTTTCCAGGAGTGTTGAAAATTGGTATTTTTATAGATTTCGACGTTCTCTTCGCGAATTTTTACTTTGCCATCTCGTATCGTTGCCACTCGTGCAGCCCTCCATATTGAAAAAAAGTGGCGCCGTAAACAGTTTTTTGACAATATCTCCTTTCCCACTCATTTTGCGATGAAAATGGTTATATGATAAATTAAACTAGAGAGCTTTTCTTACAATTTATGTATGTACTCACCATTTTTTTTTTTTTTAATGAATAGTTTCAGCATACGAGTGCCGCAGTCTACTCCAACACAGTTAGAGAAAAAAAAATCATTTCTGCACCACCATGAGGTAGAGTAAGTAACGCATGTTGTTTTTTTTTATGTGGGATCCCCAGGAGGACTAATCTACATATCTACATGTAATGCATGGGCCATATTTTGGCAGTCCATCGTCTTCAGAATCGAGCAAAACGTCACAGATAGAAATTTATTCCACGTCGATAGGGTTATCAGATTTCGATGGAATCACCTTCTTCCTTAATTTCGTCATAGGTCTTTTCCAGAGCATTCTCCGTTTCTTCCTCTTCATCGCTATCTTGCAGTGTTACTTGCAAATTATCACAGGTACCATTTCAATTCGTGCAAAGAACGGAGCACTTACTTTAATCCAGTCTTTCTGGATTCACAGGCTCCCCGACTTGAATTTGCAAGAAATCAGTTTCAACAAGGTTTCCGGAGGTGTGGACTTGAGTGTGTTGACATGTAATTATTATTAATATTTAATTTAATTTAGTTTAATTATTAGCCCATTTTTGCTTTTTCCCATCACCATCGCTCGGCATTTTGTTCAACTAAATACCACTGCTGGACCTACTGATAGGTTCGGAATGAATTTTGTCGTTGTGCTGCTTCTGCTGGTGGCATATTTGCAATATTATTTTATTTTTATACCCTAGATGAAATCATAGGGCTAAGACAACTGACATCTAGATGTGAAAACCTCACAAAAAAAATTAAAACGAGCTAATGGCCTTCTAATCGAAAGCTCTATACATTCTCTTTCTCTTTTGCTGTACTATGCCACAAACATTTTTCGCAATGATAGCTTTCTTGATTTGTATGTTATCTGTGCATAGAGCACACTAAGTCTGTTCTTCCGTTTGTAACGCACAGAAATAATGCTAGTAGAGAAAAATGGGTTGGACGCCCACGTATAATATTAAAAGATTTTTAATTTTTACATGTCCGTCTGTCTGTCCGTCCTCACGATAATTCGAGAGCGCATTCACTCAGAGAGCTGAATTTTTGGACACGGACTTTAAAAACAAAGTAAATTTGAGATCGTAAATGGGACAAATCGGGTAACTCCTTCGTAGGGTTGCCATACAAATATTTCGTTTTTTACTCTATATTTGGACAGTGCATGAGAACGCGTCTGCGTAGAAAGTTGAAAATTGGTACATGGACTTCAAAAGAAAAAACACGTTTAAGTTCGAAAATGGAATAAATAAAATAAATTTACTATAAATTTGGATAATGCCTAACAATTCGTAGACGTAGAGAGCTGAAATTTTATACACGGCATAAGAATAGTAAACGCACGCAAATTCAAAAGTGGACTAACTCGGGTAACCTCTCCTTAGTATCGCCACACATTGTTTTTTTTTTTCCTTTTTATTTGGATATAAGTTGCCAACGAGTTAACACAGAAAACTCAAATTTGGCTTGGATTTAGCGAACTGAAATTTTATTTGCAGTAATTAAAATATACAATGATGGGTTAAGTTGACAATAGTTTAAATGGAACAGCCATATCCTGGGATTGCCAGGATTTCCAAACGAAAATTTTGATTTTCACAAAAATTTTACTTCAGGAATATATTTGCAATTACAGGTCTAATTTTGAAAATCTTTTAAATTGGGCAATCCCATCATTAAGTTGTAACATAAAAGTTATTTCCATACCGCCGCCATTTTGATTATACACTAATGTTGAACAGATCTTACGAAAATTTATAATTTTTACAATAACAAAAGGCAATTCGTTTTTTAGATGTTAATTTATGTTGAACAGATACTTTACAATTAGCACAACTCGGGTAAAGTAAATAATTTCACCAAATACTTAAGCATTTGCAAACCACAAAAACGTAGTATAACGAGAGTAAGCACTTCTGATCGCTCAACTCATATTCATCAGCCGATGTAAGCTACGTTTACAGCTCTTATTCAAAATGGAATTTCACAGCTTTTTTGCACAGTAGTTAGGTGAAAATGTATAGGAGTTCAACATTTTTTCTTTTCATTTTGATACAGGTAATAAACAAAAGGTTATTGAGGAGCTACCTGACTTTATCCTACAGTTCAAATTGACATCACGTAAAATAAGAACCATTTTGCGATTTATGATATCTTAAAGTTGTCTTCAATTTATTATTCTAAAGTTTATTCAGAGCAAATATCTTTAAGAGACCTAATTCTGGGAAATATTCAGGACCTTTTACGTTTTATTCTTTCGAAATTATCTTAAATCTAGTAGAACGAAATTATTGAGGGTTGTCCATAGTATAATAACTCAGTTTACCTGTATCGTAAAGCGGGGATAATTCTTTGGGTATTGTATTTAAATTGTACCTGTTGAAAACTATATAGAATGTCCCAAAAAATAGTGTTAATCGGAAGTCTGGACATAAAGCGCCCTTCAGGGAACCCAAATCACCCCATGTATTCTCTACGATTTTTTGTATTTTTCGAGTTATGATTTTTTTTTGTGATTTTTCACCGAACTACTAATTCGAACATATTTTTGGTTATAGTGACTTGAATAATTGAGATAAATTGCTGATTTTTTATTTACCTGAATGTTAAGCCCATCCAATGCGAAAGACTTGATTCCATAGCTCATACGGTTGCGCCAAAAGAAATTTTTAAATTCAGTTAAGTTCAAAATAATAAAATGTACCAAAATTTTTGAGGGTTGTTGTAGTTTTGGATAATATTTTGTTATTTAATTCTGGACGAAATCAGAGAAAAATCTTCTATGAAGTTTCTTTTTGAATGTCGAACAAAAATGTTCCTTTGGTATGGAAAAGGTTTTAATAATTCAAAATGGAATTAGATCTGAGAAGTATTCTGGATCTGAATTCTTCGCACTTTTAGTGTTAAGATTGTCAATTAGTGTGCTTACGTCTAATTTGCAGGCCGATGGAGTTTTGTGTTTTAATTTATTGTTTAGTGCTCCCAAAGGAGCCATCTAAGAGAACATACATTCCTCGTTTTTCAGGCAAATTTCGATTTCTTATATTTAAATTTTATCAAAAAATGGATAACCCTTACAGAATTAATTGCTTTTGCGCTGGTTTATAGTTTTCGAGCGGTTCTAGTACTACGAAGAAGTACCTACATGAATAACTGAAACTGACCAGAACACAGATATGCAACGGATACTCTCAGGGGTGGGCAACCTTTTTTTACCGCTAGTCAAAGTCAACTAAAATGTGAGTATTACAAAGACGTTTGGGTCAAAGATATTTCCGTATTGAAACATTCTTTTAGTAAATAATAAGATATATTTTATTAAGAAAATAATTACAATCATAGTTGAATAAACTTTATTTATAAACGTTATCTTCGATATCAATGGCTTCCCTGATGGTGGCGTCAATTTATTTTAGTCTGGCTTATACTTAGTCATTTTAAGACAAATACAAGCATCTGAATTTTTGGTAATTAATTTATTCTGGCAAAGCCAATTTTTTTCAAAAATGATAACTTTGTAGGAATTGATGCCCAACGTATTGATATCATAAGAAGATTATTACCTTCTATTTTTTCCAAATCTTTCCGCAATTTCTTGAATTTATCCGTTCATAACGTTGAATTCTTAAAATCAATCATTTCTAAACTAAAATTGTCAATTTTTAGATATTGAAAATACTGTAAATTTAAAACATTTTCTTCTATTTCCTCGAGATTTATTATAAATCTCTGAAACTGACTTTCATATTCACTCGAAATGACGAAAGTCCATGTGCGGTCCACCACCGAACTATGTTTCCCTCGACGTTTCGTATCGTATCCAAATAAACCAATTACTAAAAAGAAAACAGACAAGAAATCCACAAAGAATGGGAAACAAAATTAAACAAATTCAAAAAATTAATTTAATAGCAAATCCATGCCACAATTCTCCTGAAGGTCCAAGGAAATTCACAATCTAAAACATAATAAAATATTATTAAAATAACTAATAAAATCAACAATTTATCACAAATTTTCCTTCGTTACACCTACCTCCGTGTATGTTTACAATTCATTTATCATCAAATTGACATTACGTCAGTCAGACAATTTTTTCGCCGCAGGAATCGGTACAAGCACTACCAGGGCAGCACCATGAGGAGTACAGCACGGGACCGCACTCGTTAGCTATAAAAATGCGGCTAGCTGTAGTGAAATTACCCATTTTCCAAATCATGATCAAATATGATCAATATGATCAAATCCTAAGCCTTGGAGTCTGTTCTGGAGCAAAATCCCAATAAAAATAAGAAGTTAATTCTAAATTCATAGCTTGATGTTGACTCAATCCTAAAAATAGAAGTTAATTCTGGCTATCCAAATATTTTAGGTTAACAGAAGTTGATTCTGGAACATTAAAATTGAGGTTGACTCAAATTATTACCTATATGAGTTGATTCTAAATAATACAAACTCAAACAATTTTACACAGGAGTTGATTCTGAACATTTCAAAATCTAGGTTAACCTTATACAAATGTTAGACCTGGTTTTATACCAGAGGTTAACTTTGCAGTACTCAAGGACAAGAACAAAAGTGCTACAATATCTACTCCCACACGTAGCAGCATTCCAATTCGCTGCAATCATAAAAGCTGACACGACAAAACATCACAAGTGCCATTACTGCGATCCCATAAGCACTTTGAGTAGGGAACTAAAGGAGACGACATCCCATATGTATGGCAGCGTAGCCAAAAATTTTTGCAATCTTGAATTTGGCAGGGTGTTTGACTGTCACATTTTGGTAAACAAAGAGCCGTGAAATGTGTTTGGCGCAGAGACGTAGTTACAAAAGGGATAATTTACTTTTTATAGGAAATGGTTAATCGCTATTGCACTAAGTGATAGTAATATAAAAGAGAGTTATATATGCTCGAAGATTTAGAGACACCAAACCGTGTTGAGGAAAATTCTTTAAAAAGGAATATAACTTTTTATTTATTTTTGCCAAAAACGTACGTTTAAAAGAAAATTTATTTGTTTATCAAGTCAAATGTTTCGTATTAAGATGTTTTTCTCTTAACACATGCGCGCGTTCAGATACAATTTGTTTTTTAAAAATTCTGAAAAATATTTGACAATTCGTTATATTATATCTTCTAAAAGGCGTCTGAAAAAATATCAATTATGCAGAAATTTCCAAAATTATTTTTATTTAATGGTATGTAAATATAAAATAGAGTAAGCTGTAAATATAAATTATGTGTAAAGATTTGAATTATATTGAAGAACGTTTCAGTTCGCAATTCAAAAGACGGTATATAGGCCAACTGGGGAAGCAGCCATCTAAAATAAACAGCTAACGCGTCTATGTACAATACATCTTGGGTGGTGCTTAAGATTGTGCGGAGTGTCTAAGAAATGTGTTTGAATTTTCGCGCCATTAATTTATTGTGATATTTAAGACATCAACAAGTTTTAATGCCGCCTCTGACACCTCGACAAAAAATAGAAGAAGAACGAAAGTTGCTACGCTTTTTTCATCACATGTCGTTTCCTTTGGTTCCCCCCTCAAAGTATAAGCAACAGCATTCCAATTTGCTGCACCTAATGGTGCGTGCACGGCAAACGTCACAAGTACTGTCTCCATACTCTCACGTACCAGCCCACCAAAAAACTGCACACTAGTAGCAGGACAGATTAGTTACACTTTCTCCAACTCATACATAGCAGCAATACAAGTTGCTATGGCTATCAACTACAAATTCCATGTGAACAACTCGACTGCCCTTACGTAGCAGTATATGCCACTTCGGGAAATATATATTATATAATAATACTTGAGAGCATACTAAATCTTCTCTCACAAATCATCCTTCTCGTACCAACACACTCAAGCATACTCTTCTTCTTCATTTCGAGAAAGGGCACGCTGGAGTCTACAACGTTGGAACTACGTTCATTGAACTTTTTTTTTAATTTTAAATCGAATTTTTACATTGAATTGTTTTCTTAAGTTTTACTGAATTTTAAAGTGGTATTAAATCTGAATTACTGAATTACTATGATATTATATGTAAGAACTTGAATTAGCACAGAAATAAACAAAATTTTATATTTTGCAACTGACCAGAGTAAGTTCCCTATTAAAACCTGAACCCCTCCGCACGTACGCTAATACACAGAATTTTCAGTCCAACTTTCGAGCATATTTATATTGTTTTCATCGATATTTTCTTTTTCATGTTCTCTTTTTAACAAGAGGATGAAATGAAATTTTCTAGTTTTAATATCGGTTTCAAATGATATCCATTTTGAAGTAAAACTCTTTCATTCCACATACATTTTCCAAATTGTGTGGTTATTTCCTTGAAGTCGTACGTTGAAATCATTATAATTATTATGTCTGTTTAGAACAAGAGATTTAAAAATCATTGTTTATCATTGAGTTCGAGAACATTTTCACCAATTTCGTGAAGAAATATATCATCAAAACACTCTAGAAATCTATTAAGAACTTTGCCTCGACTTAATCATCGTATTTAATCTCAATATTTCGATTCAATTTCCTCCAAAAATCTTTAAACCGCCTGTGTATTAATGCTGATCCCGCTATTATCATGTTTACGATCTTAACAACCTTTTCTATTACATCCTTAAGTTGTTGCATAGACGCCTTTTCAAAATAATTTTATTTCATATATGATACAATGAAACGATAAAAATGACCGGCCAAGTTTATTTTCTATTAGTTTTATAAATTCAACAGTTTTTCCTCTTATACTTGGAGCACCATCAGTTATTATGGAAAACAATTTACTTTTCAACTCCATTTGTAAACTCTTGTAATTGACGAAAAATATCAGTGCCCTTGGTCGTGTCATTCATTGAAGCAAGAAGAGCTATTTTTTTATTCAAATCTAATAATTATTGCAAGCCTACCAATACTATTTATATTGACACTTTCATCAACTGCAACGCTAATTATGTCACAATATAATAAATCATTTTTGACCTGTTCATCAATAGTTTTGGCCATATCATCAACGTTTCGCTGGACTGTTTTAGCTGTAAATGGCATGATTGTTGTTGGTAACAAAACTCTTTAAGAATTTATTTTGTTTTTCAAAAATTAATACACGCTTAACAATGTATTCAGATTTATCTTCATTTGCCATTTCACTCACATCATGTTTATGTTTTATAATTTATTTCTATATATTATACTTTATTTTCAAAACTAAAGTGGGTCACACAGTGACCCGCGAGTCATAGGTTGCCGACCCCTTCTAGCTAATATGAATCTGTGGCTATATTTACCATGAGATGCAGGCATCACTCTTTAGTTAGTAATGCGAACAAAAGATACTTTGAGGATTTGAAAACGTTTGATTCTCTGATGAGAAAAAAAAAAAAAACAAACAAAAATATCAATTGTCCGAATAATTTTTATAATAAGCATAAATTCAGTTTGTGTTTCAAAAAAAAAAATCGTATTAATATTTGACGGCGTATGTCCGAGTCTAGATTGTAAGTTTTACTATTCGACGTTCTATCGTTAAAATAAATTGATATTGTATAGTCAAATATTCCGCTCCAAGAGAGCATAATTAATTGGATTGTTTTGCAAGTTACTGCTCTGAGGTCGGCATCGTTTGTCATAAATGCAAAAACGTAAAACCTCATTTTTAATTGACACAATGGGGTTCAGACTAAGAGAGTCTCCATAAACTAGATCTCCACACCTATAGGATAACGAGTGATGATACAAGGTGAGGTACATCATCTTCCAAGATACATTGTAAGTTCTCATCGCATAATAATCGAGAATCAGGAATACCGTATCAAGAGATTGCATCAAAATTGAGTTCAGGTAGCAACATCAATTAACGCTCCAAGCACCAAAAATCTACAGTCAAGCATAACTCCAAATGTTATCTCAAATTAAGGTATGCTTCACTGATGTTAAGTAAAACCCAACAAGATTAGTGGTCGCATAGAAGTTTCGTCCTTCTCCCATATTTGGTTCAGAATTTAATTTCCGACTTAATATAAGTTAGTTCCTGAGGACGTTGAAACAGTGTCTGCACTCAATCAGAAATTGATGGAGCTTCCATACTATAAACTTTCAAAAGATAAACACAGACTTGTGCGCTGGCGATATTTCCGGCTTCCTTCATGAAACTTTTTCTTTCCGTTTTGCATGCTTCAGCTGTGACTGGCTGGTTTTTGTTTTTTTTTTAGGTCACGTACAGATGAGGATTTGCTATCGTAAGTGTTCCATTTCACTTTCAATTTCGTAAACACTCCTTCCATTTCGCCTCTTCAAACAATGTCTGCGCTCAAAAAATAATCAAAATAATTCCGAACCACAAAACACTCTGACCAAGCTAGGGGAATTCTTCGGACAGGTGTTGTACGTGGTGTGCATCAATTAATTCAAAAGTACTACACATGCTTGCGGAGAATGCGTATACCTTTCACCAGCATTTCATTATGAAATCATCAATATCGACCCTGCCAATTTGTAGTGCGAGCACGTAAACAGTTACACTGCTGAGTGCTGAGTATATTACTTCCTTAATTCTCATTCATAGTAAGTAAATCAAATTAGGCCATTGCGAATGTGGCTACAGTAATCTATTAAGAATTATTAAGTGTTGTTCATATTACGCATTTCATTCATCTAGAAGACCAGTCGGATAGGCAAGCACAATAGATAGAAGAAACTCTCGTAATTTAGTTGCTGGAGTTGTGATGAGGGACATGAGATTAGTGCGAGCGTATGTATAGAAAGTTCATAATACAAATGATCCCTATACATATATCCTTTTTAGAAATGGCGTCTTATGGAAACGTGTTCAGGGAAAATTGATATTATTCCATTCGATTCAATTTACGATAGAAAAAATTACAGCAAAGAGATCACAGTTCAATGGCAAAACATAAAGGAAAAGTAGAGAGTCGCAGACATAGTGCTCTAAAATCAACCCGTAGGGTTTGACAAAGAAAAATCGGAATTTTGTCGTACTATAACTTTATCACGATGTCGGTCTTGCCAAAATTTGTAATTGAATTGTGTCACCTGTGACATTTCAATATTCATATTAGTGTTATATAAGTTGATCACATATGACTTTTCCCACCATCTCTGGTAGCATAGCAGAGTATAGTATAAATATGTAAGTAAGTAAGTAAGTAAGTAAGTATTTATTTACCATAAGTACAATAAGACAAAAGCCTTTAGTACTACTAAATTACACTAAGATTAAAGTTAATCAAAGAGATGATAATTACTATCGAAAAGAAAAAAAAAGAAAAATTCATTATTCTAAAACTACAACTAAAAAATATACAAATGAGAGAAAATAACAAACAAGAGTAGGAAAACAAAAGAGAAAGAGAAAATAATAAATAAAAAAAATAATAATAGTAAAGCAAGCCAAAATAAAAATAAAAATGAAAATATATAGAAAAAAAAATAATAAGGGTAACTAAATTACGTAAATTCGGTAGCTAACAAAAGAAAATAATACAAAAAAACAAAGAGGAAATATCCCGCCGGAGGTGTCGTCGATTGATTGTAATTGATTAGGAAATCATCATCCATATGATGTATGCTGCCAGAGTAACCGTTTAAAGCTAGAGGTCGAACTCTCGCGCTGGATGGGAGCTGGAAGAGCGTTCCAAATGTCAATAGTTTGAACAAAGTAAGAAACATTTAAAACAGAATATTTAAAGCGAGGCAATAGTAAATCGCGACATCAGTCACTACGCAAGAAGTTTAAAAATTCATACAGATAAGCCGGTCTGCGTGTGTTCATTATGTTATGCAGGAAAAGTAATGCCCTCCGTTGCAAATGCGTTTCCAAGGAGCAATTCAAAATTATATGTCGAAAAGGAGAGATGTGATCTTGTCTACGTAGCCCAAACGCGAACCTAATGGAATCGTTATAGGCTACTTCAAGCTTACGCTTACAGCGTGAATCGAGTTTGGGGAAGATGATTGAACCATGCATTAGATGCGGCAATATCAGGGTCCTGACCAGCCTCATGCGAAGGTTGGTTGGAAGTAGATCAGCATACAGCCAGAGTCGACGAAGCACCCCATAAACCTTCCTCAGGATCATTTTAATATGGTCACAACAACCAATTTGAGAATTGAGTATAATGCCTAAGTTTTTAACTTTCTGTACATATGGTATGGTTGAGAGATTGAGTTCTATCCAGGGAAAATAGGAAGGGTCGCAACTTCCTCTACCTACCGCTAGTGCTTGAGACTTTTGGGGGTTAAGTGTCAGATTATTTGCAATTGACCAGTCTAAGATCTGCGTTGATTCTACTAACACAGTCCTCTAAGAGACCAATGGGACGATCAAGGTATATTTGCACATCATCAGCGTACAAATGGATGGAGGAATTTTTGACGACAGTAGGCAAATCATTAATAAACAAACTAAAAAGAAGAGCTACTAATTAACTTCAGCGCAGGCGAGTCAAAAGCAAAGAGCTCCTTAGTTTGCTAAGAAGCATCATATGGTCAATACTATCGAACGCTCTTGTGAAGTCGAGAAGGACCAAGAGAACAATGCCATCATCGTCCAAAGCCTTTCTAATGTCCGTAGTGATTTTTAGAAGAGCTGTCTCACAAGTATGCCCAAAGCAAAAGCCTGACTGCCAACAGGATAAGGAATTTATATGATCTAAGTGTTCAGATATTTGATTTGCCATTAGTTTTTCTAGAGTCTTCGCAAGAAAACATAGTAGACTTATTGGCCTAAAGTCCTTGACGTCCTTTGGAGAAGGGTTTTTAGCAATTGGAACTACTAGCGCTTCCTTCCAAAGTGAGGGAAATTCGCCGAACGTTAAGCAGCTATTGAATATCTTGGTGATAGGGCGGATAATGAAGGGTAAGATAAGTTTCACAAAACGCGGAGGGATACCATCAGGTCCAATAGCTTCGGATTGAATAGATACCATAGCAGAGGCGGCCTCAGTCTCATCGACGCAACGAAAACAGAATTCTGATCCAGAGTGAGAAATAGGCGTATCCGGGAAGGCCGATGAAGAGCCAGCACTGATTTCGTTTCCATTTCTAGAGGTGAAAAACTTGTTGAGCTCATCAGCGTCTAGGTCACATGCAGAAGCATCACCACCACCACCACTGACTTCCAAGCCACGCAAGAAACTCAGGAAATGATCCTAATTTTTTGTGACGTTTGTAACTGCGAAAATATACGCTGGGTCATTTCATAACAAATCGAACAAACATCATATTAAGTGTGACATGACCATAACTATTTTTTTCGAAATTTTACATACTTGGAGGATTTATGAAAACAAAAATATGAATTAAAAATTTCCATATGCATTGCGTATTTTGCGAGTTATAGCATTTTTAAAAAAGGTCGAAAAAATTCTATCCTGGTCTTCTTTAAACATTCACATGTATATATTTTTTTGTTTATTCTAGAATAGTGAAATATGACTAATTTGAAAGCTATAGACTTTAAGTAATCTTGAAAAATAACCCTAGATCAACGTTTCTTAACCTGTGTGCCGCGGCACACAAATGTGTCGCGCGAGATTGTTAAATGTCCCGTGAGATTTTCCGACGTATTTTCTCGTATAACATAAAAAATTCTCGTACACTAGGTTTACCGCGAATTTAATTCGAACAAGTTAAAAAGCTAAATTTAGTCTAAGACCAAATCTTATGATACCCTAGATGAATGCCATATAAAATTTCGTATCGTCACCTATTTGAGCAATTTTGATTTTTGCATTAGTTTTTCGAATATACTTCTAGAACGGTTGGCGGACAGAAAAAATGATTATAACCAATTTTATAGGACTTCATATTCTGAAGAGGTTTTTAGAGCAATAGAAATGTTTAGGACTGATCGTTTTCACAGTATCCGTAAAAAAATTAAAGTTTTATATGGCAACACCAAGAATGGATTGCCCGATTTATTTCATTTTTTTACTTTTATTTACTATTACTATGAAAATACCATGTACCAAATTTCAGCTCTGTATGTCAACGCGATCTCAGGTAGTGTCCAAATATATAATGGAAAACGAAATTTTTGTATGGCAACCCCACGAAGGAGTTGCCCGATTTGTCTGATTTTCGAACTTAATTTTACTTTTATTTTTAAAGTCCGTGTATGAAATTTCAGCTCTCTAAGTACAAGCGTTCTCGAGTTATCGTGAGGACGGACGGACAAACGGACATACAAAAATCAAAATAACTTTTAATTTTATGCATAGGTGTCCAATCCATTTTTGTCTACTAGCATTATTTCTGTGCATTACAAACGGAATGACAAACTTAGTATATAATTTAGATTTCATCTAGGGTATAAAAAGAAGCTAAATTAAAACGAGACAATTTAGTAACATATTTTTTTTTACTTTTTTATAACAGAAATTATGAAAATCTTGTTGAAAGTTATATTTGAAATAATCTATAATTTTTTAATTCAAATTTAGTATTATTATTATTTATTATTATTTCATTTTATTTCAGAAAGTACACAAGATTATTAATCTTTTAAAGCACATTATAAATTGGAAAATAAAAAGAGAAAAGCTTGAGTTCAAAATAAAAAAAATCGGTATAATAATGATAGTACTAATAAAAATTCCAAAACAAAAGACAAAAAGAAAAAAAAACTTATAAAATAAAATAACTAATATTACCTACTAATCATAAGAAGCAATTAAACCACCATTAAGATATATGGGAGTAAAGCAGCGTTCTGTTCTCTCGAACTGTACCCGCACTCCTCACTCTATTTGGCAAATTATTCCAACTACGAGCAATATAAACAAAGTAAGAACCTTCCAATACTCGCCTATTAAATTGCATAATCAAAACGTTACGGTGCCGCGACGATTGAAGGAAAGAAATGTAGTCAGCCAGATAATCCGGGACAGCCGTGCGCACTAATTTATAAAAAAAGACAAGTGCCTTGCGTCTGAGATACGACTCCAAAGACAAGCCGAGAAGATCTTTACTAAACGGGGAGATGTGATCAAACCTGCGAAGACTGAAATCGAATCTAATACAGTCGTTAAAGGCAACATTAATTCTGCGACGGCAACATGAATCAAATAGTGGATAAATAAGACTTCCATTAGAAAAATGGGGTATGATCAGGGCTTTGACGAGTTTCAGTTTGATGCAGCAGCTTAACATCTGGGTAGAAAGCCATAACCGCAGCAATCCACCATAAATTTTGCCAATCAGGAAAGATATGTGATCACAACAGCTCAATCTTGAATTGATCTTTATCCCCAAATTTGTAGCCTGCTCAACATAGGGTATCACACGGCCGTCGAGAAAGACGGGAGGAATATATGCTTCTAAGGAGTCATGGCGTATCACAAGTCATTGAGACTTGCCTGGGTTAATCATAAGGTCGTCATTTACTGCCCAGCCATAAACTCCTTCCAAGTCCTCATTTAGACGTGCAATACAGTCTTCAAGGAGACCAATTGGTCTGCTAGTGTACAATTGAACATCGTCGGCATATAGGTGAACGTTAGTATCACGTACGGCATCTGTCAGATCATTAATAAATAAGCTAAATAATAGTGGACCTATAACAGAACCCTGAGGTACACCGGAAGACAAAGGAAGCAATTCAGAAAACATTTCATTAATGCGAACCTGCTGAGATCGTCCAGAGAGGAAGCTAGAGACTAAATTAATAGCCGAGGGGGAAAACCGAAATTCGATGATAACTTATTAATTAGCTTAAAATGATTAACACAATCGAAAGCTTTGGTAAAATCTAGCATTACAAGAACACCCACTTCACCTCTATCCTGGCTACATCTCAGGTCTGTGGTGACCTTTAGCAGAGCAGTTTCACAGCTATGGTTCGAACGGAAACCAAACTGCCAGCGGGAAAGCATATTATTATTTCCGATATGTGCCAGCATCTGGAAACACACAAGGCTTATGGGTCGAAAATCAGAGTGGGAAGATATCACAGTCTTTTTCGGGATTGGAATCACTGTCTTATCTAAGAGTCAGTGTTCCAGAAATAAAAGATATTTAGATATTTTAATACTGAATCTAAATCTAGGATTATCTGGGCCCGAGTCAAAATTTTGGTCAAAGTTTTCATCATCAAGTCGCACTGCAGTAGCAGGTTTATTCAGCTATAGCAGAGCTAACGTGATGCTACTGATCATTTGGATGGTATGTTTGGAAGCCCAAAGCAGCAATCTTTTAATTGCGTGTTTTGTATATTGACCTGAACAAGTAACCTACTCGCTGACCTCATTGCTGTGACCACGACGCGTTCTACGTATTTTTCTTATATATATTTTACTGCTTTTTCTTCATGTGTTGCAACAATGTGAAAATTAAGTATGGAAAATATTTGATGCCGAAATTCCGAATATCTCGTACTTTCGCGTACGAGAATGTATTTTACTTCGAACATTTTACCTTAGTACATGCATCAAAATTATCGTACTTCTAGCAACCCCAAGTGGCACGACTGTATTAAATTCAGTGGAACGAAAGTAAACACAGAAGAAAAGACAGATTTTAACATAAATAATTCAAAGAATTATGTGAGAATTGTCGAATTGTTGTCGAAATTTATTTCGTTTGTTAGGTACTCCATGAATTTTACACAGTGGTGTCGAACTGCGGTGACAACCATAATAAGGGTGATTATTTGAATATAACAGAAAAAGACCAGCTCATTGCTTTTAGAAACTATAAGTTTTACCGTTTAACATTCTACGCGAAAAATTTGGATGAGTTTTCGTTTACAGTCAAAAATTTGTAAATTTGTTTAAAAAACAATGTCTCAGTCTCAGCTCTCTTATTGAATCATTTTCGTACAAAAATAATTTGCTTTGTTTTTTCATGTATTTTATTTTCAGGTGTGCCGCTGAAAATCGCAAATATTTAAGTGTGCCGTCAATAAAAAAAAGATTGAGAAACACTGCCTAGATAACTGCTCGTATGTAATTTGATTGTTGAAGTGGTTTTTCACATATGATTCTATAACAGTTCGTCGGACAGAAAAAGTGATTCTACCCAATTTTATAGGATTTCATAATTTGAAGAACCTTGCGGTACATTAAAACCGTATAGTAGGACTTATCGTATACGTAAAAATTGTAAATTTTTATATGGTAGCACCAAGAAGGGGTTGGCCGATTTAGTTCATTTTTGAAATTTAATTATACAGGGTGTCCCGTAAGTCGACGTCAAAAAAAAATCCAAGTCATGCACATTTTAAATTATAGACATTGCTTTTGTTTTCGAGAAAATTTACACCCTATGATGGTTTTTTAGCTCCTGCTGCTACAAATCTTTACTTTTTTTTTCAATTTTATTTTTCTTATGTAATCCCGTATAGTCGAATAGTGAACCTGTTGCTTTAAATGCTGAGCCAACTGCTCCAGCTTGGAAGAAAATGTCACATTTTGCATTAATATTTCACCCAACTTTAACTGACTGTACTGAAAAAACAATGTACTACGCCAGTTTGGCAAGTAACTTTAAAAGTTGACGCATTTATTAAGGATTCTAAAATGTTATAACACTTTTATTTCTAAGCTTACGGGGGAAAAAATGTTTCTTCAAGAAACCCAGTTTCGAAAATTTTTTGTTTCACCTACTAAAAATGATTCTTGTGTACCCAAAGCTTGCTTTAAGACCGTAACTTTAAGATTTTAGTTTGAATGAGGCGGAGAATCATTACATGAAGTGTGAGTGAGACAGATAGTGACGCTAGCTATTCAAATCATCGAGTTTTTACAAATGTGCACCGTCTACTCTCCACAGTGGGCCAACTTAAAGGTCCGTATACAAGATTTCAGCTACATAAGTGTACGCGCTCTCGAGGCAGACGGGTGGATGGACGGACGGATATGCAAAAATCAAAACAACTTTTAACATTATGCGTGGCTGTTCAATTCATTTTTCTCTAGCAGCATTAATACTATTCGTTACAAACGGAATGCCAAACTTAGTATACCCTATGATTTCATCTAAGGTATATAAAGCATGTCAATAATATAGATTTTGTCCTTCATCCTTGAATATCCTGGAAGACGTAGTTTTTTCTTTTTTACCTTATAGTATCCACTAAAACATATCATAATTCAACTTGTGATCTTAACAGGATCAGGGAGTACAAAATCATAAAAATTTCATCAATCATGGATTTGCTCACAATAATTCAATTTTTTTTTTCAAATTCAAATTCATTTATTTATTAACAACATCTACACACTTAAAGCCTGGCTTTCCACTTCTGTGCAGGTAAACTTAACAAAAATAATCTGCTGCACTATGAGCTAGAGTAAACTGAAGAAAAGACAAGGAAAAAAATAATAACATAAAATAAAAACACACAATAATAATAAGAGACAAATAAACTGATATGTATATGGTAATTACTAAAATTACAAAAAGTATAATCCAGTATCTTGCCCCTGAAATTACCGCCACCACTCTTTCTGCTCTTCATAGGTAAAGTATTCCACATCCTGATAACATAAATGAAAAAATTACGCTTAATTACACGATAACTAAAACTTGGCACATTCAACGCCGCAGTTCTACTGGACCGAGAAAACAATAATTTTTCATGTAGATAGCTAGGCACCTTTTTTAAAATTAAATTATACAAAAATAGAATTACCCTGGAATCAAGATACGCTCTTAAGATGCATCCATAGACGGATTTTACATAGGGAGAAATATGGTCATATCGTCTCAGACCGTACAACCGAATTGAACGCGACAGTGATTTTTCTCTGCGAGAAGGAATCCAGCTTGCAAAACAATTCAGATCCGTAGGTTATCAAAGAAGCAATAACATGTCTCTCTAACATGTATTGTAACATTGTATTTTGAGGAGAAACGCAACAAGCAACGAAAAGCTTACGAAGCGTTGCGTAAATCTCACATACAATACTGTTGACATGGTCAGACCACGTAAGTGTAGTCTTAAAAATGATGCCCAGATTCCTTGCCAATCTGCTGTATGAAATAGGAGTATTATCTAACATCACATCAGGAAAGTCTGTGATGTCAATATTATTTCTATATAAAAGAATTGCTTTAAATTTTAACGGGTTTAGAAGAAACTTATTCTGTAGTGCACACAAAGATATTAATCTAAGATCTTCATTCAGTCTATACCGCATTCTCCATCAATCCACGTGGTCTTGAAATCATCAATCATCAGCATACAAGTGAAATTTACAATTCAAAATGACTGAAGAAATATCTCTTATGAACACAGAAAAAAACAAGGGCCCGAGAATTGATCCCTGTGGAACACCACTACATACAGGCAAAAACTCAGAGGGATTCTGACGACAGCAGACCTTTTGCTGGCGATCTTCCAAATATGACCAAATAAGCCTGCAAGCACCACTAGTGAAATTATACAATCTTTTAAACTTGTATATGAGTAGTGAGTGATTAACTTTATCAAAATAAATCTAAAAGAGAAAGAATAGTTATCATATCAGAATTCATATAGCTATCGTACAACTGTACTTGGGTCTAAATCCAGATTGTAAATTGGATATTAGGTTATTTGTGTCAATATACTTAAGTATTTGCTGATATATAAGCTGCTCAAAAACCTTGGACAAGAAAGATAAAATGGAGATGGGTCAGTAATCTTGAAGATTTGGTTAAGGATTCTTGGGGATGGGGATGACCTTGGACAGTTTCAAAGGTTCAGGGTACACAGACGGGAGTATTATGGTGTTAAATATTATAAATAACAGTTTAATAAATTTCGAATGTATATTATCAAGACCAATAGCATTTGAGGTGACCAAGGAAACGGCTTTAAAAACTTCCTCTTAGTCAACGTATAGAAAAGAAAATCCATCATTCGATTAATGAAAGGAAGGAATTTCAAAAGCATCCGATGATGCCGGCACTGTACCAACGAACATGTTATCAAGGTCAATATCTATTTCTGGATTGCAAGATCTACTGAGACCAAAGTTCTAAAGATTTCGCCATAATATCTTAGTAGGAAGCTTGCTATAAAACTTGGAAGCAAAGTTGCGTCTTTTAAAATATTTATTCTCCAGGTTTACAGCATTGCGCAAAACACGATAAGACTCCCAGCACTCTGGTATTCGAAAACGGTACCGTCATCCGTAATTAATATTTCTCTGTAGGATTAATATCCGAGTGCGACATGTAAACCAAGGGCAGTTAGTGTCTGCAATATAGTGTGTCTTTAGAGGGACATAAACAGATAATATATGAGATATTCAAAATAATATATTTGTTCATGAACGGATGTTGTTCGTCGAAGATATCCCACTGGAGCTCAGATGCTTCACCGAAAAGAGAGCCGCAATCTATGGTATTGAAATTTCGATATGTGAATTCATGGGACTCAATACTCCCACTAAGATGAATATCATAAGTTAAAAATATCAAATCATGCTTTGAGATTGCTGAAAATGCTGATATTGATACATCACCCAATTTTGGTTGGCTACAAGAAAAAGATTAAGTAAAGTGGAAAATGTTGACGTGAAGTGACGAGAGTTTATTAAAGTTAAACCATAAGACCCAATCATTTCATGAACAGGATTGTCGCTATTTGTGTCATTCAACATGTCCACATTAAAGTCTCCTGCTTTTATAATATGTTGATAAGCAATACAGACAGCTGCAAGAAAATTGTTAAGAGGACTAAATTCAGTTGAATGGAAAGGCCTGTACACAGAACATTTCAACAAAAATATATTCTATTTCAGCACCAGTATAAGAAAGAGAAACAATGCGGCCATGCAAAGAATTTCTCGAAAAGATAGGTACACCTCCACCAATACGTTTAAACGGATCGTTGCGAAAAAACCTTATAACCAGTAAGACAATAATCTCATCGGTAGTATGAACCTTTATCCATGTTTCTGATATGCATATATATTTATTGAAAATGTCATGCTAACTAGTAATTATCTATGACAGTGGTGCGAGTTGATTTAACAGCATTCTGGATTCTATAGAAATTTATAAATATCAAGAAATCTCCTGACTCATAATAATGATGATTACAAATGGTCGATGTTAAGGAAAACTCTTTTATGTCCTTGTTAGGAGTTATTAGATTGAAGTAATTCACTTCAACCTTGCTGTGAGTTCATTCGGTATTTCACCGACCACACAAAATGCTCGAACCTGAAAGGCAAAAATTAATTCCCAGGCTATTCGATTCTTGTACCGGTAGAAATAGCGATAGCAAAAAAAAATTTATGAAAACTCCATTTACGATGTCCAAAAAATGAGTGACAACTTTTATATACTTCATTTAATATCTCCTATATTTACGAAAAACCTTAAAATCAAAGCACCTGTGCTTCCCAAAAATCTTGGCTAAAATCACACTACATAATTTTCCCAGCAAATTCTGACAAACCCGACACCACGCTGAAGCTTTATAATTTACCTGATATCAAGTTGCGTCTGGCAATCGGTGGGTAAATTATGTGGCGTAACTTGAGGAACGAATTTTGTGAATTAATTCTAAATTTTACATGTAAAGAAGTTTGTGACCTAATGTTATTTTATACCTCCATAAATCAATATAAATAAATATTTTTTAAGTCTCTGAAGTCCTTTTCGATGGATTACTATGCTTAAATATAGGGGAATTGACCCGCTCGACTATCAGAATAATGGAAATAAATCACTCTTTGGAAAGAGCTCTATAAATATTTCCAACACTTGTAAATTTGCGTTCGCTATATTCATTTCATTATTTAATAGTGCACTGTCATTTAGTTCGATTCAATAATAATAATAACCAGTGTATTGTAATCTTTTCAAAAAACACGACATAGTCAAAGTTCATCAGATTTAAGACCGTGTGTGACTGAAAAAATGGCAGTTGATTTTAAGCTCAAAGTCATTTGGTCTGGGTGCAGGATAGAGTTTCATAACGTATCAGGTACATCAAGAACATATTGTATTAATGATATGCCACACTGAGAACAGTTTGATGATGGAGACATTAATATGGATGAATATATTGCTGATATTGAAATTGGGGATAAACAAGATGAAGGAGAAGGTACAAATAAAGCGCTCAGTGAAGGTACGACATTAGAAGCAAGACTTACCGATAAGGACGCAGTGAGTGCCTTTGGTATTTGGAGGATGAACAGTTTGATAGAAGAAGGCTTGACAGTGAAAGTTAAGTACAGAAAAAGAGTTTAGAAACTAAAAGGATCATTTTCGATAGAACGAGAATGAAATAATTCGTAAACTGAAAACGAAATATAATCAAGCGACAGAGATGTGAAGTCTTTCATACGAAAGCAATGGACTATAGCAAAAAGATCCTCCTAGTTGAATTTCTACGAATCAATAGAGGCTAATACAAAAGCGTGCAGGCTTGGGAAGGTGCTTGATAAGGACTATAGCACTTTGTCCTTCATAAAAGGGAAGAACAAAGTCTGAACATTATCCGGGTAGCACAAAAATTATTCGAGCTCTACAACACAGGGGCGGATCGAGAATTCTTGTGAGGAGGGGGCGCAACTATTATTTAAAAACGGTATAACCTGGAAACATGCCAAAGTTCCAAGACACTCGCCACCTCTCGCAAATATCAAATGCACAAAATTTATCATTTAATAGATTCGAGTCGAACAAATAAGCTATACCACTCTCAACGAAGAAAGTTGCTCAACGTTCAACTTTTGCCACTCTCGTAAATCAAACGAGGTGTTAATTTATTTATTTTATTTCAGGCTGTAAATGGTGGCAGTGTAAAGCTTCCGAATAATCCATTTCGGTTAGTAAAAATAGCGAAATATATTTTATTCAAATTTTTGAATTCGTTATAAATTGTAACTTTACAAAATACAGAAATAAAGCGCTACGTACTTTGCGTCTATTTAAAATAGCAGTCACAGAACAGATTCAATATTGACCTTGTAAGTATACAACTTCATGGAAAAGTTGAGAACATTTAACTAATAAGCCAATGTCAGACGGTGTACCGTAAATCAACGCTCCATCAAAATAAATGGGAGTGTTAAAATCATTGAATAAATAACTAATAAGGAAACGGCATATCGGGTGAAAACGTAAGCATCTCGGCGAAATGTATTAGTGTGCTCTGTTTGTATTCGTTTCGTCATGGCAGTAATTAAATTCTGACATTCTGAAAGGGCACATTTTTCATAATCCAATTTCCTATGTAAAATAAACAAATTTTTGCTCCCCTTTATTTTCAGATAATATTTCTTGGCGTTGCCTTTGTATGACTGGAATAATTTAGGCACCAACTGACAATTCAATTGTAAACAAATAAACCGGCATTGGTAAAATGTTAAATCTTTTGCCATGGCTCTTTATTTTTATAGATACTTCACTTTTATTTTGTTTAAAACAATATAATTAATAAGTAAAGCTATTAAGCTTACTTGAAGAATGCTTTCCCACGACAATAACTCCGTTCATTCCTGCAGGACAGCACAGCGCACTTCATTACGGTTTTTTAAGACTCCGGAGTCTCTATTGCACAAAATGTCGTTCACAAAAGGAATATTCCGCACTTATTTCACACCACTATTCATAAAAATCACGTTTAATTAATTATTTATCCCAATATCGCGAATTGAAATCCGAAACTTATTTTGAAATAATATGAAATGTCAGAATGTTGAACTGACACAAAATAGGCAGTAGGCCCTCTTGTCATTTCTCCCCCCCCCCCCCCCGACCAGAGGTCACACTGTCATTGAAATGCTTAAACACGTACACTGTATTCGCACGATACCCCGCTTCCTTATTAGTTATTTATTCAATGGTTAAAATTAAGATTTTATTTTAAAAAGATGACACAGCCTTCTTCTGACTTGCATTCTATGCGATTCGCTTTACCTTGAGGGAGGATATTATCAAGGTCGTTATTCAATGATCTAATCATGCAAACTCGATTCACAGTTGGGGTATTCCTTTTGGAGTATTAAAGCATGTAAGCGAAATCAAGGGTACTGTGATAGGCAAAACTATGGATAGGCTTAAAAGTAAGAAAAATCAGATCATTAACAAAAATAAAGAAGAGAGATGGAGAGACATTTATAGGGTGAGGTTATGGTAAAACGCTATCTAGTACAACCGGTATTAGGCTATCAGATAAAAAACTTTAAATATATAATAGAAGAAGACGGAGAGACCAGATGCTTTAAGTTTAATTAAAAGAAATGGATGCCAGACTCTATCAAAGACCTTGGAATTATCTAGGATATCGATTTTGGATCACCAGAATTGTGAAGACTAGGGTTCCACCGTTCGGAAAGAAAAACCAGCAAGTGTCCAGACGAGCTTCCAGTGCGGAAGCCATATCAGCAATCATTGATGAGCTGTTTGGTTTCTAGATACTTCATTAATTTGGAGTTAATAAAAGATTCGAAAACCTTTGAAAGAATCAAAGTGATTGCAGTTAATCGATACTTTGAAGAATCGCTACCCTCTCCATTCTTGGGAATAGGCTGAACGTGAACTAGTTTCCAACCAGTTGGAAATTTTTTTGTCGAATAAGACAAGTAGAATGATTATTTGCGCAGAGTTCTCGTCAAGGATGAGGCACAATTTTTAATTAACAGGGGTTAGAAGCCATCAGGATCTATGACTTTAGAGACGCTTATCCCCTTAAGGATCTTGAACACACCTCTCCTAAGAATGTGTATTGGCTCTTGTATACATCCACACGGGAGATGCAATATAGGTTCACAGAATAGAAAACGAAATTTGAGGCGAATGTACCAACCAAAATATTAGCTTCATCCAGAAAGTCACCAACCACTTCACCATTGTTAAGAAGTGAAGGTATAGATGAATTGGTGAAGCTGTTCCAGATGGTTTTAATCAGGGACGAGAAACCTTTGCTATCCTTAATTCCAAGATTCTTAGTCTAGCATTTCTATTAAAACAAAAAAATTTCTCTCCGGATAATGGACTTGGAGGTGTTCTGTGTATTCTTATCGACTTGTTTCAATTCTGGACATGAATGCAATTAATACTTGCTTGAACATATCGTTAAACCTATATCAACTTGCTGAATTCATCAACATCGATCGAAGCAAAACAGACCGACCAATCAATTTCTCTAAAATACTGTTTGAAAATATCCCAATCAGCATTTATATTTTCTTTTTATTTAAAGTGTGATCTAAGAATTCTAGTAAAACTATTGCATTTTAAATGTAATAACTCACTACACCAATATGCAATGATTTGTTTGCCGTAGTGTAGTTTTGTTGAATTTCTCTAATTAAAAGTTGTAATTTTTTTACACCGAAGTCTCATCAATTGGCAGCTCTTTTCAATTAAAACAAACTTTCCATCGCTTTTACCCAAATAAGCTCTGTCCTGCTTCAAATACCCTGCGAAAGGCCACGTTTATGTACATATGTATGTACATGAATTATACAGGTATCAGCACTTCCTGTTTCCTCTACAGGATTTATCAGCCACGATTTAAAGTAAAGCTAGGGTTGAGCCGCTAGCCATAAGGGCTGCGTTCTTATCAAATTGAACGCTTCCGAAATTTTTTAATATTTTTAATAAAAAGTGCAGTAGAATAGATTATTTTATGAAAATTTCAGAAGATCTATTGCAATTTGTTTTTTTAGTGGTCTTCAGGGAGGAGCGCGCACCCCCGCGCCCCCTAGCTGGATCCGCCACTGCTACAACATGGAAAGGAAGAAGTGATTAGGTCCATAGATAAAATGGGCGGTCTGTTCCTTTAATCCTCTTAAGGCATCAGGGATGGATGGACTGAAACCCATTATGACAACTAACAAATTTCGATAAAATAAAAATTTTTAAATTACAATTGAAGATAGGTAAGAAATCAATTGCTTAAATTGTAAGTCAAGTTAAATATTCTCTAAGCTTATTTAAGCTCTCTGTCGTTCAAGATTTCACAAATGAGCTACTTTCTGTAAAGCCAGAGCTATTCTTTTACAGTCTTCGATAGCATAATTTAGCTAAGATAAATTATGGTCGGGCACTGGAGCTAAAAAAATGTAGCTATAGGAAAATTTGTGTAAATGATGGAAAATTGGAATGCAGCCATTTGGCTTTGCATTGGAATTTATCACTTTAAATAAGTTCCCGCTGTAATTCCCAATTAAATTTATTGTGTACGAATTTTATTAAAGTATTTCAGGAGCTATTTTGGTCGTTCGTTCAAGATTATTTCGTGCAGATTTTAGCTTATTTTGCCTGCAAACAAATAAGCTCAAGTTTGTACAAATAGCTTAAACTACTTCAGTGTATACATTTTGAATGCGACTATGGAATCTAAATTTTCGCTATTTATGCATTTACCATTTGGGCTAAATCGAAATAGACTGAGAAGCCGTGTAATTCGGGCCTAAATGAAATCATGTATTGTAGGTATGAACTGTTCTCAAAATGCGATTTTCAAAGGCTATAAAATTGCGTATAGATGATGACGAGTTTAACGAGTAGGTAAAATGTGATGACAACTTGGAATGTTTTGGAAAATTAACAAACAGACAAAGAGATAGTAGATGATCCTTGAAGCAGATCTTCCAGGCAGTGATTAAAAAATATTGGATGGACTTGAAAGTGATGCTTCTACCAATAAAGTGTCAAGCCGGAAGGATGCGACTCTTGCGCTGTTCGTTGTGCACAAATTCTTACTTGCAAATGCTCTTGAATTAAAAACCTAAATTTACTCAAAGAATAATTTATAGAAATGTCCATAAAGTCCAAGGTACAAAAAAGAGATTTCTGATTATTTTAAGTGAATCTAATGATGTATAAGTATATTTTGTCGTATACATTATATATAGAGTAGAGGTAGAGTATCCCACGGGTACCTGAATCATCCCATGTATGCTCTGCGATTTTTGTAGTTTACGAGTTATGATTTTTTTCGTGATTTCTTAACAAACTATTAATTCGAAGATATTTTTGGTCATAGTGACTTGAATAATTCAGAGAAATTGTTGATTTTTTGTCCCGATTTACCTAAGTATTAGGCCCAATCAAACCAAAAATATTTGATTCCATAGGTCATACCATTGCGCCAAAAGAAATTTTTAAAATACATAAAATTCAAAATTATAAAATGTGCCAAAATCTTCGACGGCGATTTAAAAAAAAGTCACATAACTATTTTCATCCAAACTTATTTGAAAAACTTTCCAATTTCATTGGCTATTTACCATGTAAATTTTATTGCATCATTTAGGTATGAAGTATCCGGAGAAAAATAATCTTTTGCGAATTGCAGTTGATAATGAGCTGAGCTGAACAATGGAACCCGTTTTCCGATCGGACATAACCCTACTGAGTTAGAGTCAATCTAAGGTGCGAAAAATCTAGCACCCCAGTTTCAATAGATTTAAAATTTAGTACATTTTGAATAGAATTTCAGTTATGATGCCAAAGAGATATCTCAATAAAATTTACACGGTAAATAGTTAATGGAATGGGGAAGTTTTTAAAATCTCTTTTGATGAAGAAGACTTATATGACTGTTTTTTAAAATAGCCCTCAAAGATTTTGGCACCTTTTATTATTATAAACTTTATGGAATTTAATAATTTATTTTTGGCGCAATGGTATGAGCTACATAATTCAATTTTTTGCATTGGGTGGGCTAACACTCAACTATATTGGAAAAAAATCAGTAATTCGCCTCAATTATTCAAGTCACTAGTAGTTTGGTAAAAAATAACGAAAAAACCATAACTCGTAAACTACTAAAAATCGCAGAACATACATGAGGTTATTCGGGTACCCCTAAGGGTACTCTACCTCTAGACATCCGATTGACACTATTCTTTGGATACCCTGCATACACATACATTGTTCTTGAATAAAAATATTTCTTGGCAAATTTATGTTATTTTTTCAAATTTAGGTATAAGTAGCTACTCTATAAGAAATAGTTCGTTTGTTGTATCTTAAATCGCGAACTTTTTATAATAGCATATATTGTGCTTGTAGTTGGCTATCGCTTACTATAGTAAAAATTCGATTATTTTGTGCTTTTATTCGGGGATTTGTATAAAAGCACATTTTCTGTTTATAATCGGGCTTATTGGCTATAAGCAACACCCGCTTAAAATCACAAAAAATTGAGCCCTTGTTCATGCGCTTTTATGCGGGGATTACGCATAAGCTACTTGATAAAGTCTACCACAAGTATATCTATTTTGGCATAAAATTGAATGCTGATCTACTTCCAAAGAAGTTTTGGAAGTTTTGGCAGAATATTCGTAACTCTGGCATATGAAGTATTTTGCGGTCCTTAATTTTGAACTTGTGATAGTTGGTGCCCCCCCCCCCCCCCAAAATACTTCATTATATTTAAAATATTTATTATGAGGGAAAGAATAATTATTTCGAGTTAATTTTCTGTTAAAATATGGGGTAGTTAGGAAAACTGTAGAATACATAGAAAGATAGTGATAGCTGCTACTATTCATGTAATCTGTAATCATGTCACTACATTTAAATTTTCGTTTTTTTTGTTTTTTTTTTTTTTTGTTATTCTACCATATTCAATTCAACTGTTAAAATAAGGGAATTGACTTTTCGACAGATATAAGTATCAAAAATAATTTTCGAGAGTGAAGAAATGTTAAAAATATACAATTGGTTCCTGGGAAGTTTCTAATGTCTTCTTCAGTGGTATAAAAGGTTCAATGTTTTGTTGCTAATACTGGCAAATACTAAGTTTTTGGTGGATGGGAAGGAGATGATATTATAAAACTACATACTTCTTTAAACACATTTCTGACGCAAGCTATCGTTATTCCTTACAAATGAAGTCCTCTTTAGCAGGTACAGTAATAAAAGAATAAATATAAGTGTGGATATTGTTACGAGATGTACACTTACATTAAATAATGAGCAGCAAAATAAATAGCTACCTTTCACAATTCGAATTTTCTCAATTTCCTTCGCTTCGTCCAAAATATTGTGCGTTAGAAGTATCTTTCGGAACACATTCAGTATGCATGTATATGTAGTAGATCCACCAGAATGTCAAATTTATCATATAAGCCTGCAGTATAAAAATGCTCATCATTTAGTGAGGACATTCAAATTCTCAACTGTCACGTCTTTTTTTTTTTATAATTACGTCGACTATTTAAGATATGCAGAACTAAGAGGATTTTTGGAAGAAATTGTTGAAAAATCGGAATAAAAAATATTACCTTTAACTAATGGACATCTACAAATCGGTTGATATTGGAAAGAAAATTACAAATTTCTCGATAACTTCATCGAACGCCTACCATGCTTACTTCGACATAGTACATTTATTACCTGTCTACAAAAAAAAAAAAAATATCTTCAAGATACAAAATGTAATGCAATGAGATACACCGTGTATTAGGCCTATTGGGGATAGCACGAAAAACAAAACGCACCCTGACCTCTACTTCTATGATGGTGTGAAAAAGAGTTTCACAGAATTGCAACCAAATGCATCCTTACAAAAATATCTTGGAAGACAGTACAGATCTAACAGATTCAACAGATATGATATCAAAGTTATTTTATGAATCTGGAGAGTTTTTCTTATACATTATAAATTGACTCTAAAAGTTATTCTCATTATTATGAAAATTTCTATAGAATCCAGAATGCTGTTGAATCAACTCGCACCACTTGCACAGATAAATATTTACTAATTTTCATAACATTTTCAAAAAAAAAGAAAAAACATTTTAAATTGAGAAAAAAACATTTGTTTTATTTCACAAAAGATCTTGTTTATTCCATTATTTTCTTAGAATATCCGGACGCGTTTCGACCCCTTAGGTCATCTTCAGAGGACTAACTCAACTGCCAAATTAGAAACAAAAAACTACCAAACAGTCTACGACTACCACTATTACATATATAGTATACCATGAACTGGGAGATTATATTATAAGAGACGGATTTAATAGAGGGCTTTTGTTTGTGAAATCCAACTGATCATTGATCAAGAAAATTCCTTTACCTTTTGCTGCTCGTATTTCTTTCATTTCATATTTATTAAGAAGTCTCCCTCCCGGCAAGTTATGCAACAGTTTTATATTGTTTTCATATATTGTGTGATTCTTATCGCGAATATGTTGTCCTACATTTGATTGTTTTGATTTTAGATGTTCTTTAAATTTCGATTTTATTTTTCGTTTAGCCTTTCCTATAAAAGTATAGTAGCATTACAATCCTGACAAGAAATCTGGTAAACTCCACTTTTTTCTAAATCGTTAATTTTGGGAATAAGTTTGTTATTTACTAATAAGTTTTTTAAATATCTTTTATTCAAAAATGCCGGTATAATATTGTTCTTTTTAAGCTGTATTTTTTTTTTTTTTTTAATATATCGGATAGACCCTTGACATAAGGAATCTTTCTCCACCCGTTATTTAGTGTCTTTGAGTCCATTTGGAAAGATTTGGCGAAACCCGCTTCCTTAATTTCTTTTTTAAAATTTTATTAATCAAGTTTCTTAAGTAACCATTGTTTTTGCCAATTGATTTAATTTCGTTTAATTCTCCATTAAAATTATTTGGTGACATTGGCGCAAAAATTAATCATTGAGTGAAACGCTGACATTTTTGTGGAACAAGAATGTAATCCATTATGTTGTCCGGCAAGAAAATTAAGTCCAGTGACTGCAGCCCAATCATGCACCTATGTAGGTATGTTGTAGGTTGTTTGTGGTGTTGTGTTTATGTTAATCCATGACGTATAGACGTATATGTATGCTGATTGTTTTCCATTTATTTTATGTTTCCAGGCTGACTATTTAACATCCATGTTTACGAAATCCCTAATCAACCTAGCCGGTCTTTTATCCAAGTGGAATTTAGGTAAGTGCCATCGATATCCTATTTCTGAAATGTATAACAAAAAATCGGTTGCAACATTATTCCAGTTGAGAATGAGGACGACACGCTGGACAAAACGGACACAAATTAGGTAAGTATACATGCATACATATATCTTAACTTATATAATCAATATTTCACTTCCAGGTTCAGGCATCAAGCGAAGCATAACAAGACTACTACTATTCAGAAATACTGCAATGGTACGCTTCCCTTTTTCCATAATCTAATATCTGAAATATGATAAAAATCTTTTGCAGCATCAATCGCTGAGGAGCTGAGGACAACACTTGAGACGGAACTCGAAAGTAATAATTTATTTTCCTAGATAATTAAAAATCAAATTTCTTCAAATTCAGATTATTGCATCTCTGGATTTGGACTTTATAAATTTTATATTCATTTATATTTTTTTATTAATAATGAATCAATTGTCCCGAGACTCCGCATACATCCTACATCAAAAATAACTGGAATTATAAGTTCATTGACTGCCGTGAATAGGTACACATATCTCGAAGGGTCAGATACTTTTAGTCACTTAGTGAGCATTCAACAATTCACAAAAATGATTCGCATTCAACACAATACTTCAAAGAATTTCCCAATAACCAAAGGTCTGAAAAAGGTCAAAGTTTGGAAATCGTGTGTTCAGTTTGGCATTGAAATTGTCGAAATGTAAGATGTTGTCGTCAGGCACCACTATTTATAACAAGCCCATGTCAGTTTTTTTTTCTTCTTTTTTTTTCAAAAGTTATAAAGTAATTCCAAAAAATATAATACACAACACCCCTGTGAATCGTGAGCTACATAAATATAATTTTTTGATGCCATTAATCCCAAACACTTTATTATGATGGTGAAAATATTATTTGACAAGAGCGCCATTCATGACATCCGATGTAAGCTAAACCCGCCCCAGATGAACGGACTTAGCTTTAAATCGGAGCTGTCTCATTCAATGTTCGGCATTATATTTGCATAATATTCTGTCAATTTTCTCAATCATCATGAAATGTAACCCTAGGACTAAAAGCCTCCTCGACACTTGTAGAATACAAAATTTCAGGATTCTATACCTTAAGTATGTATATGTATATGTATATGTACATAACTTGAAGAAAAGGAATAATATTTTTTTCTATTGTTCGTGAAGGATTTGTGATAGCCTTTCGTACATGGGAGGAACATTAAATATTTGCCAGGACTCTTGTTGATAGGTCACTGGATGTCTGATAATAGTCCAGGCAGATCTATATACTTTCTTTTGAGGATGGCAAGAGTATCCGAGATGCTTTTAGGAGCTTTCATCCTGCATTAATTTCTGTTTCTTACATCTTGGACTATGGATAGAAGTTGTGTAGAAGTTTTCGTAATGGGAAAATAAAATCAAAGTAAATTTAAAGGTTTGAGAAACTTTTGCTAAGAAATTAACAACCTCGTGATGTTGGTGCATTATACTAGCTTTAACAAAACCAAAATTGAAGGGTTTATCTATGTATATGTATAGTACAATATGGACACAGATATATTTGGGCGTCGTATCTTTTCTATTGGAAGATAAAATGGATTTATCGTGACTACAGCTGAAACAGATTTTCTTTCGGACCTCATGTGTTGGATAAAATGAAATATGATGTCGTGTTCTTTACTGTTTTTTCTGTTATTAATTGCTCTCCTTTCTTGCTGGTAATATCAGTAGAAGAGTTTTTGGGATATAATATGATACCCTTGTTGTCTGAACAATGCTGTACTCCGTAAAGTGTCATGTCCAATTGGTGCGATTTTTAAAAACACAATACACGCAATATATTTCTATGTACTATATAAGCACTGGTTATTATTTGTTGCCTTAACTAGTCTCATTGGGAGATGGTTTTGGTTAGACAGATAAAAAAAAATTTCACAGAAAGATACAAACCAACTAATTATGTTATAATAATATGAAACTCTATTCTTATTTCGATTTGATCTTATTGATCGAAATTCAGATAATTGACAAACTCTCTATTCTATAAGGGGGTCCTGCTGATGAAGTTGTTTTCGCACATTATCCACAGTGGTAATGAGGATCTGGAATTTAAATAAATGATTCTTCAATTTCAACCCAATAATCTTAAATGATAAAATTCCGAATCAGAGTGTCTCCTTGTTTTTGGGAAAAAAATTCCAGAAATAATAAAGACATACTACTTCGAGATGTGATCAATCTACATGTAATCAAACAACAATTATGCCGCCAGGGTAGTGAAAAGTATAGGCAAATGCTTCTATCTGGCGATTCCTTGAAGTCTTGTTAAGAAATCTGCCAAACCAAAAGTTTTTTATGTGGTGACCATGTTGGAAGCAATTCTAAGCTCCTTTTAAATTGACGAAATGAATACAAAATTCGAACAGAGCGCGAATATTCAAATTTTGGACAAAAGTAGGAGACCAGTGACTGAAACTTTACTAAGTTTACATAAAGCAACGAGTCAAGTTCAATGTTATGAGTGACATTCATAAGCACTTTTAGGGTGAGGAGGGGGGGGGGGCGAGTCTGGATCGCATTAACAAAATGTGACATCAATACTAATCCCCAATTTTCGTGTGGATCAGTTTATTTCTAACATGTACTTAAATATAACTCTAAAAAGTATTTGCGATGTTGCAGAATTTACATATCCATATCACTAACATGTATAATATGGACTGACTACGTTAATAGAAATGCACTGCGAAAAGTGGGCTCACTGTTATATTGCTGACTCTTTCAGTCTAAGCACCAAGTACCAACTGAGGAGAATTATAAACAACAAATATATAAGTGGGTTCGTCGAAATAAATATTTTTAAATTAATTATTTAGGGTTATTAATGATGAAAACGTTTTACCAAAGGCTATATATTGATAAGATGTGCAGACAAAGTTCGAAACGTTTTATTATAATCGCTTTTCGAGCTACGTGCTCATTTTTTAACTCCCGCCAATGATTTTTTTAAATGTTAGCACCGGCCTAAGGACTTTTTTTTGACATAAGCAACTGATCCCACATTAAATAGAAAGTCAAAGTTAAGCAGTCCATATCATATATGTCAGTGATCCATATGTAACACTACATTCAGTGGCGCAGATAAGGAACCCGCAAACCCCGCCAAGGGGGGGGGGGCACCGAAACTTACGGGCCCCAAACTGGCAACTAAATTTTTTTAAAGAATTCTAACACTTTACCAAAAATAATATAACGGGATATCGCATGACCATACTTGGGTTGTACCAGAAAATTGCTTCCTACGATTTGTTAACAAAACCCGTACAACCCCTTCTCAGGCATCAGCAACGCCACTGCACTCATTTCACTCTATTTACAATTTGTCTGAGGATTTTCTTAAAATAAATAAGAAAAAAAAACTTTGCTTGTATTGTTTACGTTGGATGGTTTTCGTGGGTAATATTATATGTATGAAGTATAGGCGAATGAAATAACGATGGAGGATGGATTAAAGAGAGCCGAAACTCCAACGGGATCCCAAGGTTCATTGCTCAGACCTTTCAGACCTACGAGCAGTTGGTTAAAGGTCCCAACCCTTCCTCCCGGCCTTTTCAAGCAGTTCGTTCAGGAGGTGTGAGCCAAGAAATCTGTATCTCCTTCTTGAGAGGGCCGGACAGTTGTAAAGAAAGTGAGTCACCGTTTCGGATTCCTCCCCGCATTCCCTGCATACAGAATCATCAACGAACCTCATCCTTTGTAGGTGACCCCTGAGAAGGAAATGCCCAGTGAGAATTGACACCAGAGTTCTCAGAGAGGATATTGAAGGTGGCTTTATACTCCAAAACTAATTTCGAGGCAGTAAATCGTTTTTTCACAAGGCGATAACAGCGGCTTGGCTGTCCGAGCAAATGTCGATCTCCTTATTCTCAGGAGCTAACCTGAGTATATACATGAATGTATGCTCCAATTTTAATATAAAATTAACGTTACCTCGACCTGATGTAGAGATGCCCTCAATTTTTTCTTAGAAATTTGCTGGAATTTATTATTTAGAATTTTTTGCATATATGGAGATCGACACAGAATATGAAAATAACATCTGTCGGCCACCAAGAGTGAATAGAAATTATGCAGAAATATTTTCTGTAAATTTCTAAAAAAAAAACTTCAATGTTTATTGCTTATTTTTCTTATGGATAAATTGTTTATACTTAACTAGAAATATGTTTATCGACTATACCTGAGAAGTTACTTGCATTTCTAAATCTATATTTAACAAGTAAAAAAGCTTGAATTGGTCTAAGACGAATTCTTATGATACCAGGCCTAGATGAATGCCTGTATAAAATGATTATAACCAATTTTATAGGATTTCGTATTCTGAAGAAGTTTTTAGTACAATAGAAATGTTTAGGACTGATCGTTTTCACACTATCCGTAAAGAGCCAAAATTTTTATATGGCAACACCAAGAAGGAGTTGCCCGATTTAGTCCATTTTTGAAATTTTATTTGGTAGTTCAATGAAAGCACCATGTACCAAATTTCAGCTCTCTCCGTTGACGCGTTCTCATGCAGTGTCCAAATATATAGTGGAAAACGAAATTTTTGTATGGCAACCTCAAAAACGAGTTGCCCGATTTGTCTCATTTTCGCAATTAATTTTATTTTTATTTTTAAAGTCCGTGTATGAAATTTCAGCTCTCTAAGTACACGCGTTCTCGAGTTATCGTGAGGACGGACGGACAAACGGACATACAAAATAACTTTTAATATTATGCGTGGGTGTCCAATCCATTTTGCTCTATCATCATTATTTCGAGGTGTTACAAACGGAATGGCAAACGTAGTACAACCTATAGATTTCATCTAGGGTATAAAAAGGGCCCTTAAAAATTTCGCGGGTGGCCTCCTGAACTCTTATCTACGCTTCTAACTGCATATGTAGAAAGTAGAAAACAAAACAACGAAATGCTGACCGTTTTTAGTTTGTCTCTTCCAAAACCCTGGACAAATACTTCCCATTTTCCAAACCATGAAACAGCCCAGCAAATATTGTGGAGATAAAAATGGCAATCAATTGTGTTGCATTTTTATTGCCATGGCGATGTTTTGGCGATATATTGAGAATTAAAGTCAATTAGATTCTCGGAAATATTACGATTGACCTACGAATTGCTTTCTTATTGCTACATTATTGCATTTTTATTGCTTAGATCACTGGTATCAGATGTAATGAGAGCGTGAGTATATAAACTATTTTTAAAGAAATTTTACCGATATAGACAATATTTCAGTACTCTTCCTTTGGAAATTGTCTTATTTGGAGTTGTTATTTCTGCAAGTGCGGTAGAGTAGAAAAGCACTGAAAGCAGAAAACTTACAAACTCAAAAATATAAGAATATTTATCACCATATCACTTACACTATGCGATGCAACAGATATCTCCGTCAACGACCAAAATGCATTAATACAGGCAATAAAAATGCTCATTGTGGCAATAAGAAATCATAAGAAAGCGATTCGTATGTCAATCGTAATATTTGCTGGGAGAAATCCACTTGTATGTGTGCTGGTCCGAATCTCTAAAATGTTCTGAATTGATACTTATGGAAAAGTGACATTTTTAAATAATTTTATCAAGAAGATTATGGATTGGAAGATTAAAAAGCAAAGTTATGATAATCGTTAGACCATATTTCGGTATGAGTTGTACTTTAGGGTGCAAGAATGTTAGGACTAAGTTGCGACTCTCATATAATAGTGACCGGGTCTATTTCATGGCTTGGAGAGTGCTTCTCGAGAGCTTTGCCTCTTCTAAAAATTGCATCCACTTCATGGAAAAGGAATCCTCATCCGAAAGATCTTACAGTCAGCCTTTAGGCGGCGGAAAAGAAGACTGTAAAGGGCAGGGCTAACCAAGGTTAAAGCCATATAAGAGGAAAGTATGCATATTGGATGGACGAAATTTTTTGCTTTATTGGAATGGTTTAGATTTAATGTCGCATTTTATCTCCCAGAGGGAACACTGTAGTAGGGTATGTATGGCAAGGAGGTCAGGATACAAAGAAGTTATGTATTCACAAGGCCAGAAATAAACTTTGCGAAATAAGATATGAGATTTTTGGCTCTGTGGATACCGTAATAGTGTATAATGGCGACGAGCGTTACTGTCCATTATACAAAGAATTTAAATGTTCATGAAAGTCAGAATAATAAAATCTCAAACAGTAAGTTGTTCATGGAGAAATAGTTAATGAATATTGGATATCAAGTATGTATGTTAGTAGTACTTATATGGTTAGTATGTATGGCCAGCTACAAGATTACGGGCGTTAATCTCTAGCCTCTCCAGTCTTGAATCGGGCGAATCTTAACCTTCGCGTGGTCCCTGCTGACAGGGCCTATTAAGGTTTGTGTTTGCCTGTATAGGATATGTATAAATCTTATTAGATGTTGCTAATAAGATCTTAGGCCCGAATGAAGTAACCAGTCCCATTACTACAAAGATATAACATGCAAAGATACCACCGGGATATACTCATGACTTTATGGGCATGTCATACGAAGCCAAATCAATAGGGTAGCCGACATTGCTAACTTGGTACTACGGGGTTGAGGAGCCCCGAATAGTGCTGCAATTAGTAGTACTATTCACCTCAGCATAGAGAACCCAAGAAACAATTTTTTTTATATAGTAGTAACTGTACGGTTTCCATTACCAAATTATATAACTTGAGTTATATAGACTAGTACTCGAAACATTTTTGTAACCACTATAAACCCCTTATAGAGCATAAATGGAGGATTATATAAAGGTCACCGTGGTTGATTTAGGTAACGTTATATAACTAAAAGTTTTATAAAATGAGTAACAAAAATATTCTGGTTACCTTAGTATAACTTCTTATATAACCTTTATACAACCCATGGTGCTCACGATTAATTTATTTTGGTCATAGCAGTGGCTGCAGTAATGTTTCGGTTATCTTTATAAACTTTGTTTATAATTGTGCTGGTAACGTTTCCACAACGCTTGGATATTTCTCAGACTGATTACTTTTAGTTATTGAAAAGTTAGGCAAATTACTTTTCGTTACCTTTATAAAACAATATATAATGCAAATATTTACGAAACCTATTTTGACATAGAATTTCGATATTTTTTTGTATTGCATTTCTATAATGTAAGAATTTAATATTTTTATATTTTAGAATTACAATTTTTCGGCATGTACGTGGAGAAATTCAGCTGCAATTAAAATTTTACTGTGAATATCATCATAGATACTTCTAAAAAATACAGGCCCCTCCAAAAATAAGCAAGATTTAATAATTTTAATTAAATATTTCAAAATTTAAAATTTTTACTTAGGTGATATTAATTCATAAAAGTAACATTACATAATTTTATCTACCTAAAATGATGTATTTTCTTCATATAAAAATAAAACGGAAACCAGATATCTGCAATTTAAAAAATTGGCTTAACAGACAGATGAAAAAATGGCGGTTTGTACTTAAATGAACAAATTTCAATTATAAAACTTCAAGTAGTTTTATATAAACTCTGGCTCTCTATTATATAAGCTGAATGTCCTTATATAACCTTTAGTCATAATATGTAACCTTTGGTAATGTTATATATCTTATAGTTACAAAAAAGAGACGTTAGTGTTCTTATATGCCCTTTGGGTATATTGTGTTAATGTGTTTTACAACAATCACCGTAGTTACTAAAGCGCCACCAAAATATTTTACGATATTTTGTAGTGAGTATAGGTATGTATTACCGAAAGCTCCGAATTTTTATTAAAGTTACCTAAATTACTGAATGTTGTCGAGTTATATAAGGGTAACTACGGATACCGCAATAAACACTTATTACCAATAAATTATATAACGTGGTGATGAAAACAATTATAAAACTTTCATATAATGGTTACTCTAAGTTACGTAGACAGGTCATTGAAAAATTTTCATCCCCAACTTATAAAACCTTTAGTAAGTTACTACCACCATAACCATTGGTAACCTTAAAAAGCTCTAATATAACTACGTCACCAATTCGTAATATTATAAAACACTTATATAACCACTCAAATTCTTATAGCACCGAGTAACAATTATATACCTCTTATAAAACTACCCATCACCTTCAGTCACCAAAAATTGGAAAAATTGTTACTTTGGAAGGTCTCTAATATTAAAGAATATTTTAGAATTTGTTCACTAATTTTCCAAAAAAATTGCAAAAAATATTAGATAAGTGGCATCTATACGTGTTACATGAAATTAAAATCTGGTTCTCTTCAGCGCGAGCTTATACGGGACTATGATAAATGAAATCTGAAAAACGAGTCCGCAATCATCAACAATGGCAGGGCCAAGTCCTTATCACTACTACTTACCAATAAGCAGCTTAGTTTTCTACAAAAGTAAATTGAGGATTTTCATCGAACATCCATGAAAACTTACGTACACCTAAAGAACTGAAAGTACTAGTTCACTATCTTTTCTTTCTCCTATAATTATTAGTTCATAAACCATAATCAATAATTTACCCGTACTTTTCGAATTGAGCAATAATTTTCCCGCAAGGACTTCCGTTTTTCAAAATTCAAGCGAAATAGAAAATAAATCATCTTCAGATTGTTTTTGTTTTTTTTTTTTTTGTAGATATCAAACGAGTATTTTACTAGCACGGAATAAAATATGCTACCAAAACGCCCTCTTCATATATAATAAATCAACTTATGCCAGTAAAATAAAAAGTTCGTCATGCTCTCAACAGTTTTCTAATAAATATTTGTTTCTTGCAAAGCGTTCGGGTTAAGAAAATGAAATCGATACGAAAACTCTTGGGGACCAGATCAAATATTGTATTAAGGAAAACAAAACAAAACAAACAAAAAACACATAAGCAAATTGATGAAGAAAAAGAAGGGAAAATATTATCGTTATTCAAATGACAACATATGGGAATTTGAACTCAAACATTGTGCACGTACACATACGCTTTATCGTTTGTTTTTTTTTTTTTGTGTCAGCTCCAGAATCTGTATATGTCACAATATCAAGAATCAAGAAAAAGAAAAGTTAAAATAGTCTGAGAGCTTCCATCTTAATCTGGATGACTTTTTACAAATTTCACGGAAAAGCGTTGTTTTTTTGGTATTTCAGTATTTTCTCATTGTTAGGGATGAAAAAGACCCTTTCTTTGCAAATAATTTTACAAAGTATGTGTCTGTCGTATTTGGAATCCTAATTCCTCATATACTATACACTAAATATTCCATATACTCCTCTCGTAAAAAAATACCCCTTACGAGTGAGTTCTACATTTTAAAGTGACTTAATTTTTAGGTCCTTCATTACACATACATATTTACTTCTGAAATTCATTGCTTATTAATTAAGGATTTCGTCGTCTCCTTACCTCGCAGAATATTAAGCAGTAATTTTACTGTGATTGTAGGCTACAAAGTGAAATAATCAAAACATCTTCAAAACACTTCAACCCTAAACGAACTTATTTCTTAGCTTACGTATTCGGAATTTTTCCATTAATTTTATACTTAACTGAGCGCATAAGAAGGGCAGATATTAAGTCGTGATATTTCGTCGGTTCATTGGGCATATTTCCTTTGTAACAAAATTCATATTAAATTCCTTCTACAATCTTAGCCTTAGCATTAGCAGGCACACTGATTGTGAAATTGTAATAAACTCTCAGAAGAAGAGAACCTTTACAAATGAAAGGACGCGGGTGAATTTGTAAGCAATTTCAATTTGAATGTTCCTCTAGGCAATCGAATCTAGGGATTCACGGGATAAAAGTGTTCGAATATGCCGTGGGAGGTGTAAAACTTGTTGTCTATATACATATTATTGTGCTATTAGGATTGCTAGAAGTTGTTCTTGGAAGTGCTTATTCCAAGCACTCTCTTCTAAGAAGGAATAAAGTATAGGTGAGTAATTGGGAATGGATTGAGAATGATAAGGAATCAAAGATTCTCGTAAATATCGGAGTTGAAATGTTGGAAGCTGTTCAAATTTACCACAAAAGAGGATGAAGAAAGCTTAGAAGTTAATGATTCGCATCGAGGTATGATAAATTGATTTATAATTATATAAAATAGAGTACCACCTAAAACTAGGAATACACCATATTCTATCTTGAGTTAATATAGGTAAATGAGAATAGTCACAGAAGATAAGACGTGCCACAGATGACAGACAATTTTGTAATACAAGATAAGACCCACAACCAATATTCTATGAGAAGTCTAGAACGACAACTATATACGCGGCGTAACTTTGTTGTTGGTTCTTTCAGAACTTTAATGTTTGACATGATGGAAAATTCAGCACACTGATGTATTTTGAAATATTGAGCTGTTTAGCAATAAATTAACCCGTTTTGGTCCGCTCGAAAACTGGTGGAGGGATTTTCGAAAAATTTTATGAACATGTTAGCATACATGCAAGGATTAAATAAAAAAAATATTTCAATACTTTATAAGTATTAGTTTCTGAGAAAACTTATGTTGCGAAAACACAACGGTGGACAAAAACGCAACATTTTTCAAAACGTAAGGTATAATATATTTCAATAAAAAACCAACACAATTATTTCAATGTAATGATAAGAGAGAAACATAAACTCAAAATATTACAATATTAAAAAAAAAATATTTCTTTTATATAAAAAAAAAAAACAAAATAATGCCTCATGTAAAATACTTTTTTTTATGGTATTCCGGAGAGCATTTTATATGCAACGGAACATCAATACCATTTCTACCATTTACGTTGTACTTTTGCAATACCTACATCATTTTCTTCCATTTTGCTCTATTTTTACGATGTCATGCCGCTCTTGCAAAAACAAACGGGGAGTTTTCAATGTATCAGCAGAGCACCGTCCATGCCCAGTAAAAGGCCTATCTTCTTCTATTGAGGATGTTAGTAAAGCTACAGTTATTTGCCGCCGAAAGTCTATCAATGGCATAGGTTTTTCGCTGGTAACCTTATGAAGACACCATGCATTAGATACTGCCAAATCTATACAATTGGCAAATAAAGGCCACCACCACTTTTTACCCCGGATTTCAATCTGGGATTATGGTCCTCAAAATTTGAAAGTGCGGGAACAACTGCATTATCATTCTAACGAATAGCATATAAAAGGTCAGCCATCTAACGTTTTTTTTTCAACTAGTGCTTATTTCGTGAATGGTAACACTTAGCTCATGTCTGATTTGACAGATAATTAGCTTTATTCTTCCGCTGAATGAATATGGTTGTGTATACGCTTGAACAACGCTGGGAAATATTGCGACATTACTTTGAAAATCATGGTAATATTGCAGAATGTGTGCGAAAATTGCGTACGGATTTTGGAAGAAGAGAAGCACGGTCAGCTCCGTATGTTCGTTATCTTGTGAAAAAAGTGAAAGAAACTATGGCATCCTCATCGATAAACCAAAGCGTGAAAAGCCAAAAACAGTGCGTACACCCGAGAATATTGATTGTGTGGCAGAAAGTGTGCGTGAAGCGCCATCAACATCAATTCACCGTCGTTCTCAACAATTGAACATTTCGGAGACATCATTGAGACGAATTTTGCATAAAGATCTTGGTATGACGCCATACAAAGTCTAATTGGTTCAGGAGTTGAAGCCAACTGACCATCCAATGCGTTTTTGCTTCGCTGAGTGGGCCTGCGATCGACTTACAGAAGATGCCGATTTTGCCAAAAAAATCATCTTTTCGGATGAAGCTCATTTTGATCTTGGCGGGTATGTAAACAAGCAAAATTGTCGCATTTGGGGCACAGAAAACCCGCACGCATATATTGAAAAGCCGATACACCCAAAACGAGTCACTGTTTGGTGCGGATTTTGGTCCAGAGGCATAATTGGGCCATTTTTCTTCGAAAATGAGCAAGGAGTGGCCGTTACAGTCAATGGCAATCGTTATCGGGCCATGTTGAACGAATTTTTGTTCAGGAAAATTGAAGAGGAGGATATTGGCAACATTTGGTTTCAACAGGACGGCGCTACGTGCCACACAGCCGAAGCTACACTCGATGTTTTGCGCCCTGTTTAAAAAAAAAAAAAGTTATTTGGCGGACCCTATATTTACTAGTTGTCAAAAGATGGCACTAGCACCATTATAGTTTCATTATGTTATAAGAAAAAGATGTTCGAAAATGGTATTGCGAAAACGCAACGGCGGACTAAAACGGGTTAATAAGTACAAAGTATAAAATCCAACAATTTTCCACCAATAAATAATTCCATTTTGCACCAATAGGCAACTCCATTTTTCACCAACATTTTCGCTGCTCAATCGAAATTTAGAAGAGCTTTAAAAGATGCGACATTCATATAATGTAAAAGTAAATTTTCGGGACGACCAGGAAAAATAAAATTAAGGGGAAGATCTGACATGGTAGGTAAGTTCTTTGATCATATATTTGATAAAAGTTGTTCAAATATTTTATAAAAAAATAAAGTTTGGTAAAACCTTTGACGATATTTGGCAAAGGTGCATGTGTAATATCAAAGTTATTTAATGTAACTTTTTGTTCCTGGCTAGACATTTTAATGTAGTTATTATTTGTTGTAAATTGTGCTCCAAGCATCAAAATTTGGTTGTATTTCTTTTAATATGGAAATGGAAGAATTGGCTATTTCTGTAGTCGCAATATGAATAAATGCTACAATTTCTGTTTTAATAGAAAAGGAAGTAAAATCAGCCGAAAAAATTGTGGGTTCACACCTGAATAATGAGATGCAAAGAAAAAAGGTACCATAACTAATTTAATAAGAGACTTGCAGAAAGACGATGAGCAAGAGTACAAAAACAATATAAGGATGGATTACAAAAACTTTAAGTTTTTGTTAGCAAACCTCGCATTGAAAACAAAATCGTCACTTGGGAAATGCGACAAGTGTTGAAGACCACCTTGCTGTAATCTTGCGATATCTTGCTACTGGAGAAAGCTTAGGATCAAGAACGATGACAGTATTCTCCAATTTAGGCTTTCGAAAATAATCCCGGAAATCCAGCAATTTATGAGACTAATTTTTTGCAGCTATTTTCAAAACGGTTCGTCGGATAGTAAAAATGATTACAACCAATTTCACAGAACTTTTCTTCTTAAGTACTTTTCACTACAATAAAAACGTCTGATCACTTTCACAGTATACGTAAATAGCCTTAATTTTTGTATTACAACTCCAAGCGGGGGTTACCCAATTTGATCCATTTTTGAAATAATATTTACTACTTTTATGAAAATATCCTGTACACAATTTCTTGGCTTCTTACATCGCCGCATTCTTAAACAGTATCAAATATGTAGTGAAAAGGGAAATTTTTGTATGGCAATCCTACGAAGGAGTTTTATTTCAAATTCAAATCTATATTTTTTTTTAAAATTAGCTCTCTAAGACAACGCGCTCTCGAATTAACGAGAACGGACTAACCGGCGGACGGAAGAACAGTCAGACGGATGGAAGAACGGACAGCCGGAAAATTTTCCGTTTTTTGTCCTTGGATACTTCATGAAAGCCGAAAAATCATCGGCTTTATTAAGAAGATACTCTGAACAGTCTAAGCTAGATTCACAAGAGCTGGCCTATTTAATCAGCATAACCGTCACATTTGGAATGCCGAAAATCCTAGAGGCTCCGTTTCAATACGATTTCAAGATAAATATCTGAAAAGGAATCGTCGGAAACCATTTTATTGGACCTTATATCTCACCTAGCACACCTAATTCAGATATTTACCTAGATTTTCTCTAAAATGAACTGCCAGCTCTTCTGGAATCAGATTTTACATGATCCTAAGAAGAAAAAAAAATTACAGCAGAATAAGTAGTTTCAGAGGAATAAACCAAAATGGGTAGAATATCGGAGGTAGAAGTTAAGGATACGTGAGACGTACTTTGCTTTGGGATCTCGAAACCGTTGACTTTAGGTAAATGATTGTTTTGTAAATTTAAAAGGTTATAAAATAAAAAAGTTTTTCCCATAGTTACGCACTCCATTCTTATAAGAAATTTTCAAGAAGTATAACTTTCAAATGGGAGTTTATTTTGTTCAAAAAGCACGATGACATATTATAAGTCAAAAATAAAGGAAGGCATATCACCTTAGAAAAATTTAAATACACAATTTAAAATTTAATTTGATGCTCTAAAAAAAATAACTGGGTTCGATTTATTTCCGCCAAATATTTACCGAGTTATAGGATAAATTGTAAGCAGATTCTAGGAAAAATCGGCTTTTCCTTAATTCAAGATAGCACACATGTCCTTTGGACTTTTCTGTTCCTTTTTATGTCTAGATTTTGATATTATAAATCGTAAAAATAGATTTATCTCTAAAATGGTTGCTTGCGGATAGGTATAATCAAATGAAAGGTAATGTTCTGAAATTTCCAAACGTAGCGAAAAAGTTCTGCGGTTATTACTCATTTTGGTGAAAACATCATTAAAATTTAAAAATATTAGTAATTTTTTTTATATATTTTGTTTAGTTTAATTACCTAGAACTGTCACCTGGGGGGGGGGGGGGGGGGGGGTACAGAAGTTGGTCGACAATTTCATGGATGGAAAGCTTAGATGGTTTACTACTATCATCTGACCTTCGATAGGCTGTATAAAACAATGACATTACGGAGTGTTAGAAAAAATGGTACCCAAAATAACAATTCCCACAAACTCCGAAAGGCGCTTTTGTTTACCCCTCTCATACGATTTTTTATTATTCTCAAGATGTCCTATCTATGGTCACCCCGTGTAATACCATTTGCTAGAGACTCTTTATATACAAGTTGTCCGTAAGCTCATTTTTTCATAATATGTACGGCATTTGTATCGATTTTCGTGCAGGTAATTAGTAGCCAAACATTTGATAGATTCTTTACGGAACTCCGTTCTTTGGAATTAATAGTATCACGAGAAAGAGAGTACATACATACAACGTCTATTAAACCCACCATAATAATAATTATTATAATAGTATAGTGATCTATATTTCTAAGGTGAGGATGCGCAGTTAATTATTAAAAGACCTTTGGGCCTTATTAAGGACACTTTAGACTGTTGAAAGTGAGCTTATAAATATTCTCCAGAATTTAAGTTCTCTGGTGTAAATCGAACTCCACTTAATTCGGGTAGCTTTTCCCCTGTATAATTCTTAATGGTCAGGTGATATCCTCAATCGATTCTGTTCGTAATCTTAGTGTATTAATTAATAATGCAGTGACCATAGTAGGTACATATATGCAAATTAAGTACTTCCTGAAATATATATTATGGCGTTAGATCTTTATAGATTGCAAGACACTTATGCTCCACTTAATACCCGTAATATTATTGGTAGCTCGTTACTTATCCCTATCATCACATACTACTGAGAGGTACTTGATATATGCTCAAATGGGAATTTAATAAATTATCGAAATTGCAGACAACTCAATTATTATATATGTTTCCAAGCTTTGTAGATTTAACTATGTATATGTGTTTTTCATATGGCCATTTAATATTTGACTACAAGTTAAATTTATAAAAGCTTGCAATTTCCCATATCACTGAAGCACACAACTAATCTTTTATTTGTTCCCTCATCTGATTTGATTGATTGAATTCTCCTTTTAATTTTTTTATATTATATTATTAAGCCAAGCTTAGCGGATACTTTATGATGCAAAGCATAGCATAGCAAGAAGAAAATAGGGAAAGGATTACGAGAGCTGAAGATAATAGTGGCGGAGGTGCTGATGTATATCGGGTACTCTGTGAGAATGTGGATGGTGTAAATGAGATGTCAAGGCTTAAAAGATTTTTATTCACGATATCCAGCCAACCCGAGCTCCTCACTAATAGCGACGCAGTGCGCGCTTCTTCGGTTTGGAAATCTTTGCAAATCCCACTAGACGAACACTTTCCTGACGCTCCTGGTGACCGTTCCTCATCTCTACGAACCGAAAGTTTTCTTTATGAAACTGTTTCTGGGGAGGGAGAAGTGGGCTTCATCATGAAAGAGTCGGTGAAATGGGCAGTGAATTCGTTCAAACCCTATAAGTCCCCGGACAAAGACGGCATTTTTCCGGCCCTCCTTCAATACCGACTCACAGAATAGAAACCTAATCCTCTTATTTAGGACCTGCATTAAGACGGGCTATAGCCCGAAGCTATGGCAAGAGGTTAAAGTTGTCTATATTCCCAAGGCTGGCCGGGTAAACTACTCAACAGCCAAGCCATATAGGCAAATAAGCTTGACTTCTGTCGTACTCAAAACACTTGAACGTATCTGCGGGTGGAAATTGAGATGCTCCATACAATACCGGCACGCATATCTGAAAGGAAGGTCAGTTGAGACGGCCCTCCACGAGGATATCCACTCGATTGAAAAAGGCTTCCTTTTTAAGCAATCCATGCTGGCTGTCTTCATCGATGTAGAAGGAGCCTTTAATAATGTGCTTCTACATAAGTTTACGGAAATATTAACAAAGCACGGGGTGAACCAGGCCCTTATACACTGGATCGCACACATGCTGAACAACAGGACTGTCTTTGCCAGTCTGGGCCGGGTGAGTAGAGTTAAAAGTATCCACAGGAGCACTCCCCAAGGTGGTATTTTATCACCGTTATTATGGGTGCACATTATGGATTATCTCCTCTCAATACTCACCCGGATGGTGTATAAGATGGTTTGTTATGTAGATGACCTGGTGATATTAGTCACTGGTAGTTATGAGTCCGTACTCTGCGGCCTGGTACAAAACGCAATCCGACTAGTCATAGACCGGGCCACGGATTTTGAATTATCCATCAATTCAATCCATTGAAAACATATCTATGCCTTTTTACTAATAAAAGGATTATCGCCAGTCTGAACCTCCCCTACATTGGCTCTACACATTTAGACCTAAAGGATAGGGTTTAATAGCTCCGTATCATACTAGATAAGAAACTATGCTGGAAACCACACTTCGAGAACAGAGCGAATAAGGCCCTTAGAGCCTTTGCAATGTGCCGCAAAACTATAGGAAACAAATGGGGACTCATCCCAAGGATTGTCCTATATATCTACACTATCGTCATTCGACCCATGATAACCTATGTTTCTGTGGTGTAGTGGAAAGCAAAGGATTTCGCCAACCATCGCATGATATTGGAAAAGATTCAGAGGCTGTGCCTTCTTAGCGTAAGTGGCGCCGTCAACTCAACCAGCAATCAGTCTCTCGAGGTTGTCCTCAACGTACACCCTGTGCAGATACAGGCATCAATCGCAGCGTTGTGGTTGCATTTCAATCAGAGCTGGATTCATGCTGGAGCAAGAGTTCCACATGAATTCATCTTTGAGATGGTGCAATCCATCGCTCTTGACATCAGCAGGGACAGCGACCTTCTTCTAGAGACAATAATGAAAGGCGAATTTAAATCAAAAATTTCACCTAAGGCAGATTGGGTCTCAAACTCTGTGCTTTAACCATTACCAAACCTTATTGTTTGCAAAGATGGCTCCAATACTGAGGAAAATACCAGAGCAGGAGCCTCGCTTTGAAATCGCCCTACACCTTGAAAGCCATGTTACGGTTTTCCAGGCGGAAGTTAAGGCCATTATTGAAGCGGGAAGGTATGTCCACAACGCGGATACAGTGAACAAGGAGATTGCCATCTGCTCGGACAGCCGAGCACCTGTAAAAGCCTTGTCAAAACCCTTCGTAATCTCAAAGCTGGTACTGGAGTGCAAAACCACCCTAAATTCCCTTTCGCTGTGAAATAGGGTACTCGTTGTTTCTGTGCCAGGTCATAGCGATATTAGCGGAAATGAAAAGGTGGATGAGCTCCTTGGGGGAATCATCCTCTTCAATCGGGATTGCACCAAACATTCTTATATCTAGAATTTCTGCCTGGGCTGACTGCCAACACAGTCGACTTTGGCTGGATGATCCTTCGGGCAGAGCTACTAAGAAACTGTGGGGTAAACCTAACCCAAATCTGACGAAAAAGACATTGGAACTGAGTAAGCCAACTCTGAGAACACTTGTGTCAATTCTCACTGTGTACTCTTTTCTCAGGGGTCACCTACAATTTCTTATATATATTAATATTTCTCATCTTTATGTGAACTTAGTATACTTGGTTTTCACTCAACTTTTTTTAAATGGATTGAATCCTATCTGACTGATTGTAAACGATATTTCAAAATTGATAGGATCCTCTCCAGTGAGACTAACGCTAATTCCGGTATGCCTCAAGGTAGCCACTTAGGTCCTCTGCTCTTCTTGCTTTTTATTCACGATATAGTCGTAAGTTTCAAATTTGCTAAATATTTGATGTGTGTTGGTGACTTGAAATTGTTTTTAAAAGTCAATTCTATAGATGATTGCTAACTCCTACAACGTGATTTTATGATTCTCTCTGATTGGTGTTCTGTGAACAATTTTCATTTAAATATTGGTAAATGTAAATCTATGACATTTCATCGTTTATCCAATCCAATAGTTTCTGATTATCTTATAAATAGCAGTACTCTTCCTAAGGTTTTCGAATTTAATGACTTGGGGGTTATGCATGATACTAAATTGAGTAATATTTCACATGTTGGGTTGATAGTTTATAAAGCTCGTAGATGCCTAGGATTCATTAAGCGTAATTTTAAAGACTTCAGAGATGTTCACACGCTTAAAGTTCTCTAATTCGCTTTGGTGTGGTCTATTTTAGAATTAGCATGTGTCGTTTGGTACCCCTACTACGAGGTTAATATTGATCGTCTTGAATCAATACAGAAAAGCTTCACTAGAATTGCGATATTGCGATTTACAAATACACCTGATCCTCGACTTACACGGTGGATTCGTTCTCTAAAATTACCGTGTAAGTCGAAACCGTATAAATTGAAATCGTGCAATTAAATTCATGTTTTATATTGAGAAAGTATACATCTAAAGTAAAACAATTTAACATATTTCTTTTTAATTATATTAATATATTTTGATATTACAAGTATGTAGTTCTTCAAAAATTCAGGTGAACATATATATTAAATCGATAAAACAAAAAATTAATTAGTAATTACTATCGCCGTCGTAATTGAATTAGTTCAATAAAGTTAGAAGTTATCCACTCTATTGAAAAAGGTTTAAACAATCTACGCTGGCTGTTTGTATCGATGTAGAAGCTGCCTTTAACAATGTCCTTCTACATACGTTCACTGAAACGCTAACATAACATGTAGTCAACCGGTCCCTAAAACACTGGATCTCACATATGGGCGGGGTAAACAGAGTAAGAAGAGTCCAGAGAGGCGATATTTTATCACCTTTGTTTTAAGTGCTCATTATGAATGATCTCTAACACTATAACATTCACCCGGATGGAGTACAAAGCAGTATGTTACGCAGACGGCCTGGTGATATTAGCCACCGCTAGCTACGAATCTGAACTCTGCGCACTGGTGCATAACGAGATCCGAACGGACTGGGCTACGGATTTTTGGCTTCGCATTAGTCCGTTGAAAACAGATTTATGCTTTTTTCTTATAAAGGAACACTTTCAAATTGAATCTGCCTTCTATCGGCTCTATGCGTTTCGAACTGATGGACAGAGTAAAATATGGAGGTATCATATTAAATAGAAAATTAAGCTGGAAACCACACCTTGAGCACAGAGCGAATAAAGCTCTTCGAGGCTTCGTGATGTGACGCAGATACATAGGGAAAAAGTGGAGACTTAAACCACAGATGTTCCTTTGAGTCTACACTCGCGTCATACCACCCATGCTAACCTACGGCTGTGTGTTATGGTGGAAGGCTATTGAGGTCGCCATACATCGCAAGATATTAGAGAAGATTCAAAGATTATGTCTCCATAGTGTAAGTGGTGCGCTCAAGTCAACCAGCTCAAGGGCTCTTGAGGTCATCCCCAATATAAACCCCGTTTATATACACGTCAAGAAGGGCGCATCAATCGCTGCGCTGAGCTTGCATCTCAATCGGAGCTGGATTTACACTGGTACAAGAGTTCCACATGAATTCAACTTTGAATTCGTGCAGTCCATCGTACTTGTCATAGACAAGAAGAGCGATCACCTCCTCGAGAGAAACTTTAAATCGAAAATTCCAGATAAGGCTGATTGGGAATCATATTCTGTGCTTCAACCATTGACAAACCCTGTCATATATACAAACGGCTTCAAATCAGAAGAGAACACCGGAGCTGGTGTTTTCTGCTAGGAGGCTCACATGGGAATTTCCATTCACCTTGAAAGTCATGTGAAAGTCAAGGCCGTCCTTGAAGCGGGAAGATATCCCCCAAATTTAGATACTAAGATTACAATCTGCTCGGGCAGCCAGTGAGCTGTCAAGGCCTCGTTAAAACCTTTTACAACCTCCAAACTTGTATTGGAATGTAAAACCACCATGAATTCCCTATCTTGTAACAACGGGGCACTGGTACTTTTGGTGCCAGGTCAGAGCGACATTATCGGGAATGAAATGGCGGACGAACTTGCTCGTCGGAGGAAATTTTCTCCATAATTGGGATCGCACCAAAACACCTTTGCCTGTACTATTTCGACTTGGGCCAACACAGTCGTCTTTAGTTGGATGACCCTTCAGGTAGAACTACAAAGGAGCTGTGAGGCTTACCCAACCCAAATTAAATGAAAACGCGACTGCCAACCCTGAGAACTCTAATGTCAATTCTGACTGGACACTCTCTTCTCACGGGTCACCTGCATATGAAGGGGCTTGTTGAGGATGCAGAGAGGAAAATGAAACGTTGGCACATTTTACTTTCTCACTGTTCGGCCCTCTCAGGAAAGTGTTACAGATTCCTTGGCTCACACCTCCTGAAAAAACTGGACGAAGCCGGAAAGAAGGGTTGGGGCCAATTTTGAATTTTGTTAGAGCGTCCGATTGGGACTTATGAGCAATCGCTCATAAGTCTGGAGGTTGAACAAGGGGCCTTGTTATAGCTTACATTCCAGGAACCCTTTTCGGATCCCAACCCCGTTTCAATCCAATCCCAATTCATTCCTATGTAATACACTAATACATGCTCCATAAAACATTCCTGGAGAAAATTGTTCCTAACTGTGTTAAACTGAAAATTAATATAATATAAATGAAATTTTTCCTCATTTTTTCAGTCATGTTAAACCGAAACCGTGCAAATCGAACACCGTGAAAATCGAGGGTTAGGAGCTACTAATATGATAACTTACCTTCATATTCTGTAAGATGTTTACTGTTGGGTTTATCTCAATTGGAATTACGACGGGAGTTTTACTGTGCGAATTTTCTTAAATATATTTTGGATTACAGAATTAACTCACCCAAGATATTATTATTGATTAGTATATATGCTCCGGTAAAGTCAATTCACTCTAGGTGCTTGCTGCATATCCCTCATCACAGAACAAATTATGGTAATCAAAGGCCTATTTCCTATTGCTCCCCAATTTTTAATAAATGTTCGTCAATTGATGATATTTCTATGCCAAGAGATAATTTCTAGTCATGTATTTTTGATAATTATAGATGTGTTAACTCTGCAGGTCTGTAAGATATTGTAATTGGTAGACAATTAAATAAATAAAAAAATAAATAAAAATAAAACTTTAGCAGATTGTATGCCGAAGTAAAGACAAAAGATGGTAGACTGTTCCACATTCGCATAGTTCGAGTTAAAAAAGCATCACGGAATTTTGCTCTACGACCGAAAGTATTTATTTTATTTTAATTATAATTTTCCTTCTCTTATGAGCTGTGTACATAAATCTTACATCTGGAAACGTTTTCCAATAAATCGAACGATACATTTGGTACCTTAAGGTAATTTGTATCTGTTGAAAGTAATTTAGCCAAACTCAAAGTATAAATAGACGAAAATTAATAGATGTTCCAGGTCATGCTATTCTTTGTAATGCTTGCACTATTAATTCTGCTTAAGGAGGGAAGGCTCACTTCAAAAGTCTTGCCATTATTTTTTATAGCTATAGAAAAATGCCTCAAAGTTAATATTGTTTTACGTCAGTGATTGAATAAAATTGATTTTTTTTCTTTTCTTCAAATTTTCATATAGCAAAGAACAATTTGAACCGCGATAAATTATTTATTTTCATTTCTTACATATCTATGTACAATACGTTCTCAAATGTTTTCGTTTTCTCTTATGTTTAGTAAGCATAATGAGCTCCGTGACCTGCAAATGATGTATGGACTAAAGGTGCAGCAACAGCGGTCCTAAAAACAATAAAAATTACAATGAAATAAATTAATAAAAATTATTATTTATCAATTTAAAAAAAAAAAAACTTACTTTACAGCCAAAGGAGCTGCATATCCACCATATCCATGACCCAATGCACCGACGCCAAGAAGATGACCACCACCTATAATAGACGGGAAATAATATTTCTTATTTAGGACATATTTCACCGGATACTTAAGAAAAATTTCAAAAGAGTTGCAAAATTTCTACATCGTTGGTTGGTTACAACAATAATACTCTTCCCGACTGTTTCATAGCACACAATAATTTTTCATTCAATTTCCTGAATATTTTGGTTCAGGAAAGGACCTATATGGTAGGGAATCTCTGTTATACTGCTACTGGAGCTGGAATACCGACAAGTTTTTGCGCGTATATTCTGATTTTTAAGTTTTTGTACGTACGAATGAGCTGGCATTTTCGCTTTAATTTATTGCAATGCAAGTCATTTTAGTTAACACATACACATACATATCCTGCAAACGGGGGAATTTTATGAAAATCTAACTGTGTCCATTAATCACAGAGTGAATTTTCTGGAATAAAACGTATAATGGGTCTGACTGGATATATATTATATGATCCAGGTGAAATTTATCTAACTTTTTCCTTAAATGTATATAAATAGTAGTAACAGGATATTATGCGTACAGATGTTAGTAGTTATAATGTTAAATTGGAAAATATGGTATAAAAGCTCAACTATCTTGGCTTGTCTGTAGAAAATATCTGTGTTCTTTAAGATAATTTACATCAGAAGAAATCTATGATATAAGACCAATTTAAAAGAGTAATAATATGAATACATAAAAATGTCGAATGTAATGCTTTGCTACGGCATTACATTCAATATTTATGAATGCATATTACTATCGAGAGTACACTTACATCTACCGGTATTCAGGAGAAAGTAAACATCACAATACTTTGGAAAGCTCCATCTATGTGATAAATTTTGAATCATCACCGTACCATTCAGAACTTATTTATTCATTAATAAAATATGAAGAAAAAATCGTTAAACCATGAATCTCCCAAAATGTGCGGTTGGTCACTTTACCCATATACAGGTTGTATATGTATATTGAAAGAAGAACCGCTCAATAAGAAGCAACCACAATACCCATGATAACATGGATACCTCCTTGCTGCATATTGAAGGACTTAGATCCTTAAAGATGGCGGCAGACCAATGAATCTTTTCATAAATCTTTTGCTGTTGAGTGCTGTATCAGAATGGAACACTTATTTTAAAGGGATTTCAGCTGAATATTGATGCGGTCATGCCCCGAGTATTGTTTTTTTAGAAGTGGATTACTGAGTTTATTGTCAATTTTCTGAAATATTACTTAAATGACGTATGGATTGAAAAACTTTATGAAAATTATTCATGGAAATAATAATTTCTAAATCTCAAAATGAATTCTCATCTTGATAATTCCTTATATGTTTGTAGTGTTGAACTCTCGATTCTAAATCAGTGGCAATAATGGTGATACCAGTAGACCACTAACAGTTTTGAAAGAAACTGAAGATGTTTTATTGGATAATAGCTTGCAGGCAGAGCTAGGCAATACTTAAGTAAAAAAAAAAACTTAAGTACTACTTAAAGTACATTTTCGTTACTTAAGACTTATTACTCAATACTTTTGAAATGCCCCTACTTAGTACTTGAACATAAGTACTTGCTTCTATATACTTGTACTTAAGACTTAGTTTTGTACCTTAGTAACCAAGACTTTTACTTAAGTATTTCTGAGTCTATTAAATACCTACAATTATCTAACTCTTTGTAGTTTTATAATATGGACTGGCTACGGTCATAGAAATACACTGCAGAAAGTGGGCTCACTTAAATTTATATTGCTGACTCTTTCGGTCTAAGCACCAAGTATCAACTGAGAGAGAGCTGAAAACAACAAATAAATTAGTGGATTCGTCGAAATACATGATTTTAAATTAATCATTTAGGTTTATTACTGATAAAAACCTTTACGAAAGACCAAAGAAATTCTAAGTATTTTATTAAAATCACTTTCCGAGCTGCGTGTTCATTTTTTCAATTTCCCGCCAATGATTTTTTCAACGTTGGCATCGACGTAAGAACTCTTTTTGACACAAGCAATTTTGCCCACGTAAAATAGAAAAGTAGGCAATCCATATTATATATGTCAGTGGACATAGCCAAGGGTAAGCAAGCAATGCCTCGCTCCAATATAAAATCAACAATGACTCGACCTGATGTAGGGAAGGCCTCAATTCTTTCTTAGAAATTTACTGGACATTTTTTCCTTAGAATAATTATGCATTATTAGAGGCGATAATGGGTGCTTGGGCGGACCTCTAATAGTTTTTATGAGTGTTGCAATGAGAGGTGAAAGTTTCACTATATCTGCAGCGCCGAAAACTATAAAAAGTTATAAATAGTAGCCGCTGGTTACTATATATATTACAGTTTTCAGAAGGAATTTAATTATTAATATCTATTAACTGAACTCTATAAACTTCATTATATTCCTGCCAACGTATCTATAAACTTCATTATATTCCTGCCAACGTATAAAGATTCTAAAAAAGTACTTTAAAAAGTACTTCAGAAAGTATTCAGTCGTTTTTATAGACCTAGTACTTAGTTACAAGTACTTTTCATACATGCTGTACTTGTACTTATGCTGAAGTACTCAGTCCTTCGGTACTTGTACTTGTACTTAAGTACTTTTTCTTTGGTACTTGCCCAGCTCTACCGTATTGGGTACATGTCATTTTGCCTTAAAAACACGTATTATGTGTGAATGTTATAACAAAAACTCTTCCAAATCCAGCCATAAGGAAATCACTAGCAGATCGAACAGAATATTGATAATATCCATCCATTTATAAAACAATAACCAAACCAAAGAATCTCACTTCCTCGTTGGATTTAGTCAAACAATAACATCGAAAAACTTTCAAAACGTCACTTACCATGCGCAATCGATAGTGCTGGAGCGGCTGCAACTCTAAGGGCAGGAGCAGCAGTCAAATGTGTTCCATAATGATGTCCTGCAGCATAACCTGCTAAGGCAGGTGCAGCATATCCACCTAATGAATGTGAAGCATAACCCGCTAAAGCTGGTGCAGCATAACCTGCAGCATATCCAGCTATAGCAGGTGCGGCTAAACCATGAGCTGTTATACCATGAGCTGCTAAACCATGAGCTGCTAAACCATGAGCTGCTAAACCATGAGCTGCTAAACCGTGAGCTGCATAAGCTGGGGCTGCATAAGCTGCAGATGCATAAGCCGGGGCTGCAGCAATTTTAATAGCTGGAGCTGCTAATGCTGGAGCAAGACCATGGCCTGTAAATATAAAATAACAAATTAAGAAAAACTTAAAGATAAAATTTAGCTAATTGGTATATGTATGTACCTCCATAACCGGGAGCATATCCTAAAACATCATTACTGGTCCGTGAGCTTGAAACTCGTACAGATGAATGAGCTGAATCAGCTGAATTACTGTATTGGGATACAGAGTTTTGTCCATATAATCCCTGGAAAAATTATACTTTTATTGTAGGCTAATACATAAATGTAAATAATTTCTTACTTTAACGGTATGTTCATGTGAACTACCAACATAAGCTCCATCAATGCTCGGGGCAGAGATTGTGTATGCTGCTGGTCCTCCAGCCCAAGCACTTGCCACCAATGTAGCCAAAAGAAAAATCTGAAAATTAGTAAAAGTTGCAATATTTAATTTTTTTTTTTTTAAGAGAAATTTTATAGATCAGATTATATAGGGGAGAGTAGTATACAATGCGACTTTTTTTAAAGTTTTGAAATTTAAAATAAAGATTCCTTAATAAAAGAGTTCAAGTTATATTTAACGTTTTCCAGAATAGTATTTCGAGTAATATAAATTACAGCGATTTTAGTAGACAAGAATTTTTCTATGTGTTTTGAGAAAAATATGTAAACCGTTTCATTGTGTATGTACTGCTTTACCTACATTTTTATTACAAATTCTTTAAACAAACTTTTTACTTATTGTAAAAAAAAATCATATAAAATTTATAATAATAAACAAACAATATTAAGGGACATTTAAGGTTGCTATATCAAATCGAAAAAGCCCTCTGAAAGTCTCTTTTACGGAAGTATCTGACAAAATCGTAAGTCAACTGCATTTCGATTCGATTTTTGCGCGCTTTTATTTACCTTCACTTGTATTTACATATGTAAGAAAACTTTGTAACTAAATTGTCAGCTACTTCACCATATCTCCGATAAACTTAGCATTTAGCTAAACTGGCAATTTAGCATGCATTTAGTGATAATACACTTTAACACGAATGACTTTGTTCATTTTTGCTGCGATTCTACTCAAACCCGATATCTGGGTGTTTTTGGGTCATGGATTATAAAATTTTAGTCAAAATTTAGAAAATTAAAATTTGCGGCGCCTATATGGTAAATAAACTATTTCATTTATGGTCTAATTTGGCTAATATAAGTCGCAAAGATTAGATTAGCTAATGTTAATGATGAACGAATTTGTCCAAACTTCAGATAAAAATAACCAAAAGTGGCATACATTAAAATTTGAGTACAAAGATCTTAAAATGTATTAAGTTACATTCCTGTCCTTCAACGAGATAAAATTTATTCTGTTTTCTATTGATATGCTGCTATCATCCAAAGTAGCTTTAGCTTAAAATATTAATTAATTATTATTTAGACTTTAGAAATTACATTCTGGTATATTGTGAGCAAGTCTAATGCTCCAATATATTCCCACCTCTGAGCACAGAAAAGTTAGCTGAATTATATGTAAATTTTCTTATTTACATAAAATCTATTAAAAATAAATTCGGCTTATGAGTAACTGAAGAAATTCTTAAGTAATTTGAACGTTATTGAAGCTCTAGCTTAAGGCAAATATATTCTGTTACGTAAAACTATCAAAATTTAATTTTTTATTTTTATTATACAACAAATAAATTGCGATAAATTAAAAAAAAAAATTAAGTTTCACAACAGATGATTTATTTCACGATTATATAAATTTTTATAAAATAACTCATTTACGTAAATATGGTTGATTTACACAATGGAACGAAATGGACACATTGCAATTAAATATTTTATTGTAGGTCGCACTACACTCCACTATTGCCTTTCATTCGTATCATATAATTGACTGCTTTAGTTTTATCTGTGCTGCGACCAAAATGGTATTTTTGGCATAATTAGATTAATTTAGTTTGAGCGTAAACGCTTAAAATCATATTATACTAAATAAGAGATATAATGAGATCAGTCCCTGGCATATAACAACATTCATCATAACATTCATCTAAGGATACATACATGATGTACTTAAAGAACTCCTCCACTGCCGCAGTAAAAGAAAATGCATATGTGTGAAAGAAGTGCGGTTGAGAAAGTTGCTACCATTGCCAACTTATGCGAAAAGAGCACTTGTTAATTTTGAAGTCTTATAACTCTCAAAATGCACATTTTAGAATAAAAATCATTTATAGTTTTTTAGCTACATGCATTCTCTTTGCACTTATATAAAAATTTCATTTGGAATAATAGAAAATTTTAGAATTTTCTGGCATTATATAATAACTTGTATGAATTTGCTGCAAACAATACTTAATTTTTGTATGCCGGGCGAAGAGCTTGCAGTAAGGAGCCTCTTAATGAAAGTTTCTTTGTATTGAGCGTATTGCATTTATATTAGGTGAATTGATAGATGAATATAACATACACGTATACGGAAACAAAATTTTAAAAGTTTATTATGTAACAACATTAAATATCTAATTACAGTTGCAGAATCTATTAATTAATCCACAGTCGATTTCAAATAACTTTTAGGTTTTCACACTCCACTTTCATACAAAAGCTCCAACTGCGTACTTCACCCGCCATGAGTCGAAATAATTATTATTTGCACCGAAGTAATGCAGATTTTTAGAAAATGGCACAAAATTAAAAAAAAAACAAAAATGTCATGACCTATACAATTTTTATATACGAGAAAAGATAACACATATAGCTAAAAATTAGGTGGTACGATTTTGATTGTAAAATCCGTGGTTTGAGAGTTATAAGACCTCAAATTTAGGAGGTAATCTTCTCGAATTATCCGCAAATTTTCCAACCATACTTCTTTCTCACATATAAAGCCTAATAAATTACTATGAGTACACGGCTTGGAACATAAAGAAGGCAATGTCTCATCACAGGATTTAACTAATGTGAGGTATCACAGATTACTTCTGGTTTGCCCTTTTCTTGACGATTAGGTTAATAAGCTATATCAAATCACTAATCGAAATTATAAATTGAAGTATTTACCGTAACATTCATCTATAACTCATTACAATGCTCATAGAAACAAAATGAGGTACAAGTATAAGAAAAGAAGTTTAGTTCCCGGTCCTAACCAGATTTCATCAATAATTTCATATGAGTGCTCTTGATCAGTTTTTCGATGAATTCATTGAATTTTGGTTGGCAGGATCCTAGAAGTTCTGGCGTTATACACAAAGTGAAATGCCAACTTGTCATACAACTTTAGGCCCGATACCTCCAGACGTGAGAGATATCTTAAACGATGCATTATGATACTCTTAACATATTTTATTAACAATGTTCATTTCAACTAAGCGGGGGAAAGCTTTGACGATCGGATGTAGCTTGAACAAATTTTTTGGGTGAAAAAGTGGGCTTTTCTACTTGCGCAGAATTGGTGAGTCGCCAAAAATGACTTCCTATGAGAAACATTTTCACAACAGAGCACTTATGGCCATGGAACACAGAACTGCAAAAATATATTCGAACTACAGTAGCTGGGGTATATGTGACCCAAATGCATCAAAATGAGTTTTCCGGAAGCAAAAACGTCCAGAAAAAATTTCTGAATCGAGAAAAAGTACATCACCCCATAGTACCCGGCGAGACCTTTAATTTGATATGGAACATGCGGTATTGGTACCCCAGCCTAAAGAGTCCAGAGAAAAATGTTAATTACGAATTATAGTTGCTAATGAGCTAAGACGAATAGTAAAACCCATTTTCCGATCCGACATATTACGACCGAGTTAGATCCGATCTAAGGTGCTCAAAATCTAGTAACTCAGTTCGAGTGAAAAGGAGGGAAATACTGAAAATGTGAGTATAGGGTTGGATATAAATAGCTATTTAAGCCTCCAAGTATAGGAGTTTGAGTACTCAAACTTCTTCTCAGGACCTAAGGAATTTGATTCTGTACTATATCTTCCAAAATGTACTAGATCAAACTTTGACCCCCGCCACAAGGCTTCCCCCGCTTAATTGAAATAAATAGTGTTAATACAATATGCTCATGTCTGGAGGTGTCGGGCCTAAAATGGGCACTCCCCTACAGAATCTTTGAAACTTATATTTTCAATTTTATCTAAACAAATTAGTTTTCTACAAGATTAATCTCTTAAACTAAATTAAATTAATTTTAAATCGGAATTATTAAATAATATTTTCTATCAAATTTAATTTATGACGCCATTTTTAATTGTAATTTGTATTTGGCTTCTTTCTCAACGTATACAGGAATAGGAATCTGATTTGTGAGTTAGGTATTGAATTCGTTTTGTTCTTAAATAGCTATTTAATAGGTAACCCATTGCGTTTATGCTCATAAGACTTGAGAAAATACAACCTTGAAACTAGAAGTTTGAATATTTTCATTATTAAGTAAGGTTTTCCAAAATAATGAGAACTTATTTAATTTTCTATGAACTGCGCCATCTTAATAATTTAAAAGAAACTATGAGAATATGGCAAAAGTGCCATCTACCCGTGAGAGATGAAATTGAAATCCAATTCTATTGAGTAAGTCCTGAATAAGACGTAGATTCACCTGCTGTTGTTGGTGTTTCTTATATAAATAGAACTGAACTAGTTTAGGTCAGTAAATACAGAACACGATTGAATAATAATAATTGGTAGCTTTTCTCGCACAAAGCCTAGTTTTATATATTCTTGTAATCGATATATGAAAAACTCCTGAAAAAATGGAGAGAAATTGTATAATAGAAAAATGATAGATGTATAGACATTTATTGCAATTTTATATCTCTTACTATCAAAACTGCTGGGGCCATATTCACTGTTAACCTTTTATGGGGTTTTCAATATAATAGAACACAGTCACGGTCACCTTACGACTCTCATTCTCCGGATTATAAAGGAAATTTCTAAATGTTCCATTTTATTTTTCTCTCATTTTCCATTCCCCTTTTGTACACTCTGTCACTAACCAGGTTACCTTTTCATCAATATCTCCTCTACACCCCCCCCCCCACCCCCCTCCACCCTATTTTTTATGGATTCACTTGTCTATTGTGCTATGAACCTCTACCTAAAGAACACAATAATTTCGACTTAACATGCAAATTCATAGTACAGCGCTTCATAGACTTGGAGATTGGTTTACGCCATTTACGGGTTAAAAATTCTAAAAGAAGAATGAAGCCAAATTAAGTCTACTTTAGGTTTTTGAAAATTTATAACCTTTACAGTCTCGCGTTATTTACTCGGCCTGTCTAGTATACCCAAAAGGTATCTACACCCATTCGACCCAGGTTCTGTAATTAGAAGGTCAATTATTCACGCCCAATCGATTATAAACCAAACAAAATTGTGGTGAAAGAGATTTCTGGAACACTGCACACTTTCACTCCCACAAAGAATAAATATGCTAAATTGAATTGTGGTTTCGTAAGATAAGAAAAGGTGAGAGGTGTGAGAGGAATTTGAATTGATGACAGCATCTGTTTTATGTGTCGTGAAAGTTCTATAGAACAGAAACAAGCCAATGATGTTTTTCTTTATTTTTTGTAAGAACGTTTCTCAGACAAAGATAAAGCACCTGTCTACAGACCATCTACAAATACAATTAAATTAATTGTGTACCTCAAACAAGACACTGATTGATAAACAGACTTCAAATTTTGTATTGCACTCAATATTCAAATAGAACCCGGTCAATATTCTGACATTATACGAAATAGTCAATTAGGTTTCGGATTCAATTTCGATTGATTGAAAACTTCATCTTTTGACCGATTCTGAAATGTAATGAAATGTTTGACATAAAATATCAACTGATAATTAACCTTTAATTAAAGTGAACTGAAATGGAATAACTTCACAAAGTTAATGTCTACAACTGTAATGTAGAAACGAGTTTAATCGTATTACGTCAAACGTTAAATGTAAACAATTTGTTGACCATCTGCAGTAGCCATTAACTTAATTTCAGCATACTTGCAATTTTAGTTAATTAAAAAAGTTTCCAGGAAGTTTACTAACCACACCTCACTGCATTTCCCTTCTTTGCAGAGATGTTTGCAATTCATCAAAGGGTATTGCATCTCCTAATGATATGAATCCCATGCTGATAACACGAAATATTAATTTATCGTACTTAGAGGAAGGTAAAAAACACTACGTTAAAGATATGCTAAAAAGTGCAAGGTTCGAAATTAGTTTAGATGGTTTTCAAAAAAATGTTTAACCACAGGGAATACCTTTAGCAGCTTTAATTAAAAAAAAAAATATTTTACCATAGTATACAAATATTTTTTTTTTTTTTTGTTTATTTCAGAATCCTTAAAAGTCTCTGGATTGTGAACAGAAAAGGTGTTCAAACGCTATACGACAACCCACACCCAGAAGCAAGCCCACACCCAGCAAGCAAGCCCACACCCAACAAGCAAGCCCACACCCAGCAAGTAAGCCCACACCCAGCAAGTAAGCCCACACCCAGCAAGCAAGCCCACACCCAACAAGCAGGCCCACACCCAGCAAGTAAGCCCACACCCAGCAAGTAAGCCCAATATTAATAAATTTCTACCTTGTCTAGGGAATCTTAAAATTAATAAAGTTCTGGACACCTATTGAATCTCCGTGAACAAGGCACCTAATTACTACAAGCTCTCTAAGAGTTTCTATGAACGAATTGTATACAACGCAGATATGACGAACAGGTGGAGTAGGTGGTGAACTCTTGGAGGAAACACCAAAAGTTGCTTTAATAAATGGAAACAAAAGCGCAGCAAGCAGCAATATTATGGAGGTAAATTAGTGTAAAATTATATTTGAAATTACTTCTCTTTTCCACATTTTTTAGCATACAATACACGGAAAAATGATTGGCTCCCATTGGAAATAAAAAGCGCATAAGAAACTTACTGAAGCGCTTCCCTAGAAACTTAAGGTCGATGCACACTTACCGGCACAGCAAGAATCGGGACAGACAGGCATCAACCGGCACCGGCATTTTTCGTGCACATATAATGACATATAATAACGGAAAAAAAACTTTCAGTTAAGGCAAGTATCACGAGCAAACTATAGAGAAGTGGTTCCATGCTAACTTCGCAATAGACCAGCAATCAAGAAATGCCGGTCCGGTTTCTGGCCCCCTATCGCGACCGGCAATGAAGTTTTCGTTTCGCACCGATATCTGCCGGTGCCGGTTAATGTGAATTAGATAACTTGGTTTCACAGAAAAATATGTTACCTCTCTGTGCCGGCTCGTGCTGCGCCGGTAAGTGTGCATCGATCACTCGCAGCAGCTCTTTTCTCTATTCCAGTTCATTGATTCTTTACATAGACACTTTTTGAATAATTACAGTGGTTCTTCCTTAATCTCATAAAAGGCCGTCAAGACTGCTTCCTGAAAAAAGTAGTCAGGCGCTTGCAACTGGGAAGAAGTGCTTCAGTACACTACTTTGAGCGCTATTTATTTTTATATGTTTTATGAGTAAAAAGCGAAGAAACTTGATTCTATATTAATATAATAAAATTTCAAATTACACTTCTAACTACTCCGAGCATCACATTAGACGTAAACCTAGCCTTCCATACGTTTTATGCTCCTCTGATAACGAGGAATCGAAGCAAATATCCTGTCTGGTTTTCTCGTGACTTAATTCACGCTATTAAGCTTAAAGAAAAATATAGACGGAAATACATAAAATCCAAGCATCCTGAAGACTACACAACTTTTAGTTATTTGCGCAGTAATATTAAGGGCAAAATTAGAGAGTGCTATGATAAATATGTTTCTGACACCGAAAGCAGCATATCCTCCAACCCTAAGGCTTTTTGGTCTTATGCTAAAAGCATGAAACTCTCTGGCTCCTTCCCTAAAGAAATGCATTATGATGGGGTGTTAGCTGATAAACCTGAAAGTATCTCCAACTTGTTCGCAACTTTCTTTCAAACTACATTCAACGCTCCTCTGAGCTCAACAATCTCTCATACACCTGATGAAATCCATCATATCCCCCTGATTCCTCAAAGTGATGTTGAAAACATTCTCGCATTGTTGGACGAAAATAAAAATGCTGGTCCTGACGGTATTCCCAACATATTTTATAAATATTGCTCTCCCGTCCTGTCGAATCCTATGGCCGTGTTAATAAATTTATCTATTTCCAACCATACATTTCCCGATGTTCTTAAGGATCACTTCGTTTATCCTGCTTTCAAAACAGGGAATAAAAACCTTGAGAAAAATTACCGCCCTATAGCTACTCCCAATGCCCTAGCCCTAATTCTTGAAAAAATTAATTACAATAATCTAATACTGCAACTAAGGGTCTACATCAGTTCCTACCAGGCCAATCTACGTTAACCAATCTTTCGATATTCACCGACTCTATTCCTCTGGCCCTTGATGAAGCTTAACAGGTTGATGTTTTTTATGCGGACATATCCAAGGCCTTTGACAGAATAAACCACAAAGTAGTCATAAATAACCTAAAGAGATTGGTCTTTGACTCTAATAGTACCCTCTGGTTTGAGTCATATCTCTTGAATCATCATCTAACGGTCGTAATTAACAGATATTCGTCTAATTCATACATGCAAACTTCGGGTGTAGCCCAAGGCTCGATTCTTGGCCTGCTCCTCTTCTTATTATATATCAATGATCTCCCTAATTAATTATCCTCTGCTTCCTTAATATATGCCGACGACACCAAAATTTATCGAATTATAAATGAATGACAATCCCTGCAAAATGACGTCCTGAAGCTGCTCTCCTGGTGCTATAAAAATCAATTATCCTTAAACGTTGACAAATGCAAGTGCATGACCTTTTCAAGGAAGCAAACCACATTCTATTGGGATTATAAGTTGGGCACCGTCTCTGCCATGCGTGTATCTGAAATCAACGATCTAGGAGTGCAATTTGACTCTCATATTAATCATATCACCAACAAAGCATTTAAGACGTTGGGATTTGTCTTAAGGTGTGCTAGGCCATTTAAGCAGCCTTCCTCGCACATAACTATGTATAACACCTTGGTTAGATCTATACTAGAGTACGCTTCCCCAATTTGGAACCCTTTCTATACGACGACGTACAGAGACAAAATTGAGAGTGTTCAACGCAGATTCACTCGGCACTTGCTTTTTAAACTTACTGATTCATACGTGGATTACAAAGCCCGATTGTCCAAATATTCTATGATATCCTTAGAAGCGCGTCGCTCCCATCTCGACGAAATGTTCCTGTTTAAAATCTTGCATGGGTCTGTTGATTCAGCTCAATTATTATCCCTATTAAAAATCTGCTCTCCTAATCGCCTCACCCGCTACACACTCACGTTTTTTATTGATGCTCCCCGCACTAACTTGCGCTGTAAATCCCCCTCCGTTCGGATTCAAAAGGCTCACAATGTCTTATACAGGGTGGGCCAACTTGGACCGACTGATTTGAAATGCTTATAATTATTTTATTTTTAAAGTTTTTTAGTTGATTTTTTTTGCTGGATCCTTTTGAGTGACGCTTTAGAGATAAGACAGATTTTTATACGAATTTATTAAGAAAATCTCCGATCTAGGTTGAATTATATTATAAAAGAGTGGTTTAGAACAGCTTTTACCGGTTTTTTTTAATTACGATTTCCATATAGATCACTTTTGAATGTATTAAAACCTTGAAGTAATTTTGTTGATACATTCAATAGTGGTCTATATATGATTACATTTATTTTACAGTCCCAAGAACTGATAAAACTGAAAGTCGAAACGTTGGGAACTAATAATTAAGAGAGTTTTGACATATAAAATAAATTCTTATCGAGTTTATTCAATATGAATCAACCCGTACTGATGAGTAATACGGTTCCTGCTATTACGAAACGCCCGCCTTTGCATAGAAATTTCTTTTTTTAAAAGATTTTTCGATTGGAAGAGTTTTTTTCCCACTCAATTCTCGAGCTAAGGATTTGGCAGCAAACTCAGTCAATTTCATATTGACTAAATTCGCTATGAATTTATTTCATGGCAAAACTCTCTGTGAAATACTAGTCCCGCATAGGGCTAATCTTGCGAGGCATTCAAATAAATACGTAGTATTTCGCCTTGTATATAATTCACACTATGGCGTATACAGCAGGCAGAAACCAAGCCGTACTGATGAGTAATAAGGTTTCAGCTATTACGAAACGCACCCTTTTGCATAGAAATTTCTTGTTTTAAAAGATTTTTCAATCGCAAGAGTTTTTTTTCCACTCAATCATAATTTAAACAAGTATAAAAAACCTAGAATTGGTCTAAGACCAATTCTTATACTACCCTAGATAAATGTTCGTATGAAATTTTGTATGGTCACCCATCTGCGCAATTTTGATTTTTGATGTAGTTTTTCACATATATTTCTAGAACGGTTCGTGAGACAGAAAAATTGATTATTATCGATTTTATAGGATTTCGTGTTCTGAAGATGTTTTTAGTAAAATAAATTGTCTAGGACTGATCGTTTTCACAGTATACGTACAAAATATGGCAAAACCAAAAAGGGGTTTCTCGATTTATTCCATTTTTGAATTTTTATTTTCTATTACTATGAAAACACCATATACTAAATTTCAGCTCTCTATGTCGACGCGTTCACAGCCAGTGTCCAAATATATAGTGGAAAAAGAATTTTTTTTATGGCAACCACACAAAGAAGTTGCCCGATTTGTCTCATTTTTGAACTTAATTTTACTTTTTTGTTTAAAGTCTGAGTATAAAATTTCAACTCTCCTAATATAAGCGTTGTTAAGTTATCGTGCGACACATAGACGTTTCGATGGGCGAACGGACGAACTGATTTGCTCTACCATCATTATTTCTGTGCATTATAAACGGAATGACACACTTAGTATACCCTCTAGGTTTCATCTAGGGTATAGACACTAATAAAAGAGGTTCTAATCCAGTCTTTCAAATATTCATGCAATCTAAATCGGAGATTTTCCTAATAAATTCGCACAAAAATCTGTAATAGACACTCGATCAAAATGACACAAAAACCTATATATTTGTATTTATTTTAGGGATAAGAAATCCTAACGAACCACAATAAGATTGATATAAAACTATTAGCTGTGCCACTCTACTTTTATCCTAACTTTTGTAAAAAAATCCACTAATTTCAGAAGAAGAAAAAAACCATTCACATTCGCTGTAATTTAAATAAAAAGTAATTTTAAATTAAATATTTCCCTCAGCAGAATTCAATTTCCCTAATTTCATATTGGAGTTATTCATTTTATCTTGGGATTTGGGAATAAGAGAGGAAGCTCTTATGAAGTTTATTCCCCGTTTTACGTTTTATGCAATTATACGAATGTAATATTAATAGGTACCTTTGATGATTTCGACGTTAGAAGATTACATATATTCTGAGCATGTCATATCCACATTCATTTTAAATCAATTTCACCGACAGGAGAACGACTCTTGTATGTATGAATAAAATAAGCAAAAATTTAAATTTTCAATTTTCAATAGACGTCATAGTGTCTTTGGTTTCTCAAAAACAGAGAAGAAATCTAATTATCGTAAAGCATCTCAGAATGATAATAAGTAGCGCTAATTTATGAAAGACAATTGTGCACGTTTCAACTGTCTTATTATCTCAACAAGTAAATCAGTTAAATTTTCCCCCAAGCAACTAAATCAATTACAGATGAAAGATACAAAACTGTATGCATAACTATCTCTATACATGAAATCTGATATATCCAATGGAAAAAGTTCCATAAGGCCATATTATGTTCTCTACCTATATACTTCTGCGAACATTTCATCACACATTTAGATCAACGTCTGTGAATCTTTTGGAAACAACTACTTAGGACACTTCTTAATGACAACGTTATTCATTGTTACTTCAACTGAACATCCTTCGTTAGAGATCAGAGAAACTTTCTGACCATAGACTATCTTGTTCCCTGTAATAATACGAAAAGGAGAATTCTGCCTGTCCTACTATATCCTATATATTCTATATCCTTTTCAAACAGTACAAAACTAAGTTCATGGCTTTTTCCTTTAAATCTGATACTTAAATGTTGCTGAAATTGATTTTGTAATCGCTAACAACACCAGGATTGCTACTGGTGTACATTCTATATATACAATTTCGAGTTCACTGAATTACACACATCACAACGGATTTTCAGTCCCATTGCACTCCAGAGATAACAACTTAAATGGTAACTACTGGTACTGGGTTATACCTTTGATGCCATTCTTGAGGAGAACTTGTTTATTGCACTTTTAACGTCACGAAACGATAGTTTAACACTGCATAGAGGCACGAAACTAGTCTGCAACTTTTGATAATCTCGGCTTTTATAGAAAATTATAAGACCCCCATACGACAAGAAGTTGAATGGATGGTGAATGCCTTGGTGGTAAATATCTTTTGGTAAACTTTCGTGCTTTAGCATCAGTTGAATTACTTATAAGGAACGCATAAAGAAGTTGAGGACTGGCAAGAAGTTTTTTCGTTTTTTTTTTGTTTTTTTGTCTTGCCCCTTTAATAGCGTTGCGTTGTGATATTAAAAATTTATTCGATATCTATTCAAATTTATGAGCTTCAATTAATTTGTTTATTGTTTGTTGATATGAAATAAAGTCTAAAAGTTAGAAATCTATAGACTATAATTATAGGTCGTACATTTTAGTTGCAGTGACATTAGAGTAAATAGATGCAAATTTATCGCCGCACTGAAAATATTTTTTTTTTTGTACTAAATATATTTATGCAGATTTTAATACTTGTACAAAATGGAATTATATTTGGACCTTTTGACTGCGTATGCGTTGACGCCTTAAGGGTAATTCATTATAATTATTTATATAAAATAAAGTTTTAATTGTAAAAATACAAATCATTAATTATTTGCAGTTTACAGACTGTATACATACATATATGACCGAAAAGAGATTTGTTACCTAGTTCTCCTTGATTTCCTAAAGCTTTCGATAATCTTAATCACGAAATGTTGCTAGATAAATTATACTATTCTAAATTTAGTATGTCATCATCTGCTATCAGGGTCATTCATATTTTTCTTTCTGACTGAAAGAGTTCTATGTGGTGTTCCCCAGGTTTCGATTTTAGGACCGTTGTTATTTAGATTGTACATTAATGACTTGCCTTCTGTAGTTAGACACTCATATATCCACTTATATGCTGATGTAAATAAACTAAATAGATACTTAGATCGCATTTATAGGTGGTCAATTGATAATTCTCTATCTCTTAATCCATTAAAATCATACTATACTACTTTTTCGCTCACGGATCTTGGCGAAAACATGTATTTACATACAATTTGGCTCAATATTTTAACCCTAAGTCGTGTTGATATAGCTAAAAATTTGGGTGTTGTACTTAATAATAAAATTACCTGATGTGATCATTATGAAGTCATGTCATGATGTTAAATAATTGTGTTTTATCCACAAAATAATTTATTGCAATTTCCTGAGTATCTGTCGTTATCTCTCATATTAATAATAATAAATAAATTTATTAAGGGCCAATGTACAAAGATTACAATATCTTTTTTACGTACTTCTAATTTGTTGAAATGGTTCCTGGTTCAAAATAAAAACTAACTAAAACACATTAAGGAAACGAAATAAGTATTAAGAATAAGTAATAAACAAATAAATAAAATAATAAAATAAAATAATATAAAATAAGTTGTAAGAAAAATATACGAATATAAAAGTTGTATATATATAAAAACAAACCGAAACATACCACCATAAGAGAAAAAAATAAATAAAAGCGAAAACAACAAAATTTAAATTAAAGTTAATGGAAATAAAAAAAGAATAAAAAATTAAACCTAACCTATAAGAAATAAATAATAAAATAAATAAGTAAAACAAGAGAACTAACTAACTATAAAAATTAAAAAGTACGTGCCATTTACGCTCCTAAAAACTTAGATCATTTAACAATGAACAAAAATGTTTGATAGAGCCCGTTCGCTGCATATTGGTAGGAATAAAGTGCCACTTTCGTATTGCCTGAACAAAGTAAGAGCGCTCACCATATTAAGAGAAACAAGAAGTGCATTCTCTCATGCAAATATTCCAGAAGCTTGCTATATATCAATTTGTGCAGAAGAATGAGTTCACGGCGGCCTAAATACGTTTTTAGAGGAGTGTCCAGCAGTGACAATACATACTGAGACACATAAGCATTCCAAGGAAGTCTATAAATATAGCGTATTGCATCATTGAAAGCAACATCTCACTTTCTCTGGCACCGAGCATCAGGTTTGCTAAAGATGGTAGGTACTACAATAAGCAAAGATTGGAATAAGGAGCATTTTAGCCAACTTTAAGCGCATGCCCACAGAAAGGTATTTAGACGTTATCCAAAGTTACCGTAAAGTGCCATAGATTTTCCCTATTAAATTTGAAATGTGACTGCAGCATTAGAAATCAGCACTGAAATAAACTCCAAGATTCCTGACGCAGTCAACGTACTCGAGAACGGAAACAGGAGGGAGTTCCGATTTATCAATCCGGTTCCTATATATAGCCAGACAGTGCGACTTAGTTGGATTTAACGAAAGTTGATTCAGCAGTGATCAGTCATATATGCTACGAAGATCTTCATTAATGCGACAAATACAATCCTCCTTCAAACCTATTGGTCTACTCAAATAGATATGGACGTCATCCGCGTAAAGGTGAATAGAGGAATTAGTAACAACATTCGGTAAATCATTTAAATATAAGGTGAAAAGTAGAGGGCTAATAATGGAATCTTATGGAACGCCAGATCAGATCAGATCAGAACAAAGATCTTTTACTTTTACCATCTGTGATCGAATGCGTAAATAATCAGCAACAAGCTGAATGGCTGAGGATGAAAAGCTTAATTGATCTTTCAACTTTGAAAGCAGTTTTGGGTGGTTTACGGAATCAAATGCCTTTGTAAAATCAAGAAGAACAAGTACTGTCATCTGGTCGCTATAGAGAGCTTCACAAATATCTGCAGATACACTCAGAAGTGTAGTCTCGCAACTATGTCCATGCCGATAAACAGACTGCCACATTGTCCAAGCCCTCTGCTCGTTAATAAATTTGATGATTTGTTGGGACATAATTAATTATTATTATTTTACTTAGATTAGTTTTTTTTTTCTTTGTATTTATTGGTTGTAACTGCTATTTATCGTTTTATACCTTTATACTCTTAAACTCTTTTCTTTTCTATTTTTTCTTATAATATATATAATATGTTCCGTTGCTTTAAGTACAAACAAAATGATTTAATTCTTATTAATGCGCAATCCCACACTAGTATTCTTGATGCAGTATGCAAACCGGTTTTTTTTAGGGAAGAGATGAAACCGGAATGCTCGTGTGGGATGGCCCAATAAAAATGTTAGCCTCATTAATTCATGGAAATTGGCTTTTAACCAAAGTAGCTATATTACACTATCTAATATTTCATTTAAGGTGTGAAACTGAAAATTTTTCAACAATATTCAGATAATATATAGCAAATAATGCAATTGCGTGGTATCTTTGCTCAATTACCAGCAATGATGAATGTCAATCAGAAATGAAATATTTGTTGGATTCTAGGACAGAGGTGGTAGAGATCCAAAAACAAATCGGTCGTTCTATTTCTTAGTGAGATAAGTGAATTGTATTCGACTATATTTCAATGTCCTATTTACTACATACCCAGTAGAGATGCCGCAGATATTTGCATCTGCGGACAATCGGCATATTTGACAATTTCGCATCCGTGTCCGCATCCGTCTCTATTTGTGCGGATGCGGATATTTTTGTTTCAAAAACCACGCTGTACCGTACTTAAAAGAGGCAATGGCTTTAATTTTATTAATGTATTATATATTAGCAATTTATTTATAATTTTCGCTTTAGAGAGTGATCTAATCCTATAGATGAGTATATAATTTTGAAATCCAGTAAATTATCATTTTATTTTAAACTGTATTGGCGTGTACAAGTCTGAAGTTATTCTTAAAGGAAATAAATAATACAAAAAAAAAACACCGGCTTCTAACAACATTCCAAAGAAATCTCGTCCCTCCCTACCTAGTGATCTCCGCCCTATTTTGTGTACTCAATTTTCTTACTAAACACTCGAAAAAATTATGTACATGTAAATCATGGAGTATGTGGGGGCAGAGAATAAATTGTCAGGCTGGCAATCAGGATTTCGCCAATGTCAGAGTTGTGAATCTGCTCTCTTAAATGTCACATCTGATATTCATAAGGCTCTTGACAAAGATCATTTAGCAGTACTGTTCCTTCTCGATTTCAGTAAGACCTTTGATTCGGTGAATCACGTTAAGATAATCTGCAAACTTGACATAAAATATGGCTTTTCTTCATCGGCCGTTAGGTTAATTTCTGCTTTCCTTTCGAATCTTGCGCAAGTTGTAAAAGTGCAGAATTCTATCTCCGCTCCATTGTCCATTTACGCTGGTATTCCTCAAGGTTCAGTTCTAGGCCCTATTCTCTTCTCCCTCTATACAAATGATCTCCCGTCTGTTGTGAATAGCGCTTCTGTGCATTTATATGACGATGACGTTCAGTTGTACCTTAGCAGACCCACAGGCCTGATCGAGGACTGCATTGCTCGAATCAATGATGACCTACAGCACGTACACGAATGGGCAATGGGTAATGAACTTGCCATTAACCCAGACAAGTCTTACTATCTGCCAGTATATGGAACCGTTTTCTATATATCTGATATGCTTTCAGTTCGGCTGAATAATCCCACGCTTGATTATGTTGAGTCAGTTAAGAATTTGGGCATTCAACTCAATTCGAAATTCAGTTATTCCGACTACATCAGCGCTTTGATGGTCAAAATTTATTATTCTCCCCCATTTTAACTATGGGAGCCTTATTTTTAGCAGACTAGACTCAATTTGTCAAAAAAGAGTTACTGCAGTCTTGAACGACGTCATCCGTTTATAAACTTCCTCGGAGCGCTCGTGTATCTGCTCTTGCTACGTCCCTACTCGGTAGCTCTGTAGACGCCTATTTGACTCATCGGAGGCTTGTCTTCCTTCATAGGCTAATTTACACTAAATCCCCTGCATATCTCTCTGAAAGCCTACAGTTCTTGCACTCGAATAGAGGTCTTCGACTTCTTGTTCCGAGATGTAAATCTAGATGCGGTGCGCGCTCTTACTTTGTCCAAGCTGCCCGAAAATGGAACTGTCTTCCAAATTTAATTCAGCGCACAGGTTCCGGCCTGACCTTTTCTAAGCTAGTCAAAGATTACCTTAAGTAGTTATTAGATTGTGATTGGTATTTATTCTCAGATCTTAAAATTCTTGTTGCATTGTTTTAATTAATTCTTAATTTTATTTATTTATTTTTTTGTCTTCTCTTTTCTTTTAATTTGTTGTATCTTTATTTATTTACTTATTTTTTTATTTTTGTTCTTTTCTTTGGCTCTTTATCACTAAGTTCTCTTTTTCTTTTCCATCTTTGGATTTCCTTTTTTTTTCTATTTATCATTTATTTATTTATTAATATATTTATTTTTATTATTATCTTATTTTTGCTTTAACTTTAATGTTACTTATGTCTTTTTTTCACTTAATTATACGTCATAAGATTTTGTAATCTTCTGTACAAGGCCGAATAAATGTATTGTATTGTAATGTGTTTAATAATAATGTTTTAATTAAAATCAAAATATTCAGGCATAAGACATTTTACAGTATGAATCAATCACAATAATTAAATCACATAAACATTAATATTGACAGAAATTAAAAAAGAATTATTTCAACATATCAAGCCTGTAGTAAAAACCTAATAATATTACATACAGATAATCATTGTAATCATTTTGATTAATCAGCATTCAGAAATGGTTAGTAATTAAAAATTTAATTAATTTCAAATTTTAGTAATGGCAATTTATATTTAATAAAAACAAGCTTAGCAGCTTTTTTCCTTGTAGCTTGCTTCTATGGGGCTCGTAAATAATACCTAATCTACAATGCATGGTAAAACCACGTCGTCAAAGGATATCGTTTGCTGATACAAGAAATATGTAAGTAGTTGTAAGCTGCCAAGTCACACAGCTGTTGACCTGTCAACTATCATAAATGTAATTGCTTTCTCGATTTCATTGCAGAATTATATCAAAGAAAGTTGGTCTCAATAATTTATACTAAGAGATTATAGCATACTAAAATGCTGTGTAGAGTGCAGTGGGACAAGACAATTAATATAAAACTTTGTTTTTAAGACTGAAAGTGCAAGTTCCAGTTTACAGCTGTTTTGTTCTAAATTATGCTGAATATACCTGAAGTATTACTATTAACTTATTAACTACTACACATAAGCTCGTGCTCATGGCGTCAAATGAATGAAAGAGAAGAATCATTTTTGTAGGCATGAATTTTCAAATGCAAGAGTGAGAAGCAAACACAAAAATCCATTTCGTTTGAAAAGAGATAAGACGACGATTAATAAATTTTTAAAAGATCCGGAAAATTGCGGGGCAATCAAGAGACCTGGTCGTACTAAAAGAGAAATAAGGCGTCTAGCTGTTGAGAAGAAAGTTATTACATCTCAAATAAGACTTCAATTATCTCTGCCTCTGACCACAAGAAGAGTTTAGCAACGTCTGAAGAAGAACGAGAATATTAAGTATCAAAATCGGTTGCCGACGCCCAAACAAATCTGCAAGATTAGAATTTGCGGAAAGGCATAAATTTTGGGAGGATGAATGGCAAACTGTTATATTTTGCGATGAAAAAAGTTTAATCTGGACGGTCCTGATGGCTGCCAAAAATATTGGAGAGATACCCGTCAGGAACATGAAACCCGCCATTCTAGAAACTTTCAAGGAGGTTCACTCATATGGGCTATATTTGGTTATCGAGGCAAAACTCCAATCTGTTTTGTGACACAAAAAATAGATTCAGCGAAGTATTTACGTTGAACTTCTGGAGAGTGTGCTTATTAATTTTGGAGATAGCTTATGAGGCGACAATTGGACATTTCAGCAGGACAACGCCGCTATACACGCCACTAAGTATACAGAAAACTTAAAGTCGAAAAATATACCTCTACTGCAATGGCCATCCATAAGCCCTGACTTAAACCCTATGGAGAATCTATGGGGTTCTTGTCGGAAAAGGTATATTCAAATGGTCGCCAATTTGACACTTTAGTACAGCTCACAATAGCGATTCAGGAGGAATGGGAAAAAATTGGCTATGCACTCTTCATTCTTTAATTAGTTCAATGTCTCGTCGCTTAATTGGAATAATTATTAATAAGGCCGGGCGTATTAATTATTAGAAATAGGTTTAAAGTAATATTAATTATGAGATAAGATATATATTAATCCTTTAAGTTTTGTCTGGTATAAATATTTCGTTCATGATGATATATAGTTCCAGTAGGATGACTCTACAGAAAACACCGCTATTTCGACAATGGAAATTCTTCGAAAACTTTAAAGTGACAGAATTATTTCGCAAAATGCAGATTTCGCTTGGTATGTTCTTTTTTTTTTTTTTTTTTTTTTGTTGCACTTACATAAACAAAATTCAATGATGGAGATCGTACCAATTACCCATATAAATAATTTTTAAAAAAAGTAAGTATGATTTATATGGAAGCAAGTTTACTCATTGGAATTTTCAAATTGAGTGATCGTTCCCCCTCTTTTACCTTGCGGCACATGGATAAATCAAGAAGAAATTAAATGAGAAAAACTTTCTCGTCTAAAAGACTAAAATTTTATTGAAAATATTATTAATTAATAATTCACACTTAGGTACATTTTTTAAAAAGTATTTATATTGGCAATTGGTGTGACCTCCATCATTCAACTTCTATGATGGCCATCAGAGATAACCAAACTGATGACAACTCTCTGATCACTGGGTCGAAAAGTTCAATAAAACATTTTTTTTTCACCTAAATGCAATTTGCAAATTTATTAAAATTATTTTCAATAAATTTCAGTTTCAGTCTTTTAGACGAGAAATCTTCCTCATACATAAACAAAACACAATTAAGGATCTTAGTCAACATATTCGTGCAGAAATAACAAATTTTGAGCTACTAGAAACGTCGCGTGACGTATTGCAAAATGCTTCAGAAAGAACTATTTCTAGTAAACAAAGGATGGTCATTTAAATAATGTTATTCTTCACATAGGGGATCAAAAATTTGTTAACAAATTACACTTTTACGTAAAAATAAGAAATTCCAATAAAAGATTAAAATCACAGCAAAACTTATATGCAGTTTATACATCAAGTAGTCCAAGTTAGCGCAACCTGTATATATATGAAATAGTCTATCTAAGATAAAACGTTTAGCTTTATTGAAGGATATTCAATTAACTCCTCCTAGCTATGGAGATATTTATAGCCATACTCCTGTTTTTTTAATATAGCATACGTAAACAATCTATAAATAAAATATCGCAATCTGGATATTATGTGTAAGAAAAATATCTCGCTAGATACAAAAGTTTCCAAACCAACCAGAGCGATGGAAAATTGGACTTGGCTCTTTGCGTTTTTCTATCGTCTACTTCCTGTCCGCCAACGGAAGCATATTTTGTAATTAAACCCAAAGTCCGTACAATTTTATGAGTCTAGTAACGGTTGGATTCATCGCCCACACAATACATTTATTTTCATTTTTTTCCCATGTTTTCATCTATCCAAACTGCGCTCAATTCAACATTCTTACTCCACGTTAAATTTAATGGATGCTCCTCTGGTAGTCCGCTATGCTTTGTCTTGCCACATGATATGAAACTATAATAAAAATGTCGAGAAATTTAATTTTTTGTGCCTTGAATGGAAGGAGAAATATTCTGCAGAACATGTTTTTCGAAAACTAGAATTTTTATGCTGGACATTTCTATATTATGTATCTATACGTGTAAATCCATAGCTTGACATCTCTAATTAAAACGCTGGAATAAAAATCAAGAGTCCAATTGTTTGTGTTTTCAGTGTCAAATTCAATTTTCATTTAGTTTTTTTTTTTTTTTTGAGGATGAGGATGAATTATCCTTCATTATTGTGTGTAGTTTGTTGTTTGTTTTTTTTTTTTTGCCCTTGTAGTAATTGTGACATTTTCAAATCTATCCATTAAACTTTAAGTAAGAAATTTTCCACATTTCATTCACTCACAAATTTTCTTGGATTTAAAAAGACAGTCCGAAATATGAGTTTTTGCTAATTGATTGATCTTTTCCTATCATTTAAGGTTTTCACAAAAGATATAATTCAAAAAGAACAACAGTCATTTTCTTGCTACGCTTTTTTAAAAGCAAATAAAATTTGACTTACAGTAAAGAAGAATATCATTCTCTGGAGACTATCACTCATTTGTTTCTTGGAATATTATGAAAGAATATGCACGTACAGCATGTCTCAGAAATAATAATAAATCTTTTATGGGATTAAATGAAAGTAGCACAAATTGCATAGAAAAAGGCTTTCACACATTTTGTTTTTCAAATTCAAAAATACTTTTGAATTATATATTAGAAAAAATGTTGTACATTATAAATGTGATTTGATTGCTTTATCATTTCTTAGCTAAACCGCTAAAAACGGTTATCGTCGTAAAACGACTATTGTGTCATTTTCAAGAGATCATCTAGGCTTAAAAACATGCAAAAATGCCTCACTTAAAAGGTATTTTTATTATTATTAGTCAGAAATTCATATAAAGGTACAATAAGAAATAAAAAATCTTATACTAGTCCCAATAGAAATGGTTAAAGAAAAATTATATTCTGGAAAGTTCAAAGAAATAAATATGCAGAAAGAGTCAACATCCAGAGATTACTTATTACTAATTACTGAAAATATGAAATGAAAATTTACTTAAGCATAATTATACCTGTGAACTCACTCAAATAGAAAAATAAATAAGAATTAAACAATACAGGGCATTTCCTCCATGGTGGTCCATAGAGCGTGTTATGGAAATATGTTGAGCGATTGGCTTGGACGTGAAGTCCAGACTGCCAGCATGAGCTGACAGATCACTCGGTAGGCAGCGTTAAAGTGCAGGGCGGCACGCTAGCTAGCCACGGCTATTGGCGGAGAGTGGGGGGGGGCTTCCACGAAGACCTGCGCTGTCTCCTGCAGGGTTGCCACTTTACCACTAAAGTGGTAGATTTACCACTTTTTGAAACAATATTTTACAATCTATCACTCTACCACTTTCTGCAATAGATTTATGACTATTTAAGTAGAAATTTATTATCCACTTTTTTTTATTGATTACAAATCCACTGTACTAAAAATGTCGTGGACATAAACGTAGCAACTACATATCACTCGGACGCAAGCACGTACACGGCTATGATTTCCAAATTGCATGCGCTCATCGTAAATTTTACTCTTAAAAGGAAGAAGATATTTCATTTGATTTGACATTCTAATGGCCAGTTTCACAGTCTGAGTTTAAAACAAATATTTAGTTTAAACTCGACGAACGAATTTCACAGTTTGGTTTAAACCCCGGTTTAAAGTAGAGTTTAAACCATGCCATTCCTCGGTTTAAACTCAAGATAAAACTATTTGAAAAGTGTGACATTTTATTTTGACAGTAGCATTGTTTGTTTGTATCAAGAAAATAATTTTATTATGGATTTAGATTTAGACATTTCTAGCGATGAAGAAGGTTTTTTTGAGTTAAATTTTCAACTCCGTCGACAGTAATTAGAAATGGGCCTAATCATTTTAATGAGTGGGACGACGATGATTTTTATGCTAGGTTCCGTTTAAGTAAAGAACTTTGTCATTTTATCTTCGAATCTATCCCTTTTCTTGCGGTCTATTATATATCTTTCTTTATGCACTAGGGAAGGCAATAGCTCAACTTCACTTATGCTAAAATTTGAATCCTTTTTGAATGTTGGCATATTTAAAATTAGCAAATATAACTACATATTTTTTATTTTTTACTTCCTGATGTTTACTTTTTCCGATTGACAGATTGATTGATAGAAAAATTGCTTCACAATGGTGGCGATAACTAATTTAGTTCACAATTTAATCAGTACTACCAACGTTACTAAAATAATGCACTGTGAAACCCGATTTGGTATAAACTACGTTTAAACTTGGAGGATGGTTTAAACTAAACCTTGGTTTACACTCGACCGTGAAACCGGCCATAATCGGCTAAAACCATTGAATAAATAACTAATAAGGAAACGGCCAACGAGGTAATAAGCAGATGCAATCATATGTACGATCCGTGTATAGGAGCGTAACCAAAATTGCCCTGCATTTGTGTATGTTTCACTCCGCCATTTTTGGTCTTCGCTGTCAAATCCATACTTAGGTTTTGTTTGTTTTTGGCTTGGTGCATTGACGCAGGAAAACCTGTGAAATAACCGTAGGGGCACGAAGCAAATATTACTCACAAACTTTTTACCACTGAACTTTTCTTCTTAATTATTAACTTTTTTACGTTCACGTTTGCAAATTCAGTAAATACTTTTGAGTATATGAAAATAAAAGCGATTAAAATGCGCATAGGATTTACAATTGTGTACAGGTGTACAAATTTTCCGGCGCTTATGTACAAACAATATCAGTGTCATTGTATTAGAATTGGGTACGCGATATTTTCTCATTTGCATCTCCTTTAGTTCTTACCTCGTTGGGAAAATCTCTAAATTAGTCGCCAACATAATTGACATTTCTGTGTGGACAGTGAATAATTGACATTCATGTTATGTGGATTTGGATATTTTTATGAAACTTAGTAAATTAAAAGATAATAGTAAATAAACTAGTTATTAAAAACTTGTATAAAATTAATGTCATTTACATATTAGTATGACAAATTATGGGTTTTTAGGAGGAATTAATAGAAAATATGAAGGAAAAAGTTATGTTGTACAATAAACGTTATCCCATGTATAGAAATTTCTTCTTACTTTTTAGTTTTTTCTTTATGCTTTGTAATTTTAAGTAAGCCGCATAAGCTATACTAGCGATTTTCCTTCATTTTTTTATTTTTGCCATTTCTTTTACAATAAATAAAACAGAGATAGCTGTCAAAATCATTTGTCGAGTCGCATTTACTGTTTTAAATGCGACATTATCGCCAAATAAAGTTGCCAACATTGTTGTGACGCTCTCACTGTATTTTGGCCTTAATTCCTATAGTGAAAAATGGCACAAATTTTGGCTAAAATCTATTTGACTCTTTCAAGCTTAAAATGTACACTGAAGCCCAATCAGAATCGGCGCAGCATGCAGCAGCTGTGATGCAAGGTTAGATGTCATGGGATCATATGGCGCAATTCGCAATCGGCGCAGCATGTATTAACGCAGCATGCATCATGATGCAAGAGTTTTTTTATTTTTAAATTTGATGCATGCTGCAACAGTTCTGCCAACATATTGAGGCAAAAAATAAATTTCAAATCTTATTTATCTTCTATTTCCTCCGCATCTATTTTTTTTTAAAGAAAAAGACTAAATTAAAATTATGCACAATATAAAAACTCGGTATTAAGGTGTTATGTTTGTAAATAATTGTGAATTATAAATAAAGTTAGCATTACAAAGTTTCCTACACTGCTTGCTGAAAATATGCTTGCTGCGCCGATTATGAATTGGCCGTCAAAATCTTTGCACCATGCATCATGATGCATTTTGGGCCGATTCTGAATTGGGCTTAACCAATTTTGGAAACAGTACGGCTGTATTGATTGGAATACATCGGAATTGACATAAAAATGAAAACAAATATGTTATTTATATACGCACATCTCTTACAAGCTATAACACAAGAACACATTTTTCAGTACATAAAAATATGTAAAACTCAACCAATCAGATGAAATTTTACACCTGTAAATCGAATTAAATTCAAAAAAAAATTATTTTCTTGTGTCCAAGTGATATTTTAATCGCTTATAAGCACTCTTATAAGAAATTAAACTAATTCCGACTTTAATTTTCAAAAGTTATTCTTAACTGAATCCTGCGTATGGGCAAGAGAGACGGAGCATGGTAAACACTATCTTTACCTTTTTTTTTCTGCGGTGATTGCATCTGCAGCCAACATAAAAACATCAAATGGCATAAGTAAACGTTCAGTAAGCAATATTTTGTGTTGGTAGCTCCAACTCTGCCATAGGGCGAAAGAGAGAACTGTAAAACTTGTGCCATTCTTTCCTTTCCATTGTTATAAGTCAGTGGTACAGCAACATGGTATTGCCATTAGGTCAACATTTAATTTGTCGTCGTAAATGTCGTGTCGGCATCATTGTGTTTCCGCCTTTACCCTGTAGTAGCGCCTCTACACACAACAAGGTACTAAGTCAAATTGCGTTTCGCAATTACTATATACAAGGATAAAATTCATATAAAATTAGCCTAGACCACAGAACATATTAGAGACATCTAGCGTAAAAGACAGAAATCCAGCATGCGACAATTTAAGACGAAAAATTAAAATTTGCACTAAATTGAAAATTTTTAACGAAAATTAACTGTCCTAAATTTTTTTTACACATGATTTTTAAATATACTATTTTGCTTTATATTTCAACAACTTTCAACGAAATATTGCAATTTGTCGAACATGAAATATCGGGAGAAAAAAACAAGCAGGTACTATTAGAGCCAAATAATAAAAAAAAACGCAACTAAAAATGAAAAAACTCGACGTTATTCACTAGATCTAGGCTTTATCTTTATAAAATAGTCACAATCTAAAGAAATGAGAATACAGAATAAAAATTATTTTTGGCTTCTGCTTTTTTATCAACGCTTTCATAAAATTTCATGAACTGTGGTAAAATTAATGCCACTGCTCGAGTTAAACATTTAATTATCCTACTAACTGTAGATTGAAATATTTCATGAAGAGATGCTATTGCAATAAATTATATCTAAATTATAATTTCCTATCTGAGTCCTCTTGAGTACATATTTCTTCAAAAAAAAAAAAAAAAAAAATGAAAGGTAACAAGCACCACCAAAGAATCGTTAATAGGTAATCCTCTGGTATTCATTCTTTTCGGTAGATTACACCCAACTCTTTTTTTACACGGTCTTATTTTACACGATTTTGAAATAACACAGTCCCAAAAAAAGAAAAAAATATTTGTTTTTTACACAAATTATTTGTCCAAAAAACATTTTTGTATGCATACGCAGTGCGTATACAAAAATTTTGTTGGACGTGTTAGAATATTTTGGAACAAAATTCGTTACATAGTTACAAATATATATAATTGGGGAAATTCCCGGAATTTTTATAGTCGCATTTGATATTTTTCTATTTAAAATTGCATTAAGACTTCGTTAAGCAATTGTATTGAAAAGTGTTAACATTGTGGTGGGTCGAAGAAAAAAATATTTATTTTTAAAAGTTTTAGTGCCAATAATTTCTGTTTGGATTTTCTTACAACGGCTTCTGTTTGGCTTTTCTTACAATGAAAAGGTTCTATTATTGCAAAAATCTAGTTTAGAAAATTGAAGTGATTTTTCTTTAAATTTTGTTATAGCCTAATAAGATGTCTGAAAAATCAAAAATTAACCGGAAGAGACAAGCGATTTCTTTAGAAACTAAAATCAAAATCTTAGACTCTCTTGAGAGAGGTAAAGGTTCAACATCTGTTGGCAAAAATTTTGGTTTGAATGAAGCGACAGTCAGAACAATAAAAAAATGAAGATTAGATTCGACAATCAGTAATTTCTGGATCGAATGTCAGTTCCAAAAGATCATCATACAGTTGAAATACTATCTTAGAGAAAATGGAAAAATTTTTAATATTTTGGATAGATGATCTACTGCAGAAAAAAATACCTATAGATGGAAAACTTATAAAAGAGAAGGGACTTAGAATATACGAACGACTTCAGGAATCGGAGCCATCAACAAGTCTCCAAACAACCAGGAAATTGGTATTTAATGCAAGTGAGGGATGGCTGACAGGATTCCTAAAAAGACACGCATTTCACAATGTAAAAATAAAAGGTGAAGTAGCGTCAGGCGACAAAAATGCTGCAAAAAGCTTTCCCAGGAAGCTAGTAAAAATAATTCAAAACGAGGGTTATACGCCAGATCAAGTATTTCATGCCTACCAGAACCTACATATCAAAATCAGAAAAATCTGCTGGTGGTTTCAAAGCGGCTAAGGATCGCGTGACGTTCTTATTGTGCAACAATGCATCTGGTGATAAGATTTTTAAGCCTCTGTTAATCAACCGCCGCGAGCTTTGAAAGGAAAAAACATTAAACAACTTCCAGTTCATTGGATGGCGAATAATAAGGCATGGATGACGTCAGCTTTATTCAAAAAATGGTTCCACGAGTGCTTCGTTCCTGATGTACGAAAATATATGGAAAAAAAAAGGGCCTGAATTCAAAGCACTCGTGGATAATGCACCCAGCCATCCTGTGATAGATCATCTGGATATTCAGTTGGTGATTTTCCGCCTAATACCACTTCACTGATTCAGCCATTGGATCAGGGTATAATAGCAACATTTTAAATTTATTACATAAGACAAGCATTTAAATTTTGACGATCGTACAAGCATGGAAAAATTATACAATTATGAATTGTATTACACATGCTTCTCTTGCCATAAAACAATTGCGGACATCTACTCTAAATGCTTGTTGGAGAAAAATTTGGCCAAAATGCGTCAAAAGTGGCAATTCTGTAACAGAAGCATCAGTTGTGTGTTCTGAAATTATTAATCTAGCACACGCAATTGGTGGTGAAGGCTTTGAAAACTTTGAATTTGCGGACATCGATAAATTGATGATTGATAAACATTTGGATGAGGAGGATATAATTGAAGCTACCATGGTTGATGTTATTAATGAGGACCATGATGATGAAGACGAAGTTGAAATTCATCAATTAACAGCTGATTTAATTCGCGAAGGCTTGAAATTTGCTGCGAATATGGAACATCATTTTCTCACTTATGATTCCAACATGAAACGTGCATTAAAATTTCAACGTAAACTGCAGATCTGTACGGCTGGGTATCAAGAACTGTATAAGCAACTTGACAAACCAAACCAAAAACACAGAAGCTGATAACAGATTTTCTAATTAAATATGAATTAATAATGAACCAAACTCTTCAACGCTCGCGCTTATAATCAAAGAGCGATGAATGGTCTAAATTGTAAAATTTTTATTTCCATTCTAATCTGGATTTTTATAATTACATATGGACTAAAGTTTCTCTTTATTATGTACTTATTTTAAATATTTTTTTTAATAATAATATTTATGAATTCTATTTCATTTTTTTTATTTATTTTATATTTTTTTAATAATAATATATATTAATTACATTTTGTTTTTAATTATAATTTGTGTAGTTGTTGGTTTTTAATATTACATATACTTTTTTTGTACGGTTTTTAGGACAACATATAGCCCATTTTTCGTCTTACACAGTTTTTTAAAGTTTTGAAACACATCCTCAATTTTAATATGTGCAGCAAGTCGTTTTTTACACGTTTTTTTTGCACGGTTTTCGATGGAACGTATCTACCGTATAAAAAAAAAGAGTTGGGTGTACTTTTTACCAAGTTAATTATATTACGAGCAGATTCCTTACTAAATATGCACCGTGAAAATAAATGTGTGTCATCCATTTGTAAAGGGTCTTGTGGAGAATTATGTATTTTATTTTTTAACATCGAAAATTATTGACATCATTAATTATAACTAAATCTTCTTCGATTCTTTAATCAGTATCGATATCCATCTTTTGTTATATTATTTAACAATCTTTTTAACAATTTTTGATTAAAACTTTTTAAAAATGAAGAAATTCACGTAACACTCTGAAGATAAAGTATACTTAAAGACGTCAAAAGTCTGTTTTAATGTAAAAGTGAACCTTTACCACTAAAGTCAACTGTGAATGCTTTATGAATAACATAAAATCGTAATTAAGATAAAGTCGATTTAAAGTTGATTTTAAATTGTCTATAAATAGCGCCCATAGTTTTTAGTACGGTACATTCAGTGTGTAATGAGGCGAATGTTAATGCGAAGGTGTATACATATTTTGTAATAAATTATTTAATATCTAATAGGATCTTATCAACGACCAGTTGGACAAGATTTTCGGTTAGCCATGTCACAGACTTCAGTTTCTAGATGCGTAGAAGAAGTTTGTGGGGTTATTACAATCTAATCGCACATGATGTTAAAAAAAATGTCAATTCCCAAAGAAGATTGGAACCGAATTAAACATAAGTAGGTATATCAAAATAAAAGTAAGCATGGAATGAAATTAGTTCAATATGATTGATTTTAGATTTTTCCAGAAATTTGTGATACCTATACATACGCGAGTATGTATGTTTACTATTTTTATACTTACTAAGTGACGGTATCATTTGTAACTTTTGTATTGGAATATGACAAAAGTCACAGCGGCAAGAGTTAGGTCACTTTGGATGCAATAATTGTCAGGAAAAAAAATCATTTTTATGTCACCCAGATTTTTAGGAATCGAGCTTTCGAAAATAAGTTACATTTTATGGCTGAAGTCATATGGTATAAGAATCGTATTTTCGAGGAAAAGTCACGATGTCATTGTCATTGATAATTTTAATTTTATCAAAATCCAGCCCCAGTTCATGACATTTTTGTTGTACTCAAAAGTTCTTCAGAATATAAAAGTCTATGAAATTTAACCAATATATAGCCAATCAGATATGGTCATTTTTACTGTCCGACGAACCGTTCTAGATATATTTATATGCGAAAAACTACAGAGTTTGTGACCATACGAAATTACACAGGTACTTACGAGCATTAGGTTATCGTAGAAATTGGTCCGAGACTATAATTCTAGTTTTTTTCCTTGATTTATTTATTTCGCTAAATGCTAGCTACAATGGTCCCAGGACACAATACTTAAATTAAAGCTAAACTACAGAACAATTATTGAAGATTTTTCTTAATTGAATCTTATTAATATTAAAATCTATCGAATGAAAATTCAAATTAAAAGTACAGCATATTCTAGTCATAGGCTCAAAGTGTCCATAGCGGGTGCGATGGGAACACAAATAAAACTAAAATCATTAGATCGCAAGTGTCGAGCTCGTGAATTGAAATTAATTTTCTCCTCAAGCATCAAAGGTATGTCGATGTCAACCTTCACGAGTTGAAATGCAAAGCTTATATCATAAATTGTTCTACGAGTCTCAACAGTAGGAAAGTGTATTAAATTTAATCTTTCGTTATAAGGAGGAAGATGAAGTCTATCCCTCCATTCGAGACCTCTTAGAGCAAAAAGAAAGAAACTCCTTTGCACACTCACAATACCTAACATTGAGTTTGCCCTATTAACGATGTGATCTATGCGGAAGTTAAAGGTGAGCTTCGAATCAAACAATATCCCCAAGTCAGATATTTTATCAACTTTTGATCGAAAGTAACAATCCAATCATAACGTAGACATCATTCGAAGGAACTCGCTTACGAGAGAAAATAGTTAGTTTACATTTATCAATGTTCAAGGAGAACTCTTTTCACACCATTCAATAAGTCTGTCCAGGTCATCCTACAATTTGAGACAGTCACAATTCGAGTTGATAGATTTATATAGTTTTAGATCATCTGCGTATATTAGCAAATCAGATTTGGTAACTACATAGGAAATATCATTTATGAATAATATGAAGAGAAGGGGCCCTAAGTGACTACCTTGTGGAACACCGGAGTAAGCCGTTATTTCTCCAGACAGAGAAGAACGAAACTGAATCGTAAGTTTGTGATCCTTAAGGTAGGATGATAACCAGTTCAACAACCAAAGTAGTAACCCTTAAGATCTCAGTTTCAATAACAAAACAGGCTGAGCAAGCTTGTCAAAAGCTTTGCTGAAGTCTGTATAAATACAGTGAGCTTCGCAACCACGCTCAAACGATTCGATACGGGCAAGGCCTTATATATATCATCTGATAAGCCAAATTTTTGCCTGTATATGTATCTGCTTACAACAATCTGTTTTTTCTTATTCAAATGGCCCACCAATCTGTGACACACGGGGGGGGGGGGGTGGCTGGTAGGCGAAACAAGAAAATATGTATGAGAGCTATTTTGCTATTGTCTACTCTGAAAAATTCATTAAAATCGCAGATGGTCGGTTGCGATAGTACCACGCCGCCAGATGGAGCGAAACATGAATTCGAACGCCACCTCACAGTGAGAAGCATTAATCTCGGCGCCAGCGTGAAGGTGTTAAATAGCTTAAAAAATGTTTTTTTTTTACTTTTAGAGCATGTTAGATAATTACGTATTTATATCTAAAATGCTCTAAAATATAAAAAGCTTTTCTTTTTATTTTTTTTTTTAATTGCATTTTTGGCCCGGCAAGAAAAAACCTAACAACTTTTCTTTACATGAAGGACCCCTGTGGCAGTTGTTTTTGATTGAACCAAGCTATCTATCGCCCTTACCCGAATTTGTTTCCTAGCTACTCATCTAGTTTCAACTGCGACAGCTGAGAGAATGTTTTCCACATTGAAGAGATTGAAATCATAGCTCACGATACCACAGGACGACAAACAGGACTCGCTCTACTAAGCGTTCATCGAAATGTTAAAATTGAAATTAATGCAGTAATTTCCCATTTGAGAGTATAAAGAAAAAGAACTAAATTTAATTTTGTAATTTTTTCTTTCGTTTTTTATAAAAAGACGACCTTAATTATTATTATTTTTTTTTTTTTTTTAAATGTAAACATATGTTTTTTATTACATATGTTTACATTTAAGTTAAGCAACATGCTTTCAAACATAACGTTTTAAATTTCGGAACCTTTATATTGCAGACCCACAGAGCTCATTTGAGTTCACGCTTATTCTCAGTAATTCTTTCGTCTCTGGAGGGTGTGAGCCTATTAAGCCTCGTTTCCACTAATACAAATTGTGCCAACTTGTTCGGCAACATGTTGTGAAATTGTTGGAAGCCGATATGTTAGCTTAAACTTAACAAGTGTTTCCATTTAAATGCTCGCCAACTTGTTGGATTAACTTCTTACAAATGAACGTTTCCACTTAAATGAAAAAAATCCACCCAACAAATTCTGCGAGTTTTTACAGCCGACATCGAACAAGTTGCCAACATGTGTCTGAATTTTCATATAGCATTTCCACTTAGACAGAATGTTGCCAAATGGTTTCAAAACTTGTCGGGTAAGAAAATTTGTATTAGTGGAAATGAGGCTTTAGGTTAAACCCCTCCCATTCATGATCTATATATACGACCTTGGATACAGGTAGATGTAAGCTGTAGTTGTTGACCTTCCCTTCATAAAACCATGCTGATGAGGATTAAGAGCTCCACTATAATCAAAATACAAGAATACAAGGCAATTTAGCAATAGGACGATAGTTGATAGCAAGCTCCCTTTTACCGGACTTAAAGATTGGGACAATAAACGACTCTTTCTATAACTTAGGAAATTTACCAAGCCGCAGTGATATGATATGCATCATAACGGATAGGAAAAGTTTTTGAAATGGACTGCTGAATTATAACAATTTTAACATTCAACTCCTTTGGCATAAACTTTGAAAAAAAAAAAACACTAAAAAGTCGAATTACTCACTTTGTCCTGCAAATAGCTCAGATCAGATACCTAAAATTCGAAATTTTTGTGTGCTTTCGTTTTTTGTGGAATGCATTTTCCACTCCCTAATTCATGTATTTATCGTATTACATGAAAATTTCTAGTTATATTTCCAACCTACATATATACAATCAATTGATTTCAAAGAGCGCGTAATCAGATATGGAGATCATCTAAATCCCACTTTGCCAGTAAATTAAAACAGAATAATTCACACAGAAGAGTACGGCGGTAACCTCTGGTTTTCATCTGAATCATTTGATTATAGTTACGTCGACAGACGGATGGAAAACTGATCGCCTATGGCATAACATTGAGTATACTGCATATGTATGTAGAGTAGAGCAGTTAATGTGAGTAACCTTTAAACCTCTCTGCGGTAATCTCGATGACTACATACATAGAGAACCAATCTTTATCGAAAATTGGTAAGTCCGGTCTTAGTGGGTCTGCTGCAGTTTTATGCAGTTATGATATAATTCGCGCGAAAGGCGTGCCTATCTATAATGCCTAATGGCTATAAACATGCAGCTCTGGTGGAGCAGTAAAATTGGGTCTTCTAACTATTAATTTTCAGTTCACTTTTTATTGCCGCCGCAGCGTAGAAGGAAAACTTGCTCGAACAACAAAAGTGAGACCATTTCTGCTCACAAAAAGTGGCTGTGGGAAAATTCATCAAGGCCGGTGGAATTTGCAATTATATATGTACCTAGATATGTATGTATGTGTGTATGTCTGACTCAGTTCAGACTACGCCCGCCTCTCATACATACAGATGCAGATAGATTTGCAATAGTGAATTTTCTATTTTGTACACTTCTTGGGTTTCTATGTAGCTTACCCGAAGCGAAATGGTTTTGATTACTGATCGACGCAACTTATTCTCTTTGCAAGCACTTAATGCCACGGAGACCTTTATGCGCATGACCGAGTGGATTTGAAGAATTGAACTAAATGTCATAGCAGTGGCGCTGGCTTTCATTTTTATGCCTATACTCTTGGATATTGTAATTCTACTTTGCAGCTACTTATCTGGGCGTCAAATTAATACCAGGGGTAATCATGTGGCGTAGAATTAAATAGCAGCACTTATTCAAATTTGAATTAATAAATTTGAGCATAACACGTCTAGTGAGTTTGAATTAAACTGAGTTGGACTTGGGTGATTTCTGTCAATCATTTATCTTTGAAAATTTACATAGCCTATGCCAATTAAAATATACTTGGTAGTTGGTGGAAATTTTGTTATTTATTTATTTATTTTTATGTGTATTATGTTTATGTTCGTGAGTGATAATTTAAACTGCTTATAGGTACTGCATGCTTAGCAAGATTTAGCCCTATGCGGGACTAGCATTTCATAGAGTTTTGCTATGAAAATTCATAGCGAAATAAGTCAATATGAAATTGACTCAGCTTGCTGCTAAGTCTGCAGCTCGAGAATTTAGTTGAAAAAACTCTTTGTGCAAACGAAAAATCTTTAAAAAAGATATTTCATTGCAAAAAGAGGGCGTTTCATATAAACGTACAGGAACCGTATAATCGTCAGTACGGCTTGGTTCCTGCCTGCCGTATAGGCCAAAGCAAACAGCCAAGCTGACCTCATATACAGGGTGTTTCTCCTTAGGAGGTCCATAGAGCGGGAGGTGATAGTACTCACCTAGACGAACCAAAAATTGTATGGCAGGTGGGGGGCAATATCAACCGTTTAGGAGTTACAGGGTGATTCATAAAAAAAGCTAGGTTTTCACAAAACACCCTGTATCTTAAAAACTACAGGGCGTATGGTCACAGTTAAGGGCTCACTGTATGCAGAACTTCATGGCCTTTCCAACGACAGCCCCGTACCCCTCTCCCCTCAGATGTTATGAAGGTCTAAACTAAAAATTTCGGATTTTCTTTCCTTTTTTTTTACTTTGACCTCTATTATTTTTGCAAAAAGGTCATTAACATAACTTTTTTTTATAAAAACTGTAAACTGTGGAGCCTCCTCTTTAATTTGACCTAGTACACCTTATGTGTTAACTGTAGCCGTTAAACAGTTATTAACTCATAACCTATTTCGGTCACACCGAAATTAGACGATATTTTTTAAAATTACGTAATAAGGGAACAAATTATCGTTGAGGATAGGTTTGAAAATAGGTTTGAGAATAAGTTTAGAGCTAATAACTCTTTAACGGATACAGATAGCACATAGGGTATAATAGGTCAAATTAAAGAGGAGGATCCACAGTTTACAGTTTTTATAAAAACAAGTTATCTTAACGACCTTTTTGCAAAAATAATAGTGGTCAAAGTAAAAAAAAAGGAAAGAAAATCCGAAATTTTTAGTTTAGACCTTCATAACATCTGAGGGGAGAGGGGTACGGGGCTGGTTGAGCTGTCGTTGGAAAGGCCATGAAGTTCTGCATACAGTGAGCCCTTAACTGTGACCATACGCCCTGTAGTTTTTAAGATACAGGGTGTTTTGTAAAAACCTAGCTTTTTTGATGAATCACCCTGTAACTCCTAAACGGTTGATATTGCCCCCCCACCTGCCATACAATTTTTGGTTCGTCTAGGTGAGTACTATCACCTCCCGCTCTATGGACCTCCTAAGGGGCAACACTCTGTATAGACTTAAAATAAATTTTAAGTGTGAATTATATGAGGCGAAATACTGTCTCATATTTTATTGAAATACTTTTCGTCATACTTAAAATCTATGAACATTGATGACAAAGTACCTTTGAGAAGTCGTGACGGATGATAGCTTGTGACCTTGTAATGACAATACCAAAGTTGAATGTACGATGTAAGTCCTGTGTGAATACGTTGAATAACAAAATATGCGCAATTTACTACAATTGTACAGTTGGCTCCAAATCTCTTTTCTTTAATAGACAATTACTCTCGAAACATAAACTGAAATATACTCGTATATTCTGAAAATTGGAAAAATAATCTGACTGAGTTGGGATGAAATATCTTCAAAAAAATTACCCAAAAACTTTCGAAATTCATGCAGGCAAGGAAAACGATTAAAACAAAACAACAAATTTTCACCAGTAATTTGATATAAGATCTGAGTCAGTCGCATCTTTTGAAAAAATCTATTTTACTCACAATAGAAGGAAATTGACGAACTTGACACAGGTCTTAGCTCATTGAATCTACTGGTCCATGGCGGAGTGTCATATCCGAAATAAAATAAAAAGGTAACCAGATTTAGACAACAATATATCATAAAGAGGTCAAGGGTAGTTTTTACTCTATAGAACTCCATGAAAATGGAGCCTTCCGGCAGGGCCAGTTCTACGGGGTGGCACGCGGGGCACTTGCCCCGGGCGCTAGTTTTAAGGAGACGGCAATACGACAGACTTCTGAACCCATAACTAAATGAAAAAAAAAATCTAATTACAAGAATTGGAAAATTTTTTGAGACCATACTTAACGCTTCATCAATCGGGATAAATCCTTTCCACCTGAACGGCAGTTTGCCAGAATTCCTAACCACAGTGTTTTTGTAACCGCCTCAAATTTAGTAGTTTTAGCCGAGAGGATTCATATTGAAAAGCGGTATAAATAAAAAACTAATCTCTAACACAGTGGTTCCCAACCTGGGGGCGATCGCCCCCAAGTGGGCGATTAGGGTTATCAGGGCAATAAATAAGTAGTGGGCGATTTGGGGCCGATGAGTATTCAAAGGGGGAAAAATTCAAATAGCACTGTACAGTAGAAGTTGCCTGGTAGCACGAGTCACTGGCTATTATCAGTCTTCGAATTCACTGCACTCACCCCTCTCCACAGTCCCCACTAGTTTTTGCTCAGCGCGGCTGACTGGTGACTAAGCCCCTAAACAAGCAACCGATTTTGACAAAAGTCCTCTCGCTTCTTACGAGGTGTCTTTATTGATGGCTAAATGTGGTAAGCCTCATACAGTTGGCGAAACTCTTGTTTTACCGGCTACCATGCTAGACGAGGGCTCTAGTAAGAAAATAAGTCAATCGGTTCCTTTGAGCAACAATACTGTTTCCAGCCGAATTGACGAAATCGGACGTTGAATTGAAACTCACCAATTTGTTGAAAAAAAAAAAAAAAAAATTTGCATTGCAGATTGATGAATAAACTGTGAATGATAACAAAGCAATTTTATTAGCTTATGTGAGGTTTATCAATGAACAAAAGGAAATTACCGGGGAAATAGAATTTTGATCACTGATACGAAGGGATCGTCGATTTTAAAAGTGGTGCAAGATTATTTTGAAGAAAAAGAGATTCCCCTAACAAGCGTGAGCGTTTGCGCTACAGACGGTGCTCCTGCCATCTCAGGTCGTCATGCTGGGTTTCTAGCCCACCTTAAGAAAGAAGTGCCAGAGGTCATCACTATTAACTGTGTTATTCATTGTCAACACGTAGCTACAAAAAAATTGAATGGTGTCCTGCATGAAACCCTACAACTGATTATTACTGGTGTCAACAAGATCAAAGCCAATTCCCTCAATAACCGTCTGTTCCAATAAGTTTGCCATGAAGTGGCTTTCCAAAGCAAACTGTTTGCGCCGTGTAAAGAGCTGATTCAGTTTCGATCCTTAAAAAGTGTTCAGTGTCAGATAACGAGACTCTTGAATTCCCAGAAAACAAAGTCATAATTTTTACTGATCAACTTGACCAGTTAAAAATTGACATGGAAACAAGATTTGAATATTTGCCCAAGTTACAAGTTCCGGATTGGATTATTTCACTTCTTTGTACTTAAAAAAATCTGTAAAAAATGTACATTTTAAATTTTTTTCTATTGTATTTAAGAATAACCGAATAAAACTGGTTTGGTTGCTTCTACATACGGTAATAAAATTGATTAAAATAATAAAGCTGCTTTATTATTTACACTTTACTTCAAATTAAAATTGAGCATACAATGAAAATGAAAAGAGGGCGATAGGTGTTAGTCGACTTCCAGAATGCGGAAATGGGCCACAAAAGGTTGGGAATCATAATTAAATTTTTAATTTGTTATCGTTGTGTGAATAATACCGGAGATAGACTTGTAATTTATATACTGAGAAGCAGCTCGGTATACGCTCGGTTTACACTCAGTATGTAGTACATTGGACCTCAATATTGAAATTGCGAAAAACGTACGCGGTATACGAGTTTATTGCAATTTGACCCTAGTTATAAACCATAATAAAATTCATAGTATCGTAAACCGCAAGCGTGTCTCTGAAATTGTATATTGCAGTTGACATAATTGCATTATCAATATTGAAACTGCAAGTCTGCCTCTGGTATAAAATAAACTGTATTTGTAATGATACGATATTTTACTTTCATTTTATTTTAAAACAGTTTGAGATTCAAACGACATTTAAGATCTGTAAAGGATCAAATTCTTTTTTTGTTTCAAAATAAAATTGTTTTTAACAATTCTGGTTCTAGTTTCAGGGTATGCATAGGTCATCTATCATATACATATGATGTCTAGTATACCCTGGAATTGTAATAAAATTTTCCCCAAATAAAGATCGTTTTAGAGAGGCGGTAACTAACGTCTTTGCCCCCCTTCAAAACTTGCCTTGATCCGTCACTGCCTTCCAGGATAAATAATTTTAAAATTACAGAAAGAACTCCGGGGTGAATTGGCTATATTTCTATCCTAGATGAAATCATAAGGTAGGATATACTCAGAATTTGGCAATCCGATTGTAATGCATGGAAATAATGCTGGTAGAACAAAATTTGTTCGACAGCCAAGCATAATAGTAAAAGTTATTTTGTATATCCGTCTATCCATCTGTCCGTCTGCCTGTCTGTCCGTAAATCCTCACGATAACTCGAGAACGGGTTCATTTAGAGTGCTGAAATTATGTACAAGGGCTTTTTTAAAAAAAACAGTAAACTTAAGTTCGAAAACTGGACCAATCGGGCAACTCCTTTGTAGGGTTAACAATATGCAAAATTTTCGTTTTTCACTATATATAAAAGCTGAAATTTGATATGGTAACAAGAATTTCAAAAATGGACCAAAGCAAGCAATCGCCTCCTGGTGTTGCCATATAAAACTTTTGGTTTTCACTATATATTTGGAAACTGCCTGAGAACCCGCCGACGTAGAAAAATAAAATTTTGTACATACATAAGTTGGTTCCGGTCCTATGAGTTGCATGGATGCTTCCATTTTGGCCAGTACGTCGGAGTTATCATTCCCATCAATTCCTGAGTATCCTGACACTGAAATGTTAGATGATTCTTTGTGCCAAATGTTGCTAATACTTGAATGCATTCCAAATAGGGATGTTACGAATGTCATATTTTTCACATTCGCGAAAGCGAATGCAAATTTTTGAGATACGAATGTGCGAATGCGAATGCGATTGTTTGGGAATAACATTAATCAAAAAACTTTAATCAACTTATGTCATGATTTTTATTACTTACTTATAATAGGAATATGAAAAAATATTACAACAGTAAACCAGTGTTATACTTATACAGTAATTATACCTAATAGTCAAAGTTCAAAAGAGGCATATTCTATTTCAGAAAAAAAAAAAATTTTGTCGCCTTTTCACCCATGAGGCGATTTCAAAAGGGCTCGTATATAAGGCCGACTGCACTGAACAATTGCTTACTCGGAACGCTGGCCGGTAGAGCGCTAAGATATTTACGGGCCAGATTTGTCAATTTTTCGTATTTTAATTTAGTTTTAGAGGGGCTCGTTTTTCTTTAAGATAAACCTTCAATTGAGCTTTAAATTTACATTTTTTAGTGCCTCCAGATTCTACATCCGAACCTTGGTTTTCGCTTGAGGAATCTAGAATTCCTGCCAGGTTGCTTATAAGACTTTTAGCAGAACTTGTTGAAGGCTCATACTTGTTGCTTATTCTTGTTATACTACTCAACCTTTTAGTGCCTGAATCTAAACACCGATTACTATCACCATCCCGGTTACACAGACTTAGAGCCACTTCAACAATATCAGAGTGGAATTTATCTATCACAATATCACTGAAAAATTTATGCTTGCTTCATGGGTCCAGAAAAATGGAAATTATGAACAAAGAATCATTCTCCAGGTTGCCAAACTTCTTGTTTATTTCGGTTTTGATAACTTGTATAAAGCTGATAATAATGTTATCAACGGTGTCGCCTTCTGTAGATAGCTTTGTGTCATCGAGACCTTTTTTCAATGTGTAAGTAATCGGAATCACGGTCGAAATTGAAGCGTGTGAGCTGCTCAAGTTATGTGTAGCTTCTTCAAATGGCTTAAGAACTGTTACGCAGTTCTCCATAGCTTTTCATTCTTCGGGTGATATGTTGAATATGTTATTGTCGTTACCGTACAGGTAGAAGGCAAACACCTTTCGAACATATAAAACGTTCTATTCTTTCTCGTCTCCTATAGAGGAATTCAATCTGGATTTAGTCGCTGTTGGATTTTGGCTAATCTACCTTGAGCGATAGTCGAATGATAAAAATGAGTGGCGATCCTCTTAAATTTCTGAATCATATTCACTAGAAACGTTTCTCCATTCTTAATATTTGTTTGTAGCTTATAAGAAGTACAGTCTATTTAGTTAAAATCGGCAAATGTCATAGCACGCTTCATATTTGAGCCCTCATCTCTCACCATGCAGTGTACTTGCTCCTTAGTTATATTCCATTCACTCAGCAATGATTCAAATTTGTTTGAAATAGCATCGCCAGTGTGTCTGCCTTCGACTTTTTCGCACTTTAAAACAACGTTTAAGCGGTTGAAGTGTCCGCTATGCCGTTACAGGTTAGGCTGAGAAGTGATACATTCCCACTTCGCTCTGACCATATATCAGTCATGAATGATATATATTTGAAATCTGCTAAGAGAACTTTGATTTTTTTCAGCAACTTTGCCGTACAAAACGTCACAGTAAAAAAAATACGACTTTTCACAGTATATTGGGGCGCAACTAACTGTATCAGCCATCGAAATCCTACGCCTACAGCGAAGTTAAATGGAAAGTCTTGTAATGCTATCATTTCACTTACTCGGCAGTCGATTTTTTGAGATAATGGATGTTTGGTGTCCCATTGTTTCTTTTTCATTAGTGTTACTTCAATAGGTAGATAGTTGAGTTTCTTGCGGTTTATCCAGTTTTGAAGCTTGGGCCTCCGATTCAATATGATAAGCATTTCGTATTCTTTGAAATGAACGGTTTTCAAATTCAATTGTGGAATAACTTTTCTAACAAACATTGCATTTCACGTAGCTCGATCGATAGGCGTAAAAATCGCCATATTTCACTTTTCTTTCCCGGTGCCATGGGAAAAACTGTCAAAATAGCTCAACACAATTTTAAACTCACAAACTACTTGTTTATTTACATAATGATTAGTTACAACTATTGAATTAATAACTAATAAGGAAGCGGAGTACCGTGCGAATATAGTGTACGTGTTTAAGCAATTCAATGACAGTATGATCTTGATCAGTGAGGGGCGGGGGGGGGGTGCCAAGAGGCCCTAGTGCCTATTGTGCGTCAGTCCAAGATTTCTGACGCTGTAATTGCTGCCTAAATTGTGTCAGTCATACAAAGGCAACGCCAACAAATATTATCTGAAAATAAGGGGGACCTAAAAGTTTGTTTATTTTACATAGCAATTTGGATTATAAAAAATCCCCCCCCCCCCCCCCTTCAAAATGTCATGATGAAACGAATACAAACAGAGCACACTAATATATTTCGCCGAGTGGCTTAGGTTTTCACCCGATATGCCGTTTCCTTATTAGTTATTTATTCAATGCGCTTACAACTGAGAACTGACTGACAACTAAAACAAAACAAGCTAATCTAACCAAGCAGAGCAGCGAGAAAGAAGGGCTTTCTATTGGTCGAGTGAAACACGTGATGCCTACTTGCGCCTTCTATGCATGCGAAGATCGAAGAACCGCGCGGCCGCCGGGTGAGACACGATACGACCTGTACACATTGGCTTTCGCAAAAAAATCTGATCGCTTGATGCGAATGCGATTGTCGATGCGAATGTTTAAAATGATGCGAATCATTCGCATAAGCGAATGCGAATGCAAATATTGGTAACATCCCTAATTCCTACATTAACTTCGTTTTATAGCCTCATTTGATGAGATCGCTTTCAATTCCGCTTGACTATCTGTATAGATATATATTTTCTACCTCTAGAATATCGAAGCGTATTTTCCTATGGTTCTTGGCTTTACACCATATCTTCCTGCTCTTACTACTTTCTCTATTTTAGAGCCATCAGATTACCAGATTAGGGCTTCATTTTCTAGATTTGTATCTATTTCTTCCCAATTTGGTATCTTTATTCTGAGAGGCAGACAGACGTTGTGTTTAACGACCATCCTGTCTGATCTCATGTCTAGTATTGAATTTTCTTCTATGCGTTCTGTTATAGTGTGTAAGCATTTGGAGTTAACTTATTATAAGACAACTCTTACTAATAAGACCAACTCTTATAACAACTGTTATAAGATCACTATTGCGTCCATCTGATTGAAGCCCAAAATACATTCACGGCCTCAGGCCACGGGCCGCAAGCCACTTGAGGCTTGTGGCCGACTGCTGAAGCCAAGTAGTTACATTCACGGCCACTGTCCACAAGACGCCATTCTTCTGATTATGCATAAATGCAGGTATTTTCATGTAATTAATAATTTTTTCTTCCATTTTATTTTTTTTGCAGAATTATTACAATACAATATGAATTAAATCATACACGTAAACAACTTTTCTGAATGATAAATAAAATTCCGATTAATTACAAATCCCCCGCCATATTGAATAACCTACCATTCTTATACTTCAATGTTGGTAGTACCGGGGACAAGAGCCACAAAATTTAAGATTTGCTCAAACTTGGCCACGGCCACAGCGTGGCTTGAGGCCTGTGGCCGCGAATGTAACTTTGACAATACATTTACATTGATTCAGAGGCGTGCATCCAGTGGCTTGTGGCTTGTGGTCGTGAATGTATTTTGGGCCTGAATATTATTAAAATTTAATAATACAGTCATGTAAGTAATTTCCTCCGAATAAGTCAATAGTTGTTTTTATAAGTAGATAGAGTAGTCCCATATTTTTGATAATAAATTTTTTTTAGTGCCTTTTAGGGCAGTATTCACGAAAGAGATCAATTTTTGGTTACTTTTCACGAAATGTGTAAAGTACCTGCGGCAAATAAAGCCTGGAGGGTATTAAGGCCCACATTTAAAATTCCCATTAAAATGAATCGCATCAACCTCATACTTTTTACGCACATGCATTAAGTCGACACAAACGCCGTCGACGGGGCTTCTGGCAACTCGCGCCACCATCTGGCCAGTAGCGAACGGTACATCACCGAGAGGAGTGTGGCTGCTTGGAATTATAATTTTCTCCTAGACAAAATCATAATTACTATTTCCATATGTAGTAACTTGTTTAGTTTGAACGTTAGATAATGTAGTTTATGATTTCGGTGTTTATTATTGCCCACCATTGCGTTTATTTGATTAATGAGTAATTTTGTAAAATCTTGTCATAGGTATAATAAGGCCAACTAGGGTAGACCGTGGGCCTTATCACCCTACCTAACCTAAATTCTCAATAAAACTAGTGTTACTATATAGGATTATAATTGTGACATAATTTTTGTTATAAAGAATGCATACTCCTTGGATTTAGTCTCTTTTACGTTAGGAAATTTATAACTAAAGCTGTTGGGGTGTTATTATCCCCCTGGGGGTAAAAAGGCCCATTTTTATTTTTATTCGAAATTAATAAAAATAACTGAATTTTGTTGATTTTCTTAGTGTTAGGAAATTTAAAGGGAATCATTCCTCCGATTAAGATTTTGAAAAAGGCAATTTTTGATTTGGACCTTATTATACTGTAGTAGTTTAATAAGGCCCTTGGAAAAGGTTTTATAAAACTGAACTTTTCTATTTTTTTTTTTTTTTTTTTTTTTTACTAAAACTAAAACTTGTTTTAGTAGTTCTATATCACCAAATACTTGATTTATTGCATTTTCAAATTAGGTGGACCTTATTTGCCGCAGGTACCTTAACTGAACATATTTCGAAATTCATTGCTCTGCTCGTTCACCAGAACTAGCTTATCTATATTTTTTGATCTGATTATTATGAACAGAAATGTTTGTGCCTAATAAAGCTTTATTAAACTTTAATTAATTTTTCTTTCGAAATTCAAGCATTGACCGCCTAAACATTAATTAATGTGATGAGAAATTTGAATTGTGTTAGGTATACCTATACCTGGGTTTTCCAATAAGAGGTGTTATTTTAATTAGCCCGCTATTTCCGTAGATGTCACTTTTGGAGCTGTCATTTTTTGACATTTGACAAGTAGAAACTACGCGATTAATAAAAATGGAACGATACACGATTCAACAACGCATTGAAATTATTAAAATTCACTATAAAAATGGTGAAAATGTGGCAGAGACGGTTCGTAAAACTCGAACATTTTTGGGTCGTCGTGAAGCACCTTGTCGGACCGCAATACAGAAATTGGTAGAAAAATTCGAGCTGTCGGGACAAGTTAGTGATGTGAAGAATAAAACCCGTGCACGTCGCTCAAGAACAGCCGAGAATATTGCTGCTGTAGCCGAAAGTGTTGAAGAAAATCCAGGTTTGTCCATTCCTCGTCGTTCTTTGGAATTAGGCATTCCACAAACGTCATTACACCGTATTTTGCATAAAGATTTGGGTCTTAAGGCTTATAAAGTTCAGTTAACACAAGAACTCAAGCCGGCCGATCATCAACAACGTCAAGTCTTTGCTGATTGGGTCCTTGAAATGCATGAAAATGATCCGGGATTCCATCGAAAACTCATCTTGAGTGATGAGGCCCATTTCCACCTCGATGGCTTCGTCAACAAGCAAAATTGTCGCATCTGGGGCTCGGAAAACCCAAGAGTTATTGTTGAAAAGCTCTCTATCCTCAACGTGTGACTGTTTGGTACGGTTTATGGTCCCGCGGGGTCATTGGACCTTACTTTTTCGAAAATGAGGCTGGAGCAACAGTTACGGTGAATGGATTGCGCTATCGACAGATGATTAATGATTTTTTATGGCCGAAATTGGATGGTATTGATCTGGACAACGTTTACTTTCAACAAGACGGCGCTACGTGCCATACAAGCAACGAAACCATTGATCTTTTACGGGAAAAGCTTCCGGACCGTGTTATCTCTCGAAGAGTTGATCACAATTGGCCCCCGAGATCTTGTGACTTAACACCTTGCGACTTCTTCTTTTGCGGCCACGTGAAAGAGAAGGTCTACGCGAACAGCCCAGCGTCGATTCAAGACCTCAAAGATGGAATTCGTGAGGCTATCGAGGACATAGGGCAGCCAGTTTGCGATTTGGTTATGGAAAATTTCATGAAAAGGATATGGTCCTGTAGGCGTGGTCGTGGTGGTCATTTGGCCGATGTTATTTTTTATTATTAACGGCATACCTTCCTCCTTATAATGAAATAAAGATCCGATCATTTATCTCAAAAAATGGAATTTTTCTTTGAATATCAAAATAACACCTCTTATTGGAAAACCCTTTATTTAATGACTGCCATTTAAGAGTAATTATTCATGATAATTGACACAATAGTAGGTTGTTTGTTTTTAAATAGAATATAAAATATATTTTTATTTTTTAAAGAATACTAACGCATTCATTAGGTTATTAGAAAATGAAATGGCAGCTAGAGTTATAGCCCATCCTGTACAAACAAATTTATGTATACGCATGAAACATTGAGACAATCCCTCCGATATAAACTATTTGGGAGGAAGTATCCTAGAGGTATATACAAATCATCAGATTTGCTTCTCCCACTATCGATTTAAATTATTAGGATCCAGGATCCTATGCAGTCTATCTTGACTCGTGCATTAGATGAACGAGAAGGTATAATCCTTCTTATTTGGCAATTACGACAGAGTTGTTCTACTGTATGAAATATACTATTGTTACGATATGATTATCTTTGTAAGAAACTATTTATTTCCAATTTATTTATTAATATAAGATCGCACAAATCCCGACTCTAACTGTAGATTGTGAGAGTTTTTTGTTTATAAAATCCCGCATTAGAGTTCGACTACTTCATACAGTACGAATTTCCACAAGTTTGAGGTTTTCATATATTTTATAAGTATTTTCTTGATATACACTAATGGAAAAATTTATTAAATCCCAACTTAAAGAACAAATTTTAGATGCATTTTCATCTCACTTATTTGACAGTCAGCAAACAGTTTAGGCAGGTAGGTTATAACAAGAGTGTAGGTGAACAGGTATGGGCGAACACAAAGGACAAGCAGTTATAAATAGCCCAAACTGACATGGAATGACCACAGTTATGGAATATACAAATATATGTACATAATTATGCCATAGAAATGGATCTATCAAAGACATATCACACACAGTCATTGCAATCAAACAAGGACTAAGGAAAGGTAAGAAGGAATATTTCATTTTTCCAACACCCGAAAAGCGGGAACGCTAGACTGATTTTAATTTGACCTTTACATCGGAGGACTGCAATTAAAATTTAAAAAAAAAGGTTAATTTTCAGGTTGATAATTAGAAAAATTTAATTTACAAATAATTATCACACCACACCCCTCATTTTATAGTTAAATATTTAATCAAGGAGCTTTTGCTAATTTACATGAAACAAAAAATATAGAAGGACGCTCGAAAATGGGAAGTTTTCCTTTTTTTAAGGGTTTGCCCCATCAGGCCTCACCAGATCATGTTTCTAGACACCCTAATATCAAAGGCCGACTGGCAACATTATTAGTTAATAATATTTAACATATTTAATTGCGTCTAGGTAATCCATTTTGAGGGGGAAAATATTAATTAATTTACTCTCAATAATAAATTTAGAAAATGTTGTTCCTTTCATTATGCCAAAGATAGATTGAATAAGACTTTGTACTATCGCTCAAATAGAAAGATTATTTCTATGCAAAAACTATAATTTGATGGAGTCTAACCTGTCAGAAAATAAGAAGATAAAATGCCATTTTTGATACGAAAAACAAAGTAAAGTACGCTTAACTAATTTTTATTTGTTTTATTTTCAAATTCATGGAATACACAATAAAATGTTATATTTAATTACACTCTCACATTATTAAAATAGCTGTCATTAATGGCTATAAAAAAAAAAAAAAACAATTTATGATTTTCCTTAGAATTAAAGCTAAAAAACGTCCAACGAATATAATCTACCCACATGATATGATAAAAGAAATAGAAAAAGCTAAGTGAAGGAAAGTACCCTACATTGAAGGAATGTTAGAAAAAGTAAAAGGGATACTTCAGGAGTGTGATGTTCAACCAGTGTTCTTTAATAAGAGAAACATGACATATCTCCTTTTAAATAATAAAATAGAACCCAAACTAGAAACCGTAGAGCGTAGTGGGGTATTTCATATCGGCTGTGATGACTGTTCAGGGTATATAGTATAGGGAAAACTAAAAGAAAAATCAAAATCAGATATTCAGAACATATTTCTGCAGTTAAAAATAACAGAGCACTATCAAGTTTATCAAAACATTTAAAAAACATTAATCATAGGATAGGACGAATATCAAATAACATAAAATTATTACAACTACAAAATGGAGGAATTATTTTGGATAAGTATGAACAATTTAAAATAAAATAAAATATATTAGTAAAAACTTTTTAAATAAATAACTTTCATAAAAAAATTGCACTGAAATGTAAAAACAATTGTGATTATAGTTATGCATGGCCAAACTTTTAAGATTTAATCTAAGTTGTAGCAAGAAAATATTATTTTTTACTTTTTAGTGCTATTTATTCACGAAAGTTATTTATTTAAAAAAAAAAGTTTTTTTTAATATATTTTATTTACTACTTTTTAGTCAAAAATTCTATACACTCTCTCAACTCTTGACTATCGAATCCCGACTTTCGCCTCTCGAATCTCGGCTCTCAACTCTTAAATTCCGGAACTCAAATCCTAACTCCCGTAACTCGACTCTTGAAACTCAACTCTCGAATATCTACTCATATCACACACGGCCAAAATTGGACAACCCCAAGAGTGGTAGTTACCACCCCACTCCAAAACCCCTCAACGCGTTAGAAAATTTTACCCCGTCATGGGGAGCTTATTCATTCAATCTAAATCATAAAAGCCCATATAAATCCATCCACATTTACTACCCTAAAACTCTTTCGTCAGGAACGGCACTCTCAGGCGCTCAGGCGCTCATGCAGAAAGTTATTTAGTCAGGAGCTAATGAGTTAATAAAAGTTATTTATGAAGCAATATCATTTAACAAACACATTTTCAATGATCAATTAGATGAGTATTTGAACAGTCCGTTACTAGACCCGCTAACATACCAGAATAAAAATAAAAACTTGTAATCCCTGATCGGCTAGGTAGTTAGCAGCGTGATGATATCTCAGCAGGGCGAAACGTGAATAAATAAAGAAATATATTTTTGAAATTACTGAAGTGTTTTTATTTAAAAAATAAAACAAAAAATCTTTTTAATGAATTTTAATATTCTCCTGGTTCACTTATAAAGGGAGCATTATGTCATGGATATTTAGTATCAAAAAGTCTACCCTTGCTATGTGGGGTACCACAAGGATCTATTTTAGGTCCACTACTCTTTAGTTTATATATCAACGACTTTCCGATTGTTATGCAAGATACGAGCATCCACCTATACGCAGATAACGTACAACTGTACATAAGTCGGCCTATTGGACTTATTGAGGACTGCATAGCTCGTTTAAACGACAATCTAGATAAAATCCATTCATAGGCCTTAAACAACAGACTGCTATTGAATCCCGAAAAATCTCAATGCATCACTTTCTATAACAATAATGAAGTTTTATCGGATGTCCCTCCCGTGATCTTGAATGGGTACTCGTTACCTATTTCAAACAAAGTAACCAGCATAGGAATTGTATTAAGTCAGCATATGAAGTGCCGCGATTATATCAGTTTTACTCACAGCAAGATTTATGCAGGATTGTGGCGACTAAAGTCCTAGATACAATTAACGCCGCGCGTTTTTTTTTTTTTTTGCGGCCCGCTTTGTGGCATTTATAATACAATAAAAGCCACGCGTTTTTTTGCACTTGGCAGTTCGAACTATCTGAGATGTGTTGATATTTCTGTGAAACATGGAGCAAACATAAAAAGAAACAACTCGCTACAAAGTTAAAAGTTTGATCAATCTTTGCAACGCCCCAAAGTGGCGCGGCTTACATTGACTCTAACTATATATGAAAACCATTGATTCAAACTCATTTTGCGGTGCTCATTGTATCTAGGGCTTATGGCTTTCGGCAAACATCTTATCGATACGCATGCGATCTAAGCTTATAAAGGCGCCTATTTTACCTCATTTGTGCTCGCAAGCATACGATTTATATTTGGGTTGAGGCGATTTGGCCGTGTTTCGGGCTTCAGGACTAACCTGTTGGGCTGCTTTCTTTCCAGCTACCTAAAGTAAAGGTCCTTAGGTTTCCTATATGTCCTATTACAGACTAATAAGCCCCGATATTTTAGAGAATTATATCAATTCACCGCATCCCAAAGAACTCGGAATCTAATAATGCCTCGCTTTAATAGATCGGTAATGCAGTGTTCTTATCGTATTCAAATAAACCATTTATGGAATGCTCTCACTCATGGAGCTCAGACTGCGGGCAGTATCAGGGATTTCAGAAAGCTCATTAAGCAACACACGAATTAACTATTTCATTTGATTTTTTAATTAATTTTCATGTTTCCCCAAATTTGAGGCTACAGAACAATTCAATACTATTAGTTAAAAAAAATTCAAATCATAGAATATTTTCTCATCTTTATTTTTTATCTTCTCTCTTTTTAGTTTTGGATTCAGTTTAAATAAATTTATCAATGTTAGAACACTCTTTGGGTCCATCTAGTTAATTGTATTCTAAAATATCATACAATCTTGTGTATACAATTCCGAAAAACATATTTTTTTATATTATTTTTATATATAGTAAACTATAAAAAAAACTGATTACATTATATTAAATCATGATTTTCATGTCTACTCCAACTGGGCTGAAATGATACTCACGCTAGTGATTAAATATGGAAATAATTTATATGAGAAACATTTTTCAGTTCAGCGGTATTTATATGGAAAATGCAGGTTGGTAAGAGGGGTGCTGCTAACGATAACTAGTGTGCTTCACTTAGTCCTACAGTGGGCATGCGCGTAGCGAGGTAGGGGCACGGTTTGGCAATGCCCCCCCAGAGAGGCCCGTGTAGGCTCTGTGCCCCCCCCCCCCCCCCTCACAGAAATACGAAGCAATTATTACTAATAATTTGCAATTTTTTCTTTCATTCATTCTTCTTTCATGTAGTAAAATATGCATACAAGCATAATTGATTTTATTCAATTATTTGCAAAATTTTGAATAACTTAAAAATCCTTTCAAATTATTCATAATAATGAATTTTTCGTATATCTACTCTACCTCAATTTTTTAAGAAAAAGACAAATGTCGTTTTGGCCAATGTGTTGAAAGGAGATTTTAAATGTCTATCAGTCAAATAAAATTCTCATTTTTCCCAAGCCCATCAGAGAATGAGTTACAGTAGCGTTGGGAGATTGTTCCGGGTAAAATTCTCTCGAAAATGGGAATTAATGGCGACTTTTCCCACAAATTATTATATTATGCGAATTGCGAACATTTTTATCCTAGGTACTAAAAGCATAAGAAATAGACTAAAAGGAATAGTTCAGTTCACGTAACTTTCGAAAACTAAGTAATTTTTTTTTTTTATATAGGAGAGATATCTATAAAAGTACATTAGCAACTAGGCGCAAAATAATCAGTGCTACTACATATTAATTTACTGATTTTCAATATCTTAATGGGAGAAATTGCCAGAATATGGAATTCCCAGGATCTCCCAATACTGATAACACCCACCCTCTTTAGAGCAAGGCGTGTAAACAGAAGCACGTTCTGTTCAAATAACATAGGATTATACAGCAACAACTTTGGAACAAACTTTGGTGACCTCTTTCAATATCTCAGAAAAAAGTGCTTTCACAAAAGCACGGTATTACATAAGAGTAAATCTGAAAATTCCGCCACTTGTCATTATCATTTATTTATGAAAATTAATCAATTTTCCGCTCTTTTTCGTTGCATGTAAATCTGGGATATCACATTTTTTGTCTTTATTCGTCAAACCAGAAGGCAACATCATAAAAACTGGAAATTAAAAGGCCTTAACGGGCCGGCTACAGCCTTAGAATATATAGCAAACAGGAATGGTTGAATCGTGTAAAATTCGTATACATGGGCGTAATTTGTCAAGAGCAGGAGATTATACATAAGAGTAATTCAGATGCTGCAGGAAAGATTTGTCAAAGCTGGGTGCAAAATTGTCAAATGTGATTTTGTTTTGTGAGCAGATTTAGTCAACTTAAAATTCTTTTGCGAAATTTAACTCAAGTACCGAATCAATTCTTCTCAAAACTATTTACCTTTGAACTTTATTTAGTGCAAAGTTTTATAGTGCCACTAGTGCCTGTTAAAATCTTCGTATCAATTAAAAAAAAAACAGAAATGATGTGTTCGGTCAGTGCTTGCAAATATAAATTGGATTATAAACTAGGGAAATCCTGTTTGAGGCAACTGCACTATCTAAATTATCTTTTTTGTTAATAAAAGCAGAGATTTATATAAATAATTATGTGAATTATTTCAAAATAAAGTAGAAAAAGAACATTTTTTATCACAGATGCTCCGCACAAAACCTTTGTTTACTTTTTGCAAATTGACAATTTGCTTAGAATAGGGATGGCGGGTAAATACATGTAAAAATGGACTACCAACACAACCAGAAATTCATTACGCAAAATCTGGCTCTTAGATATGACAAAATTTTACCAGCAATTTTAATGTGAAATATGTATGTATTTGGAGACGGTGTAAAATTTTATTTTGCCAGAACTCGATTGTAGACTTAACCGATATTATAATATAATAATTCAAAATTTATCTGATGACATGCATCTGGGCACAAGTGTAGCAGAATGATCGTGATTAATATGTGTAGGTTGGCCCATAACACAGAGATAACAAGCTATGGCCGATTCGAAAGGAATTTTTTGTGTTGCTACGTCATGAGCTGTCAATGTCATTTCCAGCGAATTTGTTTTGAGTTTTTCGTATTTTATTGACTGAAAAACGTTTTGAATATATTATAATATTTATCTAACCATTAGTTTCTTCGTTTAATTCACTTCGGGAAAAGTAATTAATTATGTGCTAGTGCGAAAGCAAAGAAATTTCCAAATAGAAATTTTTAGATTGAAACTGAGACGAACAAATTTGTGACAATTGTTGCCAAAGCAGGCAAGCAACCAATTGACAGCTAATTCGGCCATAACTTGTTAATCTTTGTATCATCGGTTGGCCCGTAAAATAAGTTCATTAATGGATGGATATATATGAATTTTATGCGATCCTTTTTTTTTTTCTGAATATAAATCATTCTATTTCTATAGTACAGTAACTATAATTTGCATAACCTTTAAATTTTTCCGCAAATTGGTACGTAGAAAAATAACGTAGAATTATACAAAAGTGTATTTTTAATGTAACGGAATATCTTTATAAGCCATTTGATCCCACAAGAAGAAAGAAGTCAATCCATTGTATGCAGACATTTTAAGATTACCTGAGGATAATCAGCGTGGCTCCTTTATCTATAGAACATTTTAACATTGTCCGACAATTGGTGATTTTACCCTACTTAAACTTATATATCTTATGAGAGTTTTAGATATTGCTCAAATTTTGTTTTGCTCGAAATCAAATTTAGATAATTAAGAAAATAATTGCTTAAAAAAAAAGCAAAATGAAAATTTACGAGTGGTCATTAAAATTTGCTCTCTACAAAGTTTGAGTATCATTGGTACTAATTTTTTTCAACATTCAATTCCCATCATTGTACTGAAAAGTTCTACAGACTATGAAATCCTATGAAATTGGTTACAATAATTTTTACTGTCCGACGAACCGTTTTAGAAATATATGCGAAAAACTGCTTCAAAAATCAAATTTGCACTGATACATACGAGCATTCATCTAGGGTATCATAAGAATTGGTCTTAGACCAATTCCAGCTTTATTGAAGAAATAATTTTCTAATTTCAGCGCTATTATTGGGATACATTCACAATTTATTAGAACCATGAATTTGAAATAACTTTTTTTTTAGAAAACCATATAATTATATGTTTGTAAATTATTCTTATTTTATTCTTGTTTTTAGGAAATATTCTTATTGTTCTTTAATTTAAGCATACATTGGTTGAAAAAAACAACGGTAATAAATGAAATAGTTTGCTTCATATAAGGAAACTTGGATTTAACACTGATTGACGTTTTAGAAAGTTATACACATTTTTGAAAAACAATACTTGCTTGAAGAATTTTCTTCTTCAATATTGTGTCAGTCTGCCCCCTACTGCCACCCCCACAAGAAAACGCTGGCTACGCCAATGAGCAATATGCTACTCGATCTGAGAGACCACGTTAAAAATAACCAATTAATTATGTATTAAAATTATGACTGACAAAACTTATTTCAATTTACAATTGACAGGGATGTAGTATTTTGTATACTCTCAATTTAAAGAGAAAAAAGATTTTCAGTAAAATTTTAAACATTAAATTAAGTTTAAATCAAGCAAAAATGTCTATACGTGATTACAAAAAGTTATATAATATTCGAATAGGATCTCATGTTGCAAAGCAAATTAGATCAGCATACAAATTTATGAATGTAAATATTAAATTTCGTGCCAGCATACATACACATATACATATATTTTTCCCCATGTATAGATATAAGCAAGAAATTTGCGGTTTACTAATTACCACAAATCGGATTGGAAATTAAATCGCATTAACTTCAGGGCATGCAATAAATGGTTAGTTGAACAAAATGAATTGTCTGCAGACGAATAAAATTATGTCAACGATGATATAAGCATTTTGTAAAATACCCCACGTGTACGAGTGGAAAATTTGTACATTTATGTTGTTTACACGAGTAGAAATAATAAGCATATAAATGGAACCAATTTAGGTATATTGATATAAAATCGAAAAATTGTGCATTTAAGAGCAATTAATTGATGCGATTACCTCATTGGGTACAAGTGAACGACAATCAACATTCAATTGGATATTAATCTCGTATAGATGGCGCTGCTAGTACTTTAGAAATATCATTAAAGCATAGGCAGAACTTACATATGTATGTATACTATAAATACATTGTTGTGTCAAGACTCTTTTCCCTTGACTTGTATGCTTGTACCGTGACTTTGTTGTGGGAGCAAACAGTACTTGTACTGATACTCCAGTTTTTTTGGATTGTTATGTTCTTGGCAGCCTCAACAAGAAAAAAGGAAAGGCTTGTTTCTTCCAAAATTACTCAACGCAACTGGCTTTATTCCATCAATTCACCTTTTTTTATAACAAAAACCTTTTACCTGCGATCTTATTCTAGCTTAGCAGAATCTATTAAAAAGCTTAGCATGCAATTTTTTCCTTCCTGGGAAATAAATTTTTCACGAATTTACTAGCTAGAAGTGAAGAATTTTTACCTTGAAGGTGTTGAATGGCTAGACGTAATGTGAGCTGCTCAAGCATTGCAACTGGTCGGAAATGTTTGTGTTGCATTTATTCGGCTTGTTTGCAATAAAAAAATTCCAAGGAAATGAACGTCGTGAGAAAGTGAAATTGTTTTGCATATTTATTTTGCTTATGAAATATCTGGATCATGAAAGAATGCCCAGATGTTAACATACATTATATAAGATGTATAAGATATTAGATTTCCGGCAGGATTAACACCCCTTTTTGGAAGAATACAGAGAATTATGATTTTTTTTTGCAACCTATCTTACTTATATTAGCAGTCAACTTCACACAATTTAGGTGTAAAAATTGGGGGTACTTTAAAGACGTTATATAGCATTTATAACAATTTTGGAACTGTAATTAATATTTAGCTTTTGGTCTTTAAAACTAATGTTAAATAAATAAAAAAAAATATGCTTAATTTTCTTATTCACAAACAAAAAACTGAGAAAATAAAACTTCACGATACGAAAATAGTCAGCCGCGAATTCAGGAATCGCATCCCTTGCATATTTTGAAGTGGATAAATATTTTGTATGATTATGAAAATCGTTCACAGGAACCAGATTCAGCAAATTATCCAGTAAAGAGGGGTACCTGTATCATACAAGTATGAGTACATAATACTTTTTTTTTTAGTGCTAATCGGTCGTTTAATAAAAGTTTTCCAATTTTCAAATGGCGGATTTAATGAGCAAGCTTTACTAAATTTATTATTCCGTTTTATTCAGAAATCTGATTAGGTATACTATAATAAATACTTCAGTACCATTAGAATCTTTGGCTTTAACTTCAAATGCCAGAAATACAAACTTTAAGCCAATTAACTTTTTCATTGTCATATAACCACAAATAAGTAACTATACAGATGAAGAACGCATATCAGAAGAATGAAAATCTTATCAACATTTCTGGTAACCAAGTTAGACGAAAATTTTAGCTAAGAAATGTTGTTATTAACAGAAAATGTTCCTAATGTTCAAACACACACCCAAATTTCTGTCTTCTGTTTTTACCAGAGTGATGCAATGCCTCGCTCCAATATAAAATCAACGATGCCTCGACCTAATGTAGGGAAGCCCTCAATTTTTTCTTAGAAATTTACTGGAAACTTTTTCTTATAATTTACACGAATTTGTGGAGGCCGACAACAATTTTACACCACCGCTGAAACAGAATACAACGGCAAGTTTAGGTTTTCTTTATTTTTTTTTTTAATGGATAATCTACATAGATTACATGATCTTAAAAGTACAAAGTGCAATAGTGTAATAACGGGAAGATTTTTAAAATACAAATAGACTAAATTAACCAAACTTACAATAAGAAAAAGGGAAGCTAATCAATAATAAAAGATAAAAATGAATACCGGGAAAAAACGCATATATATGTCGTAGATATTTAATGTAACTCAGCACTTCACGAAAAGTCTAGACACTTCATGAAGAGTAGGCAGATAAGTGTAACGGTTTTGACTTAGCCAATTTTCATATTAGGTCTGTTCGCGTACTCAGTTTTGAGACAATGGAATGCAATGAATTTGCACGATTTTACACATTTTCCGTTCCTTCACTTTCTCGTGCACACAAAATTACACGAGTTTTGTATACATCACAGCTTCCCCACTTGCATGAATTTACCCGAAGTTTTTAGTTACTGCAATCCATTGTTGCAAGGAAAATTGACAGCTGTCATAAGAAAAGTCTAAATATTCCAAAAAGTTTTTAAAACATTAAAAATGTCGAATGATGTTTTGACTATAAAATGTTCTCCTGGGATTTTTGCCAGGTTGCAACAAGGTAAATAAAACCACAGAACTGAGTTTCTTTTATTCAAGTTCTTGTTGATTTTTTAGATCCAAATTTTCTTGCTGAACTTGGTAGCCAGATTCATCGGGTCAGACGCCTCTTGACCGGGAAAATCCACTCATTTCGGCTGAAGTATTAGATAATATTATTGAGGGATTTATTTCAACAATATTTCAATTTTTAATTGCAATAGAAAACTAAAACAATCAAAAATTCTAAATGACATTTCGCTCTTCTTCTTCCTTACTTTTTCATGCATTTTACATTCTTCCCCCACCACACGAGTAAGTTTTTACCCAGAAAGTTTTTGCACAAGAAGAACGCGAACAGACCTATTATGTGTCTGAAATTTTTAGTCTCTTCATGAAATGCTATTAACCTTTACGCCCGATAATAAAATACTATGAGAGGGAGATGAGTGGTGAAGGGGGAGGTGAGGTCGCACCCAGGCGTAACCCCCGGAATTTAATACAAGCCAGAAAGTCGCCGAAGGCACCAACACATTAACAGACCTTAACGTGCCGATTACAGCATGCAGTAAGAGCTCACTCTCACTGCTTTTTGTATACTCGTCATGGAGGAAAAACTAAAATTTCATCTTAAACAGGTCCCAAAGCGCAAAACTGTCGCTCCCACAATAAAATGAAACTTAATTATGATGCTTGAAAAAAGATTGGAAATGTTGTAGTATCCATTCTCTGTAAAGCAAATGAAATGAAATGAAAATTCAGCTAAGCTACTTTAATGAGAACACCGCCTATCACGGTTAATGAAAAAAAAAATTATTTTTTTCGAAAATCATCAACTTTGTTCGAAGCATTTTCGAATTTCGCAAGTTATTTAAATCAAATGACACACAAGAGTAAATTCAATATGCGCAGCCAACATAATTACTATATAATAATAAAATAACGATTTAGAGTCACAAAAAATATCCATATTTCCCCCTTTTCCGCATCTTTTCGAATTTATTGTTGTTTTAAATTTATTTTATGAAGCCGTGAACGATTTTTTCAAATATACCTCAAGCAATTTCCTGGACCATCAAAATACGAAGTACATAATATCCAAAAACAAGGTAAAAAATTGAATATCGACAATTTCGAAATTGAATTTCGAATACGTTCAATTAAAACAAAAGACATGAAACTTTATCCGCTCTGACACTTACTCAAAAAGTACATACATACTTCGGATCTACACTTTTTCTTTTTCTTTATGATGAAGTTAAAGCTCAGGGGATACCCTATGATTCCGTAGCACAACCTTGACAGAAAAAGGGAGAAGCGGTAGGAAATTAGGGAGGGATTATTGGGTTGAGTCAAGAAGGTGACGGTGTGTATTGCGCATGAATTTTTGCGGCCCATAGCTAAGAGGGAAAACAGATGCTGTTCCACATTCGTACTGTCCTACTTATGAATGATTCGCAGAATTTCAAGGTACGGCCAAATTTGACTTCTAATGTGTGAGGGTGAGCTAGAACTAGTAATAAAAGAGGGATAGACAACCGACATTATGCTGGTGCTCTGTGGAATCAATAGCTGCTATTGATATGTCATCGCCAATAAGCCGGAAGATTGTTGGATATTTCAATGCCTAAGATTTTAAGGGATGGCGAATTCCAGATATCTTATCCATCAACGGAAATGGATTGAGCGGGTGTTGGAGTACGTTTGAATGATAACAGACAACATTGCGTTTTTTTGAAAGCATTAAACAATACCCGATTCGCTCTGCCCCAAATGAACGAGTACACGAAATCAAGGGTGCTGTCATCTGCAAAACTATGAATAGGATTGAAAGTGACAGCTAGCAGTCCAGATCATTAATAAAAATGAGAGAGAGAGAGAGCATAGAGCCTTGCGGTATACCGACATGGATTATAAAACGGTCCGAAGTAACTCCGTCCAATGTAACTTCAATTGAACGGCGGGAGAGAAAAATTTCAATCCATTTTAAGAAAAGCGAGTTTAGACCTAATACCTGAAGTTTAGCTAAAAGAGCGGGATCTCAGACTCTTTCGAAGGCCGGGGGAAAAAGAAGTCTGTGAAGCGCAATGCTGCCCAAGGTGAAAGCTGTATAAAAGGAAAGCATGCATACTTTATGGAAGAAATTTGTTGGTTTGTTGTTTTTGTTGTACTGCAGATCGCTTGGACATCTCCCACGAGAGTACGTGCAGTAGGGTAGTATGGGTGAAAGATACCATATGCACGAATTGGTACTTCTAAAGGCGAGATAACGATACCTTAGCGAAACAAAAATTGAGATTTTTGGCTCTGTGGGTACAGTACAGTAGGGCTTTAATGACAGGAGATCATTATGCAGAGAATTTAAGTGCTCATGATAGTTAGAATAATAAAATCTCAGACATAGCCTCTTGGGCAGGGGGCGAAAGAATGTTTTAGTTGATGAATAACGGAAATCAAGTATGTATGTTGGGTGCTTATGTGGTTAGTATGTATGGTAATGGTGAATCTCGAAGCCTATCCAGACTTGAATACGGGCATGTCTTAACCTTCACGTGGTCCCCCTTGACAGCGCCTATAGGGGTTATATTACACGTATAGGATAAGTACAATTCTTTTAGTCGTTGCAAATAAGATCTAAGCCCGAACGGAATAATCAGTCCCGTTACTAAAAGGATATCTTGCATGATGATAGCCACTGGGAGTATTCATGGTCTGTTAATCATGCTTTACGTAAGCCATACAAAATGGGTAGCCCAACATTAGCTAACTTGGTACCACTGGGTTGAGGAGCCCTGAGTATTGGAGCCATTCACCTCAACTTGGGATGGCTCCTTTGTGGGAGCATCGTGGTAGCTGTGATAAAGCTTGACGTGACCCTAGATCGGCAGAGATTGGATAGGTCTGGCTTCTACCAGTAAGTTGATGTCATGTCATGCGCTATTGGCATACTGGAACTCATTGTTACGCACATGAGGAAGTTGATTGTCGATAACAATCCGAGCATGAAGAATGCCGTGAGATTAAGCCATACTTGGCAGGTGCTCACGAAAACCACAAAGACTTTCTATCGAAGGTCTTCGAGATATCTAATGCGATGATTTCAGATTCATCAAACTTATGGAGACATTGATTCCAACGCTCGGTAAGGAATGTTAGTGAATCTGTAGTAGTGCGAGCAGCACGAAAATCGTATTGGCGATCGCAACAAAAGTGTCAAAACACAAAAAATTTAGTTTTATGGAAATCGCATTTATATCAGAAAAACTCTAAAAATCGCATAATGTACTGAGATGACATATTGGAAAAGTACAGATAAATATTTAATTAGACTATTCAATGTCCTTTTATATTTTTATAATCAACAGAGTCAGTTTCGTATTGTTTTTTTTTTTATATACTAGATATACTAGGAGTGTGCCGAACTTTCAAGTAGCTTTTTGTGTAATTTAATTCCCTTGAACAAACAAATTTTCAAATTTTATCGACAACTTTTCAACATTTCAATCTTGACTTGGGATCTTCTGTAAACTGGTTCTTGTTAAGAAGTTTTAAACCTACACGAAAGGTAGATAAGAATTTTTCTCTATATATGACTATGTATGTTGCCAACAAGTATCTAGAAGCTTTAAATACTTCCTTAGTAAATAAAGTTTTGCTACATATGTACACATATACCTACATTATAATGCTTGTGCACGTTATTAAACCTGTATCCTTTGTCAAACTCCTTCAAGGTATAAATTTTCGAAAGTTTTAGAGAAACTTATCCGAAGAATGTAAACACCAACAATAAACTTTCGTTCCACATAGCAACATCTTAAACTTAAAAAAAAGTTACAGACAAAGATTTACACAGCCTTTAATAAGTATTTGAAAAAGCAAATAAAAAACAGAACAAACAGAAAAAAATCAGTTATATCCCTTTAAATTATAAAGGGCTAATCTAAGAACCTTTCCAAGTGGGAAGACCTTTTTAACGTACCTAGCTACCCACAAAAAGTTCATTAATACGCTCAGATTTCAGTTGTCTGCTGCTTCTTAAATTGCCATATCCATTACGAGGAAAAGAATGGATGAAAAGGTTAAGAAGTGATTCACAAAAATCGAAACGAAAAAAAAAACGAAAAAAAAAACGAAAAAAAAAAATTCTTAAAAGAATCTCCCATGATCTCCCCGTAATTGTATTTCGGAGAAGGAGACATCCACCGGATAGGAATTTCCACGCAAACGGATTTCCCGGAACCATTTATTAAGCTGAATAAATATTTGTAGAAGAAGCCAATGAGAAACTCTAACTTTTCATCATGAAATGATAAGGAAAAGTCTCAGTGATTGTAATGAAATGGCTAAATGAGGAACCAAAGTTGTAGCTGGAATGGGAGACGTCGTCTCGTCTATTTAGAGTAGCCTTGAAGGGTAATTTCTAGATGTTTATACAATAAAAAGGTTCACGTTGAAATGCGAATTAAGATGCAAATTAATGGAAATCTTATTCTGTTTATACAAATATTTTGCATTTCGCTGAGAATTGTTCAATTTGATACGACAAGGTAGACAAATTTAATTTATGGTTGCGGAGGGGGGATTGATTGTTCAATGGGGGGGGGGGGGGGAGTAAATATCGCCTTTGAGATGTTTTAGATGAATATCAAGTGGCAACCGACCAATATGGCTCCACACTGCATATATGTAGGTATGTACAGATTTTGCTACGTCCCAGCAACATTGCGAAGACAGTGCGAATCGCAAAAATATCACAAAGTGCAACATAAATCTCGCTATTGAATTCAAATGAGATATTAAAGCGAAAGCTCGAGCGGGAGAAAATATTGATAGAACATTGTATCATATTGGTGGTATCACTTCGGATTCACTTTTCCTTTCTTTTTCGACAAAATGTGATAAATTAAAATGTATCCAATGTAAATATAAATGTAATGTGGTAATGATATCTTTAGCGATTCGCAAATGAAACTATTGTAGGTACCTACAAATCTAACCATTCTCCTATAAATATAGCCTCTCATACTACCCTTAATATTAATTAAATGTAATTTGAATTGCTCACCTTTTAGAATTCACTGATAGAAATACGAACACACAAATTGCTGATCTTTTCACGCTGAAATGCAAGCTCAGAATAGGAAAATAGAACCGAAAATCTCAAAAGTTCGGCACAAAACAGCTCAAATGTAAGTGTTTATGTAAGTTAATAAAAACGAGAACAGAATTTATATTCGCTTTCGTTTCGCTTTTATATCGCTTCGATAACATAAATAATTTTTATCTCTGTCGCATTTAATCTCATGTTTCGCATTGTGCAGCTCTATTGTCGTTTAAATTTCTCTTTTGCGACAAATTGTTTGCTGAGTTATGTTTTGATGATGACAAAACACTTTAAAATTATTTTATTAATTTTTATTTTTAATGACCTTTTACATACCTTTACATATACATGAACCAATCATGAAAAAATTCAGCCCACCTTTGTCGCTGACACCTCAGAAACAAAATTTTGTTATGGTCGTAGCGTATTGCATATAGCAATATGCTACATGGAAAATACTGATGCATGTACGCTGGCCTTAAAGTAAACCGCATACCGAACGCACCTAACCGAGAGAAATGTGTTTCCTCACACTCAGGTGCCCTGTCGATGTGACAGATAACGAAGAAGAATACCATCATCACTGTGTGTCAAATCTTCTAACTACGAAAAGTAAACGCGACTAAAAAAATCAGGAATTTCCACCGACATCAGGGATAAACCCACGAGAAAAATATTTGCGACATGCATGGGTAGAGAAAAAAATAAGAAGAACTCCAGAAAAGAGAAAAGTTGATGCCAGGATTGTTATAATAGATCTGAAAAAGAAAATTCAGCAGGCGGATTAGGTAATCGGTGGATATTCACCATCATCATTTTACAAATCATCACAGCTCATGAAGAACCTAGAACGTGGGGGTCATTTAACCAGGTATTTTCGTATCAATTAAGAAACATATCTATTCGACTGGCAGAACGGGCACGTATGCGCCAACATATAGTCTCGTACCACGATAGCGTGAACGCTACAGGATGGGGGCTCAGACAATTTAACCTAACAATAAAGAGATGCGGCTTCCAAGTCCACGTATAGACAAGCACGAAATTTAATCGCATATCTGACACATCTGCGGACCCCGCAAACTGTAGTTAAAGGGACCTCCACCAAGTCAGAGAATTTCGCCCGTATATACATATATATATATATATGTCCCGTCCGTTAGAGGCTCGACATTGATACTATCGACGGCTGTAGATGAAGATCCATGAAATATCGGAGGGCTACTAACTTAGAGATATTTCGAGCACATGAAGATATACGTGCTACATTCAAGATGTGAATTCTGAGAGACCTTTTGAGTGCTTATACAAGAGTCACCTGTCATAGAGTTAGCCCCATTGCTTATAGATATGCACATTTACTGTAGTTGTAAGTAGGATTTTAAGAAATATTCTTAGCACTTATATAATGCATATTTACTATATGTGCGATTTAAGTTTTTCGAAATATTCCTATTACTTATATATATCTTTACTATAGTTATGAATTGAATTCCTTCGAAACACTTCGTTTATCTATATATTTACGCATAATTATTATAGTTGTGAATTGAATTCTTTGAAATATTCATATTATGTAGGTACTTATCTTATTTATGAGTTGAGGCTCCTTGAAACAGTCCGATTGCATATATATATATATAGACGCTTACGCTGCTTGCGATCCGACTCTGGAGGATAGTGCCATTCACCTATATGTAAACGTTCTATATCTAGAACTTGATTTCTGAAGATGCCTCTTTATCTATGAGAGATTATTGTAAGGATATCGCTAGGGCGGCATACGTACATTCAATGCCTGGATCCCCATTGTTGAATAAAGGCACTAGTCAATATTATGATTTATATACATATATATATATGGCAATAGGTACAGAACAGGAAGTGGGCCCTAAGCCCTAATATAGTTAGCACGAGTAGAACTCTACGGAAGTAAAAACAATTGTGTGCTGCCGTGTGAAGGAAATCCCGGGCGGAATTTTTTTAGGGATACTTATATCCTTTTGTTGTAAAAGAAAAAAAATTTATTTCAGGATCAGTCGCTCCAGAAGGCCTTCGTGGAGGAAATCATGTAAAAGTAATTGCAAGTAATGCTGTTTGGGATTTTCCTATATTATTTCTCGGTTATAATATTCTTGTATTGAAGAGATAAATGTTTGCCAGAGGCTTTAATGAATTTGTATGTTAGAGAATTTCATTGGCCAAAGAGCTTTTCCTGTAAGAGGTATATTGGATCATTTAGCGGTTTGATTTTGTAAGAAGTGAACTTAAGATCTAGTATTAAATGATTTCCACTTGTAACGTAATGAAGTTCTAGAGAGGTCTTATTTCTTCCCTTCACATCCCGGAGCCCACTCTTATGAGATGAAGGTCGTCTAGGTTCGCCTAGTCTCTCTCTCTCATTACAGGTCAACAAGGGACTTTGGACAATTGTGCCACCCAAAGTCAAAGCCAGCTCATGCTGCTCATAGTTAAATTTCTTGATATTTTTTACTTCAGTCAACTCGAACCTTTTTTTTTGCCTTTAGTCAAATTATATTGCGTCTAACGCACAAGGCTCTCTATTCTGGAACGACTCAGCTATAGTGGTATATAGCGCCTTTCTCATTCGAACTATTTTACAGTGTCCAAAGAGGTTGTTTAATCATCAAAAATGACAATTGTAATTTTTGCGAGCACTGTCAACGAGCCAATGCGTTTCATTATTAAAAAATTATGGCTGGAAAGTTTTCGACTGTTAATTATATTTTCTAACGAAATGACATGTTTCCGGGTGGATAAATACCAAGGCAATAATATATTTTAATCTATCAAAGCTGTCAAAACGTTAATGGCAAAATTAGTGAGCCCCGGTCTCAGGTTGAGGTTGAAGTAGAGTAGGTCTACTTTCTACTCTGTTGTAACTTTGTCAGCTTTGACAGCTAATTTTTGTTATCATTTGATGCTAGCCTACGGGAAAAGTGTACGGGAAATTTATTGAAAAAAATTTTGGGAAACATATTTACCCTCAAAAGTTATTCCTGCTGTAGTGAATTATAACGAATTAATGTGAATTTTCAAGCCAACTCCCGATTAAATGCTATCATAAAGAAGTTGTCAAAGTTCTCGTATTGTGAGTTGCAAAAGTTAATAATGTGTTTCTCGCTTTAGACGTGAGATAATTACAACAATATATCCAAAAGCGACATCTAGCGGGAAATAGCTTAATCTCAAAGTTTTAGTAGCCACGTTTAAAGTATTATATGTGTGTTTTTTTGTGTCTCATGCACTGATGCAATCATACATTGAACAGTGCAAACTACACCGTAGAATGTGTAGTGTAATTTTACATTGCACCACTGAATAAAGTTCTATTCATCTTTACGATTCTTTACGATTACAAGAGAAAAAAACAACCGTCTCGTCCGGTTTTTGAAACCGGGACCTGCCACTTCGGATTTAGAATAAAAATAAATAAAAATAAAAAGTTTTCTAAAATTCTTCTATTCCATCTGACCATTTTTAAGAATTCTGGGTTCGAGTCCCGCATGGAACGATATTTTAAATACTTCTATTCGTCAAAAGGGGTCGCTAAAATCCTTAAAAATGCTTTGGTTTCTTTGAATGAACACGCTTTCCTTTTTCCTTTTCTGAAACTTAAACTCAAATTAAAATTTTTTCTTTTTAATTAACGTTTTAGTATGACTTTGCTGCGTTTAGTCATCTCGTTGCTTGGGATATCCCTGTGGTCAGGTACCCAGCATAGGGTCACCTAATGCCATGTAGTCAATTCTTGAAGGCTGGTCTTGCATAACTGCACCAATTTTGATTTAACCAGCACAAAATCCAGCCTCTTAATGGCTGCTTGGCTATCAATGTATACACAGATATGTCTTGCAGACTCTCTGCACATAGATGCCAATATTGCGGCCTGGTAAATCACCACAAGGTTTGCCTGAAGAACAGTACATTTGCCCGGCACTCTATAAAACTCGTACCAGTGGCAGTCACTGGAGTACATTGCATCCTCTGCGTCCGCACTCGTCTTGGATCCATCCGTAAAGATAGAGATATCGGATGCTATCACAATCTTCTTTCCATCCCAATCACTCCTGGTGTACATCATTGAATTGACACCCACCTCCATCTTTCATAGAGTCCAAATAAAATCTAGTACTGCTGCATCTCTAAATTGCGCATAAATGTGTAAAGTACTCTACTTTGAATGCGGGTGATGTTTTCTGATAAGTTTCAATGAGTTTTTCGATGAGCATTTTATGAGCATTTTCAAACTCAAAATTCATTTGCATTTCCATAAAATTTCACATGCCTGCCTTAGTACGTTATCATAAAAGAGTGGTGTGTTGTATTAATACGAAAAACAGTAAAGTAGTAAAGTAGTTTTAAAATCGCATTCATTTACAAAAAAATTGTGCAAAGTCCTGTGAAGTGCTATCATCTAGCTACTTTAGGCAGACGGGCAAAATCAATGATCATTCGTTCATTATTGAACTTTTCAAAAATCGCTATACCTTTGAATTTTAATTTTAATTATTAAAAATGTGCTGTCAATTACATATAAAAATGAACGATCATTGATTTTATCCGTCTGCCTAGGGTATTAGAGTAGAAATAGGTGGTATTTTTTGTATATTCTTTTATGCGATAACCTTCAATGCACTCCAGGACTGCGGATACTTTCAAAACTTTATCATGGTCTCCGTTTACGACCAATTACCTGAGGATCGTTTAAAACTAAAAAAGATCTTCTTCTATCCACTGAGCCATCACTAGTCATCAAAAACGAAAATGTACGCAATGCTGATATACAAATAAAATAATTGAGCGATATTATAATAATTGATTTAATATGAATTTATTGATGACAATAACCAACGAATGTATCAGGGAGTATGTTCATTATCACAACAAGAAAATAACGTAACAACTCATCGAACTGTTCATTGAGTGATCGGAAAAACTCATTAGGTTGAAGAAAAGTATATAAAGAGTTAAGTCCCAGATCCAGAACAAATTTCATCATTACCTTCATCTAAGGGCTCATGATGAACTCATTAAGGAAATCATCACATCGTGTCTCGTAGGGTAGTTCTTGCGTGCCATCTATGCTTGTAGTTAACTAAATCAAATAATAAAAAAAACTATAGCAGTACTGCCGATTGGGGTAGAACTCTGACTAAAGCATTACTTTTTTTTTTTTGTCGCTTTCTACCAAATGTAGACCTGTCAAATTCCAAGTACAAGTACCAGTACCAGGACCTGGACTTAAAATTTTGTAAGTGGAAATACAAGTACCGGTACTGGTGCTTCAAAAATTTGCAAGTACAAGTCCCGATACTGGTACTTACAAATGTTTGAAGTATAAGTCCAGGTCAGTATCAGTGTACTGGTACTTATAAATCCTACGCTTAAGTACCAAACCATGCACTTACTACAAATACCGCCATAAAGCGAAGTATTTTAGCTCTGTCTCTGCTTCTAAACATCTATTATTAGAAGGCGTATTTAAATAATTTACACGATCTGAAGTACTTCAGGTTATCGCGGTATTTGTAGTAAATACGTATTTTGGTACATATAGGGTACTTAAACTTATATATATATAACTTAAGTACCCTACAGGACTTATTAGTTCCAGCACTAGTACCTGATCTTGTACTTCAAACATTTTTAAGTACCAATATCGCGACTTGTACTAGAAAATGTTGTAAGTATCAGTACCGGTACTTGTACCTTTACTTAAAAAAAAACAAAATTTAAGTTCTGGTACTGGTATAAGTAATACCAATGTACTTAACACGGGGATTACACGAGATAGTACAGCTTGTATGCAAGCCTTCCTTCCAACGCGATTTTAACTTGACAACAGAAGGCAGTTCGGTTGATGTCTTATCATCTTGCATGCAAGTTCATTTAAAAAATGGCATTGAGGCGTAAAGTCATGCGTATATTGGAAAATTATAGCAATAAAGGAAGGAGCAGAATCATAAAAACCCAAGAAAAAGTTAAAAGCAAATAATGTCAAATGATCCTAGAAAATCTTATTTTTCCAGAATAAATTTATCAAATTCTCTCAAGCATTTCTTTTCCGCCATCTTGAAAACTGCATAATGTCAAATTACTATCACCTCAGCTGCCATGGTTTTTCATCATGCAAGTTGCCTGAAAGCTGTACTGTCACCATGGCAGTAGGGGTTACACGTGCAAGAAGTATGGAAGTGCAGCTTCCACGCAAGCTGTACTTACAGGTGTAACCCCCGGGTAAGTACTTTAGAGGTCTGCCACATAGTAATTTTATTGGTTTTCTATTGAATATTTTTATAAATAAAAAATAGCACTTAATTTAGGTTTTATGTGTCATGATGGGAGGGAGGTCCTTTTTATTACTTTTTTTGCTATAATTTGAAACTAATACCTCTAATTTCATTACTCATAAAGTCATTATCTGTTAAACTAGCCTAAGAATGGAAACATTTTGTGAAACTTTCTCAAAGTCAATATTAAAATAACCGAATTTTTTTAAAAAGTTCCACTGTTGGATGATGCAATGAATGTTTTCAACTGCCTGTCAGAAAAAAGGAGAAGTGTTTTTTTTTTTTTTCCTTTTTTAAACACGTGAGATAATATTTGTATTCTAAAGTTCTTGCCAGAAATTCAGAAAAAGTTTCAGGCGTAAAAAGTTCTTTTCTTTTTCTTTGTTCACTGCATTCAACTTTGTAATGAGATTCGGACTTGTGTCGCGCATAAAAAGGAAGCAAATTAAGGTCAGACTATGATCCTTAGACTCAGATGTTTTATGTTTATCAGTCAGAGAGAGAAAAACAATGTTTTGCCTACAGTACAAACTAGTGAGAAAATGTTTTTCACATTATTTTCCACTTTCAAAACTTTTCATTATTTCTAGGAAATTATGACTCTCAAAGCGTTTCTTATTTGGATATGATTTGAAACTTATGTTAAAACTTAGGAAAAGATAATTTTTATAATTGGCCCTAACTAAGGCTCATTATTTTCTATAACGAGGAAGATAAATATTTCTCCAGGAATGGGAGTTCAGTCTATGGCATGTAACTAGAGATAAATATGTAAGAAAAAAAGGATGATAATCCTACGTTATTGTAGTCTAATTCCAATTATATTGGAAGTCATTGGATTAAAAAATTATATATACATAATTTGAATGCCCTTTTGTAAGTGTTGTGAATTCGGAAATAAATATGCACAGTTCATTTCCGAATTTCCAACTAATTTCATGATTAGCAATTCTCTACAAAGATCAAAATATTAAAAGGGCTTTTCGTAATACTTCCGCAACTGCGTGATGTGCATCAAAGATCTGTTTTTCGTCCATTGTTACTTAATTCTTTTATAAATTATTTTCCAAAAGTTGTTGAGACTGTAATAGAATACTTATAATCTAATTTTCTCCAATTTTATTTAAATAGAGCATTTAAGTATTGTGCATGCTACAACCACCCAGCAAATATTTTGGCGCAAAATTACTGTGGCGATAAAAACTTCATTAAAACAAGTAAAAAAGCTAGAATTGGTCGAAGACCAATTCTTATGATAACCTAGATAAATGCCCTTATGAAATTTCGTATTGTCACCCTTCTGTGCAAGTTTGATTTTTGAAGTGATTTTTTGCATATACTATTTCTAGAACGGTTTGTCGGACAGAAAAAATGATTATAAACAATTTTATAGGATTTCATATTCTGAAGAAGTTTTTAGTACAATAAAAATGTCTTGGACTGATCGTTTTCACAGCATACGTAAAAAACCTAAATTTTTATATGGCAACACCAAGAATGGGTTGCTCCATTTATTCCATTTTTTAAAAATTTCATTTGCTATTACTATAAAAATGTACCAAATTTCAGCTCTCTATGTTAACGCGTTCTCTCTCCCAGTGTGAACCCCCCCCCCCCCCCCCCCCAGAAACTTTAGGCAGAATGAATTAAATATTTACAGCTTGAAAAAACTTGAAGAAATCATATTTATTAGATTATTTGTACTGTTTATTATGGTATAAAAAAAAAGAACAATTCAAAAATTTAAAAAAAAATAAGCATTTCCAATTATATACATAAAATAAAGCACACAAAAATATCCGGAGTTGTACAGCACTATAAATTAAATTTTAATATTTGGTTGGATAACCGTTAGATTTTAATACACTTTGCATTTTGCATTGATTGCAAAAGTTTTTTTGTTAAGGTCGGGACTTATTTTGCTCCACTGTTTGTTTTAACATACTTTTACTGGAAATGTTATGCGGAGTTAAGGACCTTTTTAATTCTGCTCATAAATGTTCTATGGGATTCATGTCCGGCAACTTAGGAGGTGTTCCCAGCTGTTTACGTACATTATAAAGTAGCCATTCCTTCGTTTTTCTGGCACAATGTTTAGGATCATTGTCTTGTTGGAAGACAAAATTATTTCCTAATCCTAACTTTTCTGTAGTGGATTTTAAATTATGCTTTAAAATATTGATATAAGCATATGGATCCATCATTCCATCAATGAAATGAAGACTTCCAACTCCAGGCGCCGACATACAACCCCATATTTGGGTTGCAGGTTTTCTTTGTTGAGCTCAGTTCCTGGCTTTCTCCAGACAAATTGTTTCCGAGATGAGTTAAATATTTCAAATTTACACTTATCGTTAAAAATTACAGTATCCCAAAAGCTTTGAGCCTCATGAACAAATTTTTTAGCGAACTCGATTCTCTTTTTCCTGTTTGTTTTATTTATCCACGGTATTTTTCTTGCAATCCGTCTGCGGTATCCGCTTTTCCTTATCGTTCGGCTGACTGTTTCCACACTTATATTTTTGCCAGTACTTTCGCGAACTTCTGCGCATATCACTTTAGCACTAGTATGCGGATGCACTTTCGCTCGCTTCAAAATTTTTCTTTCTTCTCTTCATTTAGTATCCTATTATTTATTAATATACCGTCACTTTTATACTTATTAATAATGTCTTTTACTGTACTTCGCGGTATTCCAATCTCCTTTGAAATTTTTCATTGCGAATACCCTTTTTCAGAAATATAAATAACCAATTTTCTCTCTGGTAAACTCGTTTCGCGCTTTTTTGGCATTTTGGAAATTTAAATGTTTAAAAGAAAACGTACTTAAACGAAAAATACGGTAAACTAATCATTATGCTGGGACGATACTTTGCATGCACATATTTATCTAAATTTCTTGAAAATTTACCCTATTTCGTACATGATCACTTCATGAGCGGATACTTTTGTGTCTATGTTTTGTAAGTTGATTCATCATTGTTAGTTTTTCTTTGAAATTTGTTTATTATATATTGTTTTTGAATGTGAGAAAACATAGTACACATGTTGGAGTTTATAAATGTATATTTTTTAAATTATTAGCAAATGAACAATCTTATAAATTACATGCAGTTTGTCGGGAAGATTAGATGGGCGGATACTTTTGTGACTAATTGTATATACAAATCGAAAACGTGGCTATACAAGTGCCGATACAAATCCAGATACTTGTACCTAAGGGCCTGTCCGGATCCAAGTCTACGTCTTCGTCTTGTTATTACAGCTAGTGACGTAACATCGAGACAGGCTCTATCCGAATCCATGTCTATGCCATCCAGCTTTGCTACTTTGTATAACAGTTTTGACATATGGTTAGCCTGATCACCGAGTCAAGGTTCGAGTTGACTTATTTAAATAGACAACGTATTGTGAGGTTATGTTTGTGTGCTGTCTGTGAAATCAAGCTGAGCAAATGAACGAATTCGGACAGGTTAGCTTCGTCTTCGTCTAACTATTATAATAGCTGAGCATGTTGTGTTACGTCACTAGCTGTAATAATAAGACGAAGATGAAGACCTGGATCCGGACAGGCCCTAAGTGTAAACAATGATTTTACTTTTTCCATTTCGACCGACTGATAATAAATCCATCAGAATTATTGTCAAGTGAACATTTTTCCATTCTAAAGCCTTGCTTTTCAAAAGAATGCGGCGGCGCAATTGCAATTGCGCCGCATTCTCATAAAAACCAAGGCTTTAGCATAATGCGACAACGCACTATACTGTTTACGTAGAAACAAACCCCTCAACACACCGATTCTGGCCATGTAGTTGCACTGGGTTGTCACGACTTATGTGAAGAATATGCACAATAAGCATATGCTTGACCTACAAATTGGGCTCTGTATATTGTTTTTCGTTCTTTCCTATTTTCGCTCGCTTTGCGCATATATAGAAAATAATATGCGCAATATGTATGATGCTTGACCCACATACTGCTACTACATGATCTTTTTGGTTATTAGCCATGCTAGCCATGCTATTTTGGATTCGATCTAAAAAAAACAACGGCAATCAATGAAATAGTTTGCTTGATGTAAGGAAGCTTGGAGTTAACACTGATTAACGTCTTACACATTTTTGAGAAACAATACTTGATTGAAGAATATCCTTTTTCAATTTTTGTGTCAGACTGGCCCCTACTAGGCCCACCCCACAACAAAACCCTGGCTACGCCCATGACGGACACACGGATGGACGGACATGCAAAAATCAAAATAATTTTTAATATTATACGTGGGTGTCCACTCCATTTTGCTGTACCATCATTACTTGAGGTGCTACAAACAGAATTACAAACTTTGTATACATTTTAGATTTCATCTAGGCTATAATTATGATGATATTATTTCAGTACTCTCCCTTTGGAAATGGCCTCATTTGGAGTTATGATTTCTTCAAAAGTAGTGAAAATCCCCAAAATCAACTAAATCTGCGATTTAGCGAATTAAGAATAAAGATTGTTGTAGACGATTGATTTCAATCTCAAAGTTATAACTATATTTATCGCCATAACGGTTACAAAATGAATTCCTTACTCTATTCATATGCGATGTGACCTCAAGTGAAACGTAAGCTATAAAAATGCGTTATTGCCGGCTATATAAATGCTCGTGTCGTAATAAGAAAGCATAAGACGTAGACCAATCGTATTTTTTTCTGGATAAGATCAAGTTCAGAAATATGTAAAATCTGGTAGCTGCTTCGTAGTGTTGCCGTACAAAAGTTTTCTGTGCGGTATCTTTAGTTGGACTTTTTCCGAAATGAAATCTTCAAGTTCCTGGACTATTTGTAGTTTGAACTCTTCTTAAGAAGGCCTTGTGAGCCTAATGAGCTGAAGGCAGGACATTCTCGTAATAAATTGTAGAGCAAAAATGACATTATAATTTGGTAAAATGTCGAAATTTATAATTAATGATTTTCTTATCGTCATGACATTATGTAGGTATAAACTTACTTTTATAGTATTACTAGATCTTGGATCTTAGAGAATAAATTAATATTTTTAACCTTGCATTAGTCGCAGCATATATAAAATAAGAATAACACTTTATAACGTACAATTGAGGAAATTTTCATCACTTTTTCTATTTAATCTTAAATTTAAAATCATTCTGAACAATATATTCAATACTTCAGAAAAAAAAATAGTCTATTCTTTCAGCAGAGCGAACACTTTGTTTAAGTGAAGAATTTTCATGATAAATCAAATGTTTGTTTTTTTATCGAATGTTTATGTAATACTACGAATCAATGGCGAGACATCAAAGGGTTCAAGGTGTTCATTGAACACCCAGCCCGTAAACGTATATTCCTCTAGATAAAAATAAAAATTTATTCTGTCTAAATTTATAAGATTCCCAGCCCGCATGCCTTTGCATTCCTTATAGTGCCACCGAGCATGGTATACGACTAACAAGGTATTACTGTACCGCACCATAGATTTGGCATTTTGAGTGTGTGACGTCATGCGAATTGAATCCCTATAACAGAAAAATAAAGTTTCAATTTGTTTGTAAATTTATTCTACTGGATCCATTTAAAATGTTAAAACAAGTACAATTTTACTTTCTAAACATAGAGATAAACTTACTTTGTCACTTTAAAATTTAAGGGAAATCAGGGCGGTAATAAAACGAAGTACCTGAAAATTTTGTTGGTAAAAAATATCAAAATAAGAATGGAATTCAATGATTTTCACATTATTTCTAGAGTGAAATAGCACAGGTCTTCAAAAAAAAAAAATTTTTCCAGCTGTATAGCATGTTTTTGGTAAATATTATGTTTTTTAGTCTGCTGAATCCAAAAATGATTTCCGTTTCCCTCCATTACGTACAATTTTTTTGCAAAATACAAGGTGTTTGCATAAAAATCACTGATCAATAAAACACAATTTTATTATAATGAACTAAACAATATCTCTTATAATTAAAAAAAAAAAAACATTTTTTCATGAAATGTATTTAACATTTTGTGTTCATTCTCTTTGCCTGTGAAACCTTTCCTTCTTCTCTTTGATGCTTCTCCGAACACGCTCACGTTTTTCATTTTATGTTTCCCGCTGGAGCATCTAACAGTAGTCAGCTAGCATACTGACGTCCCATCTTCCTTGGTAGCGCCTGTCGATATCAAGGATATCCTGATGAAATCTTTCACCCTGCTCTTCGCTGAATGCTCCCAAGTTTTCGGGAAAACACTCAACATGAGAGTGCAAAAAATGAACTTTTAAGCTCATGTTGCATCCTTGAGCTTTATACGCAGCCAGCATTCGTTGTTGACTTTTAACAGTGTATTCACCACAAATAAAACAAAAATTGTTAGGAGAAATAACACAACCTCTTGTAGCCATAATATATAGAAACACGATCACAGTCACGTTTGAATGCAAAATATAAAATGAGTGTGGCTTGTGGAGATCCGAGATCAAAGTTAACCTAGTGACAAGTTAGGACAAAGAAGAGTTTTCCGGTTGTTTTACATTTAAAATGAACACGGCAAGAAAAGGAACAAAGAAAGAAAAAACTTTTATGAATAAAGATAAAAAATGTGAAAGCGCAAATTGATTGCAACGAAACAGAATGGCAAATGTTTCTTTTTCGTAAATAAATGAGAAGGGGCGGAGTTTTCACGTTTTACTCTCATAAAATGCTCCCGCGCCTTTGTGAAAACCGGTTTTCATGAAATATTGAGAATGTTTGGTCACATGTTGTTGCTGTAAATGGACACATGTTGTTGCTGTAATCCTATAATATTTGAACAGCACGTGTTTCTGTTTACATTCGTTTTGCTATGAAGAGATGAGGTTGGAGAAACTCATTCTGGATTCTCTGATATGTTCCGGAAAAATGAGAATTTTATTTGAGAGAAATTTTACATATCCTTTCAGCATCCTGGCCAAAACAAATTTATCTTTTTCTTAAAAGAGTGCGGAGTGTGGCCAGAAGTACATTATTATGAATAGTTTGATAGGATTTTGAGGGAGTCAATAAGATTTGGTCGTTCGGGTAATCCTACGTTCTCTCGATTCTTGGTTAACCTCGTTGTCTCAGTTGCACTACAATAGTGCATAGCCAAGTTCTTTTCCCCCCATTCATGCAAAAGACGAAAGCATATGAAATTACTTGTTTTATTCTAAAAAACACCAGAAATTTTCCAATTTTGCTCTACAGCTTCTTAACTTGTCATTAGGTAAACTTTGTCCGAGATTCCTTCCACTGCCCTCCCCCCCTCACATTATTTCTCTTTGTATTTATTCTTGCGTCTCACTTTTGCAAGGAACTTTTAGAATTATTTTTAGTACCAAGAGAATATCAGATTTCTGGTTAAATGGGGGTTTCACTCTAAATAAAACTACAAATACAAGTTTTGCAAGAAAACCTGACGTGATGGAATTTTTCGAGTATTTTTTTCGGTTTCAGTGAGTAAAAACCTATAAGAAACAGTACAAAAATCCTGTGCAGTTTTTTGGTTGCAGACCTGTGTAATATGTTGACATATGTTGACAAAGGTACTTTCTCAAACAGAATACAAATTGGTAATCATCTAACATTCTCAAATGATAGAACAAGCATAAATAATTACTTAAATCTACTATCAGATGTACTCAAAGTGCACGTAAATATATCTGCTGCATCTTCATTTCTTTCATATTAATTAAGTAATGGGAATGGATTCATATATTTAATACCATTTTCCAATGTTATTAGGAAAATTTGGGTTAAGTGATATGAACTTTCGCTGGAAATTTTCATATTAATCTTACTTTTGGTTTTTGGTTATTCTATACCCATATGAAATATAAATTGAAGGAATATTATTATACCCTAGATGAAATCTAAAGGGGTATAGTAAGATTGTAATTCCGTTTGTAACACCTCGAAATAATGATGGTAGAGCAAAATGGATTGGACATCCATGCATAAAAATAAAAGTTATTTTGAATTTTGCATATCCATCTGCCCGTCCGTCCGTTCGTCTGTCTGTCCGTTTGTCTGTCCGTCCTCACGATAACTCGAGAATGCGTATACTTAGAGAACTGAAATTTTACACATGGGCTTTAAAAAAAAAAAGGAAAATTAAGTTCGAAAATAGGACGAATCAGTTAGGGTTGCCATATAAAAATTTAATTTTTCACTACATATTTGGACACTGCCTGAGAACACGTCACCGTAGAGCGTTGAAATTTTATACTTAGTGTTCTCATAAAAATTGGAAATACAATTTCAAAAATGGACTAAATCGGGCAGCCGCTTCTTGGTGTTGCCATATAAAAATTTTGGATTTTTAAGTATCCTGTCTGGTGGGGTATTCCAAGATTCCGCGAAATCAACAAAATCGATTTTTAGGTCACCGATATCGTTTGTTTTTCTATCGAAATTTCGATTTGGGGCAGCATTCAGGCAACCTGTCTCACGACAGTTACCGCAAACTGCTGAACATTGTATTGGATGCCCAACTTTTGACAACTGCACAATTAGCCATAGCCTTTCGAACAATTACAAAAAATCATGTTCAAAAGACCCATTTTTTGCCTAAATTTCCTGGACCAAATCTCTTGTCACAAAGAATAAATAAATAATACTATGAATAAGTTGTTCGTAGCTGCATTGTTCAGAATACCTCTTTAATAGTCATTTTATGGAAGTTCGGACAGGGCTAATAGTGTTCTAGATTCTTTCCTTTCTTCTCCTCATTGATAAATGCTATGTAAAGCGAAAAACACAATGCGACGGCCATTAGCGTTTATCAGCTCAAATTTCATTCTATTCTATTATCAAATATAGGACTAAATTGAAATTTGAGATGATGAGCTCTGATGACCGTAGAATTGTGTTTCCCGCTTAATACCCTAGACACACAGCACAATCTAATGAATTATTAGTACTAACTATTCATTATATTCAGTATATATAATTATGACTCGAAAATCAGATGATAATCAAGTACACTAATGAAATGTCTTCTTCCTTCATTATAGCTACAAATGTGCTAGATTTGGCACATAATCAGTGGCGTAGCTAGAGCTTTTGCCGCTTGGGGCGATCTCGCATTTGCCGCCCTTTCTAACTTAATCAAAATGAAGTGTGATTATTAACAAATATTGAACATAAATAAATAAATGAGTAAAACCATTTATTTATTTTGTATAAACAGATTGTACACATAATGATGAAACGTATGTTGATTTATATATTTATTTTTCTTGCTTTTATATAACAAATGTCTTAAATGACATTGTCAAAATTTATATCATCTGCTAGTTCTCTTTCTATCGACGTATCGCCAGATTTCGTAATCTTAAATCACTCATTGTGAAACGAAGATAATTTTTAATTAATTTTAATTTGGAAAAGCTCCGTTTACAACTAGCGACACTAATGGCTATTATTGAAAAAAACTCTAAATACTATTACTATGTTGGGAACAGAGTTTTGCAACCTATATTTTTGGATAAATATTAAAAGTTCAAGAGGACCTTCTCCGTTTTTCAATCTTTTGCTTGTTCTTATAAACACATCAGGTAGAGACATAAAATTCTGGATCATTTTCCTTTCAATATGAAATTGTTTTCCTCGTCAATGTCAATAAAATTATTTACTTAACATTCAACATTTTCATTTAAAAGATTAGATGGTATTAGGCACGAATACTTCGCTGCAGGGACATGTAGTTGCTCAAACCGTACTTTTATTTCCTGAATAAATCTATCCAATGACAAAAAGATTTCTTTTTGTATTTCTTCTTCTAAAGATAGCCACACGTCTCGCGAATTTACACCCCTCATAATTTTTTTCCTTCTAACTCGAAGTTTGGTAGATACCTCGAGCTCTTCACATATTTTGTTGGCTGTTGTAACTGCGTTTTGCACTAGGGTGTCCCTTTGTCCTATGAAATACATTTGTAAAAAAGTCAGTTTTAAATTACATTGATAAGTATTTAATTCTTTTGTTTGCAGGTATTGTTGCACGTCATTAATTTCCAAAAGGACGGATTCCCAGAAAAAGATTGCATTGAGTTGAGTAATATTCCAGCGTCTGATCTCGTTTTAATATTTTCTTCCTCAGATAACAATTTTTCCAAAGCATATCTTCTTGTGTTTCTATACTGCGCTTAACTTTACCAGTGACAAAAACTATCAAATTTTATAAAAAAAATTATTTCGGCAGATTTTTCATTTACTTTGATAGTCGACTTATTTCCAGTCAAATTTTGCAAAAAAAAAAATCAGTCAAATTTTACAAAAAAAAAAATTATCAAATTTTGCAGAAAAAATAAAAAATCATCAAATTGTCCAAAAAAATAACATTTTGCAAAATTTGAAGTTTTTTTTTTGAAAATTTGACTGATTTTTTTGCAAAATTTGACTGAAAATAACTCCAGTCGACCATTAAAGTAAATGAAAAATCTGCCGAAATATTTTCTGTAAATTCTTAAGAAGAAATGAATGTATATTTTTTGCTTGTCTCATTGCTCATAATTACAACACAGGGGTGGACTAGTCATATAAAATTTTTTTCGAAATTCAATAATAGAATTCTTTTAATTAATATAAATTACCCAAACAGTCAAAATGACTGCAAATGGACAATACATATAGGTATAACACAAAAATTTTATCAGAAACCGGGGGTAGGGGTAAAAACAACCGTAAATAAATGCATTTATATCATGTGTACATAGCCTCCAAATTCTAAGAAATTGTATCATTATAGACATAATTTTTGTTCTAAACGAAATTAAAAACCAATCTAGTGTTAAGGAAATCTCTTCTAATGCCCAATCTACAATGCATGATAAAACCACGTCATCAAAACGACATGGATTTTTTTGTTTGCTTCCCACTCTTACATTTGAAAATTCATACTTGCAAAAATGTTTCTGCTCTTTCATTCATTTGACGACATGAGCACGAGCTTATATTATGTAGTTAATCAGCAAAAACGATGTAGTAATGCCTCAGGTGTATTCAGCATAATTTAGAACCATGTAGGGGAGTTTAGAACAAAACAGCTGTAAAATGGGACTTGCGCTTTCAGTCTTGAATGCAATATTTTATATTATTCGACTTGTCCCAAAACGATTTCTTAGTTTACTATATTTACTACAGTATAAATTATTGAGACCGAATACTTCCTTTGATTCTGTAATGCAGAGGTTCCCAACCAGTGTGCCGTGAAACATTTGCGATGCGCCGTAAGATAATTCTGGATTTTTTAAAATTTCCTTATGAAGTGATAAATATTGTTCGACTAATATATACATATTAATTTTTTTTTTCAATTAAGTATAATAAGTCGAAAATTCAGTAAAGTAAAAATTCAAAAAAAGAAAGTAGGCTCTGCAAAAAATATAACGGGTGAATGAATAGTCACATCTCGATATTCTTTTTTTTTTAGTATTCAGTTTATTTTTGTAAACAGTAGTGACCAGTAACGTAAGCTCTTGCTTTATAATATTTAAGTTTAAAGGTAAATATAAAAAGAATTTATTAAATATGTTTAGAAATATATTTTAATATTATTATATAGGTATTGCAAGTATTTTGTGTAAAACTTTTCCAAAATTGAAATTATGGATAAATTTTTAAAAAGAAGCGAGAAACAAACAGTTGTCGATGTGGAGCAGATTCCAAAGAAAAAAGGGAAACCAACTCCTAATAGACACTATAACGAAGAATACATCAGATTTGGTTTCTCAAGTGTTGAAAATGCTGGAAGTATTCAACCTCATTGTATTATATGCCGGGAAACATTATCAAATGAAACAATGGTGCCAAGTAAACTTCTGCGACATCTTAAAACCAGACATTCCAATTATACTGGAAAGAGTGTTGATTTTTTTAAGCGAATGCAAATTGATAATAAAAAACAAAATATTTTTATGAATTCAGCAACCACAGTGTCAAAACGAGCTCAAGAAGCTAGCTACAATGTTGCAAAATTAGTAGCTAAAGCTAAAAAACCGCACATTATAGTTGAATCTTTAATTTTAAAGTCACGTTAAACGAAATAGTAAAAATGGTGAACGTTATTAAATCTAGGCCACTTCAATCTCGGCTGTTCTCAATTTTATGCGAAGAAATGGCGTCAGAACAACAGTCTTTACTTTTTCATACTGAAGTACGCTGGCTGTCAAGGGGAAGAGTATTGTCAAGAGTTTATGAACTTAAAGAGGAATTAAAAACTTTTTTCGAGAATGACACTTCTTACCATAATATTTTGAAAGATAACTTCTGGCTACAGAAACTTGCGTATTTAACTGATATATATGAACATCTTAACGAACTTAATCGTAAAATGCAAGGAAGAAATGAATATATACTCAGTTGCACTGATAAAATAAATGGATTTAAGGCTAAAATTAAAATGTTTATTAACGAAGTGAAAACTGGTAAAATTTCTATGTTTAATAATAATAAATCTTGATAAGCAAATATTCAAACTTGTGGAGCAGCATCTATATTTACTTGAAGAAAAGCTGCAGCATTATTTTAAATCAAATAGGCTGATTGAATTTGATTGGGTTCGAAATCCTTTTACTTTGCCGTCTGAAGAATCTGCGAAAAACTTATCGATGCAACAAAAAGAAGAACTAATAGATTTAAAAAATGATCGTACACTTGAGCTTCAATTTAAAGACAATATTCCAATATCTCAGTTTTGATTAATCGCTAAGAAGGAATTCCCAACTATTTCAAAAACAGCTATTGATATTCTGTTACCATTCGCCACTACCTACATGTGTGAACAAAGCTTTTCATCGATGGTTACCATTAAAAACATAAAGCCATCGTGTATTGAAAGCCTTGACCATGAGCTGCGCGTATCCATTTCAAGTATAGAACTTAATATAAGCAAGCTCTGTTCTCAACATCAAGGTCAGATATCACATTAAGCTGCTTTAGAAATGTCCAAAAAAAGTACTAAAAATATATATTTTTTTTTTTCAAAACTTAACAGAGTTTTTTTTCTATAAATAATAGATTTTTTAGTGTGCCGCTATATTTTTACAAAACTAGTTACCGTGCCGTAGACTGAAAAACGTTGGGAAGCACTGCTGTAATGAAATCGAGAAACCAATTCCATTTATGATAATTGACAGGTAAACAGCTGTTTAATTTGGCAGCTTACCACTACTTACATATTTCGTGTATTTATATGCGATCTTCAGCAAACGATATCGTTTTGACGATGTGGTTTAACCATGCATTGTAGATTAAGCATTACTTCCTAACTTGTTTGTAAGTTAACTTTGCTTCAACCACCATGAGATAACAAATGCGTTCCTCTTCCGTATTGGCGACTTCCATGGCCGATAGGGGTTCTGTTTACAATAACAATATCGTTAAAAGAAGTACTAACAAATGATTTATGTTTACATACGTGATTAAGCTTAAAAATCTCAACGTCGATAAAGACTACCAGGATCAGCGCGCATTTTTGTTAAATTAAATACTTATTACAATAAATTATTCTGTGGATTACAACATTTTTATGATATTAATTTTTATTTTTAAATAATTTAGACAGAAATATATAAAATGTCGCCCTAAAATATGTACCGCCCCTCTCCAGATACGCTACTGCATATAATATCAATGTGGAACCCCGCTGCGCAACTGCCGATTTCAAAAATTAGAAGAAGAAATGCAAATCACGTTTTTATTCATTTTAATATAAATTTTTTCTCATTTGTAAATTGTTAAATTGAAAAATAAAATAAATAAAAACAAAGTTTATCGTGTTAATTCGATCCATATCGCTTATTTAATGTCATAAGTTTACTGAAACCAGTTTAGACAGAACAACTTAATTAAAGAAATGCCTGTGTGTCTGCAGTTTATAATGAATCATTATAGAGTAATTAGTCGTTAGATATTTCTTCCATTAAGAGCAGTGTGTGTCTAGGGCATAAGGCTCTGTAATTAGAATTACGAAACTCGCAGTACCACAAGTTCAAAAGTAGACATATACAACATTTATTGAATTCATTACAGCATGTGTTTTTTTTTTTTTTTGGGAACATAGCATAGGTTTTATGGATTTTTACAGGGATATGTGCCTCTCGTTTTTCAAATTTTTATTATTTTGTTAATAAATAAAATTATAGCCCCAAAAGAATAACATTTTTTGTTAATTTTGTCCAATAATTTAGTGCTTAAGAAAACTTAAAGAATTATGGGAAAATTAGGCTCAACCTTTTCAACAGATTTTCCCTGTGCATAATGTAACAACATAAAATTTACTTAAAGTGTATAAAACCATTCAATTGGTAAAAAAAAAAGTCCACAAATTGATTCTACACTAAAAAGTATCTAGCAGTGAATGGATAACAGTAAAGCGTGCAACCTGAATTTGAATACATGACCTGAAAGACAATTTTATTTGTCGTTATAACCGAAAACATAATCAAAGTGGTAATTTCGGCTAGATATTTACTCTCAAGGCTCGACCAAGACAAGAGTGATAAATTCTAGTTTGCGTCGGCATTTGTAACTAAGCTGCCAGCCAACTCACAGCCAAATGAAATGAATAATGTGCACTTGCCTGGTTCTGGGTTTGCCCAGCTCAAGTTATGCAATCAAAACCCATGTAAGCACTTGTGTTACCTCGACGAGTTGCGATTCGAACTAGACAGACACAACATTAGAAATGCGCATACTTCATTCCTTGCTCATAGTCTAGTTTATTTTAGTAGACTGCCGTACCAATAAGTACGTATCTCTAATATACCACTCCTATTCCGGTTTCCTATCGCGGATTAGTGCAATTTATGTTGTAATGAATTGCATTCATCTAGGCAGGCGGTGGCACTCCTCTTGTACTCCATTTTTGGGAATTAAGCAGCTGGGAGGAATTAATTCGTCGGATATTGGAAAATTATTTTCAGACCGCTTTAAGTTTTCCATGTAAAAGTTGTATATAGTCTATGATTTTGCCAATGCAATGAACTTGGCACAGCCATTTCTGCAATTTTAATTCATCTCGATGACAATTAACAAACACACTGAAAATACCAGTGAATACCAGTGCGGTGGTTAGGGCTTGGCTGCAAAAAATTGCATTTAATCCAACTCCATTGGGGATAATTTAATAATAAAAAGCAGCAATTAACAGAGTTTATCGCATTAATTTATTATTTAGGTTATTTCGTTTTGCTCATTTTGTATAGGCTTATAATAATATGTTAATGGTGCGTATTTGCGGAAAAACTTGTTTTATGGTTTTTTACTCCAACAAAACATGCACGTTGGAAACAATCATTTTTGCCTAATGATAATTTTTATATTTCGGTTCATGGCAAGTGTACGTACATAAATGGACTGCTTGTCTTATCATAAATGCATAAATCTAAATGGCACTACTTTCATATTACTGTTTTTTCATATCGTATGTGGAGCATTATGTTACTGATGCAGATCTTAATGTTCCAATTAATATTGAAGAAGTTGATCCAAATTGTTCCCTACGAGTTTTTCAAGAACACATCCCCATTTTTCCTTGAGATATTTTCCCCGATCTCATTAACGGCAATTGCTCTTATTAATATATCCATTGAGTTTCAAAATTTCCCGCAAAATGATACGTGGTGGTGGTTCTATAGCAAATCGACCAAAACTCAAAAATGTTGTTGAAAATTTACATACTAGGAGGGTTTGTGAAAACAAAAATGCAAATTAAAAATTTTCCGTATCCATACAATTCGTATTTCGCGAGTTATGGCATTTTCAAAATTTCGCAAAAATTCTGTCCTGGTCTTCATTAAAAATTCATATATATTATTTTATTCAAGCTAGGACAATGAAATACGGCTCATTTGAAAGATGGGATTTCAAGTTATCTAAAAAAAAATAGCATCTTAAAATTATATGCGGAAAAGGACTTCAAGATAAAAATTTTATCCTTTATCCTTGAATATCCTGGAAGACGTATTTACTTTCTTTTGATTTTTTTTTTTTCATTTTTTTTTTACCTTACCAAAATATATTAAAATTTTTAACTTGGGATCTCAACGGGACCAAGGAGTAAAAAATCAACAAAGCTTTCCCAAAATACATCTATGATTACTTACAAATAAAAGAAAATTGTTTTTTATAGGGTGTCCCGTATGTGGTCTTGCACCTGAAGGCTATGGCTAGGTCATGCTTAGACAAGAAAAAAATTGTACGAATGGTGGGGGGAAATCCTAACGATTTCCAAGATAACGGGACTTAAAAGGTTATTATGTATATTTTTATAAATCTTTCTGTAACTTCTGAATGCGTTACAGCCTATGATCATGATTTACAATTTGTTGGATTCATATTAGTTGGACCTTTTCAATGATACTAAATTTTTCCCCTCCTCCTCCCGTTTTGAAGTTATGGCACAATAAAGTCAAAATTTTGGAATCTTAACTCGGTTTTTTTTTTAACTACTATTTTTATCAAAAGCACGTCATCAACACCAAAAGCTTTCCTTTAAAATCCCCTATGACACTTTGTATCCAAAATGTAATCTTTTTTCCTTTTTTGCACTTTTTCCTAATCATATCCAGCGAAAATTACTTACAAGGCTCATTCCCAAGAGATATTTGCTTACTATCTGGCATTGAACTTTTTTTCTGGAAATGCATACGAAAAAGTGCAAAAAACCTAAAAAGGGTTACATTTTAGGTACAAAGTGTCACAGGTCATTTTAAAAAGAAGTTTTTGTGCTTCTTAAATCCAATATGAAAACTTGGTGTTAATGACGTGTTTTTTTGGTAAAAATAGTAGTTAAATAAAAATAAATCCGAAATTTTAACTTTCTTGAGTCATAACTTCACGGAAAGGAGTACGGAAAAGATTTATAGACCATTGGAAAGGTCCAACGACTATTTATCTACCAAAGTCTATATTATCATCATAGGATGTGATGTTCAGAAGTTACAGGGTGATCTATAAAAACACACCCAAATATCTTAAAGTCCCGTTATCTCGGAAACCGTTAAGATTTCCTCCCATCACTCATACAATTTTTTGCTTATCTAAGCATGACCTATTCATAGCCTGCAAGCTCACGACCACATACGGGACACCCTGTAAAAAACATTTTTTTTTTTTTTTTTTGTAGGTAGTTATAGATGTATTTTGGTAAAGCTTTCTTGATTTTTTACTCCTTGATCTCGTAGAGATCTCAAGTTAAAATTTTAATTTAAAAAAAATATACATAGATAAAATCAAAAGTACGTCTTCCAAGATATTCAAGGATAAAAGATAAAATCCTTATTTTTTATGTCCTTTTCTGCATATATTTTTAAGATGCTTTTTCCTTAGATAACTTGAAATCATATCTTTCAAATGAACCATATTTGACGGCCCTAGCATGAATAAAAAACATATATATGAATTTTTAAAGAAGACCAGGACAGAAAAGAAGAAGTTAATTTTTGCGCTATCAAATTTTAGAAACAGGGCGGACCAAAAGTTCATTTACATTCCAAATGATGATTTAAAAGAAACTAGTTATGTGAGATAAAAACTGTTTATTTATTTTTTTAAAAATTACATCATCCATATGTAATCCTTGACTATTTTGACACGGCCTCACAAGTGTTTCGTGAAATGTTTTGCATTTCCTCTCGAATATTTTCCTTTAATTCCTCTAGGGAGTCTGGGTTACTGTTGAAAACTTTACTTTTAAGTTATCCCCAAAGAAAGAAGTCCATTGTGAATAAGGCCGGGCTACGAGGTGGCCAGTTAATGGCACCTATTTTGGATATCACTTTTTGTCTAAAAATTTCGCGAACAGCACTTAATGAGTCGTTGGAAGTGTGGCATGTTACCCCATCTTGCTGAGACCACAATCGTTCATTAAAACCATCGAAATCCTGTAGCGCTGTTGAAAAAAGTTCTGTAGCATGGCAATATACTGCTCTGTATTCACTGTTACAGCATTTCCTCGGCGATCTTCAAAAAGTATGGACCAAAAATCCCTCTTGCTGACAAAGCTGCCCATACAGTAACCTTGGGTGAATGCAGAGGTTTTTGATGCTTCAATTTAGGATTAGTGTCACACCAATACCTGCAATTCTGCCTATTCACATGCCCTTTTAGATGGAAGTGTGACTCGTCTGAGAAAAAAATGTTGGTGAAGCTGGTGAACCTCTCTAACATTTCGTTTGCAAATTGGAGCCTGTGAGCGTGATCTTGAGGCTTTAATTCCTGGACCATTTGGATACTGTATGGATGTAAATGTAAATCTTTGTGAAGAATACGAATCAAAGATGTTCTGGGCACACCTAAGGCATTAGACCGCTTCCGAGTAGACAGTCCAGGATTTTCACGCTCTTACATACTCGACGTTTTCTAATCAATTGTATTGATGGAGCTTCATTTTTACGCCGTATGTTGTAATGAGCGCAAAATTTTCGTTGCGCTAGAGTAAAAGAATCGTTGTTGCGGTAGTACTCGCGTACACAGAACGCACGTTTTTTATAACTGAACGACGCCATGGTACTGAATTCCCATTGGCCGCTCTTGCGCTTCGTAACCCCTCGGCCCCACCCCGCCGTCGCTGCTCGACACAGCTACCGATTCAAATTTAAACGGACTTTTGGTCCACCCTGTATAAAACAAAGTCCCTAAATTTGTTTATAGCTAAATAAGTAAAATCATCTTATAAACGGGTTGAAACAATAAATTTTAGAAGTGGTGTTTGAGTAAGTGTTCCAGTCGCTGCAAATCAAATATATATTTAAGTGTACGTGGGTAGTCATGGGGTGTAAATGTAGTGTAGTGCCTGACCTACCTTACAGCCAGTGTACGCTGGTTTCGTTTCTTAGAGTAGAGATATGCATCTTTTATATATTGGCATTTGGAATTAGTGTTTCCAATTGATTATATAAAAAACAAGCAAATATTTACCCATGATGGGAATATTTTTAATTTCCGCGGATCACAATGTTCTGAAAAAAGGGGACTGCATTGCCAATATTCACGGAAAATATGTCACGCAACTGATTTTATGCATTTCGTGCATCTAGTAGATATACAGTTGATACGGTATAGCAATGATAAATTTTATCGTGTGCGGCCGATCATATAGATGCAGTTCGAAACCGTTTGTTGGAGTACCAATTGGAAGAAAAACCTTGTGTCAATTAGCATATTATACCGTTCAAAGGACGTCTGCGGATTAAACAATACTATATGCTAGGACAGCCATGTCCATGGGGTATAAAGCTCTATCTGATATGCGGTAAAAGTTGAATGCCCAAATCAAACCGGCCTTCTTGGAAAAACTTGGTTTCAGTTTCAGCCTCTATTGATCTTGAGATATTGAAACGAGTACCACGAGATTCGCTAGGCTTTAAATTCTACACAGACAACTTTTTCACAACTCACTGTTGGAAATGCTTGAGAAAAGAAAAATACTTGCTGTTGGGACAATTCGTGTCAATCGTTTTCAAAACCTACCTCTACTGACTGATGCAGAGATGCGAAATAAAAGTCACGACTGAGCGGAACAGGTGATCATCCGTGATAGAAAAGTACTTGTCACGAAATGGTATGACAGCAAAGGTGTTTATTTGGCTTCAAACTTTGTTGGAATAGGTGTACCTGATAAAGTGCAGCGGTATAAAAAAAAACGGTACATTGAAGTCTATAGACCTGAGGTTATTCAACTAAGAGAAATGCGAGGCGTAGATCTTCTTGATCAAATTTTTATTAAATCCAAAAAATGGTTTTTACGTGTAATTATGCATTTCTTCGACGCGGCGATCATGGCTTGAGTACAGAGCAAATGCTCTCAGACATGGAATACTGCTCAAAAACCAAATAGACCTGCTTGCGTTCAGAAAAAAACTGGCTTACACTCTCGTTAGTATTTTATCAATACCGCTACAGTTAACTGATAACAAACGGGGGCGACTCTCGAACTTGGCTGGATTTTCTTCTCTAGAAGAGGAGGAAAATATACATACACCGAAGCGACAAAATTTATTATATTCAACGCCAATTGATACTCGTTACGACCAAGTCGCTCACTTTCTATTCTTCGATTAAACGCAAAGTACAACAGTTCGATGAAAACAACAAGGATGCCAATCAAAGAACATATTTCTATTGTTGGAAATGCAAAGCACATCTATGAATTCAAAGAAATGTAAAAGACTATCAGAACCAGCTTAACACAAGCTCGCTGCATGGACACGCTTAATAAATAAACGGTCAACAATACAAGCGTTTCATCACTTAGTCGGTGTTAGTATTAGTATGTTAAACTAAACATAAACCAAACACCGGATGAAATGATATGCAAGGTGACATAGAAACAGAGAACTAAGTATTATATAGACGTTTTTTTAGAACATGCTTAGAAACGTCAACTACAAAATGCTCAGCGTTAGTATTAACAGTAATGCACATGCGGTTAATGGGTTCGTACATGCAGAAGTTGGATCTTGCGGAGTTAACATGCAACATAGGTAGTCTTCTCAAATTGTGTCCACTATCGCGGAAAGAGATTTTGCTAAGTAACAGCGGAGAATCAACATTCGGGTTTATTTATTGATGCACAAACGTTACATCGGCAACCATACGACGTTTTTGAAGCGAGTGCATATTCAAAAGCTTCAAGCGATCCTCATAAGGTGGAAGAATTAATGAATTATTCCAGGGTAGGTGCCTGAGAGCAAATCGTAGGAAGTTCCGCTGAACAGACTCGATACGGTCGATGTGTATACCGTAAAATGGAGACCAGACCTGGCTAGCGTATTCAAGAAGGGGTCTCACAAAGCAAGTGTACAAACGCAATGTTATTGTAGGATTCGAAAACTCTCGGGACCAACGTTTTATAAAACCCAGCATAGAACTACTCTTTGATACCATATAGTTTATATGGGAGAAAAAATTCAATCTGTGGTCACATTTGAATCAGAGAACTCATACCCATAAGTGATTGGTGTCTGATTCCTATGGAAAGTCATAACCTCACATTTGTCGATATTGAGTACCAAATTATTGCTCTTGCAAAAATTGTAAAATTTTTGAAGGTCACCCTGTACCAGTTCACAATCGTGAACAGATTTAATCTGAGCGAAAAGCTTAACATCGTCAGCATAAATCAAGACCTTACAGTACTTCACCACAGAGACAATGTCGTCAATAGACAGTATAAAGAACAACGGGCCCAAGTGACTCCCTTGAGGTACGCCAGACGAAGCCTTCAAGACTCTAGAGATGGAATGGCGGAATAAGATTTGATATGTTCTGTTATCTAAATAAGACTCTGTCCATTTTAGAAATGTTGGGGGAAATGGTATCCGAGACAAATTCCAACAAGTTAGTGGTTGTAGATCTGCCCGAAATAAACCCATGTTGGTTTGAAGAGAGCAAATTCTTACATGAAACCGATAGCTGAGAGTAAATAATAGATTCGAATAATTTGGGCATACAGGATAATTTTGCAATAGGCCTATAGTTAGAGATTTCACTTTTACTACCTTTTTTGTGAATAGGTATGATGAAAGAGTTTTTCCATAGCTGAGGGAAACAACCACTATCGAGCGATTTTTGAAATATTATTTTAAGCGGCGCTGCCAGGACAAGGCAGCACGACTTATAGAAGGCTGGAGGGATCCCATCAGGACCGTTGTAAAGTCATTTGAAAGCGCATTAATATGATCGAGTATATCCTCTTGTGTAATTGTAGGAATAGTGAATGAAACGTTATGAGAATCGTTCATATGATTAAAATTGTTATGTCGAGGATGGAAATTGGACGAAGAAAAAGCGTTGTCGAAAAAAGAAGCGAACATATTGCAAATTTCAGACGAATCATCACTAGCAGAATCCTTATACCTCATGGTATTGAGATAGTTGTCAGTTTTTTTCTTCATATTAATAAACTTGAAAAAGATACGTGGGTCGCTAAATAATTTCGCACGCATGCTTTGGATATACTCATCATAAAGTGAAGAGGAAAGTTCCTTGAACTCATTATAGGATGTGAGGAAGTTGTTATGACTTATAATGTCTTTGTCCCTAATATAACTTTTCCACAATTTATTTTTTCTATTTTTAAGACGTTTCAATTCTTTATTGATCCATGGCGGAGATGTTTTATAGAACCGTTGTCGCTCGCGGGGAACGTGAGATGAGAATAAATTGAAAAGAGTTATGTAAAATTTAGAAATGTCTTCGTCAACACTATTACTAGACAGTAATGTGTTGAAATCAATAGAGGTAAGGCTACTGGACAGTTCCGAAAAGTTAGCTTTTCTAAAATTGAAGAAGTATTGTGTTTCGTCACAATGTTTTCGGTTTCAAAGCAGTATGTAATTAGTAGAGGGGGGTGATATTTGTCAATATTAGACATTAAAACTGGGCTAGGTTCGACTAACAAGTTACCCATGTCAGTAGAGAAAACCAGGTCCAACTGCCTACCCATGTCATTCTTTACATTACTGATTTGGCTGAGACCAAGAGATGAGATAGTGTCTAGGAATAGTGATTCCCTTGTTGATAAGTTATTAAGTGGCAGATAGCCATCGTCATCTTCATTTAGTACCCAATGGAAGTTAAAATCACCAATAAGTAGAAGTTCGTCAAGAGGTTGCATCATGCCATGAATAAAATTAGATGTTGAAGTTAGTAGGTCGTAAATATTTTGACCTTTGTCATCAACAATGTTTATGGAGTCTGGAGGAATATAGCAGCATAGTATGTATAAGTCGTGTTTTAATAGAGACAGCTTAAAAACTATGAGTTCAGTGTCAAAATTGTTGGAAAAACTGGGGACCTCAATTTGGCTGCAATTAAAATGGTTTTTACATGCGAAGAGTACGCCACCGCCGCGAGCTTCAGAATCAGTATGTCTGTCTTTTCTAAAAACCTGGTAAGAATTGTGTAAGTAAGTAAGTTTCAGTGAAAGCAACAATATCAAAACAAGTTGCGACAGAGGATTTGAAGATATGTGCAGTTTTTGTCCGAATCCCCCTTACATTTTGATAGTAAAGGGAAAGCGACTTCAGTTTTTTGGAATAATATTGCTTATTTTAGCTTTATTTCAAATAATTTAGTAAAAGCGCCAGAGGGCCAAAATAGGGGATCTAATAACTTATCCTGCACATCTGCTGAAACAGTTAAGACGAAGGATGCAACCGGTTTGGAGGATTTACTAATTTTGCGGCAAGAAACACCCTCTGTTGCAATGTTTTTGTATTCGAGATATCTCAGTATGTTGTCACACACAGTTTTAGGAGAGAACCTAGTGACGAAAACACTTGAAGGTTTCGGTACTGTCCTCAAAGAGGTACCAATACCATTCCCAAATGAGGATACAGAGTTAATATTATTTGTTACTATGTATTCAGTAGCAGGAGCTGGAGTAGTATTATCCACGCAGGGGCTCGAAGCGCTGCATACGGCCCCACCAACCGTGGGAGAACCCTGTTTACCAGGAGTTGGCGGATTCGGCGGGTTAAATCCCACAGTCGGCAGAACCTCCTGTTTTTTGGAAGTTTTTTTCCTCTTTGTAATTGGATTGCCCTTGTGGTTTTTATTAGAACGGTTGTTTAAGAAATTGTGGTCCAATGTTGGTTGTTGAGGGCAGTTCACGACAGTTGAACTGGAGCAGTCAACCATTTTTTGCTCAATAGACTGAGCATTAAGGTTAACCTTGTCCGATAGGCCAACCACCATGCTCTTAATGTTGTCCAGGTCACCTCTGTACAACGCGAGCGTATCAAAAAAAGTATGGGCCGGGGCTCTCCCACAAGAGTCGCAGACCCACAGTAAATTGCGAGTCTTTTTTAGTAATTTTAAGGCCGCATTCTCAAGTTTTACGCATGTGGAGTGGAACGCTTTACCACAAACACCATCGCACGCTAAAAACTCGGAAGAGCCATTAAATTCGACGCGGCAAAAACCACAGCAATCCATAATACCAAAAACAAAATTAACTTACGACGCGATTGGAAGAAAACGATAATACAAACAAACCACGTTATGTAAAAAAAAGTGGGAATATTTCTTCGAGTATCATCGAAAATAAGTTATTTGTATAATGCTATTTTATAAAAAGTTCGCACTTTTGTATTCAATTAAATTCAATTTAAGTAAATTAAGTTATCCTTTTTTTCACTGTAAACACCTTTCATTAGCTCTCGTAGTCCCTCATTTTCTTATATGCGGAGTCGGAGTTTGCCTACCATGACTAAGTATACATCTCTCATCAACCACACCTTTACAGGCAGGTAACAATACCGTAAAGTACTTCTGTGACCCATATAACTAAAACTCATCACTCAAAAAGATATTCCAGCTGCGCGTTTAAGATGGGTAGTGAAAGGGTTAAGGTGGAACGCAATCTGGGTCCATCTTGAATTTATTGACCCATGTTTTAATGAAGGTCTGTTTAATAAACTCGAAAAAGTTCAGAGCAGAACAGAAGAGGACAGCTCAACTTAGGTTAACTGCCAAATTAAAACAGAAAAGAGCCGAAAGGAGCAGAAAGCTCATTACACACGCTTTTCTGAAAATTTTCTGAAATTTGTTTAATGTTTAATGCAATGAAACCATTTTTTCACATACAAAAACACAATTATTTGAATTGTATCAGAACTTTCAACAATTTATAGTTGTCAAATGCCTGCTCTAAATTACTCCTTTGAAAAAGGTAGAGCAGAAAATCTTGCTCTAGATCAGTTCAGTTCACTTTGGAGTAGTGCTCTGAATTCATTAAACACGGTTTTCTGCTCTAGAGTAACCTAGAGCATCTCATTAAACAGACCGTGAAATTAACAATCGGGTACTCAATAATATCTTGTAAATCGTAGTGTAACCGATACAGATACAATACAACTACATAAGAACCGTTATTTTTGGAAAATTATTTTACGTTGTTGTGCGGCCAAGACCATGGTGACTAACATTATCAGAACAGATGCATCACCAGCCACCGCCCAATGACCACTCCTCCTAAAGCCGGTCCCACACAATGTATGCATTTGTACAAGAATCTCATAGAGCACCCTTCTAATCCAGAATCACAAGTGGTACAGCACACAGGAGACGTAAACAAACCTCGGCCTTCTGACTACCGCTACACTGTCGTGGTGACGGTACGGATTTATATCCCACTACTTTCAGTCGCTGAAAGGGGGCTTATAAGTTGCAACACCCCAGGTTTAACGTAGTCGTACTGGATTGCGTCCTGACTGTCGTAGGGATAGTAAGGACCCCACACTACTCAGAGTGCCTCGATTAAATTATCATCTCTCGCTAGTCACAGACGAGACTTGATCTCGTTAAAAATTATTTTTCAGTTACATTTCAAGTTTCGAAACTTTACAGTACAGCTGGAAGCAAGCCCATATACGTACACTTCATCATCTTCGCTAACTGTCATAGGGACAGTCAGCCCAAACCAATGCAAGTACACGAAAGAGTAGTTACACTACTTCACACAAGCCAGTAACAACAACAGCTGTGTTGAACTCAAAATTGGAAATTTGGCAACAGTTTACCCAAAGATTGTTGCAATTAAAAAACTATGAAGACAAAAGAGAAGATGGTTGAAACTATTCTTGATCCAGCCATAGCTTGATAATAAAACCAATTAAGTTTATAAATCTCGTCTGCGCCTACACCTGATGTTAAACTGGACTTTTCCTTCAGGTAAACGGGTTGAAAAAAGAAATAAGTGAATCTTTCGAATTTTTCTACCCTAGATGATGAAATCATAGGGTACCTATACTAAAGGTACGATTAGACAATACAACTTTTACTGCAGCGCAGCACAAAAAGCTGCATTACTCGAGGGTTGCAATGTGTAAACACCTCTGAAACCAAAAAAGTTGCGCCTGCAGCTCGATTGCTTGTAACTTTTTCGTGCTGCCACAATCTCGGAAGTTGCAATGTGTAAACATCTAAATAGAAAGTTGCAGGCGCAGTATAAAAATATTAGTTTGGTTGAAACTTTTGCTGCGGTTATGCGTGCAGGTTTTTAAGACGTTGCTTAAATTTGTGTAGCGGTAAGTAACCAAATTTTAATTTCAAATTCTTCAAAATTCATATTGCTTTCCATTTTTATTTTACTAAAATAATATAAATAACTCCATAAACATTTCCCTATAAAATTTACATGTTGCTGAAAATCTCTTTTCTCTTTATAAAAAGAGTCACTTGCATTAGAATTTCTTCAAAACCGTCAGGTGAAAAGCGCAAGAAATTTTTATAAAAAAAAATCATTCTCAAAACTTAATTATTTCATTAAATTATTTACGCCTCCAATACACTTTTTGTTTGATATCCAGTTTTTCACCCCACAAATATATTTTTTTTTTTTCAGATTCTTATTGCGATTTTCTATCAAAATTAACAAGCAGAAAGCCGCGCTGCAAAAGTTGTAATGTGCAATCGTACCTTAAGTTATTCTTTCCGTTTGTAATACATAAATATAATTATGGGAGAGGAAAATGGGTTGGATACCCACGCATAACATATAAAGTTATTTTGGCTTTTATATATCCGGCCATCCATCGTACGAGTGTACTTAGAGAGATGAAATTTTACACACTGGCTGTAAAAAAAAATGATTTCAATTCGAAAATGGGACGAATCGGGTAACTCCCTTATAGGGTTGGTATACGAAAATTTCGTTTTGTACTATATATTTGGGCACTACTTGAGGACGCGAGAGAGCTAAAATCTTGTACACAGCGTTTACATACAAATAGTACATAAAATTTCAAAAATAAACTAAATAGGTCAACTTCTTCTTGGTGCTGCCATATAAGAATTTAGGTTTTTTTACGTATACTGTGAAAACGGTAAGTCTTAGATGTTTTTATTATACTGAAAGATTCTTCAGTACATGAAATCCTATGAAATTGATTATAATCATTTTTACTGCACGACGAACGGTTTTAGTAGAAATATGTGCGTTAAACCACTTCAAAAATCAAACATCCACAGATTGAAGACCATACCAAATTACATATATATTGGTCTTAGACCAACTCCACCCATTTTACTTCTTATTAAAATTTTATACACTTACTAAGCCTTGACTAAATATCTTTGTGAGTAAGAGCGCCGTTTGTGAAGTGAGTATGAAATTTTAGGAAGAGTTTTAGGTTAGTAAACAGGGAAGGACTTACATGGTGTTTTTTGGCTTACGGTAAAAAACAATTACGTTTTTCGGAAGGGGGTGGTAACATCACTTTAGGGTGTTCCAATTTGAACCGTGTGTGATATCAAATTAAAGCTCTTGCTGAATTCTTTTAAATGGTATATCTTCTTTTCTTCTGTAAGAAACTTTATTACAATCTTTTTCTACCAAACATCTATAAAATGCTTGATTTTCAAATTTGTGTACAGAAGGGGACTTAGGTTGGTGCGGGAGGGCTGATTTTTCCTTTAAACCTTTTAGCACAATACTTTACATATGTCATGGGAACATTTCAATTTTCTATATTTAATCGTTATATGGGTTTTGATAAGAAATAAATTTTTCTACTTTTTTTATGTAAAATTTTCTTTACATGGAAGGACTTACATTAAAGTGCAATAATTTTCTATCTAAGAGAAAAACAAGTAATAAAGTTAGAATTGGTCTAAGACCATTTCTAATGATACCCTAGGGTATGCCCGTATGAAATTTCGTATGGTCACCGATCCATACAAGTTTGATTTTTGAAGTGGTTTTTGAATATATCTCTACAACGGTTAAAAGCCATTAAAACCATTAAAACCAATTTTATAGGATTTCATATTCTGAAGAATTTTTACTACAATAAAAATGTGTAGGATTAATCGTTCTCACAGTATACGTAAAAAACCTAAATTTTTATATGGCAACACCAAGAAAGGGGTTGCCCGTTTTAGTCCATTTATGATTTTTTTTTCTATTACTATAAAAACACCATGTACCGAATTTGAGCTCTCCATTCGAGTTCTCAGGCAATGTCCAAATATTGGAAAACGAAATTTTAGTATGGCAACCCCACGAAGGAGTTGCCCGATTTGTATCATTTTCGAACTTAATTTAACTTTTTTTTAAGTCCGGATATGACCGATATGCAAAAATCAAAATAACTTTTAATATTATGCGTGGGTGTCCAATCCATTTTGTTCTACCATCATTATTTCTGTGCGTTACAAACGGAAGGACAAACTTAGTATGCCCTATAGATTTCATCTATGGTATAAAAATACACCACAACGTTTGCCAGGCAACGTAGATGCCAATGAATATGCATATGTCGGATAGATTATGTATACCGTTTTATGAGTTTTTAGTGTAAATGTATTAATGATTTACTAAAAAAATTTGATGTGACGTTCGGAATGTATACCCCCGCATGCGATAGTATTCTTGAAGAAATATAGCATATTAGAAAATTACCTCCTGTATTTTAAAATAGATCAATTTAAAAATTTCTTAATTATTTATAGTTAGGACTAAACAGTAGAAAATAAAATATATTAAAAAAAAAAAACCTTTAAAAAATTATCTTTTACAAATAAAATGCACTAAAAAGTAAAGAATATTTTTTTCTTTCTCAGTGATATGTCTACACAAAAAAAAGTTTCATTGCAAAATCAGAAATGCTAGAACTCCGATTTAATTTTAAATTAAATGTATTAACAATATTTTAAAATTTTATTATTTCATTTGACTTTAAGGGCGTGAATACGGTCCAAGCCGTTTAATTGAAATTTAATTTAATTTGTATTTTAGTACCTACTCCCTTTGGCCCATTCGGTCCACTTGAATTAATATTATAGCTAGACATCTCTTACAGGACTATTAAAACAGAAATTAAATTAAATTTCAATTAAATAGCTTGATGAATATGGCCCTAAATGTTTGAACTCTTATCAATAAATCGTGTAAATTTACAGCTTTTCAAGTGCGTTATTAAAATTTTTTTAATTGCAACTCATGCCTAAAATTCCTTTCTGTATACAGGGTGTCCCATACGTACCGCATTTGCTTTATAATCCCGGATTCCTCACTAAATTTCGAGAAATAAATTATATGGGAGGAGAGCCGGAAAATGCACGGTGTGGGCGGTTGGGGGGATTACGATTTTTAGTACTGTTTCCACTTTATATCCTGTAAATTTATTGATATACACCCTATCAACGGGAGATTTATCTCAGGTAATAGCAAACCATCTAAGCATTGCAATGAATGCCCAACCATCCCTACTGTCATCTTCAGTCTTAAGTTGTAGTACGTCAAAGTCCAAGAATTGAAAAAAAATCTATTTTTTTCAAATTTTAACAATTTTTCCGCCAAAATGCATGATATTATACAGTTTATTTACAAGATACCCCGGAATGTTACCTTTAATTTGACTATGCACATGTACCTACTTAAGTGCTTCCGTTTTTTAGATATTCCCGTTTCTATGATTCATAATTTTATGAATTTTACTAATTGCGTGGAATTGCATAAAATTAGTCGGGATTTCTATTGTTAGTAACAAATTGAAATTGAAATTATGCATCATAAAAACGGGAATATCTAAAAAACAGTAGCATTTAGATAGGTACGTGTGCAGGATCAAATGAAAGGTAACATTCTGAGGTCTCGAAATCTTGTAAGAAAGTGCTATCCTTATCTTCCCTTTTAGCGGGAAAATCATTAAAATTGAAAAGTAAATTGCAAAATTTTCCATTTTTTTGAATTTGACGTCCTATAACTGCCGCCGGAAAGGGGATAGATAGGTGGTTGGTCGGCCATTTGTTGGAAACCATAGAGGGTTTACTATCACCTACGTTTTAGTGCATTTTATTTATAAAAGTTATTTTTTTAAAGGTTTTTTTAAGATATTTCATCAAGTTCTGCTCATTCTCCTATTAGATTAATGGGAATTATTAAAACAGAACGTTCGCTTGTACGCAAAATGAATGACGAAGAATAGATAAACTGGGTGCCGTTAAACAAAGCCGAGCGAAATATTGCCGAATTTTGAAATTTGCCATTATTGCATTTTCATAAAACGAAATTAAGCCAAATTTCAACATTAGATCTTATCTCACTTTCATAAAGTGAAATAATACCAAACGATTATTCAAACCATATTTGTTAGAAAAAAGGTGGTTTTACCGAATGAAGTGTTTGTTGACTGCACTCGATTGGGATCATTTCCGTAGCTGGTGAGCCTCATGTTATCAAGTAGCTTGCTAACAATAGATTCAGATGATTTGGTTTTCCCATTTAAATTTTGTGAAGGTTTTAGGAAAGAAAGTTCATCGTTGATATTTATTAATTAAATTAATGAAACAATTATATATATTTGTTCCAGATTTCTGTGGAATACATTTAACTTTTACAAAAAGTAACGAAAAAAGTTTCTACAATTCGGCCATACAGTAAAATTCCGGAATGCTTTTTTTTATCTTGAACTGTACGAATGTGGAAAATCTATCTAAATGATATAAAATTTATATAAATGAGCATCCACAGAAACATATTCAAAATATAATCAAAACGATATTAAATAGATATGAATGAAACCCATATTCGGGAAATTTTCAAATAAATATAAAATTGAAAAACGCATAAGCTACCTACCAAAATTACTTACTGGAAACTACCACAAACTAGACATTACAACTGACTGAGAACATTAACCGAGATTTCGTTTCGAAACGAAAATTCGATATAAAATAATGTATTGAAAACGTATCATTTTTATGTCCGACGGGGCACAAACCCGCACCCTGATGTACCGAGGCAGGAACGAAAACTCGATTTTCCGAAATGTATGTTAAAAATATATTCTATTCATATCCAATGAAATACTTGAACCGAAATTGAATGATGTTTACCGATGTCGAGCCGATCATCTGTGTCCAAAAAGTATCTTTTTAGAAAATGTTCCATTTTGTTATCTGGGCATTATCTGCCTTTCCTCGGGCTTACAATATGCTGAGGTTTAACTGCGATATACATCCGTACCTTCGCCACTGTCCTCATATCCGCTAATTCTCTTTTCCTATCCCCTATATGCCATACTGTGCTTTGTATAATAGGGCATCCCCTAAGTTGGACATAATAATATACAAAACAAAAACATGAAAATATATTAAAACTCAACGCCAGTTATGGTGTCATATGGAAGGACTTTTATACTAATAATTCAAACTATAATTACTCCCAGCTGTTTAAAGTTAAACCAATTTCCATATAATTTCACTTAATCAAATTAACAATAACTGAAAACAGTCCCAAATTATTCCTGTATTTTTCTTACAGAAAAAAGGATTAATTGAAAGCTGCAATCTATATTAGCTTTAATATTTATTTTTGAACTTTATGTGTTAGCAGTGCTGCGAATATCAGACGTCAGACGTCGATACACTTGATTGAGATGTTATACGGGTGTTTCACAATTGGTCCACATAACTCAAGGGTTTGATTCATTAATGAATCACCTACCACGTGCAACCTGCTTTGAAGTAATCCTCATTTTCTGCTTACTGACATACCGATTATGAAATTATGAATAAACATCCTACAACTTCCGACGAAGGCTAATTGGGCATTCATTGGAAAGCTTAGACGGTATTCTATCATCTGAGAAAAATCTCATCTTGATAGGTTCTATATCAAGAAAGTTACAGAATGTAAGGTGGAAAAAGGACTAAAAATCTTAACAAACCACCCCCCCCCCCCCCGCCTATATAATTTCGAATTGTTATTAAAGTATTAATATATGTTGTAAACGAAGTTACTTACTATTTCGTAGCGTGATTTGTTCGACCACAGTGATATAATTCGATTTACTACCGATGCCAATATACAGAAATCCAGTATTGGAACTCAACACATTTGTAAAATTAAGACCAAATAATCCTGCAACTCGTATTCATAAACATTTTTAATCAGCGAAATGTCCGATTTATTCGAAAATAATCGTAAGATATCAATCAATTGCGCTTTTAATCTTAAATACATATTCGCAGAATTTCACAATTCAGTAAAATGACGGATGTACAGTTGTACAGCAGTCCGTCATTAAGTTGGTGGAGCAACAGCAACAGCGGCAAAATATCATGAAATTGTAAAAGCTTTAATTAAAATAATTTAATTTTCGAGACTCCTGGTGTAAAATTGATACGAAGAAAACACAAAATTGATGGTACGAGTCTTGATCTTGATGATGCCGGAAAAGTTTGATTACTCCTTAGAATGTTGGAGGCCTGTGTTTATAATAAATATGCAGCATTCATCCTGCCAAAACTTACTCGAGAGATAACTCTAGAGCAAATGGTGGAAATTAAAAAAAAAAACATCTTGGTGTTCAGCACACGTTGTTACATCGACGTTTTGTTTGTCTTCAAAACTCAAAGAAAACAAACAAAGACTTTATTACTTACGCCGATGTGAGGATTTAAAATTAGGCACAATTTATATGCTGATGAGTTTAAATGCCTAATATTTGTTTTTCCGGGCTTAAGTTCAGCAAAAGATTCAGAAATTTTAAATAGATTATTGTCGAAACTTGATAATGCTGAAGATAAAATTATAAATCCCGAAATGGTAGTATCAGAATGCCATAGAGTCATTAACGTTAAACACGACGCTGTACTCATTGAAAATAACTCATCGAGTACCTACTATTCGGGTGTAGTAGCAAAAATTGAATCTCAACGAAAAAAATTACAGGGAAAATTATGTAATAAATTTCAAAACAAATCACAGCTGGGTCATCTTAATATATAAAAATCCTGTGTCACTGAGTTCGTACACGCTAATTTAAGAAACCGCCCAACCGCTTTCAATAAAATTTTGTGAATGTGTTTGGATGATTCCAGCTTGAAAGATAGGATAGTTTTGAACACGATAGATGGCGCTGTTGTCGAAGTCTAGAAAACTACCTGAGAGCGCTTCGACCCGGAAAGCTGAAATTTTGTACACGACGTTTTCATAAAAATTACAAATACAAGTTCAAAGATGATTTAAAGCGGGCAACTCCTTCGTAGGGTTGCCATACAAATGTTACGTTTTTTAGTATATATTTGGACACTGCCAGACAACGAATACACGTAGTGTTTCAATATAGTTTACATAATACAGTTTCGAACCAGTACTTTTTCTCGATTCAGAACTGGAAAAGGCCTGGATAACAATATAAATAACTCTGCATTAATAATAAAATCCTGCTGTGGCTTGCATAATTTTTTAAATGAGCATAACGATGCCATAAAATGTAAAATGAGCACGCATTATTTTTAATAAATGGTTGTGTCAAAATATTTTTTTCCTCACCTTGTTAAGTTATTAATTTGCACTCTTATTTTCTCTTCTGTAAATAATAGGTGTGTCCCAATTTTCCATCATGAATCTAATAACAAAACATCAATCTCTTGAAGCGAAGTTAACATCCCTTCAGCAATTTGGGATGCGTTCGTTACAAAGTACATCATTTCAATGGCAATTTTTTAGAAATTACATTGAAATGAGCTGAAAAAAAGTATGGGAAATCACATAATTTTAGCTGATTTCGACGCTTTCATCGAAATTACGTAATTTCGGCCTTGTGTGAATGTCGTATAAGAAATGTTGTTTTATAACAGAAAATCTTCCTAATGTTCAGGCACACACCAAAGTTTCTATCTTTTACTAGAGCAATGCAATATGCCTCGCTCCAATATAAAATCAACGATGCCTCGCCTTGGTGTAGGAAAGCCCTCAAAGTATATTGGAAATTTTTTCTTAGAATTTATACGCATTTTTGGAGGTCGACAACAATTTTTATGAGCGTAGACTAAAATATGCAATAACAAATTTTTTTTATTTAGAAATTTACAGAAAATGATTCGGTAGAATCTTTATTAACTTTGGTGGCTGATTTGAGTTATTTTCAGATGCAATACTTTCATTTCCCAATAAACCTTGCAAAGTGGAATATAAATTTCGATAGTAAATTCAAATGAGATATGAAAGAAAGCGAAACCTCAAGCGGGAGCAAATGTTAACAGAACATTGTATCACGTTGCTGGTATCACTTTGGATTCACTTTGCCCTTCTTTTTCGACAAAATGTGATAAATTAAAATATTAATTTACTGTGGTAACGATAATTTTAGCGATTCACAAATAAAATTATTGTAGGTACCAACAAATGTAATCCAGTCTCCTATAAATGTAACCTCTCATATCACCCTTAATATTAAATATAAATTTCATTGATCACCTTTTACAATTCACTGATAGAAACGCAAACACGACAAATTTCTGATCTGTTCGCGTTGATATGCAAACTCATTAGAATGAAAACAACAAAAAATCTTGAAAATATATAATTGTCAGAAGTTCAGTCACAACATAGCTAATATGCACGTGTTTATGTAAGATAAATAAAAGAGAACAGAATTTATATTCGCGTTCGTTTCGCTTTTATATCGCTTCGATACATAAATAATTTTTAGCTCTGTCGCATTGTGCAGCTCTATTGTCGTTTAAGTTTCACTGTTGAGAACGTTTTACAAATTGTTTGCTGAGTTGTGCTTTTGTCGGCCTCTAATTGCCAATTAGCATTCATTTCTTCTGTCGTTGTCAGCCTCAAATTATGCATAAAACTTCTAAGGAGCAAATTTCTACTAAAAAATTGAGACCTTCCTACATCAGGTCGAGGCATCGTTGATTTTATATTCGAATGAGACGTTGCAAATTTTTTTAATTGACTCGCAACATGTGTCTGATCTCTGGTTTTCAATTTTCCTATTCGATTTGTTATCTGTATATTTATTTATTTGTGATACAACATTATGTTTCTTTATTTAGTTGAAAGGACATCATCGATTTACAGGTCCTTTAAAATTTCAAGAGTAGAATAAAAAGCAATGACAAAGAAAAAACCATTTTGTAAGAAGAAAATTCTAAAAAAAGGGCCTTTTTTTGTCAAGCAACCATATTTCAACAGAAAACGGGTTCTCTGTTCCATTTTCAGTGAAAGTAAGCAGATAAGAGAACACTGCATGAAATGATGCGAGCTTCAATATAAAATTTCAAATTTCGAATTGAATGATGGCACCAGTAAATATATAGCCCACACAATTTATTCACCATAAAGGACCCTATGTAGCTGTAGAGTTTTAAGGAATATTAAATGTACTCAACTGAAGCATGTCAATTTCGTGTTACCCCTTTCATCCTTGACAGGTCAATGGGTTTTCTTCTTGTCTACACGAGAGAACAAGCAATCATTAATTTAGTGTCTGTAGGAAAAGGGATAAATTGACAAAGCATTCTTTGTTTTACAGGAGTTTCGTCTTAAATTTACTTTTAACTTTATTCAGAGAGAATTTCTTTTGTACTATTTTTGGGTTTCGAGAAAAACTTTTTGATGTAGGTATTTAACAAATTAAGCTTTTTATTGTGATACTTAGAAGAAGCTCCTTGTTTTATTAGTGAAAGTGTGTCTATGTCCTTTCTTAAAAAACCACTTTCCATTTCAAAAGAATGAAATTAATATGTTCAATCAGTATCGTTTTAAATGCATTTACTACATCGAACTTGCTTTTTTTTTTTTTTGCCATTCAATTGAAGTTTTTGTGGCAAGTACTACTGCAGGATGAATTCAGTGACATCTGTTGATTGCCATGAACAACTTTTATTTAATTATTTTCTTTTGTCGGAAGCACGGCGAATTGGCAATATAAAATACGAAAAATTCGATTTTTCAAATTAAGCAAATTAGGGCTAAAAAAGAGAAGCTAATTGTGATCCGTTGAAAATAAATCTCGCGATTCTATTTACATCTTCAAGTGTAGTGTTTAAATATTTCAAAAGCACATGGCTATTACTAAACATTCGACAAAATTAAGTATTTGTTGTAAAAACAAAAATTATAAGGACCGCTAATTTGGCTACTCGCTATAACTTGTACAACTTGTACAAAATAAAGTAATTAAAAGTGATTTTCAGTTAGTAATAATGAAAAACTATAAATGAAAATTTGTTTTGTGGAAGAGATTTTATATATACTTGTATATCGGGGTCTTGAATGTATAGTGATGAATTGCACTGTGCTATGTTGTAGAAGCAAGAGCGTTTAATTGTTTCAATAATAAATTATGGTATTGCTACGAGCGTGGACTTTATTCGTTATTTAAAACACAATATTTCAGATATAATTCAAAAGTTGTTCTTTTATTTAACTTTACTGTTATAACATTCACAAATAATTATCAAATCAAGTCTTTAGTTATCGCTAGTACCACAAATAATTAAATATACAGATGAAGACCCGCATATCAGAAAAATGAAAACCTTATCAACATTTCTGGTAACCAAGTTAAGGCTAAAACACAATGTGAGCGACGCGATAAAAACGCCGTAAAAAACGCCGTAAAAAACGCCGTACAAAACGTCCGTGAAAATACAATGTTAGCGACAAGAGCTGTCAATCCCCAATTAAATTTATTCTGTTATTTGTGTTGTAAATTAAAAATAGAAAAAATTTCAACGAATAAATTAAAAAAAGAATATTAATGACGAATGTGTAGCCGTTTTAGCTAATGAAGATAAAAAACAGAACCCGCATAGAAGAAGAGGTGTGTCCAAGAGCTATATAAAACTCAGCCGGAATTGGGTTTCTATGCGGATGCGTTTTTTTTTTTTTTTTTTTTTTTGTATAATACGGTGACATTTTACCACCTCAATAAACTTTTCTTCCATTTTTTATTCAACCAACTTTGATATTTTCCACGGCATTGTTATTTACTAATATTTTTTATCTATCAAGTCATAAATATGATTGCAATAAACGTATAACAATAAATATGAACGCAACCCAAAATCATAATTATGGTAAACGTGCGACAAATTTCAATTTTCATTTAAGTTCGACGACAACGATGTCGTCAGCATTGTATTTTATACCATACACTGCCATGTTATTAGAACCCAATTGACAGCGTTTTTACGGCGTTTTTGTCGTGTCGCTGTTTTAGCCTTTAGTTGGCCTACGGCGAAAATCGTAGCTAAAGGCCTAAACACAATTGCAACGACCGACGACTTTTGCAGTAATAGGAACAATTTTCTCCAGGAACGTTTTATGGAGCGTGTATTAAAGGGTTTTCCAATAAGAGGTGTTATTTTGATATTCAAAGAAAAGTGCCTGTTTTTGAGATAAATGATCGGATCTTTATTTCCAAACAGTCACACGTTGAGGATAGAGAGGCTTTTCAACAATAACTCTTGGGTTTTCCGAGCCCCAGATGCGAAAATTTTGCTTGTTGATGAAGCCATCGAGGTGGAAAGGACCCAATCAGCAAAGACTCGACGTTGTTGATGATCGGCCGGCTTGAGTTCTTGTGTTAACTGAACTTTATAAGCCTTAAGACCCAAATCTTTATGCAAAATATGGTGTAATGACGTTTGTGGAATGCCTAATTCCAAAGAACGACGAGGAATGGACAAACCTGGGGTTTCTTCGACACTTTCGGCTACAGCAGCAATATTCTCGGCTGTTCTTGAGCGACGTGCACGGTCTTCACATCACTAACTTGTCCCGCCAGCTCAAATTTTTCTACCAATTTCTGTATTGCGGTCCGACAAGGTGCTTCACGACGACCCAAAAATGTTCGTGTTTTACGAACCGTATTTTTATAGTGAATTTTAATAATTTCAATGCGTTGTTGAATCGTATATCGTTCCATTTTTATTAATGGCGTAGTTTCTACTTGTCAAATGTCAAAAAATGACAGCTCCAAAAGTGACATCTACCGAAATAGCGGGCTAATTAAAATAGCACCTCTTATTGGAAAACCCTTTATATTGCTGACTCTTTCGATCTAAGCACCAAGTATCAACTGAGAGAGAACTGAAAACAACAAATAAATTAGTGGATTCGTCGAAATACATAATTTTAAATTAATCATTTAGGATTATTACTGATAAAAACGGTTTTATCAAAGAAAATATATTCATTAGATACGCGAAAAAATTCTTAATGTTTTATTAAAATCATTTTCCTGAGCTGAGTGCTCAGTTTTTCAACTTCCCGCCAAAGATTTTTTCAATGTTGGCATCGACGTCAGAACTTTTTTTGACACAAGCAATTGTGCCCACGTGAAATAGGAAAGTAAGCAGTCCATATTATATACGTCAGTGGACATCAGGCGCGTATGCAGACCAGCAGTTTAGGGGGGGGGGGGGGGGGGTCACAACTAAAATCTTTGAGGGGGAGGAAAAAGTCGGAAGAAGTTGCTTTTAAAGTTTTTTTTAATCATATTTACGTTATATCACAAATTCCAATTTTCGGTTTGATTTGGAAAACCTGTCGATAATATTATTCACATCAATGTCGATCTCAGGGTGGACATCAAGGACTCATAATCAGATACGCCGTTTCGTACAGAGATTGTAGAAATAGATGTAAGCGATTCTGTCACGGGTGAAGTAATTGACTGAGAACGAGCTTACACTTTTAGTCACATTTAAAAGAATTGGAGAAGGAAAGGAGTGCTATTGACTATTTCTTCTGCTAAGAAGTTAACTGATCTTGCTTTCTTCTGAGAAAAGTTGTCAATGGTCTTATCAGTTTTCCACTTTACACTTTCGCTACTATATCTACCTCCATCGCTAACTCATATAGCAGAAAAATGTTCAAGCAAATGTTACACGCCACTTGAGGTATAACTTAATTTTTGTTGTATACAATAATAACTTCCTTTTTTTTTTAGTTGTAATAATGTTTTATTATTCATTTTTGAGAAACAAAACTCTTTGCACAGAACAAATTATACAATATACTTTTATAAAAACTTTAAAAGAAAACTCTTTGCGTAACACTGAACAAATTATACAATATATTTTAAAAGAAAACTCACTGGATAACACTGGAGGCCTTACCTTGGGTAGGGGGACTCTCCAGGTTGAACTTTAAAAAACTTCTCTTCTTCGACTTCGCTTCAACAGGTTATTTATTCAAAATCGAACCAATTCCTTAACCAATCAGAATTGGTCGATTTTGCATTTCCCTATTTGGTGGGAATTGTCGGATAGGCAATTCCATATACATACATGCATATGTTCCGATTTTTGTCCAAACGGAAACGCTCAAATAACGAAAATCAGAAAAATAATTGAAAATTGGCTTTTCATCTTTAACGGAAACGCTCGAATTTCAAAAATCGGTCAACGATTGAGATATCACGAAAACAATTAAAAATTAAAAAAAAACAATCAGAGACAATTTTCAGGGTCACCAGTAGCATATGGAAAATGATAAACAAGCATATAATTACGTAAGAGTACTAGACCGACGGTCAGTACTCAGAAGGGATCGTATATCATGTTTTCGTTCTGGTGAACGGTAGCTACTTCCCGGTGACGTGTTTATTTTATTGTCTTCCGCATGCCCCGAGGAATGTTGAGACATGACACCTGTTTCTGAGTGTGTTAATGGGTGAAGGTTTTTTGTATATGAAATGGGTTTAAGATTTATTTTTAGGTTTTTGTGAAAAATAATGCATAGATATTGCATTTAGGTAATTAGGGAGTTATGAATCTGAAGAAGGTGATGTGGATTCATGACACAAATCTCTAGGAACAAAATGTATGATTGTCAACGCTCATAAATATCTTTAGCGACCAAGACCAGCCAAGGCACCTGAATAAATCTAACTCTTTGGAACCATGGTTGGCCACCAGTAGTGCATGAAAAAACGAAAGAAAAAAATGTTAAATCTCTCTAAGAAAACTGAATGCTTGTGCACTTGTCCGAAAGAATGAACGACCAGAATCAAATCACCAATTCATTTGGACCGCTGCAAGATTTTAATGCCTCTCTACGAACGTTAAAATTTTGAACAACTCAGGCTTGAATTAGTGTCGCTACGAAAAATAATGGATGATTGCATGGAACTAGGGTTCTACTGGAAGAACCCTAAATCAAAATTCGTTAAGTAAGTTTGAATGCTTCTGTTGCGAGCTCCCCACTAAGTTGTCATGTCATCATCGATTTTATGTTGGAAAATTAGATAGGTAAAAAAAATTACTGATCGCTGACCAATTTCTTATAAACAATAACATTTTCAAGTCTCGAAATTGTGTGCTTTTTCATCTATAGGAGTAATCGGTGCAACAAAAATATAAAAGCATCATAATGACCGGTCTGCTAAGCACTGCGTACCTTTTTCTAAACAATCAAATACTAAAATAAATATTTAGTATTCCACAATTACTTGTCATTCCTGTGATAGGTATGATAGATGACTTTTCGACATTATATAAAAACGCAAGAAAATTCTAGAAAAATTTGTATACGCTTAAAAGACAAAGAGCTACGAATGACAATTATACTCAATCCATACTCCACTATTATTACTCAAAGGAAGACAAACAAATACCCAAACCAGCGCTAACTGTCACCGCAGATTAGAAAAGTGCATTAGAGCACCAGCATTAATCGCCGGCGTCAGCTACACATTTTGTCGTACCATACAAAAATCGTCCTGTTAAACTTTTACAACTTACTCTACAGGCCAGCACCACATTCAATTTACCGCGAAGGTGAGGTGGTGCTTTGGGGGAGGTCATGACCCCCGTGACCCTCCCCCTGTATACGCGCCTGGTGGACATAACCAAGGGTAAGCAAGCAATGCCTCGCTCCAATATAAAATCAACGATGCCTCGAACTGATGTAGGGAAGGGCTCAGTTTTTCTAAGAAACTTACTGGAAATTTTTTCCTAAAAATAGGTATGCATTATTGGAGGAAATAATGGGTCCTTGGGCGGACCTCTAACAGTTTTTATGAATGTAGCAATGAGAGGTGAATGTTTTACTCTACCCTCAGCGCCGAAAACTATAAACAACTATAAATAAAGGGTTTTCCAATAAGAGGTGTTATTTTGATATTCAAAGAAAAACGCCATTTTTTGAGATAAATGATCGGATCTTTATTTCATTATAAAGAGGAAGGTATGCCGTTAATAATGGAAAATAACATCAGCCAAATGACCACCACGACCACGCCTACAGAACCATATCCTTTTCATGAAATTTTCCATAACCAAATCGCAAAGTGGCTGCCCTATGTCCTCGATAACCTCACGAATTCCATCTTTGAGGTCTTTAATCGACGCTGGGCTATTCGCGTAGACCTTCTCTTTTACGTGGCCCCAAAGGAAAAAGTCGCAAGGTGTTAAGTCACAAGATCTCGGTGGCCAATTGTCATCACCTCTTCGAGAGATAACATGGTCCGGAAACTTTTCCCGTAAAAGATCAATGGTTTCGTTGCTTGTATGACACGTAGCGCCGTCTTGTTGAAAGTAAACGTTGTCCAGATCAATACCATCCAATTCCGGCAATAAAAAATTATTAATCATCTGTCGATAGAGCAATCCATTCACCGTAACTGTTGCTCCAGCCGCATTTTCGAAAAAGTAAGGTCCAATGACCCCGCGGGACCATAAACCGCACCAAACAGTCACACGTTGAGAATAGAGAGGCTTTTCAGCAATAACTCTTGGGTTTTCCTAGCCCCAGATGCGACAATTTTGCTTGTTGACGAAGCCATCGAGGTGGAAATGGGCCTCATCACTCAAGATGAGTTTTCGATGGAATTCCGGATCATGTTGATGCATTTCAAGGACCCAATCAGCAAAGACTCGACGTTGTTGATGATCGGCCGGCTTGAGTTCTTGTGTTAACTGAACTTTATAAGCCGTAAGACCCAAATCTTTATGCAAAATACGGTGTAATAACGTTTGTGGAATGATTAATTCCAAAGAACGACGAAGAATGGACAAACCTGGGTTTTCTTCAACACTTTCGGCTACAGCAGCATTATTCTCGGCTGTTCTTGAGCGACGTGCACGGGTTTTATTCTTCACATCACTAACTTGTCCCGACAGATCGAATTTTTCTACCAATATCTGTATTGCGGTCCGACAAGGTGCTTCACGACGACCCAAAAATGTTCGAGTTTTACGAGCCGTCTCTGCCACATTTTCACCATTTTTATAGTGAATTTTAATAATTTCAATGCGTTGTTGAATCGTGTATCGTTCCAGTTTTATTAATGGCGTAGTCTCTAATTGTCAAATGTCAAAAAATGACAGCCCCAAAGGTGACATCTACCGAAATAGCGGGGTAATTAAAATAACACCTCTTTTTGGAAAACCCTTTAGTAGCCAATGGTTACTATACATACTATAGTTTTCAAAAGGTATTGATTTATTAATATCTATTAACTGAACTCAATAAACTTCATTATATTGCTGCCAACGTACAAATATTCTAAAAAAGTACTTTAAAAAGTACTTCAAAAAGTACTCAGTACTTTTTATAGACTTAGTACTTAGTTAGATACTTTTCATACATGCGATACTTGTATTTACGCTAAAGTACTTATGCCTTCGGTACTTATACTTGTACTTATGTAAGTACTTTTTCTTTGGTACTTGCCCAGCTCTGTATATTCCACAATCTGAGTTTTCATAATTTTTCCAAGACTTTACCAAGAAACCTAAGAATGCTAATTGGTCGATAGTCAGCCAAATCAAACCTCTAAACTTGCATAGCTTCTGTTTAACGATGTACATAATTGCAAATATACATACTACGACAGCCAGCGGACAACCTATGCAACATACATATGTAGATTAATTGTGTGGTGAGCAGTTTGTTTTAAAGTCTCAACAAAGTGATAAAACTAAATGGGCAGAGTCTGCAAATACAAAAGAAATGCTGAAACCATTAAAAATAACGAGATAGTGAAGGCAGAGAAGCATATATAACTTTCACATCTCAATAGAATAGTTACGGAATTTGCGGGAACAGAAGAATACACCACTTCTGGGAAAAATAAATGGAAAAGTGTTTTTTCCTTCTTTCCCGGATATGAGACTACAGTGAAATTTCCGAACGAACAAATTTATTTAGTGCTGATTTATTGCAACATAAAGACTATAGTGTTCCATGTTTACGTGACATAGAGGGAGCTCATGTAGTCAAAGTCTCATCTCATCCGACCACAAACTTTTGTACATTTAGGTATTTGTGTTGTATCCTTAATTATTGCCGAAGAGATTGAGTGTCTTTCGAAGAACTATAAAGATATTCAAGGATCTATATGAAAATTCAAAGACAATGGAGACTTCAGATTAACCACATATTCGGACTCACGCAACAACAACAACTCTTGCTCACAACAAATCACGAAAGCAAAATCACATCGACATCAATTGTGTTGAGGTAAACATATATACACATGTATGCATGTCCAATACAGTGTTTTGTTACAACGAAATACAATACATTTGTGTACTATCAAAATATCCAGTAATGGGTGGAGTATCCTTTGATTAGAAAGGAATCACGTTTCCTTATCATAACAAAACAAATCGCTTTCACTTTTTCTATTCAAAGTATTCGTGCTTCTTTAAAAGCTTTTCTTTGGAGGAAAATTGCTATATGTATGTGTGTAGGTAATGTTGACATGATTTCCTTTTGACCTGTGTGAGCGCCAATTCTTTCAGGATTACCAAAATAATTTTTATTTATTTAGGCTAAGGTCAGCTACCATTTCAACAAGCAAATAAGAATGTAGAAGGTGACAAGTATTTAGGTAAGTAGTAAGCCTCTCTTCTTTGGCCTTGGCAAAGCACTTCATTGATTTATTCTTATTTAAACTGCGCGTAGGAAAATAACGCCCGACGAAATAGCGCCCGAAAACAACAAGTGAAACTTTGTCTGAAATTTTTGGACTTTTCTTCATTTGGAAATAATGTCCGAAAAGGAAGTGGAAGAAAACCCCAAAGTACATAGATGAAACAACATACGCACTCTTCGAGCGTTAATCATTCTTATTCTTGATTTTCGGGCGTTTTTTCGTCGGACGTTATTTCGCTTGCCCCACAAAATTTCATTATGAAATAACGGCCGAACATCTAAGATGAAATAACATCCTAAATTGCGAAATAAGACCCAAAATTTTGTCCATTATTTCATAGGAAATAAAGCCCGAAATTGTATGGGGACTCGGACGATATATCATTTTTGATTTTCGGGTGCTATTTCGTCGGACGTTATTTCCCTACGCCGTTTTTTATAAATGGCAAAGTTTTGTATAAATTTTGCTTGCTTTTCTTTTCCAAATAGGAAATCCCCTATGCAAACAACCACCTAGGGAGCCCTTGATAAGGTGCATAGGATAGCAGGTAAACATTAAAGGCCTAGAAGTTCTTACGGATGTTACCATTAACGAAAGAAACCAGGTAACAGAAGAGGACCAGTTCCCACAACAGGCATGAAGAAGTGGACGGTCATTAAAAAGCGTACGACCTGCCTAAACCGGAGCCGAGAGTCCATATACTCGTCCCTACCCAACATTTGGACTACCAAAACGCCGCTTTTGGGGGGAAACTGCAAGAATGGAAAACAGCCAACTGGATCTTCTCTGGCATAGTTCACCCAGTATGAGGCAACTATGTATGTAAGAGAAATATGAAGCTTAAACCTCGAAGCATATTATATGTGAGTATTCCGCGCTTGCAGCATTAAGGCCTTCACAAACCAACGCAAAACCGCGAGATCGGGAACGGGAGCGAAACTTTTGCGGGACTCGAAACTATGGCAGGATATCCAACCACTCGCACTGACGCGTCATTTCTAGGTAGCGAATGCGTGCTTGCAGCGTTTTATTTTCGGTTCGCAGCATGCACCATTTTTTTTTCGTCAATCGCGTAGTGCCAGCAAGAAGGAAAGATGAATATCATCAAAAATTTTTTATAAGAACCACGGGACGAATTCGTTCCCACTTTGCTGGGTGTGATAAGTTCATTTCTCGCTACCGCTGAGTCCCGCCAATATTCGCATTTATGCAATCTCACCCCAAAGGTAATAATCAAATTCGTTAAAATACTAGATTTTGCCTTACCCAATCAAATCTGGGTGCAGCATAGTACTAGGTCTAGTCGCCCCTACTCTTAACATAACCCAACTTAAGGCGTTTCAAAATAGATCTTCTTACGTTACAGGAAGTAAAATTAATGAATAAAAATACTCTTGAAAATCGTGATTAAATTTCATTCTGTTCGTATAGCCAATTATACTCACAATCGATTTCCTGGTTGGTTTTTTAGTTAAGCAGATAAGAAAAGTGACAAAGATAGGACACTTTTATGGACCCTTGGCCCCATTATATACGGCCTTCCTATCCAACTATTATCAGATTTCTGGATGACATACCCAATACAGCTTTTGTAGCGTAATTATAATGGCGTCCCTACCTATATCGTTTCTTCAGAAAGCGAAAAGTCTTATTGTAACCTTGAACTACTGCAATCAGGTCAAATTGCCAATTATAACAATTTATGGTACTTTTCGACGGCTTTGGTAATATGCTCATATATGTACTGCCGGTTTCAACTCAATTGTGAATTCGTTTTTTTTATATGGTCTCAGACGTTATAACAATGTTTCAATCTACGGTTAAGATCTTCCTAGTTGCTCTTTAGTAATCTACTTTACCATTAAGATCCTAATACTGATCCTTACTACAAGACCCACCATACTTATATGAGCATTTAAAATTTCTTCAACCACTCCATAACATATTGTTGAAAATGCCTTGACAACGTACTCTTATTGAACAAAGTTAAATTTATTATTCGTTGGACAGCATCTTTTGAATTTTTTCCACTTCATTTATTGTTTCAATTTCAGCACAACATTTCTTTCCTATATATTGCCTATTTCCTATATATTTAGTATCTAGTATCTAGTAATACTTATTTTAACTTCGAATCTTGTACTTCGCATTTTACTTGTGATGATTCACATTATAGCTTAGTATCATTGTATAATCGTTCATTCTCACTGCTGATCTTGTATATCATTTTCTTTTAAGCCTTGAATAATGCATATTTAACTCTATTTTTGGGTTATTTTATTTTATTTTGTTTTATTGTACTTTATTGTATTTCATTCTGTTTCATTTTATCTTATCTTATCTTATCTTATGTTATATTTTATTTTATTTTATTTTATTTTATTTTATTTCATTTTTCATTTTATTGCATTATCTTTACTATAGCTTTATAACTTAATGTACCTATAATTCTAATATTAGTTTCTATTGCAATGAGTCTGTTCATTGCTCCTTTGTTAGTCTTCTTAAAACTTGATTCTACTGCTTGTACCAAATAGCTATTACTTACTCGATGTACCTAACGTTTGTAACGTAGCGTAAGCTGAGGTTCTTCAATAAATATATTTTCTATTCTATTCTATTCTATTCTATTGCCTCTGAAGTTAACTATGGAATACCCAGTCTGAAGCAGAGTTAAAATTTTTTGCTCTTATTCAAATGCTGCCGTACTAGTTTTCTGAAGTTTTTTGATAAAAAAACTGTTATTTTCAAAAAAAACAAAAGTTCAACTCTAATACTTGTGATGAGTCTCAATTCGCTAAACTCATTTTTTTTTTTTACCATTTGTGAGCATTGAAAATCATTGTGTATTGGTGCTTTCGACAACAGTAAATGGAAGCCTTGTAAGATTCTTCCAACTCTTGAATTTGCCACTGTGCAAAGGGCAGGAAACTGACCAACCTTCGATACTACAAAATTTATAGATGAGATAGATGGACGAGAGTTATCTATGACTCGGAAATTTAATACGAATCGGAATACTATGTAATATCAAATTTTCTTTGTCCGACTATTGAATTCAAGTGACAAGTTAAAATTTCCTAAATAAAATTTTTTATATACCTATTTTTTAATTATAATCACTTCAACTTTTTCACTGATCACTTTTAGTTCGTTTGTAATATATTTCTAGTTATTATTAAACTTTAATTAATAACAAATTACACAAATATTTAAACATTTCACAAATTCAAAACTTTACTTTCAAAATTATCAATACAAATGGTAAATTAAATGACGCGCTTAACAAAAACATATCTACTGCAGCGCTCTAAATCTCAAAACATTACAAAAAGTATCGACTCAAGTAGCAGTATCACCAACATATAAAACCAAAAGTCTCAAGAATTGATTTATTTCTCTAAAGAAAAAAAAAAATTTATCTGTCAAGTCAAGTACTGTCATCGACGGTTCGGCGTGAATTTGCAAATTTCTTACATAAAAAAGATAGCTGGTGTTAATTATTTAAAATTAATTAAAAAAGTTTATACTTAAGTTCTAATAATTGTGATTTTCATTAATATTCGTCGCGTTTTTGTCGTGTATTACGTTTAAGTAATTTCGTTGGGAACTTTGCGAGCTAGCTGAAAACTCAAGTACGTGTGATTTTGTTGGTGTTTTTCTGTGCTCCTCTTGATGAGTGTGTTCTATTAAAAGACACGATAAGTGGTGACTATAGCGTGCTTTCCTTCTATTTCCGGCTATATTTAACTCCAGAACAGTAAAAGTGATTGTTTCCACATTTGCTATCACCAACACATCTGCATATATTTTGTTTACTACCGTTAGTTATTATAATTCTGCAGCACCTCATAAATGTTTGATCAGCTGACTTTTGTTTAGATTACAGGGTGTACAATTTTATTCATGCAATCATAATTTGGGAGATAAGTTTTTATCATTTGTGTAGGTAGTAAATTATTTTTGAGAATTTCCAATTGGAATTTGCTACTGAATTAAAAGTCAAATTAGTTTGTGGAAATGTTACCCATTGACCTCCTATAGTCCTATGAGATGGCATAAGTGCGGTCATCTTTATGGTTCACACCAAAAACTCAACCAGCGGCAGTTCTCTATTTTCTGACTTGAGCCCGTTCAATTCAAACTTTTTTAGGTGTCTCATCTGACCTAATTTCTAATCTGACTGTCTGCAAATAGATAAGTACACATAATTATCTGCATCCCTATGCGTCATGCTCACGTGGCTGTGAAATTCTCCCAGATAAATGTTGATGCTATTTTAAAACTATTGAGTTTATGGAGAGGTTGTTTAGACGTTAAAATCTTCCAGTTCGCTCAATCCATAATTAGAATTAATATCTCTTATCTAGTTATCAAAATTTATTAAAATAGCTATGGGTTTTGGGAAGAATTAAGGTAATTCGTGTCATCGGTTATCATTTGTAGGCACGTCATCAGAACTTGCACCTTTTAACGAAATATGCTCAAGTCACAGCCACACAGTGAGCAATACATTTTCTGCACAGACATTCTTACTCGAAATTTTCTCACTTTTTGAAGGGCAAGTTATCATACTTTCATTGAATATGTGCCAGGATTATCATAGGTTCCCCTCTTTGTATGCAGTATAAGCAAATTTACATACCATGAAGGCTACTTAGCGCTTCATTTACTGGTATGTATGGAAAAGCCATATGCAGAGGTCAGCTGAACTGTTGCAATTATTTTCCACTGCTCCTGGAATTCGGCCTTTTTGTTTTTTTATTATATTATTAAACCAAGCTTAGGGGATACCCTTAGATGCAAAACACAGCATAGTAAGAACGTGATAAGGAAAGGAATTAGGAACGTGAGGAGAGTGGCGGAGGTGCTGATAGACGTCACCCTTAAACTTTCGCAGATTGTATGCTGGAGCAAAGATAGAAGATGATAGACTGTTCCACATTCGCACAGTTCGAGATAAAAAGCATCAAAGGATCTTACTACACGTCCGAAAGTAATTTGATGTGCGCGGTTTGCAGCGCGAGTATTTCATGCAGGAATCATTCTACAAGGAAACAAACTACATAATTCATCAGAACATTGACCATACATATAGTGATAAATGAGCGAAAGACATCCAAAATTGAGACGATGCTCGAGTGAGTCGACATTACAAGTTATTACCAATTCGCCAATGAGCTTGGGGGTTCTCTTCTGGACAATATCCAATAAAATCAAGGCTGTGCAACCAGCCCCGGCCCCGATATGGGTATTGTATTCCATTTTATGTTTGATTTAGGACTTTTAGAGAAGCCCTAGATTCGATGGATTGAAACATTTCTTACACCTTTTCAGAAATCCAAGACATTTGGATGTTACTTTGATAACCGAGAAGATGTGATCTATCCAGCTTAAGACCGTTGTTTACACATCGAAAGACGAAAACGAAAACGCAGAACCGCAAAAATCACTTCTCTACCCCGCAACAAGGGAATATTTTCAATTAAACTTAACTAAAAGGTAGAAAAATTCTTATTTTTTCATTATTCGCAAAATTGTTAAATTTTTACTTTGCTTTTCGAGAAAAGCACTTTTCAATGTTTTCGTTGAATTTTCCTTTAGAAAAACAATGAAATGTACTTTTCTTGAGAAATAATGTATAAATTAACAATTTCGTGCAAATAATGAAAAAATAAGAATTTTTCGACCTTTTAGTTGAGAATAATTGCAAATATTCGTTGTATCGGGGTAGAAAAGTGAGTGTTTCGGTTCAGCGTTTTCGTTTTTGTCTTTCAATGTGCAAACGGCCTTACTTACTGGAAGTATTAATGTCAAGAATGCATAAAGATCTATCCGAATAGCATTATGAACTCAGAGAAATGTGCTTCATATGTAAAGCTGAAATACATCTCGAAGAAAGTTTTACGGATATAGTTGGACATATGCAGATTAGTACAGAGGATAATGTATGGAGCCAAAAGGGTCTGTCTCTTCATAGAATATTCTCCCAAAAATGGCTAAATAATATGACACTGTCGACTAGGTTGAAGTTTTCTTGAATAGCCGTAAATTTTTCTTAACCTAGCTTGGAATGAATTACAAAAGGGTTTAATCGACATTATCTTCTGGTATGAACCGATTGGTACATGGAATTTGCGGGATTTTGTATCAGGAAAAACATCAAACACTCTAGGAATATTTTTCAGACTTGTGCTGACACATTTCGTGAAGTTTAATATATTTTTTATCACTCTATGGAGCCCCTGGTCCTAACGCGTAATCCCCTATATTACGAATGACCCATATGTTTTGGAGTGGCCTTCTTATGTGTGTAATCGTTGAGCAACGGCATCCCTTGAGGGATCTGATTTTATTGAATAATTATATTGCGTAAATTCCTGCATTTTCTTGGTGCAATTTTCGACTTTAATTTTCATCTCATTGTGTTGAACATCTCCAGTTAAGTGAGTTAATCAACTGATTAATTAGGAGCACTTCCTTCCACCCAATTAATTAAAACGTTCTCAATATTATTAGCGAAAGTATTTTATTTGAATTTTATCATTCCATTTCTACTTGGGACAAATTCATTTCGCAATCTACATCGACTTGAACATTTTCTTTCACTATTCTCATGCTAATCAATAGAAATTCATTAGTTTAGCTTTCAAATAGGTTGTCTCAGATACAAAGTGCATTTGTAAAGTAAAAAGTTATTCAAACATGTCTAAAGCACGCTTCTTCGCTGAATGTCCGTCTGTAAGTATCACATTTGAACCGTTCAGTATTTTATGCGCACAATTTTTTAATTAAAATATTTTGAGAATTTGAAATAAAATCTATTTAATTAAAGTCAAGCTTTCAACGGGTATTTCAGTAATTAGAGAAATTTAGATTTATTTATTCAAGGTTGGAGGGTTCTTGTAGAAAAATGTCAAAAAACATGTATGCGATCGTAGTGAGTCTTTAGTGCTACACTTTTTGCATTATTATACCCTAGATGAAATCTATAGGGTATACCAAGTTTGTCATTCCGTTTGTAACGCACAGAAATAATGATGGTAGAGCAAAATGGATTGGACACCCACGCATAATATTAAAAGTTATTTTGATTTTTGCATGTCCGTCTTTCCGTCCGTCCGTGCGCACGATAACTCGTGTACTTAGACAACTGAAATTTTGTTCGAAAATAAGACAAATCGGGCAACTGCTTCGTAAGGTTGCCATACAAAAATTTCGTTTTCCACCATATATTTGGACACTGCCTGAGAACGCATTGACATAGAGAGCTGAAATTTGGTGCATGTGTTTTCATAGTAATGGAAAATAAAATTTCAAAAATGGAATTAATCGGGCAACCTCTTCTTGGTGTTGCCATATAAAAATTTAGTTTTTTTACGGATACTGTGAAAACGATCAGTCGTAGACATTTTTATTGTAGTACTAAAAACTTCTTCAGAATATGAAATCCTATAAAATTGATTATACGAAAAACCACTGCAAAAACAAAATCGCTCAAATGGGTGACCATTCGAAATTTCATACGGGCATTCATCTAGGGTATCATAAGAATTGGTCTTAGACCAATGTTTGAATGCAGTTATCTGAAAGAAACCTGGGGTAAAGGTATTGTGTACCAATTTTATTTAAATCCCTTAAATCACTTGTTGGAAATGGGGCTTGCTGTTTTTATAAATTTTTTTAATAGTTGTTTTTTTATATCTCCTCTAACGCAGTATTTAGTTATAAATATATCCATTACTACAGCTTTTGATAGAATTATTCTTTTCTAAGTAATTCTAGTTCTACTTGACGGCTATCTTGTAGATTGCATCCCCCTTGCTTTATATAATACTATCGTTGCTGCAGTGTAGAATGTGGTCAATTCAATTTAATTTCTTACGCTTTATTTCGTTGTTTTGATCCTGTCCTGTCCTGAATTTTTCCATATTATTTCAAGAAAATTTCTTGAATTCAACTTAGACAAATATTTACAAATGTTTGTAAACTCTGTGTTATGGATTGGATCACCTTTCATGTAATAATAATAATACTTTATTTGGTGCCGTACTGAAGATTACAACATCTAATGTTAGTACTACTCAAGGAAATATGTAGCAAAAGTAACAAAATAAAATAAAATAAAACTATAGAAACTTCAATTCAATTCTTAAATCTACTAAATTACTAAACTATCTGTATTAAGATTTAAGAAATACTACAACTATTCTAAAATATGAAGGCATTTTCCAAACTATAAGTCCTCTAACAACTTGGCAAATTCCCTGCTCGAAACAATGCGCTGAACATTACTTGGAAGAAAGTTCCATTTGCGAATAATCTGGACAAAGTAAGAACGCTCACCATATCGAGGGGCACATCTCGGAGCAAGAAGTTGAAGATTTCTAGCTGACTGCATGAATTGCAGTTTCTCATGCAGATACATTGGGGTTTTTCCTATAATTAGCTTGTGTAAGAATATTAGTCTACGATGATCAAGATAAGTCTCAATCGAGGCTCCAAGTAGTGATGTTGCGTATTCAGATATATGAGCCTACCGCGGAAACTTATAAATGTAGCACACCATATCATTGAAAGCCACTGCCAGTTTTCTTCGACATACAGAATCAAGCCCACTGCAAACGAGTCTACCACAGGTAAAATGAGGCATAACAAGCGTTAGGGATAATTTTTTACTAAGGCATGTTGGTAGACAGCTAGAGCTAATCCACAACTGGCGCAGACTGCCATATATTTTCCCCAACATTTGAGTGGTATAGTTACAGCAGCTGAACTTTGAGTTAAATTGAATGCCTAAATTCTTTATGGAATCAACATATTCCAATATCATATTGCTGAGCATCATGTCTCGAAATAGTACAGCAATAGTGACTTTATATTAGAGGTGAACGGCCTTAGTTTTGTTAAAACAGATCACTAGAGTTCTATACCTGAAAGGCAAATGTTCAAATATTTCTCGAGAAGTTTCGGATTTCTGCCGCGCTTTCCATATATACATAGAGGTATAAGTCCTGCTTAATTAGTCGTATGCCTTTTTATATCCCACAAAAGCCAGTTAAATAAGAAGGACTGAAATTCTGGAGATTATATCATGATAATCCACAACCTGTTAATAACGTGATCGGTCGAGGAGGTCAGATTGTGCATCACCACTATTGACAAGTGATATTTATATCTGTATAACTATTCCTCATTCCTTAATAGCAATCTTCTATTCTTACAGTATATTTCTTCTTAGAACGCTTGTACGAGATGCTGTGTTACTGTGCTGTTTCTCACATTTAACACTTCTGGTTACTGCACTTAATAAGGCTACCACTGTTATTCGTCACTCCTCACTACACTTATCTAGCAATCAAGGCACAACTGCAAGCAGCTACGTTATCATTTTTGTTACTTGATACTTAGGTCTCCTTGTGTATTCTCTTATTCACAAAATTAGTACCACCAACACAACGAGTTGCTTGGAGCTGCAAAGTTCAATGAAAAAACGCCCTGTTGTGGTTGCACTTGTACTCACTCATTCATACTTTGTTTTTCGATGTTAAGGGCTGGTTCCAGTCTGTGGATTCATATCAACACTTATGTCGATTTCCATTGATATTTTAACAAAAGTGCACGTCAATCAGTAAAAAACGAGTTCAATGGAACAACTTTTGACGCGATGAGAATGTAATAGTAGCTCATATCCGTGTAATTTGTCAGATTGAAATTTTCTGGAAAAAATAACATCACGAATAACGTAAAAATTATGAAAATTGTTACTTAATAGATTTTGGCGTGATTGCGGATGAATTTGGTAGAGTAATAGTTGAAAATTGATATTTAATGCTCAATGACATTCAGTTGTGACATTTCTCATGTAGATGTGTGCGTTTTTCGGTGTAACACCGCCGATTTTTCCGGTGTAGCACCAGACTCATTTGACGTACACTTTTTCTAGTAGTGCAGGTCAATGGAACAATTTCGGTGTAACACTGCAAGAAAAGTGTAACACTTCTGCTAGAAAACTTGATCAATGGAAATCGGTATTAGTAAGACAATGTTTTTGCTGGGTATGGAGTTGAGCACTTCGCTAAGTCATGTGCAAAATTTGTTATTCACTTCATTTCCGCCTCGTCTGCAGTGGCGCTGCATTGAATGTGTTTTCAGCTAATAAAACTGAAGCTGCTCTTTGCATTAAGTGTTATACCGGCGTCATCTTTATATGATTCTGTCATGGCTTACCAGAATATAAGAAGAATATTTTTACCTATACAATTTTTCTCCTTAGTTGCTTGTCATCTGATTTCTCTGGGGGGTAAAGTACAGTGTTTTGTCAAATTACCTATAGGACTTCATACAATTGGAAACAAAAGAGTAAATTGCTTGTTTTTGTACCAAAAGGAAATGTACTCGGCGTTGCATGAGCTCATATCCGAGGCATTGTTTCTTTATTCGCCGCATTAAATTTTTACATATGCGGGACGCTATATCTTCGCCAAACCTGAAAAATATAGGAACAGTCCAATGTAGTTTAATCAGATATTTTCTAATGAGTATAGCTATCGATTTCTCCCGTTAGCTCTTTTTGAAGAAACATTGCCCAGGGCTACCACTTGGAAGTTACACTCGGATTTGTTAACGGAGCTGCAAAGGTCTCACAGCAACAACTCTTTCTTTTTGCGATGTTCACTAGCAACGACTCTTGTGACTTCGCGAATCATATCACACCTATCAAATGTCGAAATTGGATGTACTTTAACGATATTGAGCTAATGCAGTGTTGTGTGTCATAGTTGGTGTCATAGTTGGATTGTGACAACAAGGTCATCAACCGATGTTACGTCTTCTGAAAGCAGAGAGTGCATTCCAGAAACAGTATGAACCTGTACTAGCTGTGTTAGAAGCGATGTAACCTAAAAGAACTTCCACTAAGGCGGCAGAAGTTTCAATGTGGCTACTGGATGTTCTTGTTATCACTGATTCTGCTAGAGTCTTCGAACGATCAGGCCGACCCTATATCGATAGCTGGTATGAATTTAGTTGGGAGATAAATCTCACAAATATATATCTCCTGTGTGAAAGCTCAAGAAGACTCAATGTCGACTTAAGGGCACCGTATGAGTAGATGTAATCTGGTAGTGTTGTCGTCCAACGTACTCACTAGTACTTCCAATCAGCCCGTTAGGGCACGTTAACTAAAAAGATTCTGCAAATGAAAAGTTATTTATTACACATAAAAAGGGGCATCTGTGATGTCCTGGTAAATCAAACTTTTGTGTTTGCTTAAGTTGTGTTGATCTTGTGTTTGTTCTCCTTATCAAAAAACTTCGATACCTCTTATGAAGCAATTTTATTTTCTTCAAAAATGACTTTTCAGTCCCGGGTGTCATCAGTAAGATATCTCAAAGTGTTTTAACTAAATTTATTTACAGCTATTACAGCGGTTTTTTGCAATCAAACAAATGTACGGTCTGGAACAAGAGTGTCACCACATTACAATCGTTCTAAACTGTAAACCAATGAGCAAAGTTTTACTGCAACATCCCAATGGATTTTTTACTGTTGAAGTTTGGATAAAAGAACGAGCAGTTATCCTGATTTGATAGTAATTTTTTTCTCGAAGCTCTTCAATATCACTTTCTGAAATCGTCTACTTCCCTTAAGACCAAACATCTCGTATCTAACTATGTACAGTATTTCCCTTAACTTCAGCAAGTCCTTCCATAAAATTAATAACAGGACATTGATTGATATGGATGAGTCACTGTTATGACCTGTTCATTGGTTTCATTGGATGTGGATATGCATATCTAACCTCCTCATTCTATACATTAATTCTAAATTTTAATTCTTCACACTCGCTTGAAAAAAGACTTGTAACTTCCAGTATTTCTTAATTTTTTATACCATAAAGGATGTAAGCAGTTTTTCGATTGTAAATTGCGATTCACATTTTCTTCCACATCCTCAATCATTAGACCAATTGCGCAGTGTGAATAAGTCAATTAAGAAGATTTTAATTCTTTCGTCACTGAGATGGTAGTACCAGAAAGACCCTATATTGGTTAACAAAGTATTACTTTTTGAATTCTGTCTGAAATCTGTGCATTTCTTACACTTTTTGACAGCCATTAATTCTCTTATTTTCTTTGCATCGAATTAAATAAAATATCGTTGCTAATTTGATTGCCATTTGAATATCAGCTTTTGCCTAATTAGCTGCAGAATTAGAAAAGAAACGGATGAAAATATCAACTATTAAGTCACCAGGCAATAAAACCTTGTTTATCGTACTGGGTGCATTCATGCTTGAACAGTTTGAAGGTACATAGAAAATTCATTTTTCTTTCAACTTTCAGCTTATTTAAGTCCTGGGAGATTGAATAGATGATAAATTTCGAAAAAAAAAAAATACTTTTCGAGATAGTCTCAAATTACAAATTTATTTTACTACCCCCATCTATGAGAAAATGTGGAAACGAAATCTCAACGTCATATATTATTATTAAAATTAATAATGGATACAAAGCCAAACTCTGAAATGGTTTTACTCCCAGAAAATCACATCTACTACTTTTTTCCACTAATTTTCTTCTAAATATTCAAGAAGGGGCGCTACGTTGGCTTCAAACCTTTCTTAATTGTTTTTGTTTTTTCACAATTAGGAGAACATTCTTTTCATAAAAATGTTATTGGAATGAATTCACGACTGTCGGATAGATTTCTGGACATGCAGATCTTTTCAGATATTTTACTCGACGGTGATGAACTTTGTCCTCGTTTAAAATTATACATAACTTTCCAACTTGAGTAGAGCTCTGTAAAATAGATTTAGTTCACCAGAAATTTCAAACCCCGAACTGAAACTCCACTTTTTTGTTGAATTCATTTGAAAACTGAATTATTCTTCCTTTAGACTGCTTCAACATAAATTCTTATTTATTCTTAAAATTTTCTGCATTTTACTGTAAATTAATTTATTTTGCAGTTCACTTACAGCATGGAAAACGCATCGTTTGATAATATTGGACTGACCTCTCCACAATCTGTAACAACTCCAGGTGAAGGGCCTGTGCGCAAGTATTACAGGAAAACATCTCATAGGTAAGTGCGCTTTAATAAATTTTGTAAATATGTATTTTTGATATTTAAAGTGCGGACAAATTTGATTTTTTTTTATCAATTTATACTGAATAGACTGGAAAATTATATCTGATACGGTATTGAATGTATTCACTTACACTACTATTCTCATACTATTAATAATATAAAATAAGTAACAAATATATTGGGAAACTTATAAAAAACCATAAGGAGCGCTGTTCTTTGGTTAATTTCTTAAATTGTCGTTTTCTTCCGTATTCTTGTATTCAGTTATTGAATTGTTTTGGTTTCCGACCATTATCGTATATTGGATGTGAGAGTATGGACCAACAGTTTTCTCAATTTAGACACTCTTTAGGGTCATTTGATATTTAATATTAAATTTTCTTTATTAAAGTTGTTGTGTTTTTTTTATCATAATGGCTGGGAACAAGATGGTCCTAATTTTGATGGTTTAGAGAACCATAAATTTTCTTAATCTAGGGTCAACATTTCGTCGGTTGAGTACTTGAGTGCGACAAAATCTGTTTTTTTTTTTAGATAATTTTAAAGTTTAAAGTAGTAGTTTTTCGTTGGAAACGATACTGTTCTGAGACTAAGGGAATTCCACCCTTTCGATCCGATTTGTATAAATGCCAATTTACTTATATGAGACACGTGCAATTGGGCACATTACACAGAAATGAATTGAAACGGAAAAGTTGAGCAAATTTTATCTTTTACGGATAACCGATAGCATAACTTTGAAAAATCATCTGTAAAGATTTGTTTATACTCAAAGTTGGATGAAAAGGCTTTTGTTGGGGAAATAAACAGGAACACGAGTTGTACGACTGGATTGGAATTGGATGTAAAGCGGGAAGACAAAATCTGGCAACATTTTAAAGTCAAGTCTTCGAAACGGATCGGAATAATTTTGCATATGCATTGGCTTGAGCGAAATGGACTGGATCGAATCGAATCGAAACAGCGGAATTGTGTTTGGCACTTAAAAATTGTCATTTCGGCTGTTATTTTTATTGGTATACCATAAATTCTTTTATATATGAGAAATAAGCATTACAAATTTGTAGTCGTTCTGTGTGGTATATGCATATATGGTATACGTCAAAATTATATTTGATACATTTACAAATTTTTTAAATTAAAACATTCTCTATTTAACACGGGCTCTTAGTTAGTCATGTAAACTAAAAAGATTGACTCTAGACAACTTTATTTCTCTATTTATATGCTGGTGAAGCTTATCAACGCCTTCCTCATCTTACTTAGGTTAGTAATTAACGCCTCCGCATCTTACTTAGGTTAGTAATTAACGCCTTCCTCATCTTACTTAGGTTAGTAATTAACGCCTTCCTCATCTTACTTAGGTTAGGTTAGGTTGGAGTGACGGCCATAGTGAAAGAATATCAGCCACACTTAGACCATCTGTGGTCCATTGTGATGTGACCTTATTGGGTCATTACCTGGAAAATATTCCTTAGATTTAGGGGTGCGTTTAACCTTACCAGGTACCCCAACTCCTTGTTTGATAATTCCTCCAATACGCAGACAAAGTAGCTACCAAGTGTATTTCTCTTATGCTTAGCAAGGTTATGGCAATCGCAAAGCAGGTGTTGAACACTGTCAACCTCCTCCTCGTGTCCATACAACTTCTGCAAAAGTCATTGTATGGAACTTGCATGTACTCTGCATGTTTTCCAAAGAGGTAGTGTTCCGTGATAACTGCAATAAGATTTCGCACATCATTCCGATTCCCCCTTAGCAGATATTCAGTCTTCCCAGGGCATATCTCGGACCACAGTTGTCTTGAAATCGCGTATGTGGTCAGTTCTCTCCGTTTGCTAGCTTACAGGCCTGTAAGTATAGAATGCTCTTCACTTATTCTAAGGGCCGACAAATAGATTCCTCCGCTAGGCATATAATCATAGCGGAACCCTTTCTGGCCGGAACATCAGTTGCCTCATTTCCTAGAATATAACTATGACCAGGCACCCAGCAGAGAGTAACTTTGTGGTTAACACCCACTTTGCCGAGCTCACAGCGTCACCATTGCACTAGGCGCGATCTAATGGTGCTCGAATCCAGAGCTTTGATTGTAGCTTGATTGTCAATACAAATCCTAATGACTCGATCGCTAGGTACATCATAAGTTGTTTCCAGCAGCCTTGCTGCTTTGCAAATAGTCAGAACCTCCGTTTGGAACATACTACAGTAGTCCAGTAGGCGGTACGATTCTTATAGTTGAGGGAATGCTGAATACACCCCGGCTCCCACTTCCACATCCACTTTTCGAATCATCTGTAAAGACATACCTTATGATCAAAAAGTATTAGGAATTTCTTATTTAAACGAACCGCGCTTGAGATATTGTCAAAATATTTTTTTTTCTAGGTTGGTACATTTATCAGTAATTTAAATGTCTCTTTGGAGCGCAATCTGTCAGATAGTTTGTGCGTAATAGCTTTATAAACAAGTCATTTTTTGGTGTATTCTGAGAATTTCGCTATGTCTCGAATTTAGTTGAGCAAAGAGTCTGCCTGATATTTTGTGTTTCTAATAAAATATCATGTGCGGAAGCGTTGAAAAACTTAATAGTAGCCCATGGGGACTCGACAATGCTGAAATCACAAGCATAGAGTTTAAAGCGGGCCGTACTGTGGTTAATGATTTGTCTCGTTCTGGTCGTCCATCCACTTCTGTAACTGACGAAAACATCAACACAGTTAAGAAAATTATGCTCGAAGATCGTCGTATGTGCAGCCGATCTTGTTGTCTCGTGATCAGTGCAGATGTTTTGGGCATGAATTTTGAATGAATGAATGAATTTTTGCAGAAACAGCATTTCATTGCTGTCACTTTTTGACCAAAATCAACGTTAATACCGTTCCGCAAGCTCCGTATTCACCTGGCATGGCCCCATGTGACTTTTTCCTGTTTCCACGGCTCAAATTGCCACTTTGCGGAAAGCGTTTTGAGACGATAAAGGAGAATTCGCAGAAGGATCTGAAGGTGACTCCAAAATCGGCCCATGAAAAGTGTTTTGAAGATTGGTAGAAGCGTTGAAATATGTATATTATTTGCGGCGATGGAAATTACTTACTTTGAAGGGAATAAAATAAATATCGATGAACAATTGAGCCGTTTTCATTTTATTGACCAATTCCGGGTACGTTTTGATCATAAGATATATCCTATCTTACTTAAATTATTACAAACTTATAACTGAGTAAGAGTTCCACACAAAATTTTAAAGAACCTTGTGGTACGAAATTAATAGTAAAATAATTCAAAATAGTAGCGACTAAATTTGAAACATTCTAAGAATTTACTTGAAGGAAACAAAAACTAATAATAAGATTTTTGAAGTGGAAAGAGAAAAATCGGGATTCTAAAATTGGAGCCAATAATTTGATACACGTCGTTTTGTATGACTTCTATTTTAAAATGAACGTCTTTGAACGAAAGCTGTTCTCTCACTTCACAGCAAATTGGATAGAGCTTAGGAAAACGGGGAATAAATTTGTAATTTTGTCTAAATACTCACAATTACTTTCTTTTTCCTAAAAGTAAAGATTTTTAGCTATAAATTATTAGAATTATCGTTACCAGAAGCTTGGTTTAGTTAGTATAAAAGTGTTAAACATAAGATGCAATGTTAGAGAGCTTTCAAATGACACGTTTTTCATAGATATGCAAGCAAAGAAAATTTTTAACGCCATGGCATATAATAAATAAAGCAGTAGATCCTAAAATAAAATTTCCGTTCAACAGGAAACGCTAACACTCGGGTTATGGGTTATGACAAAAAGTCTACATAGTATATATGGTGGTGAGCAACTACCTGTAATTTAATGGGCTCATGATCAATGGATCCCATGTTCGAATTCTATATCATGCGAAATTCTAGGTACTGATAAGAGAGTAAATAATAAAAGTGCGGAGCCCACCTAAATTAACACATACATAGATCTAACTAAAATATTCATCCATATCGCCTGAGCGGTTAAAGCGAGAAGATGGTGATAAATTACTAATAAAATTCGTGTCTAAATGACCTAGAATTAGAATTAATCAAATTATAACCATATTGTCAGAATATTTGCAAGAGCAATAGCAAAATTACTATTCAGTGCTGTCTGTACATACTTATACTACCAAATTACGTAGACATCCCCTACCTTATGACTTAAATAAATAAATAATTTCTGGACGTTATCATTTCCGCTTATCATTCTTTTCGCGAATTGGTTCAGAAATGTCAAGAATTTTCATTTTAGCAGAACTTATCACGTCTTAGTTCACAGAATACTGCTAATGACTATATGAAATTCGGTTTATGACTGTGAAATCTTTGAATAGATCACGTTTTAAGCAAATTATATCGCTTATAAGTGGAAAAGTCTCTCAGATTCCGGATGTATTTCATAGCAATAAGATATACCTAATACCTCATTAGAAATTTATGGATTAATAATTTCAATTTATCCTTTCATCTGAGCTTAAAAGATTTGTATGTAGGTATGTGTGCGTTTCATGTTAGTATCTCATTGCAAAACGCGAATCTAGTATTGTTGTAAAGATAACAATTCTACGTGGGTCAACAATATTATCGGCTGACGCTGCTAAGCAGAAAGTAACGAAATGCAGGAAAAAACAAAGTGCGCCACTATCTTAAGATTTTTTTTTTTTTTTTTGAAATTTCAATGATTTCATCACAGATAATAATTCTTGAACAATACGTAAATGTTGTGATTCTAATAATAGGAAATGCATAAAAATAAAAATACTATTCGTTAGGTAGAAAAGAGAGTTTTGTTAATGTTCTCTTGATATCTTTTAGTTGTTTTTCAAAACTAATATTTTCCATAATTTTGGAATTAAAACCTACTTGTCACTTGTTTCAGATTTTTTAATTAAAATTAAATTAAATTGCTTACTTGAACAATGTTGTTTGGTGAACAATGGGCCTTGACTTGGCCTACGTTCGGCGATCCCTCGGGGTCCCAAACCTCTGGTTCAATCAATCAATCAATCAATCAATTGTTTACTTACGGTACGGTTACACATTGCAAGTTTCCCTTTATTAAAAAGAGCAGACGTTGTGTCACATCCAGTGAAAGTGTGTAAATGTAGAAGATGATCCTTGATGTCCTTGTGATCATTGAAACGTTCACGTCTTTCCCCACAACGACCACTCTATTTATGCGTGAACATTCTAAAGCTGCATGTGGGAAAAAAGTATTATATTATAATAACGGTTCAAACGCTTTCATAGATTTCGATGGATACAACAATATATAGTATCCATCATTTGCTGACACCTATTTCGAGGAGACGATTACTGTAACAGTAAGCCAAGAAAAATTCCTTTCGAACAATAACAACAAGCTCACATTGATTTCGATGTTGTCTGTCAAGTTCGAAGCTAATAATATTGTTTTTAAGCACGCTCAAGATGATGCTGACGTTTTAATAATTGAAATGGCTTTGGAGTGTTCACGTATAAATAGAACGGTTGTTGTTGGGGAAGACGTGAATCTCTTGGTAACTTTGATTGCTCGCACTCCGATTGATGAAGAGATCTTCCTAAAACTGGACAAGGAAAAGAAAACTTTATTCTTCTCGAAGTTTCAATGATCACAAAGATATCAGAGATCATCTTCTACACGTTTTCACTACTGGATGTGACACAACGTCTGCTCTTTTCCATAGAAGGAAAACTGCAGCTCTAAAACTTTTCGCAAAACGTCAAAACCTACGTGCTGCAGCACAAATTTTCAACCAGAGTGATGCTTCTCGAGAGCTAATTTCTTCCGATGGAATTCGAATCTTTCTAGCTATGTATGGCACTCCAGTTAACTAAGGTGACTTGAACGCATACCGTTATCTTTTGCTTCATGAAAGCTATAGGCAGAGATAAGTCAGTAAATTTGAGTTTATTACCTCCAAGAGCTGACGTAGCTAAAGAGCACCTGTATTGTGTTTACTACCAGGTGCAGTATTGGTTAGGAAATCAGCTGAGCCCCCATAATTGGGAATGGGTACTCAAAAACGGTCGTATATTGGAACCAATAAAAACATCGCAACCTCCTGCCCCAGAGCGTTTCTACCAACGAGGTAATAACTAAAGGAGATGCAATCATATGTACGATCCGTGTACATGAGCGTACCCAAAATTGCCCTGCATTTGTGTACGTTTCACTCCGCCATTTTTGGTCTTCGCTGTCAAATCCATACTTAGGTTTGGTCTTCGAGGAGAGAACTAAAGGAGGCGACATGTGATGAAAAAAGCGTAGCAACTTTCGTTCTTCTTCTTGTTTTTGTGAGGTGCCAGAGGAGGCGTTAAAAATTGTTGATGCCTTAAATATCGCAACAAATTAATGGCGCGAAAATTCAAACACATTTCTTAGAAACTCCGCACAGTCTTCCGCACCACCCACAGACATGTATATAAATGGACTGACTGATCTCCTGTTTCATGTGACATCAGTTCTGATTACAGCAAATATGCTGTCACTGACGATATATTTAAATTATTTGCGAATTTACGTATATATGCATGTCAGTGGGATTTACCAAATTTACTACAAAAGTACTTTAAAAGTATTTTCCTCAACATGGCTTGTTGTATCTAAATCTTCGAGCATATATAACTTTTTATATTACTATCACTTAGTCCAATAGTCATTAACCATTTTCTATAAAAAGTAAATTATCCCTTTTGTAGCTACGTCTCTGCGCCAAACATACTTTGCGGCTCTTTGTTTATAGAAAAGTGACAGTCAAACACCCCGCCAAAATCAAGATGGCGAAAATTTTTGGCTACGCTGCCATACATATACTGTACTATGGGATGTCATCTCCTTTAGTTCTCTCCTCAAAGGGTTTGGTTGGTTTTGGGCTTGGTGCATTGACGCCAGGAAAACCCGTGAAATAACCGTAGGGGCACGAAGCAAATATTACTCACAAACTTTTTACCACTGAACTTTTCTTCTTAATTATTATCTTTTTTACGTTCACGTTTGCAAATTCAGTAAATACTTTTGAGTATATGAAAATAAAAGCGATTAAAATTGCGCATAGGTTGTACAATTGTGTAGAGGTGTACAAATTTTACGGCGCTTATGTACAAACAATATCAGTGTCATTGTGTTAGAATTGGGCACGCGATATTTTCTCATTTGCTTCTCCTTTAGTTCTTACCTCGTTGGTTTCTCCATCCTTCGTACATTGACAACTGAACGTTCGTCATTTTGTAGAGACACTAAATACAAATTATGCTCCCTTTTGAGAAGATCATTTTCTCGTTTCAATAGTTCAATTTCTCGTTTTAATAGAGACTGTTCATACACAAAATTTCTGATATTTTTCCTCGTGGATCCTGTCATTTGACATTCACATTCCTTTACAACGTCTCGTTGCACTGCATTAGTTTCGGCTACATTTCGACCAGTGCACCTATCTCCGTCACCTTCCCGCATTCGAGTACTACTATGAGGAATACATGTTTCATCAAATTCCACTTCTGAATTTTAGGAGGCACGTTCAAATAACAAAAACTTTATTATTTACGAATCACTTTCCCAAAAAATGGTAAACTTTATTTAAACATATTCTACATCAAAAATTGCCACGCGATGCCAAACTAGCCAGTAATAACTTTCCCGCGTCACCTCACGGAAGAATGTAAAATGCATGAAAAAGTAAGAGAACGCTTTTCATGAAACTTCGTGAAAAACAAGAAGAAGAGCGAATTGTCATTTAGAATTTTTGATTGTTTTAGTTTTCTATTGCAATTAAGAATTGAAATATTGTTAAAATAAATTGACAAGTTCAGCTAGAAAATTTGGATCTAAAACATCAACAAAAACTTGAATAAAAGAATCTCAGTTCTGTGGTTTTATTTACCTTGTTGCACCCTGGCAAAAGTCCTAGGAGAACAATGAATAGTCAATCCATCATTCGACATTTTTAATGTTTTAAAAACTTTTTGGAAAATTTGGCAATTTTTAAAGTTACAAATTACACTTTTCTTATGACAGCTGTCAGTTTTCCTTTCAGCAATTGATTGCAGTAACTAAAAACTTCGGGTAAATTCATGTAAGAGAGGAAGCTGTGACGTATGCAAAACTCGTGTAATTTTGTGTGCACGAGAAAGTAAGGGAACGGAAAATGTGTAAGTTCGTGCAAATTCATTGCAATTCATTGTCCCAAAACTGAGTACGCGAACCAACCTATTCTCTTGTACGCTACTTGAAACTATTATATTGGCTACGATTTCATACTATCCTCGTGTGCTAGGCTTATACAAAAAAATAATATTTACAGTGCCTACACAATAAAATAAACTTCGAAAATATACATCTGCTGACGTCAAATAAGCTGTGACCGGCATTTAATGGTATAAAAGTTTTTAACTGAATTATCAAAATTTAGGGCTCATCTCTCATGGCTAATTCAATGTCTGTTCCCCAAATTTAATGTTCTAGTATTTTTTTAAAAATCTATAGGTAATCCAGCTTGAGGATTAACCTTCTAAAAAGTAGTAATATTGTTACAGCAGGGTATACTCTTCCTTCAGTACAAAGTGTTTTGTTACCACTTGTATAGCTATTTCCATTACTGCATTTCTCCAGATAATGAATTTTCAATTTTTATTGCAATTTTATTACCTTATTGCTGATGGTTTTTGATTCGAAAATGCAAAGAAGAAGAAGAATTTTAATCAGCTGATGCGTACATGTATGTACCTGACGGCTTAATTTTCAAACAAATTTGTCAAGGCGTGCTCAATGTATGCACTTAGTCCTTTCTTAATCCATTGCCGCACAGTTTGAATTTTAAAATCGTGCTGAGAAATGCAAGCGAACATATTTTGACATACATACACAAAATCAACTTACAATTTATCTACAATTTTACGTAATTTTTTATTCAACGTACTATTGAAGAATTAACAAATAAATGTATTACTACAGTCCGTACCCAGCTGGAAACGGAAGCATTTCGGATGCATTCCAAAAACATTCTGTAAAAGATATGGAAGCAATACGCTCTGATACCCAGTCCATTTCATTTAATACATTGATGTCCTACGCCGGGAAGGTATATAAGGTGGTTATATTTTAGTTTGCATACCTTACCTCTGCATGACCTGTAAGGTGAAAGGAAGCCTTCCTTTTTAATTCTTTGGAAGGCGAAAAGGAGTATTCCTTATTAGTTTTTTGGAAGCTGAAAAGAAGCATTAAATTTAAATTCTTTGTAAAGTGAATAGAGTAATCCTTTTAAATTCAGTGGAAGCATTCATTCAACCATTTCAGAATATTGAACAGAACTATTAAGCATGAATTTTCCGGAAGGTTGGAAAGAACCATTCAATTTAGGTAGTGGAGGTGGAGGAAAGCACTCTTCCTATTTTCACTGAGTGGTAAAGGGAAGAACTTTTCCTGCTTTCTTAGAAAAGTGCAGAAAATAGACATGTCTTCACTTATTCGAATTTCGCACTTAAATGAAAATAATCCACTTCTTCTAAAATAATGCACAGATCAGAATATTTTTCATCTAGGCACATTTCCTGCCTTCATTGTTCTTAGAAAAATAATGAAACTATATGACTCATTTTCGACCTGCTGCCCTCCCTCGAACTAGCCTCTGCAAATATAGCCGCATTAATTTCTATCTCTTTTCGATAACAACTCGAATGAAGATATCTACACCTTACCTCTGCCTTCTCTAACCATTCCCTGAAAGGTAATAACACAGTCAAAAATACGACGCATCAATACATTACGCCTGCCTTCCTAAACCAGGTCAACGTAAGGATTGTTCATGTACTCATTACTAATGCATTCCAGGTAATGTTGATAATAAACAAAGTAAGGCATTCCAATTTTTTTCCTTTTTTATTGATGAAATTATGCAAGGTCGTTTGCGGCAATGGGTTAAATATCTTTTATCCACCCACTAACCCTTGACTAAATTCTGTAAGAAACTTTATAGCAAACCTTTTTCACCCAAATATCGTTAAAATGCGTGATTTTCGATTTTGTGTACTGAGGGGGATGAAGGTTGATGCGGGAAGGTTGATTTTTCCTTTAAACTCTTTAGCATAATGTTTTACGTATTTCATGGGAAGATTTCAATTTTTTATGTTTAACAGTTTTATGATTTTTGATGTGAAATAAATTTTTCCAGATTTTTCATGTTAACTTTTTTTTTTTTTTTTTGTAATGGAAGTACTTACAAGTGTGATAATCTTCACTACTTACTACAGAGAAAAGAAATTACACCACAATTTTCTTAAGAGATCGAAAATGCGAATTAATATGCATATGTCAGATAGATTATGTATACCGTTATATGAGTTTTTAGCGAAAATGTAATGAGTACATTTAGATCTTTAGACGGATCAAACATTTAAAATACAAATCCAATAGAATTAGCAAAAAACCCGGCAATACTGATGCTCTTGAAGAAATGAAGCGTACGAGAAAACTCCTACATTTTAAAATTGATCAATTTACAAATTTTTTAATTATTTATAATTATAACTAAACAGTAGAAAATAAAATATATGAAAAAAACTTTTATAAATAAAATGCATTAAAAAATAAAAAATATTTTTTTCCTTCTCAGTGATATCCACAAAAAAAGTTATATTGCAAAATAATTAATGGTAGAACTCAGATGAAATATTAACATTGCATGTATTAACAATAATATTTTAAAATTAATTATTTCGTTTGACTTTAAGGGCCACATTCACCAAGTGGTAGGCATATGGATTGCATTTTCACAGATTTCAGTAAAGCTTTTGACCGAATCAATCACAAAATTGTATTTCATAAGTTGACTGATTTTGGTTTTCCTACTGTCTTTGTCAAATGTCTTCGTGCTTATTTAGCTGATCGTACGCAGCGAGTTATATTGCTCGCAGCTATTTCTGACGAAATAGTTAATACTTCTGGTGTTCCTCAAGGCAGCCATCTTGGACCACTCCTCTTTCTTTTATCAACTCACAAACCCCTGACTAAAAAACTTTGTATCTGAGCGCCTGAAAGTGCCAATCGTGACGAAAGAGCCTTAGGGTAATAAAAGTGGATGGATTTACATGGGGGTTTTTCTTTTATTGAATGAGTGAATGGTAGCTTTCCGATGGGGTAAAATTTTCTTACGTTTTGGTGGATTTTGGGGTGGGGGTTTGGGGTTGTGGAATTTGGGCCGTGTGTGATATGAATGGAGATTCGATATTTGAAAGTCAAAATTCGAGTATCGAGATTCGAGAGTCTAGAGTCGGGTTTCGAGAAGTCGAAAGTCGTGAGAGTGTGCAGAATTTAGAAAATAAAATATATTAAAACAAAATTTTGAAATAAAAAACTTTCGTAAATAAATTTCATTAAATAGTAAAAAAAAAATCTTTTTCAGTGATATACACAAGAAAAGTTTCGTTGCGAAATAAGAAATGCCACAACTCAGATTAAATCTTAAAAATTTGGGCATCCATAACTATAATCACAATTGTCTAACTGCAACCCATGCCAAAACTTTTAAGATTTAATCTGAGTTGTGGCGTTTCTTATTTGGCAACGAAAGTTATTTATTTTAAAAGTTTTTTTTTAATATAGCGGAAGGGAGGGTAAGATGACGATAGTAAGCTTTGATAATTTTTATATCCTCGTGGTTTTGATCTAAAGTCTTAATTATTTATTTAGAGCAATCGTTAATAGGTTTACTTTCAACTACTAATTTTCTGATTTTCATAAGTTAAAAACTTAGCATCGCTATTTCATTTGTTTGACTTCATGTCAAATTCGTCATCTTATTCTCGCTTGCGGGTAAGATAATGAAGGGCAAAAGAAATGAAAAACAAAATCAATTCACATATATAATTTTATATATAAAATTCGCATATACCATAGGCTTTGTATTACGCTTCTGCCGGAGTGTTCTAACTACACGTGGCGTGGACCCATTTACGACATATTGAACAGAAATAGCACATCTCATTTTTACTATATAGTGTCATTATGGATCACTCAAAGTTCTGCGGCCACGAAATTCTTATTCTTCCATATAATTTCAATACAATTTCAATACAAAAGATCACAGCAAAATTTGTGAACGATTCGGGTGAGATAAGGAGTTCGTCATCTTGCCCGCCTGTTGAATTCACCAACATACCCGAAACGACCATTTATAAATTAAAGTGGTAAAAATTATTGCAATAAATTTTATTTGAAATTTGTTTTATTAATTCAAGTAATATAGTATATAAATAAATATATAATTTAAGAAAACACTTGGGTGGAAATTAAAAGACTTACCAAATTTGATGATAACACAATTTTTGTCGAACATAATTTTACAATAAACACTTGTGTGTGAACACATGAGATGCTATTACTGAGGTTAGTCCTTAACCGTGCAAACGGAGCCAACTTAATCCTGTAGAAATCACAGAATTAGTGCCATCGGCCGGCAATCCCATGTAAATAACGATTCGTCATCTTACCCTCCCTTCCCCTACCTATTTTATTATAATTTACATCAATGATGTATCTCTGATTTTGCCTAATTCAAGAATACTTTGCTCTGCAGACGATGCGAAAATCTTCAGCATTGTTTCTAATGAAAACAAATGCGGAATTTTAAACTTGGACTTAAACACCTTTTATAAATGGGATGCTTTTTACTGTCTTCATCTTAATATCAGCAAAAACTCCTTTTCTTGTAAAAGGAGGTCTTTAGACTTCAGTTATAATTTAGATGGATGCTTATTAACTAGACTTGACAAAATCAAAGATTTGGATATGTCTTCCTTAATACTAATCTTTCCTTCATATTAACGCAATTGTTGCCTGGGTTAATGCTACTCTGGAGTTTGTAAAGAGATGGTCAAAGGAGTTTAATGATCAATTCATAACGAATGTCCTTTACTTCACATTTGTTAGACCCATTTTGGAGTATGCCAGTCCGGTCTGATCTCGCTTCTATATGCTGTACACATAAATCGCATCGAGGCTGTCCATTGGTTTCTCTTGAGAATAGACGAAAAACTTAGAGATTTGGTTTTGAATTTCAGTGCATATATAGAGTGCTAAATACCACTGAGCTCTTAAATATTTTCAATATATCTGTTCTTATACGCTTTTTGAGGAACTATGACTTCTTTGTTGTTCCTCAGCATAGTACAAACTATGGCATGCACGAGCCGATTTCATCAATGTCTCGTCTCTTTAGCCTCCACCAGTTTGATTGCATTGACTTTCATCTTTCAACTAGTCAAATTAGAGATCAGCTTAGTTAAAATTACTTTTCTTTTTCATTATTATTGTTACGTATATTTTTTGTAAACTAAGTAATCAGATTTTTGATGAAGGTCTAAATAAATTAAATTAAATTAAGCCATTGAAATTTAATTTAATTTGTATTTTAGTACAAGCCCGTTAGAGAGGGTTGAGGCCCAATTGAATTAAAATTAAACCTACATATGTCTTATTATAACATAAAATAACACCAATTAAATTTTAATTTAATTTTAAGTCTGCTCTAACCTTCTCTTACGTACTAAAACAGAAATTAAATTAAATTTCAATTAAGTGGCCTGGGCTATATTCACGCCATTAAAGTCAAACAAGATAATACAATTTTAAATACATTTAATTTTAAGATTTAATTTGAGCTTTAGCATTTCTTAATTTGCAATGAAACTTTTCTTGTGTTGTTACGCTCCCCTTTGAGCAGAACTAGGGATCTCGTCGATCCCTGTCCTAGCTCAGCGAGAAGGTTGGTTCCGTAAATGAAATATATAAGTAATGGGCGCCATGTAATTTTTTATATAGAGGGAAATCAAAAAAAACTATTTGTACTTCGAAATGTTATAATGTCAATGATCAGCTGTAGAAATTCGATATTAGAAAAATGAGACTATTATTATTAATATAAAATGTGTGGAATTTACATAAAGCTAATTAGCACATGTGCATCTTAATTAACGTGTATATCACGGGTTTTATATACATACATGCGCCAGTTAGCCACAAAATTAAAAAAAGAAAACAATATTTGCAGAATTACAAAAGATACTTAGCTGTAGTAATGTTAGTAATGCGCTATACGTGCGCTGTATTGTTAGTATAGTAAAAGCGCATGAAAAATGTTGAGAAGAGGCATGCGCTGTGCATTCGTATTGCATGCGTACATGTGGCTATCAGAGCGCATGCGTAAAATTACACCGTGTATAGGCGCACCTTAATCCAATTTTACCTCCTTTGCAATTTTAATAATTTGTTATTTATTTTTACCCACAGTATCAACAGTTCAAAATGAAGGAGAAACAAAACATTCACGTATACCACTTAAATCTATTTTCATGTAGAACTGTGTAACATTGTATATCACTGAGAAAAAAAAAGAAGTTATTTTTTACGCGTTATATTTGCTCAAGTCAAGTGTAAGGTACATCACTGCAACATTTTTGTAACTTTGATGCGTGTAATGTTTTAAATTGAAATGCTTTACGAATCCTTACTCTTACACATGGAATCTGTAAAATTTCCATTCCATTTCAAATAGGAAACACGTGTGAGATTTAATTGGAATTGGAATAGTTTGCCAAGGATGCTTAAAGTCTGTGAATGACAGATACAATTCCTAATCTGAAGTATAAAATGCAGTAAATATGAAAATTCTACATTGTTCTTCATGTCCTTAAAATTTTAAATGTTTTTCTTTCATTTATATCATAAATGCGCCCTTAGTAAGTATGCAATATCCAAGAGTATCTTTAATATCCAAGGTTCAAGTATATATTATTTCCACGTACTAGCATTATTATTTGTTTTGAAATATTATTTAAAAGTACCTAGTTAGTGCCATGAAACTATGTAGATAAAATATATTGCAAAAGTTTTAATATTGTCGTGAAGTGATATACTTACGTGCATACATATAGTAATTCGGTTTACAAAGCTCTCCTAGCAACCTACACACATACTACATCCACTTACTATTCTACCGGATGAACAGCTCCGAAAAGTTTACAGATGAAGTGGCCTATGTTTTTGTTGTTGTGGGTAGTACTTATTGGTCCATTCCCAGCACCAGAGTGAATTGAATTTTGTCTAAAGATAGACACTCGATAAAAAAACTACACGTGTACATCAACATCACTAACCTTACGTCCATGTACCTACTCTTGTATGTTTGGCTTCCGATCAGGAATGTTCAGGGCCGATAGGTGCTTGTTTTCCAATGAATAAATTTCAATCGTGTTAATTGGTTCACATACGACAAATATCTAGTTCGACATGCTATGTTTGTATAAAAACTCTGGGAATACATGACTGCATACATAGGTACATATCAATCAAGCTGGAATTTGGGTTGAAAATTCATTTACAAAACTCATGCAATTATGTCGAATAAATTTCACGGGTTTCTGAATTGATTTGTAAAATTATTTTAATGAGAAATTTTATTGAAATCAAAAATTTTGGACAGCTACAAGTTTTTGTAAATATTTGTAGCCACCCAGGTCGACACTCATAAAGATTAATTTTAGCAATTATAAAGCGTGTACCTGTTCAATAGATTTTGACATGGAGTCAGTATTCAATTGTTCACAATGTTTGCTTGCTTTATGATATCGAAATATATGTAATATTTGAAGAATATGAATTTGTCATAATATTTGGATGATTCTACTACATGTGTATTGATCTAGGACAGACGTCGGCAACCTTTTTGGAGTTAAGAGCCATTTTTTTCCCTATGTGATAAATTATTTTTTTAAAGAGCCAAATATAAGTAGGTACATATATCGGTAATATAACTTAAAAAAAAAAATTATTAGTAAAAATCTAATATCAATAGGTTATACTTATTGTTTTGCTTAAAATACAAATTAAATGTAAAAAATAATATAAATGCAAATATGTTTATTAGTGAGATTTATGGGATTTGGGAAATTTTTCAATTCATACAACTTTCGAGGCTTTCATCATTGAGCGAACTTCTTAATTTGTCTTTAATAATCGTCATATTCGAAAATAATTGTTCACAGTAGTAAGTATGTAGATCCGAAAATTGTTAAGATGCCAAATGCATATGTTTTCACTTGATCAAAAAAAATCAGGAAAACTGTTCCATGTTTCAAATATAATTTCTTCTTCCTAACAGCTAATTTTCTTTTCACTCTAGCTAAATTTTCTAGTTCTGGCTGCAAAGTTATGAACTTTTCTGTCAATAGATCTTTGTTTTTAAATATAACCACGGTAACTCAAATTGAGCTCTATCAAAAGTTGGGAACGGTGTAAAATTCAACTCGCACACCTTCGTGTTCACTTAGAGAACTGAAATTGTGTTGCCACAGATTTAAAAAAACAAAACGCAAATTTAAGTTCGTAAATCGGACCAATCGGACAACTCCTTCCTAGAGTTTCCATACAAAAATTTCGGGTTTCACTATATATTTGAACTCTGTCTGAGAACATGTCGACGTAGAGAGCTGAAATTTTGTACACGGTGTTTTCATAGTAATGGTTTTTATTATAGTGAAAAGTTCTTAGAATATGAATCCCTATAAGAAATTGGTTATAGTCATTTTTACTGTCCGACGAACCGTTCTAGAAATATATGCGAATATCCACTTCAAAACGTCAAACTTGCACAGATGGCTGACCATACGAAATTACATACATCTATCATAAGAATTGGCCTTAATCTAATTTTACTTTTTTTACTTGTTTCTAATATTTTTATAATGCATTAAATTCAGATCATATATGGGTATAGGTATTCCTTTATATGATTTTAATTCATTTTCCAACACCCACACCCATTTTCTTTTCACACATCGCCATCGACGAAAGAAATTGTCCATGCTGCGATACACATTCCAATCGCTGGCCAAACGCTACGGAAATTCTTTGTATGACTGTGATCTGTTGCGTCGGTGTGAGTGCATTGAAAAATATGTGCAACGATCTATCTCTGTCGCTTCCTTATCGCTGTTGCTACGTTATCAAAATCGCAATCGCGGCGGTGTGAATTAGGCTTAACTCTGCAAGAGATAACATATTTTCTTTATCAATATTAACATTTTAGTAACAACAATTTGTCCATAAAAAATTCTGCCTTCCGTAAATAATATTGGCTTTTTTTTCAAATTTGCATTCCATGTTGTGCTAAGGTCGTTAACTAGGTCAAGTAATGTCACAGTCTCAGGGATATCCTTCAGCTCTGACTAATAGCTTTCATTAAAACCCATTTTCTCTAAATTTTTTTTAAGATTTTTAATAATACGCTGATCTAGTAATTGTAAAAACTTTTTACCCTCTTCGCATGTGCCGGGCTAGTTATCGAGAAAGAGCAAAATCATCTTTCTTTCCTGAGAAACAAAGTTTTAACTAAATTCAAATGAAACTTTTTATAAATGCCCCTTACTATCTACGCCATTCAGTTATTTTCGAAATACACATCAGAGTTTTGATACCCTTGAAACGGAGCGGATTTTTTAATCTGCCAATAACGAACGATTTCAGCTTTTGCGAACCGGTCATATATAATGGTTATTCTCTCTTTGCTACTTTTGCCCCCCCCCCAATTTTTTTTTTATTTTTGAACGCCAGTATGTTGTTAAGTTTAAGTTAAGTTTGAAAAAAGAATATGCCAGTCTAGCCAGCATTGAAAATGTTATCCTTACCTTATTGTGTTGTTAAATTTAGGTTCTAGATTCAATTGTTATTTAATTTTCCCGGTCGGAAATCGAACCCACACTTGTTAGAATCGGTCAAAGATGGAGAATAGAAGAATTTTAAGAACTCTTATGCCAGCTGAAAGCAAAACGTGGCTTATTAAGCTAGACACAAATTAAGAACAAGAGGGAAAGCAGTTAGCTAAGAGCAGTCGCCCGGAAAGCGGAAGTTCTCGGGTTCTAACCTCAAACGAGGCGGTTGTTTTTTCCTCTTGCATTTATGATTTGATTTAGAATCGTTAAAAATAAAATATCTTAGTTGTAGATTATAGATAGCAAATAGAGCGAGCAGTCGGAATTTGAATTTTGGTTTTAGAAGTTACATAATTGCACAGCAGAATCAGGTAGCTGTAGCTTATAAATTGTGTTGAAAATTCCGTTTAGGAAATTTACTGTCTATGATTATATGCAGTCTTCTCAACGCAAGGATAACTGAATGATGGATTCATGTAAGAAGAAAATCCTGAAAACTTAAAATGTGTTGGTGTAGCGATTTTATCAGTTGTCCGTACGAATCAGTGTTATTCTTATTTTCCGGAAAAATATATACTAGCGGATGTCTGTGAAATGCTGATGCATAATAGGGATGAAAATATTTGTTTTTTAATGTCTAATAATTCATTTGGTTCTTCAAGAAAAGAATCCTGCGGACTGAATAAAAAAAAAAAAACAATTTATGTAACACGATTGACATGCAAATGTAAGACACTGGCTCCATCGAAGCTTTGATCAAATTTATTGAAATTTATAACACACTGAAAATTAACTGACTACGCAGAATTTAACAATTTAAATGATACTAAGAAATTATTCCGAAAGAAACAGAAGGCTCGAAAAAACTATGTTTGGCTAGTCTTCATCGTAAATATGAAAACGTAAGAAAAAGTTATAAAACCTGAAAAATGTACTCCGTCTTCAAAAGTTTGCCCTAAAATATGCAGATAAAGTGTAGATCGAAGTATGTACGTAGATTCAATTTCTATTATTTTTATTCAATTTTCTTCACAAGCTTTTTATCTTATTTAGTTGGACCTGTATACGAGAGTATTGAAAAAGCACAATAATTAAGATGAGTCAGTACCAAGATTTGCAAGTTTCATACATTTTTCAATGTGAATTTCTGGCAAACTATTTGTACCAGAATAATGATCTGAAATTAAAGGTAACGAAGAGATCTAGTAAATAACGTCGAGAAAAATAAAAAAAGTGCATTAGAACAGAGATATTAACTCGGAAAATAGTAAAAAATGGTAAAAATTGATTTTTTTTTTCAAATCAAATTCTCGTTAGTAGATATTCTCATTTCTTTAGATTGTGACTATTTTAGAAATATAAAGCCTAGATCTAGCAAATAACGTCGAGTTTTTTTCATTTTTAGTGGTGCTGTTTTTAATTATTTGACTCTAATAGTACTTGATTTTTCTCCCGATATTTCACCGACGAGAAATTGCAATATTTCGTTGAAAGTTGCAGACATGCAAAGCAAAATAGTATATTTGACTTTTATATGCAAAAAGAAAAAAAAATTAGGAGAGTTAATTCGTATTAAAAAATTCAATTTCTTTGAACTGCAAATTTTCATTTTCGTCTTAAATTGTCGCTTGTTGGGTTTCTGTCTTTTACGCTAGATGTCTCCAATGTGACTTGTGGTCTACTTTTAGGCTAATTTTATATGAATTTTCACACTTTCAGGACACAAACCTACGTATAGTAAATTTTATTGCCTACAGGCTCTCTGATATCTAAATTGAAACTTTTGCTGAGTACTGACTCATCTTAAACTAAGGAAAAAAAAGGATAGCTATAAATTGAAAATAGTGAAGGAACTAATAATAAAAATAAATTGAAAAATAAAGAAGAGAGAAAATAACAATAAAAGTAAAAATTATTCAGAAATTGTTTAGGTTGAATCATCTTCCTGAATGTGCCGATATTGCAGGTGCGGGTTTTAACAATTCCAAATAGGAGCTGTTTGGCCAAGGGCAGATACACTTTTCTTAATATTCGAAATTAACAGATCTCTGCGCATGTCTTTTAGATTATAAAAAATGTATTTAATCAATTAAGTAATCCGACTGCTGTGCATGAATCACTCTATAAAGCAATGTAAAAGCTTTGTGCTTCTTATAACCAAAAAGGTGTTATATAATAAAAACACCTATGATGGAAAATACACACACATTCTTCGAGCACATATCGAGTCTAGCATACTATAAATTAGAACACCATAAGTAAACCTCCTTACGAGCTTCATTCATGAGGATGAAATCCATTGAAATCTCTTATGACCATGGATAAAATGTGAAATCACCACTATACACCGGAAATGAAACATCAGTGAACAAACAGTGGCCTGGGCGAAATGAACCGGCTAAAAAAAAGACGAAAAACATGATATCCGCTTGAAAGCTTATGGGATTTGAAGAAAATCATCGTCATTGATTATCATGAGAGGAAAACTAGTCCTCCCACATTTGAATCATCCTTCAATCTTGATTCAATTTCGGAACGTCGAACAAATTTCTATCAAAATGCGCTTATCGCCCTCAGCAAAATGATTTAAACAGCACCTCTCAGCACCATTCACAAAATAACGGAGTAATAATAGTTGAAATAGAAGAATTTACCAATTATTACGACTTATTTGCGATGTGTACGATTTTTTCAATTATTGCGATTTTTTTTTTAATTTTTTCGAATTTATTAAGATTTTTCCGAATTTTTTTCAATTATTACGATTTTTTTAAAAAAAATTCCTAAAAAAAAAACTGAACTGAACTGCCCTCTTCACATCGAAAAAGAACTCTTCCCATATAAATTAATTTCTTACATATCTCGTCCTTTGCATTCAGACCAAAATGATCTAATCAGCTCTTAATCAGCTATGTCTATAAATAAAAAGAAATTATTTAATTTATTGATCCGGAACTATGTATCTATGTACCGTCCCCCATATCATATCTCGCTCTTTGCATTCATACCGTAGTAAAAATTAATCAAATCTGATGACAAAAAAAAAACAGGTCCCTTGCTATAGTCGCCCGTACTTCCCCCCCCCCCCCGTGCCCCTAGCTTCGCCCGCACAATTGGTCAACTGGACACTTAAATTTTGACGAAAAAATCCCTTAATGGCCAAGAAAAATGTGTTAGTCCACCATGACGGTTTACGTAAGACTTGATCGCTTATGATGCTTTTGAATCCATCATATTCGCCTGATCTCTCGGTCCTTCCAGATTATCATATGCTCCCGAAACTCAAAAGTTTCCTTGTTGGAAAGAAATCCGGGTCAAATGAAAGTGCGACGTCTAATTTGAAGACCTCGGAGAAATTCATTTCGGAAAAGGTATCATAAAACTGGAATAAAGTTGGGAGAAGTGTTTTCAAGTTTGAACGGATTATTTTGAAAAATAATATTTTTATAACCTACTTTTTAAAAACTGAAACTGTTTTCTTTAATCTCTCAAACCATGTTACTTTTTAAACCAGCCTCGTATGAGAGCTTCGTCTTGCTACCTTTTTTTACCCCCGCGAAAAATATTAAAAATTATCCTGATCACTAGAATTTGGATAGACAAAATGCAATTGCTATTTCTAATAATAGCCACAATAGAATTTTAATTCACATACTTCATGAAAAATATAATGTCAACCCCTACGAATTATTAAATACAGACCTCAAAATTTTAATAAGCTTGATTATTTTAACCCTTGATTACTACTCGGGTCAAAAAGAACCCAAAAATAATTCATTTATATTTTTCACTAAAAATATTGAAAATTCTCATCGCTCATTGCTTTTAAAAGCGTATACTAAAGATAACTGAAATTCATTCGGCGCCCAATATAAAAAAATCGGTGCCTATTTTTGAGAAATATAAAGGGGCTGGATCATTTCCAACCCCAGGGTAGGAATAGCGTAAATGGAAAATTCCAGAATTTTTTTTAGGGAAAATTAACAATACCCAATACGTAAGAAGGTGAAGGAAAAGTTTACAATGTTTTTATTTGTAGTATCTATTAGTATCTATACCAAAGCTGAACACTTTTCACCAATTTTATCACAAATGAGAAGTGGGCGAACAAAAGAGCACATGTCCCATTCTTAAAAACTTAAAAAAAAAATGCATAAAACTGTTTAAATAAATCAATGGATTATCGAAATTATCTCACTATGATTTTGATAGTTTGTTCTACTTTGGGTGCTTTTTTGAAAGAGCAGTGATTGAAAATAGCGAAAGATTAGTATAGCGGACACTATTCCATCAAAAACGACATGTGCCCTTTTGTTCGCCCACTCCTCAAATTTAGTGTTTCAAGAAATACACAATGGGTGTATTTTATGGCCTCTTAAACGGTTTAGGAATAAACGTGTTAATACATTTACGTCTTTAATACTCTAGCAACAAAGAATCTGGTGAAATAAGACGTGCTTTTGTAAAAAAAAAATTGCGTTAAGTCTTCTAAGACCATATTTAGAGGAACGTCTTGAACGCAGTACTTTGCCTACTTGGCTTAAGGACAGGATTTCCGTAATAATTAAAAAGGAAAGAAATGTTGATGAGTTGAAAGTTCCTCGTTGAAAAAGAGCAAGGTGTACATCTGCTCAATACATTAGAAAAAATTGTGCTTTCACTGGCTTCATAAATAAAATAAAATGCATTTATTCCTAAACTATTAAAGCATTTATACCTAAAAAAAAAAAAACTTGAATTTCCTAGAAAAATCGGGTAATTTCATGTGGGGTGGGTCATTCTTGACCCCAGGTTAGGAAAATCAGGGCTCAAACTATATAGCCAGTATGCTTTCTAGTGCATCACAAACTGCGCGAAAACTTTATTTTGAAAATAATAATTTATAATAAAATCACAAAAAATTTGTGAGCTTATTCCTCTTTGCATCTAAGCGAACATATGATTTCAATAGTATCCTTTTTCCAACATTCCCCTCTCATTTATCAAACTAGTTTTGCTTTCACGCAAACAATAGCGTGCACGGTGAGCATTTAACTAATTATATGTACCTAAATGGAAAATTGTTGAAGTTAGACGGACCTTATTCTCCGTATTTTGGTGCACGACAATTCACAGAATGTTCAACATACACAGAACCAACATTTCTATAGTTTGCAAGTTTCTTTTTATGAAAAAACGCCAAGCTGTTTTTTTTCTTTTCTTGTAATTCAGATGAATTGAAATACGTCCCTTAAAGGATAACTTGATTTTTAGTATTTACGAAAAGCACTTACTTGAAAATGGAGCCATTTTTCAAATAAAATGTTCCAAATAAGTGCAACATCCACGGAAATTCATTGAAATGAAGTCTAAATATATCTCATTCCTCTTATTGTATTTAAAAATAGTTCTCAGTAAAAAAAAGATAAAGAAAAAAGGAAGAAACTTTGAACGATATCAAATTACGTCGGTATAACATGTGTGAATAACACATGTTTTCGCTTTATGGCGCAGTTTCATGTTGTCGTGGTGGGTAGGTATGCTTTTCCCATAAATCAAATAAGGAAAATAAGTTCTGAAGCATATACAGATATGGAAACGTATAAGCTTTATACTAGAAATTTTTCATATCTGATGCAAATGGCAATGTAGTACGTACGTCGTAATTCTCTGACAATTCAGTGAAGTAAATTGATCCTTTTTTGAAATTCTAAGATACATTGAATATTTTCTTACTTTCATATGCAATTGCTTTGCATTACATTTAACATTCCCTTCAAGAGAGTACCATGAATTCAAATCAAAACCCATCAACATATAGATTACAATATTTCCAACACATTTCGGAATAATTTTTCAAAGCAGCATCAAAATGTCAAATCTTTATGAAAATAAAATTGGAAATTAACCCTTGTAGATGGGGAAAAATATCTAATAGTGTGCCCTTCTATAAAAGGCGAAAAGAGAATTACGTTAATGGATAATGTAAAAGATTTTCAACTAGATTCATATTAAAACTGAACTAGAGTGGATATTCTAGATATTTTAGTGAAAAATCTAGTTGGCATCATTTAAGCAGAAGTCCAGTTGAATATTTCAATTGCATTTCTAGTGAATATGTATGTAACAGATTTCTTGACATGAAAACTATATATCCAGTCTTATTTTATTAACTGGGTTTAAAGTAAATTTAAATGTCATTTCCTTTTTGTGAGCTAAATTAACTATTAAATTTCAAAATGCTTTTCCAGTTAATTAAAGAAGACTTGTAGTTTAACCTGACGACCTAATCAGTTAGTAAGGTTTGGGATATTTTTAAAGGAAACTCCGATCTTTGGATTATGCTTTTTTATTGTTCACTCGACGTTTCGGGTCTTGATTAATACCCTTCTTCAGGAGTTAGTTACATTAGAATACAAGATAGTATTGCGTACAATTAAAATATTTGATGTTCTCACCTTTGTTCTTGGTATGATGAAAAATTTTTTAAAAAATATTATTGAAATATATTTAAAAAATATATACATAAAAAATATGATAAAAACGTTAACTGAACATATAAATAAACAAGTAATTTACACAATACTATCTTGTATTCTAATGTAGCTAATTCCTGAAGAAGGGTACTAATCAAGACCCGAAACGTCGAGTGAACAATAAAAAAGCATAATTCAAAAATCGGAGTTTCCTTAAAAAATATCCCAATCCTTATATCATAGACCCGATCAAAAACATAACCAGCTGGAAAACTCCAATCAGCTGTAAACCATCTAATCAGTTAGATATACATATGTATCACCTAAGTTGACAGTCAATTTAAGCCGAATTCAGCTTAATTAAACAGGAATCCAGTTTTCACAATTAGAACAGATTTCTAGTGAAATAAAAAACTTTCATTTAATTTCACTAGAAATCTGCTCTGTTTGTGGAAAACTGCATTCCTGTTTATCCTCGCCACTTTTCGTCTCCAATATTCTGCACTCTGTATAAATATACATGTCCATGCATAACATTTTGCTCATTTATTTCTAAGTAAGATTTTCACTTGGTAAAACAGAAATGGATAGCCGAAATCCCTATATGGCATTAGTTCTTATCAGGAAATATTTTTTTTTTATTATTTAAGGGGAAGGAATAAGCCAAAACTGGATAATTTAATTATACACATATTTATTGACTTTTAAAGAAACGCTAGTTGCAAATACATGTGTACTTGTACTGTATATGGAAAAGAAAAGACTAAAAAAAAATAAAAAGAAAAAAACATTATTTTCAATCAATCAGCCAGAGTTTTATGAAATAGAGACACTAACCCTAATGAATATACTTTTTTGCTTTTATAGATAAAAGCGTCAAAAAAAGTCAAATTTCTTTTGTACAAAATTGAATACATAGTGAGACTTATACAATATATCAAAGGTATGGCGTACATCATCCCCTGTCTCTATACAAATATCCTCTAAAGAAACAAAAAAACTCCCGTTTCAAAAAGGTGCTCAGATAAACAGATGATAATGGGTTGACCCCTACTTTTATTATTATAATGGTATTGATGTCATCTTCAAGCTGAAAATACGAGAAGTACAAAGTATAAATTTATTGTTGCATTCTTAATTATTTTCATATTTACATTGATCCACTGTATTAGTGGCGTTAAAGATATTTTGAAGTTTTTTTCTTCTCAATCCTCTATATCTGCGGAAATTTGGCAGTATGACGGTTTTATTTGGCGGTTGGGCAGTTTTTTTAAAACCTTTGCAACCATCCTTAAGTTATCTATGTAAGTATCAATTATTCTTGGGTACATGTCAAAGATGAATTTCATAATAATATCATAGTTCGCCTAGTACATAAGTTTCTTCCATTAGTTTAATTATTGTTTGGTAGTTTTTCTCCACAGGCAAAATAGTTTTAACTTCAGCTATCTAAGTAAAACATATTAGCAACATACATAATGGGCCGCATCTTTGCCATCTTTAGGTTTCAGGCCGTGACATCAAATTCTTTGAACGTATTAGAATGGTAGGATTGTTTAGCAAACTAACAAATAAAAATAGAGATTACTCTTTAGGATTTTTTTTACCGGGGTGAACTTGTATTTGTTTAAGAAGGAATTTATTTGGATTCTCTGGTATATAGCAAAAGCTAAAAAATGTTTTTAATTTGTTATTTCATCACACAACCCATTATATTTTTGGTGATAAGTTTCAAGTCTTGGTTTTGACTCATCAACAGGTCCCAAATAGCGAAATTTAGTGACTTGAAAAACAAATGAAAAAATTGAGCAAAGAAAAGAAATGAAAAAATTAAAAATTGAGAAAAATAGAAAAAAAAATTTATTAAAAGTTTTTTAAAAAATTTAAAAAACCAGACTCATTCGAAACGAATCGAACCTGTATACGCCCGCAGTAGGCTGAAAAAAGAAAACAGTAAAAGGAAACAGAAGAGAAGCGTTTCGTGTTAGCAGAAAACCTTACACTCATCGGTACAGCTTGGTTTTCTGCCTGCTGTAGTAGACGCTTGAAACAGATCAAAATGATCTTCTCTCATATAAACTTTCTATTTTTATTTCTTCCTCCTTGGTGTAATATAGTAGTTTTTGCTTCATATAATTCACACCCAGAATTTATATGAGAGGAGATCATTTTGATCTGTTTCAAGCGTCTACAACAGGCAGAAAACCACAAATTTACAAACAATTATCAAATCAACTCTTTAGTTATCTCTAGTATGTATTACTGTACTTCTATTAATCACAATCCAAATATTCGTTCACTTCCAAAGTAGCCATTTGTGAAATTTGTACGACAAATTATCGACAAATACTTGTCATTTATCGACAGAATCATGTGACAAAAATGTCCGGCAAATGTGTTCAGGGTTTACACATTTCGTCTAATAAATGTCGCATTCATCACAACAATTTTGTCATACTACTTTGTGGGTACTTTTGTCATAATTTGTTTGAATATTTTTTGACAAAATTAAGAGACAAATCTTCACAAAAACTGATCACAATTTTTTGACGTTTTTGACCAAGTAGTGTGTTATTTTTGTCGTTAAACTGTGATTTTGATGGCATTTATGTCAGCTTTTATTTTGTTTCGGGGATCCAAATTAAAATCTTATTTCGGTTCAAAAGCTATATATTTATTATTATAAAATGTTTGTATAAAATCATGTTTTCAAATTTTTTATTAAAGTTCGCTAAACATAAAAAATCACTAGACGCTGATGGTATTTCTTCTCTGCTCCATAATTGATTTCTTTGTTCAGCACTTAAGTTTTTAACAGTTTTTGCATTATTTATTTTATATTTATATTGCCTGCTTAATATAGTTTTTTTATTAATTTAATTTTACGTTTTTTTAAACACAAACACCAAAAACACAACGAAAACATATAACAACAACTTTCGCGTTCACTACAAAATATCCAAAATATCCAAAATGGCGATAACCTGACAGCAACAATTTCATGTCAACAAAATGTCATTCTCTTTATGGTATAATTAGTGACCACCAATTCTTGTCGCACTGTGTACACCAAATAGTGACCCAAAAAGACTGTCAGAGGAATGTCCAAAATTTGTGACATTTGGTTGAAGCAATATTGCTAATCACATTATATATAACAATTATGTGACAGAAAATTCACATCTGTCTGTTGTCACATATTTTGGCTACTTGGGTTCACTGTCTGAACTAAGAATCGCCTATTTATACTCTACAAATTATCCTAGAACCTTCCCGTAAATTCTATTCTCCGAACCCAAAGTTTACTTATGCTTATGACAGATATAGGGTATCGATATCTAGATATTCGGAATATCCCGTTTATACACCATGTCTGTCATCAAATACTGCCAATATACCCAGAAAAACTAGTGGGTATAGACTCAATATCTAGATATCAATATCCTCAAAAATTACTGGATATAACCTGATCATCGACACTTCTTACGTTGCGCAGCGCCATCTTGTTTTTAATAATAATATGATAATGTGTCTAATTAAGCAAAAATGTGTCTGTGATTACCCGAAAATACGAAAAAGAAGAAGAAGAACCAAGCATTTTCCGGGAAGGGTAATAAAAAAAGGCAAATATTTAACTCCGCGGAGTTAAAAAATTATTCCATTACAATTTTATTATTTTTAAATAAACCGTCGACTACGCTTTTCTTCGTTTTACAGAAAATTGTGAATTGAGACACCACATCCGCTGATACATTTTGCACCACATGCAGGATCTTATTGCAAGAAAAAAGCAATTTTTTTTCTTTTTTCGTTCCATTGCCGTTTAGCTAACATTAAAGCTAATACAGTTGCCACTTCCATTTCCCAATTTGTTACGCTTAAAGATCTGGGAACTGCATGGAAATGTCAAAGTACCAACGGTTTGTCACATCAAGCCCCTTTTTATGTCTGTCAGGGGTCAGATATTCGGAATATCTAGATATCGATACCCCATATCTGTCATATCTAGATATCGATACCCCATATCTGTCATAAGTATAAAATGTCACTAACCTAAAGTTGCTTCCATTTCCAACAGATGTCGCTAGTGTCATTTTGTTGCGCGTAACAGTATGTAGCGATGCAATACATTTTAATTTTCTTTCTATACTATAAAATTTTATTTAGACTAAACTACATCTAAATTAGTACTAACTAACTAGTCTATATTAAATTTTTTTCGTCTGAAAAAATTACAGTGTTCCATTTTTTAGACCAGCTCTATATGATCTTTGGCAGAAGACAAGCCAGCGGCTTTATGGTGAGCTTTTAAACAAGGTTTTTTACCGGTTTTTTAAAACAACATTTGGACACGCGTGCAATACTTGCTGTATACTTCGTTTAGTCACTGGTAAATCAAGTTCGCCTATTATTATTAATGCTGACAGGCGCTTTTTAGTCGCTATGCGGTTTTTAATGTAAGCTTTGTATTACCTGTACAATGCAATCTCTTGCCATAATTTTCTCCAAGTTTTTGAAATTTCTTATAACTGCTTCCAATCGTCCATTTCTTTTGCTATTTCGCTATTGCCCTCCCCTCTTTCCAACAAAATTCGAATTTTTATTTGTTCCTCTAAAGTTAAGTACTTTCCTTAGGCTATTTCTTGGTTCCTACTTCAAATAATAAAAAAAGAAACAACACTGGATAGTTTTAACACTAAACAATAATATTCTACATTCATCTTTTTTATACTCCACAGCAAAACACTAAAAAATTCAAAAAATGCACGTGCGGCTAAATCAATTTCGCTTAAAAAATGTTGCATATCTCTAAATAAACACATAGTCATCACTGATAACAATGTGCCATGGCGTACAATATTACTGAATATTTGACGTAATTTCTCCTGCAATAGTTAGAAAATTTTAAGTGCGGCTAAATCAATTTCGTTCACTGTATTGTGACAGATCTGATACTCCTTTGAAAGCTCTGTTAGAGCCCCTGAACGGAATACGAGCAGGAAATGAATTCCACAACAGTTTGAACAAGATAAGAATTTTTCATCACTGTTTTGTGAAGACGCGAAATAATTAAGTATACGTTTCGCTGTGCGACTGCTAACCCAAAATTTTCTTTGAGGTAATCAGGCTTGCCTTTATAAATCAAGCTATGAATAAATACGAACGCTTTACGTTTTAAATAAGTATCGATATCGATACGAATACCCGTTTTAGTCGCGACACCTCCAGACATGAGAGATGTCTTAAACGATACATTATGATACTCTGAACTTATTTTATTAATAATGTTTATTTCAATTAAGCGAGGAAAGGCTTGATCTACACTCCTATGCTCGGAGGCTTAAATAGCTATTTATAGCCAACCCCATACTCACTTTTTAAGTATTTTCCTCTTTTTTATTTGAACTGACGTACTCGATGTTTCGCACTTTAGATCGAATCTAACTCGGTAAGCTTATATCCGCTCGGAAAACGGGTTTCACTATTCGCCTCAGCTACCAGCTACAAATTTTTGCTCTGCATACTTTTAGGGTGGGCAGACGAACCGTAGTGGGAGGAGGAGGGGGGTCAAATACAGCATGTTGTATATCAAATGAAAGGTCTCGAGGGGTGCATTATTTTCCTGACACAGAACGTTTTTGCTGCCGGAAAAACCATTATCATGCACTTGGGTTACATACACCCCAGTACTACATTTAGCATATATTTTTGCAATTATTTCTTTCATGGCCATTAGTGCTCTGTTGTAAACTTTTTCTCATAGGAAGTCATTTTCCACGACTCACCAATTTCGAGCAATCGCAAGAAGTATAAAAGTCAACTATATCATCCAAGAAAGTCGTTCAAGCTACATCCGATCGCCGCCAAAGCTTTCCCCGCTTAATTGAAATAAACATCGTTAATAAAATATGTTCAGAGTATCATAATGTATCGTTTAAGATATCTTTCATGTCTGTCTGTAGGTATCGGGACTAAAGTTGTATGAAAAGTGTTCATTCCCATTTAAAAGGCGAAATGTGATCATATCTATGTAGATTAAATATGAACCTAATGCACCCGCTAAAAGTCACTTCAACCTTGCTCTTACGTTTACTGCTCCAAGTCATGTATACCAGGCTACCATAAGTAAGTAAGTAGTATAAGCGCCCGAACCAATTTCATTCTCATATCAAGCGACAAAACGCTAGCAAAAAACAATCACCTCCAAGGACTAGCATAAATTTTGCTTAGAATCAGGTTGACATTTTCACAATATTTCATGTCTTCGGTTATCCACCACTCCAAGACTTGTGACTTTGTATAGATCAGGTAGTATAGCGCCATTAAGATATATTGGCGGAATATCTGATTTACACTGTAAAACGAAATACACTGAGAATTGGAACAGTTATAAGTAATAATCCATTGGCTTCAGACCATTCATAAATTCTATGTAATGGGTGATGATTTTTTTGCTGTTTGGTTTTACAGCGCTCTATTTTTGACAGCTCACGCGTGATTCATGACATGTGTCAAAGTCAAAGTTGTTCAGTTTGCATTGCCATTTCATCATGCAAAGACTTTCACCCGAACAACGCTTACAAATTATTGAATTTTATTATCAAAATTCGTGCTCTGTGAAAAATGTGTTTCGGAGACTTCGACCATTTTATGGTCGTCATAATCGCCCTACTGAGCAGGCTATTCAAGCCATAGTGACCACATTTCGCACCAATTTCACGTTATTGAACATCAAGCCACCCACACCAGTGTGCGTAGAGTGCGTACAGAAGAAAATATTGCTGCTGTAGCCGCCAGTGTTGGTGAAGATTGTGATGTGTCCATTCGTCGCCGTTCACAGCAACTGGAATCGTATTATTCCACTACGTGGAAGATTTTACGCAAAGATCTTGGTTTGAAGGCGTATAAACTACAGCTCGTTCAAGAACTGAAGTCAGGCGATCTGCCACAGCGTCGTGTTTTTGGTGAATAGGCCCTCAGCGATCGATGAAGCACATTTCTGTTTGAACGGATACGTAAATAAACAAATCTTCCGTATTTGGTCCGATGACCAGCCACAAGCAATACAAGAGCTGCAAATGCATCCTGAAAAATGCACTGTTAGGTGTGGTTTATGGGCTGGTGGAATCATTGGTCCGTACTTTTTCAAAGATGCGATGAATACAATATTACCGTCAATGGTGCTCGCTATCATGCATTGATTTCCAACTTTTTATTGCCCAAAATACACGAGTTTAATCTGGTTGATATGTGGTTTCAACAAGACGTTGCCATATGCCACACAGCACGCTCAACGATGCACCTATTGCGAAATGAATTTGGTGAGCAATTTATCTCTCAAAATTGTACTTCCCGTATGGACCACCTGGGGCCGAAATCTGTTACTTGGAAAGTTTGGGAGTTTGGGTGATGAGAATTTTCGTTTTCCTCGATTAAAACTTCCTAACTCTCCATACGCGATTCTCTAAAACACGTTAGGGAAAACGTGAGAATTGTCGCAATATTGAAGCACAGCTAACTCTGTGTAGGAGGGTCGTAGAGCATTGGGGTTTTTCCTTCGAATTTAGGGTCAAGAGTACAAAAATATAGATGGAAAATATTTGGGGTAGGGGCCTTTGTGGATGGGGGGTTGTCTAAAATACGTCATGTTTGGTACCAAATTAAAGAGGGAGAAGTGAGTAATCGAGTGGTGTAGCTTTTATCATTTTAACTTCATAACTGACTTTTTACCGCCAAATACGGGTTTTATGCACTTGGGTCATATACACCCCAGTTCCTATATTTTGCATATATTTCTTCCGTTCTTTGCTTCACATCCATTAGTACTCTTTTGTGAATATTTTTCTCGTGGAAAGTGAATTTCCATGACTTACCAGTTCTTCATAATGATGAGTTGAAAATATGTCCATTTTTGTACCAAAATACAGCCAATTTTTCATCTTAATAAAACTGATTCACTTCTTTACAGTTATCTCCAAAACTATTTACCGGATTCATACACTAATTGCATATCTAATTAGGGGACAAAATGTAGATGGGATTTCATCCTACATACAAGCTTTAACGTTCATATTTAAAATTTTTGTAGCATCTCTTCTGTACTGAACGACGACCAAATTGACCATTTTTGCGTGAATTACAATTTTTAGCGGATACATTGAGACACCAAAATCCTTATTTCTCTGTAAGTATTGCAAGGATTTCCATAATTTGTTTTTGTAAACATAGCCAGGATATGCAGTGAATCCATAACTCAATTTGAAAATTCTAGGTAATTTGGTACCTTTACAAAGGACAATTAAAGCACACAATACGGTCAGTTCAGAAATATTCTTCTTACTTCTCCACAACTAACCCAGCCGAGAGTTTCGTAATTCTCAATACAAATTCCCCGAGTTACAGAATTCCGAGTAGAGAGTTAAGTGGCAAAAGAACTCTCATCTCCACAACTCTCCCAGTTATTGAATCCGGCCCTGGAACGTAGTCGTGGATAACATTTACATGAAATAATCTTTAAAAAGTAAATGGCAAAGATTAATTTTTAATCTCCAAAAACAATTTTATACCTTTTCCAATTTTTCTGTTTTTTTTTTTTAAATCACCCGTTTTAGATCACTATTTACTCGTTCAGTATAATCCTCCAGAAGTTCCACAGGCCTACTTAAATATATTTGTACGTCATCAGCATCCAAATGTACCTTTACAGCCTTTATCACTTCTGCAAGATCGTTAAATATTTATTAATACAATGGACTCAAAACTGACCCTTGTAGTACACCATTTGATAGCTTTAACGCATCAAATAATCTACTGTCGATTTTAACAGCTTGGGACCAATCAGAAAGGAAACTTTCTACTAGAGTGATTGCAGATTCACTGAAATTAAAACCAAAAATATTTCGCACTGGTTACTAATTGTTTTTCGCACTAATGAATTTGTGTTGTTGTCTTTGAAAAAATTTTTTTTTTTTTTTGTTAATAATTATAACGTACAATTAGACATTGTAAATTCTGCTCATGACTTCTCACAAAATTTGACTAAAAATCGTAACTCTTTACATTTATTTATTTTTTATTATCTGCAATTTATTATTTTATTATTCGGTTTAATTTCGTAAATACGACATGAAGAATTTTCGAATTTTGAAGTGGAACAAGAGGGAGGGGGGGGGGACTTATCCAATTTTTGAAGAGTTTGAGTAAAATTGCAAATTAAAGATGTTACAATGGCGACACATTTTCACATAATCAAATTATAATCGTTTCAACTTTTTCAACTTGACACATTGTTACAAATGACATGGTAACAATGTTTCAATATATTTACATAGAATCTTTATTCACATTGTTTACAAAACAAACAACTCTATCAGTAATTTTACATATTGTGTGTCGAGTGCCCCGCTTGAAAAGTATCAAATTCGTAGAAACTTGAAAATTATTTATACGAACTCATCGACAAAGGCAAGCACTAAATAAAACCGCACCAATAACTCATTTCCGGAAAAAAAATTTTAATATTCATGAAAAAATAGTCATCAATCACATCATTCTTTTTGAAACTTGATCTTTTTCAAATGTTTAAATATACTCGTAAATTTTTTATCACTGCAATTTTCATAGACAAAAGCTTTGCTTTTTCTACCTTTACAATTCTCCGTAGCTTTTCTATTTTAAATTATAAAAACATTCGAAATTACTAAATTCCACTTAAAATCTTCTTGAAAATTTTATGTTTAAAATGAAAATTCTCTTGAATTAAAACTTGTTTGGAAATTATGTGTAAACAAATCTTATCGGAGCGGCGGTGAGGCGTTCGATAAAAAATATCTAAGTACACCGACAGACAGACAGACACCTACTCAACTGCTCTGAAGATTTCTCTGTTTCCATTAAAAACGACCTACTACAGATGATCGCAGGAGAAAAACACATTCGTAACTTGCCAAGTGTTTCTTGTTTATGAATGAAAAAAAAAAATGCCTTTCGCTCGAATCTTAGATAAATTTTAATTAATAATTTTTCGCGATTAAAATTTTTTCTTTATCAGTTTATCGAGGTCTATAGCTCAACACAATACTATGTATATATATGTAAGTTTGTCTTTGATAGATCTTGACGACGTTTTGCGTGATGTTATCAGCTGCAGGTCAACATCAATCGCCCACCAGCTAAACTGATTTCTGTTTCGAGTGTGCTAGAGTCAAGTTGGTCGATGCTTTTCACATTTAGTCTATCTTAAAACAGCGTCTAGTTCAGATTAATATAAATTAATATTAATATTATTATTATTCGAATTGTGGTGTATGTATGTGTGTGCGTACGTCGTGTATGTACTTAAACATTTTCATTTATTTCTATAGTGCATTGGTTTAATCTAATTTTTCGTCATTAGCTGCGTGCGCATGTAGCGACTCTATTGCGTGCAAATTATTATTAATAGTGAAAAACGCATGAAAACTAATTAAAACTTTACGCTTGAGTCGATATTCAAGTGAAAAGAAATGTAATTGTGTGTCTTATGAGTGCGGCCGCTTTCATATAGATTTCGAATTTTACGCTTTATTTACAAGGTGACTGTGAAATTTAAAATTAAAACAAAGCCGAACTATTTGGCGCATACATAACCCAACTATACGAATTTCGTTTCGTTCGCACTTCTAGTACATATCAATTTCTTTAGTTCATCGTGAGATATGCCGGAAATATCTCAAGATAAATTTGAAGTTGCAAATCCACCAAGTCCTCCAGCAACTGTAGAAGAGCTAAGAGCAAGAGCTAATTCAGGTGGAAATAAAATGAATATTGCAATCAGAATTAATGGCGGTAACAGCAGCGGTAGTGCATGCAGTGAACAAAGAGACGAAAATCTAACTGGAAAATGTCCTATTGAAGAAGAATGCCTGGATAACACAAAAGGCTCTGTTGATAATATCTTGGGATACAAAAGACAACTGGGTCATAGGTAAGTAGTCAGCAGTGCTTTTCATTTTCCCAAATAAATTAATTCTTTTGTTTGTCGACAACTGGTGCTATGCTGGTTGGTATATATATAGCGTGCACAATGAAAGTATACACGATGAATTGGAATTTACATATATACATACTCTTGGTACTTCAATTAATCCATTTAGCAAATTTATAAATTCCCATGCAAAGCTTTGTAGACCGAGAAAATTTCATTTCCGGTTGAATAGAGCTTTGAAATGAAAATTTTTCTTGAATTTACTTGAAATGAATGAACCGAGATAATGTGTCGAATTTTAGAATTTCAGCATGAAAGGAACGATAAATTTAATTGATTTGCATCAATGTGATTAGGAGAGATTTTGATTGAATTATTTATGTGGTGTCGAATTTATGCGTGAGAAATTTCTTTACAACTCATGTCTTCTGTGATAACTGTATTATGATTAATTTTGTTAAAAAAAAAAATAATGATTTTCTATATGGAAGGAAATTTGTTACTTTTTTAAAACTCCAATAACTTTTGTATTTTTTTTTACTTATTAACGGTTAGAACAAGAGAAATAGAATTTTAAATCAAGGGCATATGAAATTTTGGTTGGAATCCAGAAATAATTGAGCCTATACCTTTTTGCAGACATCTAAAAAATTGCGTAGGTCTCCAGCAAGTGAAATGTCAATCTGCACATTTTTCTATAATAATTGAAAGTGAAAAGGTGCCAAGTTCGGACTGTATGGGCAGATGCGGCGTCAACTGCGGTCTTGTGACTCGATAGACCAAGACGTGTCATGTGTGATGATGCATACATTACTGTGATGGAAAAGTATTCGCCCTCTGATTGTATACGTTGTGTACCATAATAGTCCAGTGAGGTAGTTGTGATTTTTATATATGTTATTCAATTCCGGGCCCCGATGAAAAATCCAAGTTTAGATCCTTGAAGGGGGTCCGCGCGGTCCACCATCTTGGATTAAAGGTTCTAAAAGTTGGTTTTTTCAATATTATTCCTCAACGGTTGATCCTATGACAAAAATATATATAATTATAATAATAATAATATAATTTGAAGAAGACTAAATTCCCTCCATTTTTTGTAAAAACACTTTTTTTGTAAGTCTGATGTGTAACGAGTTACAGCGGCGGAAACATGAACATTCTTCCAAAAAAATCCATACATATAGTACCAAATTTATATTTATACCCCACCTTTTGTATGGCAAAGGCCTTATTTAGACCCTATTGACTGGACTATAAGCATTGACCGTATGATGATTTTCCGTACTTCCGAAAAATGAGGTCAATTCTTCGTTCGCACGCTTCAATTTGCTTGGTTTATCATCGCCTGGGAAGATCCTCTTCTGTGGTGATTATTAATTGCTTTCTAACTCATAATAGAAAAATTCAAATCTCGGCACCTCATAATATCGAACACTGCCTTTGACCATCAACTCATGCGTTTATCTGTCAAAACATAAAAAAAAAACATCAAAGACACCTTGCAGGAAATAACCTAACCACAAATTTAAAGGTAAAGATACACGGTGAGAGACTTCTGGTCTCCAGTCTCAGCTCTTTACGTGTACTCGTTGTCAGGCAGTGTCCAAATATATACTAAAAAATGAAATATTTGTATGGCAACCCTACGAAGGAGTTGACCGATTTAAACCATTTTTGAACTTGTATTTGCAATTTTATGAAAACGCCGTGTACAAAATTTCAGATTTCAGTTTTCTGAACCTCGACAACAGCGCCATCTATCGTGTCTAAAACTATTGAAATCGGTTGGTCGGTTTCGGAGATTAGCGAGTACAAACACAGTGACACAGGATTTTTATATATTAAGATATATGTTGAATAAATTTTAAAAAAAATGTAACATTTAAATCTAATTTCTTAAATTTACATACATTTTTTAATCTTCGCTTGTACTATCACTCTCAGCAAAACTCAGTGATATTCTATCAAAATTATCGCCTGTCGAAAGTGTTCCAACATACCGACTATCGATAAATTGTCGAACGTCGAATCTTTCGAAGTTATAACATCTTGCCCCTGGACTCAAAGCTCACTCCGCTCCACTCTGCATTGTGAATGCGGCATAAGGTTGAAACATCGGAGTTTTTAACACCTCCTCTCTAACTGAAAGGCATCAGTAACATCAGTTTTTTAATTAAAAAAAAACCCAAAAGTTTTATTTAATTTTTTTTACCACACGTTGTGCCCAAAATAAATTGAAATCTAGCAGTGGTCTTAGGGGGGGGGGGTGTATATTTTTTAGCGCCAGTTAATCAGGTCTACCGGGAAATTCGATTCGATCTAGATTCCGGGGTATTCAATTCAATCTATATTCGATCGAATAAAGGTTTTTCATATAGGATTTTTTACTAGTACAATTAATCGCATCTAATATTCTACAGCGTCAATCAAAAATAATCGCCAATTGCTTTTTATTGAATTTGAAAAATCTTCGATTCAGTGCTCCTTGAAAAAAATCGATTCGATATAGATTTGATCGAATCGAATTCCCCGGTAGACTTGAATGTCACAGTATGCACCACTAATCCATCCTCTTGTCTATACTGTGTTGATGCTATCATCCATGAACCCAATTCTGTTAGTATATTCAAAGTACAGGGTAAGTCATTAACATCCTGAGAGTGCCTCTTCCAAGATATTCTCTTAACTTTCATAATCTCTTCATTATACTTGAAAAGGACTCTTTGTATACATCCCAAGTACTGAGAGTTATCTTTTTCTACCTTAACTTAATTAGCTTTTTTCTCTACCTGAATAAGGTAGAGTGGGGCTGGAAGTGCCACACCTTTATAATCATGTTATTATTGGTGGTGATCTCAATGTAAACATTCTGATTATTGTTCCAACCCTTCACTTCTTGATCTTATCATGGTTGCTAATAGGAGTAATGTCAGATTTCACAACCAGCTGAGTCCTCCAAGTATACTCGGAAGGTGGGAATCATAATAAGACTTTCTGCTATCGTGATTTCAAACATCTTGATAATCTTAATCTGATAAATGAGTGTATGTCACTAGCATGGAATGATATTTTCCTTCTTCCATCGGCGGCGGAGAAGCAATTGTGGAAATTTAATGAGATGGTCTCTTATTTATATAATAAATATGTTCCACTTAAAGTCAAACGGATCCGTCCTTTTAGCAATCCATGGTTTTCTGATGGAATCCGCTTTCTCATTGTAAAAAGAGAGGTCTTACATAAACAGTGGAAACGGGTGAACACTCATTACACGCGCACACTCTATAAACAAACTCGTAACAAGGTCACTTCTGCAATTAGGGGAGCTGAGCGTGAGTATTTTTTTTTTTCTCAATTCGATCCAAGCTTACCTTCCAAAACCTTGTGGGGAAACTTGAAGCGAGCTTCCATACTGATATCAACCCTGATTGTCCTTTTGATTCTGATAAACTTAATCGGCACTTTACTTCAGGACCAGCATCAAATTTATTAATTCTACAACAACCTAGCATGTCCTTTCTTACTTTACGTGAACAAAGTGTTAATTGCTTCTCTTTCCGGTGTGTGGAGAATGATGAAGTTTTCAAAGCGATATACTCTTATCAAGTCCCATGCTACTGGTTTTGATGAAATAAATCCTCGTTTTCTCAAGATCTTATTGCCTTACATTTTTCCGTACGTTCGGCACATCATAAACACTTGTCTAACTACATCTCAATTCCCAGAAGTATGGAAAATAGCTAATGTTATTCCTATTGCAAAAAAAAAATGTCTGCTACTGAGCTGGCACACTATCATCCCATCAGCATTCTCAGTTTTCTTTCCAAAGTCTTGGAAAAGCTTATGCGAGCCCAGATTGAAAATTATGTAACATGTAATGATCTCCTGGCGAAATATCAGTCTGGTTTTCGTGGACGACATACCTGTGAATCTGCGTTACTTAAGGTCACTACAGACTTGCGATCGGCTCGAGATGAGGGAGATCTTGGTGTGATGGTTTTGTTAGACTTCTCGAGGGCATTTGATTGTGTTGTACTTGAAAAACTGCTACGTAAGTTCTATGCAAACTTTTATTTCTCCTCTTCTGCTGTTAAAATGATATCCAATTTTCTCTCAAATAGGTAGCAGCAGGTGGTCATAAAAGGAGTTCCGTCTTCCCGAATGCATTTAACATGTGGAGTTCCTCAAGGTTCAGTCTTAGGACCTCTTCTTTTTAGTCTTTACATTAACGATTTATGTGACGTCGTGCATGATGTTCAATTGCATCTGTATGCAGATAATGCACAGCTATACTTATGTAGACCTCGTGGACTGATTGAGGGCTGTATCTGCAGAATAAACGATGATCTCTCAGAAATTTTTAGGTGGGCAATTGATAATAAACTGCTTCTTAACCCCAATAAATCGCAATGTATAGCCCTCTCTAATTCTGATCTTAATATTGGGGATCTTCCCCCAATTATGCTAAATAAAGTGGAACTACCATATGTAAACTGTATAACCAATCTGGGAGTGAAAATTAATAATCGTTTGAGGTGCTGTGATCATATCAAATCTATGGTAAGCAAAATTTATGGTGGGCTTAGGTGACTCTGGCTGTCTGCAAATATACTTCCCGTCGATTTGCGTTTGAGACTAGTTAGGACACTTTTGGTGCCTCTTTTTGCTTATGGTAGTTTAATATACATGAGACTAGACTCAGTTTGCAATCGAAAGCATGAGATTGCTTTGAACGACTGTATACGTTTTGCTCTCGGTTTGCGTCGTTCTGCTCATATCTCTCCTTATAGATCATTGAATTTGGGTTGTACTCTAGATTCGTACCTAAAGGGTAAAGCACTGATTCTCCTGCATAATCTTATTCGCACAGATGAGTCAGAGTATCTTTTTTGTAACGTCAATTTTCTGCAGTCCCTGGACGTAAACTTCTAATTCCTCGTTTCAATTCATCCATCCTTGAGGGATCTTACTTTGTTCAGGTTACACGCCTTTGGAATTCCCTACCCTACTATACTATGAGATATTAAAGGTGGGACTTCTTACCCGCGGCACTTTTTACCCCACCCAACCCTACTTTCATGCTGTAAGTTCTCCCAGTGTCTAGGCAGGATTAAAATTTAATACTTACTTTTCTGTCAAATGGGACATCAAAACCAGAACCTACGAACATATAGATAATCTATAATGTAAAATATTATTGCAGGAAAAAAGTTTTAAACAATTTCTTATTATGTACACAGAATAATAACTGATGCCGAGTAAATCTTTTAAACTGCGTGCAAGGAGTGAAATGTTGCTACCGAAACAATTTCGAATTGTTTCTGAAAAGCAGCTTTTTGTTAAGTCCGCTAAATCAAAGAAAAATAATGAGGAAGTTCAAACTTTGCGGTCAAAGGATTTAGTTAATTATACTAGAGACCAATATTTTGCTTTTTCGATTTTGATAAAGATTTAGTAGAAGAAAAATACTATCCAAATCAATACTTTTAGGGTACCATAACTTCCAATTAAAGATAAAAGTAATGTTCCTGATTGCATTTTTAAATGCCCGTCCATATGGCTAATTTTTATAAATTTAGGGCTAAGATGGAAAAATCTGAATGACATAACTACAACATTAAAAGCTCTTGTTCGAATTCATTTTAAATTTTTCAAAAGCTGCGTAACCTTAGCTGAATGTATGCACCAGCTTTAACATAATTTTCTAATCACAGAAATATTTATAATAAAACAGACCTATTTCACGAGCTTCTTAGAAAACTTAAAATTTTCTTTTTCGGTAATTATAGTTTTAAGACATATTTTATAACACTCTGAAAATAAATAAATGTTATTCAGTACATCCAACATATGTAGGGAGTTTTGTTTTCTGAAATTTGCAGTTTTCTTAAGATGAACCAAAATTGATGACAGATTAATAAATAACCGGAATAGCTTAAAAAAAAAAAACAATAATCGTTAAAAAATCTTGACAAAAAACATTTTACTCATTCGAAATATTCTCTCTTCATCTTGGCTTCTACTGAACGAAATGTCTTGAAATTTTTTACAGATTATTAAAAAAGGTTGACACTTTATAAATCAATCTCCCATCAACAAATGGCGCCACTACTACATATCATTAGAGCCGTTCCGGTTATTTTTGTGATAAGGTATGGGTGTAGGAGCAAAACGAAAGTAACCATCATATTGAAGTGAGACACTTACTAATATTTAAAGGAAACTGATTAATGAGCCACCGTTTGTCTATTTCAGATAATTGAAGAAAGAAATATTTTCCATTCCATTACATAGGGATTTATCATAAATTTAACATTTTTATTTTTATCATATTAGTAAAAGTCTTCACTTATTTCGAGAGCATTCCCAACTATAACTCCAGATCCGTACAAATAAGCTAATAGAAGCAAGTGAAGAGCTTTCTATTAGCTTTTTTTGTTTTTTTATATAAGACGTACGTACAATTGCGCTGTATGATTTGCTAAAGATATGACTGTATACATACATATATGTATGTAGTGACCTCCGTACCATATTAACCTTTGCAGTAAAATCGCGTCTCTGAACAATTCGCCTTGTCAACAAAACAGATAACAATTTCTCGATTCTTATTTGTGCTACAAATATACACATTTAATTTGATAAGGACACCATATCTACAGAAAATTAAAAAAAAATCACTTATATACACGCATATGCAATTCATATACATATGTATTTGCTGGTGGTCCGAAGCTTATCAGAGAGGTCAAGAAAATATTTTTGTAAGAGTTGCTATATCTTTCGCTTTCCCTTTGATTTCAAGTATCAATATTTTTCAATTTCATTAAATTTGTATTTTAATAGTACATACACATTGAAAAAAAAATAATAATAATAAAAATTTCCATAACCGGCGTTTATAATAATGAATTGACCAATAAGTGAGATAATCACGAAATTATAATATATCCATGTATATGCGCATGCGCACTTGTTCAAAATCATAGATAGTGAGGTTATTTATTGTAATTCAATTTTTACTGAGCTGTCATAGAAATGTCAACTAACGAGAGATGAAAAAAAAATTGTATGGCAGGGGAGGGGGTGTATTCTCAACCCTATTCGAGATAATCGGGGTTAAAAGACTAAGAGTACGTGAAACGTAGGTTTGTACTAAAGCAGTTCTATCTCCTAAACGGAAAACAGTTGAAAGATGGTCGAGGTGCTAATTTATAGGGAACCTCCTGCGCTTTGATTCAATGTATCAATGCTTCTCTACAGTATGTAGTTTAGAAGAAACGGTCTGCCAAACTTCAGGTTTCAAATTTTGTACCTCATTTTTTTTTTTTGAAGCCACAAAACTAAAAAACTTTTTTTTCTGTCTTACTCCGGTTAGAAGCTAAGATTGTTTTCTTTAAAACGCACTTTGTTTTCATTTTGTATTTTTCACCATTTATATGAGTTATAACACAAAAAGACAAGCTGGATTATAATTTTTGCCAGAAAAAATAATAAGTCAGGAATAACAAGTAAAGTAGACTTTTTTAAAAAGTCATAATAACTGGTTCGGTCCCTGAGAAAATGAATGATCCTGCTATAGGAACGAGGCGCTTTGCTTTTCGTGCCGTCCAATTCACTTATATGGGTAATTGGATATTTCATCCGGTGTGTCCAGGTGCTCCATCGTGCTGGTAAATGAGATCTCTTATTAATAAAGTTAGATCGTCCATAAGATATCGAAGCTCATTTTCCAAAAAGTCAAGTAATTTTCGGTAGTTAATCTACTTTGAAGAATGTGTAGACAAGAAGCTTTCCGCCGACAATACCTGCCCACACATTGATAGAAAATCATTTTTCGACATGACCTCGTTCATTATTATCTACCACTTCTGAAACACCCTGTATATATGCAACATAAGGACTTCAGGTAAGGTCCTAGGATGCAGGGAGCTAAAACCAGCCGGAACATTAGTTTTTTTTTTCATTTCCCGCTGCCCTCAGTTCACGGAACAAGGACATGCCTAATCTAATACATTGATCGTAGTTAGTGAAAATGCTTTAACAACTTCATCTCATCTTCGTCCAAATAATTTTTACAAAAATCTTGGTAGAAATCGAATAAGAGCTCAGCGTACTTTTAGAAAATACAATATCCTTTGATATCAACTGTAATGTGCCGAACATTCCGACATTTTCTTTTTAATATGGCGCATCAGAATCTTGAGATTTAATTCAAGACATTAAACCTGCCTTGATATTTCAATTCTCCCATCTATAATTGACTAGTTGAAAAAAAAAGCAATTAATTCCGTTTCCCTTTTAACTGAATTCATAGACTATCGATCCGTTTGCACGAGAGACATCCATCTCTAAAAAGAATATCGACCATTTATTTTTCAGGTATCAAATTGTGATGATCACGTGTTATCTCTTATCTTACCCAGATGCTGCAGATTATTTTGAACTAGCTACAATTTAATTGTTCACAAATTACGAATTAAGCGTTCAAATGGTTACATGTCTGCCAATCGTTATTTGGCTGCCCTCTGATGTATTCGGAACCTCAGCTAGAGAAGCACGAAGCTCTGTAGTAATCTAGCAGTCGCTACACAAATTCTAAGATCACCCCAGCCCGCATTAAGTCTTGGCTCAATTCGGCTTAGCTAAAGTGGTAGCTAAATGGTGTATCTTACTTTTGTTTTCCGTTCGCATACAGGGTGGTCCATAGAGCGGGAGGTGATAGTACTCACCTAGAAAAACAAGAATTTGTATGGCGGAGGGAAGGGGGGGGGGGGCATATCAATCATTTCGGAGTTACAGGGTGATTAAGAAATTATTCTACGTTTTCACAAACCACCCTGTATCTTAAAAAGTATAGTGCGTACGGTCACTGTATAAAGCTGATTGTATTCAAAACTTCATGGCCTTTCCAACGATTACTTAATCAACCCCGCAGTCTTCTCCTCTCAGGAGTTATGAGGATCGTTAGAAAGGCCGTGAAATTCTGAATACAATCAGCTTTATACGGTAACGTTACGCCTTACCTTACCTTACCCCCCCCCCCCCCCCCCCGGCCATACAAATTCTTGTTGTTCTAGGTGAGTACTATCACATCTCGCTCTATGGACCACCATGGAGGAAACACCCTGTATTGAGGGTCTTCTGATTCTACAGAGAGTTCTGCAAACACTATATCGGATTCAGAGGTCGTATCTGCCTGGGCTGCCACACTCTTCCAGGCTCAACATTGAGTTTAGTTCCCTTTTGTCTAAGTGGCCTTTTTCTGATTCCAAAACGCTTTTCTTTTAAAAATTGAGCTGTTGCTCTTCCACTTTTGAGATTGAGGTTAATTGCATGGCTGTCTTCATTATTACCTCCACTCTTTAAATTTTTCACACATTAAAATTAATGTTTCCTTTAGAAGACAGGGAAATTTACTTTTCGGTATTCTTTCACTTGCGGGACCAGTTCGCTACCATTACTCCAGCTTATTTCTCCAAGCAGTTTTAAAAGGCTTTGAAGAAAGCTACGTCAAGTGTGTCTGACAGATGGGCGCCGAATTTGGTGGTATACATATAAATGCAATATTTTTCAGTGCGCATAAAGATAAAATGTGCGATGAGTTATCCCCAATTAGTACTAATCTTCCTTCCAAACGAGTAACATGAGGCAGGGAAACGCTTTCAAATCAATCTGTAAATGTGGATACCTCCATCCATCCGTGAGATAGTCTATTGTATCTGGCGCCGCCAAAACAGCATCATTCTGTGCAGCATGGTACTCCTTTGGGTGTCCCACAAGTATTCGCTTCGGTAAATAATATATGGAGGTTACATTATACCGGAATCAGATCCACACATCATCACAATCTGTGCGACTTTGCTGGATACTTCGTTCGTCTTTTATATATAATGAGTTTTTTCCTGGACTGCCACATTTGTTTCGTCGTAGTTAAAAAATATGAGTAGGTAGAACATTTTCAATGCTCTTTTCAAAATTATCGAAATAAATTTTAATCACTTCCACCGAAACCTCAGCTCTGGTACGAGTGATAGTAGTAGTCGCTAAGACGCTGCCTAACACTTGACTTTTTTCGTTTATAGCCTCAGTCTTTTGCAGGTAAATTGTTTTTAAATCATTTAACATTTTTCCCAAAACTATCTAAATAGATTTTAGTGGAAACTGTTATGTCGAAAAGGGAAGCCCTATTCGGAGTAAAGACAAGCATTTTCAATGATTTTCTTTTCCTCATCAATATTCAATGCCATTTGAGCCCCAGACCTTTTAGAATGCTTGTCGTTGGTTTTATTATGAAGCGTCCCAAACGGAATTTTAAAATATTTGGATGCAACTCTACGTAAAATGGGGTTAAATTACCCCATTTTACGTAGAACAGAGCAGAGCAAAAGATACACAAAAGAACGCCTCATACATTTTAATGGAAGATTAAAACGAAGCGAACAATACAAATAGTTCGCTTCAATCGACAGAACAATTTGTTCTCTCCAGTTTATATGAGTTCTAGAACAACGTCGAAAGAATACAGCTAATAATAATGATACAACAAATTGTTGTTTTAATATAATTTAAATACAACGAGAACAACAATTTGCTAGGCTCGATTTAAAGCTAAGATCATGACCTGCTCGCTATGTTTCTACCTTAAGACTTTTTACCTAAAGGCTTTGAAAATTCAGTGAGTCCTCAGTCTCCAAGTGGTTTAGTAAAATCTCACATAGGGGCATATCTATTAAGATTCCACCTCAATAAAATAAAACTTTCCTCGTCTACATTGGATGTCCGGTGCTCCCTTAAATAGTTCGGTGACCACTAACACCACAATTCACAACCAATAACCATATCGAGGTCGAGAGCCTTTGCTAGTCTGCGCACCTCCGGTGTCTGTGTTGGGATACTATCGTCTTGCGCCGTGTGCACCGAAGGTATAGAAATTAATGTCCTTCCTTAAAATTCGGATGTGACGTCTGTCAAGTCGTTGATACTTCAATTCGAAGTCAAATGCATATTTCTATCTTTTTTGGCCAATATATAGAAGAACTCGGCTTATCTTAGTCCTTTAAGTAGTAAAAAGCATATTGCTGATACTTGAAGTCCATTTTTGACTCAAGAGTCCTGAATCAGGGTTACATAAAAAAATAAAGATAAGAAGCGAGCTTTTATTATGATGTTTGTTCTAGGCTGATCTTATCTTATGGTTCCGTGACACCGTTGCGTTGGTTGTCATCAACCAGCCTCATATGTAGATGGCGCATTTCCATCCACAGCAATGGTGTTGATACCGATTTTGAGTCACTTGTGAACCATTCATTTTCTTCATCGCCTTGCCAAACCCTCCTTGGAATACCGAAAATTATAACAGTAAATCATGTGTTTTCAGTGTGTTCGTTGAAATAATATTTTTTGTGCGTTGTCGAATAGCGTTTTTACAACTTTTATTAATTGGTGCCGACCAGCCTTAAAGACTGCCATGCATGTTTACAATAAGTTCTCTGTCATATTTGCTGGGACCAGATTCTTTAACACGGAAGTTTAGGAGAGTTTGGGAGATGAGAATTTTCGTTTACCTCGATTAAAACTCCCTAACTCTCTATTCGCAGTTCTCTAAGGTACTTCGGGAGTTCAGGAAAACGTGAGAAGTGTGAACAAATGCGAATCGTCCGGGACGATAGAGGATATCACTATTTGTTGGACTTTTTTTTATATTTGAGGTACCTACATGTGTGTAATACCTTCCAAGGTCGAGATAAATTGAATTTTGTTTTTATATGGGTAGTTTTTGAGGGTTGTAGGAGGGTAGGTTCGAGTTTTTTCATTATAATGGAAGAACGGAGAGAAGGAAGGGAATGTATGCGGTATAAGAAAAAAATCTGAGTTCAAGCTCAATAAAAAAATTGAAAAATCACTTTGATAATTGGGTATGTATGGATTTTACAGGCTATATTTTATTTCGATTAACGGCAGATTTCAGGGGTCACGGCAGTAAATTTTGTTCAATATTAACGGGCGCCTAACTCTGTGCGGGTAGGATAGCTGTAGTGTAGATCATGGTGGGTTTTCCGATGGATTTCGGGTTTAGAGTACCAAAATATAGGTGAGCAATTTTTAGGGGAGGGGGTTTTGGTGCTTGGGAGGAGTTAGTATGCGAGTGGTGTAATTTGTTTTTGACTTTTTACCGCCGAAAGCTGGATTTTTTTGCAGTTGGGTCATATACACCCCAGTTCCTATATTTTGCACATATTTCTTCCGTACTTTCTTTAACATTCATTAGTAGATTACTATGTTCTGAACATTTTTCTAATGGGAAATGAGTTTCCACGGCTTACCAGCTCTTCATGATGATGAGTTGAAAATAAGTTCATTTTTGTACCAAAAACCGGTCATTTTACTACCTTAAAAAAGACTGATTCGCTTCCTTTGCAGTTATCTCCAAAATTATTTATTAGGGGACAGAATATTGATGCGATTTCATCCTACATACTACAAGCTTTAACGTGAATATTTAAAAATTTTATAGCAAATCTTTTGTGCTGGACCAAATTGATCATTTTCGCGTGATTTTAAATCTTTACCGGGTACCTTGAGACACCAAAATCAATGTTTTTTATGTAAGTATTCTATGGATTTCCAGAAATTGTTTTTTTAAATATAGCCAAGATATGCGGTGAGCCCATAATTTAATTTGAAAATTCCTGTCTATGTATAGGTTCCTTCATAAAACACAACAAAAACAGACAATACTCTCACTTGAGAACTCTTCGTCTTACTTCTCCAGAATTAAAACAGCCGAAAGTTTTACCGAATTACAGAATTCCCAGTGGAGAGTTAAATGTCATCTCCTCAAGTCCACAGCTCTCCGTATTCCAGAATCAGGGCTTTGAAGTCTTAAGTTTTCGATTCGCTGGTCGAAGTTTTGAAGTATTCTCAAATGGCTGGTTTCATTTACTCGATATACCAAAAATTTTCTCTTATTATAAATGCAACTAAGTTTTAAAAGGGTTGGTGCTTAATTGTTTGATAATTTAAAGTATGTAAATAACTATTTTAAGCATATTTTCACCAGAATCAATTATCGGTGTAGGTGTGAAACTATCCAAGCGATTAAATGTTTTGTTTGCTTAATATCCCCACATTACATACATATGCATGTCTGTTTATAAAATTGATATGCTGCATAACAATGAGTTTACAAACAGGTCAGGCAATTAATAATTGTGAACTGGGTATGTGAGCTTTTGGTCGTAATATAAACAAAATGTGATTTGCATTGCAATTAATTGTACCTTCCTTATTGGATGCAACATTTACTACATTTATAAACAAGCGGATACGAGTATATCTATACTTTGTTAAAAAATTAATTAGTGACAGGAGATATTATAAATAAGTAAGTCAATGACATATCTTCGGTGATACTGCATAACCGCAAGACTACTAATGTCACTACCGCGTAAGTTAAAGTCAAAGTAATTCTAAACAGGCACTAAAGTTCTTTTCTTATTATAATTGACAAAATTTTTGCTACTGAACTCTAGAATTGGACGAGAAATATCATTAATATTTTTGTATTTTAGACATAAAAATTATAAAACAAGTTGTAGTTTTTTAGCTTCGATACCATAAAGTTCGAAATTAGAATTTGCTACTCTACGGTTATGATATTGCTAGTCTCAGAATTATAGATATCGTCGGTAATACTAACGATATCTTTCAGCATTGAAATTAATAATGAAAAATGTTCATTATTAATTATTGCTTTTCCTACGCGCTATGGGTTTTGACAAACTAATTATCAAATTGAATCTTTATGGAGATATCCAAATGGATGCTAAGCTAATAAATACTCGAGACGTTTCCATAGTTCTAGGAATTTACTCCACACGAATTCTTATCATTAAATTATTTGTTCTTAAACGTGTCTTTACATGCACTTTATAAGATGAAAGTGTTTAATTAAACATGGAAAATTGTTCTACTCTCTGACTGTAGAACAAGTAACTATGAAAGATATGCATCTAATAATCCAGGAAAAATCTGTTACTATAGATTTTCTTCAATCTCAGGCAAATTCATCGAATTTTGCACGAATTTCTCACTAGCCCCATCGAGTTAGAGCAAAAAATTCGATGGGCAGAAATTCTGCAATCATATCGGATGTTGTTAAGATTATGGCTACCGTATTTTGAAATGGTGATAGCAAAATCCTAATGGATTTCCTTGTAAATATTATTCCAACTAGCTTTCTGGCTGATATTGAAAGTTGCTTACAAATAACAGGGTGGGAAATGCTAAGCAACTTTGATAATGTCTCTGAAAACACTCAACGAGAAATGCATTTCCAGAATCCAATAAAGTCAACTGTCAGCAATTTAAAAATAAAATATACATAAAATACAAATTACCTCAATTCTTTACTATTATAAATAGAAGCAGAGTACCTCAAGGGAGCCATCTTGATCCCTTACTTTTCATTTTATATATTAATCATCTACCAAACATAATTAAGTGTTGCAACTGGCCATTTTCCTAGTGGGTCAACTGAAATTACTCCTCCCTGTCATCGGTATGAAGGCTTCGCATTCCGTCACATCAATAGATATGAGCTTTTAGCGACACTATACAAGGCAAAATCTACAGCTATTGGTCATGACATGCTGTCCCCCAGGTTTGTTAAAATAATTGCACCCTTTATTGCTCATATTCTTGCCCATATATTCAATTATTGCCTTATTGTTTCCCAATTTCCCACTTCCTGGTAAAAACCCCTTATTGTTCCCATCCCTAAGCATCCTAATCCTAACGGTATTAACGACTACCGACAAATCAGTCTTTTGTACTTCTTTAGCAAAGTTTTTGAGAGGGTTATATATAACTATACGAACGGTTTTGTCGAACAAAATAATCTTGGAGTCGGATTTTCGGCAACGGCAAAGTTGCGAAACCGCGCTTTTAAAAGTTTGTTCAGATATCAATGAGTCCCTGGAGTTGTCCGTTCTCGTTTTTCTTGATTTCAGTAAAGCTTTTGATTCAATTAACCATAGCTGTCTAATAATAAAGCTCCAAACAAGCTTAAATTTTTCCTCCTCACCTATTAATCTCTTCAAAAGTTTTTTTTTTTTTTGGTAGACAGCAAGCAGCTAAGGCGAAAACTTGCTATCCACATTCTTACATATGAGTTGTGGTGTACCCCAAGGTTCGATTCTCAGATCTTTTCTGTTCAGTCTGTGTATTAATGATCTCCCCACTATTGTTAAGAATTCATCCATTTATCTTTATGCAGATGATGTACAGATTTACCTGAGCAGGCCTATAGGATTGCAAGAAGACTGTATGTATATCTCGGATCAATGAAGACCTACAGCGAATACAGAAGCGGTCCTCGGATAATAATCTCATGCTAAATTCTAAGAAGTCAGTCTGTATGCCAATTTCCAGAACCAGCATTGAATCATCAGAATTGCCTGCTATCTCACTTAACAAGGCTATTTTACCCTATTTCAGCTCCGTGAAAAACCTTTGGATTGTAATGAACTCCAGGTTTACCTGCTGTAGCCATATAACTACCATCATAGGCAAAGTATACAGCTGCCTTCGACAATTACGAAGCAGTGCATATTTATTATCGGTCGAGATGCGCCTCAAATTGGTAAGAACGCTTATCATACTGCTCTTCACATTTGGAACCATATTCTTCCCGAAGATGTTCGAAGTTCGTTTTATATACCAATGAACTTTGTGTATGTGTCGTAACTCAATTATGGGACACCCATTAGATATTAATCTTGCTCATCGTGACCTATATTTTCTTCACAAGTTAATCTACAATAAATGCCTTGAATATCTTTACATCAAACTGAAATTTTTACGATCTCATAGAAACCTGAATCTGCTTCTCCCACGCTGCTGCTCACAATTTGGTGATAACTTGTGGCAGCAAATTCCATTTACGAGAGATTTGGACAAAATTAGAACTTTGTCCAAATCTTTTATTTTTTGCTTTCTTAGTTTATTTGTTGGTTTTTTATTAAGAGGCATTATTTGGTACTTTATCTCTTTTTCTACTCTTATAATTAGTAGTACCTACTTACTTATTTGCACTATTCATTTGATTATTCTTACTGGATTACCTATGTATATTTTCTATGTCTCTCTATTTGGCGAGGTATATCGGAGCTAAATCCAGGAAATGTGTGCGCTTCCCACTAAAAATGGGAAACAGACGATTAGTTGTGTACGCACTCTGTGGCTTATCAGGTAGAATAATTTATATGGCGCGCTAGAAAATGGAATAGTCAAATGAATTGACTCTTGAAGCTTTAGGGCTTTATGAGCTAGCGCCTATTTTATGGGATCCAAAAAGCTCCCCAACACAAAATATAGAAAATCTGTGGCTGATGCATGGAGGAGAATTTCAAATTCTATGAGCAAAGAATATGCTATACCAGAACTTAAAAATAAGAAAAATTCACTAATGTCTTTGTCTGAAAGAGACAGGGAATTTTAAATCAGAGGCAAGCACAGACTAGTTCAAAGTTTTATATCAACACACCTAAAATGATTAATGACCAATTTCCCTTGTATATTTTTTCAAAATAAATATTTTCTCACCTTAACTTCAGCTCGCAATATGTGGATCAATGCGCTACATATGTACGTCGCTCACTCTCTAACCAAGTAATAGAGATTTTGAAGAAACAGGACAGACTCGTAAAGCTGTTTCCAGAAGCCAAATATCTAAGGGTCAAAGCTAATCCTTCTTCTACGCGAATTGCTTTCCTCCAGTGTGTGTCTGCCTTTCTTATAAATAGACCAATTTTATTTAATAGATTTTCGAAATCCGCTGCAGACATTCTACAGAATTTTTCAAATTTTTCGATGGCTCTCGTTGCATATCTGTTATCATATCCTTCGCGCTATAAGTATTTTGTATATATTTTAGTTCTATTTTGTGATAAAAAAAAAAAGGGATTTACATACTTGTTTCGGCTTTTATTCAAGAACAGCATCCACCACCTTCCCTTTCGTCTTCTTAGTTTTTTAATTGTAAAAATCCACACAAGATAACAACTGCAGCTGCGCTAGCTATTATTTCATCTGTACCTACTCTCCATTGTGGAAGGCAAACTACAAACATGAGAATTTTGTGCAAAGCATAGCTGTGTGGGAAGAAATAGTACCTATACGCAGAAAATATTTGAGAAATTGAGACCCGCAGATATTTGTACAAACGCATTTGGATTTGTGAAGAAACAAAATTTTCGTTATTAGTACTCGGAAAACTATACAGTACAAAAATTACAGTTTGGTACACCATTTCGGCTGGGTACATTCTGGGGCCAGATTTTTTTCATTTTTATTTAGCTGTTACTGTCAATTCTGGCAGATACTTACTGTTACAGATAGCTTTCAGGGAACTCGCAGTACAGTCAGCAAAAGTTAATAATACCACTTCGACACCACTTTTCCTTAGCTTCGAAATCCCGCAGAGATTAATACTAGGCCCACTTCTCTTTTGTTCCTACATTAATGATCTCCCAATGATATTACAAGACTCAAAAGTCAGCCTTTACACTGATGACGTGCAGATCTATTTTGACCGAGCAATCGGATTTGTCGAAATTTGCGTTTCTGGGACAAATTTCGATCTTAGTGAATTGCCTTCGATAATGATTAACAGCGCTAGTATACCGTACAGAAAATCAGTCAAAAGTTTAGGCATAGAGATGAATCAGTGTTTAGCGTGCTGCAATCACGTCTCTAATGTTTTAGGGAAAGTGTATGCATACTTACGTCAGCTAAAAACACTGGCTAGTATATTATCGACTCATAGCTTAATCCTTGATGTTGCGAAAGAAAATTGAATGTCGCTTTCATACTGTCCGGTTTATTCACGGTTCGCGTAGATTTCCACATATATATCTCCTTTTGTCGAATCTTTTGTGGGAAGCTCACTTGAAGCATACTTTTCTCGCAGACAGTTATTATTCCTGTATTTTACTATTCGTACAAAAGTGCCAAGTGATTTACTTGATCGAATTCAATTTTTAGGATCGATCAGACATCGTAACATCTTATTGGAGTTTTTCTCTGAAATAAATTCATAACGAAGTTAGTGAATATGAAAATTGGCCGAGTTTGCTGCCAAATCCGTAGCTCGAGAATTAAGTGGAAAATATTCTTTACAAACGAAAAATCTTTGAAAGACAATTCTTTTGCAAAAGAGGGCGTTTCGTATCAGCAGGAATCGTATACTTATCGGTACGACTTGGTTCCTGCCTGACGTATACATCAAACTAAAAGCCAAGCTGACTTCATATATAGTATGCACTTCAAATAATTTTTAGTGTGAAGTATATTTAACATATTATAAGTGCATATATGAGGTCAGCTTGGCGTATACGGCAGGCAGGAACCAAGCCGTACTGATGAGTATACGGTTGCTGCTGATACGAAACGCCCTCTTTTGCTAAAGAAATTTCTTTTTCGTTTGTAAAAAGCATCAATGCTAATTCTATCTCTCATCAAAACAACTGAAGTTTCTATTCGATACCCTCTAGCAAAAAATGGAAAATATTTCGCTTTGAGAAATGCTAATAATATGAATAAAATACAAATTTGCATAAAAACAAAAGCGACAATACCAAGTAACTACATACTTATGTGTCCTCTCTGTAACCATTGCTGACAGACGGGGGTTTATAATTATAACCTTTTACCTGTTCAGATTAAATTTATGAGATTGAATTCATTATTTGTTGACGTCTTTTAACCCCTCGACGGGCATACAGCATCTATTACAACAACTTCTCAACTTGTCCAATATTTATTCCTATACTATAATACCTCTCGTCACGATTTCTTTTTTTTTTTTGTTTTCGAATCCTTCAATTAGAGTAGACTTCTTCCATCTCATTGTTTTCCATAAGGCCTATGAAAAGGTTAATCGAGAACATTACTCTTGGGTTATCTTGTTATGTACATTCTTACCACCGCTCCCTGAAATATAAATCTATTCCGCTCTGTTGACTTTCTCAGATCATAGAAAAAGTGTAAAAAATTAATCCTATCCAATTGAGTAAATAATTTTTTTTTTTTAAATGAGCAATTTTGATTTATGTAGTTCATAAATAGAATTTCAAGAGAAGTAAATAATGTAACAAATCTTATATCGAAAGTCGATATGTCGACCTTAACCTAGCATCATAATTCGAACTTCATTGACTTTGATTTCATTGTCTTACTCGGGAACATTTTCATATTAACTGTGTATTCTGAGTAGAGTCTGCCCTCTCTTGTACACGCTTTGAATGAAATCTACTTTGAGTTTAGTCAGTATACGTGTGAATATAGAGTGAAGCACTTTTCTCGTAAGTTAGGCCAGTTAAAAGTAAATAAGATTGAAATACGCATAGCTTATTTTATAATAATATAAGTATTGAAGTAAAAAAAAAATAGTCATATCCAGCAAATCGCTTGTCTTTTGAAGTCACCACTAACTAATCTAAATAATTACAAACGTATATAAGTCAATAGGGACAACAAAAACAAACTAGACACTAACAGTTGAACACAAAAAAAAAACTAACACAAGGTTCTCAAAAGAAAAAATATAAACTGATACAAGAATTTTGAAAAGTTCCTAAAACATAGAACAGAAAAAAAAAATATTTTTTTACTTGTCCCTATTTTGACAATAAGGTAAGTGGCAATTCCAAGAAGTTCCCAATTTTCAAAAATTATCTAATAAAAAATAATTTCCTAAACGAATGTGTCTGCGTTCGTTGCATCTCTTCAATCTGTCAATGAAGTGCCTTTTAAGTGCCTGTGCGTGGTGTTGTTGGTCAGTGCTCTGATTCCCATCTTCGACTCTCATTTAGTACAAGTGAATTGTAGATTTGGCCAATGTCAACATAAAGCTAATCAAACAATTCACCCCACTAGAAACCTTTAGTCCCCATAGAAACGATGTTCTAGTTATGCCGAAATTCAAGTGGATCAACTCACACGAATTTCACACGAGCTCCACTAGACTATGCAAAGCCGGGCAAGTAATGAACCTGTGAAACAGGGTGCCTTGACCAGCACAAACTGGGCAGAAACTCTGAAATCGCCGGTCGATATGTGACAGCTGATGCATAAGGCTGTGATGCAACAATTTGAATGCTACATCAACCTCTTTGTAATTAGAAGGATAACTATAGACTAATCTGCAAGTTATCCCTCCCATCGCGTTCATATTCACCCCGAGGTATGTTCACCATCTGTTGTATCCTGTATACTCCAGAGGTCTTATTGACATAAAGACGTCACGGAGCACACATGTTGTAATTGTACTGAAAGGTGTGTGAGGTGGTCTGTTCAAAACGAAAGCATCTTCCAATTGAGTGCCAGGATCACTGGTTCCGAGTTGATGAAATCTCTCCCGCGTTGAAGCAGCCAGGTCGTGTAGCTATGGAGTATTAGTTTGTATTCGACAGTTACAGGAGATATTAATAATATCCCCGAGAACCGTCAGTGGATGTATGTCAGCTTCAAAACCTCGAGCATTACTGAACACTGAATGTGTCCTGAATATCAGGATTGAACCTGATTGGAATCGACGCGAATTGCGTTTACCGTGGAGCATTCCACTTAAGGTATAATGCTGGTCTGATTCTGCCCCAGGTCTGAGTCGTTTAGATTAGATCCTGTAACCAGGACTGACCTTCCCATTCAGAATAATGGAAATAGTCGACTACGCCATGAGTTTACAACTCTAGAGAGTTTTTTCAGAGCAATGCACCTAAATACTTCAGGCAAGTATTAGTCCATTGGATGTTCAGTGGAGTATGTGTGCGATCTGTCCACCTTCCACACCACAAGCCTTGAGTCTTACTACGGTTAATTTTAGCGCCTGTTATACATTCGTACTGTTCGAAAATAGTGCGAGCGACCGAAAAAGCCTTGTCACGAAAATAGAAAGGTCATTCGCATATGCCAACATCGGAGGCCTCACATTGGTATATGGTAGACGAACTGAATATTTTCCGAGCTTTCGACAAAGATTCACCAGTAGCGGCTCCAACGAAAGATCATAAAGCATACCTGACAATGAACAGCCCTGTGTGACACCTCGACAAACTATGTATGATTATTCATTTAGTGAAAAAGTCTTTTCTTGAATATCCCAGTAGTGCCCACCCTCTAAATCTCACCAGGTAAATCATTCCATCTGCGGCCAACGAGTGTTCGTGCGCAACAATATTTTTTATGACGAGGCGAGCTAAGGAATTTCAACTTTTCGTAAAAATAACAGGATCCTTTTGAGTATATTATTTTATATTACAGTGTTAATGTTCTTTGGGTGAAGTAGGAGTCTATCAAACATCCGAGGAGAGAATTACTAAATGGGGGACACATCGCCAAACCTCTTTAAGCCTAACACAAACTTGGTGCAATTATTGAAAGCAACATTCAACCTATACAGACATATACTAATAATGCCTTGACAAGTTTCTTACGTATCTCTGAAGATAACAAATTAGCTGATAGCTATCGGAGGCCTTCATAAACTTTACCAATAATATTTGCAAGATGATCACAGCAGCTCAGTTTGGAGTTAAGGTAAACGCCTAGATTTTTAACTTTTTGCTGATTATTATTCAATATTATCGCTCATAATACAGAAGTATTTACTGTATCTCTGGATATGAAAACGCAGTATGATTTTATGGGATTTATATTGAATCCCAAAAATACTGACCACTCAGAAATACTGCTTAAATCTGAATTGAGTTGATATATGTAGGTACATAGGTATTCTTGTAGTGATTCCAATGGATCCAATGGACCACTCACATACAATTGGACATCATTAGCATAGATATGTATTGTAGATACTCTAATATGATTTGGTAGATCACTTATGAACTAACTAAATAAAAGAGGACCCAGTATTGATCCTTGAGGGACTCCAAATTTGACAGGTAGGTAATTTACTCGGGCTAATATCGTTAACTTTAACTTGTTATGAACGATTAGTTAGAAAATTGAATTGACCTGCAGAAAAGAGAACTTACGAAGCAAGAGCGTGTGATATACACTGTGTCAAATGCTTTGGAGAAATCAAGTAATTTTAGAATAGACAAATATTCTTATCAAGCGAGTCACGTGTATCCGAGGATACCTTCAGTAAAGTCGTTTCACAGCTACGATATGTGAGGAAGTCAGACTATTATGAATTTTTTTATCTTCAGAATGAATTAGGATCCATACACATAAAATTTAGTTCAGTTTTCTTTAAATATTAAAATAGAATGGACCATAAAGGAAAACCGGATCGCATCATTGCGTTGCACAAGTGCAATTACTCTGCAAGTAACATTTTTAAATTGCTCGAGCAACTTAATTTGACACGTAGTTTTATTTATCGAACCACAAAACTGTACAATGAGGCCAACTCAGCAGCAGATGACCGAACAAGATCCGGTTGACCACGTTCTGTACGGACAACAGCCGATATAAATGAAGTAAAGGCCCGAATTCGCAGAAATCCGATTCGACGATAAAAAGTAATTACTCAGCAGATGAAAATAATCAAGATAAGCATGTCAAGAATTATATTCGTGGATCTTAAGTTAAAAGCTTATCCTGGAAAGATCGGCCAACTTTTGACAGCTACTTTAAAAAAAAAATACGACTGGAAAGATCAAAAAACCTTCTGTGACGATACGCTAGCAACAAATACCGGGACATCCTTTACACTGATTTTCACCATGAGGAAAAAATAAAAAGGCAAAAGAGTAGGGTTTATTCACATAGCAGTAAAGAAGCGTGTGCCCACCGTTCCTGTAATGATTCGGCTATTAGTGTCTTATCTTGGTGCAACAGAGACTCATTTTTGTGAAAAGTGTATCAAAACTGGTTCCAAAGTTTATCAAAACACCATCCTGGAAAACGAGTTGAGTCGCCTCTCAGTGCAACAATGTTCAATCAACAACGCACTGGGTCCTCCAACAGGATTCAGTTCCTGCTCATAAATCCAGATGTTCCGGAATTTATTGCTCATGACGATTGGCCGCCAGGAACCTGGACCATAGTCATAGTCATAGTTCTTCACACGCGATTTACGAAACGAAACGAATTTTGACTGTCTTAAACCGAACCGATATCCCGGGATATTTGATAATATACACGTACAGGCTTTAATTTTAGCCTAGGTTTCACTTTTGTCTTTGATACACTTTACACTTTAAATGTTCGAATAATTATTAACTCTAAGTTACGCGATGTCGAAAATTAATAACAGCTTGTTGCGCGACAGCAAGCTGTGTTCTTGTCTGTTATTGGAACCTGGACCTGAAACCACTGGACTATAAAATATGGCGCACTTTAGAGGAGAAAGTCTGCTCGTCCCGACAGAGGAACTTAGAAAGCTTGAAGCGAGCTTTGATAAAAGATGTGGCGAATTTAAGCTTAGGAGAAACCATTCGTGATACAATAAATAGATGATTGGCCTCGTCATTTGAAGGCTAGTGTTAAGGCTAAGGGTTGCCACTTTGAGTAATTTGTAGGTGTAAGCATCTAGTATTAGATTAGGAATTAGTTTATATAAAAACTTTGAATAAAGGCCTATTTATTTTTCTATTATCCTTTCTTATATTTATGTCAGAACTTATGAAATGACTAGGTATAAACGGGGTCAAATTGTTTATTGTAGACGCCGCCATCTCTATGTTATTCGAGAACATTTCTACCAAATTATGTAGGCAATAAGAATGTTTTCCCATCTTGAAAATTATTGATTTGCTATAAGTACAACCAGCTAAAGTCTTTAACTTTCCCAGGTAGATAACATATCGCTCAAGAGATATTTAATTGAGGTCGGCAATGGTTTCAATACTGGCTATATTTCAATGTGAAAACATATCCTATCAATGATTTTACCGTCACCTCTACCCTGATCCGCTACCAGTTTGTGTTAAGGCAGATATAAAAACTTTTAATAGACCTTGTTTTATATGTCAATGTTTTCTCGATTAACTCTATATCGTAACCCTAATCCAGACAAAAATTTAAGGCCATAGCATACATGATTACTTCAGGAAAAATTTAATTAACTTTTTTTATCAAATATCAAATATCCGATGTCCTATTTCATGTTCGCTGCATTTTAAAACAATTTCATAAATTGCCCTTAACATTGTATAATGTGATTTCATGTGTAATTAACAAAACAATTGTGTTCCTAAATATTGACTGATGTAGACTGCATGCATATGCATTGCACGCACACACATATATTTGATCCCATCCCATAATATACTGTTCTCGGTTCTCTGAAACCGTAAACAATTCTCGCATAAATTTATATCAAGGTGTCGTCGCGTACTATCCGTTGAAATGCATATCAAATGCCTAATTATGCATGCAGGTTTCATACCCGTGTGTTTCACATCACCACATAATCCATACAACAAATTGCTTTCACCCGCAGAACCAAATCAAATAAATGAGAAATATAGGAATGAATGACGTACGGAAGAAGCTAACCGAAGGACAAATTGTTTTCACAGCCCACTGACTAATGTGGATAACTTATTTCAATTTACACTGGCACTACGTGCTTTAATTCTGTAAGGAATTTCGAAAGCTGAGAAAAATATGTAAAATACAGTTTTAGATACATAATTGCCTATAGGCTCTCTTCTGGTTTATGTTGCTAAAATTGTCGAAATAGAAACATTTTCAAAACTTAAACATGCCCGACATGCCGTTGAAATAATATACGGAGTCAAAACTTTCTGGCTCTGACATCTGAGCCCGAAGTTATAAGAAGCTGGAAATTATTATATCAATATTGATTACTTGAACAAAAGTGAGCCATAATTATTGTCAACAGACGTTAAAAATGCAAACATTAAAGCTGTAGGCTTTTATTTGCCATGCAGAGTCTGACGGAATCCTGTGAACCTCTAAAATCGATTTCTTATACGATAATCAGCAAATTCGTCACATTCCCATCTCCCCATGAAAGTTCATATTGAATTGAATAAGAGCAGAAAAAGAATTATTTCTTCCATTTGAATTTCTTCGGTGGGTGTAACAACCACATAGGAAGGAATTGAGGTCGATGCACACTTACCGGCACAACACGAACCGGGACAGACAGGCATCGCACGTCGTAAGTAGTTGAGTCATTTCCGTCCTATTAGTATCCTTTGTTTCCTTTCAAAAGTTCAAAAACTCTTGATAATAATCATATAGGCGTCCTCGACTTTTCAAAGGATTTTTACAGTGTAAATCATAACATCCTGCTGTCTAAGTTATCTGCTTACTTTGGTTTTTTGTCTTCAGCTATACCGAATTGATATAATGTTTTTTATCGGACAGATGTCAGCAAGCAAATAATGTTATATCTAATCTTCTACCCATCCGGTGTGGAGTTCCACAAGGTTCTATATTGGGACTTCTATTATTATTCAGTTCTTTTATAAATCACCTTTCTAATATTATTAAAGACGTGAAAATTCACCTTTATGCTGACGATGTGCAGCTTTATTTCAGTAGACCAATTGAGCTGATGGAGGATTACCTAGCACGTATAAATGATGACCTTAATAGAATATACCATTGGTCAATGAGAAATCAACTCATGCTGAATCCTGCCAAGTTTCAATACATGGTCCTTCAAAACAATTCTAATGCCAACATCAGTGACTTTCCTGGGGTGATGCTCTCTCGAGTGCACCGAATCAAATGTGGGAGTAGTAATCAACTGTGACCTCATCATATTAATCTTGAGGAAAATATATAGAGGCCTTCATCAGCTCTTGTTATCAGCTGATATTTTGTCGACAGATATACGTACGAGACTAATGAAAACACTTCTTCCCCATTGTAATTTTGGTAGCTTAATTTTTCCCATAGCCCGATAGCTTATGCGCTCGCAGGCTCAACGTCGCTTTCAACTACTACATTCGCTTTATTGTCGGACTTAGACGTTTTGATCACGTCCAACACTTGAGGTCCCATCTGCTGTGATGCTTTCTAGATGACCATCGTGGGATGCTGCTCTCTTTGTACATTCTGATTCACTCTAGGACACCACGTTATCTGTATAATCAATTGCAGTTCTTACATACCTCTCAGAACCACAATCTTCTCATTCCTCGTTTTCATCGATCCATTCTGGAGCGTTCTTATTTCGTTCTGGCTGGAATGAGCTTCTCCTTCTTCGTTCTTAGCTCGTTTAAATTTATTTTATTTAAGTTTGATTTCTCTAGAGTATTTTTCGGTAGGCGATCAAAGATAACCACACTGATGAGACCTCCCTGATCGCTGGGTCGAAAAGTTCGATATTTTTTCTGCATATCAATGCTTTTTGTAAATTCATTGGGGAAGTAAACATTTTTTTGTTTTTCAATGAATTTCATTCTAATAAAGACGAAAAATTTCCAGCTTTTTATTTATTTTTAATTCTTTTAGCGTGTAAACCAGTGTTGTTGATTTTTTATCTTTATGTGTTTAGTTTCTCATTTCTTTGTTTTTGTTTATCAATTGTTTAATTTTTTTTATGCCTCAATACTTACTTTTTCCTTTTTTTTATGTACTTATATATAAGATATAATATCTTGTGTACAGTAAATAAATGATAATTCTAGTTCTAAATTCTGTACGATAAAAGGAGTTTGTTTATCTTTCATTCAAAATAGAAACCATCCATCTGATACTCATGTGTAATTTTGCGAAGTTCAGTGCAAATTTTTAACTAGTTTTGTTGTAATTTTTCATTTTTTATTATTAATTAATTAAAATTGTTTGTGTCTATTTTATTTTGTAGAAAAGCTTTTAGCTTAGATGGAGGCATTTCCTATAACTAAAGAATTCAACTTTTCTTTTCAGTCTTTCTTTTGCCATCTTGCCATAATTGCCCACCTTTAGAAACAATTCTTTATTGATTGCTGGCATCCAGCAGAAAATTCTTTAAAATTTGATAAATTTATTTTTGCAATCAGCTGCAGTCTGTTTCGCAACAAAAAGCATATTTCTATAACATTTGTACCACTCATGCATATATATTCCTTGAGCTATATTTTTTAAAAAAAAATATATGAAAAATTAAAGTACACTCTTCTTGGGAAATATAAACCGATTTTCTTCTCTAATGCATTCAAAACTTCTTCTTTTGGAGTCTTTAATGTTGGCAATTACATAATTTCGAAATGCTGATTTTTGTCTGTCCACCAACGTTGTTTGTGATTCTTGATTTTGCAATTATTTTAGAATTTCCTCTTTCTTATTAAGAAAATTAAAAAAAAGCTTAAAACTAGTGCGTTTCTGTTCTGTATTGGTTTTTCAATGTATTCTAAAGCAAATAAAGTAAAACGTTTTTATCTGTTTTGTCGTGAAATATATATTACTTTACGAACCACTAATCTGAATGTTATAATATGTTTGCTTGTTCTTTGGGTCATACGTTCACTAATATTTTGGCAAAGAATTGTTACGTACTCAGAAGCAATTTTAATAGGGCTGATGTCTGGATTTTCTTCTCTTATAGCTCGAAGTAAAATCCTTTTCTTCCTTTTAGTATGAACCTCCTTTCTTTCTCGTTTCTTATTCTCAAAACTACCAATTTTCTTTTTCTTATTTAAAAGTACATTCTCTAAAGGGCCGTTCAGACTCAGCAAGTTACTTGCACAAGTTGAGACTCTCTTTACTTCCTTATGCCTCTCGTATGTCCAAATACTTACTTGCGACAAGTTGGAAATCTTGTTCCACTCTTTTCTACTTTTTAGAGCAAGTCCACACTTTTAACTTCAATTTTATGTGAATTTTAAACTTGACGGATGGTGTAAATTGTCAGAAGAACTAGATTGTGTTCCACTTTAGTTCCACTTCAGGGAAATTTCTGCAAAAGTAGTTCTACTTCAGGCAAATTCCCACAAAAGTACTGGACGAATGTGATCATGAACTTGCTCGTATGTAGCGATTTTAATTGTGCAAGTAACTTGACGAGTCTGAATGGGCCTTTAGTCTCTAAATCGAAATCGCACTTGCCAGTGAAATAAATTCGAATTAAGAGAGTTAGGAGAATATCGAGTTAAGGAGTTTTAAATTTTAATTAAAAATGGGCACTTTCCTGCCAATAGGAAAAAAGACTAAAAGCGAATATGAACAAATAGGTTTGTCACTAAACTTCACATGGGATTGATGCAGCACGAGGGAGCATGTATGATGATAGCCCTATAACAAGTTTGATTTGTATTTCAACATATATCTTTTAATATTCCAGTTTCCACCCGAGTTCAAGTGGAATCGGGTACCCGAATACCTGATTCCAACATTTTCGATTCCAAGTTTACTCGATTCTAGGTTACCCGGGTATCCGGATATAATCGATTCTCGATTCTGCATACTCGGGTATCCGGATACAATCGGCTATAATATTTTTAGTATTTCGGTACATTTCTGAGTTCGTGAATTCAGCCATAACAAAAGAATTTAATTCTGCTATTCAAATCGTGCTTTGCTTGTAAAGTAATAGCTTTAAAGAATATATGATTCACTATATTCAAGATTCCTTTAACTACCTCAAATACTACTGATTTCATCGACAAACGCACTCTCAACTACAAACTACTCTCGTTCAGAACTACTATAGCTGCTTAAAGACACCTAAAGAAGTTTTTCTTTAAAGATTTTACAAAGTCAACTTCATTCGGTGTAATCGGTTTATTTTTGTTTATGTTTTTGTCGTGTTCCATAGTTGTCAGGATCCTTTACAAAGTTATCCACTACGCACCGACTTTTATTGATTTCCCTTCGATTGTTCTCTTAGACAATCCCTCTTTTTTATAAGCCCGAATTTCGCCGATCTCCTCTTCATTAAGTAATTTACCTCTTCCTATTATTATTTTCATGAATACTTACTCTTATCTAATTAACTTACGATTAAACACTCTCTGATTTTTCTCTCCCTTAATAAATAAAGAGACAAAACATCAAAACTGTATGACTTATATAATCAGAAATATATGAGAAAATGTGCGTGGCTTCAAACAGTTGGCCGGCAGTGTATTTTCGATAATAATAAATTGAGCTGAAGTTCCAGCGATTTCTTGTAGACGGTCTCAACACTTAATTTTTTGTTTGTTTTAGCTGTGATTAGAAAGAAAAAATTATGCAGGGATTATCAGAAATAGACATTGCCGGCCCTAGAGTCACCCGAGCAGGCTGTCCTATAAAATATATTATAAAGACTAATAATATTGTATGAAATTGGTTCTTTTTAAAACTACCCTAAACAAAATATTGGAAATAAGTTGAATTAAGCGTTTAAGGATGTTGTAAATATTGTCGCTCTCACCCCACCACACAAAATTTCGTATTTTAGCTATATTGAAACAAAAAAAAAATTATGAAGATTGGTTTAAAAATAGCCAAAATATTGTATTTCAACCAGCTTAAAAAATTTATGACATTTCATGTTTTTCTTTCATTTTTTTAATTAAGTTTTCCTTTCCATCATATTCCACGCTTTTTTTTTTTTTTTTGGTAAAAAAAGGAAAAAATTAAAGCGCGCTTTGTTATGATATATAATAAGTCCATCGATCCAACAAACAATTTGGGAGATAAGTTAATAATAGTAAACCAATTGCCATTTATGGCTTTCTCTCCAGCATTTTTGCGTGAAAAAATGTACGTAAACATTATCGACGATAAAGGAGAATTCGCAGAAGGATCTGAAGGTGACTCCAAAATCGGCCCATGAAAAGTGTTTTGAAGATTGGTAGAAGCGTTGAAATATGTATATTATTTGCGGCGATGGAAATTACTTACTTTGAAGGGAATAAAATAAATATCGATGAACAATTGAGCCGTTTTCATTTTATTGACCAATTCCGGGTACGTTTTGATCATAAGATATATCCTATCTTACTTAAATTATTACAAACTTATAACTGAGTAAGAGTTCCACACAAAATTTTAAAGAACCTTGTGGTACGAAATTAATAGTAAAATAATTCAAAATAGTAGCGACTAAATTTGAAACATTCTAAGAATTTACTTGAAGGAAACAAAAACTAATAATAAGATTTTTGAAGTGGAAAGAGAAAAATCGGGATTCTAAAATTGGAGCCAATAATTTTATACACGTCGTTTTGTATGACTTCTATTTTAAAATGAACGTCTTTGAACGAAAGCTGTTCTCTCACTTCACAGCAAATTGGATAGAGCTTAGGAAAACGGGGAATAAATTTGTAATTTTGTCTAAATACTCGCAATTACTTTCTTTTTCCTAAAAGTAAAGATTTTTAGCTATAAATTATTAGAATTATCGTTACCAGAAGCTTGGTTTAGTTAGTATAAAAGTGTTAAACATAAGATGCAATGTTAGAGAGCTTTCAAATGACACGTTTTTCATAGATATGCAAGCAAAGAAAATTTTTAACGCCATGGCATATAATAAATAAAGCAGTAGATCCTAAAATAAAATTTCCGTTCAACAGGAAACGCTAACACTCGGGTTATGGGTTATGACAAAAAGTCTACATAGTATATATGGTGGTGAGCAACTACCTGTAATTTAATGGGCTCATGATCAATGGATCCCATGTTCGAATTCTATATCATGCGAAATTCTAGGTACTGATAAGAGAGTAAATAATAAAAGTGCGGAGCCCACCTAAATTAACACATACATAGATCTAACTAAAATATTCATCCATATCGCCTGAGCGGTTAAAGCGAGAAGATGGTGATAAATTACTAATAAAATTCGTGTCTAAATGACCTAGAATTAGAATTAATCAAATTATAACCATATTGTCAGAATATTTGCAAGAGCAATAGCAAAATTACTATTCAGTGCTGTCTGTACATACTTATACTACCAAATTACGTAGACATCCCCTACCTTATGATTTAAATAAATAAATAATTTCTGGACGTTATCATTTCCGCTTATCATTCTTTTCGCGAATTGGTTCAGAAATGTCAAGAATTTTCATTTTAGCAGAACTTATCACGTCTTAGTTCACAGAATACTGCTAATGACTATATGAAATTCGGTTTATGACTGTGAAATCTTTGAATAGATCACGTTTTAAGCAAATTATATCGCTTATAAGTGGAAAAGTCTCTCAGATTCCGGATGTATTTCATAGCAATAAGATATACCTAATACCTCATTAGAAATTTATGGATTAATAATTTCAATTTATCCTTTCATCTGAGCTTAAAAGATTTGTATGTAGGTATGTGTGCGTTTCATGTTAGTATCTCATTGCAAAACGCGAATCTAGTATTGTTGTAAAGATAACAATTCTACGTGGGTCAACAATATTATCGGCTGACGCTGCTAAGCAGAAAGTAACGAAATGCAGGAAAAAACAAAGTGCGCCACTATCTTAAGATTTTTTTTTTTTTTTGAAATTTCAATGATTTCATCACAGATAATAATTCTTGAACAATACGTAAATGTTGTGATTCTAATAATAGGAAATGCATAAAAATAAAAATACTATTCGTTAGGTAGAAAAGAGAGTTTTGTTAATGTTCTCTTGATATCTTTTAGTTGTTTTTCAAAACTAATATTTTCCATAATTTTGGAATTAAAACCTACTTGTCACTTGTTTCAGATTTTTTAATTAAAATTAAATTAAATTGCTTACTTGAACAATGTTGTTTGGTGAACAATGGGCCTTGACTTGGCCTACGTTCGGCGATCCCTCGGGGTCCCAAACCTCTGGTTCAATCAATCAATCAATCAATCAATTGTTTACTTACGGTACGGTTACACATTGCAAGTTTCCCTTTATTAAAAAGAGCAGACGTTGTGTCACATCCAGTGAAAGTGTGTAAATGTAGAAGATGATCCTTGATGTCCTTGTGATCATTGAAACGTTCACGTCTTTCCCCACAACGACCACTCTATTTATGCGTGAACATTCTAAAGCTGCATGTGGGAAAAAAGTATTATATTATAATAACGGTTCAAACGCTTTCATAGATTTCGATGGATACAACAATATATAGTATCCATCATTTGCTGACACCTATTTCGAGGAGACGATTACTGTAACAGTAAGCCAAGAAAAATTCCTTTCGAACAATAACAACAAGCTCACATTGATTTCGATGTTGTCTGTCAAGTTCGAAGCTAATAATATTGTTTTTAAGCACGTTCAAGATGATGCTGACGTTTTAATAATTGAAATGGCTTTGGAGTGTTCACGTATAAATAGAACGGTTGTTGTTGGGGAAGACGTGAATCTCTTGGTAACTTTGATTGCTCGCACTCCGATTGATGAAGAGATCTTCCTAAAACTGGACAAGGAAAAGAAAACTTTATTCTTCTCGAAGTTTCAATGATCACAAAGATATCAGAGATCATCTTCTACACGTTTTCACTACTGGATGTGACACAACGTCTGCTCTTTTCCATAGAAGGAAAACTGCAGCTCTAAAACTTTTCGCAAAACGTCAAAACCTACGTGCTGCAGCACAAATTTTCAACCAGAGTGATGCTTCTCGAGAGCTAATTTCTTCCGATGGAATTCGAATCTTTCTAGCTATGTATGGCACTCCAGTTAACTAAGGTGACTTGAACGCATACCGTTATCTTTTGCTTCATGAAAGCTATAGGCAGAGATAAGTCAGTAAATTTGAGTTTATTACCTCCAAGAGCTGACGTAGCTAAAGAGCACCTGTATTGTGTTTACTACCAGGTGCAGTATTGGTTAGGAAATCAGCTGAACCCCCATAATTGGGAATGGGTACTCAAAAACGGTCGTATATTGGAACCAATAAAAACATCGCAACCTCCTGCCCCAGAGCGTTTCTACCAACGAGGTAATAACTAAAGGAGATGCAATCATATGTACGATCCGTGTACATGAGCGTACCCAAAATTGCCCTGCATTTGTGTACGTTTCACTCCGCCATTTTTGGTCTTCGCTGTCAAATCCATACTTAGGTTTGGTCTTCGAGGAGAGAACTAAAGGAGGCGACATGTGATGAAAAAAGCGTAGCAACTTTCGTTCTTCTTCTTGTTTTTGTGAGGTGCCAGAGGAGGCGTTAAAAATTGTTGATGCCTTAAATATCGCAACAAATTAATGGCGCGAAAATTCAAACACATTTCTTAGAAACTCCGCACAGTCTTCCGCACCACCCACAGACATGTATATAAATGGACTGACTGATCTCCTGTTTCATGTGACATCAGTTCTGATTACAGCAAATATGCTGTCACTGACGATATATTTAAATTATTTGCGAATTTACGTATATATGCATGTCAGTGGGATTTACCAAATTTACCACAAAAGTACTTTAAAAGTATTTTCCTCAACATGGCTTGTTGTATCTAAATCTTCGAGCATATATAACTTTTTATATTACTATCACTTAGTCCAATAGTCATTAACCATTTTCTATAAAAAGTAAATTATCCCTTTTGTAGCTACGTCTCTGCGCCAAACATACTTTGCGGCTCTTTGTTTATAGAAAAGTGACAGTCAAACACCCCGCCAAAATCAAGATGGCGAAAATTTTTGGCTACGCTGCCATACATATACTTTACTATGGGATGTCATCTCCTTTAGTTCTCTCCTCAAAGGGTTTGGTTGGTTTTGGGCTTGGTGCATTGACGCCAGGAAAACCCGTGAAATAACCGTAGGGGCACGAAGCAAATATTACTCACAAACTTTTTACCACTGAACTTTTCTTCTTAATTATTATCTTTTTTACGTTCACGTTTGCAAATTCAGTAAATACTTTTGAGTATATGAAAATAAAAGCGGTTAAAATTGCGCATAGGTTGTACAATTGTGTAGAGGTGTACAAATTTTACGGCGCTTATGTACAAACAATATCAGTGTCATTGTGTTAGAATTGGGCACGCGATATTTTCTCATTTGCTTCTCCTTTAGTTCTTACCTCGTTGGTTTCTCCATCCTTCGTACATTGACAACTGAACGTTCGTCATTTTGTAGAGACACTAAATACAAATTATGCTCCCTTTTGAGAAGATCATTTTCTCGTTTCAATAGTTCAATTTCTCGTTTTAATAGAGACTGTTCATACACAAAATTTCTGATATTTTTCCTCGTGGATCCTGTCATTTGACATTCACATTCCTTTACAACGTCTCGTGGCACTGCATTAGTTTCGGCTACATTTCGACCAGTGCACCTATCTCCGTCACCTTCCCGCATTCGAGTACTACTATGAGGAATACATGTTTCATCAAATTCCACTTCTGAATTTTAGGAGGCACGTTCAAATAACAAAAACTTTATTATTTACGAATCACTTTCCCAAAAAATGGTAAACTTTATTTAAACATATTCTACATCAAAAATTGCCACGCGATGCCAAACTAGCCAGTAATAACTTTCCCGCGTCACCTCACGGAAGAATGTAAAATGCATGAAAAAGTAAGAGAACGCTTTTCATGAAACTTCGTGAAAAACAAGAAGAAGAGCGAATTGTCATTTAGAATTTTTGATTGTTTTAGTTTTCTATTGCAATTAAGAATTGAAATATTGTTAAAATAAATTGACAAGTTCAGCTAGAAAATTTGGATCTAAAACATCAACAAAAACTTGAATAAAAGAATCTCAGTTCTGTGGTTTTATTTACCTTGTTGCACCCTGGCAAAAGTCCTAGGAGAACAATGAATAGTCAATCCATCATTCGACATTTTTAATGTTTTAAAAACTTTTTGGAAAATTTGGCAATTTTTAAAGTTACAAATTACACTTTTCTTATGACAGCTGTCAGTTTTCCTTTCAACAATTGATTGCAGTAACTAAAAACTTCGGGTAAATTCATATAAGAGAGGAAGCTGTGACGTATGCAAAACTCGTGTAATTTTGTGTGCACGAGAAAGTAAGGGAACGGAAAATGTGTAAGTTCGTGCAAATTCATTGCAATGCATTGTCCCAAAACTGAGTACGCGAACCAACCTATTCTCTTGTACGCTACTTGAAACTATTATATTGGCTACGATTTCATACTATCCTCGTGTGCTAGGCTTATACAAAAAAATAATATTTACAGTGCCTACACAATAAAATAAACTTCGAAAATATACATCTACTGACGTCAAATAAGCTGTGACCGGCATTTAATGGTATAAAAGTTTTTAACTGAATTATCAAAATTTAGGGCTCATCTCTCATGGCTAATTCAATGTCTGTTCCCCAAATTTAATGCTCTAGTATTTTTTTAAAAATCTATAGGTAATCCAGCTTGAGGATTAACCTTCTAAAAAGTAGTAATATTGTTACAACAGGGTGTACTCTTCCTTCAGTACAAAGAATTTTGTTACCACTTGTATAGCTATTTCCATTACTGCATTTCTCCAGATAATGAATTTTCAACTTTTATTGCAATTTTATTACCTTATTGCTGATGGTTTTTGATTCGAAAATGCAAAGAAGAAGAAGAATTTTAATCAGCTGATGCGTACATGTATGTACCTGACGGCTTATTATACCCTAGATGAAATCATAGGGTTATACTAATTTTGTCATTCCGTTTGTAACACCTCGAAATAATGATGGTAGAGCAAAATGGATTGGACACCCATTCATAATATTACAAGTTATTTCGATTTTTGCATGTCCGTCCGTCCGTCCGTCTGTCCGTCCGTCTGTCCGTCCGTCTGTGCGCACGGTAACTCGAGAACGCGTATACTTAAAGAGCTGAAATTTTGTACACGGACTTTAAAAAAAAAAAGTAAAATTAAGTTCGAAAATGAGACAAATCGGGCAACTCCTTCGTGGGGTTGCCATATAAAAATTTCGTTTTCCGCTATATATTTGGACACTGCCTGAGAACGCATCGACGTAGAAAGCTGAAATTTCGCACATGATGTTTTTACTACATTAGCAAATAAAACGTCAAAAATGGAAGGAAGAAGGAGTTGCCATATAAAAATTTCTGTTTTTTAGGTATACTTTGAAAACGATCAGTCCAAGACATTTTTATTGTACTAAAAACTTCTGCAGAATACGAAATCCTATAAAATTGGTTATTACGATTTTTTCTGTGCGACAAACTGTTCTAGAAATATATGCGAAAAACAACTTCAAAAATCAAACTCGCATAGATCGGTGACCATACGAAATTTAATACGGGCATTCATCTAGGGTATCATAAGAATTGGTCTTAGTCCGACTGTAGCTTTTTTACTTGTTTTTCAAACCAATTTGTCAAGGCGTGCTCAATGCATGCACTTAGTCCTTTCTTAATCCATTGCCGCACAGTTTGAATTTTAAAATCTTGCCCAGAAATGCAAGCGAACATATTTTGACATACATTCACAAAATCAACTTACAATTTATCTACAATTTTACGTAATTTTTTATTCAACGTACTATTGAAGAATTAACAAATAAATGTATTACTACGGAAGCATTTCGGCTGCATTCCAAAAACATTCAGTGAAAGATATGGAAGCAATACGCTCTGATACCCAGTCCATTTCATTTAATACATTGATGTCCTACGCCGGGAAGGTATATAAGGTGGTTATATTTTAGTTTGCATACCTTACATCTGCATGACCTGTAAGGTGAAAGGAAGCCTTCCTTTTTAATTCTTTGGAAGGCGAAAAGGAGTATTCCTTATTAGTTTTTTGGAAGCTGAAAAGAAACATTAAATTTAAATTCTTTGTAAAGTGAAAAGAGTAATCCTTTTAAATTCAGTGGAAGCATTCATTCAACCATTTCAAAATAGTAAACGGAACAATTAAGCATGAATTTTCCGGAAGGTTGGAAAGAACCATTCAATTTAGGTAGTGGTGGTGACGGAAAGCACTCTTCCTATTTTCACTGAGAGGTAAAGGGAAGAACTTTTCCTGCTTTCTTAGAAAGGTGCAGAAAATTGACATGTCTTCACTTATTCGAATTTCGCACTTAAATGAAAATAATCCACTTCTTCTAAAATAATGCACAGATCAGAATATTTTTCATCTACGCACATTTCCTGCCTTCATTGTTCTTAGAAAAATAATGAAACTATATGACTCATTTTCGACCTGCTGCCCTCCCTCGAACTAGCCTCTGCAAATATAGCCTCATTAATTTCTATCTCTTTTCGATAACAACTCGAATGAAGATATCTACACCTTACCTCTGCCTTCTCTAACCATTCCCTGAAAGGTAATAACACAGTCAAAAATACGACGCATCAATACATTACGCCTGCCTTCCTAAACCAGGTCAACGTAAGGATTGTTCATGTACTCATTACTAATGCATTCCAGGTAATGTTGATAATAAACAAAGTCAGGCATTCCAATTTTTTTCCTTTTTTATTGATGAAATTATGCAAGGTCGTTTGCGGCAATGGGTTAAATATCTTTTATCCACCCACTAACCCTTGACTAAATTCTGTAAGAAACTTTATAGCAAACCTTTTTCACCCAAATATCGTTAAAATGCGTGATTTTCGATTTTGTGTACTGAGGGGGATGAAGGTTGATGCGGGAAGGTTGATTTTTCCTTTAAACTCTTTAGCATAATGTTTTACGTATTTCATGGGAAGATTTCAATTTTTTATGTTTAACAGTTTTATGATTTTTGATGTGAAATACATTTTTCCAGATTTTTCATGTTAACTTTTTTTTTTTTTTTGGTAATGGAAGTACTTACAAGTGTGATAATCTTCACTACTTACTACAGAGAAAAGAAATTACACCACAATTTTCTTAAGAGATCGAAAATGCGAATTAATATGCATATGTCAGATAAATTATGTACCGTTATATGAGTTTTTAGCGAAAATGTAATGAGTAGATTTAGATTTTTAGACGGACCAAAAATTTAAAATACAAATTCAATAGAATTAACAGGCAAAAAACCAGACAATACTGATTCTCTTGAAGAAATGAAGCGTACGAGAAAACTCCTACATTTTAAAATTGATCAATTTACAAATTTTTTAATTATTTATAATTATGACTAAACAGTAGAAAATAAAATATATTAAAAAAAACTTTTATAAATAAAATGCATTAAAAAATAAAAAATATTTCCTTCCATCTCAGTATCCACAAAAAAAGTTATATTGCAAAATAATTAATGGTAGAACTCAGATGAAATATTAACATTGCATGTATTAACAATAATATTTTAAAATTAATTATTTCGTTTGACTTTAAGGGCCACATTCACCAAGTGGTAGGCATATGGATTGCATTTTCACAGATTTCAGTAAAGCTTTTGACCGAATCAATCACAAAATTGTATTTCATAAGTTGACTGATTTTGGTTTTCCTACTGTCTTTGTCAATTGTCTTCGTGCTTATTTAGCTGATCGTACGCAGCGAGTTATATTGCTCGCAGCTCTTTCTGACGAAATTGATAATATTTCTGGTGTTCCTCAAGGCAGCCATATTGGACCACTCCTTTTTCTTTTATCAACTCACAAACCCCTGACTAAAAAACTTTGTATCTGAGCGCCTGAAATTGCCGTTCGTGACGAAGGAGCCTTAGGGTAATAAATATGAATGGATTTACCTTTGGGGGTTTTTTTTAGCATGAGTGAATGGGGAGCCTTCCGATGGGGTAAAATTTTCTGACGTTTTGGTGGGTTTTGGGGTGGGGGTTTGGGGTTGTCGAATTTGGGCCGTGTGTGATATGAATGGAGATTCGAAAGTCGAGAGCCGAAATTCGATATTTGAAGGTCGAAATTCGAGTATCGAGATTCGAGAGTCTAGAGTCGGGTTTCGAGAAGTCGAGAGTCGTGAGAGTGTACAAAAGTATAGAGTGTAGAGTGTAGAAAATAAAATATATTAAAACAAAATTTTAAAATAAATAACTTTCGTAAATAAATTTCATTAAATAGTAAAAAAAAAAATCCTTTTCAGTGATATACACAAGAAAAGTTTCGTTGCGAAATAAGAAATGCCACAACTCAGATTAAATCTTAAAAATTTGGGCATCCATAACTATAATCACAATTGTCTAACTGCAACTCATGCCCAAACTTTTAAGATTTAATCTTTGTTGTGGCGTTTTTGACTTTGCAACGAAACTTATTTATTTTAAAAGTTTTTTTAATATATACCTATTTTATTATAATTTACATCAATGATGTATCTCTGATATTGGCTAATTCAAGAATACTTTGCTCTGCAGACGATGCCAAAATCTTCCGGAATCTTAAACTTGGACTTAAACACCTTTAAATGGGATGCTATTAACTGTCTTCCTCTTAATATCAGCAAATGTACTGTTATGTTCTTTTCTTGGATTTCAGTTATAATTTAGATCGATGCTTATTAACTAGACTTGACAAAACCAAAGATTTGGATATGTCTTCCTTAATACTACTCTTTCCTTCACATTAACGCAATTGTTGCCTGGGTTAATGCTCCTCTGGAATTTGTAAAGAGATGGTCAAAGGAGTTTAATGATCTATTCATAACGAGGGTTCTTTACTGCACATTCATTAAACCCATTTTGGAGTATGCCATTCCGGTCTGATCTCCTTTCTATATGCTGTAAATCGCATCGAGGTTGTCCATTGGTTTCTCTTGAGAATAGACGAAAAACTTAGAGAGTTAGCTTTGCAGTTCAGTGTATATAAAGAGTGATAAATTCCCCTGAGCTCTAAAATACTTTCAATATATCTGTTCCTGTACGCTCTTTGAGGAACTGTGACTTCTTTGTTGTTGCTCAGCATAGTACAAACTATGGCATGCAGGAGCCGCTTTCATCAATGTCTCGTCTCTTTAGCCACCATCAGTTTGATTGCATTGACTTTCATCTTTCAACTAGTCGAATTAGAGATCAGCTTAGTTAAAATTACTTTTCTTTTTCATTATTATTGTTATGTATACTTTTTGTAAACTAAGTAATCAGATTTTTGATGAAGTTCTGAATAAATTAAATTAAGCTATTGAAATTTAATTTAATTTGTGTTTTAGTACAACCCCGTTAGAGAGGGTTGAGGGTTGAGGCCCACTTGAATTAAAATTAAAGCTACATATGTCTTATTATAACATAAAATAACACCAATTAAATTTTAATTTAATTTTAAGTCTACTCTAACCTTCTCTTACGTACTAAAACAGAAATTAAATTAAATTTCAATTAAGTGGTTTGGGCCATATTCACGCCATTAAAGTCAAACAAGATAATACAATTTTAGATACATTTAATTTTAAGATTTAATCTGAGCTTTAGCATTTCTTAATTTGCAATGAAACTTTTCTTGAGTTGTTACGCTCCACTTTGAGCAGAACTAGGGATCTCCTCGTTCCCTGTCCTAGGTCAGCGAGAAGGTTGATTCGCTAAGTGAAATACAGTGACAACTCTCTATAACGAAAAACTCTCTATAAAGTGAACACTAGTTGAACTCGGTTGGTTCGCCTACGGATCAATATATTAATTCACTCTCTGTAACGAAGTGCTCACTCTCTGTAGCGAAAAATCCGCAAAACAATGTTTGTGATAGGTTGCCAGATGCCCACAAAGGCACCGATATTTTTGGAAGTAACTATACCTAAAGTTCCAGGTATGTCGGTTTTGTGAACTTTTTCTTTTATTTATTATGATTATGTCAATATTGACCACTGACATACTCGGCCTGTGGGGGATGAGTTACATTACAAATCCGCTTATCGTTTTCAACCGATGGAAACGATTTGCTGTCCTGCTGCTGCCGTGTCAATGTAATTCAGACCTTAGGTACCACCGAATCAATCAGCGGTACTCTGATGTCTGATACCTGCTTATTGTGATTTAGTTTGTCCATACATACATATTTTGTTACAATTTTTTACTCATTCTTTATAACGAAAACGATTTATATAACGAAAGAAATCGCTTGATCCCTTGGGTTTCGTTATAGAGAGTTTTCACTGTATATAAGTAATGGGCGCCATGTAAAATTTTGTATAGAGGATAATCAGAAAACCTACTTGTACTTCGAAACGTTATAATTTCAATGATCAGTTCTAGAAATTCGATACTACAAAAATGCGAGTATTATAATATCAAATGTGTGGAATTTACAAGAAGCTAATTAGCACACCTCGGATGAGCATCTTAATTACCTTATATATCACGGGTTTTAAAGATCTAATCGCCATGCGCCAGCCATCCACAAAATTAAAAAAAAAAGTAAACAATATTTGGAGAATTACACAAGATACTTAGCTGTAGTTCCAGGATTCTTCTTGTCCTCTTCCCATTTTTCCCTATACGTTTCATGAAAGAGGAATTTCTGAACAGTATCCAGTAAATCATTTTGTCTAATGGGAAAGCCACACTTAGCCAAGGTAATACACCAGTCCACAATTCGCTTTTCTTCTATCTTTGTTAAGTACGTTTCTGGACCCATTTTTTTACATCCTGCCGCAACATTCGCATTAATATGATCTTGGATTGCTGATCGAGGAACTTTGAACTTTTTGCGTGCACTTCGTATTGTTGATTTAGCAGTTCGGATTTCAGCAATATCAATTTATGGATTTCACGTTTAGGCCCCATATTATTTTCCAATGCACGCTCCAATAATTATTAAATGTAATGTATCTCCTATAAAGTGAAATAAAATAAGTTGAATTTTGATATTTTCTTAATGTAATGTAAATTAACGTTTTAGCGCAAAGTTTATTAAAACGTGTAGTGTGATTCGGATGGTGGAATGGTTAATATATATTTTTTTCTACCACCATTCGCCAATTATGTCAAAAATGTTTAAACAATTTCAAAGATGTCTTTAAAATACATAGGTATATGGCGGGTATGGTTTCCTACTGTTTTAGTCTTTCCACATAAAATTTTATGGGATAAATGTTAGTGTTTTGCAGAAAACAGGTGAAATATTAGTGTGGATACAAATACAACACTGGGTGCTAATGGGTTAAAACAATAGATAGTTCTGATATTTAATTTTCTTATTGTTCTGTGGCCTTCTTTATTTTAAAATAGCAAATACCAAAATATCAAATACCAAAATCTGCAACAATAAAAGATCTGTGAGAGAACTATTATGAGATTTAAATAAATAACAATGTTCTATAACTATTATAACTGACTGTAAAAAACAAAAGTCCCGATCAGACTGTTATCGAAAAATTGAAAAGATAAAAATATTGTAAGACTTTTATCATAGCACTTAAATAAATAATAGTCTCTGGTACATTGCTGTTACTGACTGAAATTTATAAAAGTCTTTTAAGACAGTTAACTTAAAACTAAAAAATTAAAAGTCTTATGGGAGTTTTATGAAGAAACTTTTATTAATAAAAGTCTATGATAACTCCTAGTACTGATCTAAAAGTACAAAAGTCTACTAAGGCTGTTATTATCACACGTAAAAAACTAAATCTCCTTTGGGACTGTTAAGACTTAAATAAATAAAAATCTTCGGTAACAGAAAAAAAAAATACATTTAATAAATAACTATTATCTTATGATCTAAAATTTTAAAAGTCTTTTATAACAGTTACATAGAACTTAAAAAAAGTTAAATTTTAACTATTATTTCAAGATTTTTTCAAAATGTCCAATAACAGTTACGGTCTCTGACTTATTTACTATTTATTAATTCCTGACATACTGGACGACTACTGGAACACGGAAATATTTCTATGTACCAGTATTCGAGCACCCCTGGCCGACTACTGGAATTTACCTGGAAATATGCTCCAGTAGTCCGGCCACCCTAAAAAATTAACTTTTAGAGACATCTTTGACTTCTTAAATATTTTATAATGAATTTCTAAGCTATTAATAATGTGCAAATGGTGCAATAGTATACGAAAAACTTACAGAGAATAAAATATTTATATAGATTATAGTCACACGACTTCTTAATTTATATTTAAAAAATACCACTTGAAAAAAGACTGAAAGTAAATGATTGTCTTACTTTCACCTTTCTGATTATATTTATGCATTAACAATACTTTTTTATGTATGTGACGACATTAAAGAGAGAAAAGGGTTTAAATTTTAACAAGAATATCATGCCTATCTTTTGTTATTTAAAATTTTCTAGCAAAGTGGCCGACTACTGGTGCAGTTACCCTATATCACTGAGAAAGAAAATAAATTATTTTTTACGCGTTATATTTGCTCAAGTGTAAGGTACATCACTGCAACATTTTTGTAACTTTGATGCGTGTAATGTTTTAAATTGAAATGCTTTACGAATCCTTACTCTTACACATGGAATCTGTAAAATTTCCATTCCATTTCAAATAGGAAACACGTGTGAGATTTAATTGGAATTGGAATAGTTTGCCGAGGATGCTTAAAGTCTGTGAATGACAAATACAATTCCTAATCTGAAGTATAAAATGCAGTAAATATGAAAATTCTACATTGTTCTTCATGTCCTTATAATTTTAAATGTTTTTGTTTTTCTTTCATTTATATCATAAATGCGCCCTTAGTAAGTATGCAATATCCAAGAGTATCTTTAATATCCAAGGTTCAAGTACATATTATTTCCACGTACTAACATTATTATTTGTTTTACAATATTATTTAGAAAGTATCTAGTTAGTGCCATGAAACTATGTATATAAAATATATTGCAAAAGTTTTAATATTGTCGTGAAGTGATATACTTACGTGCATACATATAGTAATTCGGTTTACAAAGCTCTCCTAGCAACCTACACACATACTACATCCACTTACTATTCTACCGGATGAACAGCTCCGAAAAGTTTACAGATGAAGTGGCCTATGTTTTTGTTGTTGTGGGTAGTACTTATTGGTCCATTCCCAGCACCAGAGTGAATTGAATTTTGTCTAAAGATAGACACTCGATAAAAAAACTACACGTGTACATCAACATCACTAACCTTACGTCCATGTACCAACTCTCGTATGTTTGGCTTCCGATCAGGAATGTTCAGGGCCGATAGGTGCTTGTTTTCCAATGAATAAATTTCAATCGTGTTAATTGGTTCACATACGACAAATATCTAGTTCGACATGCTATGTTTGTATAAAAACTCTGGGAATACATGACTGCATACATAGGTACATATCAATCAAGCCGGAATTTGGGTTGAAAATTCATTTACAAAACTCATGCAATTATGTTGAATAAATTTCACGGGTTTCTGAATTGATTTGTTAAATTATTTTAATGAGAAATTTTATTGAAATCAAAATTTTTGGACAACTACAAGTTTTTGTAAATAGTATTTGTAGCCATCAGGTCGGCACTCACAAACGTTAATTTTAACAATTGTAAAGCGTGTACCTATTCAATACATTTTGACATGGAGTCAGTATTCAATTGTTCACAATGTTTGCTTGCTTTATGATATCGAAATATATGTAATATTTGAAAAATATGAATTTGTCCATAATATTTGAATGATTCTACTACATGTGTATTGATCTAGGACAGACGTCGGCAACCTTTTTGGAGTTAAGAGCCATTTTTTTCCCGATGTGATAAATTATTTGTTAAAGAGCCAAATATAAGTAGGGTAGGGTGGGGCTGCAGTGCCACTTTTTGAATTGTCATCCATATATCATAAACTTTTAGGTCAAATTATATGATAATTTGAACATACAATCTTTAGGGTTTCATGTACCTATACCAAAAAATATGTATGCAAAAATTTTTATTATTTTACGTTATTAACCCTTGTGTCAATACCTACATACCTGGGTATGTTTGAAATTTTGAGAATGAAAAAATTTTATCTAATCTTCGAAATTTTTTATCCATCACTTTAGTTATCTTCAAGGGCTCTATTTGTAGCTAATATATGCTATAAAATTTTGAAAAGTATTCTATGGTTCGTCAGAAGATAGACCTGAATTATAAATATACGTTACCAAGCTCAAAGCATACCCAGATATGTATGTAATACATTTTTTAGGAATGGGGATTGAAAGCAATAAAAAAATAGAATTAATTCTTAAAAAACTTTATAGAATTTATTATGACAAACATTTTTTACATCTGGGAAATTCTGTAGAATGCTCTGCACGTGCAGGCTTACAGCATGTTGTGCAACATTTTCGCGTGGGTCACCGCTTACCCTCCTCTTTGCAAATACTGCAGTTACTTTTCAGTCTGTCAGTTTGATCCCGTGCTGCTGGCCCACTTGACGTGGATGTAGATCTGATTGGTATTTGGTGTCCCATCATGCATTCGATAGCATATCTGATCCCGAAGTTTCTCATAATGTGTGAATTCGCTGCTATGATTTGTACATGCTGGCATGGTGAGGGCTTCACCAAGATCTTGCAGAAACGTACGTCTCTTATTTGTCTTTTGGTTAGAATTGCGGGTATCGTATATAATGAAGGCTGCCAGAGCAGCCACATCCAAAATATTATAAAAAAATGCTAGGGTCCATCGCAACGTACGTTTCTTGGTGGTGTAATGTCCTACCATCTTATCCATATTTTCTCGCCCCCCCCCCCGCATTTGTTGTAAAACAATATGATTTCAGGCTTTTGGAGGACACCACTAACAATTTTATCGTAATGCACTGTTGAAAGCAAAATTACAGATTTCCTATTTTTTGATACATAAGAGCAAATCGTGGTTTTGTCACAAATCCGAACTCAGTAGAAAGCAGTATACGCGAGGGTATAGCTTGAAATTCTGGAGAAAGTTCTAGTATTAGGTATTCTTTGGGGTCGATACCTCAAAATGCAGTTTATGATCTAATCACCCTTGCCAGCCAGTAAAAAAAGAATGAAATTTACACTTATTATGAACAAATTCTCCTTGAGATACTCGAAAAAAATGCATTTCTATCATCAACAATTATCCTACCTCCAAGTTTTGTAAGCCATATGCAGCATACCCACCTTTCGGAACAGGTCTAATCATAAAAATAAATTCTTAGGAACTGTTTGACTAAATATTTTCCTTATATATAAAGCAAAAAAATGAAACAGTTCCACAGAGATATACGTAAATATGGTTACATACCCGGGTATGTTATGGGTTCGTTTATGTCATTTATTTTATCCATTGACACAAGGGTTAATTGATTTTGAGTGTGCAAGTCGTTTGGTACTTTTTACCCCTCTTGCGGGTAAAAAGTTCCACCTGTTGTAACCTGGTAAGGAAGAATAAAAAAGCGGTATCTATAACGTTGTTATTGATATTTATTCATAACCTCAAAAATAATCATAAATATTCAACACAGACGAGCATTCCAATTTAATATGATAGTCTAATCTTATTTTAGTTGCATCACTTCAAAATGTTATTTTTATATTTACTTTTTGGAAAATATTTGTAGCCGCATTGCAATTCAGGTTGTTATTAATATTTAAACAGATAACTATAGCCTTTAGTCTTTGTTATCTGCCTTATACCTAAAATTTACCCCCACGGTACTTTTTACCCCGAACGGTACAAAAACATGTTTTTAGATAGAAAACAATGACAACAAAACATTTATAGTTTTCAGTAGTATCAGAGTGCTCACAAAGAAAATAGCAATAAAAAGGTCCTTACTTGACTTAACCATGATGAGCACATTCAGAAAGAAACTAAAATGTCCGACATGATGTTTTTTTACTTTTTGCCAATTAATAGCACTATTACATGTGCGCTCTTACCTAATGTCTGGCAGCGACTGCCTATGTGGCGAAAATTACCCCACGCCAAGTGCATTCATTGCATGTACGTTCTTTTTTTCTTCCCCTTTTATACTACGAGATATTAAAGATGGCACTTCTTACCCGCGGCACTTTTTACCCCACCCAACCTGTATATCGGTAATATAACTTTAAAAAAAAATTACTAGTAAAAATCTAATTTCAATAGGTTAAACTTATTGCTTTGCTTAAAATACAAATTAAATGTAAAAAATAATATAAATGCAAATATGTTTATTAGTGAGATTTATGGGATTTGGGAAATTTTTCAATTCATACAACTTTCGAGACTTTCATCATTGAGCGAACTTCTTAATTTGTCTTTAATAATCCTCATATTCAAAAATAATTGTTCACAGTAGTAAGTAGATCCGAAAATTGTTAAGATGCCAAATGCATATGTTTTCACTTGATCATAAAAATCAGGAAAACAGTTCCATGTTTCAAATATAATTTCTTCTTCCTTCCTACATTTTGAAAGATCCATCCACTGATGTCTGACAGCCAATTTTCCTTTTTTCTTTAGCTAAATTTTCTAGTTCTGGCTGCAAAGTTATGAACTTTTCTGTCAATAGATCTTTGTTTTTCAAATCTAATAACGATAACTCAAATTGAGTTCTATCAAAAGTTGGGAATGGTGTAAAATTCAACTCGCACACCTTCGTGTTCACGTAGAGAACTGAAATTGTGTTGCCACAGATTTAAAAAAACAAAACGCAAATTTAAGTTCGAAAATCGGACCAATCGGGCAACTGCTTTCTAGAGTTTCCATACAAAAATTTCGGGTTTCACTATATATTTGAACTCTGCCTGAGAACGTGTCCACGTAGAGAGCTGAAATTTTGTACACGGTGTTTTCATAGTAATTGTTTTTATTGTAGTGAAAAGTTCTTCAGAATATGAATTCCCATATGAAATTGGTTATAGTCATTTTTACTGTCTGACGAACCCTTCTAGAAATATATTCGAATAACCACTTCAAAAATCCAACTTAATGCATTAAATTTAGATCATATATGGGTATAGGTATTCCTTTATATGATTTTCATTCATTTTCCAACACCCGAACTTGAATTTCCACTATCCATTTTCTTCTCACACATCGCCATAGACGACAGAAATTGTCTATGCTGCGATACACATTCCAATCGCTGGCCAAACGCTACGGAAATTCTTTGTATAACTGTCATCTATTGCATCGGTGTGAGTGCATTGAAAAATATGTGCAACGATCTATCTCTGTCGCTTCCTTATCGCTGTTGCTACGTTATCAAAATCGCAATCGCGGCGGTGTGAATTAGGCTTAACTCTGCAAGAGATAACATATTTTCTTTATCAATATTAACATTTTATTAACAACAATTTGTCAATAAAAAATGCTGCCTTCCGTAAAAAATATTGGCTTTTTCTTTCAAATTTGCATTCCATGTTGTGCTAAGGTCGTTAACTATAGGTCAAGTAATGTCACAGTCTCAGGGATATCCTTCAGCTCTGGCTAATAGCTTTCATTAAAACCAGTTTTCTCCAAATTTTTTTTAAGATTTTTAATAATACGCTGATCTAGTAATTGTAAAAAGGATATTAATATTTCATGTTTCTTTTTACCTTCTTCGCATGTGCCAGGCTAGTTATCGAGAAAGAGCAAAATCATCTTTCTTCCTGAGAAACAAAGTTTTAACTAAATTCAAATGCAACTTTTTATAAATGCCCCTTACCATCTACGCCATTCAGTTATTTTCGTAATACACATCAGAGTTTTGATACCCTTGAAACGGAGCGGATTTTTTAATCTGCCAATAACGAACGATTTCAGCTTTTGCAACCCGGTCATATATAATGGTTATTCTCTCTTTGCTACTTTTGCCCCCCCCCCCCACATTTGTTTTTTCATTTTTGAACGCCAGTATGTTGTTAAGTTTAAGTTAAGTTTGAAAAAAGAATATCCCAGTCTAGCTAGCATTGAAAATGTTATCCTTACCTTATTGTGTTGTCAAATTTAGGTTGTAGATTCAATTGTTATTTAATTTTCCCGGTCGGGAATCGAACCCACACTTGTTAGAATCGGTCAAAGATGGAGAATAGAAGAATTTTAAGAACTCTTATGCCAGCTGAAAGCAAAACGTGGCTTATTAAGCTAGACATAAATTAAGAACAAGAGGGAAAGCAGTTAGCTAAGAGCAGTCGCCCGGAAAGCGGAAGGTCTCGGGTTCTAACCTCAAACGAGGCGGTTGTTTTTTCCTCTTGCATTTATGATTTGATTTAGAATCGTTAAAAATAAAAGATCTTAGTTGTAGATTATAGATAGCAAATAGTTTTGGTTTTAGAAGTTAATTGCACAGCAGAATCAGGTAACTGTAGCTTATAAATTGTGTTGAAAATTCCGTTTAGGAAATAGATTGCCTATGATTATATGCAGTCTTATTAACGCAAGGAGGACTGAATGATGGATTCATGTAAGAAGAAAATCCTGAAAACTTAAAATGTGTAGGTGTAGCGATTTTATCAGTTGTCCGTACGAATCAGTGTTATTCTTATTTTCCGGAAAAATATATACTAGCGGATGTCTGTGAAATGCTGATGCATAATAGGGATGAAAATATTTGTTTTTTAATGTCTAATAATTCATTTGGTTCTTCATGAAAGGAATCTTGCGGACTGAATAAAAAAAAAAACAATTTATGTAACACGATTGACATGCAAATGTAAGATACTGGCTCCACCGAAACTTTGATCAAATTTATTGAAATTTAAAACACACTGAAAATTAACTGACTACTCAGAATTTAACAATTTAAATGATACTAAGAAATTAATTCGAAAGAAACAGAAGACCCGAAAAAAACTAGGTGGCTAGTCTTCATCGTAAATATAACAAGTAAAAAAGCTAGAATTGGTCTAAGACCAATTCTTAGGATACCCTAGATGAATGCCCGTATTAAATTTCGTATGGTCACCGATCTATTCAAGTATTGATTTTGAAGTTGTTTTTCGCATATATTTCTAGAACGGTTTGTCGCACAGACAAAATGATTATAACCAATTTTATAGGATTTCGTATTCTGCAGAAGTTTTTAGTACCATAAAAATGTCTTGGACTGATCGTTTTCAAAGTATACGTAAAAAACCGAAATTTTTATATGGCAACACCAAGAAAGAGTTGCCCGATTTAGTCCATTTTTGACATTTTATTTCCTAATGTAGTAAAAACATCATGTGCGAAATTTCAGCTCTCTACGTCGACGCGTTCTCAGGCAGTGACCAAATATATAGCGGAAAACGAAATTTTTATATGGCAACCCCACGAAGGAGTTGCCCGATTTGGCTCATTTTCGAACTTAATTTTACTTTTTTTTTTTAAAGTCTGTGTACAAAATTTCAGCTCTCTACGTGTTCGCGTTCTCAAGTTATCGTGCGCACAGACGGACGGACGGACGGACGGACGGACGGACAGACGGACGGACGGACGGACGGACATGCAAAAATCGAAATAACTTTTAATATTATGAATGGGTGTCCAATCCATTTTGCTCTACCATCATTATTTCGAGGTGTTACAAACGGAATGACAAACTTAGTATACCCCTATGATTTCATCTAGGGTATAAAAACGTAAGAAAGAGTTATAAAACTGAAAAATGTACTCCGTCTTGAAAAGTTTGCCATAAAATATGGAGATAAAGTGTAGATCGAAGTATGTACGTAGATTCAATTTCTATTATTTTTAAAATTTTCTTCACAAGCTTTTTATCTTATTTAGTTGGACCTGTATACGAGAGTATGTATAAAGCACAATAATTAAGAGGAGTCAGTACCAAGCTTTGCAAGTTTCATACATTTTTCAATGTGAATTTCTGGCAACCTATTTGTACCAGAATAATGATCTGAAATTAAAGGTAACGAAGAGATCTAGTACTCGTAAATAACGTCGAGAAAAATAAAAAAAGTGCATTAGAACAGAGATATTAACTCGGAAAATAGTAAAAAATGGTAAAAATTGATTTTTTTTCAAATCAAATTCTCGTTCTCATTTCTTTAGATTGTGACTATTTTAGAAATATAAAGCCTAGATCTAGCAAATAACGTCGAGTTTTTTTCATTTTTAGTGGTGCTGTTTTTAATTATTTGACTCTATAGTACTTGATTTTTCTCCCGATATTTCACCGACGAGAAATTGCAATATTTCGTTGAAAGTTGCAGAGATGCAAAGCAAAATAGTATATTTGACTTTTATATGAAAAAAAAAAAAATTTAGGAGAGTTAATTCTTGTTAAAAAATTCAATTTCTTTGAACTGCAAATTTTCATTTTCGTCTTAAATTGTCGCTTGTTGGGTTTCTGTCTTTTACGCTAGATGTCTCCAATGTGACTTGTGGTCTACTTTTAGGCTAATTTTATATGAATTTTCATACTTTCAGGACACAAACCTACGTATAGTAAATTTTATTGCCTACAGGCTCTCTGGTATCTAAATTGAAACTTTTGCTGAGTACTGACTCATCTTAAACTAAGGAAAAAACAGGATAGCTATAAATTGAAAATAGTGAAGGAACTAATAATAAAAATAAATTGAAAAATAACAATAAAAGTAAAAATTATTCAGAAATTATTTAGGTTGAATCATCTTCCTGAATGTGCCGATATTGCAGGTCCGAGTTTTAACAATTCCAAATAGGAGCTATTTGGCCAAGGGCAGATACACTTTTCTTAATATTCGAAATTAACAGATCTCTGCGCATGTCTTTTAGATTATAAAAAATGTATTTAATCAATTAAGTAATCCGACTGTTGTGCATGAATCACTCTGTGTGCTTCTTATAACCAAAAAGGTGTTATAACACCTATGATGGAAAATACACACACATTCTTCGAGCACATATCGAGTCTAGCATACTATAAATTAGAACACCATAAGTAAACCTCCTTACGAGCTTCATTCATGAGGATGAAATCCATTGAAATCTCTTATGACCATGGATAAAATGTGAAATCACCACTATACACCGGAAATGAAACATCAGTGAACAAATAGTGGCCTGGGCGAAATGAACCGGCTAAAAAAAAGACGAAAAACATTATATCCGCTTGAAAGCTGATGGGATTTGGAGAAAATCATCGTCATTGATTATCATAAGAGGAAAACTAGTCCTCCCACATTTGAATCATCCTTCAATCTTGATTCAATTTCGGAACGTCGAACAAATTTCTATCAAAATGCGCTTATCGCCCTCAGCAAAATGATTTAAACAGCACCTCTCAGCACCATTCACAAAATAACGGAGTAATAATAGTTGAAATAGAAGAATTTACCAATTATTACGACTTATTTGCGATGTGTACGATTTTTTCAATTATTGCGATTTTTTTTTTAATTTTTTCGAATTTATTAAGATTTTTCCGATTTTTTTTCAATTATTACGATTTTTTTAAAAAAAATTCTTAAAAAAAAAACTGAACTGAACTGCCCTCTTCACATCGAAAAAGAACTCTTCCCATATAAATTAATTTCTTACATATCTCGTCCTTTGCATTCAGACCAAAATGATCTAATCAGCTCTTAATCAGCTATGTCTATAAATAAAAAAAAAATATTTAATTTATTGATCCGGAACTATGTATCTATGTACCGTCCCCCATATCATATCTCGCTCTTTGCATTCATACCGTAGTAAAAATTAATCAGATCTGATGACAAAAAAAAACAGGTCCCTTGCTATAGACAGTCGCCCGTACTTCCCCCCGTGCCCCTAGCTTCGCCCGCACAATTGATCAACTGGACACTTAAATTTTGACGAAAAAGTCCCTTAATGGCCAAGAAAAATGTGTTAGTCCACCATGACGGTTTACGTAAGACTTGATCGCTTATGATGCTTTTGAATCCATCATATTCGCCTGATCTCTCGGTCCTTCATATGCTCCCGAAACTCAAAAGTTTCCTTGTTGGAAAGAAATCCGGGTCAAATGAAAGTGCGACGTCTAATTTGAAGACCTCGGAGAAACTCATTTCGGAAAAGGTATCATAAAACTGGAATAAAGTTGGGAGAAGTGTTTTCAAGTTCGAACGCATTATTTTAAAAAATATTGTTTTTATATCTAAGTACTTTTTAAAAGATGAAACTGTTTTCTTTAATCTCTCAAGCCATGTTACTTTTTAAACCAGGCTCGTATGAGAGCTAAAAATATTGAAAATTCTTATCGCTCATTGTTTTAAAAGCGTATACTAAAGATAACTGAAATTCATTCGGCGCCAATATAAAAAAATCGGTTCCTCTTTCTGAGAAATATAAAGGGGCTGGATCATTTCCAACCCCAGAGTAGGAATAGTGCAAATGCAGAATTTTTTTTAGGGAAAATTAACAATACCCAATACGTAAGAAGGTGAAGGAAAAGTTTACAATGTTTTTATTTGTAGTATCTTATCTATACCAATGGTGAACACTTTTCACCAATTTTATCACAAATGAGAAGTGGGCGAACAAAAGTGCACATGTCCCATTCTTAAAAACTTAAAAAAAAAAAAAATACATAAAACTGTTTAAATAAATCAATGGATTTTCGAAATTATCTCACTATGATCTTGATAGTTTGAGCTACTTTGGGTGCTTTTTTGAAAGAACAGTGATTGAAAATAGCGAAATATCAGTATAGCAGACACTATTCCATCAAAAACGACAAGAGGCCGAGCACGGGCATGTGCCCTTTTGTTCGCCCACTCCTCAAATTTAGTGTTTCAAGAAATACACAATGGGTATTTTAGGGCCTCTTAAATGGTTTAGGAACAAACGTGTTAATACATTACATTTAAGTCTTTAAAACTCTAGCAACAAAGAATCTGGTGAAATAAGACGCGCTTTTGTAAAAAAAAATTGCGTTAAGTTTTCTAAGACCATATTTAGATGAACGTCTTGAACGCAGTACTTTGCCTACTTGGCTTAAGGACAGGATTTCCATAATAATTAAAAAGGAAAGACATGTTGAAGAGTTGAAAGTTCCTCGTTGAAAGAGAGCAAGGTGTGCTTCCTGTCCATGATCAAAAGATAGAAAAATCGACTCACAATGCGACAGCTGTCAACGATACATCTGCTCAATACATTAGAAAAAATTGTGCTTTAACTGTCTTCATAAATAAAATAAAATGCATTTATTCCTAAACTATTAAAGCATTTATAAAAAAAAAAAACACTTTTGAATTTCCTAGAAAAATCGGGTAATTTCATAGTGGGGTGGTTCATTCTTGACCCCAGGTTAGGAAAATCAGGGCTCAAACTATGGATAGTAATAAAAGGTTAACACAAAATATGCAGATATAGCCAGTATGCCTTCTAGTGCATCCCAAACTGCGCGAAAACTTTATTTTGAAAATAATAACTACACATAACAGCTACACTTTGCATCTAAGCGGATATGATTTCAATAGTATCCTTTTTCCAACAATCCCCTCTCATTTATCAAACTAGTTTTGCTTTCACGCAAACTATAGCGTGCACGGTGAGCATTTAACTAATTATATGTACCTAAATGGAAAATTGTTGAAGTTAGACGGACTTTATTCTCCGTATTTTGGTGCTCGACAATTCACAGAATGTTCAACATACACAAAACCAGCATTTCTATAGTTTGCAAGTTTCTTTTTATGAAAAAACGCCAAGCTGTTTTTTTTTTCTTTTCTTGTAATTCAGATGAATTGAAATACGTCCCTTAAAGGATAACTTGATTTTTAGTATTTACGAAGATAAAAGCACTTACTTGAAAATGGAGCCATTTTTCAAATAAAATATTCCAAATAAGTGCAACATCCACGGAAATTCATTGAAATGCAGTCTAAATATATCTCATTCCTCTCATTGTATATTTAAAAATAGTTCTCTGTAAAAAAAAAGAAAAAAGATAAAAGGAAGAAACTTTGAACGATATCAAATTACGTCGGTATTACATGTGTGAATAACACATGTTTTCGCTTTATGGCGCAGTTTCATGTTGTCGTGGTGGGTAGGTATGCTTTTCCCATAAATCAAATAAGGAAAATAAGTTCTGAAGCATATACAGATATGGAAACGTATAAGCTTTATACTAGAAATTTTTCATATCTGATGCAAATGGCAATGTAGTACGTACGTCGTAATGCTCTGACAATTCAGTGAAGTAAATTGATCCTTTTTTGAAATTCTAAGATACATTGAATATTTTCTTACTTTCATATGCATTTGCTTTGCATTACACATTTAACATTCACTTCAAGAGAGTACCATGAATTCAAATCAAAACCCATCAACATATAGATTACAATATTTCCAACACATTCTCGGAATAATTTTTCAAAGCAGCATCAAAATGTCAAATCTTTATGAAAATAAAATTGGAAATTAACCCTTGTAGATGGGGGCAAAATATTTAATAGTGTGCCCTTCTATAAAAGGCGAAAAGAAAATTACATTAATGGATAATGTAAAAGATTTTCAACTAGATTCATATTAAAACTGAACTAGAGTGAATCTCCTAGATATTCTAGTGAAAAATCTAGTTGGAATTATTTAAGCAGAAGTCCAGTTGAATATTTCAATTGCATTTCTATTAAATATGTAACAAATTTCTGGACATGAAAACTATATATCCAGTCTTATTTTATGAACTGGGTTTAAAGTAAATTTAAATGTCATTTCCTTTTTGTCAGCTAAATTAACTATTAAATTACAAAATGCTTTTACAGTTAATTAAAGAAGATTTGTAGTTTAACCTGACGACCTAATCAGTTAGTAAGGTTTGGGATATTTTTTAAGGAAACTCCGATCTTTGGATTATGCTTTTTTATTGTTTACTCGACGTTTCGGGTCTTGATTAGTACCGTTCTTCAGGAGTTAGCTACATTAGAATACAAGATAGTATTGCGTACAATTAAAGTATTTGATGTTCTCACCTTTGTTCTTGGTATGATGAAAAATTTTTTAAAAAATATTATTGAAACATATTTCACAAAAAATATACATTAAAAATATAATAAAAACGTTAACTGAACATATAAATAAATAAGTAATTTAAACAAAATAAATAAATAGTTTAAACAAATAAATAGGTAAAATTTAAATGACTGTTTTATTTAAGGGATCACAGATGAATGGTGTGCGGAGTTCTTTGTCATGTTGTGATGTCAAGTTTCAGTTTTCTAAGTATGTGTTGGTAATCTTTATTTATTAGATCTGTGTCTTGTCTTCTTAAATTGGTTAGATTCCTTTTTTCCATGTAGATGTGGCATGCTTCTTTGAATTCGCGTTTTGCTTTGTTTTTCTCTATGTTTATAATTGTCGCATTATCAAATGCGAATATGTGTCCGGTTTTTATTGTATAGGATGCTAATGTTGATCGTGGGGTTTTCTTGGTTATGTATATGTTTTGTGTTGTGATAGTCTGGTTTTGAGTTTTTTTGATGTTTGTCCTACATATGCTGTAGTGCAGTTTTCACATGGTACTTTGTAGACAACATTATTGGCTTCTTGTGTGGGTATAGGGTCCTTTAATTTTGAGTAACATCTATTGAGTTGCGTTATAGGTTTGAATGCCATTTTTATTTTATTATTATTATTTTGAATTAACCTGGCGATTTTTAGGGATAATAGATGTATATGGAATGGATCTGTATTAGACAACACTACCCCAATATACAGATTGATAATGCGACAATTATAAACATAGAGAAAAACAAAGCAAAACGCGAATTCAAAGAAGCATGCCACATGGAAAAAAGGAAAGACAAGACACAGATCTAATAAATAAAGATTACCAACACATACTTACAAAACTGAAACTTGACATCACAACATGACAAAGAACTCCGCACACCATTCATCTGTGATCCCTTAAATAAAGCAGTCATTTAAATTTTACCTATTTATTTGTTTAAACTATTTATTTATTTTGTTTAAATTACTTATTTATTTATATGTTCAGTTAACGTTTTTATCATATTTTTAATGTATATTTTTTGTGAAATATGATTCAATAATATTTTTTAAGAAATTTTTCATCATACCAAGAACAAAGGTGATAACATCAAATATTTTAATTGTACGCAATACTATCTTGTATTCTAATGTAGCTAACTCCTGAAGATGGGTACTAATCAAGACCCGAAAGTCGAGTGACCAATAAAAAAGCATAATCCAAAGATCGGAGTTTCCTTAAAAAATATCCCAAACCTTACATCATAGACCCGATCAAACATAACCAGCTGGAAAACTCCAATCAGCTGTAAACCATCTAATCATTTAGATACACATATGTATCACCTAAGTTGACAGTCAATTTAAGCCGAATTCAGTTTAATTGAACAGGAATCCAGTTTTCACAATTAGAACAGATTTCTAGTGAAATAAGAAACTTTCATTTAATTTCACTAGAAATCTGCTCTGTTTGTGGAAAACTGCATTCCTGTTTATCCTCGCCACTTTTCGTCTCCAATATTCTGCACCCTGTATAAATATATTCGTATACATGTCCATGCATAATATTTTGCTAATTTATTTCTAAGATTTTCACTTGGTAAAACAGAATTGGATAGCCGAAAATCCCTATATGGCATTAGTTCTTATCAGGAAACATATTTTTTATTATTTAAGGGGAAAGAATAAGCCAAAACTGGATAATTTAATTATACAATTATACACATATTTATTGGCTTTTAAAGAAACGCTAGTTGCAAATACATGTGTACTTGTACTGTATATGGAAAAGAAAAGACTAAAAAAAAATAATGGATATACTTTTTTGCTTTTATAGATAAAAGCGTCAAAAAAATTAAAAATTTTTGTCAAACTTCTGTTGTACAGAATTGAATACATAGTGAGACTTATACAATATATCAAAGGCATGGCGTACATCATCCCCTGTTTCTATACAAATATCCTCTAAAGAAACAAAACACTCCCGTTTCAAGAGGTCGCTCAGATCAACAGATGATAAAGGGTTGATCCCCACTTTTGTTTTTATAATGGTGTTGATGTCATCTTCATAAGCTGAAAATAAATACGAGAAGTACAAAGTATAAATTTATTGTTGCATTCCTAAATTATTTTCATATTTACATTGATCCATTGTATTAGTGGCGTTAAAAATGTTTTGAAGTTTTTTTTTTCTCAATCCTCTATATCTGCGGAAATTTGGCAGTATATCGCTTTTATTTGGAGGTTGGGCAGTTTTTTTTTAAATCTTTGCGAGCATCTTTAAGTTATCTATGTAAGTATCAATTATTCTTGGGTACATGTCAAAGATGTGTTTCATAATAATATCATAGTTCGCCTAGTACATAAGTTTCTTCCATTAGTTTAATTATTGTTTGGTAGTTTTTCTCCACAGGCAATATAGTTTTAACTTCAGCTATCTAAGTAAAATGAATACAACATATTACCACCATATATAATAGGCCGCATCATTGCCGTCTTTAGGTTTCAGGCCGTGACATCAAATTCTTTGAACGTATTAGAATGGTAGGATTGTTTAGCAAACTAACAAATAAAAATAGATATTACTCTTTAGGATTTTTTTACCGGGGTGAACTTGTATTTGTTTAAGAAGGAATTTATTTGGATTCTCTGGTATATAGCAAAAGCTACAAAAATATTTTTAATTTGTTATTTCATCACACAAAACCCATTATATTTTTGGTGATAAGTTTCAAGCCTTGGTTTTGACTCATCAACAGGTCCCAAATAGCGAAATTTAGTGACTTGAAAAACAAATGAAAAAATTGAGCAAAGAAAAGAAATGAAAAAATTAAAAAATTGAGAAAAATAGAAGAAGAAAAATTTTTTAAAAAATTTAAAAATCCAGACTCATTCGAAACGAATCGAACCTGTATACGCCCGCAGTAGGCTGAAAAAAGAAAACAGTAAAAGGAAACAGAAGAGAAGCGTTTCGTGTTAGCAGAAAACCTTACACTCATCGGTACAGCTTGGTTTTCTGCCTGCTGTAGACGCTTGAAACAGATCAAAATGATCTCCTCCCATATAAACTTTCTATTTTTATTTCTTCCTCCTTAGTGTAATATAGGAATTTTTGCCTCATATAATTCACACCAAGAATTTATTCTGAGTTTATATGAGAGGAGATCATTTTGATCTGTTTCAAGCGTCTACAACAGACAAAAAATCAAGCTGTACCGATGAGTGTAAGGTTTTCTGCTTCCTTTTTCTGTTTTCTTTTTTCAGCCCACTGCGAGCGTATACAGTTTCGATTCATTTCGAATTCTCAATATTTTCATTTTTTCATTTCTTTTCTTTCTCTATTTTTTCATTTATTTTTCAAGTCACTAAATTTCGCTATATGGGACCTGTTGATGAGTCAAAACCAAGGCTTGAAATATATTCGGAATATCCCGTTTATACACCATGTCTATCATCAAATACTGCCAACCCTACTAACCAAGTCCTAGGAGGTTCAACAGATGTTCTTAGAAAATTTTCCTGTCCGAAGAATCAGTTCCGTGGAATATTCCCAAGAATGTCAAAAGAATTTTAAGGGATTGTCACGGGGCAAAAGTTACGGCGTCCGAGGAAAGAATGCCGTCATTATTCCAAGGAATTTCTTCAGAAATAATAAGGACAATGTCTTTGGAAACTTAGCGGATATTTTCCGCGGATACTCTATGGAGAGTTTGTTTGGATATCCTGCAGAATTATTCTACATACATTCTTCAGAAATCATAAGAATAATATCTTTGGAAATTTAGCAGATATATTCCACGGATGCTCTATGGAAAGTTGTTCCGGATATTCTGCAGAATTATTCTACAGGAATTCTTTAGAATTTCTCCCTGCTACAATAAATAAAGCATTTTAAAGATATTAGTGTTAACAAAATAATATTTATTTTTTAGAAATTCATTAAAACTAAACAAAACAATTCAGTTGTAAAAAGAAAGAAAAAAATCTTAAATTTATGCAATGCTGAGTGTTTTTTCTCCAGTTTCTCTGTGAACGAAAAAGTTATTAGTCTTAAAAGTAATAAAATAACTAAATTTATATCTTACTTTATTCTTTTCCTGTTTATTTCTTTCCTTGTGGAGTGTTTTAGCGTACACAACACTAAATGCAAATGATTTTATCTCTCTCGAAACCATTCAGTTCCATACCAAAACCCTAAATAATTTTTTCTAGAAACAATAAAACATTGGAATTTTTTGGATAACGCCTGGATATAGTGCAGAATCATTCTGAAGAATATCCATGGCATGTCCAAAATTTTCAGTTCCACTGTTACATTGGAATTTGAATGGATAAAGCCTGAATACAGTGCAGACTCATTCTGAAGAATATCCATAGCATTTCCATGGCATGTCCTGAGTTTTCAATTCCACTGTTAATCCACACTTTTCCATCAAATAAAAAGAAAAAAGTTCATAAGGTTTATAAAATAAAAACAACGGCAAATTTATCAAAAATTTTGTCCAGTTATTCGCTGTTTTTCCAATGAAGAAAAATAAATGGAAATTTCTTTAGACAAAGTGAAGATTTCAATTTCTACTTTTTCTGTCGTATGTTCACACTTTCTCCATTTATTTTCATATGCGGAATTTTTCAGAAAAATTATGGACAAATAAAAGAACAGTTTTAAATATTGTTCAAAATTGTCCACTGCTTTTCTAATTCTTGTCTCATATAAAATTTCTCTGGAAATTCGCTAGATTTTCCAAGGAATGGCAAAATAGAGCATGGTAAAACATCGGAACACGTAAAGACATCGTTCTGGGTTGGAATTTTTTGGATAAATATTGGAATTCCGTCCAATATTTTTGTAGTATAGTTTGGAAAATGTGGGTATTAATTAAGCAAAAAATGTGTCTGTGATTACCTGAAAATACGAAAAAGAAGAAGAAGAACCTAGCATTTTCCGGGAAGGGTAATAAAAAATGCAAATAATAAGCTCCGCAGCGTTAAAAAATTATTCCATTACAATATTGTTATTTTTACATAAACCGTCGACTACGCATTTCTTCATTTTACTGAAAATTATGAATTGAGACACCACATCCGCCGATACATTTTGCACCACAACCAGGATCTTATTGCAAAAAAAAAAAAAAACATTTTTTTCTCTTTTCATTCCATTCTAGAAGTTGTCGTATATTTATACAATTAATAAAAGCTAATATACTTGCCACTTCCATTTCCCAATTTGTTACGCTTAAAGATCTGGGAACTGAATTGAAATGTCAAAGTACCTACGGTTTGTCATATCAAGCATCAAGGAATATCTTTGGCAGAAGACAAGCCAGCGGCTTTATGGTGAGCTTTTTAAACAAGGTTTTTTACCGGTTTTTTAAAACAACATTTGGACACGCGTGCAGTACTTGCTGTATACTTCGTTTAGTCACTGGTAAATCAAGTTTGCCTATTATTATTAATGCTGACAGGCGCTTTTTAGTCGCAATCTCTTGCCATAATTTTCTCCAAGTTTTTGAAATTTCTTATAACTGCTTCCAATCGTCCATTTCTTTTGCTATTTCGCTATTGCCTTCCCCTCTTTCCAACAAAATTCGAATTTTTATTTGTTCCTCTAAAGTTAAGTACTTTCCTTAGGCCATTTCTTGGTTCCTACTTCAAATAATAAAAAAAAAACAATACTGGATAGTTTTAACTAACACTAAACAATAATATTCTATATTCATCTTTTTTATACTCCACAGCAAAACACTAAAAAGTTCAAAAAATGCACGTGCGGCTAAATCAATTTCGCTTTAAAAATGTTGCATATCTCTAAATAAACACATAGTCATCACTGATAACAATGTGCAATGGTGAGCAATATTACTGAATATTTCACGTAATTTCTCCTGCAATAGTTAGAAAATTTTAAGTGCGGCTAAATCAATTTCGTTCACTGTATTGTGACAGATCTGATACTCCTCTGTTAGAGCCCCTGAACGGAATACGAGCAGGAAATGAATTCCACAACAGTTTGAACAAGATAAGAATTTTTCATCACTGTTTTGTGAAGACGCGAAATAATTAAGTTTACGTTTCGCTGTGCGACTGCTAACCCAAAATTTTCTTTGAGGTAATCAGGCTTGCCTTTGTAAATCAAGCAATGAATAAATACGAACGCTTTACGTTTTAAATAAGTATCGATATCTATACGAATACCCATTTTAGTCGCGACACCTCCAGACATGAAAGATGCCTTAAACGATACATTATGATACTCTGAACATATTTTATTAATAATGTTTATTTCAATTAAGCGAGGAAGGGCTTGATCTACACTCCTATGCTCGGAGGCTTAAATAGCTATTTATAGCCAACCCCATACTCACTTTTTAAGTATTTTCCTCTTTTTTATTTGAACTGACGTACTCGATGTTTCGGACTTTAGATCGAATCTAACTCGGTAAGCTTATATCCGCTCGGAAAACGGGTTTCAGTATTCGCCTCAGCTACCAGCTACAATTCGTGTAAGAAAATTTTTCTCTGCATACTTTTAGGGTGGACGGACGAACCATAGCGGGAGGAGGAGGGGGGTCAAATACAGCATGTTGTATATCAAATGAAAGGTCTCGCCAAGTACTATCGAGTGGTGTATTATTTTCCTGACACAGAACGTTTTTGCTGCCATAAAACCCATTATCATGCACTTGGGTCACTTACACCCCAGTATTACATTTAGCATATATTTTTGCAGTTATTTCTTTCATGCCCATTAGTGCTCTGTTGTGAACTGTTTCTCTTAGGAAGTCATTTTCCACGACTCACCAATTCCGAGCAATCGCGAGAAGTAGAAAAGTCAACTGTATCACCCAAGAAAGTCGTTCAAGCTACATCCGATCGCCGCCAAAGCTTTCCTCCGCTTAATTGAAATAAACATCGTTAATAAAATATGTGCAGAGTATCATAATGCATCGTTTAAGATATCTTTCATGTCTGTCTGTAGGTATCGGGCCTAAAGTTGTATGAAAAGTGTTCATTCCCCTTTAAAAGGCGAAATGTGATCATATCTAGTATGTAGATTAAATATGAACCTAATGCACCCGCTAAAAGCCACTTCAACCTTGTTCTTACGTTTACTGCTCCAAGTCATGTATACCAGGCTACCATAAGTACCTAAGTAGTATAAGCGCCCGTACCAATTTCATTCTCACATCAAGCGACAAAACGCTAGCAAAAAACAATAACCTCCAACGACTAGCATAAATTTTGCTTAGAATCAGGTTGACATTTTCACAATATTTCATGTGTTCGCTTATCCACTACTCCAAGATTTGTGACTTTGCATAGATCAGGTAGTATAGCGCCATTAAGATATATTGGCGGAATATCTGATTTACACTGTAAAACGAAATACACTGAGAATTGGAACAGTTATAAATAATAATCCATTGGCTTCAGACCATTCATAAATTCTATGTAATGGGTGATGATTGTTTTGCTGTTTGGTTTTACAGCGCTCTGTTTATGACAGCTCACGCGTGATTCATGACATGTGTCAAAGTCAAAGTTGTTCAGTTTGCATGGAAATACTTTCACCCGAACAACGCTTACAAATTATTGAATTTTATTATCAAAATTCGTGCTCTGTGAAAAATGTGTTGCGGAGACTTCGACCATTTTATGGTCGTCATAATCGCCTTACTGAGCAGGCTATTCAAGCCATAGTGACCACATTTCGCACCAATATCACGTTATTGAACATCAAGCCGTGTGCGTAGAGTGCGTAAAGAATAAAATATTGCTGCTGTAGCCGCCAGTGTTGGTGAAGATCCTGATGTGTCCATTCGTCGCCGTTTACAGTAACTGGGATTGTGTTATCCCACTACGTGGAAGATTTTATGCAAGGATCTTGGTTTGAAGGCGTATAAACTACAGCTCGTTCAAGATCTGAAGCCAGGCGATCTGCCACAGCGTCGTGTTTCTGGTGTATAGGCCCTCAGCGATCGATGAAGCACATTTCTGGTTGAACGGATACGTAAATAAACAAAATTGCCGTATTTGGTCCGATGTCCAGCCACAAGCAATACAAGAGCTGAAAATGCATCCTGAAAAATGCACTGTTTGGTGTGGTTTATGGGCTAGTGGAATCATTGGTCCGTACTTTTTCAAAGGTGACGACGAGTACAATATTACCGTCAAGGGTGCTTGCTATCATGCAATGATTTCCAACTTTTTATTGCCCAAGCTAAATCTGTTTGACATGTGGTTTCAGCAAGACGTTGCAATTGCCAAACAGCACACTCAACGATGGACCTATTGCGAAATGAATTTGGTGAGCAATTTATCTCTCGTTTTGGACCAGTGAATTGGCCACTTAGATCATGCGACTTGACACCGTTGGAATACTTTTGTAGGGGTACGTCATATCTCTTGTTTATACCGATAAATCAGCATCGATTCAAGCACTAGAAGACAACATCATATGTGTTATCGGTGAGATACCAGCGGCTATGTTCGGAAAAGTCACTCAAAATTGGACTTCCCGTATGGACCACCTGGGGCCGGATTCTGGAACTAGGAGAGTTTGGGAGTTTGGGTGATGAGAATTTTCGTTTTCCTCGATTAAAATTTCCTAACTCTCCATTCGCGATCCTCTAAAACACGTTAGGGAAAACGTAAGAATTGTCGCAATATTGAAGCACAGCTAACTCTGTGTAGGATGGTCGTAGAGCATTGGGGTTTCTCCTTCGTATTTAGGGTCTAGAGTACAAAAATATAGATGAAAAATATTTGGAACAAGACCAGATTTTATGTAAACCCCGAATTTCTTTAAACTTTCAACACTAGTTCCTTTTTACTCACAAATCACAAATATTTAATCAAAATTTTGCGCAAAGTTATAGTTTCAGAGATAATCGACTTTAAAAATCGCGAAATTTGCACTATATTTCACAATACAATTTGACATTCCCCCGTAATTAATTAAATCTTCTTCTTCTTTTTAGTATTAAAAAGAGGTTGTGGTAGGTATATACATACCTTCCGAACATTCGGGTTACCAGCATTGCGTTTTTTTATTCATTACGAATATTAATTGTTGTGTAGTAATCAGCATTTAACACACACACACCGCTTCGCTCCGCGCGCGTGTGTTGTGTGTGTGCCCCTGCCAGCCTGTGTGTGTGTGTGTGTGCTTCTTTAATAAACGTTTTTCTACTCCATTCTAAGTAAATGCTACATCAACTCGTAATGAATAAAAAAACGCAATGCTGGTAACCCGAATGTTCGGAAGGTATGTATATACCTACCACAGCCTCTTTTTAATACTAAAAATAAGAAGAAGATTTAATTAATTGCGGGGGAATGTCAAATTGTATTGTGAAATATAGTGCAAATTTCGCGATTTTTAAAGTCGATTATCTCTGAAACTATAACTTTGCGCAAAATTTTGATTAAATATTTGTGATTTGTGAGTAAAAAGGAACTAGTGTTGAAAGTTTAAAGAAATTCGGGGTTTACATAAAATCTGGTCTTATGCCAAATATTTGTTATTGGGGCCTTTGGGGGCGGGGGGTCGTGCCACCCCTCATTAGAGGTTGTCCAAAATACATCATGTTTGGTATCAAATTAAAGGGGAAGAAGTGGGTAAAAGAGTGGTGCAGTTTTTTTTTGATCATTTTAACTTCATAACTGACTTTTTACCGCCAAAATACGGATTTTGTGCACTTGGGTCATATACACCCCAGTTCCTATATTTTGCATATATTTCTTCCTTTCTTTGTTTCACTTCCATAAGTACTCTGTTGTGAACATTTTTATCATGGAAAGTGAATTTCCATGACTTACCAGTTCTTTATAATGATTAATTGAAAATATGTCCATTTTTGTATCAAAAAACAGCCATTTTTTCATCTTAAGAAGGACTGATTCACTTCTTTTGCAGTTATCTCCATAACTATTTATTGGGCTCAAAAACTAATTGCATATTTAATTAAGGGACAAAATGTAGATGCGATTTCATCCTATATACACGCTTTACCGTGCATATTTAAAATTTTTATAGCATATCTTCTGCACTGGAAGACTAACAAATTGACCATTTTCGCGTGAATTACAATTTTTAGCGGGTAACTTGAGACAAGAAAATCCTTATTTCTCTTCAAGTATTGCAAGGATTTTCATAATTTGTTTTTGTAAACATAGCCAGGATATGCAGTGAATCCATAATTCAATTTGAGAATCCTAGGTACATTGGTACCTTCACAAAGGACAATTAAAACAGACAATACGGTCAGTTGAGAAATATTTTTCTTACTTCTCCACAACTAAGTGGCAAAAGAACTCTCATCTCCACAACTCTCCGAGTTAGTGAATTCGGCCCCTGGAACGTAGTCGTGGACAACATTTACATGAAATAATCTTTAAAAAGTAAATGGCAAAGATTAATTTTTAATCTCCAATAACAATTTTATACCTTTTCCAATTTTTCTGTTTTTTTTTTTTTTTTTTAATAATAACCAAATGCTTAAAAAATCACCCGTTAGATCACTATTTACTCGTTCAGTACAATCCTCCAGAAGTCCCACAGGCCTACTTAAATATATTTATACTACCAAATGCTTAAAAATCACCCGTTTTAGATCACTTTTTACTCGTTCAGTACAATCCTCCAGAAGTCCAACAGGCCTACTTAAATATATTTGTACGTCATCAGCATCCAAATGTACCTTTACATCCTTTATTACTTCTGAAAGATCGTAAAATATTTATTAATACAATGGGCCCAAAACTGACCCTTGTAGTACCACATTTGATAGCTTTAACGCATCAAATAATCTACTAATTCTCTAATTTTCTCTAATTTTAACAGCTTGGTACCAATCAGAGAGGAAACTTTCTACTAGAGTGATTGCAGATTCACTGAAATTAAAACCAAAAATATTTCGCACTGGTTACTAAATGTTGTCTTTGAAACATACTTTTTTTTTGTTTTATGTAAATAATTATAACTTACAATTAGACATTGTAAATTTGTACATGCATCTAATTATGCTCATGAACTTCTCACAAAATTTTTCTAAAATCTTAACTCTTTACATTTATTTATTTTTTATTATCTGCAATTTATTATTTTATTATTCGGTTTAATTTCGTAAATATGACATGAAGAATTTTCGAAATTTGAACTGGAACAAGACAGAGGGGGAGAGGGGGAGTTATCCCAATTTTTGAAGAGTTTGAGTAAAATTGCAAATTAAAGATGTTGCAATGTCGACACATTTTCACATAATCAAATTATAATCGTTTCAACTTTTTCAACTTGACACATTGTTACAAATGACATGGTAACAATGTTTCAATATATTTACATAGAATCTTTATTCACATTGTTTACAAAACAAACAACTCTATCAGTTATTTTACATATTGTGTGTCGAGTGCCCCGCTTGAAAAGTATCAAATTCGTAGAAACTTGTAAATTATTTAACGAACTCATCGACAAAGGCAAGCACTAAATAAAACCGCACCAATAACTCATTTCCGGAAAAAAAATTTTAATATTCATGAAAAAATAGCCATCAATCACATCATTCTTTTTGAAACGTGATCTTTTTCAAATGTTTGAATTTTAAGATTTCTTTAAATATACTCGTAAATTTTTTATCACTGCAATTTTCATAGACAAAAGCTTCTTTTTTTTTCTACCTTTACAATTCCCCGTAGCTTTTCTATTTTAAATTATAAAAACATTCGAAATTACTAAATTCCACTTAAAATCTTCTTGAAAATTTTATGTTTAAAATGAAAATTCTCTTGAATTAAAACTTGTTTGGAAATTATGTGTAAACAAATCTTATCGAAGCGGCGGCGAGGCGTTCGATAAAAAATATCTAAGTACATCGACAGACAGACAGACACCTACTCAACTGCTCTGAAGATTTCTCTGTTTCCATTAAAAACGACCTACTACAGATGATTGCAGGAGAAAAACACATTCATAACTTGCCAAGTGTTTCTTGTTTATGAATGAACAAAAAAATTGCCTTTCGCTCGAATCTTAGATAAATTTTAATTAATAATTTTTCGCGATTAAAATTTATCTTTATCAGTTTATCGAGGTCTATAGCTCAACACAATACTATGTATATATATATGTAAGTCTGTCTTTGATAGATCTTGACGACATTTTGCGTGATGTTATCAGCTGCAGGTCAACATCAATCGCCCACCAGCTAAACTGATTTCTGTTTCGACTGTGCTAGAGTCAAGTTGGTCGATGCTTTTCACATTTAGTCTATCTTAAAACAGCGTCTAGTTCAGATTAATATAAATTAATATTAATATTATTATTATTCGAATTGTGGTGTATGTTTGTGTGTGCGTACGTCGTGTATGTACTTAAACATTTTCATTTATTTCTATAGTGCATTGGTTTAATCTAATTTTCGTCATTAGCTGCGTGCGCATGTAGCGACTCTATTGCGTGCAAAATTATTATTAATAGTGAAAAACGCATGAAAACTAATTAAAACTTTACACTTGAGTCGATATTCAAGTGAAAAGAAATGTAATTGTGTGTCTTATGAGTGCGGCCGCTTTCATATAGATTTCGAATTTTACGCTTTATTTACAAGGTGACTGTGAAATTTAAAATTAAAACAAAGCCGAACTATTTGGCGCATACATAACCCAACTATACGAATTTCGTTTCGTTCGCACTTCTAGTACATATCAATTTCTTTAGTTCATCGTGAGATATGCCGGAAATATCTCAAGATAAATTTGAAGTTGCAAATCCACCAAGTCCTCCAGCAACTGTAGAAGAGCTAAGAGCAAGAGCTAATTCAGGTGGAAATAAAATGAATATTGCAATCAGAATTAATGGCGGTAACAGCAGCGGTAGTGCATGCAGTGAACAAAGAGACGAAAATCTAACTGGAAAATGTCCTATTGAAGAAGAATGCCTGGATAACACAAAAGGCTCTGTTGATAATATCTTGGGATACAAAAGACAACTGGGTCATAGGTAAGTAGTCAGCAGTGCTTTTCATTTTCCCAAATAAATTAATTCTTTTGTTTGTCGACAACTGGTGCTATGCTGGTTGGTATATATATAGCGTGCACAATGAAAGTATACACGATGAATTGGAATTTACATATATACATACTCTTGGTACTTCAATTAATCCATTTAGCAAATTTATAAATTCCCATGCAAAGCTTTGTAGACCGAGAAAATTTCATTTCCGGTTGAATAGAGCTTTGAAATGAAAATTTTTCTTGAATTTACTTGAAATGAATGAACCGAGATAATGTGTCGAATTTTAGAATTTCAGCATGAAAGGAACGATAAATTTAATTGATTTGCATCAATGTGATTAGGAGAGATTTTGATTGAATTATTTATGTGGTGTCGAATTTATGCGTGAGAAATTTCTTTACAACTCATGTCTTCTGTGATAACTGTATTATGATTAATTTTGTTAAAAAAAAAAATAATGATTTTCTATATGGAAGGAAATTTGTTACTTTTTTAAAACTCCAATAACTTTTGTATTTTTTTTTACTTATTAACGGTTAGAACAAGAGAAATAGAATTTTAAATCAAGGGCATATGAAATTTTGGTTGGAATCCAGAAATAATTGAGCCTATACCTTTTTGCAGACATCTAAAAAATTGCGTAGGTCTCCAGCAAGTGAAATGTCAATCTGCACATTTTTCTATAATAATTGAAAGTGAAAAGGTGCCAAGTTCGGACTGTATGGGCAGATGCGGCGTCAACTGCGGTCTTGTGACTCGATAGACCAAGACGTGTCATGTGTGATGATGCATACATTACTGTGATGGAAAAGTATTCGCCCTCTGATTGTATACGTTGTGTACCATAATAGTCCAGTGAGGTAGTTGTGATTTTTATATATGTTATTCAATTCCGGGCCCCGATGAAAAATCCAAGTTTAGATCCTTGAAGGGGGTCCGCGCGGTCCACCATCTTGGATTAAAGGTTCTAAAAGTTGGTTTTTTCAATATTATTCCTCAACGGTTGATCCTATGACAAAAATATATATAATTATAATAATAATAATATAATTTGAAGAAGACTAAATTCCCTCCATTTTTTGTAAAAACACTTTTTTTGTAAGTCTGATGTGTAACGAGTTACAGCGGCGGAAACATGAACATTCTTCCAAAAAAATCCATACATATAGTACCAAATTTATATTTATACCCCACCTTTTGTATGGCAAAGGCCTTATTTAGACCCTATTGACTGGACTATAAGCATTGACCGTATGATGATTTTCCGTACTTCCGAAAAATGAGGTCAATTCTTCGTTCGCACGCTTCAATTTGCTTGGTTTATCATCGCCTGGGAAGATCCTCTTCTGTGGTGATTATTAATTGCTTTCTAACTCATAATAGAAAAATTCAAATCTCGGCACCTCATAATATCGAACACTGCCTTTGACCATCAACTCATGCGTTTATCTGTCAAAACATAAAAAAAAAACATCAAAGACACCTTGCAGGAAATAACCTAACCACAAATTTAAAGGTAAAGATACACGGTGAGAGACTTCTGGTCTCCAGTCTCAGCTCTTTACGTGTACTCGTTGTCAGGCAGTGTCCAAATATATACTAAAAAATGAAATATTTGTATGGCAACCCTACGAAGGAGTTGACCGATTTAAACCATTTTTGAACTTGTATTTGCAATTTTATGAAAACGCCGTGTACAAAATTTCAGATTTCAGTTTTCTGAACCTCGACAACAGCGCCATCTATCGTGTCTAAAACTATTGAAATCGGTTGGTCGGTTTCGGAGATTAGCGAGTACAAACACAGTGACACAGGATTTTTATATATTAAGATATATGTTGAATAAATTTTAAAAAAAATGTAACATTTAAATCTAATTTCTTAAATTTACATACATTTTTTAATCTTCGCTTGTACTATCACTCTCAGCAAAACTCAGTGATATTCTATCAAAATTATCGCCTGTCGAAAGTGTTCCAACATACCGACTATCGATAAATTGTCGAACGTCGAATCTTTCGAAGTTATAACATCTTGCCCCTGGACTCAAAGCTCACTCCGCTCCACTCTGCATTGTGAATGCGGCATAAGGTTGAAACATCGGAGTTTTTAACACCTCCTCTCTAACTGAAAGGCATCAGTAACATCAGTTTTTTAATTAAAAAAAAACCCAAAAGTTTTATTTAATTTTTTTTACCACACGTTGTGCCCAAAATAAATTGAAATCTAGCAGTGGTCTTAGGGGGGGGGGGTGTATATTTTTTAGCGCCAGTTAATCAGGTCTACCGGGAAATTCGATTCGATCTAGATTCCGGGGTATTCAATTCAATCTATATTCGATCGAATAAAGGTTTTTCATATAGGATTTTTTACTAGTACAATTAATCGCATCTAATATTCTACAGCGTCAATCAAAAATAATCGCCAATTGCTTTTTATTGAATTTGAAAAATCTTCGATTCAGTGCTCCTTGAAAAAAATCGATTCGATATAGATTTGATCGAATCGAATTCCCCGGTAGACTTGAATGTCACAGTATGCACCACTAATCCATCCTCTTGTCTATACTGTGTTGATGCTATCATCCATGAACCCAATTCTGTTAGTATATTCAAAGTACAGGGTAAGTCATTAACATCCTGAGAGTGCCTCTTCCAAGATATTCTCTTAACTTTCATAATCTCTTCATTATACTTGAAAAGGACTCTTTGTATACATCCCAAGTACTGAGAGTTATCTTTTTCTACCTTAACTTAATTAGCTTTTTTCTCTACCTGAATAAGGTAGAGTGGGGCTGGAAGTGCCACACCTTTATAATCATGTTATTATTGGTGGTGATCTCAATGTAAACATTCTGATTATTGTTCCAACCCTTCACTTCTTGATCTTATCATGGTTGCTAATAGGAGTAATGTCAGATTTCACAACCAGCTGAGTCCTCCAAGTATACTCGGAAGGTGGGAATCATAATAAGACTTTCTGCTATCGTGATTTCAAACATCTTGATAATCTTAATCTGATAAATGAGTGTATGTCACTAGCATGGAATGATATTTTCCTTCTTCCATCGGCGGCGGAGAAGCAATTGTGGAAATTTAATGAGATGGTCTCTTATTTATATAATAAATATGTTCCACTTAAAGTCAAACGGATCCGTCCTTTTAGCAATCCATGGTTTTCTGATGGAATCCGCTTTCTCATTGTAAAAAGAGAGGTCTTACATAAACAGTGGAAACGGGTGAACACTCATTACACGCGCACACTCTATAAACAAACTCGTAACAAGGTCACTTCTGCAATTAGGGGAGCTGAGCGTGAGTATTTTTTTTTTTCTCAATTCGATCCAAGCTTACCTTCCAAAACCTTGTGGGGAAACTTGAAGCGAGCTTCCATACTGATATCAACCCTGATTGTCCTTTTGATTCTGATAAACTTAATCGGCACTTTACTTCAGGACCAGCATCAAATTTATTAATTCTACAACAACCTAGCATGTCCTTTCTTACTTTACGTGAACAAAGTGTTAATTGCTTCTCTTTCCGGTGTGTGGAGAATGATGAAGTTTTCAAAGCGATATACTCTTATCAAGTCCCATGCTACTGGTTTTGATGAAATAAATCCTCGTTTTCTCAAGATCTTATTGCCTTACATTTTTCCGTACGTTCGGCACATCATAAACACTTGTCTAACTACATCTCAATTCCCAGAAGTATGGAAAATAGCTAATGTTATTCCTATTGCAAAAAAAAAATGTCTGCTACTGAGCTGGCACACTATCATCCCATCAGCATTCTCAGTTTTCTTTCCAAAGTCTTGGAAAAGCTTATGCGAGCCCAGATTGAAAATTATGTAACATGTAATGATCTCCTGGCGAAATATCAGTCTGGTTTTCGTGGACGACATACCTGTGAATCTGCGTTACTTAAGGTCACTACAGACTTGCGATCGGCTCGAGATGAGGGAGATCTTGGTGTGATGGTTTTGTTAGACTTCTCGAGGGCATTTGATTGTGTTGTACTTGAAAAACTGCTACGTAAGTTCTATGCAAACTTTTATTTCTCCTCTTCTGCTGTTAAAATGATATCCAATTTTCTCTCAAATAGGTAGCAGCAGGTGGTCATAAAAGGAGTTCCGTCTTCCCGAATGCATTTAACATGTGGAGTTCCTCAAGGTTCAGTCTTAGGACCTCTTCTTTTTAGTCTTTACATTAACGATTTATGTGACGTCGTGCATGATGTTCAATTGCATCTGTATGCAGATAATGCACAGCTATACTTATGTAGACCTCGTGGACTGATTGAGGGCTGTATCTGCAGAATAAACGATGATCTCTCAGAAATTTTTAGGTGGGCAATTGATAATAAACTGCTTCTTAACCCCAATAAATCGCAATGTATAGCCCTCTCTAATTCTGATCTTAATATTGGGGATCTTCCCCCAATTATGCTAAATAAAGTGGAACTACCATATGTAAACTGTATAACCAATCTGGGAGTGAAAATTAATAATCGTTTGAGGTGCTGTGATCATATCAAATCTATGGTAAGCAAAATTTATGGTGGGCTTAGGTGACTCTGGCTGTCTGCAAATATACTTCCCGTCGATTTGCGTTTGAGACTAGTTAGGACACTTTTGGTGCCTCTTTTTGCTTATGGTAGTTTAATATACATGAGACTAGACTCAGTTTGCAATCGAAAGCATGAGATTGCTTTGAACGACTGTATACGTTTTGCTCTCGGTTTGCGTCGTTCTGCTCATATCTCTCCTTATAGATCATTGAATTTGGGTTGTACTCTAGATTCGTACCTAAAGGGTAAAGCACTGATTCTCCTGCATAATCTTATTCGCACAGATGAGTCAGAGTATCTTTTTTGTAACGTCAATTTTCTGCAGTCCCTGGACGTAAACTTCTAATTCCTCGTTTCAATTCATCCATCCTTGAGGGATCTTACTTTGTTCAGGTTACACGCCTTTGGAATTCCCTACCCTACTATACTATGAGATATTAAAGGTGGGACTTCTTACCCGCGGCACTTTTTACCCCACCCAACCCTACTTTCATGCTGTAAGTTCTCCCAGTGTCTAGGCAGGATTAAAATTTAATACTTACTTTTCTGTCAAATGGGACATCAAAACCAGAACCTACGAACATATAGATAATCTATAATGTAAAATATTATTGCAGGAAAAAAGTTTTAAACAATTTCTTATTATGTACACAGAATAATAACTGATGCCGAGTAAATCTTTTAAACTGCGTGCAAGGAGTGAAATGTTGCTACCGAAACAATTTCGAATTGTTTCTGAAAAGCAGCTTTTTGTTAAGTCCGCTAAATCAAAGAAAAATAATGAGGAAGTTCAAACTTTGCGGTCAAAGGATTTAGTTAATTATACTAGAGACCAATATTTTGCTTTTTCGATTTTGATAAAGATTTAGTAGAAGAAAAATACTATCCAAATCAATACTTTTAGGGTACCATAACTTCCAATTAAAGATAAAAGTAATGTTCCTGATTGCATTTTTAAATGCCCGTCCATATGGCTAATTTTTATAAATTTAGGGCTAAGATGGAAAAATCTGAATGACATAACTACAACATTAAAAGCTCTTGTTCGAATTCATTTTAAATTTTTCAAAAGCTGCGTAACCTTAGCTGAATGTATGCACCAGCTTTAACATAATTTTCTAATCACAGAAATATTTATAATAAAACAGACCTATTTCACGAGCTTCTTAGAAAACTTAAAATTTTCTTTTTCGGTAATTATAGTTTTAAGACATATTTTATAACACTCTGAAAATAAATAAATGTTATTCAGTACATCCAACATATGTAGGGAGTTTTGTTTTCTGAAATTTGCAGTTTTCTTAAGATGAACCAAAATTGATGACAGATTAATAAATAACCGGAATAGCTTAAAAAAAAAAAACAATAATCGTTAAAAAATCTTGACAAAAAACATTTTACTCATTCGAAATATTCTCTCTTCATCTTGGCTTCTACTGAACGAAATGTCTTGAAATTTTTTACAGATTATTAAAAAAGGTTGACACTTTATAAATCAATCTCCCATCAACAAATGGCGCCACTACTACATATCATTAGAGCCGTTCCGGTTATTTTTGTGATAAGGTATGGGTGTAGGAGCAAAACGAAAGTAACCATCATATTGAAGTGAGACACTTACTAATATTTAAAGGAAACTGATTAATGAGCCACCGTTTGTCTATTTCAGATAATTGAAGAAAGAAATATTTTCCATTCCATTACATAGGGATTTATCATAAATTTAACATTTTTATTTTTATCATATTAGTAAAAGTCTTCACTTATTTCGAGAGCATTCCCAACTATAACTCCAGATCCGTACAAATAAGCTAATAGAAGCAAGTGAAGAGCTTTCTATTAGCTTTTTTTGTTTTTTTATATAAGACGTACGTACAATTGCGCTGTATGATTTGCTAAAGATATGACTGTATACATACATATATGTATGTAGTGACCTCCGTACCATATTAACCTTTGCAGTAAAATCGCGTCTCTGAACAATTCGCCTTGTCAACAAAACAGATAACAATTTCTCGATTCTTATTTGTGCTACAAATATACACATTTAATTTGATAAGGACACCATATCTACAGAAAATTAAAAAAAAATCACTTATATACACGCATATGCAATTCATATACATATGTATTTGCTGGTGGTCCGAAGCTTATCAGAGAGGTCAAGAAAATATTTTTGTAAGAGTTGCTATATCTTTCGCTTTCCCTTTGATTTCAAGTATCAATATTTTTCAATTTCATTAAATTTGTATTTTAATAGTACATACACATTGAAAAAAAAATAATAATAATAAAAATTTCCATAACCGGCGTTTATAATAATGAATTGACCAATAAGTGAGATAATCACGAAATTATAATATATCCATGTATATGCGCATGCGCACTTGTTCAAAATCATAGATAGTGAGGTTATTTATTGTAATTCAATTTTTACTGAGCTGTCATAGAAATGTCAACTAACGAGAGATGAAAAAAAAATTGTATGGCAGGGGAGGGGGTGTATTCTCAACCCTATTCGAGATAATCGGGGTTAAAAGACTAAGAGTACGTGAAACGTAGGTTTGTACTAAAGCAGTTCTATCTCCTAAACGGAAAACAGTTGAAAGATGGTCGAGGTGCTAATTTATAGGGAACCTCCTGCGCTTTGATTCAATGTATCAATGCTTCTCTACAGTATGTAGTTTAGAAGAAACGGTCTGCCAAACTTCAGGTTTCAAATTTTGTACCTCATTTTTTTTTTTTGAAGCCACAAAACTAAAAAACTTTTTTTTCTGTCTTACTCCGGTTAGAAGCTAAGATTGTTTTCTTTAAAACGCACTTTGTTTTCATTTTGTATTTTTCACCATTTATATGAGTTATAACACAAAAAGACAAGCTGGATTATAATTTTTGCCAGAAAAAATAATAAGTCAGGAATAACAAGTAAAGTAGACTTTTTTAAAAAGTCATAATAACTGGTTCGGTCCCTGAGAAAATGAATGATCCTGCTATAGGAACGAGGCGCTTTGCTTTTCGTGCCGTCCAATTCACTTATATGGGTAATTGGATATTTCATCCGGTGTGTCCAGGTGCTCCATCGTGCTGGTAAATGAGATCTCTTATTAATAAAGTTAGATCGTCCATAAGATATCGAAGCTCATTTTCCAAAAAGTCAAGTAATTTTCGGTAGTTAATCTACTTTGAAGAATGTGTAGACAAGAAGCTTTCCGCCGACAATACCTGCCCACACATTGATAGAAAATCATTTTTCGACATGACCTCGTTCATTATTATCTACCACTTCTGAAACACCCTGTATATATGCAACATAAGGACTTCAGGTAAGGTCCTAGGATGCAGGGAGCTAAAACCAGCCGGAACATTAGTTTTTTTTTTCATTTCCCGCTGCCCTCAGTTCACGGAACAAGGACATGCCTAATCTAATACATTGATCGTAGTTAGTGAAAATGCTTTAACAACTTCATCTCATCTTCGTCCAAATAATTTTTACAAAAATCTTGGTAGAAATCGAATAAGAGCTCAGCGTACTTTTAGAAAATACAATATCCTTTGATATCAACTGTAATGTGCCGAACATTCCGACATTTTCTTTTTAATATGGCGCATCAGAATCTTGAGATTTAATTCAAGACATTAAACCTGCCTTGATATTTCAATTCTCCCATCTATAATTGACTAGTTGAAAAAAAAAGCAATTAATTCCGTTTCCCTTTTAACTGAATTCATAGACTATCGATCCGTTTGCACGAGAGACATCCATCTCTAAAAAGAATATCGACCATTTATTTTTCAGGTATCAAATTGTGATGATCACGTGTTATCTCTTATCTTACCCAGATGCTGCAGATTATTTTGAACTAGCTACAATTTAATTGTTCACAAATTACGAATTAAGCGTTCAAATGGTTACATGTCTGCCAATCGTTATTTGGCTGCCCTCTGATGTATTCGGAACCTCAGCTAGAGAAGCACGAAGCTCTGTAGTAATCTAGCAGTCGCTACACAAATTCTAAGATCACCCCAGCCCGCATTAAGTCTTGGCTCAATTCGGCTTAGCTAAAGTGGTAGCTAAATGGTGTATCTTACTTTTGTTTTCCGTTCGCATACAGGGTGGTCCATAGAGCGGGAGGTGATAGTACTCACCTAGAAAAACAAGAATTTGTATGGCGGAGGGAAGGGGGGGGGGGGCATATCAATCATTTCGGAGTTACAGGGTGATTAAGAAATTATTCTACGTTTTCACAAACCACCCTGTATCTTAAAAAGTATAGTGCGTACGGTCACTGTATAAAGCTGATTGTATTCAAAACTTCATGGCCTTTCCAACGATTACTTAATCAACCCCGCAGTCTTCTCCTCTCAGGAGTTATGAGGATCGTTAGAAAGGCCGTGAAATTCTGAATACAATCAGCTTTATACGGTAACGTTACGCCTTACCTTACCTTACCCCCCCCCCCCCCCCCCCGGCCATACAAATTCTTGTTGTTCTAGGTGAGTACTATCACATCTCGCTCTATGGACCACCATGGAGGAAACACCCTGTATTGAGGGTCTTCTGATTCTACAGAGAGTTCTGCAAACACTATATCGGATTCAGAGGTCGTATCTGCCTGGGCTGCCACACTCTTCCAGGCTCAACATTGAGTTTAGTTCCCTTTTGTCTAAGTGGCCTTTTTCTGATTCCAAAACGCTTTTCTTTTAAAAATTGAGCTGTTGCTCTTCCACTTTTGAGATTGAGGTTAATTGCATGGCTGTCTTCATTATTACCTCCACTCTTTAAATTTTTCACACATTAAAATTAATGTTTCCTTTAGAAGACAGGGAAATTTACTTTTCGGTATTCTTTCACTTGCGGGACCAGTTCGCTACCATTACTCCAGCTTATTTCTCCAAGCAGTTTTAAAAGGCTTTGAAGAAAGCTACGTCAAGTGTGTCTGACAGATGGGCGCCGAATTTGGTGGTATACATATAAATGCAATATTTTTCAGTGCGCATAAAGATAAAATGTGCGATGAGTTATCCCCAATTAGTACTAATCTTCCTTCCAAACGAGTAACATGAGGCAGGGAAACGCTTTCAAATCAATCTGTAAATGTGGATACCTCCATCCATCCGTGAGATAGTCTATTGTATCTGGCGCCGCCAAAACAGCATCATTCTGTGCAGCATGGTACTCCTTTGGGTGTCCCACAAGTATTCGCTTCGGTAAATAATATATGGAGGTTACATTATACCGGAATCAGATCCACACATCATCACAATCTGTGCGACTTTGCTGGATACTTCGTTCGTCTTTTATATATAATGAGTTTTTTCCTGGACTGCCACATTTGTTTCGTCGTAGTTAAAAAATATGAGTAGGTAGAACATTTTCAATGCTCTTTTCAAAATTATCGAAATAAATTTTAATCACTTCCACCGAAACCTCAGCTCTGGTACGAGTGATAGTAGTAGTCGCTAAGACGCTGCCTAACACTTGACTTTTTTCGTTTATAGCCTCAGTCTTTTGCAGGTAAATTGTTTTTAAATCATTTAACATTTTTCCCAAAACTATCTAAATAGATTTTAGTGGAAACTGTTATGTCGAAAAGGGAAGCCCTATTCGGAGTAAAGACAAGCATTTTCAATGATTTTCTTTTCCTCATCAATATTCAATGCCATTTGAGCCCCAGACCTTTTAGAATGCTTGTCGTTGGTTTTATTATGAAGCGTCCCAAACGGAATTTTAAAATATTTGGATGCAACTCTACGTAAAATGGGGTTAAATTACCCCATTTTACGTAGAACAGAGCAGAGCAAAAGATACACAAAAGAACGCCTCATACATTTTAATGGAAGATTAAAACGAAGCGAACAATACAAATAGTTCGCTTCAATCGACAGAACAATTTGTTCTCTCCAGTTTATATGAGTTCTAGAACAACGTCGAAAGAATACAGCTAATAATAATGATACAACAAATTGTTGTTTTAATATAATTTAAATACAACGAGAACAACAATTTGCTAGGCTCGATTTAAAGCTAAGATCATGACCTGCTCGCTATGTTTCTACCTTAAGACTTTTTACCTAAAGGCTTTGAAAATTCAGTGAGTCCTCAGTCTCCAAGTGGTTTAGTAAAATCTCACATAGGGGCATATCTATTAAGATTCCACCTCAATAAAATAAAACTTTCCTCGTCTACATTGGATGTCCGGTGCTCCCTTAAATAGTTCGGTGACCACTAACACCACAATTCACAACCAATAACCATATCGAGGTCGAGAGCCTTTGCTAGTCTGCGCACCTCCGGTGTCTGTGTTGGGATACTATCGTCTTGCGCCGTGTGCACCGAAGGTATAGAAATTAATGTCCTTCCTTAAAATTCGGATGTGACGTCTGTCAAGTCGTTGATACTTCAATTCGAAGTCAAATGCATATTTCTATCTTTTTTGGCCAATATATAGAAGAACTCGGCTTATCTTAGTCCTTTAAGTAGTAAAAAGCATATTGCTGATACTTGAAGTCCATTTTTGACTCAAGAGTCCTGAATCAGGGTTACATAAAAAAATAAAGATAAGAAGCGAGCTTTTATTATGATGTTTGTTCTAGGCTGATCTTATCTTATGGTTCCGTGACACCGTTGCGTTGGTTGTCATCAACCAGCCTCATATGTAGATGGCGCATTTCCATCCACAGCAATGGTGTTGATACCGATTTTGAGTCACTTGTGAACCATTCATTTTCTTCATCGCCTTGCCAAACCCTCCTTGGAATACCGAAAATTATAACAGTAAATCATGTGTTTTCAGTGTGTTCGTTGAAATAATATTTTTTGTGCGTTGTCGAATAGCGTTTTTACAACTTTTATTAATTGGTGCCGACCAGCCTTAAAGACTGCCATGCATGTTTACAATAAGTTCTCTGTCATATTTGCTGGGACCAGATTCTTTAACACGGAAGTTTAGGAGAGTTTGGGAGATGAGAATTTTCGTTTACCTCGATTAAAACTCCCTAACTCTCTATTCGCAGTTCTCTAAGGTACTTCGGGAGTTCAGGAAAACGTGAGAAGTGTGAACAAATGCGAATCGTCCGGGACGATAGAGGATATCACTATTTGTTGGACTTTTTTTTATATTTGAGGTACCTACATGTGTGTAATACCTTCCAAGGTCGAGATAAATTGAATTTTGTTTTTATATGGGTAGTTTTTGAGGGTTGTAGGAGGGTAGGTTCGAGTTTTTTCATTATAATGGAAGAACGGAGAGAAGGAAGGGAATGTATGCGGTATAAGAAAAAAATCTGAGTTCAAGCTCAATAAAAAAATTGAAAAATCACTTTGATAATTGGGTATGTATGGATTTTACAGGCTATATTTTATTTCGATTAACGGCAGATTTCAGGGGTCACGGCAGTAAATTTTGTTCAATATTAACGGGCGCCTAACTCTGTGCGGGTAGGATAGCTGTAGTGTAGATCATGGTGGGTTTTCCGATGGATTTCGGGTTTAGAGTACCAAAATATAGGTGAGCAATTTTTAGGGGAGGGGGTTTTGGTGCTTGGGAGGAGTTAGTATGCGAGTGGTGTAATTTGTTTTTGACTTTTTACCGCCGAAAGCTGGATTTTTTTGCAGTTGGGTCATATACACCCCAGTTCCTATATTTTGCACATATTTCTTCCGTACTTTCTTTAACATTCATTAGTAGATTACTATGTTCTGAACATTTTTCTAATGGGAAATGAGTTTCCACGGCTTACCAGCTCTTCATGATGATGAGTTGAAAATAAGTTCATTTTTGTACCAAAAACCGGTCATTTTACTACCTTAAAAAAGACTGATTCGCTTCCTTTGCAGTTATCTCCAAAATTATTTATTAGGGGACAGAATATTGATGCGATTTCATCCTACATACTACAAGCTTTAACGTGAATATTTAAAAATTTTATAGCAAATCTTTTGTGCTGGACCAAATTGATCATTTTCGCGTGATTTTAAATCTTTACCGGGTACCTTGAGACACCAAAATCAATGTTTTTTATGTAAGTATTCTATGGATTTCCAGAAATTGTTTTTTTAAATATAGCCAAGATATGCGGTGAGCCCATAATTTAATTTGAAAATTCCTGTCTATGTATAGGTTCCTTCATAAAACACAACAAAAACAGACAATACTCTCACTTGAGAACTCTTCGTCTTACTTCTCCAGAATTAAAACAGCCGAAAGTTTTACCGAATTACAGAATTCCCAGTGGAGAGTTAAATGTCATCTCCTCAAGTCCACAGCTCTCCGTATTCCAGAATCAGGGCTTTGAAGTCTTAAGTTTTCGATTCGCTGGTCGAAGTTTTGAAGTATTCTCAAATGGCTGGTTTCATTTACTCGATATACCAAAAATTTTCTCTTATTATAAATGCAACTAAGTTTTAAAAGGGTTGGTGCTTAATTGTTTGATAATTTAAAGTATGTAAATAACTATTTTAAGCATATTTTCACCAGAATCAATTATCGGTGTAGGTGTGAAACTATCCAAGCGATTAAATGTTTTGTTTGCTTAATATCCCCACATTACATACATATGCATGTCTGTTTATAAAATTGATATGCTGCATAACAATGAGTTTACAAACAGGTCAGGCAATTAATAATTGTGAACTGGGTATGTGAGCTTTTGGTCGTAATATAAACAAAATGTGATTTGCATTGCAATTAATTGTACCTTCCTTATTGGATGCAACATTTACTACATTTATAAACAAGCGGATACGAGTATATCTATACTTTGTTAAAAAATTAATTAGTGACAGGAGATATTATAAATAAGTAAGTCAATGACATATCTTCGGTGATACTGCATAACCGCAAGACTACTAATGTCACTACCGCGTAAGTTAAAGTCAAAGTAATTCTAAACAGGCACTAAAGTTCTTTTCTTATTATAATTGACAAAATTTTTGCTACTGAACTCTAGAATTGGACGAGAAATATCATTAATATTTTTGTATTTTAGACATAAAAATTATAAAACAAGTTGTAGTTTTTTAGCTTCGATACCATAAAGTTCGAAATTAGAATTTGCTACTCTACGGTTATGATATTGCTAGTCTCAGAATTATAGATATCGTCGGTAATACTAACGATATCTTTCAGCATTGAAATTAATAATGAAAAATGTTCATTATTAATTATTGCTTTTCCTACGCGCTATGGGTTTTGACAAACTAATTATCAAATTGAATCTTTATGGAGATATCCAAATGGATGCTAAGCTAATAAATACTCGAGACGTTTCCATAGTTCTAGGAATTTACTCCACACGAATTCTTATCATTAAATTATTTGTTCTTAAACGTGTCTTTACATGCACTTTATAAGATGAAAGTGTTTAATTAAACATGGAAAATTGTTCTACTCTCTGACTGTAGAACAAGTAACTATGAAAGATATGCATCTAATAATCCAGGAAAAATCTGTTACTATAGATTTTCTTCAATCTCAGGCAAATTCATCGAATTTTGCACGAATTTCTCACTAGCCCCATCGAGTTAGAGCAAAAAATTCGATGGGCAGAAATTCTGCAATCATATCGGATGTTGTTAAGATTATGGCTACCGTATTTTGAAATGGTGATAGCAAAATCCTAATGGATTTCCTTGTAAATATTATTCCAACTAGCTTTCTGGCTGATATTGAAAGTTGCTTACAAATAACAGGGTGGGAAATGCTAAGCAACTTTGATAATGTCTCTGAAAACACTCAACGAGAAATGCATTTCCAGAATCCAATAAAGTCAACTGTCAGCAATTTAAAAATAAAATATACATAAAATACAAATTACCTCAATTCTTTACTATTATAAATAGAAGCAGAGTACCTCAAGGGAGCCATCTTGATCCCTTACTTTTCATTTTATATATTAATCATCTACCAAACATAATTAAGTGTTGCAACTGGCCATTTTCCTAGTGGGTCAACTGAAATTACTCCTCCCTGTCATCGGTATGAAGGCTTCGCATTCCGTCACATCAATAGATATGAGCTTTTAGCGACACTATACAAGGCAAAATCTACAGCTATTGGTCATGACATGCTGTCCCCCAGGTTTGTTAAAATAATTGCACCCTTTATTGCTCATATTCTTGCCCATATATTCAATTATTGCCTTATTGTTTCCCAATTTCCCACTTCCTGGTAAAAACCCCTTATTGTTCCCATCCCTAAGCATCCTAATCCTAACGGTATTAACGACTACCGACAAATCAGTCTTTTGTACTTCTTTAGCAAAGTTTTTGAGAGGGTTATATATAACTATACGAACGGTTTTGTCGAACAAAATAATCTTGGAGTCGGATTTTCGGCAACGGCAAAGTTGCGAAACCGCGCTTTTAAAAGTTTGTTCAGATATCAATGAGTCCCTGGAGTTGTCCGTTCTCGTTTTTCTTGATTTCAGTAAAGCTTTTGATTCAATTAACCATAGCTGTCTAATAATAAAGCTCCAAACAAGCTTAAATTTTTCCTCCTCACCTATTAATCTCTTCAAAAGTTTTTTTTTTTTTTGGTAGACAGCAAGCAGCTAAGGCGAAAACTTGCTATCCACATTCTTACATATGAGTTGTGGTGTACCCCAAGGTTCGATTCTCAGATCTTTTCTGTTCAGTCTGTGTATTAATGATCTCCCCACTATTGTTAAGAATTCATCCATTTATCTTTATGCAGATGATGTACAGATTTACCTGAGCAGGCCTATAGGATTGCAAGAAGACTGTATGTATATCTCGGATCAATGAAGACCTACAGCGAATACAGAAGCGGTCCTCGGATAATAATCTCATGCTAAATTCTAAGAAGTCAGTCTGTATGCCAATTTCCAGAACCAGCATTGAATCATCAGAATTGCCTGCTATCTCACTTAACAAGGCTATTTTACCCTATTTCAGCTCCGTGAAAAACCTTTGGATTGTAATGAACTCCAGGTTTACCTGCTGTAGCCATATAACTACCATCATAGGCAAAGTATACAGCTGCCTTCGACAATTACGAAGCAGTGCATATTTATTATCGGTCGAGATGCGCCTCAAATTGGTAAGAACGCTTATCATACTGCTCTTCACATTTGGAACCATATTCTTCCCGAAGATGTTCGAAGTTCGTTTTATATACCAATGAACTTTGTGTATGTGTCGTAACTCAATTATGGGACACCCATTAGATATTAATCTTGCTCATCGTGACCTATATTTTCTTCACAAGTTAATCTACAATAAATGCCTTGAATATCTTTACATCAAACTGAAATTTTTACGATCTCATAGAAACCTGAATCTGCTTCTCCCACGCTGCTGCTCACAATTTGGTGATAACTTGTGGCAGCAAATTCCATTTACGAGAGATTTGGACAAAATTAGAACTTTGTCCAAATCTTTTATTTTTTGCTTTCTTAGTTTATTTGTTGGTTTTTTATTAAGAGGCATTATTTGGTACTTTATCTCTTTTTCTACTCTTATAATTAGTAGTACCTACTTACTTATTTGCACTATTCATTTGATTATTCTTACTGGATTACCTATGTATATTTTCTATGTCTCTCTATTTGGCGAGGTATATCGGAGCTAAATCCAGGAAATGTGTGCGCTTCCCACTAAAAATGGGAAACAGACGATTAGTTGTGTACGCACTCTGTGGCTTATCAGGTAGAATAATTTATATGGCGCGCTAGAAAATGGAATAGTCAAATGAATTGACTCTTGAAGCTTTAGGGCTTTATGAGCTAGCGCCTATTTTATGGGATCCAAAAAGCTCCCCAACACAAAATATAGAAAATCTGTGGCTGATGCATGGAGGAGAATTTCAAATTCTATGAGCAAAGAATATGCTATACCAGAACTTAAAAATAAGAAAAATTCACTAATGTCTTTGTCTGAAAGAGACAGGGAATTTTAAATCAGAGGCAAGCACAGACTAGTTCAAAGTTTTATATCAACACACCTAAAATGATTAATGACCAATTTCCCTTGTATATTTTTTCAAAATAAATATTTTCTCACCTTAACTTCAGCTCGCAATATGTGGATCAATGCGCTACATATGTACGTCGCTCACTCTCTAACCAAGTAATAGAGATTTTGAAGAAACAGGACAGACTCGTAAAGCTGTTTCCAGAAGCCAAATATCTAAGGGTCAAAGCTAATCCTTCTTCTACGCGAATTGCTTTCCTCCAGTGTGTGTCTGCCTTTCTTATAAATAGACCAATTTTATTTAATAGATTTTCGAAATCCGCTGCAGACATTCTACAGAATTTTTCAAATTTTTCGATGGCTCTCGTTGCATATCTGTTATCATATCCTTCGCGCTATAAGTATTTTGTATATATTTTAGTTCTATTTTGTGATAAAAAAAAAAAGGGATTTACATACTTGTTTCGGCTTTTATTCAAGAACAGCATCCACCACCTTCCCTTTCGTCTTCTTAGTTTTTTAATTGTAAAAATCCACACAAGATAACAACTGCAGCTGCGCTAGCTATTATTTCATCTGTACCTACTCTCCATTGTGGAAGGCAAACTACAAACATGAGAATTTTGTGCAAAGCATAGCTGTGTGGGAAGAAATAGTACCTATACGCAGAAAATATTTGAGAAATTGAGACCCGCAGATATTTGTACAAACGCATTTGGATTTGTGAAGAAACAAAATTTTCGTTATTAGTACTCGGAAAACTATACAGTACAAAAATTACAGTTTGGTACACCATTTCGGCTGGGTACATTCTGGGGCCAGATTTTTTTCATTTTTATTTAGCTGTTACTGTCAATTCTGGCAGATACTTACTGTTACAGATAGCTTTCAGGGAACTCGCAGTACAGTCAGCAAAAGTTAATAATACCACTTCGACACCACTTTTCCTTAGCTTCGAAATCCCGCAGAGATTAATACTAGGCCCACTTCTCTTTTGTTCCTACATTAATGATCTCCCAATGATATTACAAGACTCAAAAGTCAGCCTTTACACTGATGACGTGCAGATCTATTTTGACCGAGCAATCGGATTTGTCGAAATTTGCGTTTCTGGGACAAATTTCGATCTTAGTGAATTGCCTTCGATAATGATTAACAGCGCTAGTATACCGTACAGAAAATCAGTCAAAAGTTTAGGCATAGAGATGAATCAGTGTTTAGCGTGCTGCAATCACGTCTCTAATGTTTTAGGGAAAGTGTATGCATACTTACGTCAGCTAAAAACACTGGCTAGTATATTATCGACTCATAGCTTAATCCTTGATGTTGCGAAAGAAAATTGAATGTCGCTTTCATACTGTCCGGTTTATTCACGGTTCGCGTAGATTTCCACATATATATCTCCTTTTGTCGAATCTTTTGTGGGAAGCTCACTTGAAGCATACTTTTCTCGCAGACAGTTATTATTCCTGTATTTTACTATTCGTACAAAAGTGCCAAGTGATTTACTTGATCGAATTCAATTTTTAGGATCGATCAGACATCGTAACATCTTATTGGAGTTTTTCTCTGAAATAAATTCATAACGAAGTTAGTGAATATGAAAATTGGCCGAGTTTGCTGCCAAATCCGTAGCTCGAGAATTAAGTGGAAAATATTCTTTACAAACGAAAAATCTTTGAAAGACAATTCTTTTGCAAAAGAGGGCGTTTCGTATCAGCAGGAATCGTATACTTATCGGTACGACTTGGTTCCTGCCTGACGTATACATCAAACTAAAAGCCAAGCTGACTTCATATATAGTATGCACTTCAAATAATTTTTAGTGTGAAGTATATTTAACATATTATAAGTGCATATATGAGGTCAGCTTGGCGTATACGGCAGGCAGGAACCAAGCCGTACTGATGAGTATACGGTTGCTGCTGATACGAAACGCCCTCTTTTGCTAAAGAAATTTCTTTTTCGTTTGTAAAAAGCATCAATGCTAATTCTATCTCTCATCAAAACAACTGAAGTTTCTATTCGATACCCTCTAGCAAAAAATGGAAAATATTTCGCTTTGAGAAATGCTAATAATATGAATAAAATACAAATTTGCATAAAAACAAAAGCGACAATACCAAGTAACTACATACTTATGTGTCCTCTCTGTAACCATTGCTGACAGACGGGGGTTTATAATTATAACCTTTTACCTGTTCAGATTAAATTTATGAGATTGAATTCATTATTTGTTGACGTCTTTTAACCCCTCGACGGGCATACAGCATCTATTACAACAACTTCTCAACTTGTCCAATATTTATTCCTATACTATAATACCTCTCGTCACGATTTCTTTTTTTTTTTTGTTTTCGAATCCTTCAATTAGAGTAGACTTCTTCCATCTCATTGTTTTCCATAAGGCCTATGAAAAGGTTAATCGAGAACATTACTCTTGGGTTATCTTGTTATGTACATTCTTACCACCGCTCCCTGAAATATAAATCTATTCCGCTCTGTTGACTTTCTCAGATCATAGAAAAAGTGTAAAAAATTAATCCTATCCAATTGAGTAAATAATTTTTTTTTTTTAAATGAGCAATTTTGATTTATGTAGTTCATAAATAGAATTTCAAGAGAAGTAAATAATGTAACAAATCTTATATCGAAAGTCGATATGTCGACCTTAACCTAGCATCATAATTCGAACTTCATTGACTTTGATTTCATTGTCTTACTCGGGAACATTTTCATATTAACTGTGTATTCTGAGTAGAGTCTGCCCTCTCTTGTACACGCTTTGAATGAAATCTACTTTGAGTTTAGTCAGTATACGTGTGAATATAGAGTGAAGCACTTTTCTCGTAAGTTAGGCCAGTTAAAAGTAAATAAGATTGAAATACGCATAGCTTATTTTATAATAATATAAGTATTGAAGTAAAAAAAAAATAGTCATATCCAGCAAATCGCTTGTCTTTTGAAGTCACCACTAACTAATCTAAATAATTACAAACGTATATAAGTCAATAGGGACAACAAAAACAAACTAGACACTAACAGTTGAACACAAAAAAAAAACTAACACAAGGTTCTCAAAAGAAAAAATATAAACTGATACAAGAATTTTGAAAAGTTCCTAAAACATAGAACAGAAAAAAAAAATATTTTTTTACTTGTCCCTATTTTGACAATAAGGTAAGTGGCAATTCCAAGAAGTTCCCAATTTTCAAAAATTATCTAATAAAAAATAATTTCCTAAACGAATGTGTCTGCGTTCGTTGCATCTCTTCAATCTGTCAATGAAGTGCCTTTTAAGTGCCTGTGCGTGGTGTTGTTGGTCAGTGCTCTGATTCCCATCTTCGACTCTCATTTAGTACAAGTGAATTGTAGATTTGGCCAATGTCAACATAAAGCTAATCAAACAATTCACCCCACTAGAAACCTTTAGTCCCCATAGAAACGATGTTCTAGTTATGCCGAAATTCAAGTGGATCAACTCACACGAATTTCACACGAGCTCCACTAGACTATGCAAAGCCGGGCAAGTAATGAACCTGTGAAACAGGGTGCCTTGACCAGCACAAACTGGGCAGAAACTCTGAAATCGCCGGTCGATATGTGACAGCTGATGCATAAGGCTGTGATGCAACAATTTGAATGCTACATCAACCTCTTTGTAATTAGAAGGATAACTATAGACTAATCTGCAAGTTATCCCTCCCATCGCGTTCATATTCACCCCGAGGTATGTTCACCATCTGTTGTATCCTGTATACTCCAGAGGTCTTATTGACATAAAGACGTCACGGAGCACACATGTTGTAATTGTACTGAAAGGTGTGTGAGGTGGTCTGTTCAAAACGAAAGCATCTTCCAATTGAGTGCCAGGATCACTGGTTCCGAGTTGATGAAATCTCTCCCGCGTTGAAGCAGCCAGGTCGTGTAGCTATGGAGTATTAGTTTGTATTCGACAGTTACAGGAGATATTAATAATATCCCCGAGAACCGTCAGTGGATGTATGTCAGCTTCAAAACCTCGAGCATTACTGAACACTGAATGTGTCCTGAATATCAGGATTGAACCTGATTGGAATCGACGCGAATTGCGTTTACCGTGGAGCATTCCACTTAAGGTATAATGCTGGTCTGATTCTGCCCCAGGTCTGAGTCGTTTAGATTAGATCCTGTAACCAGGACTGACCTTCCCATTCAGAATAATGGAAATAGTCGACTACGCCATGAGTTTACAACTCTAGAGAGTTTTTTCAGAGCAATGCACCTAAATACTTCAGGCAAGTATTAGTCCATTGGATGTTCAGTGGAGTATGTGTGCGATCTGTCCACCTTCCACACCACAAGCCTTGAGTCTTACTACGGTTAATTTTAGCGCCTGTTATACATTCGTACTGTTCGAAAATAGTGCGAGCGACCGAAAAAGCCTTGTCACGAAAATAGAAAGGTCATTCGCATATGCCAACATCGGAGGCCTCACATTGGTATATGGTAGACGAACTGAATATTTTCCGAGCTTTCGACAAAGATTCACCAGTAGCGGCTCCAACGAAAGATCATAAAGCATACCTGACAATGAACAGCCCTGTGTGACACCTCGACAAACTATGTATGATTATTCATTTAGTGAAAAAGTCTTTTCTTGAATATCCCAGTAGTGCCCACCCTCTAAATCTCACCAGGTAAATCATTCCATCTGCGGCCAACGAGTGTTCGTGCGCAACAATATTTTTTATGACGAGGCGAGCTAAGGAATTTCAACTTTTCGTAAAAATAACAGGATCCTTTTGAGTATATTATTTTATATTACAGTGTTAATGTTCTTTGGGTGAAGTAGGAGTCTATCAAACATCCGAGGAGAGAATTACTAAATGGGGGACACATCGCCAAACCTCTTTAAGCCTAACACAAACTTGGTGCAATTATTGAAAGCAACATTCAACCTATACAGACATATACTAATAATGCCTTGACAAGTTTCTTACGTATCTCTGAAGATAACAAATTAGCTGATAGCTATCGGAGGCCTTCATAAACTTTACCAATAATATTTGCAAGATGATCACAGCAGCTCAGTTTGGAGTTAAGGTAAACGCCTAGATTTTTAACTTTTTGCTGATTATTATTCAATATTATCGCTCATAATACAGAAGTATTTACTGTATCTCTGGATATGAAAACGCAGTATGATTTTATGGGATTTATATTGAATCCCAAAAATACTGACCACTCAGAAATACTGCTTAAATCTGAATTGAGTTGATATATGTAGGTACATAGGTATTCTTGTAGTGATTCCAATGGATCCAATGGACCACTCACATACAATTGGACATCATTAGCATAGATATGTATTGTAGATACTCTAATATGATTTGGTAGATCACTTATGAACTAACTAAATAAAAGAGGACCCAGTATTGATCCTTGAGGGACTCCAAATTTGACAGGTAGGTAATTTACTCGGGCTAATATCGTTAACTTTAACTTGTTATGAACGATTAGTTAGAAAATTGAATTGACCTGCAGAAAAGAGAACTTACGAAGCAAGAGCGTGTGATATACACTGTGTCAAATGCTTTGGAGAAATCAAGTAATTTTAGAATAGACAAATATTCTTATCAAGCGAGTCACGTGTATCCGAGGATACCTTCAGTAAAGTCGTTTCACAGCTACGATATGTGAGGAAGTCAGACTATTATGAATTTTTTTATCTTCAGAATGAATTAGGATCCATACACATAAAATTTAGTTCAGTTTTCTTTAAATATTAAAATAGAATGGACCATAAAGGAAAACCGGATCGCATCATTGCGTTGCACAAGTGCAATTACTCTGCAAGTAACATTTTTAAATTGCTCGAGCAACTTAATTTGACACGTAGTTTTATTTATCGAACCACAAAACTGTACAATGAGGCCAACTCAGCAGCAGATGACCGAACAAGATCCGGTTGACCACGTTCTGTACGGACAACAGCCGATATAAATGAAGTAAAGGCCCGAATTCGCAGAAATCCGATTCGACGATAAAAAGTAATTACTCAGCAGATGAAAATAATCAAGATAAGCATGTCAAGAATTATATTCGTGGATCTTAAGTTAAAAGCTTATCCTGGAAAGATCGGCCAACTTTTGACAGCTACTTTAAAAAAAAAATACGACTGGAAAGATCAAAAAACCTTCTGTGACGATACGCTAGCAACAAATACCGGGACATCCTTTACACTGATTTTCACCATGAGGAAAAAATAAAAAGGCAAAAGAGTAGGGTTTATTCACATAGCAGTAAAGAAGCGTGTGCCCACCGTTCCTGTAATGATTCGGCTATTAGTGTCTTATCTTGGTGCAACAGAGACTCATTTTTGTGAAAAGTGTATCAAAACTGGTTCCAAAGTTTATCAAAACACCATCCTGGAAAACGAGTTGAGTCGCCTCTCAGTGCAACAATGTTCAATCAACAACGCACTGGGTCCTCCAACAGGATTCAGTTCCTGCTCATAAATCCAGATGTTCCGGAATTTATTGCTCATGACGATTGGCCGCCAGGAACCTGGACCATAGTCATAGTCATAGTTCTTCACACGCGATTTACGAAACGAAACGAATTTTGACTGTCTTAAACCGAACCGATATCCCGGGATATTTGATAATATACACGTACAGGCTTTAATTTTAGCCTAGGTTTCACTTTTGTCTTTGATACACTTTACACTTTAAATGTTCGAATAATTATTAACTCTAAGTTACGCGATGTCGAAAATTAATAACAGCTTGTTGCGCGACAGCAAGCTGTGTTCTTGTCTGTTATTGGAACCTGGACCTGAAACCACTGGACTATAAAATATGGCGCACTTTAGAGGAGAAAGTCTGCTCGTCCCGACAGAGGAACTTAGAAAGCTTGAAGCGAGCTTTGATAAAAGATGTGGCGAATTTAAGCTTAGGAGAAACCATTCGTGATACAATAAATAGATGATTGGCCTCGTCATTTGAAGGCTAGTGTTAAGGCTAAGGGTTGCCACTTTGAGTAATTTGTAGGTGTAAGCATCTAGTATTAGATTAGGAATTAGTTTATATAAAAACTTTGAATAAAGGCCTATTTATTTTTCTATTATCCTTTCTTATATTTATGTCAGAACTTATGAAATGACTAGGTATAAACGGGGTCAAATTGTTTATTGTAGACGCCGCCATCTCTATGTTATTCGAGAACATTTCTACCAAATTATGTAGGCAATAAGAATGTTTTCCCATCTTGAAAATTATTGATTTGCTATAAGTACAACCAGCTAAAGTCTTTAACTTTCCCAGGTAGATAACATATCGCTCAAGAGATATTTAATTGAGGTCGGCAATGGTTTCAATACTGGCTATATTTCAATGTGAAAACATATCCTATCAATGATTTTACCGTCACCTCTACCCTGATCCGCTACCAGTTTGTGTTAAGGCAGATATAAAAACTTTTAATAGACCTTGTTTTATATGTCAATGTTTTCTCGATTAACTCTATATCGTAACCCTAATCCAGACAAAAATTTAAGGCCATAGCATACATGATTACTTCAGGAAAAATTTAATTAACTTTTTTTATCAAATATCAAATATCCGATGTCCTATTTCATGTTCGCTGCATTTTAAAACAATTTCATAAATTGCCCTTAACATTGTATAATGTGATTTCATGTGTAATTAACAAAACAATTGTGTTCCTAAATATTGACTGATGTAGACTGCATGCATATGCATTGCACGCACACACATATATTTGATCCCATCCCATAATATACTGTTCTCGGTTCTCTGAAACCGTAAACAATTCTCGCATAAATTTATATCAAGGTGTCGTCGCGTACTATCCGTTGAAATGCATATCAAATGCCTAATTATGCATGCAGGTTTCATACCCGTGTGTTTCACATCACCACATAATCCATACAACAAATTGCTTTCACCCGCAGAACCAAATCAAATAAATGAGAAATATAGGAATGAATGACGTACGGAAGAAGCTAACCGAAGGACAAATTGTTTTCACAGCCCACTGACTAATGTGGATAACTTATTTCAATTTACACTGGCACTACGTGCTTTAATTCTGTAAGGAATTTCGAAAGCTGAGAAAAATATGTAAAATACAGTTTTAGATACATAATTGCCTATAGGCTCTCTTCTGGTTTATGTTGCTAAAATTGTCGAAATAGAAACATTTTCAAAACTTAAACATGCCCGACATGCCGTTGAAATAATATACGGAGTCAAAACTTTCTGGCTCTGACATCTGAGCCCGAAGTTATAAGAAGCTGGAAATTATTATATCAATATTGATTACTTGAACAAAAGTGAGCCATAATTATTGTCAACAGACGTTAAAAATGCAAACATTAAAGCTGTAGGCTTTTATTTGCCATGCAGAGTCTGACGGAATCCTGTGAACCTCTAAAATCGATTTCTTATACGATAATCAGCAAATTCGTCACATTCCCATCTCCCCATGAAAGTTCATATTGAATTGAATAAGAGCAGAAAAAGAATTATTTCTTCCATTTGAATTTCTTCGGTGGGTGTAACAACCACATAGGAAGGAATTGAGGTCGATGCACACTTACCGGCACAACACGAACCGGGACAGACAGGCATCGCACGTCGTAAGTAGTTGAGTCATTTCCGTCCTATTAGTATCCTTTGTTTCCTTTCAAAAGTTCAAAAACTCTTGATAATAATCATATAGGCGTCCTCGACTTTTCAAAGGATTTTTACAGTGTAAATCATAACATCCTGCTGTCTAAGTTATCTGCTTACTTTGGTTTTTTGTCTTCAGCTATACCGAATTGATATAATGTTTTTTATCGGACAGATGTCAGCAAGCAAATAATGTTATATCTAATCTTCTACCCATCCGGTGTGGAGTTCCACAAGGTTCTATATTGGGACTTCTATTATTATTCAGTTCTTTTATAAATCACCTTTCTAATATTATTAAAGACGTGAAAATTCACCTTTATGCTGACGATGTGCAGCTTTATTTCAGTAGACCAATTGAGCTGATGGAGGATTACCTAGCACGTATAAATGATGACCTTAATAGAATATACCATTGGTCAATGAGAAATCAACTCATGCTGAATCCTGCCAAGTTTCAATACATGGTCCTTCAAAACAATTCTAATGCCAACATCAGTGACTTTCCTGGGGTGATGCTCTCTCGAGTGCACCGAATCAAATGTGGGAGTAGTAATCAACTGTGACCTCATCATATTAATCTTGAGGAAAATATATAGAGGCCTTCATCAGCTCTTGTTATCAGCTGATATTTTGTCGACAGATATACGTACGAGACTAATGAAAACACTTCTTCCCCATTGTAATTTTGGTAGCTTAATTTTTCCCATAGCCCGATAGCTTATGCGCTCGCAGGCTCAACGTCGCTTTCAACTACTACATTCGCTTTATTGTCGGACTTAGACGTTTTGATCACGTCCAACACTTGAGGTCCCATCTGCTGTGATGCTTTCTAGATGACCATCGTGGGATGCTGCTCTCTTTGTACATTCTGATTCACTCTAGGACACCACGTTATCTGTATAATCAATTGCAGTTCTTACATACCTCTCAGAACCACAATCTTCTCATTCCTCGTTTTCATCGATCCATTCTGGAGCGTTCTTATTTCGTTCTGGCTGGAATGAGCTTCTCCTTCTTCGTTCTTAGCTCGTTTAAATTTATTTTATTTAAGTTTGATTTCTCTAGAGTATTTTTCGGTAGGCGATCAAAGATAACCACACTGATGAGACCTCCCTGATCGCTGGGTCGAAAAGTTCGATATTTTTTCTGCATATCAATGCTTTTTGTAAATTCATTGGGGAAGTAAACATTTTTTTGTTTTTCAATGAATTTCATTCTAATAAAGACGAAAAATTTCCAGCTTTTTATTTATTTTTAATTCTTTTAGCGTGTAAACCAGTGTTGTTGATTTTTTATCTTTATGTGTTTAGTTTCTCATTTCTTTGTTTTTGTTTATCAATTGTTTAATTTTTTTTATGCCTCAATACTTACTTTTTCCTTTTTTTTATGTACTTATATATAAGATATAATATCTTGTGTACAGTAAATAAATGATAATTCTAGTTCTAAATTCTGTACGATAAAAGGAGTTTGTTTATCTTTCATTCAAAATAGAAACCATCCATCTGATACTCATGTGTAATTTTGCGAAGTTCAGTGCAAATTTTTAACTAGTTTTGTTGTAATTTTTCATTTTTTATTATTAATTAATTAAAATTGTTTGTGTCTATTTTATTTTGTAGAAAAGCTTTTAGCTTAGATGGAGGCATTTCCTATAACTAAAGAATTCAACTTTTCTTTTCAGTCTTTCTTTTGCCATCTTGCCATAATTGCCCACCTTTAGAAACAATTCTTTATTGATTGCTGGCATCCAGCAGAAAATTCTTTAAAATTTGATAAATTTATTTTTGCAATCAGCTGCAGTCTGTTTCGCAACAAAAAGCATATTTCTATAACATTTGTACCACTCATGCATATATATTCCTTGAGCTATATTTTTTAAAAAAAAATATATGAAAAATTAAAGTACACTCTTCTTGGGAAATATAAACCGATTTTCTTCTCTAATGCATTCAAAACTTCTTCTTTTGGAGTCTTTAATGTTGGCAATTACATAATTTCGAAATGCTGATTTTTGTCTGTCCACCAACGTTGTTTGTGATTCTTGATTTTGCAATTATTTTAGAATTTCCTCTTTCTTATTAAGAAAATTAAAAAAAAGCTTAAAACTAGTGCGTTTCTGTTCTGTATTGGTTTTTCAATGTATTCTAAAGCAAATAAAGTAAAACGTTTTTATCTGTTTTGTCGTGAAATATATATTACTTTACGAACCACTAATCTGAATGTTATAATATGTTTGCTTGTTCTTTGGGTCATACGTTCACTAATATTTTGGCAAAGAATTGTTACGTACTCAGAAGCAATTTTAATAGGGCTGATGTCTGGATTTTCTTCTCTTATAGCTCGAAGTAAAATCCTTTTCTTCCTTTTAGTATGAACCTCCTTTCTTTCTCGTTTCTTATTCTCAAAACTACCAATTTTCTTTTTCTTATTTAAAAGTACATTCTCTAAAGGGCCGTTCAGACTCAGCAAGTTACTTGCACAAGTTGAGACTCTCTTTACTTCCTTATGCCTCTCGTATGTCCAAATACTTACTTGCGACAAGTTGGAAATCTTGTTCCACTCTTTTCTACTTTTTAGAGCAAGTCCACACTTTTAACTTCAATTTTATGTGAATTTTAAACTTGACGGATGGTGTAAATTGTCAGAAGAACTAGATTGTGTTCCACTTTAGTTCCACTTCAGGGAAATTTCTGCAAAAGTAGTTCTACTTCAGGCAAATTCCCACAAAAGTACTGGACGAATGTGATCATGAACTTGCTCGTATGTAGCGATTTTAATTGTGCAAGTAACTTGACGAGTCTGAATGGGCCTTTAGTCTCTAAATCGAAATCGCACTTGCCAGTGAAATAAATTCGAATTAAGAGAGTTAGGAGAATATCGAGTTAAGGAGTTTTAAATTTTAATTAAAAATGGGCACTTTCCTGCCAATAGGAAAAAAGACTAAAAGCGAATATGAACAAATAGGTTTGTCACTAAACTTCACATGGGATTGATGCAGCACGAGGGAGCATGTATGATGATAGCCCTATAACAAGTTTGATTTGTATTTCAACATATATCTTTTAATATTCCAGTTTCCACCCGAGTTCAAGTGGAATCGGGTACCCGAATACCTGATTCCAACATTTTCGATTCCAAGTTTACTCGATTCTAGGTTACCCGGGTATCCGGATATAATCGATTCTCGATTCTGCATACTCGGGTATCCGGATACAATCGGCTATAATATTTTTAGTATTTCGGTACATTTCTGAGTTCGTGAATTCAGCCATAACAAAAGAATTTAATTCTGCTATTCAAATCGTGCTTTGCTTGTAAAGTAATAGCTTTAAAGAATATATGATTCACTATATTCAAGATTCCTTTAACTACCTCAAATACTACTGATTTCATCGACAAACGCACTCTCAACTACAAACTACTCTCGTTCAGAACTACTATAGCTGCTTAAAGACACCTAAAGAAGTTTTTCTTTAAAGATTTTACAAAGTCAACTTCATTCGGTGTAATCGGTTTATTTTTGTTTATGTTTTTGTCGTGTTCCATAGTTGTCAGGATCCTTTACAAAGTTATCCACTACGCACCGACTTTTATTGATTTCCCTTCGATTGTTCTCTTAGACAATCCCTCTTTTTTATAAGCCCGAATTTCGCCGATCTCCTCTTCATTAAGTAATTTACCTCTTCCTATTATTATTTTCATGAATACTTACTCTTATCTAATTAACTTACGATTAAACACTCTCTGATTTTTCTCTCCCTTAATAAATAAAGAGACAAAACATCAAAACTGTATGACTTATATAATCAGAAATATATGAGAAAATGTGCGTGGCTTCAAACAGTTGGCCGGCAGTGTATTTTCGATAATAATAAATTGAGCTGAAGTTCCAGCGATTTCTTGTAGACGGTCTCAACACTTAATTTTTTGTTTGTTTTAGCTGTGATTAGAAAGAAAAAATTATGCAGGGATTATCAGAAATAGACATTGCCGGCCCTAGAGTCACCCGAGCAGGCTGTCCTATAAAATATATTATAAAGACTAATAATATTGTATGAAATTGGTTCTTTTTAAAACTACCCTAAACAAAATATTGGAAATAAGTTGAATTAAGCGTTTAAGGATGTTGTAAATATTGTCGCTCTCACCCCACCACACAAAATTTCGTATTTTAGCTATATTGAAACAAAAAAAAAATTATGAAGATTGGTTTAAAAATAGCCAAAATATTGTATTTCAACCAGCTTAAAAAATTTATGACATTTCATGTTTTTCTTTCATTTTTTTAATTAAGTTTTCCTTTCCATCATATTCCACGCTTTTTTTTTTTTTTTTGGTAAAAAAAGGAAAAAATTAAAGCGCGCTTTGTTATGATATATAATAAGTCCATCGATCCAACAAACAATTTGGGAGATAAGTTAATAATAGTAAACCAATTGCCATTTATGGCTTTCTCTCCAGCATTTTTGCGTGAAAAAATGTACGTAAACATTATCGAAAAGCTTGTTAATCGAATACTATTGGGTCATTCCATAGAAAATTGATCAAAATTCGCACTTTTCCAATCCGACCATCACCAATTTCGTGTTTTTTGTCTGCCTGAATTGAAAAACTTGTAATCCCTAAAATTTAAAAAACAAATCACAACTTTGATTCTAATTATCGTAAATAAGTCACAACAAATTTTCACGAAAAACACCAAAATCATTACAGATATCTTAATAAAAAACAACTATCCATCACATTAACCGACAAAATAATAAAAAGAGCAATAAGAAACAACCATTCAACGATAATACTAATCCTGAGGTCATCTTGGCTGTTACTTTGACTTATACGGCAGGAAGGAACCAAGCCATACTGATGAGTATACGGTTCCCGCTGATACGAAACACCCTTTTTTGCAGAAGAAATTTCTTTTTCAAGGATTTTTCGTTTATAAAGAGTTTTGTCCACTTAATACTAATGCTATTTTCACATTAATCCCGTTCATATAATCATTTTCCCTAAAAATCGTGAAAATTATTAAAACCGAGAGTATTCCCAAAAAAATAGTCTTCAAGTCAATAACTAAACTAAACAACAACTAGATACATAAAAACCAAGGATCCGATACCCACACAAAATAAAACATAAAACCAACTGGAAATCTTATCAGCTGTAAATCCATCTTATTTGAAAGAGAAAACTTCAATGATTCAGGGAAACTTATGTAAGAAAAACCATTTATATGAAAAAAAATAAGGATAATGAAAATGTCTTTTATCCTTGATATCAAAATGCATCCTTTTAATTTTACTTATCGATTTTTTTTAATTAATGCTCATAATGTTGTTAGTAAATTGTTAAATTCTTAAGTTGAGACCACAATAGATTTAGAGAAGAGAATTTTTTCGTCAATAAAGTTCTGGTTATTTTTGAAAAAAAAACAAAAGTCATGCAAATTTGTTGTGTTATCCCTCATCCCGTAATGTTTTTTATCCCTTGAAATGTGACGCATTAATAGTCCCTTAAAACAGAAAAACAATTAACTTCCGTTTTATAATCCATGTCGGTTTACCGCAAGATACTATGCTCTCTCCTACTCTCTTCCTCATTTTTATTAATGATCTATTAGTTCTTACTTTTAATCCTATTTATAATATTGACAGCACCCTTGATTTCGCGAACTCCTTCGACTCTATATCTGATTCCCATGAGAGTGATATAGTTGACAAACGACGCCACATGTTCAGTTCACTAAACCATGACCTTACAACAATACTCGCTTTGGGCAGAGGGAATCGGGTCTTGTTTAATGCTTCCAAAACGCACTCAAACGTAATTCTACACCCGCGCAACCCATTTCCGTCGATAGAGAAGATATCTGGAACGCGCCATCTCTTCACATCTTAGGCATTGAAATATCTAATAATCTTAGTTGATCCGATCATATTTTTGGTATTGCCAAAAATGTGATGAAATGCCTGGGCTTCTTGCAAATATGCAAAAAATATTTTACTCCTTCCAGACTTGGCACAAATCTACAAGTCTCTATATCAGGTCTAGATATAATTCCCATATTTGGATAGGGGTTGGACGTACTGCATTGTCCGCGTTAGACAAAGTCCAAAAGAAATCCTTTCATATTATTTGCGATGACGTATCAATAGTAACTATTGTAGAGCACCGGCGTAATGTTGGTTGTCTATCTCTCTTTTATCGCTATTGCTCTGACGAAATCTCTAGTCCAATCCCTTGTAGAATTCTTCCTATGCGCATTACACAAGATGTAATCCGGGCTCACACTCACATAGTGCTGGGCGATGTTTATTGATGTTTTCAAAACATCGATGTTTGGGCTCTCGATGTTCGATATTTTTAAATCGATGTCGACGCACTAAAACATCGACGTACATCGATGTTAGGGAATTACATACATACGTCTTTCCGCAAAAGAATGAAAAATTTATCTAGATTTGAAAAAAGAAAAACGTATTTCAATAAAATGTTTGTGGTAAAACGGAAAGAGACGTAGTGAAGTAATTGTTCATTTCATTTTCAAAGCATCGTTACAATTGATCATCATTAGTTCTTAGAATGATTTGGGCTGGGGGCAGAAAACATTGTTCGGTGGAACCTATCAGAATTCATTCTTTTAAATGGGAGGAAACAGAGTGCCCTTAACGTAAATACATCAAACTGCTGCCACTGAGAGCGATACAGGCTTGTCTATTATTTTAGTTAAGAAAATTTCTGCCTACGAGCTCGTTTTCAGGTTCAACAAATTTTATTTTATGGGCTAATCACATCCGCCTAATAAATGAAAAACAATAGAAGCATCGGAAGGTAGTTCGAAACGTAGGCAATCGGAAATACCCTTTTATTTAAGCGATCCTTTGAAGCCGCTTCATTTAAATCCTTTGGAACGGAGGCAGCGTCACCATCACTTATCACGTCTTGTAGCAAAAATGTTGTCCATTGCGGCTACTTCTGTGCCAACCGAACGTTTTTTCTCTAAGCTAGGCGAGACTATAACTCAAAAGAAAAACAGTTTGCAAGGAAAACGTCTTTGCCAGTTATTGTTTCTTCAGTCTATAGATAAGAAGTTTTCGGACCTGTAATTTTTCATTTTTATTTATGCGTTATTTTTAGAAGACTTTTCCTTTAGAATTGATAATGAATGAAGTACTTGTTTTGTTTTTGTTATTTTTATTAAGTTATAAATACAGACGACAGCAACAAAAATTCTAAACTGAAAAACATAGCATTTTTTCTATGATGTGTTTAAAATTCATTAACATCGATGTTGTTTGTACATCGATGTGATATGATCGATATTATGGCCACATCGATGCTTGTTGGGCGATGTCAACATCGATGTTCCGTTCCGATGTCCCAGCACTACACTCACACCCTTGAAGTCAAATTTGGCCGTACCGTGAAATTCCGCGAATCCTTCATAAGCAGGACAGTACGAATGTGGAACAGTTTGCTATCATCTATTTTCCCCCTTAGCTATGGGCCATAAACATTCAATCGTAATGTACACGTCAACTCCTTTACTCAACCCAATAATTTCCAATTCCCAACCCCTTTTTCTTTCCTTGCCAAGGCTGTACTACGGCACCATAGGGTATCCCCTGAGCTTTTGCAACATCATAAAAAACAAAAATGATAATACCTAACTTATCTTGTACATACATACATACATACATATATACAATCAATATATCCACACCACAAATATGTCTGACTCAGAAATTTATCTAAGAACTGATCCAAAATATGTTTCGCAAAATTTGTAAGTGCGTATTTGAACAGGGCATGAAAAGTTTTTACTTACGGACTTTGTACTTAATTAAAAATAATTAGATTCTTTGTGTGATATGAGTAATGAAATTCAAGTGGAAATATTTTCAGGTATACAGAAGAAAATTTAATTTATTTAGACTTAAAAATAAACCGTTACCATTTCCACTGTTCTTTACCAAATTTCGCATTGAATTTTTCTCACATCACTGAGATTTGGTGCTGATGGTTATCACGAAACAATAATAGAAAAAAAAATCACACTATCAATTCTGTAATATAAATAAAAGCTCAGGAGTTTATAAATCGAATGTTGTTCACATGTTGCTGATAATAATCTGAATTTTCCTCCAGTATCTATTTGTATATGGCAAATAGTTATATGTATGTATATGTAAATGTAATGTACATACGTAGACGTTAGTTAATTACATTTAATCAAAATTCATAAAGACGTGGGCTAGAATGTGTGATAAAAAAATTATAATTTTTCGCTTTCCCATATTCGAGAGCCTGAAACAACAGTACGCGTACACACCACATATAGTTCGTTGTTACCTAAAAAAACAAAAAAAAAAACGTGTACCTTATAAAAGTAATGTAATCCGTGGTCGTTTTAGCAATGAACATGCCGCGCATTATTCTGATCAAGTGGCCGGTGACTATTTTCACAACCCACATTTCCGCAGCTCGCTATGTTCAATCCCTCGCATTTTAGCTCAATTTAGACCTAATCCAGTTTAAATGATTGCCACTCGAGTATCACAGGAACAGAGCAATCTCAGTCACTGCCAGACATTTCCATCTCTCTTCACTTGATAGTCGTGTTTTTTTTTTTCTTTTTTTTTTTTTTTCAATCATAATTAGCATATAAATCTTCAGGTGCTCATTACGCCACTACAATCTGTATGTACATCTGCACGCGCGTGCTCTCTATAACTGTGACACACTAAAATTTTTCTCATGGCTTTCATTAAAAAAAAAAAAAAAAAAATTGCACCTGTGGTGTAACAACTACGGCTATTCTCGCAATTCATCTGCTTTCGGTCTAGCAAAACTTATTTACATATTTTACTCGATGCGGCTCGCTTGTTTACACAAACAAATTGCTCTTGAGCTTGTCTCATAACTTTTACTCAATGTTCAACCAACGTTCCAATCCGCAGTGCAATTTGGACTAAAGATGCGCGCGGTTCGAATTTAGTCGTGCGCGCCTGACTTCGATATTTTTATCACGGAAATTTCAATGTCACGCATATGAAAATCAGCTGTTCGCTTTGAATTAAATTTTTCTATCTTTTGTGTTTTGTGATAGTCGTTAGTCAGTGCCATTGTGAAATATTTTCTTTATAGATAAACTGTGAAGATTTTTATGAAATTTATGATAAAAAAGTGATTCGATTTTGTATACATTAAAAAAAAAAAAGAGGTTTTGTTTTGATATACATTCATAGGATGTTTATGTTAACTTATAGTTTATTGTTGTGAAATTAAAAAATTCCAAACATATTCTAACTCAAAGGTTATCTTAGTATTATGGATCTTGATTGGATACGGCACAGATTTAATAGTCTCGCAAATCAAAATTTTACTGATTGAAACAGAGCGCTAAGTATATCGCTTTTACGACCTGGTTAAATATTTTGAATTCTTGTTTTGTTAACCATTATTTGTAAGATTATGTAGGGTGTAACTAAATAGTTAGCTAAAATTCAATTTTGGAAATATACGTACCTACATAGGTAGACACTATACATTTTATTATTTAAAAATTTATTTGTTCCCGGTCACTGTTTTTCGACCTAGGGTTGTTGGTGTTTCATGAATACCACAAGAAAACCGATCATCTTCGAACCCGACCACCTCTGACATGAATGATGAAATTTTTACAGTTGTTATGGAATACAAAAAATCGCGTTGGTAGTATTTTTTTTTCTTCTGGGGACCATTAGCAATTTTTATTTCAAAGATCTAACCACTTCGACACCATTTTTCCTTAGCAGTGGGATCCCTCAGGAATCAATATTAGGTCCGCTTCTCTTTTGTTGCTACATCAATGATCTCCCAATGACGTTACAAGATTCAAAAGTCCACCTTTGCGCTGATGACGTACAGATATATTTTGACCGACCAATACGGCTTGTCGAGGATTGCGTCTGTCGATTAAGTGACGATTTGCAAAGAATATCTGACTGGCCGAACCGTAACTACCTAACACTAAATCCGATCAAGTCAAACTGTATAGCATTTTACAAGAGAAATCTAGATCCTAGTGAATTGTCTCCGATAATGATCAACAGTACTATTATACCATACTCAAATTCAGTTAAAAGTTTAGGCATAGATCATAAATCAGCGGCTTACATGCTGCAACCGCGTCTCCTCTGGTCTAGGAAAAGTGTATAGATGTCTTCGTCAGTTAAGAACGTCGGCTAGTATATTATCGAGTCATATGCGTATGAAACTCGCTAAATCTTTGATATTACCTCACTTAACTTTTGGCAGTTTAATTTTTTCCAAACTCGATTCTGGTTGCAAAAGAAAGTTAAATGTCGCTTTCAACGATACTATCAGATTTATTCACGGGTTACATAGATTTGCTCATATCTCTCGCCTTATGTTGAGTCCTTTGTGGGATGTTCACTTGAAGCATACTTGTCACGAAGACGCTTACTATTTCTATATTCTCTAATCCACGTAAAGGAGCCAAGTTAATTACTTGATCGAATACAATTTTTAGGATCGGTCCGGCATCGAAATATTCTTTTGCCAAGCTTCAGAACCTTATCAGGTGAGCGCTCTTACTTTGTGTAGGTGTTCCGCTGCTGGAATTCTCTAGCGCTCAATATTCAGTGCGCGGGATCTCAGCACGCATTTAAAAGTTTGCTGACATCAGCTCACATAACGTAAATTCGCAAACTAATAGTTTAATCATTTCACTGGTAGAATATGCTTTGGATCTTATATATTCAATATTTATGTAGACTTTATAGGTGTACAGTTAGTTAATTAAATTTAAATGTATGTTTTTATATCTCTCTTTAACAAATAAATTTTCCCTACCGATTAAGCACGTACAATTATAAGATTTGTAATCTTGTGTACTAATTAACCAGTAAAAATAAATAAATCTATTACCCCGTTCACATGAAGCGGACTGGAGTGAATTAGCGTACTTCGGAGTGAGATAATTCGCCATGTGAACACCAACCAGACTGCAATTACCTACACCGGCGTTAAAGCTGGAACACAATGTGGCGCTTTAGCTCGTAGCTGACGCGGTAGCTGGTGCTGTAGCTTGCACTGGCGCGCGCCATGTAGCTAATATTGGTTACAATGATGCAGCTTTTAGCCAATGGTACGGAATTAGCTGACGGTGAAAGACCTTTCATTATTTACTTTTACTTTGGTCTATAGAATTTGAAAATATTATTTAATATGGAAGAATTACAAGAAATGCCCTTTTTAGCATGTGTAGTGCAATTGTGCTTTTCCACTTATAAATATTTAAAGACAAGAAAAAACACAGAAAGTGGTGGGTTAGACCTCTATATCAACAGAGGAAGAGTTCAGGATTCTACGAAAAAATATTTAAATATATAAAGGAGAATGATGACGAACTTTTCTTCAAAGCCACTCGAATGAGTAAAATTCAATGCGAATTACTTTTGAGTGTAGTAAGAAATAATTTAAAGAAGTCTTCCATAAGAAAGCCTATAGATCCGGAATGTCGAGATCCGGTATCTCTCACAAGGTGTTTTCCGACACTACTTAGTATGGAGCTTTCGCATTGTTGTATCCACTGTAAGAAAAATTATTATTGAGGTTTGCAAAGTACTATGGGATTTGTTATCTCCAGTTTACATGCCAGAGCTGAATATCTCAGATTAGACAAAAATTGCACTGGAATTTAATCAAAAATGGCAAATGCCTAACTCAGAGGTCGGCAACCTTTCTGGAGTTAGGAGCCATTTTTTTCCCCCATGTGATAAATAATTTTTTTAAAGAGCCCAATATAAGTATATACATCGGTAATATGGATTACAAAAATTAATATAACCGTTATCTGCTGTGAAACATGTATTTATTGTGAAATCAAAACATTCTATTTTGCATACCAACAGAACATATAAGTCAACGTATTGAAGAAAATTGAAAAAACTTTTTTTTTAACTTAATTTCAGTAGGTTATACATATAGCTTTGCTTAAAATACAAGTTAAATGTAAAAAATAATATAAACGCAAATATGTAATGTTAGTGAGATTTTTGGGATTGTGTACAGACACACAGTTTTTCCAAATTTGATGAATATTCAAAAGTTTTTAATTTCATGCAACTTTCGAGCCTTTTGTCATTAAGCGAAGTTCTTAATTTATTTTTAAAAATCGTCATATTTGAAAATAATTGTTCACAGTAGTAAGTAGATCCGAAAATTGTCAAGATGCCAAATGCATGTTTTCACTTGATCATAAAAATGAGGAAAGACAGTTGCATGTTTAAATACATATACTGTCTTCCTCCTTCCTACATTTTGAAAGATCCGTCCACTGGTGTCTGACAGCCAATTCTCATTTCTCTCTAGTTAAATTTTCTAGTTCTGACTGCAAATTTGTGATCTTTTCTGTCAATTGATCTTTGTTTTTCAAATTTAACAACGGTAACTCAAATTGAGCTCTATCAATAATTGGGAGTGGTGTAAAATTCAACTTCCACACCTTCGGCACTAGTGGCTTAGAGTAGGGTTTCTTGCATTTTTACAATGGCGGTGACAAAAAATTCACTGTTAATATTACAACCTGAATACGACGATACGATTAAGAAGATGGAACTGGCCTCTAATATTGAATCCGTTCGAGTCGAAGCAAAAAGAGCTTAAAAAATTGCCCTTGAATACGAATTTTTTTAAAAGTTACCTAAGATTCTCGCGAATTCGTTTTAGTCCCCTTTGATTTCAGTTAATTTTTTAGCACAAAATGTTAAAATAATTCGATTGGATTCTTTTATCGGATCATTTGAATCAGTTTGAACGAGAAAATTTATAGAATTAAAAAGGTAACTGAAATTAATTTGTTTCAAATTAAGAAATTTTATTAAAAAATTTCCACTTAAAATTAGCTTTTTTAAGGTCTTTTCGATTCGAACAAATTGGAAGTGGTACTAAACAAATATTTCGCTGAAATTCCCCGCATTGCATGATGGGTTATTTTCAGAAATTTTGTAAGGCTCACTACTAAAAGGCGCTGATTTTCAAAGTTCACGAATGTTCTTCCAGTGTCCTGGAAACGCTTCTCTTTCTATTCACTTTGGTTTTGAGTGTGCAGAGTAGGGTTAGCTAAACTGGGTTTACAAGCATGCGATATGCTGCCCATTTTGATGTGTGAGCAGGATTATTATATTTGTTTGGCAATTGCAATATTACAGTTCATTTTTCAATATTAACTATTAGAATACTCAAGAGCCACAAGTATGATTCTATTGAGCCGCATGCGGTTCGCGAGCCGCAGGTTGGCGACCCCTGGCCAAACTGCATGGGCTGCATTGATGAAAACCATGTTGCCATAAAGTGTCCTCCCAAAAGTGGTTCTAAGTTTTTTAATTATAAAGGGCACTTCAGCATTGTTTTATTGGGAGTGTGTGACGCCAAATATGTTTTCACATCTGTAGATGTTGGAGCTTTTGGCAGTCAAAGTGATAGTGGAATATTCCGTTTTTCTGTTTTTGGCAACAAAATTCTTGCTAATGAGATTAATATACCTCCACCAATTTCGCTTCTGAATTCGGAGAAAGTTGTACCACACTATTTTGTTGGTGCGTGCGATAACTCGAGAGCGCGTATACTTAGAGAGCTGAAATTTTGTACACGGACTTAAAAAAACAGAAAGTAAAATTAAGTTCGAAAATGAGACAAATCGGGCAACCCCTTCGGGGGGTTGCCATACAAAACTTTCGTTTTCCACACTGCCTGAGAACGCATCGATATATAGAGCTGAAATTTGGTACATGGTGTTTTCATTGTACTAGCAAATAAAATTTAAAAAATGAACTAAATCGGGCAACTCCTTCTTGTTGTTACCATATAAAAATTTAGGTTTTTTACGTATACTGTGAAAACGATCAGTCCAAGACATTTTTATTGTACTAAAAACTTCTTCACAATACGAAATCCTATAAAATTGGTTATAATTATTTTTTCTGTCCGACAAACCGTTCTAGAAATATATGCGAAAAACCACTTCAAAAATCAATTATCAAACTTGCACAGAAGTGTGACGATACGAAATTTCATACGGGCATTCATCTAGGGTATCATAAGAATTGGTCTTAGACCAATTCTAGCTTTTATACTAGTTTTAGAAAAATTTGTATCCTGGACATTTTCCCAAGCAAGTTCTCCTGGAGGTCGTGATCAGGCTTCTTCCGCTTTGGGTGTTGAATTCCACTGGATTGTATGTTATCAGCGCTGCTGCTATTGTCAGGACACGGAGTAGATGAAAATACCTCGAAAATATGTGGTGGTTTTTCAGGAGGACTGAAAACAGCCTCATTATAGTTGGAAACCACTTCAAAACCGAAATAACTCTCTATTGTGCAGTAGTTAGATGTTGTTCTGTAGAAATCAATTTAAATATTAGTAAATACTTCAATGATAAAATTAATACTTCCTACTTTCTAGCATTCATATGTTCAACCAAAAATTCCATTTGTCTTGAAAATTTCCACCCTTCTACTTCCTCAGCGTCTTGCCCTGATACTTTTTTTTTTGTTTCTGTCTCGATTAAAAGAATCCCTCAATCGCTTCCACTGGTTTTTGCTAACTAAAACAAACATAAAGTTATTATATAGTTTGCTGAAATTATTATTATGACTATAAGATCACACAACCGAAGTGAAAAATTCATTAGGTTTATTTGCGAGACTAATTTCAGAAGTTTGCACTACAAAATTATTTACTTAATACTTACCAGTTAGATTGTATTCCTGTGCAATGTCTCTCTATATCTCAGCTTTCTTTTTAGAATTTTTATATTGGGGAAGTGTTAAGTTCGACAATATCGGCTTCAATTATTAAATCACTCATTTCACGACTTGTAGTTGAAATTGGTTTTCCACCGGGCAAATATACTCAAATGTCAGATTTGGCGCGCGCCAAAAATTTAAATTTGGCCAAAATGCGCTACAGCGCCAGCTATGCAATGCCGTCTTAAAATAGACCGCGTACCCTGTACTTTTAAAGATATAGGTATAGATATATAAGATTTAATGAAAAAAGAGCATATTTTACTAATCACCCTGTAACTCGGTAGGGTGACATTTTGTGCCCCCCGTCATACAGTTTTTTACTTGTCTGGACGAGAGGAATCATTTGGCAAAATATAGTCATATTAGTCTGGGACACCCTGTATAAGTCAGTTTGCTCTAGTTCGCTGTAGAAGCAACTTACGAAAATATTATTGTTAGCAGTCAGCAACATTGTTAGCTAAAGGCCTGGGCAGATGAACAAATGTTCTAAATAAATGTTCTAAAAAACAATTATTTGTATATATTCTCATTTCTTCCCAATAGATCTCAAAATCATATCTAGGTTTTAAACAGGGCTTACTGGAAGTGACAATAAACCCAAGTTGAGCCTTGTTCCTTTTTCAAGATGCTGAACTAGTATAGTTCTTGTCTAGCAATGAACCTGAACTCATGAGAAATAACGCCTGGCATCAAGTCTTTGCGTTTCTGAATCCAGATCTAGTAGCTCCCGATTTCAAGCTCTTACTTCAAAACAACACTCAACTGGATCTTGAACCTTATCCATAAGGAATAGGTCCAATCAACCCACAGCTTTAGTAGTTCCCGATTCCAAGCTCACACTCTAGATCAACACTTAAGTGGATCTTGGACCTTATCCATAGGGAATAGGTCCAATCAATCCACACACTTTATTACTCGTTCACATATTTTTAATGCTGTCGGTAATCGAACCGTTAGGGTCACCATTTTGGAGCAATCCTGTTGTGGGGCTACGTTTGCTGGTTTGTAGCAATTTAAATATTTCCCGTGGAGAAAATCGCTAGCTTTCAGTTCAACTTCACCTACATATGTATGATACTATGTCGGAGGACCGTTATTAATCAGCATGCAGACCAACATTTAAAGTTGGTTAGCAGCGATCACCATGTGGATGTATTTTGAGCATTTAATGAAGTAGATACTGACATATATCAGTATATAATTGCATAAATCAGTACCTATTTAGTTGCTCCCACCCCGACCCCTAATTTAAATTGCCACAAATTGTGTGTATTTTATTTTTACACCGCAATCTTAGCAATCAAATGTGTAAAATTACACATTCATGAAAATTATGCACAACTTTTTCTAACAAGTGATTGTAAATTTACTTTGCAATGTGTAAAATTTTACTTCTTTTAGAATAATGTTTTCTCAAAAACTATTTACAGTTTATAAAATTTCATACCACATTTGTAATGATAACTTAGACCTACTTACATCTCCTCTTATCTCTTTGTGAATAAAGAGGATAGGCGGTAGTATTGCGAGTTCCTAATTATGTATATTAATAAAAATTTATAATTTATGTCAGCTATATTTATCTTTTATCTATAATTGACACGAAACAAACATAAAGGAAACAAGATGTTTTCTTTAACTTAGTTTCATGAAATTAAATGAAAATCCATCTTAAGATGGGAAGCTTTTCTATAAATTTTCTCCAAGGGAATATAATTCAAATATAATTTCAACGAAATTGAATTCGTCCTTTAATTTTATAGCGAAGTGTTTGATTTAGAAAGTATTTTGTTATGGTGTTACCTTTTGCTTTTAGTCAACTAATCAATTTTGTTAAATTGATTTGAGAGTGAGACTTACCTTTCCGACTTGATGTCCTTCTACTAAGAAATAGATAAAAAAACAACAACGAAGCTAAAAGCTAAGAAAAGTAATATCAATTGAATGAGCGTTGTTATAGTGGTTACATGAATATTATTTATATACCCACCAACTGATTCGAATTTTAATTCTCAATTGTTAGAATCGGTGTCAGATGCAGAATTGAAGAATTTTTATTTTTCATATGATTCTGAATTTCTTTAAAATTCAATACCAGTTTGGAGGCTGTAAAGGGTTTTCACAAGGCCTTGATAGCTGCTTGTCAACCCGAGCAGATAGCGATCTCCTTGTTCTCAGCGCCTGAGTTGAGGAGATACCTTACTCCTTCAAGTATGGCCTTGATTTCCACCTGGAAAACCGTGACGTGGTTTTCAAGATGTATAGCCATTTCCACATGATCCTTGCATAAAATACTTGCCCAGGTGTTTTCTTCTGATTTGGAGCCATCTGTATGACTCCCATTCTGTACTAGATGGAATTTTCGCTTGGAGGGCATACTCAAATCTAGGTAAAAAAAGCATAATATCGGTTTTCAGACGGTTGACGCACAATAAAAATCCGTAGCCCAGTCGGATACGTCTTTGCACTAGTCCGCAGAGAGTTGAAACTCGTACTTAACGGTGACCAAGATCACCAGGTCTACTGCGTATAATACCGCTTCAATCCAGGTGAGTTAGTAAGAGATCATCCATAATGAGTATGCGCCCATAATAAAGGTGATAAGATACCGGCTTGAGGATTTTTATTATTTATATTAGTTAATTTTATGAAATCGCATTGTATCAGGTGCACTGAAATACACCTTGATCTAACACACAATGTATAGCGCATATATGAATTTTGTAAAACTTTATATTTTCCTACTGATTTTTAATCCATCTATTTTACGCATGTGGATACTTACTGCAGGTAAACATATCATAAAATTTGATAAAATGTGGTGGCCTAAATAATAGTAAGTGCATGTTCCTAAGAATTTCTAGATAAGTATATGCGAATATATCTTGGGTTATCTTGCCTCTAAAGCTGAAAATCGAACCGATTCCATTCAATGAAAAATAACCTCACACCATTTAATTTCTACTACACCGTATTTAAATGTTTTCAATCGATATCTGCAATCGAATTATTTACCTCCAAGACGGTGAGAACAAAGCGTCTACGATCAGGGCCAAATAAGTTTACCTTTTTGTTTCAGCATTCCACAGTGTACCTAAGCGAAATTATTATAGGGACACATAGAAAGTATTACAAAACTACTTATGGTTTTAAGAAAGATGACTTACATATATATTTTTGAGTTTATTTAAGTAATTCCTTCTTTATTCAATATTACCTGCTGTAATCGATTTGGCATCGAGTTAAATAGTTTTTGAATAATTTTTTGATGGATTCTTGCCCATTCATCTTCAATTTGTTTTTTTTTTCTTTAACAGTGCTAAATTGCCTTCCTTCTTTGTATACCGCTCTACTTAAAATCGCCCAGACTTTTTCAATCGGATTGAGATCCGGACTGCACGCTGGCCAGGTCATTACAAAACATATTCTCTTGTCTTTTACATACTTCTTTGTTTTTTTTTTCTTGGCAGCATGTGTAGCTCATTATCATGTTGAAACATTGAATTTTGCCCAAAAACCTTACAATTTTCACTAAACATACATAACACTATCCAATAATTCTACGTAGAAGTATTCATTTTTGTAGATTAAACCAAATACAAGTTTTTGATTGATAGCTGATTCCAGCCCAAATCATTACAGTACCTCCCCAAAAGTTTTTTCGGCTTAATGGTGTTTGTTGATTTTTCGTTTTATCGTGCTAGTAATTCTGCAATTCATCAGGACCATCAAGGTTGAACTTCTTTTCATCATTAAAAATGAGGTTTTTCCATTCTTCGTCCCAAAATATGGATTTTTCGGCCCAACCTACCCCCCCCCCCCCCCCTAATGCCTTTTTGTAACTTTTGGTTTGGAAATCCTTTTTCTCCATTTCAAGTTGTCAGTACTCTTTAAAATTTGCTGAGCTCGTCGAATACTAATTGGCAACTCCATTTCATGACAAATTTTTGCTGCACTGATAATAGCAATTTTGGCTCTCGTTTCTTGTTTTAGCATATTTTGATTTTAAGAAATTGTGAACTGCAGTTTTTGAGCTTCCAATTTTTCCAGAAATTTCACGAATATTTAGGACACATTCCTTATAAACAAGGACTTTACCTTATTCTTTAGGGGTTAATAGTTTTCTACGCGTCCACGCGGCATTGTATTGTACTACAAATAATAATAATTATTATAAAATGTATCAAATCTCTATAAAATCAACATATACCTTATATAGCTAAACAAAATGTCAAAAATCAATAGCGTCGATAAATGATTTTAAAAAAATGTAAAGTTCGCTGTCCCTAAAATTATTCCGTACCGAAAACCACGATGTTTTGGCGGATTTTGCGAAAAATCAAATCAAACTGTAATAAGAGAAATTCTTTGATTCAAGAAATTGCTAATCAGTAGAAAAATTTATTGTATGTATTGTAATATATATTCCTCCGTTTCTCGCCTTCTTGTACCAATAATTTTGTCTGATCGATATTTCTCTTACTTCAGTAAGGAGCTTTTCTTTCTACCCTTATAGTTCCTTATGTACAGACTCTATCAAAGGCCTTTGAAATATCCAAGGCAACGATGTTGGACTCACCAAAATTGTGGTTCCTACGTTCCGTAAGAAAAATCAGCAAGTCTCTAGATGAGTTGATTGACTTTTAGATACTTCATTAATTTTGAGTTAATGACGAATTTAAAGACCTTTGAAAGAATCGAAATGATGAATATTAGTCGATAATTTAAAGGATCGCTACTCTCTCCTTTCTACTGAATAGGTTGAACGTGAGCTAGTTTCCAAGCAGTTGGAAATGAAAGGAATATCCTAAACTTCCTCCTTGATGGTGAATGAAAATAAACTCATTTTCAGTTCTACTTTCTAATATCAACATAAATAGTAAAACTGCCAGAAACTAATGGGCTTCCGTCCACAGCGACATGTTACTTCTACTTTTACTCCGGTCGTACAAAGCGTTTCTGCATTGAGCTAGTCTGTACTGAAAGGTTTAACATTAAGAGGATTGACTTCTCTTACATATGGCAAAGAATTTAAAGGTAACATTTTAAACAATTTTCATTGTGTATAGGGTGTCCTGAAAAAAAAATTATATTATATAATTTTATCAATTAAAAATTATTCAAAAATCTGTATAGGTCATTCCATAGTAAATCGACCAAAAATGACAGAAAGTGTAACATGACCATCACAATTTTTTTTTTCAAATTTTACATACTTGGAGGGCTTGTGAAAACAAAAATACAAATTAAAAATTTTCCCTATACAATGCGTATTTCGCGTTATGGAATTTTCAAAATTTGGCAAAAATTCTGTCCTGGTCTTCTTTAAAAAATCATATATATTTTTCTATTCGTGCTAGGACAATGAGATATGGCTCATTTGAAAATTAGGATTTCAAGTTATCTAAGAGAAATAGCATCTTAAAAATATATGCGGGAAAAGGACATCAAGAATAAGGATTCTATCCTTTATCCTTGAATATGCTGGAAGACGTACTTTTGATTTTATTTATTTTTTTATATTTTATACCTTATGTTATTCACTATTAAGGTTTTAATTTGGGATCTCAACGTGATCAAGAAGTAAAAAATCAAGAAAGCTTCACCAAAATACATCTATAACTAATTACAAATAAAAAAAATTTTGTTTTTATACAGGGCGTCTCGAATGTGGTCTTGCACCTGAAGGCTATGGACACGTCATTATTAGCCAAGCAAAAAAATGTATGAATGGTGGTGGGAAAATCATACATCGACCTGTAACTTCTAAACGCTACATCCTATGATGATGACTAAAAATTTCTTGGGTTGATAATAGTTGGACCTTTCCAATACTATTAAATTTTTCCCCTCCTTCTCTCCGTTTGAAAGTTATGGCTCAACAAAATTAAAATTTCAGAATTCGAACTCGGTTTCTTTTAACTACTATTTTTTATCAAAAATACGTCATCAACACCAAGTTTTCATATTGGATTTAAGAAACCCATAAGTTTCCCTTTAAAATGACCTATGACACTCTGTACCCAAAATGTAACCCTTTCTGGGGGTTTTTTTTTTTTTTTTGTTTTCTTCATATGATGTAACATTCAGACAAACATACTCAAATATCTTAATGTCCCGTTATCTCGGAAACAGTTAAAATTTCCCCCCACCGCTTATATAATATTTTGCTTGTCTAAGCATAAGCTATCCATAGCCTGTAGGTGCAAGACTATATACGGGACACCCTGTAAAAAAAAACAATTTTTTTTTATTTGTAAGTAGTCATAAATGTATTTTGGTGAAGCTTTCTTGATTTTTTATTTCTTAATCCCGTTGAGATCACAAGTTAAAATCTTAATATGTTTTAGTGAATAATATGAGGTAAAAAAATATAGATAAAATCAAAAGTACGTCTTTCAAGATATTCAAGGATAAAAGATAAAATCCTTATTCTTGATGTCCTTTTCCGCATATATTTTTAAGATGCTATTTTTCTTAGATAAATTGAAATCCTATCTTTCAAATGAGCCATATTTCATTGTTCTAGCACGAATAGAAAAATATATATGAATTTTTAAAGAAGACCAGGATAGCATTTTTGCCAAATTTTGAAAATTCTTTAACTCGCGAAATACGCAATTCATAGGGAAAAGTCTTAATTTTTCACAAACCCTCCAAGTGTGTAAAATTTTAACAAAATTGCTGATGCTCATGTCACACATGTTGCCTATTTGATATGGATTGACTCGTATACCATCATATCTTGTAGACCTTTACGAATCCTTCTGCTGTCTCAGTATAATATATATCTATATCTATAGATACTAAGCTCGACAGCATATCTTATACATCCGTTAGCATGTCTGTATGTATAAGATTCAGATATTCAGATTCCAGCATATTGTCATAAATATGCAACTATATGTACATGTTTAAAAATATAGTATAAAATAGAAAAAATAAGTACGAACAAGTTCATAAATAATAAGGTTGGGTATAAAATATACAAGAAAATTAAATCTGTAAAACAAATTTTTTAAGGGTAAACCATTCAGTGGGAGGGGGGGGGGGGGGGGGGGGGGCAAATCAAGTGAAGATTTTGTTTTCTGTGCCAAAATATGTAATCCAATGACAGAATTCCAGAATAGCGATGGGTATTATGTTAAAAGGAAAATGATCTTTACGCTTTTACGTTGGCAGTCACAACCTCCTCCCTCCCCTTCCCCTCCCTTCCTCCTGTCATCTTTATATAAACAAAACCATTAAATTTTAACTAAATATCTATAGAAGAAAAACCACATCCACATGTCAACTTAGGACCAAGTAGTGAATAAAACTTTCTGAAAATCTAGAAAAACACTAGAATCATTTGACTGAATTACTATAGATTCGGACATTACACCCCAAAATTAAATTATTTCTTATTCGTTTTTCTTCGTCAGTCAAAAGAAAAAAAAAAATCTTTGTAACTTCATACGCAGGAGTACTTAGAATATCTACTCAGACCTAAACGATAAAATGCACTTAACAATTTCTTCACATTTAGTGCCACATCAACCATGATATTCCACGGTGGACCATGGAATTTTCATTTAATGCAAACAAAATTAACCGTTCGTAGTTCACGACCAATTGAAGGATCCTCGTGAGTACGGAGAAGTAATTCAATCGAAAAACGGACTCAAAAGCTAATTCTGCCCTATATTTTTCATGTCATCCTCACCTCCACCTACTTCTACTAACTATGTTGTGTTAGGTCAAGGAGAAAGGGGACAAATCTTTGAGGATGTTCAATTCAAGGTATTACAACAAAAAGTCCCTCTCTGTCTTACAACAAAAGTTACAAATTGCTGTAGGTGCATTAGGAAAATGAGTTTCCCTGGTGGAAATTATTGACTTGTTTGAAAGTCAAATGCAGGGTTGCAAAACACTTTCAGATCTTTCGCATAAGTTTTACTCGAGTTTCATTTTCTTTTTGTTTGTGTGCTGTGATTCACGCTCCTTTATTCTAGAGGACTTCTGCTTGAAATGACCTACAAATTTTAAAATAAAAATCTCAACATGTAGAACATAGTTACTTGTATAGTTAGATATAATATGTATATATAGTTTGTATAAGCTTTTGTTTTATTATGAATTTACTTTACTTTAAGAGTAAAAATATAAGCACGACGGTGAAAGCATCCCTCCCATACTCCACACGAAAACGTGAGATCAATTTCATTTTCTCATAAATCATTTATGAAATAATTCCCTGTGCTGCAAACAGCATTGAACATTTTGCCGATGAAGTGATGGTAAAACCTTATTGAAGATTTATAACATAGAAATGGGATTTATTACGGTCGCGTTTAATTAAGGTTAATACAATGAAGATTTTGGGGGACCTCGAAACGTGGTAACCTTGTCTCAGTTAAGTTATTCTTATTTGAGAGGAAAAAGATGGCAAATTTATTATTAGGGATTTGCAATTATCAATTATCTATATATTTGTAAAACAGAAAGAAAAAAATATATTTTTTTTTTTTTTTCAAAAGTATCCAATATTTCTCCAACCAGAATAATCAATTTTCACCTGCAATGCACAAACACCAACCAAGACTATTCAAGATTTAATCCATAGTATTACACTGGTGTACTATTTTGTCCGAGATATGCCAGGGATATAATTTCGAATGAGGTGACCATGACTATTCGTATTTATGTAATTGCTACGGGTTTTTTTTACGGATTTAATTGTAAATTAATTAAATTAAATTATTAACCACTTTTTCCATATACGAAAGTAATGCCACATAAGCAAAACACATGTGGTTTTATACGAATTAGTGTTTACATCCAAAGCAACCGGGGCTATTCTCGAATAGGAATAATCTTAATGCCGGAAATAGGATTATCCTCGTTGTTGTTTACGGGCCCTTTACCCTTTCGGACCCGAATTTTTTCTGCGCTCTGGAAACTTTTTTTGTCCTAAGTTTTAATATCAGGGGGGAACCTAAATATATAATTAAAAGCATGCATATCAAAAATGTTTTAAATATAGGTTTTAGAGAATGTCCATCCCAGTGGACATACGGACTCAGTGGTCGCAAAATTTTCTTATACATTAAAATGATAACAAATGTTATTGTAAGTTCACATTCTTTTTATTTATACATTTTAGTCTTCTAATAAAAAAAAAAAACAATTTAAGTAAAATAAATGTTCCGTATGTGATCTTGCACCCAAAAACGATGGATAGGTCATGCTTAGACAAGCAACAGTTGTATGGCTAGGTGGGGAGGAGGGGAATGGAGTCCTAATGGTTTCCGAGATAACGGGACTAAAAGATATTTGGGTATGTTATTATAAACATGGGATGTAATGTTCAGAAATTACAGGGTGATATATAAAACAATTCCGAAATATCCAAAGTCCTGTTATCTCGGAAATCGTTAGGATTTTCGCCCCCCTCGACCCATACAATTTTTCCTTGTCTAAATATGATCTACCTTTGGCTGCAAGACTACATACGCGACACCCTGTATAAACTTAAAAAAAATATTAATTTCTTCTGCTTATTTACGTCTGTTGGTGGAACTTTTTCAAACTTGTGGCAGGATACATGTGTTTTATAAGTACAATTTACTGCTTTACAACGTTTTGCCTCTTTCTTCTCGAGGTGGTCAATGGTGTCCAGCCTAATTTGGGTCAAGGGCCTTTTTTCTGTGAAGACCCTGCCTGTTGAAATACAATCCTTCTGCTCTCCAGAGGTGCTTGGCCTACCACGCTTTGTTCCAGCCATTGGTTTTCCAGCAAATAGCAATAAATCTGATAGCGTTAATCGGAATTCTAATAAATCCGTAGTATGTTTTTCGGAGATTTCCAACCGTTGGCAATCAGCTTTGTACTCTAGCCAGCTATTAACAAACGCCAAATCTACTGAATGAAATATTACTCTTAGTGGCCACTTTCGGGATTTTATATGGATGCTATAGTAGCTAATCAATTGATCGTTCTTGTCAACTCCTCCTATTGACGAGTTATACAAATGCACCACCTCTGGTCTATCTACGATCACACATATCTCTCAATTTGATCTTTAATGCCGATTCCGGTAAAATTGGATCCCATATATACAGGCTTATTATCTAACCATAATGTTAGAACAACATTGTCATTGTTACTTACTACTTCTTCACAAAATCCACGATTGTTTTTCTTTAATACTTTGTCACATGAAAAATGATGGTGTTTGGAAATCTGTTCTTCCTTATCGTTCCAACTGCATAAATACCTCTTTGCTTCAGAACATACAAAAGATTGTAAGTCATGAAAAAGTTGTCAACAAATAGATTGTGGCCTGCACTAACTGACTCATATAGATGCATGACCACTCCTGCTCCTATACCGTAATTCTCCTAATATACTGGTTTTAATTCTGTAGTTTTCCCTTGGTAAACCAACAAATCGTAACATATACCACTTTCGCCACAAAGTAAAAATTGTTTTATTCCCCATGGTTTTGGTTTACCTTTAAGGTACTGCTTGATGGAAAGTCTTCCTTTCAAGGAAATCATTTGCTCATCCACACACAAATTTTTCTCATTTATCAGTTGACGACATCATTTTTTTACTGATTCCAAGATCGGTCTAATTTTAAAAAGATGGTCTGTGTTGGTTTTTGGAATCTGCATATTATCTACTAAATGTAAATGTGTGCGAAAAGCGAAAAATCTATCTCGGGTCATAGTATTTGAAACTTTCGATATTCCTATATTTCGATCCCAAAACATCCTTACCCGTGGTAAGCGTAAAGAACACATAAAGATATGTAGCCCAAAAAGATCACGAATTTCAGAAGCAGTAGTGTGTTTGAACTTAGAAGTCTGTTGTTGCTCTGCATACATATTTGTGTATATGTCCATGATTTCGTATAGTTCAGTAGTAATATATTTTTCGAAATGCTGAAGTGGATATTTTTCTTCATCAGACTCATCAAATCTATCTACACTTTGTTCATCCTCAGATCGCGTCACGTATGGACGATTTCTCGATTTTATATTGCCTTTATCAATTAATAAATAGGATGTCTCCGCAATTGCAATCTTGGATGATTGATCTTCCGTAATCGCAACACTTTCATAGCTCTCTCGTTGAGCTTCATCTTCCTCAAAAGCGACCTCTAACCTTCTAGCGTAGCCTTTTTCCTAATTTTTTGTTAGTTTGGAAACACCTGTTCAAAAGTAATTCATGCTTTTGTTACTTTTCAAGGAATTTTGTTTTATTGATACCTGGCCTTAATCTTTGTTTAATTTTTGGCGATACGTGCATTTCGTCCTCGGTTATATAACTATCCTTGGAAATACCACTACCCGCGGAAATATCACTACCCTCGGATATATCACTTTCCATTAAACGTGCCATCCACTCGTCTTCTCTTAGCCTGCTCATATTTGTAATCACTAAATACAAGCATAAAAATACACCAAATATCACAAAAAAAATCTATCCTTCAGTCCCAATATCTACCCCAGTGGACAATTAACTCACTTACTTATATTGCTTAACCTGGAAATTGCGGAGAGGGTATTCTGTTATAGAACCACTATTTAACTCTTACAAAACAGGTTTTTAATAATTATCTTCTTTTCAATTATTTCACCAATAAATTATTACACAAGAAAAAACACTCTGCGAACGTTCCTATAATTTTTACTAGAATATATACAAATATGTAGAAAATATGAATCATACGCACTGATTTAGTTAGGTTTGACGCCTAAAACCTATGCAAGAGATATTAAACAATAATTTTGTGAAGCCAAAAGATAGGCTTAATCGAAAGCATACCTCTAAGGCTCACATGTTTTTCATGTCCATTGGGATGGACAGTGGGTCTGAAAGGGTTAATGTGACATTGAAACTAAAATTCAAATAATTTTAACCACTGCATGCACGCAACTAACGTAATACGCACACTTCCCGGTACAGCACGAACCAGCGCAGACAGGCAAAATATTTTTATATGAAAAAGCATTGACATAACTAGGACTTTTTTCTGGGGTGGGCCAGATCCCACAACTTTCGTACATGGGTTTTAACAAACATTTTGTTTACGAAGTATACCAGCTCATGAATATTTTCAGCTTTTGACTGATAATTTTTATGCATTGCTCTGAGCAAGATGTTCATATAATGCCTAGAGCCAATGAAATTGCATATATTAAAAAAATCATAAAGTTTCTAAAGTTACATAGAGCATAGAGGATAAAGCGTAAGTTAAAGAAACCACAAGAAACATAATCTAAATTCTAGAATATAATTTCCGCTAAAATAGCTCTGCCCACAAAATATAAAATAATTCTCATAAAAAAAATAATAATTGTTCATAAAATAGTTCTCATTTTACAAGTCTCAGAAATCGTGTCACTACTTTTGTAATATGTAGTCTTCCTTCGTGAAACCTGAACTCCGCTCCCAAGAAAGCAGAAATGAATTTTCCCATCTGTCCAAAATTTATAAAAAAAATGTATAAAACAATCAAAAAAGAAATTTTTCCCTGCATTTGGTGGATAGATAATAAAAAGATTGATTTTTTTTTTTTTTTTTGTTTTTTGTATTACCTTATCCAATACACAATATAAATTATATAAAAATTGTTTTATTCTTATTTGATTATTATTGAATTGAAATTTAAGTAATTTCTCTAAAATTTCAACAGATTCATTTACGTTATAATAATAATTATTAATGTTACCTTGCGGAGCATTAAAAAATAAATGTTGTGGTACACAAGATTTAAAAAAATTAAAAATTTCTTCCATTAACATCTCATTATAAAAATTATTAACAATTCGGATACAATTTTTTATTAACACTGAATTTATATCAAAAAACTTATATTCACTACGAAACCAAGCAGAAGTATTGAAAATTTGGTTTACTGGTGATGTCGGTCGTTTTTGTAAAAACCAAACGATTTCATCACCATTTCCTCTTTTTCCACTCTCGGAATTTTCTTCAAATCTTGTGCTGCTACGCTCAGAAGCTTCGACACTAAAGTTTCCTTGTAATCCACAGGAGATGAAGTTAAGAAAGTACTCCGATATTTTCCATTTTTCCACCATTGCTCCAACGGTACTCCTGAGATCTTCCCGAAATCGTAAACATCCAATTTGATTATTCGATAACTACACTCCTTTCTCGCTATACTCTGCTGTATGTATCCAGTGTTCGCGGTCGTATTCGAATGATGGAATAACTCGTCGAGAATATATCGTCTGCTGAATCCATTTCGCTTTCTTTGAAGTACTCTGCAAATTTACATCTGCAGCTACTATTGGAGTATGAGCAGTCGTTTATGATGTGGTAGTGGTCGGTATGATGGAAGATGAGCAGTACGGCACCTGTAAAGTTTCGATGAATTTTTTTATGATCCAATCTGAATCTTCTTGCAGAATCTACTGCTTCGTAAACATCATGAATGATTCTACTTCTTGGAGCTGTACTACGAAATCCTCAATCGAATATTCCTCTAATTGTGTCCCTTGCATTCTCAACCTTTTTAACAAAGGTGTAATTCCTTGACGCATCATATATAAAATCTACTTGACAGTTATCATTCTCTCTTTGAGTGCCAATAAATTCATTGTTCCCTTGCCATCCTGATTTGGTTCCTGATCTTTTAGCAATTCTTCTACAGATAGCTTCTGAATTTTCTCTTTCGGCTGCGCATCTTCCAAATGTTTCTGCCTCTTCCTCACTGCTTTCATAGCTGATTGTTTTTTTGCTTGTTTCCATTTCATGAAAGTCTCCGGAATCTTTTTCTCCTGATTGCTCTCGTCTATTGTATCCAAAATCTTCTCTTCCATTTTCCGTATACCTTCCTGGTTCAAAGGAATTTCTTCTTCTTTTTCTGAATTCTTTTCCTCGGTGTTCATACTCAGTTCTGCTATTGAAGACAGAGGCAAAACTGTCTCGTCGTCGCTTATAATCTGATCCTCCATATCCGGTTTGCAAAACTTCAATATTGAGATATTTTTCTTCACTTTTGGCAATGGCATTTTGTTGTTCGTTATCTCAATAATTATAAGAATACACAGAATTACTTTCAAAATTGGAATAATTGTATGAGCAGTCACTTGAAATACTTTCTTCACTAACAATAGAATACATTTGAAATTTCTCACAAAATGCACTCGCTTTTATACTGAAAATTTCATGATAACGACATTGTAATTATACTCACGCTAAACATTATAACACATTGACGACGCACATAGGAGTATTTACCGTGAAAATTTGGGCAAAATTATTTTTTGATCTTAATGGCCTGCAAGCAATACTAATTGACAATTAATATATTTTAAATAATATTTTGTGCGCAAACTGTGATTAAAAAGCACTACTTACGTAAATAATATAATTTATTTGTCAAAAATGTAGAACACCTACAAATTAAAAAAAATATGAAATAGATTTCAATCGATATTAATTAATTATTATGGTAATGCTGTCCACTCTTCGTCTGCTGAAGATTCTCCATCTGACTCCTCGTTCATTTCTTCATATGAGCATTCAACATCATCTTCACTTAGAGTCGACCCCGTGATAAGCTTTTTTTTGCAATTTATTTTTTAGATAAGACACAAAAGACTCCTTGAGTAACACACTCACACACTGTTCGTCACTTATTGCACCTTTTTTATTTGTATTATTGCGCGTTTTCGTTAATTTTCACGGACTCAAAATTGTTTAAATGAGCTCTTTATTTGATGGCGCTCCGGCTGTTTTCAACTTTCCTTAAACATAAAATGCCAAAAGGCTATAAAAGGAGTACAAAACAAAAAACAACGAAAAAGACACTAGCTAACCTAAAATAATTACATAATAACAGTCAATAGGGACATCAAAAACAAACTAGAAGGTAAAAGAACAAAAACATAATACTATGTTCTCAAAACAGACAATATAAACGGGTACAAAAATTTTGAAAAAGGCCTAAAAAATAGAAAACAAAAAATTTACGTCCTCATTTTGACAATTGGGTAAGTGGCAGTTCCAAGAGGTTGCAATTTCCAAAATAATCTAATAATAATAACTACCTAAACGAACGAATTTTCAACAAAAAATTTTGTAGTTTAGAACCGAGACCGAAACCGAATTAGAAAAAAGAGAAACCGAACGAACGAACAATTTACCCGACACCGTTATAGAGTCCCGCGAGGGCAGCCTGTTGTATCATAGACCTCTACAAACTGCCCTCATCATCCCTCCAGCTTACTGTTTAATCTCACAATTCACAAACAATTATCAAACCAATTCTTTAGTTATCGCTAGTACTATACTTCTAATAATCACAATCCAAATAGTTTACTTCGTTCACTTCACTGTCTGAAATAAGACTCCGCCTCTTGTATGTGAGAGCGCCGTATTTATACTCTATGAATTATACTAGAACCTTCCTGAATATTCCATTTTCCGAACCCAAGGTTTACTAAGATGTCGCTACCCTAAAGTTGCTTCCATTTCCAACAGATGTCGCTTGTGTCACCTTGTGGCACGTAACAATAGTTTTTTTTTTTCATAATGTAACGTAATAAGAATATTATTGAAGTTTTTAATTGTGCAGTAAATGTTTCTTCCTTATAAAAATAATCTGCCTTATTACTGAATCCGTTGGGATTAGAATGGAAAAAGCTTTTTTTCCGGAAAATTAAACAACGTTTTACCAACATTTTCAAAATATCATTGATATCAAAAGTTATCAATTAAAATTTCCGCACAAACTGTCAAAATAGTTCTTCATGATTTTTCCTACGGATTCAAAATTCAGCACTTAGAATGGTTTTTAAAAATTTTAAAAAGATTTTAATAGGTTTTCTTGAAGAAAAGAACTCGTTAAAGCCTTTTCAATTCCGATCCGAACGGATTCAATTTAATTAGGCCAAAGATTATCGAATGTTTTTGGGAATTTTCATAATTTTTTGGGGGGAGGAGGTAGGCAGTCCGTTTTCTGGAGGCGGCCGGCCTACCCTGGCCCTTACCTAGTTACGCCAATGATAAACCAAGTAAGTTAATTCACATCAACCGGCACCTGCAGATACCGGCACATAATGGAAACTTCATTCTCGGTCGCTATCGGCATTTTTAGGTTGCTAGTCTAGTTTCGAAGTTAACATGGGATCACTTTTCTATAGTTTTCTTGGGACACCTGCCTTAATTGAAAGTTTCCCTTCCTTTTTATGTCATTATATGTACATGAAAAATGCCGATGCCATTCGATGCCTGTCTGTGCCGGTCAGTGTGCATCGAACTTTAGGCGGGAAGGAAAATTATGTTAAAGAAATAGATAAAAATCTATTCAGAACTGGCGACACTCAAAGTCAGTCACTGAATACTATCAGCAACAATATTGTTTAAGTATAATTGCTGTTAATTGGTTCTAATATTTGCATTATTGTTAAAGAAATAAAATTCTCAATTCTCCTCAGCTCAAGCTGCTTTGTATATATACATTATGTACTCGATTCGATCAAACAGTGTCAAATGTGTAAAAAATTAAAAATGAATGAAAACGAAGCAATATTCCACGAATTTTAACAGGAAAAATCCAATCTACAAAATAGTCGTGAACTATTGAGTCGACGACTTTTTCTTGGATTTTTCCAATCAGATTTCGTGGAATTTTGTTTGATTTTTCATTCATTTATCTTTTCTACGCACTCAACACATTCTGATCGAATTTAAAGTCTCCAGACCGAAACGATGATAGAAATTTTAGATCTATACATTTACTAGCTAGGCTAAAATGATGACTGCACTCAACATGAAAAGCCACCTTGATCTCACATCACAACCACCAAATTGAAATCAATAAGAAGACAAGAGGGGGTCCTTTACTTCAGAGAAAAATCGTCAAGAATCGAATTTCATATCAAATCCGCTTTAGATTTCTTATTACCTCTGTAAGATTATAATACATACATATATGCTGGTAGATACACAGGTATTGTAAAAGTGGTTTTTACAGCAGTTTCGAGTTGTGATTTTACTAATTAATTTATCCAAAGTAAGAAAGAATGATTTCCAGCAGTTTCTGTAGCTAAAATCTTGATTAATTTTTTTTTTATGCAGAGTTGAAAGTTTCAGTATTTTTGTAGGACCAAGCGGGAAATGGAATTGCTCAAAGATGAATGCAACAACGACGATCCCTACCGTATCCTTGTTCACATCGTTTTAACGTAAGCATGTCCGCAGAGGAAAGCCCAAAGCTGCAAATTTTTCGGAAGCGACATTGGAGCGCTTGCAGGGTAGCACTCTTGGAGCGCTTGTAGGGTAGCCCCCTTGGAGCGCTTATAACGAATACAGAAGGAATCATGATAAAGGCTTTATTAAAAATTTCAGCTTTATTCTGAATGCTTTCCATTTAATTTTAAATCTATATGAATTACATGGGGGCACAAAGGCATAATTGTAATCTCATATTACTTATTAAGAAATTTGAGTAACCAAACACTTCATTTGACTACTAAAATTTCAACTGACCGCACACTTAAATTGACTACTAAAAAATGACATATCAGCTGTGTTCTTTTGTGTACCTTGTTCTATTACTCCCATATACTGGAGAAAACAAATTGTTCTATCGATTGAAACGAACTATTTGTACTGTTCGCTTCATTTATAAATCTTCTATGAAAATGTATGAGGCGTTCGTTTGTGTATCTTTTGTTCTACTCTGTTCTGCTTGTGGTCCACTTTCAGATAGATATGAGCAGTGTTGGGCGTAATCAACTACTTTTGTAATCAGATTAATAATCATGATTACACATCAATCATGATTACCCATCAATCATTAATCATGATTACATCGAGTAATCTTAGGAAAATGTAACCGTAATCATGATTATATGATTACATTTTTGTTGATTACAAATGAAACTTTTCAAGAGATTTTAAAATTTAGTTCTAAGAAAACACACAATCTGTGATCGTAAGGATTTTTATTGTAGAAAACTCCAAGACATTATTGAATTATGTATTAATTGAAGTAAGTGTAAAGAATGTAAGTGCTTTTATTGATAGATACTCACACATATATCTGATCATCAGCTTAAATTCGAGGATCTTGATTATGTGTGAAAAAAGATAGCGAAAAGACTAGATTTCTGGGGCGCATAAGAAGATCGTTGAGTATGGAAAATGCAATAATGCCTTTTAACGCTTTGATTTTGCTACACTTTTCATATTGCTCCACATTGTTATATGCTAGTTCGAATGAATTCAAGGGCAGAATGTAGCTGTTGTAGAATAAGGCAATGCGAGTTATTCTGAAATGCAGCATATATACACTAGTTAGAAGCATGCTCGAAGCGCTGCAATGTTTAAATATTACTAACATGACAACAAGAGTGAAGATGAAAGATTAGATTTACTAACTACTACCTAACAAAACGGTACAGTATTGTTTTTGATAACATAAAGAAGTATCTAACTCTAATAAAGTAACCGTAAATGAAATTTTCTCTTACTTAATTGCTAATAATACCGTTTAACAATCCACAGATATCAGATATTCAATTACCATCCCACTAAGATATATGCTTACAAACATTAGTTTATATGTCACTACCGACTTCGGGATAGAAATACAACAATGTTTGTTTTCTTTTAATTACAATTTTAAACCTTTTTCAAATTTGTAATCAAAAAATGTAATCATGATTACGGCTACGATTGATCAATCATTAATCGCCATAAATGATTACTTTTCTGATTAATATTATAAATCTGTAATCATGATTACAGATTACAAATTGTAATCGTAATCATTAATCATCAATCAGATTGTATTTTGCCCAACATTGGATATGAGTGATATTTTCACAATAAAAAACGAATAAGCCTAAACTCAGAGAAGAAATTTGCTTCCGCAAAGATTCCTTTGGTTACGCTTCGGAAAATATATTTTCTGGCTATGGTGTGGAAGCATACTTCCATCTACAACAGCTTGACATATTTCCCGCTGGGGAGCTACACACGAGCACAAAGTTAACTGTGTAACTGTTGTGCGTGCGACAAAAAATCTAATACAGCCCAACCCTTGGTCTGATACGTTTTTTCTTACAGTCGAAAAACAACATAAGAAATGTAGGGAATATTTGTGGCAACAATTTGTGCCTTTTTACAGAGTAGAGATAACTTTTTCGTGTTGTTGTTATTTTTCAACTTTACACTGTACATCTTCTGTCTCACATCCTTTTTTTACACCTCTTCTGTCACACTTCCTTTTTTTTTTTTTTTTTGTTTTTTTTTTTCAAGTGCGCGACAATTTTCTGTATAGCCCTCAAGTTTCGGTTCCTATAGCTGGAGCAGGAAAAATCCCGAAGACATTTGAAATCAACGTTCTTTTCTAGAATCTCACAGTTTCCGCGTAGCCACTTTTCCATTTTACTATAGAAAGATTGAAATAAATATTTATAGAGCCTATGAAGCCATCTCAATCTTACAAATTATATTTCCGTGTTAAAATTTACGGGACTAGCAACTGACGTATAAGTTAAGTTTCTAAATTATACTTCCTTGGGCGAAATCTAAACAAAACAGACCTAGCAACGAGCGTGTTACAAACTGACAGTTCCTCTCATCAAATTAAAATGTGAAATGATCCCACTTTAATGAGAAGGTTCCTGGGGGTGGAGGAACTATTTTGGCAGATTATCATTGGGACACCTGATCGCGAACTATTCCTGCAGATTGACTATGCAGGCTAGGCTACTCCAGCCTCGTCAACTACATCTCTGACCTGACCGAGGTGACTGGCTCCTTGACACTGTAGTTTGCGCTATCCGCAAGTTTTTAGTTAATCTTAGACGCCAGAACAGCTTCCGGTCCTGTAACTGTGGAATAAACGCCTTTTTTTGAGGCCGCCATTCCCTTCTTACACGAATTTGTCTATTTCTTTACTATTTTCGACACTCTCGTAGACCCACCTTTCGTCATCACAGCGAGCTGAAATTTGGTACACACGTTCATGTCGCGTGACAATTGAATCTGTCAAAATTTGAACCGGAAATTTCCATGGAAAACCCGGAAAATCGAGAAAAATCATTTGAAAATTTGGTACAAATTTGATTAGTGATAAATTCGATTCAGGAAAAATGCAGAGTTTTCCGATTTTTCCGAAAAATTTTCCGGTAAAAAAGTTTTCTAAATTATGCAGGATCAAGTTCCCTATCAACTGGCATCATTACTTTCTCTCCGGCAATGGTCAAAACTTGCAGAAAAAATCGAGGAAAATTCACGTAAAACGCTTTTCCGGAGTTTTTCCGACCAAGGAAGCGTTTTGCAACAAAGTCGTAGAGCGAAATGAGTTGCATTAAGTTGCTTTTGTGGAAAACTCCATGGAAAACCCGGAAAAGCGGGAAAATCATCGGAAAAATTTTCATCGATATGATTAGTGATAAATCTGTTTCAGGAAAAAAGAATTTTCTAATTTAGTTAACGTGAAAAAGGTAGAAAATAAAATAAGTAAAAAACGAGTTTTCAAACAAAACTGAGGCCAAGTTGCATGAAAAAGTACAAAATAAACTTTTCTTCACACACAGAGGTGGACTCAGATTTTATTCGCTGACAATCACCGATATATTTCAGTATGATCAATCAGAGGTAATAAGTGATTTGATTCATGAAGAGAAAGAATATTCAAGAGAAATGTCAGAGGTGGACTCAGATTTTTTGATTGGGACATTTCTCTTGAATATTCTTTCTCTACATGAATCAAATCACTTATTACCTCTGGTTGATCATACTGAAATATATCGGTGATTGTCAGCGAATAAAATGTGAGTCCACCTCTGGGTGTGAAGAAAAGTTTATTTTGTACTTTTTCATGCGGCTTGGCCTCAGTTTTGTTTGAAAACTCGTTTTTTACTTATTTTATGTCACTTTAGGTATCTCACGGATCGTTTACCAGTATTTTTCCTACCATGTCAGATATCGTCACAAAAATAAGTGACGTGGTATTGCTCAACACATCTGTTATAAACAACGCTAAAGCTTAAGGTTTGTTTCTCCACGAATTGGATATCCTGTATATAAATAGAGATTTCCCCTTTCCGAATATGAAAGCATCTATGGATGTTACATACTTACATATGTGTATATTGCCATTTGAATTTTCATCAACGCAACACATTAATTATTTGACGTTGAAATATTTCAACTCATTTCAAATGGTGATAGCACTTCAGTTTAATTACAATTGAAATTAACGAAAAGCTAGAAAACATTTCAATTATCCTGAATTGATGTTCCAACCTTATCCCTTGCGTGACACAATACAATAGATGCAACTTTTAGCATAATTTTCAAACCCTGATTAGATGTTAACAATGCAAACTAGAGCTGTTCACGTTAGGCAATAAATTCTTCGCTAACCACCCGTGGTGGTAATCATTAAATTAAAGCTCAGTACCCATACTTCCATAGTGAATTTCGATTGAGCTCTACCAGGCTATTATGAGCGCTTACCACGTACATATCTATTCAGCTAATGACTCCATTTACATGGCAATTTTCCGGGGCTGTATGCAATAAATATTTTGAACATGCTTTGCTTGTATCGGCACACTACAACAATTTCGTGTCTAAATTAAGTGATAGTAATTACCATAAAGAATTTGCAACTAATTTTCTGCTATTAAATGTTTACACAAGTGTTAAAGTGGTCTTTATTGCTGGTTGAATGCATGCCAGTTTTAAATATACTTATACAAATATACCGGGTGCATATCAGTGAGGCAACTAAGAGGCATCTCCTTATCCTAAACGATTGAAGTTAGGAGTTATAAATTAATTGAAGTATGTGCCATTATATGGTAACCTTGAAATAGCCTTGAGATTTATTGATTCTTCAGCTCTATATATTCAATTTTATGTTTTTCTTTTATTGGAAGAATGAGTCTCGTTACATGTACTGTTACGAGACTCGATATGTTAGGTTTAAGTGAACTTATCATCTTTATAAGTCCATTCTTGCAAAAATCCGATTAAATTATTTTCGTAGTCAGAAAGTTTACAATTTTTAAAGCGAGAACCTGTATCTCTCAATTCACCGGATATCTAACGTTTCTAATGAAAATTTTCCAATATATACCTAGAAAATTATATCGGACTACAATTTCAAAGTCAAACCTAGTAGCATTTAGGCAATACAACTTCCAGCTGTGATGCAACGTATAAACTCAGCCAGCCTCTTTAAGAAATTTTATGCGTTGCACAACACCATAAAATTGTATTAAATTGCTTTTGTAGCTTGAGACTAAAATCCTATGACAAAAGGGGAAGCCCGACCGGCATGAATTTCACTTTAATTCTGCACTAATTTAGGATGTAATATAGTCGAGAGAAACTAAGTGAGGATGTTGGTATGTATGTTTTCTTTGGACAGTATACCAGAGTTTTTTCTTCATATTTTATGAATCAATCAATACAGAGTGTCCCGTAAGTGGTGTAATATCCGAAGGCTATGGATAGATCATGCTTAGACGAGCAAAAAATTTTATGGTGGGGGATGAATCCTAACCGTTTCCGAGATAACGGAAGTTTAAGATATTTCGGTATGTTTTTATACATCACCCTGTAACTTCTGAACGTTACACTCGGTGATGCCGATTTAAATAGATAGATAATAGGTGGATCTTTCCAATGGTCTATAAATTTTTTCCATCCTCCTCTCCGTTTTGAAGTTATGGATGAACCAAATTTCGAAATTTTTACTTGTTCCTTTGTCTTTTATTTAACTACTATTTTTATCAAAAAATACGTTATCATTACCAATTTTTCATATTGAATTTAAGAAGCTCAAAATGACCTATGACACTCAGTACCCGAAATGTAACCCTTTCTGCGTTTTTTGCCCTTTTTTTTAGCATATCTTGCGAAAATGGCTGAAAAAGTTCAATAAGTGCCAGAAAGTAGGCAATTATCTTTTACATTTTGGAGCCATTTTCGCTGGATATGCTTACGAAAAAGTGCAAGAAATGCAGAAAGGGTTACATTTTTGGTACAGAATGTGATAAAACATTTTAAAGATAAGATTTTGGGCTTCTTAAATCCAGTATGAAAAACTAATATTGATGACGGATTTTTTGATAAAAATAGTAGTTAAATAAAACAACTCGATTTAAAATTCAAAATTTTTGACTTTGCTGAGCCATAAATTCAAAACGGAAAGGATTATAAGACAAATTTATAGATCGTTAGAAAGGTCCAAAGATTATCTATGTAACAATTTTAAATAATCATCATAGAAGGTACGTTCAGAAGTTACAGAGTGATCTCTAAAAATATACACAAATATCTTTAAGTCCCGCGTTCTCGGAAACTGTTAGGATCCCCCCCCGCCCCACCCTACACATACAATTTTGACCTGTTCTGTAGCCATGTACGGGACACCCTATATAACTCCTGAAAAATACACCCTATGCAGGATGTTTCCCACTAGGAGGTCAATAGAGCAGGAGGTGATTAGTACTCACCTAGAGGAACCAAAAATTGTATGGCAGGGGGCCGTATCAACCGTTTAGGAGTTACAGGGTGATTAAGAAAAAAAGCTAGTTTTTCACAAAACATCCTGTATCTTTAAAACTACAGTGAGTATGGTCACAGTTAAGAGCTCATTATATGCAGAATTTCATAGCCTTTCCAACGACTGCTCAATCAGCTCCGCACCCCTCTCCCATCAAGAATTATGGTTGTCTAAACTAAAAATCTCGGATTTTCTTACCTTCTTTTTTTAATTTAACCTGTATTATTTTTACAAAAAGATCGTTAACATAACTTTTTTTTATAAAAACTGTAAACTGTAGACTCTCCTCTTTATGTTGACCTATTACACCCCAAAAGAATATTTTCATATCTGAAGTATTTTATAATTCACAGCCTGTCGAGAGTGGAACAGTCCGCCACGCCGGCTGGAAAACAGGTAACTGATGCTCTCGGAGCGTGCTAGCTTGGGGCGGATTTCCCTATAGGCCGGGTAGGTCCGGACCTAGGGCAGCAAATTTAGGGGGCGGAAGAGATTTTTTTTAGTAGTCGCGCCATCTATGAACTCATACGTCAACGTTTAAAATTTCAAAAATGTGTCCATAGCACCCCGCAAAAAAGAAATTACACGTATGGATCATCGAACTGGATCCTTGCTTACTAGTTTACTTCAAGTTCAAGCGTATCATTTTCATTTTGCTCCAGTACAGACTACATATATTAGTATACGTGTTTTACAGGGAGTAGGGGGCGGCAATATTCCATAGGCCTAGGGCAGCCAAGCTATCAAATCCGCTCCTGGCTTAGGAAGATACTCTGATAAATTTAGAAGAAGAAGGGCCTCTGTATGGTGCTGGAATAGCTTAAGGAAGTTGTCAAAGATTTTTTATAATCTTAAAATTGAAATGCGTTTTTCTGGGAACAATATTTTTCAGAGCGCGGGACGCTCTACATCTTCAACAGATGACCCGATTCGCATGAATCTGTGCGCAATTGAAAGGAAATTCAATTTACGGAGCCATCAGGAAGCGCTTTTTGTCAAAATTGATTTAAGTTTTTTCTTCCGTTGAAGAAAACAAAAAATTGGATTTTTTGCAAACGGCTGTCATTTCGATATTTGGAGGTGCTTTTGAAAACGAAAACCGATAAGGCCCCCAAATTTCATCTAGCTTAATAATTTTCAACCCTATTTGTTTCAAATGAACTGGCAGAGCTGCGCAGACCAAAACATGCCGTGCACGGCTGGAAGCTGGGGCTGCCATTTTTTTTTTTTTTTATATAAATAAAATTGGGATTTACTGTCAATTGTTAGGAGAATAAAATACGGTAATACATATTTCCAAAAGTATTTATTTTACGTAAAAAAAATCCCAAAGTTCAAGGAATTTTCATGCCTCTCGACGGTAACCTTCCCTTCTAATACACCAGGTGCTGATGCATCAGCGCTTGTCAATCAGCATAATGTCAACTAGGCGTTCATAAAAAAAATGTAAAAAATAGTTTACTTTTCAATTCAAATTTCGGTTATCAAAACCGGAAATTTTCAAGTATGTATCGATGCTGGTTCTTCATTTAGTGCACTTTCTGGTTTTATCTTTGGGTTAAGCTTTGCAAATAGAAAATCAATTTTACACTTCAATTGGACACGACAATTCACGGCACCAAATTGCAGATAAAACAATTAACAATGCTCTAGAGGCTCTTGGAAGTATGCATTCCCAAATGTCCACAAACTCTTGAAAATATTGGGATTGTTACCTGTGGCCACAATTCCGGACTGGGCGTTAATTTTCCACTTTGCGTCTTCTCAAAAGCTATTTAAGGTCCACAAAGGGAAAAGATTATTTCAACGGATTAGCTACTAACCGGCATAAAAGTCGATGCAATTCACAATGATTTTTTTTTTTTTTCTGTACCTTTTGACGTATCAATTTATTAAAACAGTGAAGAAAAGAATTTGTATATGTATTTAACATATTCTTCGTACAAATTTGTCATTCAGCGGTACCATGATATTAATTAAAGCATTTAACTATCTACAAATAAACAAATAAAAGAATTTTGTAAATTTAACCCGACGGGAAATAAGGTGATTTACTGCCATGCAAAATTGGTCCATATCTCTCATATTTCTATAATCTTAGACGTTCTGGATGACATCCAAAAATCACATACAGTTCATATACATATATACATAGTACGACCCCAAAGCAAATATGTATGTAGATACTCTACTGAAAACATACTGTACATTAGCAGTATGAAATCATTACTCGGAACACATTTGTTAGTGGTTGGGAAATGTTCAAGCTATTACCCGACAATAGCTACTACCTACTCCACCTAAGAACAAAACAAACGTTTCTGAGGAAATCTATTTATGATGATGATGATATCACCAGGAAAGTTGCTGGACTTCATTAGAAGTTTAGGAAAAAGAGACCCACAAATTAAGGGTTTGAACTTAATAAGGTCTAATTAAGTACAAATAAGCTCATGCTTCTCTTGCCCAAATTGCCTACAGGCTAGAAATCATATACAATCTCTCTTTAGTAATATAGAGCGTTTGAAGTAACGAAAGCTGTTTGCCTGTCGTTTGCTTGGCTCCGTTATTGGGATACTTTGGTACAGCAAACACTTCAGGATGAAGCTGCAAGATCATGTAGACATATACAGATGTTTTTAGACCTATAATTTGTCTGTATAGTTAGAAGCAATGAGCGATTCCTTTAAATTGCTTCTTATGACAAAGAGAGCATACTGTGGGCTATTTATGTCCAGATCCATAGGATGGGGAAGATACATAATATAACCGCAACGAAGAATATCCTAACCATACTCGGAAATAGATAGGAAATATCTGGAGTAGAACACATTTATGTATGTAGATGACACGCATTTGTCCAATTAAAATCTTAATTACGAAACGACCAGTAGTGCTTCCAATGAAAATCACAGGCATGGCAAAATCAATCTTCTGGATAAGACATTCATTTACATAAATACCCAAACCAACACCCCTCCCACGCCATTTTGTTCTTAGCTTGCATTTGCATCCAGGAAATGAAAATTTAATCAAGAATAGTTCGGAGGTGCTTTTCCAAATGAATTCTCATTTTTGAACTGTTGTTTAAGTGAAAATACAAACTTCCATCGGCATGTATGTCGCACAGGTATGTACCTCAAGTATGTATGTCAAAATCCTGGGAACAATTAAATTGTGGTAAAATGAGGAATATTTCATGGTTTTAAGGTAGCAACATAATTTATCCGTTCTAATTAGACCGAATTGAATTATACTATCCATCTTAATTACGAAGGTTGATTATGATGCGGCTTTTGGTAACTCTGCCAATTAAAATTTTATTCTATGGTGCAAAGGCATGAAGGAAAATTATTTGTGCGTGTTTGATACCCGGGTTATTTATTGCTGAAGGATTTATCCTAATTTTCACAGTTTTCATTGACTGAACCTGGTTCGGGTTAAATTTTAATTAGTTTCAGTTTCCTATGAAATCCGAATTCAGTACATATAATAATAATGTTTAAGATTTGTGTATTTCTCGAAATTTCAGACAAATTTTAAAGTAGTTGGAGAGAGAAATCATTTCTCGAGGAATTTTTTTAGAGTGGACTAGTACGTACCAACGTCCTCCTACTTCTGCCTTGAGAATATCAAGGACATCGCTGGATATATCCACGACCCGCATAAAAACTATTATACATGAACATCATATCGTTAGGAAAATTTATTCTCAGTGGATACCGCACAACTTAACTGAGACCCAAAAGAGGCGGCGCGCATAATATGTGACGAATTAGAAAGCAAGCTACAATCACAGCTGTGGATTTTCATAGGCGAAGATAAAATAAACCTAATGAAGCTCACACGAATCATTGGCATTTCAATTGCTTAGCTGTAACTCTATGCAAAAAAATATACCAATAGTCAGCCACTTCGAGTTAATTATTTAATCCGAAATTTTTCTTCTTGTGAACTAACCTCGTGGCTATAGAATTTGTCCGACCACGCGTCAAGACCACTTCATATAATGGAAAAAACTCTTTTACAAACGTAAAATCTTTTAAAAAAAAAGAAATTTATATGCAAAAGCGGGCGTTTCGTATCAGCAGGAATCGTATACTCATCAGTATGGCTTGGTTCCTGCCTGTCGTATACAGCCCAGCTGACCTCATATATGCACTTAAAATAATTTTTAATTTTTGAATTATATACGAGACAAAATACTAAGTATTTATTTGATTGCCTAGCAAGATTAGTTCTAGGACTAGCATTTCATAGAGAGGTTTTGCTATGAAATAAATTCCTGGCGAATTTACTCAATATGAAATTGACCGAATTTGCTGCCAAATCCGCAGCTCGAGAATTGAAGGGAAAAATCTTAAAAAAAAAAAAAAAAATTCTATGCAAAAGCAGGCGTTTCGTATCGGCAGGAACCGTATACTCATCAGTAGGCTTGATTCCTGCCTACCATATACGCCAAAGTGAACAGCCAAGCTGACCTCATATATGCATTTAAAATAATTTTTAAAGTGTGAATTATATACGAGGCGAAATACTACGTATTTACTGGAATGCCTAGCATTTAAAAGCGTTCACGTTGAAGCAATTTGCGTGCTGCTTAAACACATCTAATAAAATTAAGTAGCAAGATGAAGGTTACGGATCGAAAAACCATTCTATGTAACTAATTAACTCAGGATGTGATTCCTTTAAGCAGTTTTTAAATTTTTTTTGCTGCACTACACTCATTCTAACCACTCAGAATCTAAAAATATAAAAAGTGTCCATTGATTTTTAAAATTTTCCCTATGTGGCCTCGATAGCTCAATTGGTTAGTCGGCACTGACTATATGCTATCTCAGGGACCATTGGCGTCGAGAGGGGAGTGCAAGGGGATGCACTTTAACTAATTAATTTTTTATTCAGTGATAAAAAAAAGTTACGGAAATTTACTGTTTAAATAAAAACTAGAGACGTCTAGGTTGTTAACCAAAATTGTTCAACACCTTGTCCATGAATTCAGTGTCCTCCTTTACCTTTTTTCTGTGAGCACTGAGCATGGACAGACCGCTTAGCCTCGAATCTCCCATCGTTGATCGATTCCATGTCTTGACATGCCGTAACGCACTAAATGAACGATCAATATTGCTGGAATAGTCAGGCCAATGTGGATTGCCTCGGATACAGCTGGAAAAAACGGGGTGGTTTAATCAATCAAATTTGAGTATGCTTCGTTTAAGGTCATATAACTTGCATCATTTGCCTTACACAACTCGTACCATGTGGTAGCCTCGGCAATAAACTTCTGTAGAATACTTCCGTAAAGGTTCTCTATATATTCTCCAATCTCTGTTCTTATATTTTCAGGGTAGAGTTGCGTAAGCGAAAATATCTCAAAGATAAAATCAGAAAGTCTAAATATGGAATGAAGAAAGATATTCTGAAGAACTTTTCTAACCTTTAAATTCAACATGAAATTCTTTGCAAATTTTTCGAACTCTCTCGAGCTTAGCGAAATATGCAGCAATCATGAAGAGCGTCACAATGTATATTGAATTTGGAGTTTTGTGCATTATCCGTCATTTACAAACCAACGCGATATAGTGTTAAGTGAAGTGAGCACAATACACACGAGGACTTTTATACTCTTTATGTTATGAAGATTTGCGATTGGATGAGAAGCAATTTTACAGATACTTCCCAATGACAACAAGTTGTTTCGATGACGTTCTAGGTTTAATTTGATAAGATACACAGAAAAGTAAGACTTTTCTTGCTTGCTGTCTTCATTTAACTCCGCTTCTATTTCATCCCATATTAAGTCTGAAACACCGATGCGGTAACAGTAGATTCTTAAATTCGTATTATCGAAATTTTGGTAATGTAATTGTAATATTAAGGAGTAGCGATTGCTCGCCTGTGCCCCCCCCCCCCTTTGCACCAATAGAGTGTTATTATTTCTTTCATATATAGATATTTTTGAGTTAAACTAATACTCCACGCTAGCATTTGCGTGCGTATATATGTCGTTGTGTTTATTTGCAATGATCAAAAGCCATAGGGGCCTTATTGCGTAAAACAATGGGTCTCATAATCGGTTTCATTTTGACGTTATTAGACACATTATTGTATTTTTCGTGCTTACTATAAAAAAATCAAGTTTATGAATATAATTTATACCTAGATGCACCCCCTTGAAAATAACCCTACCGACGCCAATGTCAAGGATCAATTCCATTTTAATGCGGTCCGGCACTTTTTCCTCCTACCTAGTTTACTTTAGACTTTTAAAGCTGCCTTGGAATTCATGCTTTAGATCTTTCGCACCCCCCCCCCCCCCCCGGCCTACCACAAAACAAACAAACAAACAAATATTAAGTTGCATCTTTTTGAAGACGAAAGTTTACTGTAATATTATTAATTTAATAGAGTTCTAATAACAAATTACGCACTTAAGAAGAAAAAACCGGTCAAGAGAGAGCCGGGCTCAAGCAATTAGGGTTCGGTATCAGAATTTTATCAATGAGTCGGGGAGAGTTGTCTTTTAAGTTAACACAAAAAATATATTTTTTTCAACAACTATAAGACTGATGAAAAAAGCGGCAGTTTTCCTATTATCTATGACTCAATACCTACCAACCTTGATAATATTTTAGATTTAGAAACCTAGTAGACAAGGGGGAACTGTATTTTTCGCACATTTTGGGCTATATCTTTATAAAGAAAAAAATTGGAATCTGAAAGTATAGGCTTTAAAACTATACCCCACACGATACAAAAAAAAAAATTTATAGAGCCCCCATCTTACCCCCGATAAAATTAAAAACAAATGTTGACTGTCGAAATATGTTCGTGTTACGAACACTTAACATTCTGTCAAATTTCAATTTCTCACACGTCGTTTTCCAGAGAAACGTCTGACAGACAAACACACTGACGAGCGCAGGAGTGAAATTATAAGGGTTCTATTGTTTTTTTCCTTTTTAACTACGGAACCCTAAGAAAATAAATCAAATCATGAAAACATCCTTTGCAAACATTTCCATGAAAAATCTTCAGGGCGATATGTGGATGATATTGCCAAAATATCTTCCATGCGAAATTAAAGCAAGTACTGTGAGATGATTCCTTCCTTGTGTTGCATAGACCAAAAGAAGTTGAAATTACAAACAATTTTGTTTTCTGATTTGATTTTAAATGTGGAAGTTTCGCTTATTTGTCATCTCTATGATACACGAATTTATCATTTGAAAGCGTCATTAGACTCTATGACAGTAATTAATTTGTGAGTTCACTAGTAATTTTATTTTATTTAATTAAATAAATACCTTCTATATTCACTTACTAAAAACTCCAAAGGATTTATTTCGACGATTCTTGAACGATTTGGTTAAACGATAAGAAAGCGAATCATCTTGAAAAAACGAATACGTTTCTTATACATGATATGAAAATAGTTCGCCAGGAAGAGATATTTTCAAATTATTTTAACGTATCACGTAGAAGATACGCATTCGTTTCTTTAAGATGTTTTGCCTACGGGGTAACAATTTCTCCCGTTGTAAGTTAAGAATGCAATACCGAATATGATTATCATCCACGAGATATTTTATCGTCCAGGTAATAAGAAAGTGAATCTTCTGTATTTCGCCATGTTTGCTGGGTGTAGGAGGCTTACTACTTTACTTAATCCTTAGGCTAAATTTAGTTAGTTACATCATTCAACCTATGTAATAAAATAAAATATTTGAAAATATGTTCTCTATCTATGTAGGTTTTGTTTGATATTGTATTTTATTAAAAATTTCAAAACTTTAAGAGATTAAAAGCGGGTTTTGAGACAGAGAGATAGAGAGAAAGACAGACAATATCTAGTTAATATGTTTCCGGAAGAACTGCACCCCTTAAATCGCGTAGTGTCAGACAATACAAGTGAAAATATGAATCAAAATTTAAGTGATAACAGAAGCATGGATTACAGTAATATGTATCAACATGAAACATCTTCACCATATCGACATTATGAAAGTCTCATCGAAGATATGAATGTGGATCATGATGAAGATTTAGACACGCTTTCCGATGATATTGGTCTGAAATCTGAACTAACGAATCCTTCCAGTTTTGAAGAGGATTGTTTCATTTTTCCATCACAACATATTAGAAATGAGTAAGTTGGCCATTTTGTAATAAAAGACACTAATTACTGTATTGTGACAGTAGTCCTAACTCAATTCTTAGGTATATACATAATATATTATTCTTAATTAATTTTTTCTTTTATATTTATATTTATTTACATAAATTAGAAATTATTTAAAAGTTTTTTCTTTTCTTTTCAGGTAAGTTCCTACAGTTTTCATTTCTGTAAGTAATATTTTAAGATTGTAAGTTTATTGATTGTAAGAGAAAATTTTCGTCCGAGTTTTAGAGCTTTTAGTCCAGTCAATAGGGACTTTAAAAGGCCTTTGCCCCGATGAAAAATTCAAGTTTTCGGCCTTTGTGGGCGGTGGGGGGGGGGGGGTCAGTGCAGTCCGGTCTGGCCCGTTCTTGGATTAAATGTACAAAAAATGGTTTTTGTTCTTCAAAATAATTCCTCAACAGTTGATCCTACGACAAAAAATATTTTTTTACAAATTCGAAGAAGACTAAATTCCCTACATTTTTGTTTGAATACTTTTTTTGTAGGTCTGATGTGTAACAAGTTACAACTGCGGAAACGTGAACATTCTTCAAAAAAAAAATCGTCCAACTTTCTTTTAACGGTAATTTTTTGTAAAAATGATAATATTAGTAATATTTTCATCACAATAACATTATATAGCAAAATCTACTTCAAAATGAAGTGATTTTTCTTGTTACGTATAAATATTTTTAATGCCAGTAAGTCAGTGTGCTTGTAGCTGGCAGTTCTTCGGTCGCACGTAGTTGCATCATGCTTCGCTATGGCTAATCCTGAAAAGAATTTTTTTGTTTGATTTGTGATAAAAGTTTAAAAAAAAGGTGTTCCAATTGTCGTGAACGAGAGAAGCGTGCAGGTTCTTCTGAAATCTAGAGTGAAACGGTGAAATCGCGAACACGTACGCATTCTGAGAAACTGTTCACGCCCCATGTCAGAAATTGATTATTACTAATCTATACGTAAAATAGTTGACGCACCTTAAGTGGCTAGCGACGTCGAGGAATAAAGTTTATCAGATCGAGATATGAGTAAAATATTTGATTTTGAAAGCAGCGAACGAATGTGGTTATGATTGGGGACGGTAAATAATTCAACGTGTGACGGACTGAATTGCTATGGTAGCATGGTAAAATTTGTCTTGCCAAAAGCGACTGTATAATCGAATATCATCCCGACAGAAAAGAGGATATCGACCCGCGACGAACGTTCACGAAACGATGGAAAGCATCTTCACTCACATATCTTACCGAAAATTCCGAAGAATGTCAATTTTTCCTTAATGGACCAAATTAAGGGTGAGTACCTACCGTCCGGATATCAAAACCATAAAATATCGTCTTCTGAATAGAGAGAATATACTCCTCATCGAGCGAAATAATCAATCACGAGTTGTCTGCTACCGGGACACGGAATATAAACTTCTCTCGTTGGATGATTTTTTGGAAGAATGTTCTCTTTTCCGTCGCTGGAACTTACACACATCAGACTCATAAAAACTGTGCTTATACAAAAAATTTTTTCTTCAAAATTGTATGAGACATTTTATCGTAAGATCAACCGTTGAGAGATTATTTTGACAAAAAAAAAAAAAAAAAAAAAAAAAATCTTGTACCTTTAATCCAAGATGGCGGAGCACGCTGACGCCACCAAGGTTGAAAACTTGGACTTTTCATCGGGGCTCGGAACTAAATAGCATATGAACGAGAAAACTCTTTTTGCAAACGAAAAATCTATGAAAAAAGAAATTTCTTTGCAAAAGAGTGCGTTTCGAATCAGCAGGAACCGTATTACTCATCAGTACGGCTGTCTTGTACTGGCCGTATACGCCACAGTGAATAGCATGTGCGAATTTGGTAGCAAACTCGAACAAATTCATTTTGACTAAATTCGCTATGAATTTATTTCATAGCAAAACTCTCTAAATATGTAGCATATATCGAAATACTTTCTAACACACCTTTTGTAGGACGAAAACCCCTATTGACTGGACTATTTATGTTCCCGTTGATTTCTTGATAATATTCTTGTGGAGGAAACAGTTTTTCTAAATTTTTAAAGATTTGAGTCAAGTCAAATATTATTTGAAATTTAAATACGATTTGTTTTAATAAAGTAATTATTATTAAATAATCATCACAAAATAGCAAATAATTCTGAAATCGACAAATTGGTGACAAAGACTTTATTACAAATTTTCAAAGATCACAATATTTTCACTGAACCTGTAAAAAAAAAAAAGCAAATCCAAACCATCACTGTTATTGTTCAGTCATCAACCAATGAATTTGTACTTAGCCCTTATACATATAACCATGCCAAATATTTTACGTATAACATACAATGTAGCTGTGGCAGCTAAATTATAAGCCCGGAAATCAATCTATTCCCATAATTCGTCTATAAAACAAATTCATTTCTGTTGAAACATAACACGTATTTTTGGCTTCTGCATCCCTGACAATGAACTCAACACCAAAATATCTGTACGTGTAAATAGAATTTTAAATATACACAAAGCGATTAATGTTTTTACCTACCTACCTTTCGATGTAAATCATCATCTTTATCATTTTATCGTTGACATTTTCTTGGCAAATACAGCAAACTCAACTGCGCCAAAATCTTTGTTCATTTAATGTTTAGAGATTTGATTAAATTATTATTATTAGCGCGTCACATCGGATCTATATTTAGGGAAAATTTTGTTTTTCTGATTGAATCTCTTTTCACCTATTAAAAAATTGGGATTGACTTCTGTATTTAGATGTATCCCAATATAATAAATTATGCGTAAAACAAAAAAAAAAAAATTACAAATGCTTAGATTTGGCACATGCCTCCTGCCAAATCATCGACACGTTTTATTGATTTTATCTCATCTTTCAAAATAAATTCCTAATAATTGCGATGTAGAAAATTTATCTTGATTGCCTTGAGGATATTTTTGATTTTCCTGTTTCTGTTTTTGTTTTTTTAATAGCCCGTTTATGTATCTATAAAAATTTTCATGTATGCATGGGAAAATGTTAGATGCAGGATTTAAGGTAAGGCAACATCATTTTATCATGTCTTTAGTGAAAAATTGTGTTCTTATGAGTTTAATATGCGGCCTCAAGTAAATAGTCTAAAAGCTTGCAACGTTTTCGAGAAATTACTTTAGTTCGACTAGTTTTTTGATATACCTTTCCTTACAGTATCTAAATATGAGAATGGTGGCGTTTACCTGTGCGCACTCCATTCCACAGGTAAAAAAAAGCAGTTTTCAAAATGATTTTAGTACGATTTTTGTTTTTTTCATCTGTTTTCATAAACATCGAACAATATAAATTCACTATTCCCAGACAATTTCCACGTTGCTCGTTGGCACGGTGGTAGCAGACGTTTTTGTTTTTTTTTTTTCGTTAAAAAAAAATTACTTATTACGGTTGTAATTTTTATACCAGATAATTTAATTATCGAACCACATGAAATTAATTTGCCAGGCGATAATTGGGTTGATTATCAATAGCCTGATCGATTCGAATGTGGTAGGGAATGGGCCATCCCACACGAATATTCTTGATGCAGTATGCATATTTAAAAGATAAAAGAAGCAAAGAAAAATACTTGGCTTCTTTTACCTCTTCCCTAGCAAACCTGTTTGCAGGGGAGTAAATGTAGCGGCTATTCATAATTATCCAATAAACTGTTAAACAGAAAATTTGGAAAAGCTTTTGAAAATAAATTATATCTCAACTGAAAGCAACTCGAATTGATGTTTTACACCATCAACCAAAGATGGTGAACGTAAACGTCGAAATGAATTGGCTAGCCAGGTTTCAATCAGACCAAATCAAATTGGTCCTCATAATTTGACTGTTCCACTGAAAATGTTCAGTTCCTGGAAGCATTAATTCAATTCAAATTGATATCGACGCTGAAATTGTAATAAAATTCTCAGGGACAATTTGAATGCTTCCTAAAGACTTTGGATCAAAATGGGCGTGGATAATCATGAACGCTACATCAACGTCAATGAATTGTACAAAACTCTGAGTCCTTCCGTCCATATCTAGAGCTTTACAAGGCTTCCATGCCATCATGACAGGTTGTGATTACACTCCAGATTTTTTTCGCAAAGGGAAATTGAAGCCTTTCAAATTACTAGAAGAATCGGAAGATTATCAGCTTACATTCCAAAATATTGCCACCGATAATGAACCATTACTGAAGAGTGTATTTGTTACCCTGGATAGATTTGTTTGTCATATAACGGGTTTTCCAATAAGAGGTGTTATTTTGATATTCAAAGAAATCTTCATTTTATTATAAAGAGGAAGCTATGCCGTTAATAATGGAAAATAACATCAGCCAAATGACCACCACGACCACGCCTACAGGACCATATCCTTTTCATGAAATTTTCCATAACCAAATCGCAAAGTGGCTGCCCTATGTCCTCGATAGCCTCACGAATTCCATCTTTGAGGTCTTGAATCGACGCTGGGCTGTTGGCGTAGACCTTTTCTTTCACGTGGCCCCAAAGGAAGAAGTCGCAAGGTGTTAAGTCACAAGATCTCGGTGGCCAATTGTGATCACCTCTTCGAGAGATAACACGGTCCGGAAACTTTTCCCGTAAAAGATCAATGGTTTCGTTGCTTGTATGGCACGTAGCGCCGTCTTGTTGAAAGTAAACATTGTCCAGATCAATACCATCCAATTCCGGCCATAAAAAATCATTAATCATCTGTCGATAGCTCAATCCATTCACCGTAACTGTTGCTCCAGCCTCATTTTCGAAAAGTAAGGTCCAATGACCCCGCGGGACCATAAACCGCACCAAACAGTCACACGTTGAGGATAGAGAGGCTTTTCAACAATAACTCTAGGCCCAGATGCGTCAATTTTGCTTGTTGACGAAGCCATCGAGGTGGAAATGGGCCTCATCACTCAAGATGAGTTTTCGATGGAATTCCGGATCATTTTCATGCATTTCAAGGACCCAGTCAGCAAAGACTCGACGTTGTTGATGATCGGCCGGCTTGAGTTCTTGTGTTAACTGAACTTTATAAGCCTTAAGACCCAAATCTTTATGCAAAATACGGTGTAATGACGTTTGTGGAATGCCTAATTCCAAAGAACGACGAGGAATGGACAAACCTGGGTTTTATTCAACACTTTCGGCTACAGAAGCAATATTCTCGACTGTTCTTGAGCGACGTGCACGGGTTTTATTCTTCACATCACTAACTTGTCCCGACAGCTCGAATTTTTCTACCAATTTCTGTATTGCGGTCCGACAAGGTGCTTCACGACGACCCAAAAATGTTCGAATTTAACGAACCGTCTCTGCCACATTTTCACCATTTTTATAGTGAGTTTTAATAATTTCAATGCGTTGTTGAATCGTGTATCGTTCCGTTTTTATTAATGGCGTAGTTTCTACTTGTCCAATGTCAAAAAATGACAGCTCCAAAAGTGACATCTACCGAAATAGCGGGCTAATTAAAATAACACCTCTTATTGCAAAACCCTTTAGTAAATTTTTTCTAATTAAACTTAACTGCTATCTCGCTAAGTTCATGAAATATTCTCAAAATATCATCGTGAGAAAAAAAAACCTCACTTTACCGTACTCAAATCGGTCCAGTTCCTAATGAGCAGCCGAATTATCGCCTGGAAAATTAATTTCATGTGATTCGATAATTAAACTGTCTCGTATAAAAATTACAGTCGTAATAAAATAATTTTTTTTTACCGAAAAAAACGTCTGGAACGATAGTAGCAATGAGGATATTGTCTGGGAATAGTGAATTTATATTATTCGATGTTTATGAAAACAGATGAAAAAAAAACGAACTAAAATCAAAAAAAAACTGCTTTTTTTACCTGTGGAATGGAATGCGCACAGACAAACGCAACCACTCTCACCAGCCAGATGGGCCACATGCCTATTTAGGCCTGAAACACAATTGGAGCCTTTCAGCCAGCATAAGATTTGTTGACAATGTAAATCAATGTAGAAGAACACAATTGGAGCTTTAACTTTTTTGCCAGCTTCAAGCCCAATAACTGCCAACTTGAGGGATTTTTTAATCTTGCCAACTGTGCGAATGTCGAATATCAGATGAGAATGGCTTCTGTTGACACATTTAAGAAGTAAACAACTACCAAATATATTAGATTTGTTCGATGAAAACACTGTTTAAAACGCCGTGTAAATTTCCCCTAAAATTTTTCCCAAATTTACCCGGGGTTTTGTGCCCTCATCCAACAAGATTTTAAAACACCGGGTAAATCTAGTGTAATGACATTTCTCTGACAGTTCTCCTGAGTATAATTAATTATAAAAAGTTATTTATAAAATCGGTGAAGACAAATAAAATGTGCTCTAGCTATTTATCTATTTGTTTTCTTCTGATTATTTTTTCGAATCATTTGCCATTCTGTTTCGTTGCATGCAATTTGCGATTTCACATATTTTATCTTTATTCATAAAAGTTTTAAAGATAGTTTGATTTTTTTTATGATTTTTTTTTCTTGTTTCTTTCCTTTTCCCGCTGTGTACATTTTATATCTCGCCCGTTTCGTATCTTGTTATTAGGCTATCTTTGGCTAGGTAACGTAAGAACTGAACATCTCACATGGGTCCTTGCACAGTCAGAAAAATCGGCCAAGTGTGAGTCTGACTCGCACACGAAGGGTTTCGTACCATCGCATCGTACAAAATTTAACACTGTATACTTATCATTTATTTTTTCAAATGAGAGTAGGCGTCATGTGAAAAATAAATGCTGACATGTGAAAAAATAATAGGTCTGTTCGCGTACTTTTTCAAGTAAAAACATGAAAAACGTCAAAATGTATGATAAAGAGAGATATTGAGAGTGACACTCACAAAGTACGCGAACGGTTTCGAGTAAAAACTTGTACAAATTGCAAATATTCCGGATCTGTAAAACGACGTGAAATTTTCCTAGCACATAGTACAATAAACAAATTTAGTTTACCACTTTGAATACGTTGAAATGTTCTTGGAGAACATTCTATTTCTACTGGAGGAGGAGTAACAGCTTTTTTCTTTTTCTTGAAACTAAAAACTTGAAAAATAACTGCAAACCGGCGACGATCTGTCAAAACTGACACTTTCGAAGTTTTTACTCGAGCTAAAACAAGTAATAAATTGCTCGGAGTGGAAAAGTGACGTAAACAATTTCTCTCTCAATTTTCGAGTACGCGGACGCCTTCGAGTAAAAACTTGCAAAAACTTTTACAAGTTTGAACTTTCAAGCTAGTACGCGAACGGACCTAATAATAAAGCTGTCATTTGAAAAAAAAATGCCTACTTATGATAGTAATAATGAATTATAATAAAACGAGGAAAAAACGCCAAAAAAATCACGTTTCTTGTATGGCAGCCCCCTTTAATTTTGAATTTTATTTCACCTTATTATTTGTTGTTATAGCGGCAATAGAAATACACACTCTGCGAACATTTCAACTGTCTACCTATTACGGTTCATGAGATACTGCCCGGTGACAGATAGACAGGCGAACATCGGAGGCTTATTAATAGGGTTCCTGTTGTTACCCTATGGGTACGGAACCCTATAAATGGTTCAATGGCTTCCTCTTTTATCACGACAGCGACCCGAGCTACACCTCGCTTCTTATATGCGAGTTTTTGATTGAAAAGAAAAGTTCCTGTCTGTCCACATCCACCGTACTCTCCGGATTTAGCACTATGCAACTTCTGGCTTTTCCCAAAAATAAAAATTGCACTAAAAGGAAAACGTCTTGACACCATTTTCGACATTTAGAGGGCCACAACAGAGCAGCTGAACGCCCTTCCGAAAAATGCCTTCCAGAAATGCTTCCAATCTTGGAATCAACATTGGGATAAGTGCATCTCTAGTTAAAAGATTACATTGAAAGAGATTAATTCAAATTTGATGTAAACTTTTTATTTTGTTTATAATAAAACCATTCACTATATTTTTTTATCACACCTCGTACTTACTAAATTCACTTAATCTTGTCTAAAGCATTCTTTTTAAATGTGTTGAATAAAGTTTAGGTCATTTTGTGGCTCACTTTCTAGAATAGTTAGTGCAGCATAGAGCACTTAAATTAACACATATTATTAGTGTGCACCTAAATCACTAAATCCGACAAGAAATTAATCAGAAGGTACTCGTTGATGGTAGAATTCTTAGTAAAAGTCTGAAGACATAAAAATGTCATTTCGGGAAAAAATATTACTCTCTAACAAGTAGAGTTTGCCATGAATCTTTGGCACCACAATTTATAGAGAGAGTGCCTTCGGCTGGCTCTATTCATATGTATACATATTACATACATGTACAACTTGCGTACATTATATTCATACATATAATATGTAGATACCTCGCATAAACAGCATTTATTTTATCTACTCATGTCGGCATAAAAACGCACTTAGCATCGATTTCTTGCTTATCTCCTCTTAAACATAGTCTCCACCAACACAATACACACCTGGGGCACTTTCTGGTACAATGATGACTGCCTCCACATGTGGATAACTGCCTTGGTAACAAACAGCTAACAACCAACGCATTGTATCTTGAACAAAAGCTTTTTCGCACTATTTTCAGCAGCAATAAAAATTTAATAACCATTTGCACGAGTTCAATTACGTGGGTAATTAGAGACTTTGCGCCATCGTTTTTTTTTTTTTGTGCCGAAATAAAAAACAAAAAAATAATAATATCCTGAAAACGAGTGAAGAACAATTTTTGTATATACTCCTGGAAAACCTAGATAAAAAGGATATAAATTATATTGAAAGGGAATTAATGATAATCAGACTCGGGCCAAATTTTTACGAGTATCCATTAACTGCCGAACAATTAACTTTTATTGTGATTTTTTTTTTTAGATACGGGCTTACTCCCATCATCATAACTTCTCACCTTTAAATTAGGATTTACATGGGGAGGGTACACACGCGAAAAGAAAATATTAAGCATAGATATAACCGGTATTAAATCAATTCTTAAAGCGATAAAACCTACATCTTCGTTGGAACAGGAGTGGCAATTTCAAAATGAGTTTTTGAAGGATGGTGATTTAAGGTTACATAAGACATTTTTTGGCACATTTTGAAATTTAGTGAGTGTATGGAAAATATTTTTAGAAATCGGTTTTTTTTTATTCTTGTATTTTAAAGAATGAGTCCTTTTTCAAAGTGGGTGAAAGAAAATAAGCTTTAACTCTAGCTTGGCCTTGGCTAGGATGCGTTCAGTTATGAATATAAAGTGGGTGTCACATCGAGAGCGGCCCGGCTAAATACTTACCGCACGGCAAATTTAGAGATTACTCAAAAACAAAATTTTTCCGCTGACGGTAAAATTTCTTTTTCATTCGAAATAAGTCCGCACAGTTCACTAAATGAGTCTTTTAGCATTCTTAAGTATTCGTAATCGAATCTTATCACTTTTATCTGTTTTTCTTCAACCAGAGCTACTAATAACAGAATTTCTTCATCGGAACTAGAATACATTTGGATAAAATCCGCCGCTCCCGGTGTGAACACTCTATTTTGCCTCGCCGCTCTCAATGTGACCAGGGCTTAATGTTTAGTTGAAAATTAGATAGGAAGGTCCGTAGAATCAGCGATGATGTTTTAGATTTACATGTCTGCTGCAAGCTGACTAATTACAGATTAAAAGAACTAAACACATGCTAAATCAACACAGCTATGGCCCAACATACAGTGATGTAAATAACTATATATAGACTTAAGCCCCGGTCACACCGAGAGTAGCTTGGCGAGGAGCGGTGGCATGCGGCAATATAAAATGTTCACAGCGGGAGCTGCGGAATTTACCCAAATGGACTCTAGTTCCGATGAAGAAATTCTGTTATTAGTAGCTCTGGTTGAAGAAAAACAGAAAGCGATAAGGTTCGATTACAAATACTTAAGAATGCCAAAAGCCTCATTTAGTGAACTATGCGAACTTATTTCGAATGAAAAAGAAATTTTGCCGCCAGCGGTAAAATTGTGTTTTTGAGTAATCTCTAAAATCGCCGCGCTGCAACTATTTTGCCGCACCGCGCCGCTCTCGGTGTGACATCTACTTCAACTATATTTTAAGGTCCCTCATAAAAACAGACAATAACTGTGTTTTTTTTTTAATAATACACTTTTAACCCTTATGTAACCGTGTGAAGGTTTTAAAAATCTTCTATCACCCGAGATAAGGATATCGAGTTAAAGGTACCCCGGTACCTTCACATAATTTGCACATAAATTAATACTTAGCCAAAAAAATTGTGCTGTTCAAACTCATCATTTATGACCCTTCTACACCTAGTGTAGTAAGCATAAACACATATCGAAAAATATTTCACCGTTTCTATCTGCGATGAAAGGGATCCGTCCCAAAGAATAGTGAGAGCGTCAATTTTTGCCTTTCATTCAGGTGAAACTGTAATAAGCTAGGTACGTCCAGAATAAAAGCAAAGCAGTATTGTGGCTGTCATATATGCATTCCCAACCGGATGTACGTAATAATGCTGCATAAAAACCAGAAATAATACACTTCTATAACGAAACGTGGTCAGGAGTGGACACAATGGACCAGTTGCTTAAAAAATACAACTACCAAACGTAGAACCAATAGATGAACGTTTATAATTTTTACATGTGTTCCTTGCCTTTTCACCTGACCGAACGGTCACCAGAGTAATCTCATCAGGTTGAATAGTTTTTGTTTATTTTTTTTAATGCAGGGGGACAGGTGACCCTATCCCAAAGCACGGAGGCCAAAACAGCCCATTGTGCTGTCCTGCTAGAAGGCCATTCACCAAAACCTTCTTGTCCTCTTAATGAAACACATCAGATCTTGGAGAGGCAGGTAGAAGGGCAGACCCTAGAGTATTCAGCCTGCACCGGGCGAAGGCCGGACACGCACACTAAAAATATTCGGTTGTCTCGGGCTCTTCTTCCAGCCAGGACAGACACTCAGGGCTGTCAACAACTCCCATTCTTGTTAGATGAGCCGGTAATGATGCCAACCACAGTTCTACATTGTTTCCTTTCGAGCCCCATGAGAAAATCTGAGATATTTCCATTGGACCTATCAAGAAACAGTTTTGTACACCTGCAAGTCTTCGGGTTCGCCCATCTATGCTGATGCTTTCTACGAACATCCGCTTTAATGAGAGACGCGATACTCGAGATGGCAACGCCTACGGTGGGTTCCGGTCCGAGGAACGGAGAAACAGAGCCAGCTTTTTCATTCCCCATGATCCCCATGTGACCACGAACCACAGAAGGGACACTTTGTTGTGGATACACAGCTTATCCACAGAAGCCCTGCAGGCCCCCAGTAACTTTTGTTATCCGAGGGCCACTCAGAGCCGTCAAGGCTGCCTGACTATCCGAAAGGATAGCAATGTCCTTCTCCTTGATTTGCATGTCAAGGGCTAAGTTCGCTGCCATCGATATGGCCAATACAAAATAGCATATTTAAAATTATTCTTGTTCTTCGTCATGAGGTGGCGCAAGGTAATGTCGACATCATAATCATCGTCCTCGATATCCGTTACAGTTATTTCGCCACGTTCGAGGAATTCATGCACGCTGTCTCCATCGGAATCATTTGGTATTGATGAAGCATAGTAACCCTACTTTTCTACATCCACAATCTACTCCACAGCATTTCTTGCAATTGCAAAAAATCATATTCAACAATTCTTCCGGTGCTGGTGTCAATAACGTCGTTATCAGCTGTAAAAGCACATTCTGTAAAGTCCACCCCCATTCCTCAGGTTGAAAATATTTTCCCAACCAGGTTTAGATGTGGAAGTAGACTCGATAGATGTGTTGTTGAGCTGCTGCACTTGTGGGTGGAAGAGACGATAACTGCACCGGTCTGTTAAGTCTCATTGCTTTTAATTGTCAATATTTAATTCTGATCTTGGCGCATTATACATTGCTAAAATTACACTTATTCCATGATCTCATAATATATTTGGAAGGCAATTTTCTTGCGGATGCGCGCTTACTCTCTCCGCGCTGTACCTCTAAAACGGTTGCAAATACAAACAAATTCTAGAAATGAGAATTGTAGGTACTGTTATAATCTATAAGTTTCATAATGAACTTGAATAACGTAGATAATTGAAAAAAAAAAACAATTTTCGCGAGCTTTGACCTGGTGACGTAGACACGAGATTTTATGAGGCTTTTTTTCCCAGTCTTTAGAATGCCCTAACAAAGGCTTATACCAATTTACAGCTTGTTCGCTTCCATTCCGAGATTGGATGCTTATTTTGCTAGGGTGTTTGCAAATTTGTATGTTACCTTTTTCTTATTTTATATTATTTTATGATTTTAGTGAATTTTAATTTCAGCAAAAAACTTTTACTACTGACACACTAACATGGCGGGTCATAATCAACTCATTCTATTCTCACGGTTCTTCCTCACGCCGTACAATTTTCCGAACTTACTTAGCAACATCTATTCTTCACAGTTTTCATTTGTGTTAATAGTTTTTAATTTTTTGACAATTTATAGTTTACATCTGTTTTAATAGTTCATTTTATTGGTCTTAAAAGTCTTCCTATCTAATTTAAAGTTTAGATTTGTTTAACTTTCGTTTTTCTATTTATTTATCAAAATTATCGGAGCTCTTTAATTCGAAAGTTGGCAATATTCGCCTTTCCATTTAGGACGTGTCAAAATAATTATAGGCACAAGTCCAGCAAAATACTCATGCTTCGTGCTGCTACGTGTGGTTTGCCCTTTTATAAAATCGGCTTGCATGGTTTATTTGGGACGAACTAGGTGTCGCGCAGAATGGTAGGAATAAATTTGGAATTCTCCTATAGTCCAGCGTCTACCTCTGACAGGTCAGATGACTGAAATGTTAAATTCGGATGTTGCTTTCCTAGGATCATTGCAAATTATTGCACTTAATCGAATCCAAACAACATGAAGCACACAATCAATTAAAATTTCCTGCCAATGAAGGCGCATTTTTATTTCCTGTTTATGGGGCTATCTGCACTTTTTTTTTGCCAATTATAGGAAGCATAAGATGCTCTTTATGGAATTTAAATTAAGGATAGGGGTAAGTCTATAACAATATATTATTTGAAAACTTTTCCCACCATGACGCAATTAACAGAACACCGCCGATTATTCCTCCAGGACTTGACAAAGAACTTGTGCCTGTCATCAGTAAGTAATGCTGCACTATATGCAAAAACCAATCATGCAATCGGCATATAAAAACCAGGCCAACTATCTGTGTTGATTGCGGCGATACTGACACACATTAGGCAGTCCAATCAATTAAATTTTGTGTTATTAGACATTATTTAAATAAATAATTAGTTATTAATAATTTATTGCGTTTCATTTCATACGAAAAGTACGAAGTATACTTTTCAGAAATAGCAAAAACCAATGTTTGAAAAACTCGATTTGTATCGAAAATATTCGAAAATTCGTTAGAAGTGTTTTTTACGAGTTCTCAGGGATATACAGAAATATATAATTTTAAGGCCGAAAAAAGTACCGGGTATCCTATTTGGTCCCATAAGGATTAAAAAAATTTAGTAGCAATGAAATGGTGATCGTGATCATACTCATTTTTAAAATATAATAAAGAAAAATAAATCATCCCTTTAAATGCTGTGCAAAAATTATAAACTTGTGGCTACCTTCACTACGAGCTGCGGGCACCAACCTTTGCTTAGGGGCGGTTTCACTGTTCAAGTTTAAGCTTCAGATGTGGTTTAAACTCAGTTTATCTCTTCAATACATTTTCACAGTGGTAAGTTAAACCTCGCTTGAACTTAGCTTAAACCACCAAGATTGAGCGCTTAAACTCAGTTTATCTTTACATCTAATGAGGTGTGACATTTCGATTTGACACTTGCAGATGTTGTCTAGTTTTTTAGAAAACAAATTGCGTAATAATACAATGAATTCAGATCAGGAAGATATTAGCGATAATATTTTTGCGTTTTTCAACAAATTTCATTAATATTGTTGTTTCTTTTGATGAGAAATTCGTAGTGCGTTTTAAAGAGTCTTTACTTATTTTTGTAGGCTTAAATATTTTTTGTTTACTACGATCACCGTGTTTTTTTTTTTTTTTTTTTTTTTTTCATTACAATTTTCCGGAAAAAACTTCCAAATATAAAACAGAAGCAATATTTTGACAGTTAATAACTCATAAAAATAGTTTGTTAGTTCACAATTGTACAGATAACAGCTTGTTAGTTCACAATTCCAAAGTGCTGCCATATTAAAAAACGTCAAACACAGTGAAACTCACTTTGGCTTAAACTACGAACGGAGTTTAACTAATCCTGAGTTTAAACTCGAGCTGTGAAACAGGCCCTTAGCAACCTCACTAAACATTTGTAAGGTTTTGGGAATTGCCACGAAGAGCACTTTTAAAAGGTTGGAAAAATTATAAATAAAGCAATAAAAACAAAAAATGTCATTCTGATTTTAAAAAAAGTGTGAGCCGACAATCTTGTCGAAGTATTGTTATTTTGTCTATCGATAATATTTTAACATAATTTTGTACAGAAAGTCAGCATTTTTGATAGAATTTTATAAGTTTGGTCAAAGGAGCCACATTATATGATTATTGTGATGCGAATATATGAAAAACCAAACCAAGGCAATTAGTGTTTGTTTCTAACTATGTGCTCCAACTCCGAGAGTCCGAATAAATAGGACCATAGCTTGTTGTAAGGAATGACATCCGTCGAAGATTCAATACTTCTAAATGTATTGAGAGTTCCCCTCCTTTTTAATTGAGATTCTGGAACGTCTCAAGACTGCTGCAACTTTAGCAGGTTACACCATTCTAAATACATAGAGAGTTCTCTTCACCTTTTAATTGAGACTCTGGATCATCTCAAGACTGCTGTAACAAATTAAGAGCTGGTAGCGGGCTCAAGTAACGCACTCGTCACCCAGAACTTAATATCAAGACTATTTCATAAATTAAGTTCTAGTAGCTATATCCAATAGCACACTATTCAGCACCAAAAAACTCATTCTAATGTTTGGTACTCTTTATTCAATACTTTATTTCATTATGTTTTATTTTTAATTATGTCAAATAATCAACTCGGAACGCTATTTACAACTATATTTAAAACTCTATCGGAAATTTCATTCCACGCTATTCTTATTCTTCTCTTCAGTTCTGTAATATTTTCAAAATGGCTGGTCGTAGATTTCGTTCTCTAAGATGCCCCACAAATTACTTTTATCACCCAACTTAGACAGGTTAGTATGCTGCCTCTGCTGCACGATATTTGTAGGTAGGGTGATACTTCCTTCCTGCCCCCAACCATCATCTTACTGACAAGTGTTCGTAAGGCATAGGTAGCATACTCACCTGTGTAAACAGGGTCAATGAGAACCATGTCGGAATTTAACGCTGTCCATTGTACTGGAAAAATTAAAATAATAAATAATCTTCCGCCATAAAAGGCAGTATAAATGTTCTTTTAGCAGCTCCTGATAAGCGACAGCATTCATTCTATCATTGACGAAGGCTTTTTCGCTTTGAAAAATTTTATTTAAAGTTGCCCAAATCCTCACAGATCCACCTCCCCTTGCTCTTCGTGGCACAATTCTTCTTTTCTTCCGTAAATCTATCGAGATTGAACTTCATTCCCAAAGGTTTTGTTTTTATATGAAACTTTCGACATATGTAAATCGATGTTGCGTCAATTTGCGTTTTTGCAAACATTATTGGTATTTAAAGTTTTCGGAGACTGCAGTCGATTTTCTAACTAATCTAGGGGTCAAATTGCAAGTTCAACCATCTGACAATTTTCGTTGAAGGAGCTCCTGTTTTCTATATATATTTTGGAGAGTGTCCAAAGATGAAATTTTGTTTCTTTTTATTAATTCACTATTCCAAGTATACTAAACTCTGCAATATCACTCAGGACTTCTCTCCGAGTTTTTCCATAGTTCACTAAATCAATAATTCTCTGTTATTCAACAGCACAGTAAATTATTACCGTGCCGCAGTATTTTAGGGATCAACAAAGTTGTTCAACTCTAAAAAAAACACTTCTACAGCTCCAAACGGCGAATTAGTTTATAATTATTCACAGCTGCATATCTTTTTTTATTATTTTTTTTTATTTTTGCCTTGTCTGTAGTGTGGTTGTAACAAAAAGAATATAATTGAAAATGTATTCTGGTACATATTCCTAAAATAACATGTTCAGGCATGAAAGTTCATTTCCTAGAAATGCTTTAGAAAAAAAAATGGAAAGATTTTGAGTCTTTAATTATTCACAGCGCTGTAAGTTCTAATACGATAGAAATTATGCTAAGTAGGAACCGGAATGACGCACGGAACCCTACTATACCACAGTTTATCAAGGGATACTGCCTCTTTACAAGCATACGAAACATATTCAAGCTTCATATGTACAATGACTTCTGCAGAAGCTGTATGGATAACAAGAAGGTTGAAAGCCTTCAACATCTGCTGCCTTTGTAAGTGGGTTGTTACAAAAACAAAATGTATGTACTTGCCACATCGATGTGTTTCAGGCTTAAATGCCCCAACCTTGTCGTAGAGCGAACACTCTTGCTAGCTACTTCTTCCGCGAAACAGGGGAAACAGCAGACAAAGAGTTGGGGTAGGGCGACTTAATAAGGTTCATTAACTCTTGTGGTTGGTTTTAACGCAGCCATCACCCCCACTCTCCCTTTTGGCAATTGACAGCTTGTTAGATGCGAAATCAAGAGCAAAACAAAATATATGTAACTGTTCAAGAAAATATCTTTCCTAAGATATGCCTGGAAACCCGATCCCAAGGGGTTTGACTGCGTATGAAGCTATACATACTAAAAAGTATGGATGTAAATATATATATTGGTAAATTCAGCTAAGAGCATTATACTAAAGATTTTCGATATTGCGAGAAATTAAAATTTTGTGTCAATTGTATCAAAAAATTGAATGTACTGAAATAAGTTAGAATACGAGGCGTATATGTTTGGTTTGAAAATCTTGATTTCCATATCAGCGGTATGAGTAATTATAGATGTGATCTTCCTTGAGGGTATTACATAATATATATCAACATATTATACTAGTTTTTAGTACCAATAACTAGAGTTTTCGTTAGCTCCCTAACTTTAGAAAATGGCAAACAACTCAAGCTTTAAACCACTTCCTATAATATTCAAAATAGCTCAAGAAATACTGTCGATGGTTATCGCGCCTACTATTATGCAATTCCACTCAAATTAATGAAATTATGAATCATAGAAACGGGAATATCTCAAAAACGGTTGTATTTAGGTAACTCTGTACTAAAACTGTATAGTTAATTGCATTTTGGCGGGAAAATCGTTAAAATTAAAAAAAAAAAATTATTTTTTTTCCCAATATTTTTACTTTTGACGTCCTACAACTTCCGACGGAAGGTGACAGGAAGACTGATTGGGCATTCATTAGAAATCTGAGATGAATCTTACCTTGATAGGGTGTATATCAAAAAAGTTACAGACTGTAAAGTGGAAGAAGTACTAAAAATCTGAAACCCCCTTATAATTTTTTGCCTGTCTCCACCTGAGCTATCAAACCCTTGAGTTATGTGCACCAATTATGAAACACCCTGTATAGTGAAAACGAAATTTTTGTATAGCAACCCTACAAAGAACTTGCCCGATTCAGCTCACTTTCGAAATTAAATTTACTTTTTTTTTTTAAAAGCCCGTGTGCAAAATTTAAGCCCTTTTAAGTGAACCCTTTCTCGAGTTATCGTGCGCACGGACGGACCATGCAAAAATCATAATAACTTTTAATATTATGCGTGGGTTAATATACCCGATAGATTTCATCTAGGGTATAAAAAAGAGCAAGAATCGTGAAAGGTGAATTTGTGATGCTGCATCTATCAAGGAAAAGAGCGATGGAGTTTGGAAGCAAACAAGAAAGAGGAAAAGAAGTATCAAATCAATGAAGGTAAGATTAAAGAAGATAAAACCGTAAGAAGGAACTAGATCCTGGATGTTTGGCAAGTATGAGAAGTTTCGTACAACATTGAATTCAGGTCGACCTGTTACGGAACTAGCCGCATCGATATTTCGGCCAAGATACAGGAAATTAGTTTAATTTAGACTACGGTAATTAAATAAAAAATAAAAGTTATAATAGAATAACTGCACGTCATAAAAATACCAAATGCCCTCCAATTTTCCGAACGATCCTTCAACCTAAATAATATTATCCGAAGTGTAATCGATGGCCCCGATTACTTTATAAATATTTTAGAATTAATAACTCACTGACGATTCAGGTTTAGTATCTTTACTTATTTTTTCAAGCACTGTGATCTTCTTCTCTCAAGTGTCAGGAAACAAGTTTTTCCTTTCTTCTTGACTAACCACACAACAATACAAAAAAAAAGTCATGACCAGCTGTCAACATACAGGCAGGCCATCAAGTATTTATTCTCTTATTCTTAATCCCACTCACAGGTGGCGCTCAAGTCTTTTTGTCTTTACAAGTTACAAGTATATCCTTACAGAAGATTATTTTTCTATTTTCACTAATATTTTCTAGACTTAATGAACCTATTTTTCGGTTCTCTCAAATCTACTTTCTTAGAGACGAAGAGATCTCATCTTATATTCTAAATAAACCAAAGAATTTTTATGCAATCATATCCTAAGTTACATGCGATGAGTATCGTTGAATCATGGTTTCAAGAGAACACTCCGTTTTTTTTTTATCTCCAATTCAGGTTTAAGACTCCATGATATTGGTCGTAAAAATTGTGTCATGCTTAGAGATGAAGTAGCCGTCTTTATGATAGGTACATATAAAAAGTATAAGTATTGGATCTTCTTGCGTCGTCCTTTTGGAGTTTTTTTTTGTTTTTATTGAGGAAAGGACTGGCGTCAATAGTTGTATAACTTGTACGCTACTTATTGCCTTCCTGAAAGTTTTGACTCTCTCAGTGATACTGAGTCGATACTATATTATCTGAGTCATTAAATGCCTTACCTACTACAATACTTCTAACTTACTTTATTTTATCTTGATCTCTAATACAGGGTGGGCCAAAAGTCACCATGGGGGCCAAAAGTCACCATGGGGGCCAAAAGTCACCATGGGGTTTAAAAATTTAATAACTTTTTCGTTTATATATTTTTTTTATTTTTTTTTTTTAGATTATATAAATAATGGAAAAAAAAATAAAAAAAATATATAAACGAAAAAGTTATTAAATTTTTAAACCCCATGGTGACTTTTGGCCCCCATGGTGACTTTTGGCCCACCCTGTATATATCGTTATCATAGTTATTAGTTACATGTGAATCATATAGAATATTTCTATATCATGTTTGTTTGTAACTTTTTTTTTTTTTTTATTATTAAAATTATACCAAAAATTTGGCCTAGGACATTTTATTAGCATTATTAATCGCTGTAGCCAGCCGTGTTCATGTGAAAATTTTTCATAAATTATTCTGAATTGTCGTCAGCGTGACTATTGCACAAATCCAAATATAATAAAAAAAAAAAAAAAACAATTTAACCCACATGTGTGTCCCTTATTTCTGATGATGGACTAAAGCACAAATTATTGTGGTTGACATACGCGCGAATAACATCATTCCACGTGAACCCAATGACGACATTTTTCAGATAGGACAATTTCGAAATGGTGTCATCATCTATTCATTTAAGCATTTTGCCTGGTCAGTGGTCAATCAAGTAAACTTCCTGTGAATACTCAGAACAGGTGCAATAGGTGGCCGAATTGATTTATATAATACATACATATCTACGTGACGTTCAATATTTCATCAGTGCGTTGTGTATGATATTGCAGGTATCCATATGACAAAAATGTGGACATGAAAAGGGATTCGAACAAAACCCCTCAAAATAAGAATTATCTGAAATATTATTTTTATAAAAGTAGTGCCTTGACGCAAGCAGAATCTATTTTTATATTACAATCAGGCTTTATACAATAATTGGAATGGAAAGTGAATAGTGTTTACGTCAAAGGATATTTTACTGATACAATCTTTTCCGTATTGCCAGTCTCTTTTTAATCGGATTACGAATTATGCCGTAGTTACACGGCATGTGATTTTTACTATTTTATGCAGTTTTAACTGTTAGACGTAACTGAAAATACGAAAAAAAATCATTTTGTATTTGTCCGCTATAGTATATGTAATTAGTTACTTATGGGTGTACTTTTGAAATTGGGTCTCATCCAATTGAGGAATTGGATTTTATTGGGTCGTGTTTCATTTATGTTGAATAAGCAATTGAATATCGTAATAGAAAGTTTTGTTTTTTTTTTACAATCACATAAGTAATAGATATTATATTAGAAATGAGCTATATTCACTTAATTATTTTGATATTCTTTCAAATTACTTTTTTAAATTCAAATGATGAAACCGACAATAATAATTGATGGAGATTAACGTTGAAATCATTTTAACGCTATATAGAATAAGTGATTAAAAACATTGTCAAAAATGTTACATAATTATGACTTCACACATTACTTTCCTTCCATTTTTTTTTAATCGTGTTTAGTATTTTTTTATATTCAGAACCAAGATTTCTGGACTTTTGTCATACTTTTTGTCGTATATTTTTGTCAAATGAATTTGCACTGAATGAACATCAGAGTATATGCCAAAAAAATACGGCAATTTTACTTAGATTACATATATAATAATAAGTAAAAAAGTTAGAAATGGTCTAAGACCAATTCTTATGATACCCTAGGAATGCCCGTATGTACTTGCACATTTGTGCAAGTTTGATTTTTTAAGTGGTTTTTCGCATATATTTTTAGAACGATTCGTTGAGCAGTAAAAATGATTATAATCAATTTTATAAGATTTCATATTCTGAAAATGCAGAGTTTTCCATTTTTTTCCGGAAAATTTTCCGAAAATTTCCGGAGTTTTCCAACTTTTCCGGAAAATTGTCCCACAAAAAAGTTTTATAAGCTATGCGGAATCATTTTTTTTTTCCGTTCTACTGGCATCAATACTTTCTCTTCAACAATCATGACAGCTTGCATGAAAAATCGAGGAAAATTAATGTAAATTTTTAAAAAAAAAAAACATAGTAATAGGAAAAGTCTGTGGAAAACATGGAAAATCGGGAAAATTCATGTTATATGGGATCAAGTTGGAATACAGCAAAAGAGCTCTGTTTAAAACATAATTTGAATTTCAGAAAACCGTTGCAGTACTTGAACGATTTTATACTCGAATAAATTTTTTGAAAAACTGGTAAATCAGTGTCTTTTCAGCCGTCATAAAATTGTTTTAAAATATCTCCATGCAGCATGTAATAACAATTTAATTAACGTGAAAAAGGCAGAAAATAAAATAAGTAAAAAACGAGTTTTCAAACAAAACTGAGGCCAAGCCGCATGAAAAAGTCGAAAATAAACTTTTCTTCACACACAGAGGAGGACTCAGATTTTATTCGCTAACAATCACCGATATATTTCAGTATGATCAATCAGAGGTAATAAGTGATTTGATTCATGTAGAGAAGAATATTCAACAGAAATGAGCCAATCATAAAATCTGAGTCCACCTCTGTGTGTGAAGAAAAGTTTATTTTCTGCTTTTTCATGTGGCTTGGCCTCAGTTTTGTTTGAAAACTCGTTTTTTACTTATTTTATTTGGTTTAACTACTTTATTCCGCTGAACTTCAAATAATAAGTTCTATACAAAAACCACTATAGTTCAGTTTCAGTTCAGTGGTTTTGCAAATGAATATATAGAATAGAAATTGATGGCAGTATAATATTTGTAATCCTTACTCTGTCCCCCATACCTACTTTTGGGGACAGGCAGACAAAAATTGCTTAAATTTGTTTCTTTAAAAATCAAGTTTAAGAAATATTTGAGGTTGTAGGAGATAAGCTTCCAAGAATAGAAATAATTTCGAATGCATCTGTAATTGGTTGAACTTTTAATATGAATATTAAAGCAAAAGTAAAACTTGAAATTAAGATAATTGTCACAACCCTGCCAACAAAATTAGACCCATATGAAATAGAGAATCAGGCAGTCCGTGTTATATATGTTAGTGGTGTGGGCCCTAGCTATTACATCAGACCTTGTTGAAAAGTTCAATACATAAACGATCCGACATCCACTAAACTCCTGCTTTGTACACTGTTTTTTGCGTAATACCAGTTTTTCTTAAGAATAAAAAAACATGTCAAACAAAATTCTACGAACTTTCATCTCAACTTCTAAGCGCACAGAATCCGATTGCCATCTATTGTTATATACTATTCCCGTATAATCTGTGATTGTGAATTCAATTTCACGAGCTTCCACCATGTATGTAGACGATACCTTTACACTATCCATTGCATTGGTGTCTATTGATCCTGCGAACAATTGAATTTTTGAATTTTCATACATTTCTCGTGTGTCTCGTCAACAATGAAAATACTTTCCCGTGACTACAGGGGCTAGATTCCGCAATTATGAGTTTTCCTGTGTACACAAAATTTTGGGTACACCACCTTGGTCCGATTCCGCAAAAGTGGAACTGAGTTTTTCTGTCAAAATTGTGTACACTTTTCTCAAGCGGTATTTTCAAAATTATTTCTTATGTTATTTATTTTTCCATTCTCTGTTACGGAACTATAGTCAGTGATCGGCTTTCAGACGTTAAGTCCAGACTGCCAGCATGAGCTGACAGATCACTCGACGGACAGCGTTGACTGCAGGGCGGCACGCTAGCTCGCCTCGGCTCATTGGCGGAGAGTGTGGGGAGGTTCCACGAAAAACCTGCCGCTGCCGTCAGACATAATCAAAAAAACTTCGTCGTGCCTACAAACAAAATGCCGGCACACATTCGGTCCTGAAGGGACCTTTACGTCACTTACCCATATTCAGTTGAAGGCGCAGATGTTCTGCCTTCTTTGCATGCCCCATCCTCCCATCTGACTCTGAGGGCAAGATTTTTTCAGAGTCCCTATTTACCACAGCAAGTTCCCAAAAATTTTGCAATATAAATGATGATACCACCAATAAATTGTGGACGGATGTACATATAGCGCATCCCCTGTATGGCGTGAATAGGTCATTAATTAGAATGATAACTTCTTTTAAAATTACTATACTATTAAAACTTACGTGAATAATTATTTTCCAAACTTCGATGACGCGAAAATGAGCCGATGAAATTTTCCTGGACCGATCAGTACGCTGGACGATTTGCCAAAAAGACAGATGTAATCAGTCTTCTTCTTCTCCGTCGCATCCGCATGTCATCTCAAGCTTGAGGAAATGCATCTCTCTCGGTCGGGGTCACTGACATATATAATATGGACTGACTACGTTCATAGATTTGCACTGCAAAAAGTGGGCTCAGTTATTGCTGACTCTTTCGGTCTAAGCACCAAGTACCAACTGAGAGAGAACTGTAAATAACAAATAAATAGCTGGGTTCCTGGAAATAAATGTTTTTAAATTAATTATTTGGGTTAATTAGTGATAAAAAGTGTTTTACATTATTCATAGATACTTCACAGAAATTCGAAAGGTTATATTATAATCGCTTTTTTAGTTGCACGCTAATTTTTTCAACTTCCCACCAATGATTTTTTCAATGTTGGCACCGGGCGTAAGAACTTTTTTTGACATTAGCAATTGAGCCCACATGAAATAGAAAGTTAATCAGTCCATATTATATATGTCAGTGGTCGGGGTGCGTTCAAGTTTTCTGCTATGGACAGCAGCCAGCCGGCCTACACGCTTCAGTATGTCATGTAGCATATGGCTATATGCAATACGCTACGACCATAACATCTCTAAGCCGTAGTCGCCTTAATACTGGAGAATTCATGTAAGTCATTTCTTATAACTAAACTTAACTTCTTCAAGAAGACTATTTTCTCACTCAAACAACATTCAGCACAGAAAAATTTTCATTCAGCACTTAAGAGTACACGGATACTTACGGAATCGCTTGAAATTCAAAAGTGTACACTTGAGCTCACGTGAGCTTTTCAAATCGTGTACACTTGCAAATTCATAGCCCCTGGACAGTGACTAAACATGACGCAGACTAAATATGACGCATTAAATTAAAAATAAAGATCGAGTGCTCATCACTGACATATATAACATGGGGCTGGATTCCGCAACTGTGAGGAATATGCAAGTGTACACGATTTGAAAAACTCACTTAAACGCAAGTGTACACTTTTGAATTTCAAGCGATTCCGTAAGTATCCGTGTACACTTAGTGCTGAATGAAAATTTTTCTGTGCTGAATGTTGTTTGAGTGAGAAAATAGTCTTCTTGAAGAAGTTAAGTTTAGTTATAATAAATGAGTTACATGAATTCTCTAGTATTAAGGCGACTACGGCTTAGAGAATGGTAAAATAAATAACATAACAAATAATTTTGAAAATACGTTTGACAAAAACTCACAAGTACCTATAAAAAAATGCACGACCAAAATGGCCGTCAGAAAATATTAATTAAAGTGTACACAATTTTGACAGAAAAACTCATTTACATTTTTCCGGAATCGGAACAAGGTGGTGTACACAAAATTTTGTGTACACGCGAAAACTCATAGTTGCGGAATCCAGCCCATGGACTGCCTGATTTTGTATTTCATATGGGTCAACTTTTTTTTGGCTGGGTTGTGACAATTATCTTATTTTCAAGTTTTACTTTCGCTTTAATATTGATATTAAAACTTCAACAAATTACAGATGCATTCGAAATTATTTCTATTTTTGGAAGCTTATCTTCTACAACACCAAATATTTTTTAAACTTGAGTTTTAAAGAAATAAGTTTTCGCAATTCTTGTGTGCCTGCCCCCAAAAGTTGCTATGGGGGACAGAGAAAGGATTACGAACACTGTATTGCCATCTATTTCTATTCTATATATTTATTTGGAAACCCACTGAAACTGGACTATGCTGGATTTCGTTTAGAACTTATTATTTCAAGTTCTGTGGAATTCAGTCGATAAACTAAAAAGAGACAACCATAGAAAAGTGATCCCATAATAATGTCAATTAATGTAAGCAATTTTGTAGCGTCAGTAGTCCATTGTATATATGTCAGTGAATAATGTCGAAGAATGTAAGCAATTTCAGTAGTATCAGGGGTCTGTTCGATATTACAGCTATAGCTGCTTTGATAGCACAGTAGAGCAACACTTTGAAAACTGTCATATTTAGCCATAGCAAGAAAAAGCGGCTGCGAGATTTTGGACAGCCAAAAGCTGCTTTTATGCTTTGCAATCTCTATGTGTAAATTGTCAAAAGCTTTTTGTATTGAATTGCGAAATTTTATATTGAATTGCTACCCAAATTATAATGAGCGACCAGAAATATTGATTTTGTCTCTATCGCAAATGGTTACCACTTCAAAAAGTTTTAAATTTATTATTATTTCCCTGTGCCAACATTTTTAAGAAAATGACAGGCACACATACATAAATATTACCATAGCTGCTTTGTTGCTTAGAGTCAGGAGTGTAAGCAACAAAAAGCTGCTATGCTAGCAGCTATCTTAAAATCTTGGACAGAACAAATGTCAAAAAGCAGCTTTCGAGTACTTTGGACAGCCAAAAGCATACGAAAGCAGCTAAAAGCAGCTATATCTGTGATATTGAACAGACCCCAGCAGTCCATTTTATATATGTCAGTGGTGCTCATTAATTTTGTGACATATAAATGAAGGGAAAAAAACATAGTGATTGGCCTATACAATTGATTGTTAGGCATTTTCATAGTTATCCAGAACGTGTCCTCGCCCATATGAATTTCTGGTATTTATGCGAGCTTCCACGCGGAAAGTGGTATGTTGTCGTCCTTTAAAATAAACAAGGACTCTTTTTTTCACAGATCTTTGCCCTAGCATCAATTTTGGTCTTTGTTGTAGTCTGTTAAGACATTCAGATGACCATCCTCAGGAAAAATCGCATTTGTGCTTCTGTAGATTTTGCTGCCATCATGATAGACGTGAGAAATTAGATGAACCCCATTCGACAACAGCAAGTAATAATGCTACTTCTGCATTAAGGAAGAATCTCGGAGTTAGAAGAACCTCTGGGTTTGAAAATATTGGACTAAATAGGCGAGAATTCTTCAATATGTGTTACTATAAAGTAGTGAGCTTTAAAATGTTAAGATAGTTTGCTCTATAATGCTTCGTAAGTTATGTCTTATTATTTTTTCTTCTGTCTCTTATTATCCTTCAAAGTATTAGTGATAATTTTCTGCATTTCCTGTTTTAAGATTTTTGATGCTTCAACGATTTCCATCACATTGTCAGTTATAGATATTTTTGCGTATATACCTCGCATGGGAAAAAAATGTTAGAATAGAAGAATCGCGAAAAATACGATATGCGCTTTTTGCTTAGCTTTATGTAAGTTAGTCTCGCGAAATCAATGCCAATTGCATGAGTAATTCGTCTGATCGGAAATTTGCCGATAATTGATATTGCATTTTCCTTTTTTCATCACAAACAAGTCACACATTCCTAAATGTATTTCTTTATGACTTATTTTCACTCGGTTTTCAATATTTCTTTCATTGCCTCGCTAAGGCTAGACTGGAGCCTCCCTCCATGTAGTGGTACTTGATGTTTCTAATCTGGTAATAGACTGATGACCTTCAAACAATCTGCGAAGATTATTGGAGGTGTCTCGTAAATGTAATAGGCGACCTCGAACACGAAGGTAAAAATCCTTATATATCTCACTTGTTAACCTGAGCCTTTATTTATTTATTTCATATATTCCAGGTTTTTACTTTCTTTAATTAAATCGAACTCTTCTACATTTTCGTAAGTCGGCGCAGAAAGAAAGGAAGGTAAATTCGTATAGTTGAACTAGAATTTTCCACAAATGGCTCTCCAAAAATTAAATTATTCCCTTCGCCCTTTTCAAATTTTTTCAGGCCAAAAATTCCCATAATATGGGAGAATTCTCACGATCTCCCAACACTAGATTTTCTGGAAAAGAACTGCTCACCCTAAGAAAAAGAATATGTTTTGACCCATTCAACAGATGGAGTGAAATTTTCCTTTTCTTTTCTAGATGTGCCATTATTGGAGAAACGAAATGGCCATAGTTTTAATAAAAATATTTCAGAAAAGAAAAAATTGCATTATTGTCGGAATTTAAGCAGACTAGTATTACACCGGTTTATATGAACATAGAGCATCAAATTCTAATTTAAGTTCAGGCATTGGTACAAATTTCGCAAATTTTGAGTCGTGCCACTATTGCAGCCGCTGAACGAAATATTGGCAATAACTAAACACTAAAACGGATTATTAATAATCTCGACAAATTTGACTTACCATGTTGTAATTCAACTAGTCGCTGCTTAAATACAGCAAAAATGGAATAAAAATTCTAAGAATTAATAGTAGGTACTAAATAAAAATCTGGAAATATTTATTGAATATTCAGCCAAAATACTCAAGTCATACACAACCTGCATATAACCAAGTATTTGAAAATTTCAAATGAAGTGCCCCGGATTGTATATAAGCGCTTTACAAGTTTATATATGTAGCTGCATCACTTATTGAAGCTGGTGATATTACAGCTGAGAACTTGAGATCTTCAAAGTCTCTTCCTGTGTCTAGGTACCTAGAGTATTATCCTCAGCAAAAATGGTTCCACCATTCGTAGTAATTTATTAAATGTGCCTTCATTCATTCGAAAATAGTTTTTGTAATCTCCCGCTTCCGAATTTCTTTTAGAAGGACAACATCGGAATATTTTTCACGGTTTTGTAGCCACCAACCGTGGCCGTTTAACATTTCGATTTGTGCTTAATGTTAAAATTATAGCAATGCAAGCTTTTCTACGAGGATCCATTAAAACATTTACCCAATATAAGTAAACTTCTCTCTCGATGAATTTATAGGTACTGAAACAAATACTCTCATTTTTAATGATAGTGTAAGGTTTAAACATAACGACAGAGTAATGAAAGAAGACTTTCGGAAATATTGGCATTGTCATTAATATTTACCGTGTAAGGTCCGCATGAGCCCATGAGGCCAATAGTAATATCTCTGATTTTCTCATGAGGCTAGGAAGGAAACACGTGGTTGTCATCATCAGCTCGCTTCACGCTTATCTAACAAGGTTGACAGTTGTTGACAGCGTTGAGTGTCTGTCCTGCCTGGAAGGAGACCCTGAAACAATCGAGCACTTTTTGTGTGCTTTTTCGGCTTTTATCCGGAGCAGGCTGGATACTAACTCTCCTATCTGTAGAGGAGTTGAAAAACTTTCCTCACCAAGACCTGATGTTCTTCAGTAAGAAGACAGGAAGATTTTGTGGTGATTATCAGGACAGCACAAAGAAAAACCTATAAGATCTCTGTAATTTCTATAATTTCTCTCAAACCAACATGAATAACACCACGAGCATAACGAATGTAAATAGAATCCAGAAGCATATGCTATGCAAGTCTCATAAAATAACAGCAACTATACATGAGTAACAACTTACATTAAGCATCTCTCAATATTGCAGTAAACACGTGCTTTCGCAAAAATCACGAGAATATTATATGAAGTAAAATCTAAAAATTTCGCCACTTCTCTTCTCAATTATTTACGTGAAGAAATTAAATAATTCACTTGCGACTCTTTTTCAGTGTATGTAATCAGCACTTACATATTTTCTGGCCTTATTCGTAATATTTGCAAAGGTATTTGGCCTTAATTAACATCCACGGCCACTCAATGCATGCGCATTTGAAACAGTGGAAATTTGCCAAAACTACCTTCACACGCCTACAATTTGCCATTTGGTGAAATCTCAAAATTGTTGAAGAAGAAGATTTTGGTAATTTTTTTGAAAATAGTGGGAGATTTGTAATTATTCGAAATTTTACCTCTGAGAAATTTATCGTTTTGGATTTTTTTAATTCAGCAAACAAAAAACAAACTGGAAGAAAAAGGTACGCTCACACAAAAACTAAGATTTACTCATGACTTTCATGAATTCTTTCAATCTATTAGGATCCATTCATCTCTATGGCACTATCCATAACTTTCAGTGGAAAATTGGCCACTTTGCTCGTGGCAAAGTCTGCTTGAGGCATTCAATGCTGATGTGTTGTCTACAACAAAACATAGCATCCACGAAATGGATTTCGTTGAACATTTTGTAGTCCAAAATCAATTTAAAACTGAACTACCCGAGTACCACTCCGTCGATCGATTAAATTCTAGTACGTATGTGTCTTTCCCGCCAATCCATCAGATTCGGGCCTTCTGGACTTTGTTGTGCTCAAACGTTGCGAAGTGATTCCCTTTGTCACTCCACTCCATTTTACCAACTAAACTGATGAAGCTAAAGTGGTTGGTGATCAGATGTTGACGATATTGTAAAAATAATTAAAACGTAAATTGCTCGATCATGATACATAAAAAAGATGGATATAACAATACAGACATAATTTGACAGGATTTATGACATTAGACACAAGAAACAATCTTCGTTAATCATGTGATGAATATAATTATTGATTTTATATGAATTAATCAAATGATTTTACTAAGACTAGAATTATTCAAAAGTGCATCGCTGAGCTTAAATTTATTTACGAAGATTCGCGTGCTCTTATCGATGATTAAAAAAAAATTTTCAATCACTGCAACTATTTGTACAGAAATGCTTCTGCTGCTGTTTGTCTATCAAAGCTCACAATTATTTTTAGTTTCATCAAGTGATCAATCCGCGTGCTTATCAATGAATTAGTTTCTGTCCCAATTTTATTTCGCACTGGCGAAGTGTTGAGTTTTTGTTTTTTTTTTCTACCTACATTTTATGCAAATATATTTAGTAATATTTGTTGAAATGACCAAACCTTGTTTACTCGAATTTCGCACGGTATATGCTCTAAACAAACTAAATATTCTGAAATTGGAAAATAATTTTGTGCAATTGCTCCACTTTAAACGTGAATTGACATTGTGCAATAAGTGTTCAGTGCCTTACAAAATCAAGTACTCAGTTAGCCGCCACAGAAGAGATATTCAGAGACGGTTGTAAAATTAGTTCAATTTCGCTCACTCACTAACACATACGTAATAAGTTTGTTAGGGATTTTTGCATGCTAATAATTTTGTATGTAGTACAATTTTTGTAATTGATGTTATATATTTTTTTTTGTGGTATTGCTGCGTCAGGTATGCGTGTAAAAACAAAAGTTCATAAACAAAATGTTAAATAACAAGATAAAAACTTATAATATTACTGGGGGGGGGGGGGTCAGTATTGCCCGGCGACAATAGATACCTAGATGGGGGGTAGGGTGGGGTGGTTAGAGATAAATAATATCTAACCTATTATCTGAATCGATCGCGCAATTCCGTACTCTAGGGTTTCACTCTGTCTGTTGGTTCGTGTGTGTGTGTGTGTGTGTGTGCGTGCGTGCATACATTCATATGTGTGGGAGAGTGCTGCTCTCTACTTCGACGCGTTCTCATGCAATGCCCAAATATATAGTGCAACAAACACGAAATTTTGGTATGGCAACCCTACGAAGGAACTGCCCGATTGGTCCCGTTTTCGAAATGTATTTGCAATTTTTATGAAAACGTCGTGTACAAAATATAAGTTCTACACCTCAAAGCCTTCTCAGTCAGCTATCAAGTATATAGTAAAAAACAACAGTTTTGTATGGCATCACTAATGGCCAGTTTCACAGTCTGAGTTTAAACCAAATATTTAGTTTAAACTGACATTTTATTTTGACAGTAGCATTGCTTGTTTATATCAAGAAAATAATTTTATCATGGATTTAAATTTAGACATTTCTAGCGATGAAGAAGATTTTGTTGAATTAAATTTTCAACTCTGTCGACAACTGACAGTAATTAGAAATCGGCCAAATCATTTTAATGAGTAGGACAACGTTGATTTTTATGCTAGGTTCCGTTTAAGTAAAGAACTTTGTCACTTTATCTTCGAATCTATCCCTTTTCTTGCGCTCTATTATATATCTTTCTTTATGCACTAGGGAAGGCAATAGCTCAACTTCACTTATGCTAAATTTTGCATCCTTTTTGAATGTTGGCATATTTAAAATTACCAAATATAACTACATATTGCTTCACAATGGTGGCAATAACTAATTTAGTTCACAATTTAATCAGTACTACCAACGTTACTAGAAGAAGAATGCACTGTGAAACCCGATTTGGTTTAAACTACGTTTAAACTTGAAGGATGGTTTAAACTAAACCTTAGTTTAAACTCAACTGTGAAACCTGCCATTTTTGTAATTTTATTTACCATTGCTATGAAAACGCCACGTAGCAAATTTTTTCTATGGCAACCCTACGAAGGAGTTGCTCGATTGGTCTCATTTTTGAACTTAACTTAATATTTTGTTAAGAAAGTTCCGTTTACAAAACTTCAGCTCTCTACGTCGACACGTGAGGTAATATTTAGTGAAAACCTAAAGTATATAAGTATATAGTGAAAACTTAAAGTTTTGTATGGCAATACTAAAGAGTGGTCGTTCGATTCAGTCCATTTTTGTCCATTTTTGAACTTTTATTTTCAGTTTTCATGAAAACTCCCTGTGTAAAATATAATTTTCTGGCATAGAATAAGTAAATCAGATCATGTTAATTTTTAGTCATTAATTTCTCAATGCTTCTTTACATACATTGCGAGGTGATTGCACTGAGGGAAGCATCAAGTTTCCCAGTTCATTCATCGAGTAAATGTGCATGTTTGCATTTTTGCGCATTTTGTCATTCTTAACATACTTGCAATTGCAATATGTTTTGTCTCGAATTTCTACTTTCCTATTTTGCAATGTAATCATTGTATGGGTTCATTGTTTCATCGAACTCATAAATGATATTGTTAGAATAAGCAATAAATTAATATAAATGTACGGACTCAATAAATTAGAAATACAGTTAATTTTCAACAATCACATCGGCATAATCAGTGTTTGTTTTCTTTTACCTACTAATCAACTTGTTTTCAGCTATTTTTGGTGTAGTGGTTTAAGAGCCGCTGCATCCCCATCAAAGGCCAAGGTGTAACACCTTGACTTAAATTAGCGAGAAGAACAAAATAGTTCTTAACATTGGTGACCCCGACGTGATCTCAGGTGCATCACTTGAATCACTTACCAGCGAAAGACGATTAGTACAGAGAACTAAGCAAATCGAGCGAGTCATCTTGTCCATCAATCAACCATTGAAGAGATGGCAAATAAGCACAGAGACATGGATCAGTTAGCTACTGAGCAAAAGGGTTATAAGGAGGAGATTTTAAGAGTCATTGACAATTATAAGAAAGACTCGATCGATAGAAAAACTACGTCAGCTTACTATACGGAACGTCTACGACGCTTAATAGCAGCCTGGGATTTATTTGAAGCTGTGGACAATGAAATTCGACTCCTACCTGAACCTCAGATTACGCACGTCTATTTTACATCCAGCTGTTATGAGACGACACGCGAAACGTTTGAAAGGTATCAGGCTTATTTTGCAGAGATGATTCGCAAAAGAGACGAGCAGGCCCAGCAAAGGACTGTTCCGCTAGAGCGTGGTGCCAACAAGACTAATACTGACTCAAATATTCCACAGAATGCAAAGGTAGTCGCATCTACAGATACAATCAACAAAGAAGACGATATAACACCTGAATTTAAAGCTGATGATTCATTAGAAGTTGTGAGATTGATCCGCCGGCAGAAGGCAATAATAGAAACATTACGTCGTCTTATTAACAGCCTGGAGAATCTAGATCAAGCTGAGTATCCCCGGTGTTTCTACGAATTGAAAGGGCAGTCCATAAACAAATACTGGACCCAGCTAGAAGAATACAACCAACGGATGTATGAATTAATCGAAGATCCAACTGAGATGGGATACGATGCTACTGAATATATTAAGACAGAAGAAAGGGTGCAATACTACCTTATTCTTATTTCATCCAAACTAGATGAACAGCCACAGGTACCAATCACAGGCCAAGCCTCATCCAGCACGATGCTAAGTTTACCAAAAATTACGCTTCCAAGGTTTGACGGAGATTATGCAAAATGGCGACAGTTTTATGACCTATTCTCTGAAATGGTCCACAACCAAGCCTTAAGCAACTGCCAGAAGATGTGGTATCTGAAGACGAACCTTATTGGAGAAGCAGAAAAATTAGTCAGACATCTCAATTTATCTGAAGAAAACTACAATAGTGCTTGGAAGCTTCTTCAAGAGAGATATGAAAACCCAAGGTTGCTTGTTGCTGCACTCATTAACAAATTGTTAAATCAACCATCTCATGCTACGGATGCCCCATCAGCCACTTCAATTAAAACTATGCACGATGTTACACAAGAGTGTTTAATGGGACTACAAAATCTTGGGATATCAACTACTAGCTGGGACTCATTATTGCTACACATCTTATATAAGAAACTAGACAGAATCACACACACGCTCTACGAACAATCGCTATCGAACCCGAAGGGTCTGCAGACATTGAAACATTTTCTTGCATTCCTTGAAACACGCTTCCAGTCCTTAGAAGCTCTGGGAAACAAAGTCAAAAGATCCGAAGGAATTGGCAAGAGTCAAGAAGTGTCTAGATTATCATCATTGGCTTCAGTCGTCGAATCCAACCTGAAGTGTGTAATTTGCCATGAGAATCATCCACTGTTCAGATGCCAACAATTTTTGAAGATGACACCAAGTGATCGGCGTACTATACTACAAAGATACAATTTGTGCTTTAACTGCTTAAGAAAAGGACATAGCGCATCAACATGTTCTGTAAGAGGATGCACAAAGTGCAATCGCAAACACAATACTCTAGTGCATAGTGAGCCATCAGCAAGAAAATTGGATACGTCATCAAGGGCAATATCCGCCTCATCGAAAGAAGAGTCCAGCTTGATCTCAGCTGCCAGCACGACTTCTGAGCAACATCCATTGACATTGGCCACATCTATCAAATCCAATCAAGGAAATTACATACTTCTCAGCACAGCACTTGTTATACTCAGAAGCAACCAGGGACACGAAATCGAGTGCAGAGCCATTCTCGACTCCGGGTCCCAACTTAACCTAATAAGCGAACGAGCAGTCAGGAAGCTCGGCATTACTCCATCGCACGCATCCATGCATATTCAAGGCATTGGACAAGCAAGCCAGAAGGCTCAAAAAAGAGTTAACGTTCAGCTTAATTCAAGAATAAATGGCTTTTCAACAAGGGTAGAAGCATTTGTTTTAAACAACATCATTTCTCCACATCCGAGCCAACCACTAAATATATCAAGCTGGTCCATACCAAAAAATATACAACTGGCTGATCCCGCCTTCTACACACCTGATCAAATTGATCTTCTATTAGGAGCTGAATTTTTCATGCAGCTACTATCCATCGGGCAGATTAAGCTAGGAGAAGATCTACCCGCTCTTCAAAACACTGTACTCGGATGGGTTGTGACAGGAAGGCTAAATCAGACCGCAGAGTCCAGAGCAACGTGCGGTGTGTGTACCGATGATATGGATATAGACTGCTTATTAGAAAAATTTTGGCAAATTGAAGATGTAGATGAATCTCAAGCCACCACTACAACATTGGTAGAAAGGCAATGTGAAGAGCTTTTCAATCAAACAGTAAAAACAAATTCAGAAGGACGATTCATTGTTGGGCTTCCATTTTTAGAAGATCCGAAAACTTTAGGCGAGTCGAAAGAGATTGCCTTGCGAAGGTTCTACGCCTTAGAACGAAAACTCAACAAAAACAGTGACCTGCGACATCAGTACACAACATTTATGAACGAATTTATAGATTTGGGTCACATGGAAGAAGTTAATGTGAAATCTGTACCAACGCCTAATTACTTCCTTCCTCATCATTGTGTGTTGAAACCTGATAGCAGCACAACAAAATTAAGGGTCGTTTTCGACGCCTCAGCGAAGACCTCCACAAACATATCACTGAACGACATTCTCCACAAGGGCCCGACAATCCAAGATGACCTGTTCTCAATACTGCTGCGTTTCCGTCTGCCTCGCTTTGTGTTCACGGCAGATATAGAGAAAATGTACAGGCAAGTTGTTCTCCAGGAAGAGGACAGAAAATATCATCTTATATGGTGGCGAAGTGATCCACATCAGGAATTAAAGTGCTACCAACTACGCACTGTTACATATGGAACATCATCTGCGCCATACCTAGCAACCAAATGTCTACAGCGCTTAGCCCAGAAAGAGCTTACTAAGTACCCTATTGGAGCCCAGGTACTCCTGCGGGATTTCTATGTAGATGACGTGATGACAGGAGCAGATAGTCTTGCCATGGCTCGAGACATGCAAACGCAGTTAACCGGAATTTTGAAGGAAGCTGGATTTAAACTACGCAAGTGGTGTGCCAACCACTCTCAACTATTGCATGGCATACCACCAGCAGATCAAGAAGTAAAACTAGATTTTTCAGATGACAAAACTTCTTGTATAAAGACATTGGGCTTAATATGGTTACCAAAAACCGATCAATTTCAAACAAAACTTACAGTAAATGAAGGGTTGAAATCAACGAAAAGAACAGTGGCATCAGAAATTGCTCGAATTTTCGATCCTCTGGGAATTATGGCTCCAGTTGTTATCAGGGCAAAAATTTTCTTGCAAGAGCTATGGGAACTCAAGCTTCATTGGGATGCTTCACTCACAGAAGAACTATACACGAAATGGATGAATTTCCGAACAAATCTCTCAGCACTAAATGAAATTCGTATTCCAAGACATATGTTTGCAGGAAACACTCCACGAGTAATTCAAATCCACGCATTTTCAGATGCGTCAGAGAAGGCCTTTGGAACTGTCATATACATTAGATCAATAAATAGTGAAGGAAGAGTGATTGTGCGTCTCCTTTGCGCAAAGTCAAGGGTTGCTCCCAAGAAAAAATTAACAGTACCCAGACTTGAGTTATGCGCTGCCAAACTAGGAGCGGAGCTTCTCCAACGAGTAAAAACATCTTCCAAGCTAGAACAAGTAGCAAGCTTTCTTTGGTGTGATTCAAAGATCGTATTAGATTGGATCAATTCTACATCTACCTCCTACCAGACCTTTGTTGGTAATAGAATAGCTTCCATTCAAACATTATCCCTTCCTCAACAATGGAGACATGTCAAATCGGAAGAAAATCCAGCAGATGTCCTCTCAAGAGGTCTATCACCCGAAAAATTAAAGTCCTGTAATCTTTGGTTTTACGGACCACTTTTTCTACATGGTAGCGAAGACATATGGCCTCCACCTTACACAAAGATATCCGATTGCGATTTGGAAAGAAAACGAGCAGCACTTTCTGCAACTGTAACCAAAATTGAAGACAAGAGTACGCATTTCATCAACAATATTGATCATAGAAATTCCTTTGAAAGACTTAAGCGAGTAACTGGGTATGTGCTAAGATTTGTTTCAAGGTGCAGACAAAAACATGCGATAATTTCACCAATGCTGACTGCTTCAGAGTTAGATGAAGCCTTGTTCAACATAATCAAGCTAATGCAAGAAGAAGAATTTCAAGAAGACATACGTCATCTCCTACGGTATAAAGAGGTATCCAAACAAAGTCCACTAGCTACGCTGGCACCATTTTTGGACGAAAGAGGGATTGTCCGAGTTGGAGGTCGACTTCAAGACTCTGGACTTACATATGACTCGAAACATCCAATGCTGCTCCCACACTCACATGAGCTAACCAAACTTATTATGTCAGAGAGTCACAAAAGGAACTATCACATAGGACCGCAAGGGCTTCTATCAGCAATTCGTCAACGTTTTTGGCCTTTAAAAGGAAAGGGAATTGCACGTTCAATAGTTCAACATTGCATTCAATGTAACAAAAATAAGCCCAAAATGATGACACAAATGATGGGCAATTTGCCAGCAGCCAGGGTTCAACCAGCACGGCCTTTTATCAACAGTGGAGTTGATTTTTGTGGACCCATCTGGATTCACTATAAAATTCGAGGGAAACGACCGCAAAAGGCGTATGTGGCAATATTCTGCTGCTTCGCAACCAAGGCTGTTCACCTCGAGGTTGTAAGTGACCTTACTACGGAGGCATTCATCGGATCATTAAAACGTTTCATAGGTAGACGAGGACACTGTCGCAATTTATACTGCGATAACGCCACCAACTTTGTGGGAGCAAGAAACCAGCTAGCAAGACTCTCTGAAGCAATCCACTCCGATCAAGGACAACAAAAAATCACTACAATGTGCAGTCAGAAAGGAATCGACTTCCATTTTATTCCTCCACGCTCTCCACACTTTGGCGGGTTGTGGGAGGCCGCCGTAAAATCAGCCAAACATCTTTTGGTTGGCACAATATCTTCAGCTTCATTAACATATGAAGAACTTGAAACCGCCCTGGTTGATGTAGAAGCAATTCTAAATTCTCGCCCTCTAACGCCACTATCTTCAGATCCCAATGATCTTAGTGCTCTAACACCTGGGCACTTACTGATAGGTGGACCGCTGACAGCACCAATTGATTCACAAGCAAAACCTATAAAGACTAAATTGCTGAGAAGATGGGAGTTAGTTTATGATATAAAACAGCAATTTTGGAAACGGTGGTCTTCGGAATACCTAAATGAGCTACAGTATCGAGTTAAGTGGAAACAACAATCATCCAATGCCAAGCCAGGAATGCTTGTCATTTTGAAAGAAGATAATACACCAGTGCAGCAGTGGCCCTTAGGCAGAATTGTAGAGGTTCATAAAGGAAAGGATGGCTATGTTCGGGTGGCAGATGTAAGAACGTCCACAGGAGTCCTTCGCAGACCAATACATAAATTGGCTCCATTACCTATGGAGGAAGGCCCAGACAAAGAAAGAGCATCTGAAGAGGATTACACAGCATCTAACGACGAAATCCTTAGACCAAGTTCGAACAAACGGCAAAACGAAGATCAAGCCAGTTCTAAGCCATCACCTACAATAGCAACAAAACGAACAAAAACTTCTCTGGGAACATCGCTACTTACGTTATTACTAACTGTCTTCATGGTCCCGTCGTATGCTAAAGGCGAACTCATCGAAATCACGCAGTTCGAGCCTCAATTAGGCATACACTTCGAGGACCTTGGAGCGACAAACTTAATAACATCAGACTGGAAAATAATTGTTCATTACAACTTACAACCATATTGGATGGAACTAGATATTTTGGAAAGTGGAACTAAGGCACTTCAAATACTTTGTGACCAATTGACTCCCAAAAGCGCATGTCGACAAATAATCTCTCAATTTGAGCATCTTCAAATAGAGATAAAAATTGGAAACGAATTGCTTTCACCCTATTCAAGTCCTAATCGCCAGAAGCGAGGAGCACTCAATATAGTAGGGAACGTAGCCAATGCTCTTTTCGGAGTGCTTGATCAACAATATGCGGAAGAGATGTCTAAAACAATCCAATCAATCAACGAAAATGAAGACCACCTACTGACTTTACTAAGAAATCAGACTTCAGTGGTTGATTCAACTATAAACCTCATAAGGAAGGACCAAGCGGCCATCAAGCAAAAATTCGATTCCTTAGACAACTACATCCTTCAGATAACGAACCGTCTCAATGAGCAAGGTGATACTGTACGAGTACGACAACAATTTATGTCGTTAGCACTGCAGATGAGCCTAGTCACCACCAACTTGCAGCATATTCAAGGTCTAATAACTGATGTCATCACTGACACAACTCACGGAAAAATAAATCCACTGTTGGTAACACCCAGCCAGTTGCGACAAGCTGTCGCAGTGATAAGAAATAATCTATTATCGACCCTTAAACTACCGATTCATCAAGACAATATTTTGGAACTATACAAACTGATGAATATAAAGGGTGGAATCACTCAAGACCATATCATCTTCCAAATTAAAATTCCCCTAGTCAATTGGGAAACGTTTAATTTATTGAAGGTCTATCCCATCCCTGTGTGGATCAACAATTCGTTCGTCACTGTACAGACTCACTCTCCATTTTTGATGACTTCGCAACACCGTGATCGTTTTTATCCAATCACAGAGTTAGAACTGACCACATGTACCACGATAGAAGGGAAGGTACATCTTTGCAATCAACTACATCCGATTTACCATCAAGGTGCGACCATGTGTGCATGTGAAATGGATTTTTTAAACAATAATCCAAGGTCGGAGCACTGCAAGGTGACCCAGACACTGGAGCAGCCCATTTGGTTACAATTGTCTGACGCCAATCAATGGATGTTCGCGACAAGTAATAATACGCCAATAAATATCGTATGTGACAACCAGATGTTCTCTAAGATATTACAGGGAACAGGACTATTAAAAATTCAGCCCCAGTGCACCATAAAAGAAAAATTGATCACAATTCATGGGCATCATCAATCTACAACCAATGTGAGAACATCATATACTATCCTGGGATTGTCAGTGGAGCACCTAAAAACAACGAAGTCACTAACACACGCCGAGCACGATAGGGAATATCAACCTGAACTGAAGGAACTATTGGAGTTACACGAGCGTGTCACATCTCTAAACCTCGATAGTCTACCCAAACGGATCCAGGAGAGCAACATACATCAATTATCAATCAGTTACATAGCACTCTTCACAGTCCTACTCATCGCCATATATCTGGCCTGGAAATGTAGAGCTGAAGCCTGCAAGTGCTGCATGAAGAATCCACGGCCTATACCTCAGCCAAGGCAGCATATCAACCAGATCAATCATATTTGAACCACGGTTCAAACGTGGGGAGGATGTAAAATATAATTTTCTGGCATAGAATAAGTAAATCAGATCATGTTAATTTTTAGTCATTAATTTCTCAATGCTTCTTTACATACATTGCGAGGTGATTGCACTGAGGGAAGCATCAAGTTTCCCAGTTCATTCATCGAGTAAATGTGCATGTTTGCATTTTTGCGCATTTTGTCATTCTTAACATACTTGCAATTGCAATATGTTTTGTCTCGAATTTCTACTTTCCTATTTTGCAATGTAATCATTGTATGGGTTCATTGTTTCATCGAACTCATAAATGATATTGTTAGAATAAGCAATAAATTAATATAAATGTACGGACTCAATAAATTAGAAATACAGTTAATTTTCAACAATCACATCGGGATAATCAGTGTTTGTTTTCTTTTACCTACTAATCAACTTGTTTTCAGCTATTTTTGGTGTAGTGGTTTAAGAGCCGCTGCATCCCCATCAAAGGCCAAGGTGTAACACCTTGACTTAAATTAGCGAGAAGAACAAAATAGTTCTTAACACCCTGTACAAAATTGTCGAGGCGCTCTCCGACAGTTTTCAAATATAAGTGAAAAACCAAAGTTTTGTGTGGCATTATCAAGAAGAGGTTGCCCGATTCAGACCATTTTTGTAATTTTATTTACTATTGCTGTAAAAACACCAAGTACCAAACTTTAGTTCTCCACGTCGACGCGTCCTCATGCAGTGCCAAAATATATAATTAAAAACGTAGTTTTTATATGGCATCCCTAAGAAGGTTTAATTATTATAATTATATTAAGTAGTACTAATTTTTTATTTATCTCTCTTTGTCCAAGCAACTTGATATTTCCTTCCTATCATAAATTTAATGTTTGTCCATAGGAGTGTAAAGGACCAAGAAAATAGACTGCTGCTATGAAAGCCATACAAAAATACAAAAAAAAAACAAAACAAAAGAAGAAACGTTATTAAGTGTTCTCATCCTCGCAGAAAAAATTTTGAACGGGAAGGATTCGATTCTTCAGTTTAGCACTGAAATATTCTTGCTGGAAATGTGAAACCTTGAGTTGTTCCAGTAGCACTAATTCAAATTCAAAATTTATTTATTACAAGCCCCGGCATGAGCGCCACGCCAATAAGCGTTGGGTATAGCGAACAGAGTATTAAGTTGACTGGTAGTTGGCTTCATCGTTTTCTCGGTTTCGTGTGTTATGGCTAATTCTTCAGTTGCTGTCGAGTTTCGTTTGCCAATGTTTCCTGGAAGTTGTGGTGGACGTTGCGTAGCGACTACTGTTGGTTATGGTGTACGTTGGGCTGCGGAATCATCGTTAAATTGCAATGGTGGTCCGATTTCTAGGCCACCTGTAAAAATAATCGTAATTACCAACACATTATACAAATTTCTGTGATAATTTTATTCACTTTCCTGGGATTTGTGCGACAGTAGAGGTTACATTCACATCCATCGCTTTCATCATTATCGTTTTCCATGGTCGCAACAGGGGAATGCGCTTATTACCCGTTTTGTTTTTGTCGGTTTTCTTCTTTAATCTTGTCTTGAAATTGCCCACCTTTTCATTAAGAGGAGTCAGTATTCAGCAAAAGTTTCAATTTAGATACCAGCGAACCTGTAGGTAATAAAATTTACTATACGTAGGTTTGTGTCCTGAAAGTGAGAAAATTCATATGAAATTAGCCTAGACCTAGACCACAGAGCACATTAGAGACATCTAACGCAAAAGACAGTAACCCAACATCCGACAAAACCATACAATCTAAAACGAAAAATGAAAATTTGTAGTTCACATAAATTGAAAATTTTTAACGAGAATTGACTCTCCTAAATTTTATTTTGCACATAATTGTTAAATATGCTATTTTGCTTTGTATTTTAACAACTTTCAAATAAATATTGCAATTTCTCGTCGGTGAAATTTCGGGAGAAAAAACAAGTACTATTAGTGTCAAATAATTATAAAAAGCTCCACTAAAAATGAAAAAAAAAATCGATGTTATTTGCTAGATCTAGACCTTATCTTTCTAAAACAGTCACAATTTAAAGAAATAAGAATACCTACCCACAGGAATTTGATTTAAAAGATTTTAATTTTTACCATTTTTTACAAGTTTCTGAGCTAATATCTCCATTCCAATAAACTTTTTTTAATTTTTGCCGACGTTATTTACTTCTTTATTACCTTTAATTTAAGATATAAATCATTATTCTGCTACAAATAGTTTGCCAGAAATTTGCATTGAAAAATGTATGAAACTTGCAAATATTGGTACTGACTCCTCTTAAACCTTTTGAAGTCATTTCGTTTCCATACAGCTGCACGTACTCTGTGACAACTTTCTCAATAGCTACTTGTTTCTTCGCTTTTCTCACGGGGAGTTGAGATTTTTCCAATATTTCCGGGTATTGTTTTACCTTTTCGGTAATGAATTTACATTCAGATTGCTCATCGCCGGTGACTTGTGGCTCTAAATTAAATTGTCGTCTGACACTTCTTCGTCACATGCCATCTTCTTTAATCACAAATATTCAAGAATCTATGTAAATACACTACTGCAAGTTTTAATTTGTTCGGCGGCACAATTTATCGCGGCGCTCGCTCGTGCCTACCTTTTCCTTTTTTTGCGAGGATTTGCTTGCAAAGAAAAGGAAAAGATTATAAATAGGAAATAGAGCAAAACCTTTTCCTTCAACCTTCTGCTTGTGAGCTCTGCCTTTTACTTTTTACCTTTGAAGAAAATTCTTTATTTTTATAAATACGACCTAATGTCTCTATCCCTCATATAACTTCTCCAAAATTTATAGCGGACATGTTTTAGAAATATAAAAAATTTTAATTCAAAACTGAATTTACAAATTATATGATATTAGTGTATACAAAATTTCTATTCTTTAGCAAATATTCAGTGAAAATCAAAACTTGCATGGCAAGACTATCCATTTTGGGTAATTATAGGAAATCGATCAAAATTCGCACCTTTCCAACCTGTCCATCATTATTAAATAAGGATTCCACTAATTTTTCCTCCGATACAGGAAAGGACTTTCAAATCCTTAAAATTGGACGATTTTCGGTCTGCTGATTAATATTCAATAAAACATAATTTTGGATCTTATTATCACACAGGCATGGTCTATCTCTATAGCTTATTTAAACGAGTAAAGTAAGTACTAGAGTACTGCACAGATACTTGTTTTACAAGTAGTACTTGACCTGCAGGTATGGTGCCTTTGATTGAACTGCAATACCTGTATCTGCACAGTTCAAGTATAATAACTTAACCTGTAACTGCAAGTATAGATGAACAAGTATATCTGCATGGACAGATAACTGGTAGAGCAGGTAATACAGATAAACAAGTAACTGTACTTGTGACTTGGTACTAAACAAAAGGTGGAGAAAGAGTGGGAATTTTTTAATTTGTGTGCGGATTTTAACTACTTTTTAGTGACTTTTGACCGATTTACTAAAATGCTACCATTGTCTCCCGATAACAGATATATCGTGATCCCTCAGACAAAAAGGATTCCACATTCGGAATAAGGACATTTAGCGGAGTTATCTCCAGAAAAGGTCGAAAAAAGGACCAACGTTTTTTTTCGTCCTTCTTGCAGCACAAAAGTCATTTTCTATAAGTGTCCTCTTAATAATCATTTCCAGTGAAAGAGAATGGGGCGCCGCCCTTCAGGAAGAACGAAAAGAACCTGAAGGAGATTTCTCGTCTAACAGACTGAAATTTATTGAAAATAATTTCAATAAACTTACAAAATGCATTTTAAGTGCAAAAAAATTATTGAACTTTTCGTCCCAGCGATCAGAGAGGTCTCATCGGTATGGTTATCTCTGATCGCCTACCATAGAAGTTCAATGTTGGAGGTCACATCAATTGCCAATTGCCTGTTAGACGAGAAATCTCCTTCATGTAATTTTTACTTGGTTTATCCATATGCCGCCAGGCAAAAAAGGCGGAACAATCACCCAATTTCAAAGCGCAATGAGGTATCTTGCCACCATATAATTCACACATACTTTTTCTAAAAAGTATTTATATGGGCAATTGGTGTGACCTCCAACATTGAACTTCTATGGTAGGCGATCACAGATAACCATACCGATGAGACCTCTCTGATCGCTGGGTCGAAAAGAACCTTCACTCGTTTTTTTATTGTTTTCTGGGAGAGGTACATATCTGTGTGCAATCTATATTATTCTCATTCAACCTATTTCGCCAATTTTCTAAAACCCGACCTATCTGTTCGGATTCCTGTACATTTTCACTCGCGTTATCCATTTTTATGTGATCTCGGGATTTATACTAGATTTATACTAGGCTATAACACACATCTGAGTTGGACGAAGAGATAAAGAACTACTCAAAAAAAATACATTCCGTTTGCGAAATAGAAATATTTCTCCTACGGACTGATGGAAACAGACCTTCCAACTAAATTCATTTCTTAAAGATTTGAAACACCATAAAAATATTAAAGAAAATCACAGTAACCAACCAGCCACGTACAGAATATCTAAATATTAAAAAATAAAGGAAAAAGAGGGTACCTAACTTTGGATACTCCTTATTGTCGTGCTGGTGTCAGCGTTTATCCTCAAGGACAATTCGGAAAAACTTTTTTGTATGAATTTATTTGTTGTACTGTATACTGATTAATACAGATTAATACTCTTCCATTAAAGGTGAGAAGGCCGTAACTGTATTTCTACTTATTTGTAATAAGCCAATCCCCGCAGACTTGCTACCCCAAGAAACATATCCATTTCTTGAAATGCACAACATTGTCTTTCATTACATGTTTGTTTGAAGCAGATTATTGTGGCCGTGCGCAGGTACCTGTGAATCTGATCTGATACTACAAGTTCAGGTATATTGCTGTACCTGCACTTGCAGCCACAGGTAAGCAACGCCATATTAACTGTAGTTGTTCATAACTTGAGTACTTGTACCTACAGCTGCAGTACAGGTAACAATACGTGACTTACCTGTGGCTGCAAGTGCAGGTACAACAATATACCTGAACTTGTAGTATCAGATCAGATTCACAGGTATACCTGTGCAGGGCCACAGGTACCCATGCAGTACTCTGGTAAGTACTATGTTTCAGGAAAAATTATATAGGATGTTTCATATCAAGATTCCTTTTGGTATATACCAACGGAGGTGAGCTGATAAATAAAACGTTCCGCAGCACCCCCCTCCCCCCTGCGGCGGTGGAAATTGTAATTTTAAGAATTTTCTATCCAGTTTTACCTGCCACTGTATATTCTGTGTTCGTATATGTGCTCCGGTTTTTATAAGTTCTTTGTATAAGATCCTGACTAAAATCAACCTACCCTTGCTTGTTATTTGAATGAAAGGTATTTTTTCTAGAAGTTAATACAAACATAACAAATCTCGCATGGCGGAGTTCGATATTCCCCATATAGAATTACAAGACCTCTACAAGCCAGACCTACCGATTTTTTGTGAAGCTTTAAAAATTATCATTTTAATGAGGCTTTGACAATTCTTAATTAATTACGATAGAAGAATGACAATTTGTTACCTAATAATCCAAGAGAAAAAAAATCTTGTTGGATCAGTGCTTTTCTTATCACACAGATGAAAACCTTCTCGTAAAGTGTGAAGAAGTTCATTATACATGTATGTCAATATGAAGATGCGAAGATGCCTCACTTGGAACGAGTTAGAAATCTCAACTCTCGCCTGACCTACTGCGATTATGTTAACAGCATCCTTGGTAAGATATATGGTACACTTCGTAAACTTTGGTGCTCAGGTGGATTTTCTCTCGGTAGTTACCAAACTCAAAATAGTCAAAGCTCTGGTTGTTCCATTTTTTACCTATGGTAACTTAGTCTTTCCTAGCCTGGATTTTGTCTGCTCGGGAAAGTTGGAGGTGGCTTTTAATAACTGTATCAGATTCGTGTTTGGACTTCGACGCTTTGACCATATATTCCTACACAGAAACTCAATACTTGGCTGCTCCCTTAAAACTTACCTTCTGTACCAATCGCTAACCTTTCTACATCGTCTTATATACACCAACAATCCCGCATACCTGGGCAGCAGTATAAGCTTTTTGCGTAGCTCTAGACACATCCATATCTTGATCCCTCGTTACTTCACAGTCATTGACCAACGTTCCTACTATATCTATAAGTGGAATTCACTTCCAGTTGATATTCAACGCACACTGTCTGTTGGTGCGTTAAAGTGGCTCCTGTACCGACATTTAACTGATAGCAGCTAGCCGAACGCATCTTATTTTACGCACACTATTAATGCTTATATTTAAATTTAAATGAAATAATAAATTCAATAGATTATATAAACTACTTGCATTGTTAATAAATTGTTAGTTATACTTCTTAGTAGGTCATTTTGTCATCTTTCTTTTGCACTTAGTCTAAAACTAATAACTTAATGGCATCTACTAAAGGGTTTTCCAATAAGAGGTGCTATTTTAATTAGCCCGCTATTTGGGTAGATGTCACTTTTGGAGCTGTCATTTTTTGACATTTGACAAGTAGAAACTACGCCATTAATAAAAATGGAACAATACACGATTCAACAACGCATTGAAATTATTAAAATTCACTATAAAAATGGTTAAAATGTGGCAGAGACGGTTCGTAAAACTCGAACATTTTTGGATCGTCGTGAAGCACCTTGTCGGACCACAATACAGAAATTGGTAGAAAAATTCGAGCTGTCGGGACAAGTTAGTGATGTGAAGAATAAAACCCGTGCACGTCGCTCAAGAACAGCCGAGAATATTGCTGCTGTAGCCGAAAGTGTTGAAGAAAACCCAGGTTTGTCCATTCCTCGTCGTTCTTTGGAATTAGGCATTCCACAAACGTCATTAAACCGTATTTGCATAAAGATTTGGGTCTTAAGGCTTATAAAGTTCAGTTAACACAAGAACTCAAGCCGACCGATCATCAACAACGTCGAGTCTTTGCTGATTGGGTCCTTGAAATGCATGAAAATGATCCGGAATTCCATCGAAAACTCATCTTGAGTGATGAGGCTAATTTCCACCTCGATGGCTTCGTCAACAAGCAAAATTGTCGCATCTGGGGCTCGGAAAATCCAAGAGTTATTGTTGAAAAGCCTCTCTATCCTCAACGTGTGACTGTTTGGTGCGGTTTATGGTCCCGCGGGGTTATAGGACCTTACTTTTTCGAAAATGTGGCTGGAGCAACAGTTACGGTGAATGGATTGCGCTTTCGACAGATGATTAATGATTTTTTATGGCCGGAATTGGATGTTATTGATCTGGACAACGTTTACTTTCAACAAGACGGCGCTACGTGCCATACAAGCAACGAAACCATTGATCTTTTACGGGAAAAGTTTCCGGACCGTGTTATCTCTCGAAGAAGTGATCACAATTGGCCACCGAGATCTTGTGACTTAACACCTTGCGACTTCTTCCTTTGGGGCCACGTGAAAGAGAAGGTCTACGCCAACAGCCCAGCGTCGATTCAAGACCTCAAAGATGGAATTCGTGAGGCTATCGAGGACATAGGGCAGCCACTTTGCGATTTGGTTATGGAAAATTTCATGAAAAGGATATGGTCCTGTAGGCGTGGTCGTGGTGGTCATTTGGCTGATGTTATTTATTAACGGCATACCTTCCTCTTTATAATGAAATAAAGATCCGATCATTTATCTCAAAAAATGGCATTTTTCTTTGAATATCAAAATAACACCTCTTATTGGAAAAACCTTTATTATGCTGTATACATATTGTAGCTATATTCCTTTTCTTTTTTTGTCTCTCAGTAGTTTCCTCCAAGTAATAAATTGTGTTCATGTTAAAAAGATTAAATAATCTTGATGTATAACACCCTTAATAAAGAATTGAATTGAATCGCATTGAATGTATTCAAAGTGCTAACGTCTGAATAATTTTACTGGATAATATACATAAAGTTTTAGAATCAAATATTTGGTTAGCAGGTTCACTGACCAAGAAAAATGTTTCCCATGCATTTGCAGGCTCTAAATATTGAAAAACAAAACTTCATTAGTACTTCATTATGATCTGATTTTCGAGCCATAATTATGAAAACTGTGTACTAATGATTAATTAGATCGTGCTGTGTGTCTCTAAGATATAAACCCACTATTACAGTGCGACCTGATGATGAAAATTTCGTCCAAAATAGTGACTCGGACTCAGATAATCCTAGCGCCTGATCTAGATGTGTTTTAATTTAAGAACAAGACTAAACACAATTTCAATACAAAAATAGTTTTAAAAAATTTATCAAATAAAACTTTTTAAAGATATCCATTATTTTTATTATAAAAAAAAAATGAAATAAGAAGTTACTAAAATGTCCCCAGTTTTAATTTAGCCGTCATTTCCCATTAATTTCGCGATAAGCCTAGTGTTACGAGAATTTTTCAAGACGTACGAAATTTTTGTAAAATTGGTACGAGAATCAATTTGTTGCAGTCTAGGAACCCTGCGTCAAACCATGGCTAGCCTCAGTTGCTTTCAGGTTCTGAAGTCACTTAATCATTTGGGATTCATTTGGCCCGGAAAAAAAAAAACGTCCGGGATAAACATAATCGTATATGTCGCTACCCATAACCGACAAATACCTGCCACATCTATAAGATAACAGAGTCATGTGCAGAGACTATTTGGAAGCTCTATTCTCTCGAAGGGCGAAGGAATCTATTTCTAGAATATAAAAAAAATTAGTTTTCATTAAAAACACGACAGAATAGGACGAAAATTACACATACCAATGTATTTTCTCTTCCCCATCTTATATCAAGGATACTCAATAGCCAAAGCCAATCGATTATCGTAAGTGCTTTTTAAAATACTAATAAATATTATATTCTTCCTTAAATTGGGTACATTTTTCTTCGGGCAATATATGTACATATATTCGGGAACCTTTTTTAACAATTATCATAATTGAGTTCTTTTCCCCATGTTTTCAAAGTTAAAGGAAACCCTCTCTGCCGTTGACATGGAAGTTTATAGCAAGTTATAAACATTTCATTAATTTCGAAATGCCCTTGAGGCTTACAAGTTATATTCTAAATATTTCTTTCCGTACTTCCTGTCACTTCAGATGTGCAAAATGTGTGAAATTCTATGTATAAATTCAGTGAAAGTCGGAAAGAATATTAATAATAATAGGTGTATGTAGTACATATATTCAGGGAAACGGGGGAATATATTACTCAAGTATGATGGGCAAAGTTTGAATTGGAAAATCTCATAAAAGCTAACATGTCGAAAATATTTATTCTTCATTGAAATTTGCGCCTTCTTTTCTAAGACTTTTGGGAGGCTTGGGTTGATATTGTTATGTTAAAGTTGGGAATTTTTTTTAAATGAAATAAACTTTCCTGAAGATTAAAAAGGTCTCACATGTCATATATTCTTGGAAAAGTGGAGTTGTTTGGAAAAATATTATGAAAATCTCACTGAAATATATTTACGTAGGTATGTATGTATGTAATTATATGGGTTATTTTTTAAACAAATTTAATAAGTAAACAAGTAAAAAAGCTTGAATCGGTCTAAGACCAATTCTTATAATACCCTAGATCAGGGGTGGGCAACCTTTTGTATAACAGGAGGGGCCAGAATAAAATTTACGTTTTTTGTTACTTATGTTTTTTTCTGAAAAAATAAACAATATTAAAACAAAGTTAATTAAGTACTAAATTTATTTCTTTTATCATTTAAAATGAATTACAAAGAAATGAGAAAATACGTATTAATCACAAAGCAATAAATATAAATGAAAACAAATTTTAATTAATGAGAATTCTGGTGCTATATACAGGGTGTTCCGGAAATGTCTTTAATCCTTTAAGAGGATGAAAGTAGAGGTCATTTGGGTCAAAAAAGTCCAAATACTTTTATATCAAACTCAACTTGGTTTTCGAGTAAATCGATAATATCCATTTTCGAGGTTTTGCATACTTCTTCAGAGTAATTTCGTTATAAGTTCTATTGTAATTAATGGATTGTGACGTTCAAACCTTCATTTAAAAGGACACATATTGGCCTTTCTAAGAATGCATAATAAGTTATAATTATGCCTTCAGTTATTTAAAAAAAAAAAAAAAAACAGTTTTCTCTAAGATTTTTCATTTCACCAACATTTTTGTCGCGCTTCAGTGTACATTTATTCGAAATATCACCATTGTACGAACTCGGCAAAACTATGAAAAAATTTGCGCATTATGTCCCCTTTCCAAAATGACTTCCCCGACTGCTATCAACAATAACAATCAAAAGTTATAAGCAAACATTTGGAAGATGTGCCCATCGTGGTAATCTTCAGTTTTTTCATAGGATTCTATCTCCTCCTGCAGTTTTTAGTCTACGACAACCATTTATATGTCATTATACGGGAATCTTAACTGGCTATTAGATAAGGTACTTTTCGATCTCGAATTTCGAAAATGAGGGGGTAATTTCGAAAAAATACTTTTTTGCCAAATTTGATATTTACGTAGATTTCGTTATTCCGCATCTTTTAGTGCTATCCATTTTTGCGGGAGGGGCAAGCTCTGGGAGGGGCGGGGGTTCAAAGTTTCAATTTTAAGCGTACCCCAGCATTAAAAAAATAGATTGCGAAGCGTATATTAATTTTTTTTCTTAACAAAAATTTTCTGATATTCGTTAATACTTACTTCAAAATATAAAATGGTTGTTTTTATGAAAAAATAATTTTTAGTATTGAAAAAAAAATGTTGAATGCAAAAAAAATTGTGAAAATGCCTATTTTCACTTTTTTTTTTTCATATTAAGAGCTAAAACTTAAGTAGAGTATAGTACTCTTGGAATATTTATCTTTAAGGAAAAAAAATAGTTGGATAGCCTGCGTTTAAAAAAAGGTATTTATTTAGAATTTTGAAATTGTAGTATGAGTCAAAATTCAATTTCCAACGCAAGAGTGACAAAAATTAAGACGATGCTCCTCGCATGACGTTTGTTTTTCTATCTTTTCGAGGGCACGAAACACATCGTTGTTTTGTTGGCAACTTGATTCCTTCATAAGTTTCTTTTTGAGGACCAATATTTAATAATGCAGCTATGTAGCTGCCACACTGGGGTCTTTTACGGCACCACTCAACTTTGTACAGCTGCCAGAGCTACACTAACGCTTTCTAATACTTGAGTTTTAAGAGGAGTCAGTACTCAGCAAAAATTTCAATTTAGATACCAGCGAGCCTGTAGGCAATAAAAATTACTATACGTAGGCTTGTGTCCTGAAAGTATGAAAATTCATATAAAATTAGCGTAGACCTAGACCACAAGTCGCATTAGAGACATCTAGCGTAAAAGGCAGAAACCCAACATGCGACAATTTAAGACGAAAATGAAAATTTGCAGTTCAAAGAAATTGAAATTTTTTAACGAGAATGAACTCTCCTAAATTTTATTTAGCACATAATTGTTAAATACACTATTTTACTTTATATTTCTACAACTTTCAACGAAATATTGCAATTTCTCGTCTGTGAAATATCTAGAGAAAAAACAACTACTATTAGAGTTAAACAATTAAAAAAAGCGCCACTAAAAATGAAAAAACTCGACGTTATTTGCTAGATTTAGGCTTTATCTTTGTTAAATAGTCACAATCTAAAGAAATGAGAATACCTACTAACAGGAATTTGATTTGAAAAAAATCAAATTTTACCATTTTTTGCAATTTTCCGAGCTAATATCTCCATTCCAATAGATATTTTTTTATTTTTCTCGACGTTATTTACTAGACCTCTTCGTTACCTTTAATTTAAGATATAAGCCATTATTCTGGTACAAATAGTTCGCCAGAAATTTGCATTGAAAAATGTATGAAACTTGCAAATCTTGGTACTGACTCCTCTTAAATTAGACTTGAATACGGCTGGAGTCAGTCTGACCCCAGTGTGGCAGCTAAGGTATTAAATTAATAATTATAATTATTTTTCTTATTAAAATTATACGAGAATTTTTTGTTATTTGTTATTTATTATTTTTAATTAAATATTTCGCTTTAAAACAATGCAACCACTTGAGGGACTCCCCGAAAGAAGAAATGATTTGCAGAACCTCTCCGACGATAATTGACGTTACGACTTTCTATGTTATGACGTTAGTACCAAATTATGAATAAAAATGCTGCTATATGTGTTTAATTTAACACTTTGAGTCCGACACCGAAATTGCTGTCCTTTCCGTTCAACCGACAGCGAGCCAATAATCCATAAAAATTCTAAAGAATAAATTTCCAGTAAATTTCTAGGCTTCCCTACATTAGGTCTAGGTATCGTTGATTTTATATTGGATTGAGGCATTGCTGTCTGCTTGAATATGCATAAAATTTCTAAAGAAAAAATTTCCAGTAAATATCGAAAGAAAAAAAATTCAGAAAATTTCTAAGAAAAACTTGTGCATTATAATCTTGATACTGTGGGTTAATCAAGACGAATTATATCGAAAAGTAAACTTTCTTTATGTTGCGTACTAACATAATTTAAAATTTTTGTTTTTGAAAATATTTATTTATTATTTCTTCTAAAGATCTCGCGGGCCAGATTAGAACTTTACGCGGGCCGGAGTTACCCACCGATCTAGATGAATGCCCGTATAAAATTTCGTATGGTCACCGATCTATGCAAGTTTGATTTCTGAAGTGGTTTTTCGCATATATTTCTAGAACGGTTCGTCGGACAGAAAAGAATTATTATAACCAATTTTATATGATTTCGTATTCTGAAGAAGTTTTTAGTGCAATAAAAATGTCTAGAACTGATCGTTTTCACAGTATAAGTAAAAAACCTAAATGTTTATATGGCAACACCAAGAAGGAGTTGCCCGATTTAGTCCATTTTTGAAATTTTATTTCTTATTACTATAAATACACCATGTACCCAATTTCAGCTCTTTATGTCAACGCGTTCTCAGGCAGTGTCCAAATAAATAGTGGAAAACGAAATTTTTATATGGCAGCCCCACGAAGGAGTTGTCCGATTTGTCTCATTTTCGAACTTAATTTTACTTTTTTTTTTAAAGTCCATGTACAAAATTTCAGCTTTGTAAGTGAACGCGTTCTCGAGTTATCGTGCGCACAGACGGACGGACAGACATACAAAAACCAAAATAACTTTTAATATTATGCGTAGGTGTCCAATACATTTTGCTCTACCATCATTATTTCTATGCGTTACAAACGGAATGACAAACTTAGTATACCCTTTAGATTTCATCTAGGGTATAACAAAGGCGCTTGAAATGGCATAAACAGAGTTGATTTCTAATATTGAAACTGCAAACAAAACAAGAGGAAAAATTTTCCTTGCCGTGAAAGTTGTCATGGCCGTTGGAAGTAGCGTCCAAATTGTAAATCCAAGGAGAGGGTTCAAAACTCCACTGAAACCCAACCAAAGTGTTGCCATACTGCATTTTGTATAAAGGAATCCTTACACAGTCACGCATGTTGGCCAACTCGAGCAGGACAACTATATTGTCATGCAGATTTGACCATGTGTGAGCCTGTTTGTGGCGTGGCACGGAGGATGTCAAGCGGTTGGACGAAAATCAAATTAGTTTGATTTTTAGTGTCGGGGCTACGTATTTGACAACATATTGTATCGTGTAGAGCGATGTTTGTCACGTATTCGTCATTCTTCAGTGAACTCTATTAAAGATATGATAACAATTAATAGTTCTAGCAGCTCCTAATATGTTCCTCGTGTGTGGCACACCATGTTGGACAACATGTTCTCAATGTATGGGCCGCTTAAAGGGGCCCAATCAGGGTCTCGCATGTTGCCCAACTTGAATAGGACAACGATGTTTGATTTTTAGGGGCGGACTAACCTGTTTGACAACATATTGTACCGTGTAGGACGATGTTTGTAACGCATTCGTCATTTCTATTGAAGAAAAGATAATAGTTTAACAGTTCTAGCAGTTCCTGATATGTGTTTCTGTCCTGATGTTGGACAGCATATTTAACAGTGTCTGGAGAAACAGCTTTCTTGTGTTGGACAACATGTTCGCCGTGTATGGGCCGCTTAAGATTTTAGTGAATTTTTTTAACCGATTGGATGCATCCAAACTGTGGAATTTATTTATACTGGTTGGTTGTACAACTAGACTTACAATTTTTTGGTTGCAAAATGAATTTTAATAACTACGAAATATTCAATTTGAGTTTCAATCTGATCGAAATTTAATTAAAGCTAACTGACTAAGTTACTAACTAATACATATAGACAAAATTTAATAATACAGTGGCAAATAACGATAGTAGGAAATGGAAGGAAACTAAGAAACCGAGTAGAAAAGTCTTAAGAGCAGCAACATACATGAAAAGTATTCTCATTGGGATATATTTAAAAATGTTTTTAGATTATTCCTAATTTGGCTAGCTCTGGTTGTCCGTTGAATGTCCGCCGGTAGACAGTTTCAGATATTTTTTACACGTAAGAACGCTGCCCAAGTACAGAGCAAAAGCAAGAAATTCGACTTTCAGAACGAAAAATAATTAAATATTCATCGTGATGCTTTCATTCTTTCATATATGTATAATTTTATGCATGAAATTAAATTCCAGTATGTGCGATAAGTTATTAAAATATTTTGTGCTATACGGACTAAGGTGGTCAAAGTGTCTCTATCCATAGATAAAACGTAGATAATCATTATAGGCAACATCGAGCTTACTAGGGCGTACAGTTTCCAATGATGGAAACCATAACTAAAATATTGCATAACTAAGATTTGAATGAGCTTAAATCTAGTTTGTATGGGTAATAACGCTGCAGTTAACGACAATTGTCGAAGACAGTCATAGACTTTGCTGTCAAGAAAGAGCCTTGATAAAGTCGCAACATGTCATCCGATCATTTTATATTACACCAAAGTTCCTGACTGTTCTCATGTACAGCAAAGGAGAATTATTTAAAGTTACCGAACGTATGCCATTTAATACATCAATGTCATTTCTATATTGCACTATACAGCTAGATTTGCTAACATTGAGTACGAGATTATTTATAATTGAGATCGTCATTCATGCGTTGTACCGCATCTTCAATCAAACCACACTGTATATTAAGATATATTTGAAGGTCGTCGGTATACAGATATATTTTTAAATTTTCCACAACGCTAAGGGGATCATTTATGTATAAGATAAACAGTATTGGTCCCAGAATCGAGCCTTGAGTGACGAACATTCTTTAGTTTCTATTATTGGCAGCTGTCAGACAAAACACTTTATACTTGCAATGGCTGACGAAGAAAAGAGATTTTCCAGTAATTTAGTATGGTTCAGACTGTCAAAAGCTTTCGAAAAGTTCAGCATGGACAACAAACATATTTCACTCTTGTTGAGATCGAAGATCTGTGGTTAACCTTTAATAAGGCTGTCTCGGACCTATGCCCACAGCGAAAACCAGATTGCCAGATTGAGCAATGATATCATGAACTTTTCCCGATCCTTTGACAGAGCAGACTAATAGGATGGAAGTCTAGTATGAAGGTAATTCTTCCTTTTTTCATTGGATGGGAAAAAAATTCCGAGGTCAGGCAGGTGTTGAAAATATGAGTTATGAATGACAATATGATCTGGAGCAAAGGCTTCAGAAAGCTAAGAGAGAGATTATCGAGACCAGTTTCGCATCAGATCTTATTAGCATTGCAGGTACAACAATATCTACAGAAGATAGATCCATTTGATGACGTTATCTGGTATCTAGTCACAAAATTTCGCATACATAGAAGATTGCAGATCCAGATTATCGACCCAAAAAAAATACAAAAGATCAGGACGGTCTACAAAACGTCTGAAGTCTCAAGATAATAACAAGATATAAATTTCGTCGCCCAGTTTATAATGACCTGGGCAAAGTAGACCTTTTATGGAAATCTGTAGGTCTTGTAAACTCACCATTTATATTGTAAAGATGACTTCCTTCATACCTGAATCAGTGACGTAAATAATGAATGAATGATGAATTCCCTTTGCGGGCAAGAAAAATGGACTTATGAAAACGAACGTGAACCACCGAGCATTAGACGAGAAGTCGGCTAGTCGGTAGTAGACAGCTGAAAGCTGGATGGGTTTTATTATGAATTCAAACTGTAATTGCAATTTTTATTTTTTAATCTCATGTCACAGTTCATACAGAAAATAATATCTCTCCCTGTGGCACAAAATCATTAGGTTAATTGTAATTAGTAACATAGCTTACTATATATAGTATAAAATTGCACGGCACTTTTAGAAACTATTCTTTGATGGTTTAGCGCTCACGGAGTCATCGATGAGTTTCGAAACATCCATCTTACCTCTACGCTTAGTAGTGCTAATTACGGTAACCGCTCTTGACCTATCGAATTTCGAAGATAGTTTTTTATTATTTTTAGAACGAGCGTTCTGCAGTATAATAGAGAATTGTACGAAAAATTGGAAAATACCTACATTTATATCAAATAAAATATTAATTTACCATCATGATAAGAAACTTATGATTAGTTGTTATAAAAAATGCCGCAATAAACATATGATCTGCTCTAATCAGAAGATCGATAAAATATAGTTTATCCTAACATCAAGAACAAGACCCGCGGTATTGGCTCGACGCTAAGTATTAAAAAAAACGACAGCTCGATCCCTGCCGCACTCTTAAACAGGTACTTGAATATGACAGTTTTCAGACTTTTCTCTTTTTTTTTTAAACCGTTCTCACGGAGGAACGGGTGGTGTAGTTTAATCGCGGAAATTTAGGACACTTCGTCTTGCTTTTCAAACTTCTATGGGTGCCCTCCTCGAAAAAGGTTTCGAAATAAAAGAATCGTTTGTGACTGGCTGGGGCCCCCCACGACAACATTAATTGCATTGGCATAGGTACGCCACTGACGTCAATACATATTTGCAACGAATTTTGATAGCAATCACAGCTCTATGTCAAAACTTTAGTATTTTACTAATTTATGTTTGTTTTGTTCCTTCGCATATTGAATTAATGATTTCTGTGAAATACTGTCCGCTATACATGAATCAATTTTGAAACATTTATAAATTTCTTGTCTAGTGACAATTTAGTTTGACTTCAAAGTGGACACCAAGTCACCGAAGTCATGTTGGACCTAGCAACATCGTTAATAAGTAAAATCAATCTTTTTGTTCGTCTCCTATGGTAAATAAAATAAGATCAACGGTGATGCTCTATTGTAAACAAAAAATGGTTTTACAATTTTTTTGGAAATGCAAAAATTTTAAATAAAAAGAATTAAAAAATTAAAATTTTAATTTGGGCAGCTCATTTCTACTCATTGGTTTAGCCAAATATGCAATGTGTAGTAGTGAGTATTCTCCTTTCAATGGAAGTCTATCGGGTAACACAGAATGATTAGTTCAGGAGATAAGTATATTTCATAAAAACCTGCCAAGAACATTCGCAGTGCCACCACGCGGAGACGGTTGGTATTTCAATCCACTCCGCCATATAATTTTTGTTCAGCTCATCGAAACCAGGTTCGTCGGCGGTTGAAACCGAGCACGCTGTATACATGATGCAGTGCTGTACCATTTAACGTAATGTTAGTGAATGATTTAAAATCGTCAATAGCGAACTATAAGCCCTATTACTTCCGATTTCCCCACTTTTAACTTAATATTACGTTTGTATGCATAAGATGGTCGCGTAGGCGTTACACGTAAAATTATGACGTAAATCTAGGGTAAACAGATTACGCACCTATCCCTAATCGATATTTGCCCAATTTGAAATTCCCAAGGTTTTTGTCCATGATATATAATAACTACATTCAGTACTAGTTACGCCATCTATACCTGAAATAATACAAGAATAAACTGAATTTTACTTACTACTACATATTACTCTTCATAAATAATACTTTTTTCTTGCCAACTTAATATTGATTCAAATTTTCTGTATTGTTTGTTTTCAGAATTTTCGTTAATAGATCACTACATTTAGAAAACATAAAGTTCTATGGATTCGACATGGACTATACTCTGGCAGGTAAGTTAATATGTTAATTAATTTCTTAAATAAATAAACAAACAAACAAAATCTCGTAAACTAAAAACTTAACTTTTAACACGAATATCTTATTTCACAGAGTATAAATCACCGCAATATGAACAGCTAGGATTTAATTTAGTAAAAGAAAGGCTCGTATCTATGGGATATCCTAAAGAAATACTTCAATTCGAATATGATCCCTCATTTCCTGTTCGAGGTTTATGGTTTGATACACTCTATGGAAACTTACTAAAAGTTGATGCCTATGGCAACATTCTTGTGTGTGTGCATGGTTTCGAATTTCTTAAGCAGTAAGTTTCAACTTTGTATATATAACTATGCTTTTGGCCGCCCCAATCAAATGTCTATTTTAACTATACATTTCATTTTCAGTTCCCAGGTGTACGAGCTGTACCCCAACAAGTTCCTCAAGTTAGATGAGTCTCGTGTATACGTTTTGAACACTTTATTTAACCTCCCCGAAACTTATCTCTTAGCGTGTCTTATGGATTTCTTTACGAACAGTATACAGGAATATACAAGGTGAGTATACAAGTCTCAATGACTTTAGTCCTTAAAACAAACTTTCCCTTCTCCTTTTCCCTTAAATAAATAAACCACAAGAAAAATGTAAAGTTATACGTAAGGAGTTTGAGTAGAGCAAACAGAAGTTGGTTTTGGCTTATTACGAAACTAACTTTGTATGACTAATATTGACTTTTTAAATTTTGAAAAGATAGGGCATGTAACATTTCTGTATAGAGACAATTTTCACGTATAAATGATAAGTCACACCATGATATCGGTGTAAATTAGCGGAAATCAAAATATAATCAGAGGACGAACCGAGAAGATTTCATTTGAAGAACAGCAATAACAGTCTGACAACGTCTTATAACCACTAACGAGAGAGGTTTAATATTAGGCAGAGAGCTCCAGTTTCCACAGCTGGCTCATTTCTGGTATACTAGCTGTGTTCTTTTGTGTCCGCAGAACAGAGTAAAACAAAAGATACACAAAAGAACGCCTCATACATTTTCATAGAAGATTTATAAAGATTTATAAATGAAGCGAACAGCACAAATAGTTCGCTTCAATCGACAGAACAATTTGTTCTCTCCAGTATACGGGAGTTCTAGAACAAGGTACACAAAAGAACACAGCTATTGACAGATCCAGGAAGAATAACAAAACAGGAGCAAGGGAGTGGATCGAGAAGTGAAACTATTCGTTCCGCTTGGTGCCTCACCTTCCATCTTTCAAGCTGAAATCTACGCTATAAAAGTTAAAGCTCAGGAAAGCCCAAACAGGAGCTGCAAGAACTCCAACATTTATATTTGCTAGGACAGCTAATCTGAATTCCTGACTGTCCTCTCAAAATTTTGAGTCTAAATTAATCTGGAGAGTCTGAAAACAAAGGAGGTCCCTGGACACGAAGCGGTGGACAGAAATGAAAAAAACGGACGATGTGGCTAAAACCGGAACCAACAGTACGTATACTACCCAGCAAAGTTTGCTTACCAAAAAGCCACTTTGAAGAGAACTACAAGTATTGGAGGACTGGATCTCTTCTGGCATAATATGAATGGGATTTTCAGTCTCTGACGTTACTAAATCCAGAGATCGCCTATTAATCGTCTATTCGTAATATTTGAATTTTCAATAAGTTCACCAAATCCGGGTTTTCTTCAAATTGGACAAATTCGTATTTTGCCCAACTCTACCAGAATCAATTTTAAATGTAAAGCATTTAAAAAAAAATAGTGAAATGCTCGGCCAGACTTCGTTGGGATTGGTGCTGTACTTTTTTTGGGCGTCTTCCAAGCATACAATCACAGTGGGCCAATCCACGGGGGTGATTCTGCTCTTTTGTCGTAGCTTAGGCGTATATTTTAGTTACATATTTTGACATTTCACTTATCGTACTTTTATATTCACCATATTCATTCTGATATATCCTTTTCGTCAACCACAAAATAAACTAAAATGAATTTGCAATGAATAAACGTCAGAATGTACGCCTAAAAGTACGACAAATTAGTCAACTTCTTCCGAGGTTGTTACAAAAATTAAAAACTATGGTAAATCGATATTGTACACTTAACTGAATAAAAACACGAAAAAATCAGTAGAAAAGTTCATTTCATTTAGGCGTATTATTTGGCATGAAGCACATCAAAAGATCAGAATCATCCCCTTGACTTTTGAGTACACAAAGTGGACAACCTTGACGACAAGCTCCATTGTCGCATCACGTGACATCACAACCAAACATGTTACAGGATTGAATTTTTCTCTTGGTTTGTTTTCAAACATGATCCACACAACACATTCACAATGCTTACCTTGACGATTTCATATTTTCTCCTCACTTTCTGGCTAAAAAAAACCTTTTTTTTTTTTAATTTCAAACCACTGAGTGAACAACACGTGCTCTGCGTTCACGCTCCAAATCTGTAATGTCACGAAAAGTTCGATGTTACTGAGAGAAGCTTTTTCGCGTTCGAACATTGATGGCGCTAGTGGTCAAAATTAAAAAATCGCAGATGGCCGACCTAGACGATAGGCCAACCCTGACGACATTCATCTACATATAAAATGTCTACCGAGTTTTGCAATTCAACGATGAAGCGAGTTTCTTTTACCATACTAAGCTCGATACAAAAGACCGGTACTGATGACGTTTTTGTTTTTTGTTCTTTCCTTTTTACAAAAATAGTAGTTAAATGAAAACTGAATTAAAACTCCGAAATTTAAGCTTTTTCAGGACTTACTTCAAAATGGAGGAAAGGATATTTTGAGACGTCGAAAAATTTTAAATAATTATCTGTTAGTCAGAAACTATAGTCCTTCAACATCATCGCGCATTTCGAATTTTTCGTTTTCCCTTTCTCCCCGTTGAACAACTGAACTTTTTGCTTAGTCCGGTGATACACGATGATACACACTCGATACACCGTACTAAAAACTGGTTGTCTTAGCACTATTTTAGAACATTTTCGAGTATAGCCAAATTTAGAGCAGAAGGTTAGGCTCGTATGATACACGTTTTATTACATATGTATGCGTGTACTCAGTTTTTGTGCGTACAGGTGAAAATGATGACTTTTCTTTGCTGCTTCAAGAACGTGTGTCAACCGTGTATAAACTACGTGCACCATGGGCTGATACATACTCGATACAAAAACTGGTTTTTACGTCGTGTCTAGTCTCCCTTTATGACAAATTTTAAGAGTGTAAGATTTCTATGACCCTGATTAGTAGACGGATCAATATGCTGTGTGCTTTGAGATTACTCAAAATGTTCTTCATCCCCTTGCCCTTTACTGCCTTACATTCAGTCGAACAAAAAGCACATACAACATATTGTAATGTGTACGAACTTGCGGTTAGGTTGTCTTAAAAATTGGAGTAAGGTAGAGGGTGCTAGTTGCAAAAAATAGTCAATCAGTTTCAACAAGTGTCTACTGGTACAAAAAACGGTTTGCAATCTAATAATTTTTATATACCTTAATGCGGTGTATAAAAGCGGAAAGGAACTTGGCAGTTTAATGCGCTACCAAGGATGGCTGGGAAAGGAATGGTAATTGTTAGAGAAAGTCAATTTTAGAGAAAGTCAATTTTATTGTGCCTATTATTAACATGTTTTTAAGCTTAAAAATATATATAGTAATTGTTAGAGCGCTGCTTCGGCTTTTATAGACACTCTCGAACGTTACATTCTCGAAATATTTATTATTTCATCGAAGTTTCGATAATGTTTTGGTTGTCTGATGCAGCGTCATCAGTTTGTTATAGGGAAATATTTTGATGGATAAAACTCTGTGGACAGTCCTGGTAAAGAATTTAATTTATTTTTATTATGATTTCCTGTCAGTTTGATGTACGAATGTACATAATGCTTAAAACTGGAATGGTGATTCATAATAGCCAATAAAAAGACGTGGTACCTCAAGAGCTACCTATGCTTCCTCCGAATTTTAAGTTGCACTTCATTCCTGCCTCCAACCATCATCCTACATACAAGTTTCGTGCGATAGAGGAACCATACTGACCCATTTAAACAGGCTCATTGTAGTTAGCCCTAAAGTCACAGTCTAATCACACTGCCATCTACAATTTCAAGTACTGAGTCGGTGTCACCACACAGTCTTATCTCCTGCTCATCAGCAGCCATCGGAAGGGAATATAACACAAAAATTATCGTTATTCACATTGCAGTCAGCGTCTCCAGAAAATTCCATAATCTATGTATATGAAAAATTTCAGCATCTTTGAGCATTGAGTATTCTTGGTTGACTTGACACTTGACTCATGTGTGTACACTATCTAGCCTTTAATGGTCTTTAAATAATAAAAAAAATCCACACTTTTCCCACGTAAAATAGTTATCTCATTTCAAGTCTTAATTTATGTTTGCCCTGTGTGCATAGATAGATCATAAATTCACCGTTCATTTTGTACTTTATTGCTGCAATCACGGAACAGAGTAATTAAGACCGAGCAATTTTAACGTACATGTAACATCCTGTTTTCCGGACGATTTCATGAACTATCAATTATATTTTTGCACACTTTGTTCACATAAATGGGGAGCTACGTGTTCCAAATAATTTAAGCCAAGCTGATTAATAAAATTTTCATATTATGAGAACAATTTTCTACGTCATATCACTAAGGGTAACCCATCTTGATGTAGAAGACCCTATATCAATTTTCATAAAAGTGCACACGTGGAGAAAATTGAGGACTCTATTGTGATGTGGGTTTAAATTCGTTATATACATATGTGTACATATACATATGCAGACCATCCATAAAGAACATATCATGAGCTTTCGACACATTTTCCAACATCCATGCAATATTGGAATCAAGGTGAAATGAAGCGAATTAGATTTCAGGTTTAAGGGAAAGAAAAAATAAAAGAAATCGAACCTCTTCATATATGTATCTTGCTACATCAAAGAACTTTTTAAGTGTATAGCAATAATGCATACCGGGGAAACCTTTGGCGTGTATTTCCTTTCTCTTTCCCTTCCTGTTTCGACAATTTTAAATAAAAAATGAATTTCCAAAAATCTTATGCTAATCAACAGGGAAAAAACCGGAGTTAAAAGTGGTGAACTCTTCATGTCATTCAAGTCAATCTTCCAAGATGTAAGGAGAGCAGTTGATTGGGTTCATATTCAAGGTGACTTGAAAGCAAAAACGATTGAGGTAAGTCGCGTTACTTCTCACGTTTTAGATTGAAAATAAATTCATGTGATATGCTATATTTTACAGAATCTGGACGAGTATGTTAAAAAGGATTCTCGTCTTCCAATGGTGCTATCAAGAATACGAGAATCGGGAGCAAAAGTTTTCATTCTCACAAATAGCGATTACAATTTTACAGACAAGATTATGACATACCTCTTTGATTTTCCCCATGGTGCGAAGCCCGATGATCCACATCGTAATTGGAAGACATATTTCGATATTATCGTTGTAGATGCACGTAAACCTTTGTTCTTTGGTGAAGGAACGATTTTAAGACAAGTAGATACTACAACAGGTGCTCTGAGAATTGGTACTCACATGGGTCCGCTTCAGGCAGGACAGGTGAATAATGAACTCTCAAAACAAAGATTTGCATTCAATTACAATTTCAATTTATTTTTAGGTGTACTCAGGTGGCTCATGTGACGTATTTACATCACTAATTAATGCAAAAGGAAAAGATGTCCTGTACATAGGAGATCACATATTCGGTGATATCTTGAAAAGTAAAAAGATAAGAGGCTGGCGTACGTTTTTAATTGTTCCGGAAGTGGTCCAGGAATTGCATGTTTGGACTGATAAATGTCAATTATTTGCTGAACTTCAGCAATTAGATGTTATGTTAGGTGAAATGTACAAGTAAGTGTCCTTTGTAGATTAGCTAACCAGTCATTCAGTTAATTGTTTTTGTTTTTTTTACTACTATTCTAGAAATCTTGATTCGAGTACCAAAGAAAAACCGGACATTTCAAGTTTACGCACAGCAATCAGAGATGTTACGCATAAAATGGACTTATCCTACGGTATGATGGGCTCTCTATTTCGTTCAGGATCTCGTCAGACATTTTTCTCTAGTCAAGTTGTACGATATGCCGATCTGTATGCTGCAACTTTTTTGAATCTTATCTACTATCCATTTTCGTACATGTTTCGAGCTCCTGCAATGTTGCTTCCGCATGAATCAACTGTTGCGCACGAACAGCGATTCATTATGGATACACCGATGATATCAAGGACAAGATCTAAAGAAACAAATACCACTACTCAGGATAATTCTTTAAAAGACATCGAAAAATCTCTAATTCATGTAAGTAATAATAAGAAAATGTCACAACTGGTATTATTCATCATGTCATCAACCATTCCAGAGTACTAGGTGGTGTAAATTCAAGAATTATTGAAGCATATTCTTGGGATGGTAGTCATAAGGGAAGTAGCTGTAGATATGACAGTTTCAGTTTAATGTACTTGCCCCACTTTAGGTCTTTTTCTGTCAGTTTTTATGTGCGTCTTTTCATTGTACCTGTCTCTTTTTTTTTTGTATATATAATTGACTTCGGAAGAATTGAGGGAAAAAGGGAAAGAACTGTTATCGGTCTTTGATTGAGGTTTTATGTTATCTTAGGATTATTTTTTTACTAGATGCAAGTATTTATGTTTTTTTGTATCGCAGCCCAAATATGTCTGATGTTTACACTAATGAGGAACAACGACTATTTTAGTTAATTATGCAGAACCATAGTCACTAAAAAAACAATTGATTCAGTGAAACGATTATTGAAATCAGATAAAAAACGATGAGGTTATAGCGATTTTAGTGCCGCATTCTCAAAAACGCACTCTAACATGATAACGGCTGATGACGTCACGATACACAAGACAATTCGCGGTCTAGCGCAGCGCGAGTGAAGTCGCTGCGCCGCCGTGATAGAAAGCGCTCGAGATCGGATTTGTTTTGGATTTATTTCATAAAATGTCGTCTTAAAAATATTATATTGTGCAGCCTGGCATCATGCGTATTGAGTATCGTGACGTCGTCACCAGATTCGCGGGTCGCGGCCGTTTTCAATTTCCGTTGTCTTAAACTTCAATAACTTTGTCATTTTTTGACGGAATTGAGTCATTCAAAAAGAAATATACTCAGAAATGTATATTGTTTCTGATCTGATATATTAAATTTAAATATCTTTTAGTAAGATTGTTCTCCATTCCTTGTCTGAAGATTTCGATTTACACAACATAAAATTGTTCATTGAGGATGTGAGAGCCAAGACAATTGCATTTTTCAACAAAGATTTTCGGCCAATGTTAAAAGAAGTGTATTGTCACAACAAAAAATTTAGAGGTTGCAATAATATATGAGAGCGGATTATCTGTCTCGTGTCCCCTCTATAATAAAAAGGTAGTGACCATAGCTCTTTAGCACTGGAAGTATTAGTTAAAGAGTCATGCTACTGAATTTTATCACCTGCAATGGTTTTATTAACCAAGCTGCGCTTCTTAATGGAAGAATGAATGATTTTAATTATGCTTAAGCAACATTTCTCTAGCTGCCATTTGCCTCTCGATGTCAATACTTAAACATACTGGTTTTTGCTTCAGATCATTTCTAATAATTGCAACGTTTGTTATTATCATTATTATTTTAGGTGTTGAGGGATCTGGTGCCTCTAACGTGTTAAGTCCAATCCACGTACGCCCTTTTCGGGAAGGTTATTACCTCATTGGGGTCAGGTTTCCGAATATCTGATGGGGCTATGATTCCCAGACACGAGTCTTTAGCAAGCAAGTCCTGCGCATTCGCAGAGTACGTGCTCTGCAGACTCTACGTTTTCGTTGCAGAATCGACAGTTATCGTCAATGTTGACCATTTTCTTAACCATATACTTAAGTGGACAATGTTCAATGAATAGTCTGATCTGGTGCTTACTACAGTTGAAGATTTTTTAAAAATTCTTTGTATGCCAAATTGACGAAATTTAGTCCAGAAAAACTCTCCCGCTGTATCTGGTGAACCTTTTCAGTTTTTGACATTACTTCTCCTGCTCGGAGCCTCTTTATAGCGAGATTCTGTTGATTTTCTGTTCAGGTAGTCAGCGGCCACATTATCTTGATACTCCTCGAGTTCTGATACCCACCTAAGGGTTACTTTGTTTGCCTTTGATAGAAGATCTAGAACATAACTACGGTCTAAGACCAGATTTGAAATGAAGGCAATTGAATTTAATACGTTTATCGCACTTGGCTATATATATTTGCGTGCGGATAGCCTCTTTTTAGGTCGATTCTGAGGCATTTTTCTTTGGCTGGGATTTCTGCTTGAAAAATAATTGGATGGGTTCTTAAGACCTTGTGTAACTTACACCACCGTCCATAGGATTCCGCATTCACCATACCTGTTTTTAGACCCAGACGAGTTATCCTCGTGGAGATTGCAGCGTGAGTGTCAATATCATTAGTAAAATAGGTATTATCCCATAACAGACTGTGTCGCATTCTTCAAGTGAAGCATAGAAATTAATGAACTTGACTTTACAAATCTGTAAATATCCAACAGGAGGACTCGGCTCAAGCAGCTGATAATTCATAAAAAAATAAAAACTTGGTCATTTAATCTTGGAACCCAACTTTATCGTGCCTATCGATAATAAAGTTATCTAAATGTGGTAAAGCAGTCTCATAGACATAGGTCGGCCATGTATATCCACAATATGTAAGTTCATCACCCAAACGACTAAATTGGTGACCCCGACAGGAGCAATAAAGCAGCCTTCGGTCGTCAGTCTCACAGTGAAGGAAGGTCAGCTAACTGATACCAACGTCCTAGAGGTCATACAGCAACCAGTCCGTTTCTCTTAGCCGCCGTTAGACACTTGCCTAATCACTGGTCCTTACGATCAACTGTTATTCTAGTTGCTTGGGCCATTCCGCCTAACTAATTATTGCTGGAGCGAATGTGGAATAATAGTCAATCCGTTTCTAATATTCCTTCAGGACTGCAGGAAACACCTGCAAGTCTACTATTCAGAGAAAAAAGTTTCTTGTTACCAGAATAGACAGAAAATTTTGGCAAGCCGCAAAGGTGACAAAGGTTTCTGGTCCCTGGTCAAAACCATCAGGAACAACTTCACCAGTTCTTCTATACGTTCACTACTTAACAATGGTGAAATGATTGTTGACTCCCTAGATAAGGCTAATATTTTGGCTGCTGGATTTGCTTCAAAATCTCATCTTCTACCCACCTCACAGACACCTGTTTTGCATCTCCCATGTGGATGTGTACAAGAGCCAATACACATCCGTACGAGAGATGTGTTCAAGGTCCTTAATTAAAATCTGCGCCTCATCCTTGGCTAAACCTCTGCGTAAACTATGCTATTTGTCTTATTCGACAGAAATCTTTCAAACTCCTTTGAAACTAGCTCACGTGCAGCCTATTCCCAAAAAAGGATAGGGTAGCAATCCCTCAAATCATCGACCAGTTGCAATCACTTTCGATCTATCATTAATTCCAAATTAATGAAGTATCTAGAAATTAATCAACTCATCAACGATCGTCATATGGCTTCCGGACTGGACACGCTCTTCTCGAGACTTACTGACTTTTCTTATGGAACGTTGGAACCGTAGTCTGCACAATTTTAGTGAGTTCAAAATAGTTGCTCTGGATATTTCAAAGGCTTTCGATAGAGTCTGGCATCCAGCCCTTTTAGCTAAACTTAAAGCACTTGGTCTCTCCCCTCCTCTTCTATTATGGATTGAAAGTTTCCTATCTAGTCACCTAAGTCGTGTTGTAGTATTAGATGGCGTTACATCTGAACATCATCCCATAATTTCCGTCGTACCCCAGGGCTATTATCTGTCCGTCTCTCTTCCTAATTTTCATAAATGATCTTCTTTACCTTACTTTCAATCCCATCCATAGCTTTGCCGATGACAGTACTGATGATTTTGCTTACTGCTTTGATACTTTTGCGGACTTCAGATAGAATGCCGCATGTGTCAAACGAGATTTTATGACTAGATCATTGAATAACGATCTTGATATTATTCTCGCTTGGGGCAAAGCGAATCGCGTCGAATTCGATGCATCTAAGACCCAACGCTGTTTCATCTCATTGAAGCAAGATCACCATTTAACCACTCCCATTTCATTTGATGGAGCCTTAATTTCAGATTCACCGTCACTAAGCATTCTTGGCATTTACATTTCCAGTAAATTAAGCTGGATAGACCACATCTTCTCTGTTGCCAAAAAAACATTGAAATATCTTTGATTTCTAAAAAGATGTAAGATATATTTCAGCCCAGCAAATCTAGCGCACCTCTACAAGTCCTATACCAAACCTAGAATGGAATTCAATTCTCACATGTGCTACATATATCGCTACACGCCTGGCCAATGTTTCGATGAAATATTTAGTCTGATCCATTGTAAATTAATTCCTGCACGCAATACCCGCACTGCAAATCCCCTCACCCTTCTCGCACAGTGCCATTCCGAAATTGTCCTAAAATAAAACTTACAAATGTTTTCTTTACATAAGTGTCGGATCTTGTGTGCTGAAATTAAGGCTTGTCGTTGAAATTTATCAAAATAAAGGGATTTATCCAAATATCATCTCATTTCTACTACTGTTTAAGCCTTCATTAACAATTTCTCACACATATATTTTTTTTATTGATTTCTGTAAAACTTAAATAATTATCTTTTCTCCCATACTATAGAATTTATCAAAACCAACGCCAAGCGTACGTGTACCACATGCAAGACCTGAAACACCACGTTCTGTAACTCATAATCACGATGAAGATTACTCAGATGAAGAAAGTGACCCGAATAATAAGACCGACGAGACTGATGAAAATTAAAAACAAACAAAAATATATTTAGGCACAAGAAGCATTCGGCGGAAATCATACTAACCGGAAGCTCAACTAAATGAATTCTGCAATGTCTTCTTCTTCTAATAACGGTTCGATTCCAAACAGCATATAAATTATTGTTTTGCAGTAGTTAGTAAGTGAAATTTTCCATAATCGAAATGTTATTGAACTGTTGTTGTGTTGTTTGGGTTAAAACGTTCGCAATTTCAAAGTGTTTTCAACCGACGACGCGCAAATATATAAAGCGCGCTCAGATCCAAGATTCTCTACTTCCTTAAATAATAAATTTTATTTTTATTAATTAATTTACAAAAAAGAAAAACGATAAAAAAAATACAAAAAAAAATGCAGAAACTACGCGTAAATAAATGTTTTGCACAGCAGCGTTAAGATTAAGTTGGACTCGTAAATTTCCGTACAAATATTTTATTGTAGTTATATCGTAGGGTCGTTCGTTATTAGCGAATTAATCTGTTAAAAATTGAATAATTGAATACCGAATTTATGAATAGGTTGTGTGTATATCTTGTATACTATATTATAATTTCATAGAGTCTTTGGTATTGGTGACGAGATGCATATTGTCAGCTTGTTCAATCTCGTCCTGCTCTTACTTGTTATGTTCTTTCTTTTCTTACCCCCTGCAATCTGTTTTATATTTCTTTTTTTTTATCAACTTTGATTTGTGTATGAAATAAAATGTAATCAAATGCCGAAAATGTTTCTCTTTCTTTCCTTTTCTTTTTTGTTTGTTTTAGAAGTAAGGTTCTTAAAGTCATATATATTTTTAGGAAAATTGGACCACATTTTTCGTAATATTAAACGTGAGCAAAACTGTGTTCAACTGAATTGTGTAAGCGATATTTCAAAAATGTGGAACCAGCGCTTGAAAAACATAGAGATGAACCTTTTTGCTTTTAGATCTAGTATCAAGGCATTCATTATTTCATTAATTTTACTACTAACAATGGTAATCGCACCTAAGTTTATGCAATTCCACGCAAAATTAACTCGTTCACTATCAGGGTCTTATTTGAAAAAGTCCACCACAGCCAATAAGTTTTTTCGGGATTAAAAGAAAAGTAAAATAATATTCTTTAAAACTGGAACATATATGTGTCGCTGGGCTATTCCATATACATACATACCTTTGATTAAGAATACAAGTTGTCGATTAAAAATTTCCAACTTATAAATATGATTACGGTGCTCCAATACGCAGATCATAGGAAAACTTCTTGGAATTCTTAATTTGTTCCTTTTCATACATTTCTAAAAATTGTACAAACAAACACTGCTTATTTGTCAGCAATATGCAGCATATAAATAAGTAGGGCATGTCGCAGTTAATTTGTCACTTGGTTATCAGAGTTTGTATCGAAAAATCATTAATAGTGTGATAATAAGCAGGCTCCAGTATAGCGTGTGTGAATTAGGAGTAATGGTTTACGTACGTGAATCACAAGGAAGTAAGATTAAGGCAAGAAGAATATTCATGCGGAGATATTCTGATAAAAATTGTCAAAGTGCCACATTCTTCCAGAGGTTATGTAATGATCTTTTGAACACTGGATCTGTTATTACCACGAGAGATTCTGCAGGGAATGTTTCTTATGTAAGTATCTTAAATATAGATTTTTCTTTAACGTTATCATTTAATTTGAATAACCAATTTCTTCTAATTGTTAGGATGTTACGACTGAAGAAAGAGTTTCACGGATGATAGAAAGCAATCCTGAGATGAGTATCCGCAGTACTACTCACCAAGTAGGCGTTGGACAGACAAATGTATGGAGGATAGTACACAAGAAAAGGTATCACCTTTACCACTTGACCATAGCACATGAACTTCCATAACTTCTGTACTAGTATGTATTATGGGAATGAGTTCAAGAGATTCTCTCTTTTTAAATAAATTATTATGGACTGATGAGTTCTACTTCAAAAGCGCAGGATTCCTAAACCTTCGCAATTGACACAGTTGATAACAGGAAAATCTGCATAATATCCATCCAGGTGAATATGCAGCATCGGTTTGATTTCATTATTTGGGCAGGTCCCATGGATGAGTACCTGATCGGACCTTACATTTTCGAAAAGCCTTTGAACGGAGAAACTTATCTCCATATTTTGGAAAACATTCTTCATGGTATTTTGAGAGATGAGACTATTTATTATGAAGCGCCTCCACATAGTACCAGAGCAGTAAAATATTGGCTGGATGAAAAGTACCAGGAACGATGGATTGGTCGTGGTGGTTATATTCAATGGCGGCCATGTTCGCCAGATTAACGGCAATGAATTACTACGTGTGGTGGTATTTAAAGGATAAAGTGTATTCTCGGGAAATCATAACATATGAACTGGGTACAATTGCAACAAATTGATATTACAAGAAGTTTTTTTTTAACATGAGTGAATAAGTATAATAAATTATTTCTTAAATGTAAATAAAAGTAAAGACAAATGAAACATAAAACTAAGTAAAACTTGTTTTACTTAAAAGAAATTTATACATTTTCTATGGCATTTAGGTCAGGTGAATTACCAGGCGGCGAAGAACGGGAATGCAGTTCATTTCCAGCATTTGTTTTACCGATTTTGCAATATGGCATGGAGCTCCATCTTGCATAAAGGTAAAAAATGGGTAATTAATATTACCAATATAAGGCAACAAAACATCTTTCAGTTCGTTAATGTACTGATGTTGATTCATATTTCCCCCAAAAAATTAAAGGGGTCCAGGTCCTTCTTCGCTTGTAACACCCCAAACCATAACGGAGGGTGGATGTTTTATGGTCGGTTGAATGCAGGATGGATGATATTTTTCGGAAGGACGTCGCCGAACGAACCTTGATGCTTCTGTCATTTCGTGCAGAGTCCAACTGGTCACTAAATAAGACATGTGAAACATAATTTTATTCAGCTATCTTAAACTTATCTTCCAATAGTGTGGAAAAACTAGAAGAAAAAATTTACCCTTTTCCAATCATCAATAGAGAGGTTCTGAAAGTTTCGTGCGAATTGTAGCCTGGCTTTCTTTATCAGATCTGTGAGACGCGGTTCTTTTACTGGGACCCTGCAGCCGAAGTTCATTTCAGCACTTCTTCGTTCAATAGTTCGCTGTGACAATTCAATTCCTTAATCTTGTTGAATTTTTTTAATTTGGTAAATGGTTAATGGTAACCTCCGATATACTGCAAGTGTTGCCGTGATTCTCCTGTCCGCCCTTGCTGTAGTATAATTTTCCTTCCAGTTTTATGTCGTCTTCAAGCCAAAATGCAGGAATGGTTTCTTAGTTTCTTTGTCAAATTAGCGACTTTAGAATGACCAACCTTTTTGTCGGGTGGCGACCCCTTTTTATAAAACCATTTTTGATAAGGTAATTAAAAAACAACGACGAAAATAGTTTTGTTAGAATAATTTTATTTAAAATTATATTTAATAATTAATTTAATGCAATGGTTGAAATTGTAAACATACAATAACAATTAATCAGCCTCAAAATTCGGGGGTAAGTTGTCATTTTCAACACTTAATTTATTTATATCTTTTGTTTTTACACAAAGATGAGTTGAAAAATTCACTGTTGGAGAGATATGTAGACACAAATGTAACTAAAAGTAGAAAGGCAAGCATCGTCACATTTGGGTATAAATGATACATACCACCCCAGAATTGTGTGAGCAATTCTTCATTAAACAAATTACGTGCCGAGGAATAATTCCGATAATTCCGCAAATCCAAAAATTCATCTTGTAATTCGTAGGAAATGCTGGTTACATCAAGAAAAGCTGAGAATGGATTTCGTGTCAATGTATTTTCTTCTTCTTTCAACTCAGGGAAGTAACGCTGAAATTCGTTTTCAAAGGATTCAAGATGCCCAGTAATCTCCTCCTTCAAATTTTCATTTATTTCACCTTCAGATTCATCTACCACAGTGCAGAGTTTCTCAAATATGGCAATTGTTCCAAGATATATTTTTCTTCGCCAGTTTTGCAGCTTTCATAAAAATGCCCCAAGATTATCATGAATGCAATAATATTCGTTTAATTTCCCTGAAGTTTCAGGTTAAGCCTATTCTGTTAGATATGCTACTCTTTTCAACCAAGCTTTGTCGTTGAACTTCCAGAAACGACTTGATTTCATCTTTCAATTCAAAGACATGATTCACAAAATTTTCTTTCGATAATCAGCGTACTGCAGTGTAGAAAAGCAGAACATCGTGATCAGAGTCCATGTCTTTGCAAGGTTTTTTAAACACACAGGAGAACAGCTCCAGATTTGATGTAATTTACCATTTTTATCACCGTACCAAGTACTGCAGAGGAGTTGGAAGAGTCTTACTGGCAAGGGCATACCGGTGAATCACGCAGTACATAGATTCCCCTTGTTTGGGAAGGTAGTTCTTTTACTTTTTTTCTGGAATTAGATTTCAGTGCGTTTTTCATTAATTTTGTGGATTTGAATATTTTTGTGCTAGGCGGTCAGAAGGAAAACACCTCTTTTTTTTTTTGCGAGAATTTTATTATATCTCCGTCGTTTCGACCGATATCTCAAACAGTTCTCAAGGACGCAGTCTATTACAAACATTCGTTTATTATTGGAATAAAAATAAAAATTAAAAAACCAAGATCTACTTACGGATTGAAAACATTAGAAAACTATTAACAAGATAATTAATAAATAAAAACTGTAGGAAACCATTGATTACAAAACACAATATAAATAAATAAATAGACAAATAACATATAACACTGATGTTTCGACAAAAACAAAGATACTATCAGTGTTATGGGAGGTTATCCAACCACTCGTCAAATTCAACTAATATTGAGTTGCTTTAACGTTTTCCATAGCTCTCCAAGTTCGCGCAGTAAATCATATTGATATTATCTGTATCCGGTTTTTTGTTCATTGTATTTGGAGTTTTTTGAATGTATAGTGCTTCTATTAATAAACTCTTCTTATAATGTTTTTCATGATGTAGAATAAAAGTATTTTCAAAATCTGAAGCATGGTTTGATAATGCACAGTGAATCGTTAAAGCGGTTTTATTATGGTTTCCGCCTTATAAGTCGGATTTATGATTCGAAATCCATTTCTTTAGGAATTTCCCTGTTGTTCCAACATAGCTGATTTTGATCCGAGCATAGTTGGTGCACCATCCGTACAAACCCCACAGACGTTTTTTTACTTTAATCCTCCAGTCGCAAAAAACGCATTTATCTTCACTTTTTGTAGTAGTTTCAATCCACTACAAAATAGGAGCTCTTCTTTGATATCTGAATGAATATATTTCGCGAAAACAAGCAACTGAGCACACGAGCTTTTGTCTTTTGATTTATCAACTTGAGAAGAAAACAGTGGTGAAACCTTGATTTTATTCAAAATCTGCTCTTTAACGTCTACGCATTGTCTGATATTGCATTATAGTAAATACTTTTTTTAGTTAACTGTGTAAGTTGGCGACCCCACAGAAAATCCGTTGGGGTCGCGACCCATAGGTTGGGAACGCGTGCGATAGAGATACGATATTATATGCAATACTAATAACTCAAATTCAAATAGTATCTATTAAGGCGCTACACAAGTAAGACAAGAATCAAGATCATATAAATATGTGTAGGAGAAGAATAAAAAGATTTAAAAATAAAAATTGAACTTAAACTATACAAAACAAGATATCCAAAAAGATAATTTGTATTAATATTAATTTGCTTGACAAGAAAATTCATTCAACCAAACAATTAAATAGTTCGAAAGTATTCCAATAATATACTCCGAAAACTGTGATTGTGCCTGTTCCTTCTGAGTTGAAGAGAAAGAGAGTTCCAAAGTCTTATGGATTGAACAAAAACTTATGAACACTTGAGCGACAGGTGGAACGAGGACCAATCTACATAGTATACAGATTGTCAGGTTTCCCAGATATCATCAAATTCCGAAGGAATAATATCACACAATATATAAAGATAGTGTTTCTAACGTGCATCCCAAGATTGAATTTAAATATTCCGAGACATGGTCGTATCGCCTCAAGACGAACACATACCGCACATTAGATTGAAGGCCACATTGAGCTTACTCGATGAAACTGAATCAAACCACGAAAAACTTCACAACTATAGATCAGGATAGGGACAATTAACGATTTGACTAACATAATCCGCGGGTCAACAGGAGTAAGGGCTGCAATGGCAGAAAGTTTACGTAGCATCCCATAAACCTTGCAGACAGGCTCATTTATATGATCGGTCCAGTTGAAACTACGATCAAAAATAATTCCAAGATTTCTTAAAGTAGTACTATAAGAAATAGTCACATTATTCAGAATATTATCTAGAAAGCAAGAAGTATCCAATTCACTTTTATAGATCACGATAGCATTAGATTTAGAGGCATTTAAGCTCAAACCATTATTAATAGCCCAATTGAGCACATGTGCAAGATCTTTGTTCATACGGCATAGAGGCTTAGAGATGTAAAGCTGAATATCATCAGCATATAATTATGTGGTAGTCACAATTTTTCAGAATCATTGGAAAATCATTAATGGAGATAGTGAATAATAAGGGTGCCAAGATGGAGGAACTTCACTCCGCAAAGGTAGGAAGCCAATAGCAGAATTAGAACAGACCACACTCTGTTGACGCCCGTTTGATTGTAAGACCAAACGAACTTGCATACAGAATTTGAAAATTTTAATTTAAAGGCAAGTTTACTTAATAGCAATATGTGGTTAAGGAGGATGAACGCAGTAAAGTTATCATTGTCAATTGATTTCCTAATATCGTCTGTTATATTAAGCAACGCTGAAGTACAGCTCTGCTTGGATGTAAAGCCCTATTGAAGATTAGATGGGAGATTCTCCCTATCTAAAAAACCGGTGATTTGGGTGTGAAGAATTTTTTCAAAGGCTTTAGAGAGAAAAAGCAAAATGGAAATAGGACGATACTGATTTGAACCACGTCACCTCTTGTGGATGACAATTATTTTACAATACTTCCAAATACGAAGATTCGTATATTTTAAAATGATGTTGTTAAAAAAATAGGTGAGATTTGGGAGTATTATAGGCAGAAAAACTTTTATAAATTTAGAATGGAGCTCATCTAGTCTAACAGCGATGGATTTGACAGACATTATAGCAGAATAGACATGTGCTTCATCAATTTGAATAAAAGCAAACCAATCAAAAGGACGTAATGAACTTAGGATAATCATTGACATTACGTCCCGGACCATTTAAATTATAAGAAGCAGATACGAACATCTGGTTTAATTCAGTAAGGTTTACAGATACATCTGAACTCTTAGTTCGCCCAACCCCAAGATTTCTAAGATTCTGCCAGAGAATTTTGCACGAGATATCTCAACATCAACTGCATTATGTGCAGGCCGAAAATGGTTCAAGCAATCAGGTGTGCGGAAACGACGCCATCTACGATATGCATAATTTCTTCGCAATATCAAACGCCTAATTCTTAGCTGAAACCAAGGAATTTGGGGATTGATAATGCGTCGATGTTTCAGTGGTAAAAATGTATTTAATAAGCCTCATAATATAGTCAAGTTATTCATTAACTGATATTAGTGAACAGATCAATGTCCAATCAATCATTTGCGCCTCCTCAAAAAGTTCATCAAAGTTAATATTATTAAAATCTCTGTAAGAAAAATATAAATCGCTTTCAGATTCAGAACAAAGATTTTAAATGTCCAAAATTAAGTCATGCTTGGAGAATGCTGAAAGAGACATCTGATTAAAAAACAGCACTTGATTAGGGTCAATAATAATAAACTAATCAGTGATATGATTGAGGTTAATTAAATAATTATGAATGAAAAAATTATTTAAAGTCGAATTTTATTCCTTTTAACAACATCTGTTTAAACTAAATAAATTATAAACTAAACAGTGCATTCGATGCTTACACGCAGTGCAATTCAGGGAAGGATTTCTCATCAATTCCATTCACTGGCTTAAATTCAGTCACAAATCTATCGGCTTCGTCCTGAAAATGAAAGAATTGTTTTTTTTTTTTATTAATACAAAATCGAAATTTGTATAATGTTAAAAGTTGGTCTTACATTAAAAATAACATTTTTAGCATTCGGTTTGAATTCACCAAACAACTCCAAAACATCCTCAAGTTTTGCGTGTGGACGGAATTTATCAGAGAGAGATATGAACGCATGAATGATATTGCTTACTTCTTGATTCGACATATTGTCTCGGATGAAGACGGCATTTGGTAAAATAGCTTCAACATTGCATGTCTTGTATTCACTGACAGGTTTTGTTTCAAGATTAAGACAAACCAACTGTTTATTTGTATATTTCTTAAGATCTCTTGCATTAACAATTTCTATTTGTCCTTCGTTTGAATTTGTTTCACATGGTTCCTTTTCACGCTTCAAATTAAGAAGATGCGCAGCATATTGAGCACGATTGTTATTTGTGTCGTACTTACTAAAACATAAATCATGAGTTGAAATTAGTTAATATTTTTTATTTAATTTTAAAACTCACAGTGGGGTCTGTTTCAAATTGTTATTATCGATGTTCGCATCAGCAATTGCAACGTAAATATTATCATCTTCAAACGATTCATATATCAAGGGTTTAAGGTTACTTTGTCGGCCTTGTTTATACTCTTCACCAGTCAATACAATAACATCAGCTTCATTATTCTGTACAGCTTTGATGCACTCATCCTTAGAGTGCATTATACATTCAAATTCAGGGCGAATATCTCGAGAGTATGCAGCACTTTTAAGTGTATTACATTTATCCAATTCAATTGCATTTGTGACACAAAAACTGTAAAAAAGCAGGACAGTACTATTAGTTTCTCAGAATTTTACTAAAAATTTTAATCACACTCATACCGTATCTTTTGAGTCATACTTCCATCTCGTTCGATTACATCTTTATAACCGGCTCTTTCTAAATACTCCTTAGGCCATATGGCTTCCTTTTTTTCATATAAAACATGATCCGGGTCAATTAAAAGATGCTGAGCGACTTTTTTGTCTTCAACTTGAAGTCCTTTATGAAAGAATGTATCGATACGTTGCTGTAACTGATTGAGGTCGTCTTGTCCATTGATAACATCTGAATTACTCATATAACCTCTCCAGGGTCTCTGAGCCCAAGAACATGGTGATCCAGTGATAGGTCGGCGACTTCCATCTTCACATAAATATTCAAAATCTTCAGGTTTTGTACTTTCTGGATTACTACCCCATAGCTACATATGTGTATATGCGTTATATAGATTTATTAAAATTTCATTAATTGTAAGACTAAATACTTACTCCAAAATATTTCTTTACAAATGAAGTTTTTGTAAATGCAACATCTCCTTCACCTTGGTCTAAACACCTGATAGCTCCATCATACCCAGAAAATTTATCAGGATAATTGCATTGTCCGGGCTTTTCACAAAGTGCACACAAATTGGAGTATCGTTTCTCTGAAAAGTTAAAAATTAATATTTATATTTCCATTTATGAAATTCAAGTAAATTTAACTTACTTAAAACTTTATCGACATCTGGATAAGGAGAATAGTTTCCAACTAAACAAGACTGAGAAAAGAATTCTGAAAGCGCTTTAAGTTCTCTTTCCGTTGGAGCTAATTCAGGATCAAGACGAACTTTAAGAATTCCAGCATTCTTTAGCTTAGTGATGGGAATCTTTTGAAAAAAAAAAATCGTTAATTCACATTAAAAGTAAAATTATACAATCCCTTGGTCAGGGAACTGAATTTGTTTTTTTTTATTCTTATTCTACATGTTAAAGGCTTTTCAGACTGTACCTTATAATAACTAGATAGAAGCATCATAAAACACGACCTAAACAATCATTTAGAGCATGAAGTTAATAACGAAACTAATTTGTGGATCATTCCATAGGAAATCTATTGGATTTCTACCCGATCATCACCAATTTCATTCTACTTTTGTTGAAAGTTAAGTAATGAGAAAGATAACAATTCCAATTTTTTTTTTGCCCTGCGATGCATGTTGCCTGAATTAAAGAATTTTGAAATTTACTTAAAATTTGCCTAATTTTTAACTTCTGAGTTATAACTCATAAGTTTGGCTCTAATTATCACACAGGCATAATCTAGCTTATTTTAAAGAGACAAGTTTAATGTTTCCGGGAAAATTATATGAAAAATTTCTTTTATGAGAAAAAAAAATTAAGGGCAGTAAAAATATATTTCAATTGTGTTAATTGAATTTAACAATTGAAGAAAATGTAACCATATTAAAATTACCATCGCATACTTCCGCTCCTCTGCAGCTTTTAGTCGTATCAATACTTAAAAGACTCCAATCATCGTGTAAGCTTTACACACATATATCTGACTGAATGGCAAAAAAACATGTTGAATGAAGCCTTTCTATATGCTAATTTACTACAGGATCGGATTGATGTACCATCAAGAAGACTTCAGTAAGTAATGGTTAACAAAGACGGAAATACATAATATATATTCGTTCTTCATTTGACTATAACGAAATTTCTAGAAAAGATACTAACGCCAGTTCACTACAACACATCGCCAGAGTTGCCAGATGTGTCGCTTTTCCGCCAAAACTGGCTCTTTTATTTTCACTCTAGCAATTTCTAAAACTCTATAGCGCCAGTGGCGCAAAGTGGCATGTGGCATGACAGATGTACATACATGCCATCAAAAAATCCCGACTAAATTAATAACTGTTAGCTCCTTTAATATGAGAGACACAGCAAGCCATGTGTTTTATGTAAGGATATACCTGTGTTGCCATTATGGTACACTTCACAGATACCCTAATGTACCAAGACATGGTCTGCGAAGCGTAATATCGGGAGGGTAAAACTTTGATTTTCCACCATATTTGGTAATTCCCGAATAATGATTGCAAGAGCTACGAAAATTTTTTTCAACACTTTAATTTTTGCAACAGTTTTCAAAATTTTCAAAATTTGTTTTCACATTTTCGCAAGCGTCTACGGCAGGCAGAAACTTAGCCGTACTGAAGAGTATTAAGGTTTCTGCCAATACGAAACGTGTAAGAAGACGGAGCTGTGCCGATACCATGCCAATGATGAAAAAAATAAGAAGAAGAATGAATGCTAGTATATACCACGACTGTACTTCAGAATCTGATGATGAAAACGATGAAGTTTTCGAATTAATAAAAAAGATATTTGATATTTCAGCGAAAATAGACATAAATGAAAATGTTCTATGTAAAATTCGAACCTTTTTGCTTTATTTTTATGCCTCTATAATATGTTACTTGGAGAATACATACATATATATCTATATTTTTTACTTTATTTGTAAATGTGAAATTTTTGTTACGTTTTCTATTATTATGTTCTGCATTAATTAAAAAGTTTTTCAATGTTACTTGAATAAATTTTGTTTTTTTATACCTTAAACGAAATATTTTGATTATCATAGGTTTGATTTCAACATGTGTTTGCATTTCATGAAGAAATATATAGAAAATTAAGTCCCGATAAGCTTCCTGATGAGCATTAATTAAATCTCATCGAAATCCTCATTGGATATCATGAAACTGCTCCCTATATACTAGGCCAGCAATAAATAAATATTTATTCTTGTCAACACCGTGTCAGATGACATTTCTACAAGGAAAATTTGAATTGATTCTTTTGATTTATTTATTTAAATTTTTAAATTATCTTAAATTAATTTTATGATTTATTTTTCCGCGGAAAGACAGTCGCCCATATTCTGAACAAGACGTTATGTCCATATTCTTACGTCTCAGCGTCGAATTCGGAAAAATATATAAAATCAATCGTAAAATCATATTCTCATTTATGAACTCATCATGATACTCATTGATATGCTCATTAATAAGCTCATCGTGACACTCATTGCTATGCTCATTAATAAGCTCATTGTAACACTCATTATGTACTCATCGAAATACTCATCTAATATTGTAAAATGCACAAAAGAGAAGCAAATTATACATTTCTAAATAAATGAAAGAAATGCCATATCTCATGCACAGTATCTGTGAATAAGTAAATAAATTATTTTTCCTCAGTTTTGATTCAAATTCGAATAAATTTCATCAGTACGTTCATCTGATTGCTCATGAGGAGCTCATTGATGAGCTCATCATCTACCAGTGAAGTTTCTCACTATTTTACCCCTACCGCTATAGTTCGTGAAAACATAAAACGATAACGTTTATTTTATTGTGGCTCTTTCTATATTCTAAGTCACTAAACGAGCTACCCAAAAAGCGAAGCTAATGCCATCATCTAAATATACGTATGGATATAAACAGGTTTATACACATATCTGCTATATCCAATATTAGGTCAAGAACTTGAATTCCAGCACATACATATACTATACATAAGTCTGATACTGTCGCCACTTCGAAGAGCTCTTCTGAATTGAATTGAATAACAAGGATTTTGTTCACTCATTATTTATTCGGATAAAGTTTAACGAATTTATTTATATCAAATAAATTACTTCGAGGATTTGTATTATGTCCTTCAAGCGCTTCATTTTCATGTTGAAGTGATGAATGATGCAAATAGCAATAAGTTATACAAATGTCTAAATTTTAATGTTACAAATTAATCATAACATTAAAAGTATTAACGCCCTAGACACATAGCGCTCCTAATGAATAATTAACTAACGACTCATTAAACCATAATGAATCTTTAGGTAACTGCAGGCACACAGGCATTTCCTTAATTAAACTGGTTTTGACATACTTATAATGAAGAAGCGAAATGGATTGGAATCGACGCTATAAACTTAGTTTTTATTTATATTTTATTTTTCAAATTAATGATTTGAAAATGAAAAACATTATATGTATTATATTATATATTTTTGCTTTGGATTTCTTCTTCTTATTTTTCAAATTGGCAGATACACTGAAGCACCACTCATATTTATATAATTAGCCAAAATATGTACATTAATTTCTAGCACGTATTTCTGTATTAGAGCTCTAATGAATGAAAACAAAAACACTTCATTAGTGCACTTCATTATGATCTGATTTACGACCCATAATTATGAATACTATGCTACGCACGGCATTTTAATGAGTAATTAGTGCTACTTGTGTCAAGGGCTTAAGATATTAACAAATTTGAAAAAAATCACTCTGATATCATTTACAAGTATGAGTCAAAAGCCCATTAGTTCAAAACCACAAAAATTGATGTGTGCATGAAGAATATCTTAGAGCGGGGGAAAACTAAAAACAACACTTTTTCCAGATGTTTCATTTTTTAAAAAACAAATAAAAATTACTTTTTTAAAAAAAAATAAGCCCGTTATAAACAAGAAACAAAAACGCTATTATTTCGAATCAGTTGGAAAACATAAATATAAAAGCAAATATGTACGTAATGCACTTTTAGTCACTTGCCCCCAAGGCAGGGATCACTACATACTTGTCTCAGGAAATTTTGCATTTTAATATGTAAATATTTAGTCACATTGCAAGACGACAGCTCACTCTTGTTGGACTCATTATTTGAACAGACAACGAATATTGAATCATCTAAATAATTTACACAATTTTTCAAAACTAGCTTGAAATCAAATCACACTACCACTTTACTATCTAAACTGTTTACACTATACACATATATCTACTGTAAGTCTGAATAATTTATTTAAAAAAAAAAAAAATCTTCGTAAGTTACCTTATATCCGACATTCCGACCAAAACCAGTATGGCATGATTTCAAACCTCTAAGATCTTCCAAAGTTTTAACAGGTGATGATTTCTTTATAAGAATGATACCCTCATATCGAAATTCCGCTATAATCATTGTAAACAAAACATCAATAAAATTTATATTATTAATTCAATTAATTTAATCGTTAAAATCCTTTCTTACCATCTTTTTCAACTTGTGTTCGAATTTCTGAAATAACCTGGAAATTCTGGTTATTCATGTGATAAGCTACATACATATCCTCTGGATCAACGGCTATAACATCAGCTTCTTGTTTATTGACCTTTTCAAGACAATCAATTCGATCTCGGCCAGGAACGCATTCCATAAGAATTCCGGCTTCTGATGGATCCTTAAGAAGTTTCTCACAATCCTCAAGGAAAACATGAGGAACACACATCTTGTCTAGAAAAACAAAAACAATAACAAAAATATTAATTTAACTTTCACTATGCACATAAAATATTATATTTAATTATTACATATTTTTTGGGATTCATTGGCTGCCGCCAACCCCAACATACACAAGCATAACAAACTAAGCACTTTCACTGAACGAGACATCTTGCATGCGCGAATCACTTGGTCTGGTCTACTGCCTTCTCTCGATTAATATTGAATCGATCGTGAACCGGCTTCGCTTATATATAGCCTCAGCTAAACGATTAGAATCATAATTAACTTTTTCAAAGCAAAACAAAAAAAAATATTTTCCCACAAAGAAGATAAGAAACACAGGGTGTTTCTTCAAAGAATCTGTGCGGTACACAAAACATATTGAACATTGCAATTCTGTTCTAATTTTTATGCTTAAGGTCTTGATGTAATCAGGATTTTTATGCGCAGGATTAGAATTTTTTAATTTTCCCTTAATGAAATCAAGAATTTATTATGATTTCGCTAACATTTTCAACGAAAAACAAAAAATAATTATGGAACGACAAAAAGGATTATAGGCACTCGTCTATAAAGATAAAACATAAAAAGAAAAGAAATGGTTCTAGGTGAATATGAAATTTCGAAAATTGAAGTTTTTCAGGAATGAAAAAAAACTGATTTATTTTTTAACTTCTTACTTATTGTTAGTTTGTGTTCAGGTAAACAAAAATTTACAATTTGCAATTTAAGGTCAAATTATGATGGAATTAAAAAAAAAAATAGAGTATACTAAGTTTGTCATTCCGTTTGTAAAAAGGTAGCGCAAAGCAGACCTGTAAAGTACTTAAGTACAGTAAAGTACTTAAGTACATTGATACTTAAGTACTAGTAGCAGTACCAGTACCTGGACTTGTACTTGAAAATTTTTGAAAGTACCAGTACCGGGACTTGGACTTGAAATGTTTTTAAGTACCAGTACCGAGACTTTTGTACTTAAAATATTTCAAGTCCAGGTACTGGTACTGTACTGGTACTTGTACTTGGAATTTTACAGTTCTGGTGCAAATTCGCCCAATGTCAATTAAAAGTAGCCCAATTCATCGCTAATGCTATTTATGTGGCAGTGATTTTGGTATGTAACTGAATGTGTCATTGAATCAAATGCATTTAATGTTGCGTTCTTGTGAAGTGAGCTTGGTATTGTGAATGCAATGAAGGTAACAATATTATTTTTATCGATTTTGCGGGGAGAGATTTGGAGTACAACAGGGAATAGATGCGAAATATATATGTATTTCGGAAAACACTAAAAGATTCCATACGGAAGAATAAAGTAAGAAGTTATTTTATTACTTTTAAGACTAATAACGTTTTCGTTCACAGAAAAATTGGAGGAAAAACACTGACTAAATTTAACCCTGTAACCGTTATAACCGCCTACAGGCGCCCTCTATTATAATTAAATTAAATTAAGGGGAATTATTTCACTCGCTTTTCGGTAGAATTAAACTTCGTACAGTCATTCGTTTGATAGCTATCGTCATTCGAATGTTAACATTTGATGAGTGAATGCAAAAAAAAAATATTTTTTTGAAATAATAAATTTTGTACAAGCAGAAAAAGTGAAAAATATATCGATAAGTTTGGAAAAGCTTCTTTTTTCTAAATTTGTTTTTGTCCAAATTGCATTCAATTGCTGCGTTCATTTTCTCGGTCGGAATGATTTTTTTCAATCCATGTCGTTCTTTTTCTCAGCCCGAACGATTTAGTTTCAATCTGTCATCGCTTTTTTCGGACTCCGAATCATTCTGAATGCACCTGGGTTTTTCCCAGATTCAAGCAGAACGATTTTAATTTGTATTCGTGAATGTGTTCTTTACAATTTGGACGAAGTGGTATTAGTTGAGATTAAGTTGCCTTTGTTGGAATTTGGTTTTGTTTTTCCATAAACAACACTTTTTACGAATTTATACTTGCTTTTATCAAATGGAAGAAATGTCAAACACTTGAAATGGTTCTGTTTCGTTCCTTTTCTATGAGCACAGAATTAAATTATGACATCGTTCTGTCAATTCACACAGATTCATTCAGAACGAGAAAAAGAACGAAGCAAATAATTTAGTTTTGTTTTGTCACCGAGATGCGATAACCATCCAGAGGCGATTATAACGGATTAGGTGTAAGTTTTTCTGTATTGTGCTTTCTTTTGTTACTACGTGTTTATTATTTTCTTGTTTCATTTTTACTTGTTTATTTTAGTTTTACCTATGCGTAAATTTATTATCACGAGTGGTGAAGGAGGAGCGAAAAAACAACGGAGGTAAAGTTTAACGATGTCAGAGGAACAAATTTGAAAGTTTATGGATTCGGTTGAAACGGAGTATTCAAATGGGAGTACGGATGGTGATTTCGAGGATGATGATAGCATCACTGATCCTGACTTCCTTTCTAAAAATGTACTGGTTCGTCAGGACGTAATTTCACAAAACGCAGAAGAAATTCGCAAAAGGTTTCAAGGATTAGGGACAAGTGAATTTGCAGATGCGTTTTATCAGGACTGTGATTTTTCATTGAATATCAGCTCTATCAGTGAATGTCGTGCTCCGTTTACAGAATCAACGTTTCCCGATTAAGCTGATGAACAATTAGAGCCAATGCCTGGTCCATCGCATGCAGAAATCTCAACAGCAAAAATTACAACAAAACACAGATATAAACCATCAAAGAGGCCACGGTCGCCATTGCCAGAAATTGAAAATGCTGGTCTTCAGTTCAAACCATCTCAAGGTGGGTTCATAGGAGGAGATTTGTATTTCGAAACACACTAACACTTCCTTCAGAGTTAAAATTTTTCTCCTACAGACGTACAGAATATCGAATAAAATCTAAAGAATTTTTTAGCATTACATGGCGAAAGAAAGGCATTCAGTTGCATATAAACGAAATGGCTTTCCATGGGAATAGTACATTGCGGAGTACATTCCTAGATTTGAAGACTCCGATACAATGCTTTTTGTATTTTTTCACCGAGGATATTTTTAACTTGATTGCTGAGGAAAGAAATCGAGCTGCCCGGCAACAGAACATAGATACATCATTTTCGATAGATCCTGTGCACCTCCGCCAGTATGTGGGAATTCTATTCTACATGTCGATTTATCGTTACCCTCATGACTAGAAAGTTATTGGGGTCAAAATTATTTTGAACCAATCAGAAGTACAATGACATGTAGACAGTTCGAAATTATCAAATGGTGCTTGTGTTTCGTTGATAAAAAGCAACGTAGAAATAAAAGGCAACCAGGATACGATACATTATTTAGGATTAGAAAACTTTCTGACATTTTGAACGAACGGTTCGACACAAATCCCAAGACTCCTCGTTTATGTATCGATGAGCAGATGTGTGCAACAAAAATGACCCATCATCTCCGCCACATAAGTGGAGCATGAAATAATTCGTGCGATGCGATTCATACGGATATTCTTATCGCTTTGAAATTTACAATGGAGCTGGCGATAATGTAATTCTTCCAGGTATGGCAGATCTTTGGAGACACCTCTAATATTGTCGTGAGATTGATACAGACACAGACTTTGTGATTTACATAGTGTATTTTGACAATTTGTATACGTCATTACCTTTGCTGGTGTACTTACGTGCGCGCGGGATATAATCTTTAGGAACAATTCGCGCTAATAGAATTCCGAACTGTAAATTGCCATCTGAGAAAGGTTCAAATTTAGCGAAAGCTGAAAAAGGATATGCAATTGAAAATGTTGGAACGTCATATGGCGTGGATATTTCCATAGTGTTATGGAAAGACACGAAGAATTTTAGACTTGCTTCTACATACGTTGGAATTCAGCCGTTTGCAATAGCAAAAGGACCCACACAACCAAAGAAAGCATCACGGTACAACCGGAAAGAGAGGAAGTACATCGATGTTGATTGTCCACAAATTATCCGGGAGTATAATAGACATATGCGGGGGCCGTTGACCTAATGGATGGACTAATGGGCCGTTATAACATCCGCTTAAAGACACAAAATCCAATGCTTCGCCCGTTTTATCACATGCTCTAGATATGGCGATGACCAATGCATATATTCTATATCGTCACATTCATGTAGGCGATCCGAAATCAATACAGCTACCTGATTTTCGTGAGCAAGTTGCTGTTGGTCTTTAAAAGTATAGATCTAATGAAAAACGTGTTGTTGGCAGACCATCTATGCAGCTATCAAAGCCTACCTCATCTGCTACTGGACAAAAAGCTCAAAGGCCACCTGAAGACATCCGGTATAACGGTATGGACCATTTCCCAGGTATGCACGATAGAAGTGGTAAAAAAAGTTGCAAAAATTGTAAGAAATCAGAAATACAAATCTATTGCATGCGATGCAACCTAAATTTATGCTTAACCCCGACGAAAAATTGTTTTTATGACTTCCATCGTCAAAAGTGAATTTTGCTTAATTCCATTTTCTTTTTAGTTTACCTTTTGCGATTATTTTGTTTTCAATAAAAACATGTTTTGAAATTAAATAAAACTTAATTTATTATTTCCTTAATCCATTATAACCGCCTAGAGGCCGCTAAGCAAAACGAGAAACAAAAAAAAACCAACTACATATTCGTGCTTCTCATCCAAAAAATACCCTAGTTTGTAATTTTTCAGAAGAAAAAAAAAATAGACGTCGATTAGAGGGTTAAGATTCTTTTATTCATTCCTTTTATAATTGAATTGTTTTATTGATTTTTTTAATGAATTTCTGATAAATAAATTTTATTTTAGTTAAGTATAATCTATTTAAACGCTTTTTATTTATTGTAGTATAAAGAAATTGAATGAAAATCCTAAAATGCTAAATTTCCAAAATCATTGTTCTTGTGATTTCTGAAGAATTTCTGTAGAGTAATTCTGCAGAATATCCGAACAAACTCTTCATAGAGTATCCGCGGAAAATAAGTATACCTATTCGCTAAATTTCCAAAGACGTTGTTCTTATGATTTCTGAAGAAATTCCTTGGACAGCGCAACTTTTGTCCCGTGACATTCCCATAAAATTCTATTGACATTCTTGGGAATATTCCATGGAACTCATTCTTCAGACAGGAAAATTTCCTAAGAATATCTAATGGACGTTCGAGGGCTTGGTTACTAGGGGTTCCTTACCTGCTACGCGATTTGAGGTGATGATATAATAATTCCATTCTCATCAAGTGCTGTGAATTTGTGATACAGTTACTATATCGGTAACCATATATAAGGAACTACCGGTGAGTCAAATTATTGTGATGGACACATCTGGACATAAATGTGTAGAAAAATACTCGAGCTTCGAGCTTACTACGTGTGGATTCGCCCTAAGACGAAAATAATGCAATCTATCAAAAAATGTTGGCGACTGCCCAAATTTTCTGTCGCCAAAGTTGAGTTCGAAGTAGCCGAATTGGCGAGTGATCTCCCAATCTGGCAATCCTGAATGCTGGTAAAGCAAAATGGTAATTTTAATTTTTGTATGTCCGTCTGTCCCCACGATAACTTGAGAGCGCATCTACTTAGTGTTATGGAACTTGACTCGAGTGTGGGCCGGAGGACGTAAAGTCCTGTCTGCCAGCATGAGCCAATAGCTCACTCAGTGATAATGTGTAAAAATGCAATCTTGCACATGGGCTTTAAAAAAAAAAAAAAAAAGTAAATTTAAGTCGAAATGTGACAATTCGGGTATAACTGCTTCGTTGGGTTGCCATACTACAAAAATTTCGTTTTTCACTATATACATATTTGGACACTGCCTGAGAGCGCATAAACGTAGAGAGTTGAAATTTTGTACACAGTGTTTTCATAAAAGTAGCAAATATCATTTTAAAAATGAGCTCAATATGGTGTTGCCATATAAAAATTTAGAATTTTTATGTATATTGCAGTCCTAGACGTTTTTATTGTACTGAAAATTCGTTAAAATATGAAATCCTATGAAATTGGTTATATAATCATTTTTACTGTCCGACGAACCATTCTAGAAATATTGGGTTATATAAAAAGTTTCCGCGGTCGGCCAGTCAATGAAATTTTTCAAATGGTGGAGCAAGACCGGCACGCAAGCTGTCAGGAAATAGCGGAGGCACTAAACATCAACCACATGACAGTTTGGAATCATTTGAAAAAAGCATGCTACGAAAAGAAGCTCGACGTTTGGGTGCCACATGAATTAACGCAAAGAAATTTGATTAACCGAATTACCATCTGTGAAACGCTGCTGAGACGTAACGAACTCGAACCATTTTTGAAGCGAATCATCATAGGCGATGAAAAATGGATGAAATACGAGAATATCAAACGCAAGCGATCATGGTCAAAGGCTGGTGACCCTCCACAAACGACTTCAAAGCCTGGATTAACGGCAAAGAAGGTTATGTTGAGTGTTTGGTGGGATTGGAAGGGAATTGTCCATTATGAGCTGCTGCAGCCTGGCGGAACCATCAATTCGGTCTTATACTGTGAACAACTCGACCGTTTGAACGAAGCAATCCAGAGAGAGCGACCAGAATTGGCCAACAGAAATAATCCAGAAAAATGGAAGATATGGCGAAGAAATTAAAAAATTAGTTTTTGACTAAAGTTTATAGTGCAGAATTTTGTTCCTGCTGATGTAATTGGTTGTTCGGTATTTTGATTATTTTCAATTTTGCTCATTCGAGATTTATTTTTGAGACGTTGTACTACATCCAGCCAAATTATATCCATGTAAGACCCAATCTACATCGAGAGCTACAGGCTGCAAGCTACACGAAGCTTAAAACTTGGAGTTTGTAGCGTGTAGTTCTCGATGTAGATTGGCCCTAATGGTTTCTACGGTACGCCTTACGTGCAAGCAAATTGAAATTTGTAGCTTGAAGCTTGCAGCTTGTAGCGTGTAACTCTCGATGTAGATCGAGCCATATACTTAAAATCAAAATCTGTAGTGTTCTTTCTTTCAAATACTCACATCTGCATCTCGCTTGTGGACATTCGTCCAATGCATTTCGACATGTACACTATACTAGCCTAACAAAAAGAGACATTATTGAATTTCAAGGTAAATTATATAAAACACCGCGTAAAATATCAGAGGATTCCCTATTAATAAAATTCGTTACAGGACTTCCAGCTTGAAAGAGATAATACTCCGGCTCCTGCTATTTAACTTTCATGGCAAATGTACAGCTGCACACAGAGACTGCTGAAACTAAAAGATAAAAACAGACCTGGATAACAGCAAAATACAAAATATCTGTCTCGAGGACTGTCGAACGGCTTGACTTTGAGAAAGGTTTCTCAACTAACATTTCTAGTAGATAGAAGTGGGAGTATAATCGCTTGGGGCGTCAGATGCCTCTGATATGTGTTTTTACAGATTATTCGAAAATGGATGTAAAAGTGAAAAATCAAAAACCGTACCGCCTACCAGACTACTGTAGCATAGACAAACTAATACATACAAAGACTGGACACGTTGAACAAAAATATGCAACGCTTTTCTAGAATATAAAATTAACGATGCCTCGACGATGCTCGACTTGGCACTTGATGACGTGCCCAAAGGGTAAGCCACCAATGCCTCGCTCCATACAAAATCACTGTTGCCTCGATCCGATGAAGAGAAGACCACAAGTTTTTCTTAGAAATTTACTGAAAATTTCTTCCTTCGAACTTTTATGCATTGGCCGTGCCTCGCTCAAATATATTAAAATCTAACAACGATGCATCGACCTGATGTAGGGAAGGCCGCAATTTTTACTTAGAAATTTAGGAATTTACTAGAAATTTTTTCCTTAGAATTCAGACACACTTTTGGAGGGCGACGACATTTTTATGAGCGTAGACGCTAGACAAGCAATAAGCAATTTTTTTTTTTGAAATTTACACAAGATGTTTCGGTAGAATTTTTATTCATTTTTGGCCGACTAGACTTATTTTCAGGTACAGTATGTACATCGTTGTTAGATTTTATATTCGAGCGAGGCACTGCTCTCGGCTTCAGCCAATGCATTAAAATTCCAAGGAAGAAGTTCCCAGTAAATTTCTAAGCAAAACTTGTGGTCCTCTCTTCATCGGATCGAGGCAACAGTGATTTTGTATGGAGCGAGGCATTGGTGGCTTTCCCTTTGGGCTCGTCATCAAGTGCCAAGTCGAGGCATCATCGAGGCATCGTTAATTTTATATTCTAGAAAAGCGTTGCATATTTTTGTTCTACGTGTCCAGTCCTTGTATTTTATTAGTTTGTCTATGACTGTAGTGTCTTCCAAGCGAAAGCACTAACAATAACTAATTCAGAAAGCTTGCTAGAATCAACTTATATTGTACCTAGTGAGATCGTGATATCAGGATTTGCATTGACAATCAAGCTGCAATCAAAGCTTTGAATTCGAACTCAATTATATGAAGCCTAGTCCAGCGTTATCGCAGTGAGCTCTGTAGGCTTGGTTCCAACACCAAAATTATTCTCTATTGGGTGCCTGGTTACAGTAATGTACCAGGAAATTAGGCAGCTAATGCTCTTCTGGCCATGGGAGTTCAATTATGAATATATGCTTAGCGGAAGAATCCATACGAACAACAAAGACAATTCTAGAGTTATATCCCTATAAGCTGGATAATTGCAGATGGGGAGAATTAACCGCATGTGCCATTTCAATACAGTCCAAGATATGTCCTAGAAAAACAGAAATTCGTCTAATTAGAAAACAGAATAACGTGCAGAACCTTTCTGCAGTTATCACGGAAAAATTTACTAAACGTAGCTCGGTAGATAGGTAAGCTTCATTATCCCTTGAGTCTGGTTTTAACGCCCCCTCCCCCTACCCTTGTCCTTCATTCTAAATTGAGTTCCGATAAGGTGGCATCACAGTGGTAGACCATCGCTGGTCTAAGTGTAGCTGATCGTAGGTATATCGATAGCCACCACTCTAACCTAACCTAGCTTAGCGATTGTATAGATACTGATCCCAATTTTTTCCTTATTTTGAGTATTAAATTATCTTTAAAATAAAATGAATTGTTTGTTGTGCTTTTGCACATTTATTTTTATTGAAAATCACCTTACATAAGCTCACGATATAATCAAATGTAATTGACTCAGTGAAATCGATCGTCACTGGGGCAACGCCTCGATATAATAAATTTTAAATTTATTACAATACGGTTGGATCAGTTCGTTTGTCGCCATGCATACTTATATATTATCATTGAAATATGTGCTGTTTAATACGATCACCCTGTGCTGCTATTTCTCAGAAAACTCATTAAATTGTTGCTTGATGGGAATGACTAATGAGCTCATAGACGATGTTCGCTGTCTCCCACCAAGCTCACAGAGGGAAGTCCCGCATCAAATTGTTTTTATTTTGTGATCTTCAAAACAAGAAGTCAAAGTGATAATTTCAAGCTGAGAATGGCAATTGTATTTTGCATGTAAAGTGAGTGAGTGCATTATGTGTCTTGATATATGCACTATATTAATTAAGAAGAATAACGACTCTGAAGACAATTCTGTAATTAACCTGAAGCACGGGCATAATGATAATGCAGTAATTGTCAATCAGAAATAAGCTGATAACCCTAGGGCACTTTGGTAATGAATGCCACGATCTATAAATTTTTTTCAATATAATGTCAAAGATTGGTAGAAATTCCCCTCTAAACAAAAACAGAAATCCCATTTCGCTTATCGTTCTTTTATAAAGCTGATCTAAATTTAAATTCCAGAAACTTACATAAAATTTAGAATAAATTACTATCATTATGCTATTTTATAATAATTTGAACTGCCAAACACACTGGTATTGATGCACTTGCTAGATGATGCCTATATTAAATCTTGAATCTTTAATCATTGAAGTGCACTATGCAAAAGGAAAACTAGGCATTATTTTTATTTTTTTCAATTAATTGTATTTGATTACAATTAATTACAATTTCACTGACTAGGTTTAATTAGTTAAACATAAAAATCTCTCATTATCTGATTCTTTAATATTAAGGTTGCTCATAACAATTTGGTGCTCATACTGATTGCCAACAATTTTGTTCTTATCTTTCGTAGTATCATAAAAAATAAATGCAGTAAAACTTCAGTAAAATGAACTTCTTAAGAAGATTTACTCGACAATTTGAATTACTGTAGACTCCCGCAAAACGCTGTTAATATGCTACACGTTGTAAAAAATCGAGTTAAAGGAAATCGTGTTATGCAAGAATTTTTGTTGTATAACACGGATAATATAAATAACATGTTTGGAATGAATGAACTATTGTCATGTCAAATTTTGTTTTCGAACGGAGAACTATGAAGATAATCTACATATAATGACAGATTCAATAAAGAAATTCAAATCTGAAAATTAAATTGCGTCGAGTATATACTCGCCGGAGCAACAACATTACAAAACTAACACTCATCTGAAAGGGCGAAAACTACTTGGACGAGAGTCGTTCGGACAGAAGCCCCATAAACTTGGAATGATCTGAAAATTTTCACACAAAATTAATCCAAGGTTAGATTAGGTTAGAGTGGCTGCCAACGTAAAAGCATGTATGACCAGCCACATGTAGACCATCTATAGTCCATTGTGATGCTACTTTAATGGAACCATGCCTGGAAAAGATATCTAACTTCTAGCGAGTGCGTTCAACCAGTCACAAGAGTTAATGAACCATACCAGGTCCACCAACTCATTGTCTACTAATTTCCCAATTCGCAGAAAAAGTAGCTATCAAGCGTATTCCTGCTACGCTTAGCAAGATTAGGACATTCGGACAACAGGTGCTGAACCCTCTCAGCCTCTTCCCCGTCCATACAGCTTCTGCAGAAGTCATTGTATGGTTCTTGCATGCGCTCTGCATGTTTGCCAAAGACGCAATGTCCCATGATAACTACAGTAAGATTACGCAGATCATTCTGGTTCCTCCTTAGCAGTGATTAAGTTTTAACAGGACAAATTTCGGGTCAGAGCTGTCTTGAAACGGCACATGAGGTCAGTTCACCCATCTGCGATTTGCCAGCTTGCAGTCCTGTACATCTAGAATTCTCTTTGCTGATTCTAGGGGATTCTAGCAGACAATAACTCTGTGTTTAGCATCCAGTTCCTCGAGCTCACAACGACACCGTTGCACTAGGCGCGATCTAATGGTGCACGATATCCTGATGATTCGATCGCCAGATAATTAGTCCAAAGAAGAGCTAGTGTTCGCTCTTTGGTATTCTTGGATGATGATTTTACGGAAATTCAATTTTCTCAAAAGTGTAAAACATAATTCGGTTCATTCCATAGCAAATCGACCAAAAATCACGTGACCAACTGTTTCCGAGATAACGGGACTTTAAGATACTTGGGTATCTTTTTATAGGTGATGATTTAAAATTTGTTAGATTGATAATCCTTTTCAACAGTTTATAAATTTTTCCCCTCCTTCTCCGTTTTGAAGTTATGGCTCAACAAAGTTAGAATTTCGAAATTTTAACTCGGCTTTTTTTAACAACTATTTTTATCAAAAGCACGTCATCAACACCAATATTTCATATCGGGTTTAAGAAGCCCAAAGGCTTCCCTTTAAAAGGATCTCACATACTCTGAACCCAAAATGTAACACTTTCTGTGCTTTTTGCAGTTTTCTTAAGCATATCAAGCGAAAATGGCTTAAAAATCTCATCCCAAGAGAATTCATAACATCAGGCCTAGCACCTATTTACATAGGTACATACACATGATAAGAATTTTCATACTCCCCTACCTTACGAAGATGTAACATATTTAATCTATGGGCTGCCCTACCCAGTTATGATGATTTTATCAGGAGAAAGAAGCATCATACAGTTGTATTGGACACCTGCAAATGTAATCTGTTATAGGCTTAATTTGGTGAAACGGCAATAAAATCAGTAATCTACCAATCAATACACAACCACAAAACCTTCAATCAGATTATATAAAAATAATTCTGAAATGGTAACCATTCATTCGGCACTTTGATAAGAGTTATCTTTGCAACAGCATCCAGAGACTCTTAAATTGGATTCTGTTATTTTTATTACTACTTATTACTATGTATATTACTACTGATGTATAATTAACAGTATTATAAAAAGCCCCATAATTCTAGGAATTACCCCGGCTATAACACAATTATATAAGGGCAACGAGACAACTCTTGATGATTTCTATTCTGTATTAATATTCTGCTAGCCACGAGCTTTTGCTGCTAAGTATAGGTAAGCATAAATTTTGTTTTTATTTTGAAGTATATAATAGCCAATCAACAGAAATAGTATTACACCTAATTGCTGCTAATCGAGTTTGATCTATGAATATTCTTAAAGAGAATTTTGCTTGCGGCAGTTGCACATACATTGATTTGAGATCTGACTGCAGTGATGATAGAAATATTTAGAGCTGGCCGAACTCTCGTGTACCTAGTATCGCTTAAATTCTTTTCGAATTACTCGCATTTTAATAAAAAATAAAAGAAAATAAAGAAGATCACATTGAAAATTACCTATTTATCTATTGATTTTATTAACTTTTATCCTTTGAAAAGCATACCCACAACCATTGACGTATATTATAGCGAATAAACTAACTGCAGCAGCGAGGTATTTTTTTTTTAGCCTAATGGTGTAGTCACCTAACCAAGGACCGTTTATTTCACAACAGCTACAACTGTTTTATAAAATTCTTGTTGTTAAATTTACCCCAATGTTGGAGTTTTGATGATTTTACTGCATGTGAATTCTCGATTGACCACATACAGTAATTATGCATATTAAAAATTCCGTTTCCCTTGAAATTCGACTCGCCCGTAATCTTGTTGGCAGCAATGATTCTAATATGCAATGAACACTGGGTCTTAGCATCTCAGTACGATGTCTTATTACTGTTATGCTCGTAGAAGGGTCGCACTAAGCATCTACTATCACGTTGCATTTGATCCAAATTTTGTACGCGTTTTAATCTACTTTGTATGCCGCCACCTTCCATGTAAGCGTTGTGAGTGTTACCTAAAAATACGATAATTAGGATAGACGAAAGTTTAAGGACGACATACGTCAGCTTTTCCGCTAGCCTCTTCATATCCCCTAATTCTTTCCCTATCTCCTTCCTATCATGCTGTACTTTGTATCATAGGGTATCCTCTGAGCTTGGCCCACTGACATGTATATAAATGGACTGCTCGTTAAACCAAAAATGCACGAAAGCAAATAGCACCACTTTCATATTCTTGTCTCTTTCCATGAAAGCATACTTTCCCACTGACTGTAACGATTGGCAACGAGAAATTGCTTGAATTTCAGCAGTATTTCAGAACTGGCAACTTGGTAAACAAAACTTTCCTACCAAAACAGCCTTGTAAAAACACACACAATACAAATAGTCCCAAATACTTTTGTGGTAAATTTGGTAAATCCCACTGACATTCATATAAGTAAATTCCCAAATAATTTAAATATAGCGCCACTTTACGACAGTTGGTACTTGGTAGCATTGACAGCGAGAGCATGCACTTTCTAAAATCAAAACTGGGCCCACATGAAACAGGACATCAGTCAGTCAATTTATATACATTCAGTGGCTGAGCTTTATAAAAAGGCTCCACGTTTTTGTATTGAAAAATTATTTTGATTGTTCTTAATTGTCAACCATGAAAGACTATCGGGAGAACAGGATAGGAAGAAAATGTGTGCCGTTTAAATGCTTCTAAAATGTATGGATTTTGGCAAGAAAAGCAGACCTCCATTTACGTTTTCCATTTCCACATCAGATAACTAACCAGAATAAATGTTTTAAATAGTTTTAGGCTTTCATGCTCATATGTCAAAATCGAGATGATAATCTTTGGGAAAATCCTAAGACAAGAGTTCTTTGGCGGACCGCATTTCTTCATACTTCTGAGCTGTTATCAAGATATTTTCTATGAATTTTCCCAGAAATGATTCCCGCATGCTTACAATTTTTTGCACTCCATCTCGCGAAGTCTCTGTAATGGTTTACACTGACCCAGTCTGGACTACGTCTGGTGTCTGTCGTATTTCCATCTATGTTTACTTGGATGCCACCAACTAGGCTCGAAAACGATTCCTCTGACTGGTTCAATGTAAGTAATGAGTACAATTTGTGGACTAGCTGTTAGATTTTCAAATATGACACTTTTTTTCTTTGCTTTGGCGGCGCCTTATATCCACAATTTCCTATTTCTTACAGTCGATGATAACTGTGTCACTTAGGAAATCAAGTCGGCTAGAATTAAGTGCGTATCACTAATGACAGCAACTTTGCTGTTGAATTACAAGGTAATTTAATTAAGAAGTGACATTTATCTGCTGTGGATAAGCCTACGTTACGACCAAACAATTCAAAGGCCTTATTACGGATGTGGAACAGTTTGTCATCTGATGTTTTTCATCAATTGTGCAGCCTGGGCATGTTTAAGCGATATGTACATTGACTTGACATCTACTTTACTCAGCATTTCAACCCCCTGATTCTCTGTCTTGCATTCTGCCTTCCATTATTGTCAAACCTGTGATTTGTATCATAGGATATTTCCTAAGCCTTGGCAGAACTATTAAAAAAAGATTAAATAAATTCCTTACAACTATAGCATAAAAATTCCACTGCGGGTTTTGTCTGATATTCATTTATCTTTTTTTGTCGTAGTAGCTAAATCAACGTACAAGATATTCCAGCTACCAATAAATCTTAAGTCAAAACTCTATTTTGTGCGTGCTTAATATTTTTCTCTATTTCCAAAGAGATATTACTTAATTCTAGTTTGTTTTAACAATAAAATTAAGAACAATTAACATCGAATGTGTTGCCTTCATCACTACAGTCATCGTCCACGGCACTATATTGGATGATAGCTGTCTGAATGACACGCTTCAGTTTCCTTTTTATCCCGGGAGATTGTATACCTCGAAGCTCAGATGCCACAAAGTCTCCGAATATTTCGTTTTCATCACAAGGTTTATTCATTCCTCTTATAATATTTCTCAGCAGCAAATTAGTATCTTCCGGTAAAATTGGAGTGGATCTCTTACGAATTTTTGGTTTTGGTGAATACTGTACCCTTCCAGTTGTTGTAATCTCACTTTCTGTTTCTTCGTGAGTTTGAGCACGAGCTATACATTTATCACTTTTCTGCAAATGTAACAAAATTTCAGTTTAGTTTTAGTTTTGTTTTCGTCCAAAATTAAGATAAAGGCAAATGTGTGTTTGCAGTACATACAACTCACACACATTCAACCAAAATATTTCAAAGAAAACCTTAACGATCTTTAAACCTTTAAGATAGCCACCATAGAACATGTTATCAGTTCGAACAATCAGAAGACGACATTCTAGCATATAAAAAGGATATGGATAACAGAATGGAATGAAAATCTATTGATGATAAAAGCAAGAAGTAGAAAAACTATTCCAATAGCGTTCCACATAATATATTGAATGCGGTATATTAAAGTAGAAGATAACAACTAAGGGTTCAAATGGCTCAGTGATTAGCTATTAAAAACAAAAGCTCTTGGATTCAAATCTGTAATGGGACGACTTGACTACTTCAAGATCCTAAGTTTGTCTACCTCTCTAAAGTAGAAAAAAATATGCACTATATGAAAAAACTGAGTAAAGTGAAAACTTGGTCAGAGATGAAATTTTTATGGGACATTTTCGTCGTCATATGTAAGCCAGGAAAGATTCTAAAGATCTCCTACAGTATACAATCAATCTATTTTTTCTAAAATCAATGTCGGGTATCTATTAGTGCAAGAAATTCTGAAGAAAGTAGAAAGGTTCAAAAAATTTCTAAGAAAAAATTAATTTTTATTTGCCCAGACACAACTTGTTCACATCGTCTTCAGCCACAAATAATGCAGAAGAATCCTGAAGAAATAGGGTTGACAAAAATTCTAAGAAAAACTCTGCCTACATTGGAAAAAAATTTTACTGGTTTGAGCAGTCGAATCAATTGAATACATATACATTTTCGTTCTTACCCATCGCCATGATATATTTAACTGAGATCATGGAGGGGTTATTAAGGTTTGCTATGAGCTCTTCTCATATAACACTTTGTTAGTACACAGCCGTCGATATCTAGATACTTCTTGTCTGTGATGAAAGTGTACTTCCCCATTGGGACGAACAACCAGCTTCCATAGGTATCATTCGGAGAACTTTAGAAGAATATTCACTGATCAAGTAAAACCAGCAAAGGCGCAGGTAAGTAACTCAAACGCTTTTAAACCATCACTTTAAAGCTCTATAGAAGATTATTTGATGAGCTCCAGCAAAAGTGCAACAAGGACTGACTTCATCTAATTTTGCACGAATCTAAACTGTGCATTTTTCAACTATTGTGCGAAGTAACGCATTTCTTATTTGCAGTGTGAATTTCAGAGAGTGGAGTGAAGTTTTTGTTTTGGTTAATAAAAGAGAAATATGGAAATAAAATTTAATACCACAAATAATCACAAGCAAGCGCAAGCGCCTTACTACTGTTCTCAAGAAGTAATCTGTCAGGCCTCTTATGATATTAAGGCAGAAATAGTGTGATTATTCAAAAAGCTCATTAAAGCTTCTGAAAGGACATCTTCAAAAAACTTCTTCGCCCATCATCATTTACCTCCAAGACCGCTTCTTAAGAGCAGCATTGAAGCTCTTACCTCTGCGGACATCCCTGTGTAAAAAAGCAATGAAATAGGATATGCAAAACAAGCGCTGCGAACTTCCAGGAAAGCGCTTCAGGAGTTTTGCTAAAGCGCTCTTTTTCCCCGTGGGTTTTGAAACTTTTATTCTTTATTACAAAGATGGGTGTATATTAGTAGTATTGTAATGGTAAACATATATTGAATTCTTCATTTCTGAGTACACAATATTTGCATAATAACAGGTTTGGACAGTCATCTTACAGCTACCTAAAAGTTATAGCTTCGCATTTTTGGCCGGCTATTGGTGCTTTCTTTATAAGAAATTAGTTAGCTTCGCGGTAGGTATACAGAAACAAAGCAAGGTATGCGACATAATGAAATATCTTTCGCCCTAATGCAGCAAGAGAGAGTAGCTTTTCTTGCTGTTTTTGTCAATATTTGGACCTTCTACGAGTAATTGCAAATCTGAGCAGAGCCTCAGTCCCACACTCTACACTAATCAGTAAGCTAGCTGGGCTGTTTCATTTTTCCACTCGGGCTCGCTCCCTGACAACCAGCTATCTATCAAATCGTCAGCAGATCATCGTCTCGAACAGCAAAAGTTCTTCCCCTGCAGCGATGGTCTCAGCGCCCCCACGAGGCTGTTATGGCCCCTACTCTTTCCATGTACATCAATGATGTATCGTCAGTTCTCACGGAATCCACATCACTTGCAGATCTTCTTTTTCACCTACATATATGCGGATGATCTTCAAATATACAGTGCGTCATCGATTGTCAATCAACCTATACTCATACCTAAACTCAGTGGCATCTTAGATGACATCTCACGATGGTGCTGACATAATCAGCTTAGCATCAATCCAGCAAAGACACAAGCAATAATCTACTCATCGTACTCCAGGACTCTTTTAGCCCCTTCTAGCTTGACTCCTCCGCAGATTCTTCAAGGCCAAGTTGTTCCCTTTTCCACAAATCACGTCAAAAATTTTGGTCTGATTATGGATCCACACCTCAGCTGGGGACCACAGGTCAAGCTAATCTGTGGGCGTGTTTATGACCAGATTTCACTCACTATATGGAGAATCTCACAAACTGCCTCCCAACATCCGGTTGATGACAGTCAAAACCCTGGTTGTCCCTCACTTCTTTTATGCTGACATAGGTCATTTTTCTACTCTCAAGTGGTATGATGAATAACATGCGTGTCCTTAAGGCATGTGTCAGATTTGTTTATAGACTCGGACGCTCTGAACATATCTCGCCGTTCATTGAGCTATTTTGTCCGTGTCTTCTGTCTAAACTCTACTCAATACGAGTGATTAGCTTAATTATGCGATCGAAACTCGAAACTCAAACTACTTCCGGAATATGTAAATGTTAAATTTAATTAGAGTAGAAGCGTTGCACGAATTACTCAATCCCGCACCTACATCATCTTTGGATCCCGAAGAATCTATGGACAAGGAATCACTTTATGGAATAGGCTGCTTCCACTAGTAAGAGGAGCGACAGCTCTAAAAAGCTTTAAAGCTCTGGCATTGGCTTATAATAAGACCACTAATTGACTAACTTATCTCTCATTTTCTTTCCTTACCACTCTAGTTATCTACATTTTCCTATTATTCAGCCTGTCATTCTGTATCGCCTTAAGCGATTAATCCATTTCTCCCATTCTCAACCAATTGAACTCTTAGTCGGAATCATCCAACTGTATGGTTCACCATTTCGCAAGCTTTTAATCCCAGTATTGGAGATATGTGATCAGACTCTGATCTCGTCTTTCATGGGTACTTGGCTTTATGTCGAGTTACTTGGATACGGTGCAATCAAGATTACTAGTCAGTCCCAACTCTATCAATAATCATCGTGTGTGAACTATTCTGTGTGACTATTCTATAGCAGTGTTAATTTTAAGTTAATCAGTGCTTTTTCCTATCTTTTGTGAACTTTTAGTCAGCCATGAGAGTCATTAATACTTATTACATTGAATATCTGTATACCTTTAATTCTGTCATATTTTTCCCTCTTTGGCGCATTATCTAGTTATAGATCTTTATTTATCTAAACACTGTTACCATAGACAAATTAATAACATACAAAGACTGGACACGTAGAACAAAAATATGCAACGCTTTTCTAGAATATAAAAATTAACGATGCCTCGACGATGCCTCGACTTGGCACTTGATGACGTGCACAAAGGGTAAGTCACCAATGCCTCGCTCCATACAAAATCACAGTGGCCTCGATCCGATGAAGAGAAGGCCACAAGTTTTTCTTAGAAATTTGCTGGAAATTTCTTCCTTCGAATTTTTATGCATTAGCCAGGCCGAGAGCAGTGCCTCGCTCGAATATAAAATCGAACAACGATGTACATACTGTATCTGAAAATAAGTCTAGTCGGCCACCAAAATGAATAAAAATTCTACCGAAACACTTTGTGTAAATTTCTAAAAAAAAAAACAAATTGCTTATTGCTTGTCTAGCGTCTACGCTCATAAAAATTGTTGTCGCCGTCCAAAAGTGCGTATGAATTCTAAGGAAAAAATTTCCAGTAAATTACTAAGAAAAAATTGCGGCCTTCCCTAAATCAGGTCAAGGCATCGTTGTTAAATTTTATATTCGAGCAAGGCACAGCTCTCGGCCCGGCCAATGCATAAAAATTCGAAGGAAGAAATTTCCAGTAAATTTCTAAGAAAAACTTGTGGCCTTCTCTTCATCGGATCGAGGCAACTGTGATTTTGTATGAAGCGAGGCATTGGTGACTTACCCTTTGTGCACGTCATCAAGTGCCAATTCGCGGCATCGTTAATTTTTATATTCTAGAAAAGCGTTGCATATTTTTGTTCTACGTGTCCAGTCTTTGTATGTTATTAATTTGTCTATGCTGTTACCCCTTGCTTGAATTTCCATCGATCAGTGTTAGTTTGCAAGTTAGCTCTGATTGTGAAAGCGAAATGTAAATGTAAGTTTAAATATAAATCACGGTATGTTAAAAACATTCTGCTTACACTTATCTTATTAACTACTGTTATACTGCTGATCCTAATTATATGCAACTCTGTAATAACTTCTTAATACCTAATCGCTGTACCAAACGCTTATTTTCGTGGCGCTTATGCTGGGGTTTGTAATATATAAACTTCGAATTTGAATTTTAATTGTTTTGTACGTCCTTTATTGCTGTTACTGTCCAATGGAAACAGGACTAAATCACGTCACGACCGTAAGTAACATACCTTGCCTCACATACAAAAAAAATGGGATTAGCCCAGCAATTAGCTTGTTTGCATTGGATCAGATGCTGCTGCAGAAAGTTTCGCAACGCACTACAACTAAAGTTATCTTGAAATTACTTTCATTTCCATATTATGTACGCAGACTAAGCTCAAGAAAACTACAAAGAATATTCGTATTACTATGGATACACTACTAAGCTCGCACTACTCTTGTCCTTTTATTATCATCTGTTTTGCTTTCTATAATGTGCTCAAGCTCAAGCTTTGGATAAATAAATATAGATTTACGTTATGAATAATTATAGGAATTAGAAAAAATATATATGTAGGTTCGCAAATATAAAGCTTTTTGAATTGGCTGCATTTCCTGTATTCCATTCCGATTTTAGATTTGATTTATTCAGTTGAAGAGCTAGATAAGTGGGGAAAGTAATGAATATGTATGAATGGATTGAGAGAAAAGAAAGCTTTAACAGTTCTATTTTTTTTTTATTCTTCCACTTACCATAACTTTTGGTTGCGGATGCGGATGTGACAGCGATACCACAATAAATTTAAGACGATCATAAAACTCCCACGGGCTGGATACTCCCTCATATCCTTTTTCAGTTTTTCTGATTATTTTCCGATGTTCTTGGAAGAACTGAGTTCGCAAATTGTTTATCTTCCGGGAGATTTCCGGCTTTACAAGTTGTAATGTGTTTACAAGACTTTTCATTGCGGATCGTTTTTTCAATTTATCTCTGTAGCCAACAGACGATGGATCCCATAGCTCCGGTAAAGATTCATATTTTGTAATCAATCTCAACGTCTCAGCTTTTGTCCACACATGTTTATTTTTTGCCATTACCAGTAGTGTTTCGTTTTAATTGAATTTAAATACTTCACAAAATCGCAGCACAGAAAATAAAACTAAATTTGCCGGAATTGTGTGAATTGCACAGCTTGACAGAAAAAATCGAATTCCCATATTTCAAGTACTTTTCAAGTAGTCAAGTTCTTTAGTGTCAAGTTTATCTTTCCTCCCTCCGCTAAGCAAAGCGTTTGTGGGTTACGCACGGTGAGGGGAATACCAAGCGCACTAACACAGTAACATTGCTTTTATATAAGAAATTACTAAAGTGCAAAAAATCGGATACTCTACTACTAAACGATTTAATCAGCTTGGAAAAACCGCAAATGTCTACTGTTCTACTACACTTGGAACTTTAAATTCTGTACCGAAATTCAGCTAAAGGCAGAAACAGATTACACTTTAGTGCGCGGCGCGACAACGCGACAAAATGTTAGAGAACATGTGTTTCCTATTGTGCATCACAACTGACATGTATATAAATGGACTGCTTGTTGAACCAAAAATGCATGAAAGCAAATGGCACCACTTTCATATTCCTGTCTCTTTCCGTGAGAGCATACTTTCCCACTGAACTGTATCGATTAGGAACGAGAAATTGCTTGTAAAAATCCTTGTAAAAAACAATTTCTTCGACTTATAATTAAAACTTCGCGATACAAAAAGTCCCAAATACTTTTGTGGTAAATTCGGTAAATGCCACGGACATGCATATAAGTAAATTCCCAAATAATTTAAATATAGCACCAATTTACGACAGTTGGTAGCATTGACAGTGAGAGCATACTTTCTGAAATCAAAATTGGTGCCACATGAAACAGGAGATCAAGCAGTCCATTTATATATATGTGAGTGTGCATTACGCATTGAACGCGACGCTGCTCATTTTCAGTGGTACCACAAAACAATTATATTTGGGGTAGGCAACTTCTCATGAAAATATGTAGTACCAGCGCGATGTAGCGCCGCGCACTAAATGTAATCTGTTTCAGCCTTAAGTCGGAAATTAAGAAAAAGTGGATAGACCGACGTACACGATGCAGCTGATAGTCAATCGGGGGGAGGAAAATTCCGAAATGCCATTTCGAACTGCAGCACTAGCAGCATTTGCGATTTGAGGTGATAACATAATAATTAAATTCTCATTACGTGCTGTGATAGTTATTATATCAAAAACTGTAAATTAACTGAACACGTGTGGCGACTGCCGGTCCGATTATTTCTGAACTCTTGTTGTTTGCAGGGGATTACAGGAGCTCGTTCATAAAGTAGGCTGCAGTCGGCTATGGTATAAGGGCTACACTGGGCTTGACTATCTTGTTTTTTGAAAAACCTGGGCTACCCCGTGCTTACACTAAAAATTTCTCGGGGTAATGGTTTGACAGTTGCATATTTTATTTGTATTCACCCATTTTATAAATAAATTTTTACAATTAATTATATTCAGGAGAACTGTCAGGGAAATGTCATTACATTAGATTTACCCGGTGCTTTAAAAACTTGTTCGATGAGTGTAAAAAACCCCGGGTAAATTTGGGGAAAATTGTAGGGGAAAGTTTACATGGTGTTTTCATCGAACAAACCTATTATTTCGAATTTAAGTACATGTACTGCTTTAAGTTGGGGTAGAATATCTATTTACCATAGTTCATAATTTTCGTCACAATCCCGGAAGCAGTTGACTAATTTTTCATACTTTCAGGCGATATTCTGACGTTTATTCACTCACTGTAAATTCCTTTTAGTTTATGTTGTGGTTGATGAAAATTTTGTGGTGAAATGTTAAAATATACACCTAAGCTACAACAAAATATCAGAATCACCCCCCAAAACGATATTCTGATCTGGTAGCATTGTTTTTATAACCTTCTACTACTAGTTCGTTGTTCTCTACTACTTAGTGTTTTAATATAAGTAAAATATCCGTTGGCAAAGAACGTACGTATGTGGTACTCTCTGTCACTGCGTTTATATCAGGCTGCAGAGTCAGACGGAGTAAGTAGTAAACAATTACATAACAGGTTCCAAATATTATTTAATATATAGATATGAATGTATTTATATATATATATATAAATATCTATATATATAACACACAGCCAAAAAGAACCCAATGCATTTTTACATAAAAATCAAATTAAAACAGGAATGCCATGCCAGCCAGGTGGTAGGAACAAAATTCTACGCTGCCCTACCAACGAATAACGATTGTTCGTTGGCCATACGGCTGCGTTGCGTTTATATAGTAAATAGAAAGGTGTTAATGTGTGCGAGCTAGTAATTAACATGCATGTATATGCAGTGTCCCGCGCGGGTGGCAGAAATTTTTATCCGGCAGCAAAGTTCCATGTGTTCGATACGGAGGAATCATTATATATTATCCGCGTAGAGGTATTCCTTTCCTGCTGTTTTGCTGTGTTGTGTAGTTAAGTGGAAGACGTCGCCGACAGCGGAAAGTGAAAACAAAATTCTCGACTCGAGTGTGAATTGATGACCAAGAGGTTTCGGGGTTTGTCAAATTGAAACCCTTTTCTTTTGCATAGAATTGAATTGAGACTTGATATTGAGAGCACAAACATTTGCGAAAATATTTTTCCATTTGGCTGAAGGTATCAGTCAGGAGCAGTACCATTAACGGGCTAGTAATTAAGAGCCTCAGGTAGCGCATCATTTTCGTTTTTATTTGTTGTTAAGTTCATTCTTCATAAATTGTACCATCGGGCTTTTGACACGTAGTTGGATTTAGTGCTGGAAAAGCCGACATTTTAGTGAACTTCAAATACGCAGTTTGTTTCGTTCGTTCGTGCTAGCGCTAAGAAAAATTAGATAGACAATTTCGTGTTAGTGAATTTGATTTGTGTGTACAAAATATACATATTAAAGAAGACGGAGAGATTACGGTATGTATGGAAGAGAGACAGTTAATTTGTTTTCCTTATACAATGACATTTAGAAAAGTTAAAACTGGTTGTTTTGGCGGTGGCCAGAAAAGGACCGGAATACCGGCTCGCCGAATTTTCCAGAGTTGACTGAAAGAAATTTTGAGAATGATTTTTTTTTTATTACGTGAAAATGATTTAATTTAAAAAAGCAGGAAATGTTTCAATAATTTTGTTAATATTAAGTGACACAAATCGCTCACCGCGGTGTCAGCAGCACAACAAAATCAAATCTATTAGAATTACAGCGGATTGCAATGACTTTTTTTTTTTTTTTATTATATATCCAGGCGACAACAGAAAAGTTGTTTTTCTACTCACATCAACATAAGTATTACGTAAATAAAAATTTATTGCATTGGTATTAAGCAAATCACATAAATTTTGTATAAAAGAAATGAAAAACAAGAAGAACTCGACTCGACGTGACTTGAAGCATGTTAATAACGGGGGGAGTCGATGGTCGACAAAAATTTGTAATCTTGCGGGTAGGGCATACGTCTGACCGAAGGAATTTTGTATTTTAGTATAAGCAAAATAAAATATCTACGGAGGAATTAAATCTTTACCTACAAGAATAAATTAATTGAAAGCAGTATGCATTATGATATTAAGATGAGTGTCTGTTATCTAATGTCTACCATTTACCGGATCACTTCTTTCCCCCCAAAAGTGCCTGTGTTTACATAAAACTCGGCAATGCAACGCCTCGAAAAGAGAGAAAAAATTCAGCTTTTACCCAAAATCTATTTTGTGATTGCGTTGCGTTACGAGTTGGGGTGTGTTTCGTTTTGATAAGACGCAATTTGACATGTTTGTTTTTTTTTTGTTGGAAATATTCACTGACTTTTACCCGTGGCTTGACTTATTATTAGATTGGAACTAGACTGCTGTGCTCCACAATTTTAATTTTATTTATTTTCGCTGGTTATTACTCAAATTTCTCCAGTTCTCAACTTCAGTTAATATTTTCGCCGATAAGAAGGAATTATTCGATCGGATGAAGGTAAAACTTATTTTTCATTTTTGCTATTGTAAGGTAGTTATTTTGTCTAATGGCAGTTTTGGACTGTTGGGAACCGTGGACAGGTAATCTTTGGCTTTTATTACAGCCATTATCTTATATATATATAGGTATATGACGTTGACTAAAGTTATTAAAAATAAACTGGTTTAACTCCTATATTAGGGCTTCTGCATCTTTTGAAATTCTCTTTTCCAAACCACTTCAGTTATTTACACATAGCTTAATTTATTCGTTATTTTTTTTTTTCGTTGAGTTTGCCTTACAGTTTGTGGGTAACCACCATTTCAAAAAGTTGTCAAAAATCTAGATATGAATAATACCTACCGGCTGATTTTTTTAACATAGAATTTTTACATATCTGAAGTAAAATGTTCGAAATACCTAAATACCAGTTAATATTTTTGCGAACAAAATCATTAGTACTGAAATTAGACCCGCAACCCCATATGGAGCTGCGAGGTAACTTTGAAATAAATGGAAATCACTGACATGTATATAAATAGACTGCACGTTAGACCAAAAATGCGTGAAGGTCTAGATAGCGTTGGACAAGTACAAAAAAAAAAGTATTTAAGTACAAGTACCTACCGCATGTATGAAAAATACTTGTAACTAAATATACTAAGACTATATAAAAAGTACTTTTTGAGAATTTTGTACGTTGGCAGTAATATAATGAAGTTTATAGAGTTTATAGGTAAACAAATACGTTTTGAAAACTATAATATAGTAACTATAAATACCAGTTTCGGTGATAACGGGACTTAAAGATATTTGGGTATGTTTTTTATCAAACACCCTGTAACTTCTGAACCGTAGACTCTGATTTTTTTTTTTTTTTTATTTAACTAGCATTTTTATCAAAGCACACGTATCAATACCAATTTTTCATATAGGATTTAAGATCCCAAAAGCTTAACTTTAAAAAGAACTATCATATTCTGTACCCAAAATGCAACACTTGTTGCGTTTTTTTGAGCTCTTTCTTGAACATATCCAGTGAAAATGGCTCAACATGTTTGGAGAATTAAGGAAAACGGGAGGGAAATGCGGAAAGAGAGAGATTGCAGTCTCCACCGGTTAATTTGAAAATTCGTAGGTTACCTAGATTACCTACCTTCTCAAAATACAACAAAAATAGACAGTATACTCTCAGTTGGGAATTGTTCTTCTTACTTTTCCATTTGCAAAACATTGGAGAATTTTAAGTGTAGCAGAAATTTGGTAATTCTCAAAACAATTTCACAATTCTCCGGCCCCTGGAAAGGTCCAACGATTATCAATCGAAGAATATTTAAATCATCATCACAGAGTGTAACGTTCAGAAGTTACAGGGTGTTTGATAAAAACTTAACCAAATATCCCGTTAACTCCGAAATCGTTAGGATTTACCCCCTCTACCCATACAATTTTTTGCTTGTCTAAGCATAATCTATCCATAGCCTTCTGGTGCCACGCCGCTCACGGGACACCCTGTATAAAAGTTTTGATTTTGAATGGCTGTCTGTGATTGTCCTCACAGTAACTCGAGAAAGCAAACACATAGAGAGCTGAAATTTTTTCAACGAACTTTTTAAAAAAATTGCAGCTTCGAGAATTCATTAAATGTGGTAACTCCTTCGTAGGGTTACCATACAAAAATTTCCTTTTTCACTATATTTGCAAGTTGCTTGCTAACATGTCGACGTAGAAAGTTGAAATTTTATACAGGGCGTCCAATTGTCGACGCATCATAAAGAAAATCTCTCGTTGTCACGTGAGTTTCAAAATGAAAAACTCGTTGTTGTCACACGAGCGTAACTTTATTCTGTTGCTCTTTTCTACTAGCTATTTATTTTGATTATAACTTTCGATCAAAAAGAATGTTCCAAATAATGTCTTATTTATATATTCTGTTGGAAAACTTTAAAAAAAAAAAAATGGAAAGAATTTTGTGGATGCATCAACCACTAAACAGCGAAAGATATTTCACCAGGCGTTTCTCTTTAAAGCATCCTAAATTGAAGGAATTTTCAGAGCTACTATTATCAACTATTATCGCATGTCTTATTCTGACCTTTGTATATTTCGTTGCTAGTATCCCAAAGATCTGGTCTCATTTGTCTGAAGGTATTGATGTTGCCGGTGTCAACAGAAATTGTTTTGCTATTACTGAAAGATCCTTAAAATTGTCCTTAGTTTTTCGTCAAAATTTACTTTTAACGCTGATATTTGTCCTCTATATATTTTGACCACAAGGAATTTCCAAACCATATTTCTTGAAAACACGCTGTTTCAAAATTTAATTTTTTCAGTTTGTTTTAAATACAAAACTCATACCTATGCCTGGTTGCATTTTCAAATGCCTGAAAACGATTTGTTTGAGGAACAATTTTCATTATTGCTTGGTAAACGGATATTGGATATTTCTCAAGTTTAAATCAACCGTTATTCACATATTCTGCTAATTCTATATACTAGTATTTCTCGTATCTTCATATATGTAGGTACCGTAAGTCGAGCTCCATCTGGTGGCAACATTTGAAAACATGTTAAACTCTTCTGCAGGAATAATAACTATCGCTATTGCATCATAAGCAGAGGAGAGTTTTATTTAAACATATAATTATCACAGCTTTTTATCGGAACAGTATTCGAAAATTGAAATGTTAAGAAAATTCGAATAAACGCCTGAGTTACCTTGAATATTTCAATTTTTTGTTATCCAACTGTACAAATAAATATACACGCAAAAAAACAATTTTTATGTCTGTTCTATATCACATGTAAACACCGTGGTCTATTCTCTCTCATGCATGTAGCCAACCTAAAAGTATAGAAGCGGACGAATAATTGCATACGAACTTTGCAAATGCAAGCATTGAATAACGTGAAAAAATGCAGCCTTTATGATAGTTGCTTTTTGGCGTGGCAGCAGAGTAAGATTTTTTATGTTCAATGGTAAAAATGGCAGACAATTTGACTGTCGCGAAAGTGATGGCAGACGCGATAAGATAAGGACGCGCGAAAATATGTGTATAACCAAAGAACATATAATCAGAGAGAAGCAATAACAGAGTTGAAAAATATATAGCAGCCACTGACTTATGACAATGGACTGAGCGTATTGTCATTAAAACAATGATACAAGTTTTATAGTTTTCTCTTTCGCTGTGACTGAGTTCGAGGTACCAACGCATAATATCGCTTACTGAACGTTTTCTTATGCCATTTGTTGTTACGTTGGCTGGAGATGCAATCACCGCACGAAGAATAAAGTAAGTGTTTACCCAAGGTATATAGAGTACAAGCTATTCCCATTACGAACCATGTTCAGTCGCTAGACGACGTAATATGGTAAAATGTATATACATTAGTCACAGAATTACGTCACAGGCTATCAGCTGCAATGTGTCAATTTTAATGGAAATAGCTTGTATTCTATCATAGATGGCACAAGAACTAGATGTCGCATGCCATACTAAAGCAGAGTATACACATTGTGAAATGAGTAGTGCATTCTGAAATGGACCATAATATGTTTGAGATTGTGACGAATGCAAATGATTTTATAATAGTAGTTTTGTATACATTTGATCGACTTCCCCAACACTTCAGATACGAAAAAATATGTATCATCATATACATCATTTCAAATGTTGTGGTCCATTCCGGAATGGACCACCCAGCCATATAAAATTTGTATACTTTTTTGGTACTGCATGCGACATCTAGCTCTTGTGTCATCTATGATTCTATATACCTTAATGTTTACCATGCTCCGTCTCTCTTGCTCATACGTAGGATCATAGAGAAGCAAGAACAGAGTTGAAAAATATATGGCAGCAATATTCCCTAGATTTTAAAAGCTCACTTCAAAAGAGCTTTTGAATTGACTGATGATATTACCACTTTACCCTGATCGGCTCGTATGCATGTCACACACAGTGCAGTGTTCGTGCATACATCTCAGCGAAGCCGACTTTATGCAGTTCGATGTAGGCTGGCCGATGGTATTATATTGTGTGTACTGACTACTGATCGCTTAACACCATCGAATGAAATGTGTTGCTTTCAGACTAGCCATGTGCTATTAGAAGTAGATTAGGGTCATTTGAACAAAAGCTCTGTGGCAAAATGCTCAACATAAGTTTCCTTCTCTGATACTGTTTTCTCTATGGCAGGATTCAGGTAAAAATAACCTTTTGAAAATTAAAGTCGGAATTAGTTTAATTTCTTATAAGAGTGCTTATAAGCGATTAAAATATCACTTGAACACAAGAAAGATATTTTTTAATTTAATTCGATTTTCCTATGTAAAATTTCATCTGGTTATAAGTCAGTGATTGCAGTAATATAATTTTAAAAGCTCTCTTTAAAAGAGCTTTTGAATTGACTATGATGATATTGTCACTTACTCTGCTCAGCTCGTATGCATGTCACATGCAGTGCAGTGTGCGTGCATACATTCCAGCGAATCTGTTCGAGGTAGGTAGGCCGGTGGTCACCGCACTGCAAGCAGATGATACTCTCAGTAGGTATTATATTATGTGTACTGACTACTGATTAGAAGTAGATTAGGGGCATTTGAGCAAAAGCTCTGATGCAAAATTCTCAACATACAGTTTTCTACTCTGATACTGTTTTCTCTATGATATAACTTAACAAGATGCTTCATCTGGCTTCTCAAAATGCAAAAACTGTATGCTTAATTATGGAAGCGGTCGGGAGGTAACAGACAGGAAAAAGAAGCAAAAATTTGAGACTGAGAGAATATTGCTCTGCTCTCCGCCACCTAACAATCACAGCTGTACACACGCCGACGCCAAAACTTTTCAATATACGAGATGCGCATTCTTTCTGTTATATATTCTTTGGTATAACTTACGTCATACCAAGATAATTCGAGAACGCGTTCACTTAGATTGCTGAAATTTTGTACCCAGTCTTTTTTAAAAAAGAAAGTAAATTTAAGTTCGAACACGGGAACTAATTGGGAAACTTCTTCGTAAGGTTGCCATGCAAAAATGTCGTTTTTCACTATATATTTTGAGCACTGCCTAAAACCCGTTGACTTAGAAAGCTGAAATTCGGTACATGGTGTTTTCATAGCAATAGTAAATACAATAAATTTCGTTTGTTTTTACTGGAGTCTGAGAACGCGTCAATGTAGAGAGCTGAAATTTTCCACAGGATTTTTCGTAAAAATAGTAGGTAAATTCGTTTTCAACAATAAAATAAATTGGACAAGCCTTTCTCGGTGTTGCAGTACATAACTTTGGTTTTTCACTTAATTCCACTTTTATTTTCATGTAGGATGTAATATTCCTTAGACCAGTTCTCTCTTGTTCCAAGCTATATGTCTCCTGTATGAATTGTTCTTTCTAAATTTTGAACATTCTGAATCTGATTTAACAACACCAACGTCATGTAATTGTTCAACGAATAATGTAAATAAACCTCTAAAGGCACGCATACAAATATAGTATATACATATATATTTTTGTCTTACATTGTACGGTTGAGTTGCTTCAGGCCATTTTTGATTCAGAACATTACAGGTCTACGCGGCATTTTCTAAAGATTCGTTCTTCAGAATTACATATTAGATGAAATTTATTTTCCAAAGAAAACATCTGTATTCAATGCGCTCAAGCAAAAAAAAAAAAAGAGTCAACAAAAGGTCACTGAACATTCAGCTTCTCAATCGCTAAAAATGATAGTGACAACTCATTTCCATATCGATGTTTGGTTGTATATAAGATAAAATTGTAGTTCCCCAATAGTTGTAGACGTATTCATGCTGCGTAAATAAATACATTACCACGTACAGGGGATCTATTCCCGTTCTGTGCAAAGCAATATGAACACTATTGTCACCGTACTTTCCAAGTGCTGATAAATGCAAGTCTTCATAGTGTTTATCATGGAACGCGTATAGATCCACTGATCTCGAAGAAGTGTGAAATGTTTAATACTAAATGTATCTATTTAAAAATCACTGTAATAGAATTATGCTGAGTTCAATTGTTTTTAATCATAAAATCTAATATTTGTGACCGTCTGGATCAGGTCGGTGATTTGTATTAATAATATACCTATCCTAAACAAATTGCTACCTATCTATAAAAAAAAAAGATAATTTGGAAAACGTCGTCAGGATAGGCTGGACCATTTTATTTTAGACAGTTTCTTGTCCAGTATTCTCGTTTGGTGGTTTTGAGGTTTTAGTACATGTGTATACATAATTTTCCGATTTTTATCCAGCACCAGTAAATTTTACACTACAACCTCATCACCTTAACCAAGCAGTAGAAGGATGGTATACGAAAATACTGGACAAGGAGCTGTCTAAAATAAAATGATCCAGCTATCCTGACGTAAAAATGGCTAACCACTTTTTTCTCAATTATCTTTTTTTTTTTCTTTTTTATAGATACAGGTACTACTTTTTAGTAGGTAGGTACTAAATTCCTAATATAAATCTCTGATCTGGGTCCGGTCATTAATATTTGAGTAGGTATAACAACATTGGGTACAATAAATAACCCTTAAAAGCTCATAACTTTTGAGAAAGGTTTTATCAAAAATTATATGGTGCTAATCTAATACCAAAACATCTGGGTAAAAAATTCCCCCTTCAACAATCTTCTACCGGAGTGGAGGGGTGGAAACTTTTTTATTTAAAATAAGTGCATACTCGAATCGAGACGTACTTTTCATGTAATTAGTTAAATAGTTAGCTGTCAAATGTGAAAACGCAATTTTTTTATTACGGACTCTCACTAAAGAAAATGTGTTGTCTCACAAATTTAAAAATTAACTCAAAAATAATGTACAATTGTGCAATATGACAGAAGATGTTTTTCAGTATGTAGCATACCATGTTTTCTGGTTACCATACCATATAAGGGTCTTAGAAAGGTTGATGCAGTGCCTGTTACTTTGTTAAATCGGGGATTAATTACCAATTACATATCGTCCGTCCTATAACATGTCAAAGTGAAGTTTATGTAATGCTGTGTAATTGCTTAGAACGTTAGAAACGAGCCGTAATAGAACGACATATAGTTGTGCCAGCATCCATTATGGGCCAAGATCTCGTAATTGCACAAGTTAACCAAGTTCCCCATTTGAAAACTTGATAACAATTTTATTTCTTGTATACTTATCTTCTGGAAAAACTAGTAGCGTGCAGTATGAAGTTCCTGCTTTAATAAGCACATTTAAGTGTTTTTACAACAACGATATGGCCAGTCTGTATTCGAAACGTATTGAAGACAGAATGAAACTTTTAAGAAGACCTATATAAGAACTAGCAATATAACAAATACAAACCATAAACACGTTTCGTTAGTTTTGTGTGGCGAAAAGGTCTCTTGCGTCTTTTTAATATAACCTTCACGGGCTGGTTGGTACGAAACACGTAGATATTGATATTCAATGGTTTTACTACTTCTCCACCTCCACAAAGTTTTTATACCCTAGTATGTAGATGAAATCATAGGATTTTGGAAAGTTTATTATTTCGTTTGTAACCTATAGAAATAATGATGGTTACAACTATAGAAATAATGATGGTACCTATACGGAAATAATGATGGTATACGGCAAAAAGGATTTGGCACATAATATTAAAGAATATTTTAACTTTTGTATATCCGTTGGCACGATAATTGAGAACGCATAGAATTAGATAGCGAACATTGGCTACGTTGAAATCGGGTAACTCATTCAATAAAAACAAAGTTCATTAGTTATTTGCACGGCTATTTTGTAACAATATTGTAGATTATGTAATAAATAAGGGAAGTTATGTTTGTGTCATAATAAAACAATATAGCTATAATCCCTTGATTGTCTCTACAAAGTACACAGAATTTATTTCTAAATCAAATGTAAGAGAGGAGACAGTACGACCCTTCATAACGCGAACTATAAATTACGCTTCTGCTCCCTCATATTGCGTATAAATTTTTGCACTCTGTGTACCGTATAACACGGGACTTCTTACGTTCTGTAATTGAGAATGTAGCAATCGTATTTCAAAAAGAGATTTCATAATACGGATTTGTTAATGTAATGAATGCAGATCAAATGGGATGCTTGTTTGGTAAACCTTGCTGAATTTTTAAACAAAGTGCTGATAAACACAGTGCAGATATAAACAGCTAGCAGAATTCATGAAGGATCAGTGAAGTTATCTAATAAGAGTGCAAATTAGTGGACATTTATGCCTAATCTACAATGCATGGTAAAACCACGTCGTCAAAACGACATGGATTTTATGTTTGCTTCCCACTCTTGCATTTAAAAATTCATCCTTGCAAAAATGTCTCTTCTCTTTCATTCATTTGACGACATGAGGACGAGCTTAGCATATATGGCACAAGAGCTAGATATCGCATGGCATACTAGAGCAGAGTATACAGATTGTGAATGGGTAGTGCATTCTGGAATGGACCATAACATGTTTTAGAGCATGCCGAAAGCAACTATTTTTATAATACCAGTTTAGTATTCATTTGATTGACCTCCTCAAAACTACAGGTACGAAAAAATATGAATCACTCGACGTATACATCATTTCAAATGTTGTGGTCTATTCCGAAATGGACCACCCATCCATATAAATTTTGTATACTTTTTTGGTACTGCATGCGACATCTAGTTCTTGTGCCATCTATGGTAATAGTTAATCAGCAAAAACGATGTAGTAATACTTCAGGTGTATTCAGCATAATTTAGAACTATGTAGGGGAATTTAAAACAAAACAGCTGTAAACTGGAACTTATACTTTCACTCTTGAGAGCAATATTTTATATTATTCGACTTGTCCCAAACTTATTATACTATAATTATTGAAACCAAATACTTTCTTTGATGTAATTCTGCAATGAAATCGAGCAAGCAATTACATTTATGTTAATTGTTATGTCAACAGCTGTCATTCATTTGTCACGTAAGGTTTCACTTGTTACTTGTTTTTTGTGCTTGCATCTCATTTGCTCTGGATTTTCCGTCCTTCGTAATCACTTACCCCTTCGAGATATTATGAGGGGTTTTCGGCTTCACTTATGTACAAAAGTTTTAACCGATACCCGCATTCCTGGTTGTTATTTATGTTCTAAGACTGAGTAGAAGATCTAATAGCTCATTCCACGCTTACTTTCACACAATTATACACAAAATACTATAACGATGCTGCCTTTCGTGATTTACTTCAACCTTTTGCTTTTGCAAGAGTCTTTAGGTACATTAGTCTTAAGGTTCAATATTCAAACTATCAAATGTGAAATTAGTCGCTTCCAAACCAGTAAAATATGTAAAGAATATCTGAATGAATGGATATTGGATGTCCTTATACCAAGATTAAAAGAAAGTGTACTTACTGTCGATTCGTGGTAAGTTAGATGATTTCTATAACATTTGTTTTTTATGTAGGAAAATGTTCTAGAAAGTGATATTTGTCTAACACCGAAAAATTGTCTTGGGAAGTTTCAAAATGGAAAAAATCTGGTAACTCTTCGAATGTAAGATCTTATCTAATTGGTTATGAGCTTCTTACATTCCGACGAATCATTCTAGAAAGAAATATGAAAAACAACTCAAACTAACCGAGGAAATTTCGAAAACAAAGGTGGGGTTATATTTGCGGGGATTCGTCTAGGACATTGTCGAATTCTAATTTAAAATAATTATATTTTTATACCCTAGATGAAATCATAGGGGTATACTAAGTTTGTCATTCCGTTTGTAACACCTCGAAATAATGATGGTAGAGCAAAATGGATTGGACACCCATTCATAATATTAAAAGTTATTTCGATTTTTGAATGTCCGTCTATCCGTCCGTCTGTTCGTCTGTGCGCACGATAACTCGAGAACGCGTATACTTAAAGAGCTGAAATTTTGTACACGGACTTTAAAAAAAAAAGTAAAATTAAGTTCGAAAATGAGACAAATCGGGCAACTCCTTCGTGGGGTTGCCATATAAAAATTTCGTTTTCTGCTATATATTTGGACACTGCCTGAGAACGCATCGACGTAGAGAGCTGAAATTTCGTACATGATGTTTTTACTACATTAGCAAATAAAATGTCAAAAATGGACTAAATCGGGCAACTCCTTCTTGGTGTTGCCATATAAAAATTTCGGTTTTTTACGTATACTTTGAAAACGATCAGTCCAAGACATTTTTATTGTACTAAAAACTTCTGCAGAATACGAAATCCTATAAAATTGGTTATTACCATTTTTTCTGTGCGACAAACTGTTCTAGAAATATATGCGAAAAACAACTTCAAAATCAATACTTGAATAGATCGGTGACCGTACGAAATTTAATACGGGCATTCATCTAGGGTATCCTAAGAATTGGTCTTAGACCAATTCTAGCTTTTTTACTTGTTTTTCTTAGTTTCTATGCGATAAGAGTACAGAGATTTTTAAAAATATCTCAAAAACATTCACACACTTTTGAAAAAATCTCAAGTCAGCTGTGAAATAGATGATGTCCGGGACATAGTAACTATGTACTAATTGCGGAAAATTACCAAATGAAAAGTGACAGAACAAACGTTGTGCAATTGGTTGCGATATTTACAGGATATTCATGTTACTTTATGTTTATCCTTAAATTTTAACTTAAAATTTGATTCAAGCAATTTACATTTCCCAACTTAGGCAGTTAAAAGTCGGAATCATCGTTATGCTTCATGATGCAACTTGATGCTAGGTTACCTGCTTGTGCAGCTCACAAATAAATTCCTAACAGTACCCGATGTACCCCACCGCTCTCACCGGTACATAGGTAATCGCTTAAAGCTGAAACAGAATCACGTGGTTACTGGTTAATTGATAGTCCATAGTTCACGTGGAGTTATTATCCTTGCAAAATAGCTTTACTATATTCTAGTTTAATATATTCGCTGTAAATTATCAGACGTGGCCTGGTGTCAGTAATTGTCGATTTTTTTATGCAGCTTAGTGGAAAGAGTATCGACCAGATATTATTTGAATCATTTGATTGATTTTAGAAAAATCCATTGATGAAATTACAAATTTCATTTTGGTGATGAGGACAAAAGAGATTAATTGAAACTTCTTCAACTATCACAGTAAAACACACAGAGAGGAAAATAAAGAGAACAAAATCTTATTATTTAAAATGCATTTTAAGACACATCCTCTGGCCTCTCCTTTCAAGGCGCGCAAACTAATTGGTCCCGGTAGACAAGCGCCGCTCAATCTGTTTATTACTGCAGTGACTGGACAATGCCCCCTTCCGTTAATGTTTGAAGAAGATAGAGAAACCCAACGGCGAACTGTGTCGACTGTGGAAAGAGCAAGATGAAAACTCAAATCATATGTGAGTGACCCGCGCTTGCAGCTTTAAGGTTGCAAATCGTTTGAGAAGAATTTATCTCTATAAATAAAGTATGCAAGCTAACAGCAGAGGCAACAATCGAGCTCGGAAAACGGCTAAGTTTAGCTTAACCACTTTAGGGGAGGAGACAATAGATTCGCTATTCTCACGTAGCTCGCAGGATCTTAGTGGCCTGGTGGCTCCTATCCTTTAGTTTCAATTATGTTTTCGCAAATTAAATTGTTACCACCTCTATCACGATTGACATTTGTGATGAAATTTGAGAAAATATATAGTAAAGAAAAGAGCCTCTGTCGTTCAAGACACTCCGACTACATTGATCACGGCTTTTTCTTAGCTCTCTTTTCACACTCTGCAGATTCATCATCTTGGCTTTCCTTCACTAGAGCTAAACCACGTTAACTTTGGAACTAGAGCTTAGGAACCCTCGAAAGATACATGTACTAGATGTAGGTATCTTGAATTCCTAAACTCTATAATCAAAGAAGACTACGAATTTTTAATGCTACGTAGTACTTTCTGCTGTGCTTAAAATTTTATTCAGCCTCGGACTTGGCTGTAATTACTACACCAAACTCTTTTTTTTTTCTATTTATCTTGGGGAATTAATGGTGATGAAGGTGCCAGACACACAGTAGAAGCACATTTTATCACAACAAAAACTTCCTATTGAAAGCACGCTTAAGCTCAACAAGATGAAAATTATATCTCCACATCGGCGCATTATTTTTAGGACTTTATAGTACATGGCGTAAAAATAGTAGCAAGAGTTTTTTCACATTCTCTTTCTATGCTCTGGGAAAAAATTTCAATTAAAACTGCAGATTTAATACGTAAATGAAAAATATACATAATTGCATTTTCCTACATTTCATCGTTAGCCAATAGTGAAGAACAAATATCATTTTACCTTTTTAATAATGATAGTGATTGATTTATTAAATTTTCTACAATTTGTATTCACTTTTTTTTCAGCACTTGATTCCGACATCACAAGGTTCGGTAGAGTAGCAAAACATCTCAAACGTGAATTCAATTTCTTGTGGTTCAAGGTCGATACGCCCAGAAAACAAATAAAAATGGACGTTGAAAGTATGTCTAAAGAAGTTGTATCGCGTGACAGTTCGGTTGAACGTGAACTAAATGGAATATCTTCTGTGGATGGTATTAAAAAACCTCTGCCACCAACTGAAAATTGTGATAGGATCAAAAAGCGAGCCAAACGTTTGATTAAACAGAATAGCAGGGAAGGAGTTGTTCATGTGAATGGTGTTACAACCTATGTCGTACCTCAGCGTAGATGGAAAAATAGTCGGCGCTCTCGAAATGGTTATGGAAGAGGACTTCCGAAGAAAGGTGGAGCAGGTGGAAAGGGTGTTTGGGGATTGCCCGGCTCTGAATTACTTGAGGAGGCCTATGAGGATCAAAATGATCCCAACTATGATAGTGAATGTAACGATAAAAATATTGAGCTTAAGGAAGTTATTCCAGAAATTACACCGGAAGAATTCTTTAAACAGGCTGAACCAATTATATTAGAATATTTCGAGCACGGAGATACTCATGAAGTAGCAGCAAGTTTAGATGAGATTTTAACGGGACAGTTGAGGCCGTATGTGACAAGTGTTGCAATAGAAATTTCTATGGATCATAAAGATTCGCAGAGGGAAATGACATCCCTGCTCATATCAGACCTTTATGGTCGTGTGATAACCAGTAAAGATATAACTAAGGGCTTTGATATCCTTCTGGAAAATTTGCCGGATTTGATATTAGACACTCCAGATGCGCCAACAATTTTGGGTAAATCCACTAAAATTTTGCAATTAACGGCTTTGCATTATTTTGGTGAATTCTTCATTTATGTATTACAGGAAATTTCCTAGCCCGTGCTGTGGCAGATGACTGTATTCCACCGAAATATGTAACGAAGCCAGATGATTTAGAGTCCTTGAATGAGTATGCTATTGCAGCTATTAAACGTGCTGATACGTTATTGTCTTTAAAACCTGGTTGGGCACAATTGGACAATGTATGGGGACATGGTGGTCCTCTCAGGCCTGTGAAATTCATTACTAAACAATTGACACTATTACTGCAAGAATATTTATCATCAAGAGACTTGCAGGAGGCGCATCGTTGTATTAGAGAACTTGAAGTACCTCATTTCCATCATGAGTTGGTTTATGAAGTAATTACAACATTCAAAAATTGTGTTTCTAAGTACAGATTTGATAATGTTTGTTGACATTTTTAATTTTATTTAGGCGATTGTAATGACTTTGGAGTCCTTAAAGCAAACTACTGAAGAAGCAATGTGTGATTTGCTAAAGTCTTTGGATCAGGCATGCATGGTTTCTCCAGCTATGATGGAACAAGTAAGTACTTCATTTTACTAGAAAATTTAATTTTTGTCTTAATTAACATAGAAGAAAAATAGAAAATTTCACAGTTCAATAAACTCCTTTAAATTCCTAAGAGGACATTATCATAGTTTTTTTTTTTCTGTTAAAAGTAGACTATTTTTGGGCTTTGATTGAGCTCGAACCCAAGACCATAACGTTTTTGAGAAACTCGTTATCAATTACACTACTGACTGACGCTATCGAATCACTTTGAACAGCGCAGACACTTCTGTAAACTGGGTGGAATCCCAGTTAACCAAATCACTTTTTGCTACATTGCTTCATTAAACACATACCCTTATTATGGTCGTCACCTCACTTCAAGTGACACGACTGTGTAAAATTCATAGGAACACCTAGCAAACGAAATAAAAATCGACAACTGCAGCAGCAAAAACAGAGAGGAATGTGCGGTAAGCTTTCGACTTTTGTCACTTGCATTTTCCTGTCGACAATTCTCACTTAATTTCTTCAGGTAAAATCTGTCTCTTCTTCTTTGTTTCCTTTCGTTCCTATGAATTTTACATAGTCGTGTCACTTGAAGGTGATAACCATAATAAGGCTTACTGTTTATAGCCAAAATACTTTTATACATTTGGGTTCCACTCGATGCTACACATTCACAAAATCTGATTTGTTCCTTCCCTTGCGGATATTATTGCAGTTGCGACAGCCGACGACTTTTGGAGTGGTAGGAACAATTTCTCTAGGAACGTTTTATGGAGGGTTTATTACATAGGAATCTGCAGTGGTCGTTGGCGGCTCTATTCATAGTAATTGTGTTTAAGGTTTAAGTCCTTCATATTGGATTGATTTGATTTGATTGAAAAAGAGGTTGGGATTCCTGGGAGGAGGTCTTTTGAAAGCTGCGCCACTACAAGGTCCTTTTTTTAGAAGTCCTCTAAATAGCCTCTCCACCTGACTGTTTTGGTCATTTTTATGATAGTCACATCACGCCACTTTAAGTGACAAGACCGTGTAGAAATTATAGCAACACATAACAAATGAAATCAGAAACTTACAACAGCAGCGTAAACAGGGAGAACTCTCGACTCTTGTCGTCTGCTTTTTTTACCGATAATTCTCAGAATTTTTTCATATAAAAATATTTCTATTCTGTCGTGTTCGTGATTTGTCTTGTATAAGAATACAAGTTCTTCCGTAAATACTCTGTGTTTTGTGCCTGTTTCAAAGTGCGCGATTTCTAAACTGACCAAAGTCTTCCGAATGTCATTCTTGTTTTCTCAACCTTTCGCCAATGACTTCTCCGTTTTTAGCACTGTATATACTTCCGTATGTATGTTGAAAATTCTATACATATTCATCAATGTAGTCCTTGTCCTAGATCAAAATGAAGACACAACTAAAGTAAGAGTTACAGTACTTGCTATCATTGTGCAACTGGATTTCATATGGAAGCGTACCAAATAACGAAAATGGAAGATGCTACATCAAAACAAACACTAGCAAATCCTCATTCTTATTAAGTGTTTTGTCCTACTATTTTGGATTGATTTTTTTGTATGTATTTCTTTTTCCGACTCTATTCATTTACTGGTACCTAATACCAACTTATTTTCAATTTTGCAAACCTATGGTTGCAGAAGACAGCGCCCTTGATCGCGCTTATACCTTTGATTCTGCAGCACTAACATGAGAACGTATTACTAAAATATGACATGAAAAGTTCGGTCAATGAAGCGAATCTTATCCAGTTAATGGTCGTTTTTGAAAAATTTTAAAATTTCTATAGACAACACACAATGAGAAACACTGTCACTATAATTCGTGCTCATCAGTTAACCCTTCAAATTAATTTCAGCTGTACTATGAAATATAGTAATTCCTTCCTAACATACACAAAACGAATGTGGAACTGTTTACTATCACCCTTTTTTTCGTGTATCAAACTGTATGTACATCGGTCCTCCTTCACTTATCTTTTAGTCCCCAATCCCATCTTATATCCTTCCTTCTTTTCCTGCCAAAAGCTTAGAATCATATAGAGTATCCCCAGAGCCTTGAAATAACTCTAAAAAAAGAAAATTCATCGAATAAAACATAATAATCACATGGAATAATTAGTTTTATTTTTAATTTTTGTTTCCAGGGTTTCCAGAGAGTATATGATGATATGGCAGATATTGTTTTGGACGTTCCGCTTGCTTACATTATTTTGGACCGTTTGGTTGAACGTTGCAGCCGTGCTGGTTTTCTATCTGATAAGATAGTCAGAAATATGCCCTCAAGGTCAGTATACAGAAAGTAAAAGTTTTTTTTTATTGACTTAAACTAAGAATTTATGAATATTATTCAAGTTTACTGAGTCGTTTTGTCACGAAAGTGAATGGCTATGTTCCTCTAAAAATAACCATTCTAACCAAGTATAAATCGGAATAAAACATGCTCAAATTCAACACACTTTTACAATTAATTGAAATAATATTCGCAGAGGTATCTTGTCAGTTGTATTTGTACGTAAAAAAGTTGTGTTAGATATTTACACATATTGCAACTTTCTAGTCTTGTTATTTTTGCAGCTCAAGTTTAAACAATTCATTTATACATATTTGCCTCGTATAAAATGTAATTGCGTCTTAATGTTGAAAGAATATAAATATTTATGTAAACCTTGCTGAGCGGGTTAATTGTGTGTTTAGCTTGGAATTTATATATATGTTTTATCTGGAGAAAAGTGAGAATGTGTTACAAAATATCGACATGGTTAGATTGCGCTATCTCTCATTATTGCTTTCTTTAAATAACTGATAAAGAGCTACAATTGCCGATATATTTATTATCTCAAAACGATAAATTATTTATATTTTTGTGACATACAATTTAAAATCTATTTTTTCCTTGTTCACACAGATTGCACTGATTTATTAAATTCGTTATCTGTAGTTTGGTACTCGTAATGTTTAGGCGTTAATGTAATTACTTATCAGACATGCGTTTTTCATATTCTTAGGGTTTCTTTCCATTGAGAACATTTTACTATAACAAAATATTGAAACCCAAATTTTGCAATAGCCAACGAAAATGTATTGGAAAATGTGCTTTTACTTTGATTGTGAGCAGTAGGCTGATAATAAATGGGGGTAAATTTTTTATTATGCGAGTCTACTATCTGTTATTATTGAATGTGTTATTACTGAGATGATTGTATTACAATGTTGTTTTCGCGCGTTTAGAAATACGTATTTCGTCAAATGTATTTGGTATTGATTAAGATAGTATATATATGTTTTCTAAAGGAATTGATTTCAGTTAGTTGAAGCATTATTAACAAATTCGAGGGCAAAAGAAAGTAAAACATTAACAGCGAAGAAGTAAAACTGAGGTCAGCTATTCAGTGGTAATACCAAAGATAACCTAATAAGAAGATAAAACACAGTCGAGAAATTGAAATTTTCCTCGTTTTTTAGAAAGAAACAAATAACGTCATATACTTTCGTCTTTTGCATGAATGGGGGAAAAGGGCTTGGTTGGCTATGCACTATAGTAGTGCAATTGAGACAACGAGCAAAAAACAAAAACTGGGAGAACGTAAGATTACGAACGACAAAATCTTATTTAATCCCTCAAAATCCTATCAAACTATTCATAATAATGTACTTCGGGTCAATTTTTTAAGAAAAAGATAAATTTTGCGTTGTCCAAGGTGCTGAAAGGAAAAGTAATATTACTGTCAAATAAAATTCTAATTTTTCCCAAAATTTTGCGTTGTCCAAGGTGCTGAAAGGAAAAGTAATATTACTGTCAAATAAAATTCTAATTTTTCCCAAAAATATGAGAGAACTCAGCATGAGTTACTTCTCATTTAATCTCTTCAGAGCAAAACGAATATAAACAGAAGCCAGAAGCATGTGCATTCAAATATCATAGGATTACAGCATCAACTTTGGGACATAACATGATTCCAACAACAACTTTGGAACAAATCTCCTCAATATTTCAGAAATTCCTGTTTTTGCAAAAGCGCGGGAACATTTAATTAGAGTAAAATCTGAAAAGTCCACCCCTGTTTCTTTGCATGTAATCTGCGCTTTCACATTTTTGTCTTTATTCGTCTAAAATATACGTGTATGCCACGACAAAGAGAATCACCTCTGGGGGGGGGGGGGTGATTCTGATCTCTTTGTTGTTTTTTATTGTCAAATATACGCCTAAATGAAATGAACATTTCTACTGATCTACTGATTTTGTCGTGTTTTTATTTAGCTCAGCAATGAACTGAAAATGACACTTCACATGACAAATTCAAAAAGATTTTTCAACTTTAAGCACTTCTATTTTTTTTAATTTGGTGTAGAAAATCAATTTACAATAGTATACAATTTTTGTCAACCTCCGAAGCAGACTAATTTTTCGTACTTTTAGGCGTGTATTCTGACATTAATTCATCGGAAATTGATTTTAGTTTATTTTGTGGTTGATGAAAAGGATAAATCAAAATGAATATGGTGAATAGAAAAGTACGACAAATTTGAGGTGAGATGTTAAAATATGTGATTAAAATATACGCCTAAGTGGGGTGATTCTATGGGTTTTGTCGAACTTGAATGTCAAAATAATCGACTAAATGAAATGAACTTTTCTACTGATTTTTTCGTGTTTTTATTCAGTTCAGCAAGCCTTGCATGACGTAGAATGAACTGAAAATGACACCACATTACAAATTCAAAATAATGTTTGAAATTTAAGCACTTGTAATGCTCTAATTAGGTGTAGAATTACCATTTACCAGTGTAAAATTTTTGTCACAACCTCTGAGAGCAGTTGACTAATTTTTCGTATATGTATTTAGTTGTGTTTTTTGATGTTTGTTCATCGAAAATCCATTATAGTTTATTTTGTGGTAGATAATAGTGAAGACACAAAATGAACTGTATTGAAAAAAAAAGTAGACAAAATTTGTCAAAATTCACGACTAAATAGTACGACAAAAGATCAGAATTCCTGATAACATCTTTTTGGTCAAAAGGACGCATAAAAAAATTTACTCAAGAATGTTTAAAATTGTTTAACACTAAGTTTTTCACTCCATAATCTAATTCAGCTTTTCAACGCGTTTTTTTTTATTTTATGTTGAAAATCTAAATTAATTTTGCCAAAAATAATTTTACTCAACCTCCGATGACGTGCTATGTCGTCGTGACGTGATTTATTCCTTGAAATGTAGAAAAATATCAACAAATGAAAATTTTTATAGCTTTCACATAAATTAAAAATCAGTCATTTCCGCGATATTTTTATTTTGATAGAAAATTTTTTGCGTTATTATTTCTTTAGCGTAAGTACGACGACGACGTAACGTCGTCGGTACAATAGACAGGAAGCTCTCGCAGTTGCTGATATCTATTAGTAATTCGTTTCTTATTCGTAAGGTCAAAACCCTCGAGAATATTTCACAAGTCATGAAACAGACTCTCTCACTACCACATGAGAACCCCAACGGACTCCCTAACATTCTAAAATATGTGCAGTGTTCTTATGTAAAACTGACAAAAGTTTGATTTGAATAGCTCCTCCGCCCTAAACTACTATTCATACAGAAAAATAGTGTTCTGATAATCTTAAGCTTGCTTTCTTATCTTCCGAAACGATACCTTTCCTAACAAAATTATTTAAAAAAATGTATCTGAACCAAATGAGTACGATTCCTCAAACAAAAGCTCTCAGTTGAGTAATTATTGTATATGTCGCTGTGCCGTGATGGCATGCCATGAGCTGATGATATCGAATGTAGCTGCCTACAGATTCGGACTCCGGCTGCACATACAGACATGCAATTATTACTCAGCTGAGAGTTAGTGAGCGTAAAATGGTAGGTTACTTTGTAATCAAAACTGTTTTAGTATTTTGTTAAGTAAGGTATATAATAAGTGTAGCCTTTGGGAAGGTAAGGAACCAAGTTGTAAATTACTAGAAGACTATTTTCCTGTATGGATAGTAGTTTAGGGTCTATAGGATACATAAAGTCAATATTTGGCACTTTTCCACATATAGAACATTTAATAGAACGGACTCCTATCGCACAGATTTCTGTTTCATGGCTTGGAAAGGCGTATCTGGGACGCTAGAGTACTTGTGCCCCGTAGAACAGACAGCACTTTTTTGCTATAAATGTATTCACAAAAAATAATATTTATTAGTTAACAAAAGCACAAAAATTAAGCAACGCTTAGACTTTCTTGTAAAAGCAATTATTCAAACTTTCATATGTATGTACCTCAATTTCTTATTTTATAATTTTGTGCTTAGAACTTCTATGATTATTTTCCTACTTTTGCTTTGAGCTAGTGCTTTTCCGTTTTTGAAAGTCCCTTCTATCATCTGATTTAATTTAAAAATTTTCCTAATAAATACAAGAGATTACCTATGGCCCTGAACATTTTTACCCTGTGTCGTGATGTTTGGTGAGGATGCGGCTAAGGTAACAGAATTCGAATTTCTTAAAAAGTCTCACGTGTGCTGGGGACATTATTTAAAAATTGTCGGGATCATAGTTCTAGACTCTTTATTAAATTTATGGAAATTCAACGAGTATTACCGAAATAGTACTCGATCGGTTTTCTGTAATCCAGTTTTTCTGATTCTAAAATCCGTGAAATCTGGATTATTCTCAAACCCGCCAAAACTAGGTCTTCTCAAATTCGCCATATGTATCCCAAAATCGGATTTTTCTTAAATTCGCCAAATTCGGATTGAATGAATATACCGAAAAATGAATTTTAAACTAGAATAATTTTTATTAGTTGTAAAGGCGACGTGATGACCCATCCGAACAAAGAGTTGTCATTGTGAGATAGCGAAATGATTTTGCACGTCTTTGGTTTTTAGCAGCAGTTCTGCATAAAACTTGAACTTATTTTTTGCTCAAATAAAAAATTTCCTGAAGCCACAAATTTAATTTTCAAATATTAGTGAAAAATTCAGAAAGCTTTTGTAAGCTACGTATATACATTTTCTCACATATCTCATCAGAATATGGGTTGGTATGTTTTTACGTATTTAATTGTGTGGACCTGCCTTAGGTACTATTGTATTGGTCACAGGTTTCTTTTCACAGTGGAATGAAACCTGACAAGTACCGAATTGATGCTGGATTAGTAATTCGTGTCTATATCTTACTTTAGGCAATACAGAACTCATTAAAAAAATAGTAATTCTTTAGGTTAAAATTTACACTAAGCCTTCTTTGATCATAATTATGAACGCGGATGGAATCGATTTTGTAAGTTTTATATTATATATGTATTCATTATTATGTATGTAGTAGCTTTGAATTTCCAGGTAGGATATATAATATAATATATAATATTTCAGTTGCTTTCAGATACAGTGAAAATTTTTCCTTCGTAACCCTTGAAACACCTAAACGAGGTATAAGTGACGGCATTCAATATGTTTTTATACGTGAAAAATTGCAATGTTAAGCTTATCCCCACGAAAGGGTTGTTTGATGTACAGAAGTCTTCAACTTAAGGAGCATTAATTTCCCATTTCTGATTCCACGTAAATCGAGGACTACTGTATTTATATAATCCATTTCTGTACCTACTAAGAACTATAATCCCTATTGAAGTGCAGGAACCACAATTTTAGCATCAAAATAATTATATCAACACATTCTCAATCAATTTTCTGATATACGTTAAAATTGAAATACAAAGTTACCCAATTTTGAACATTTTCGAAAAATTTGAAATCTGGATTATTGTCAAAATCCCCTTTTAATCAGAAAACCAATCACCAACACCTCGTTGCATATGGAATCTCTTAACCTTTCTAAAATGAAAAATTTGTCATCTAGCTCTTGCCTTTTCGAATTTATGGTGCTTTTAAGTCGAAATTTCAGAGTAATCAGTTCTAATTGTGTTTTCTCCTAAAATAACGAATAAATGACTTAGAAATCCGGCCAGAGAACTCCACAGTTCCATACATTATAAATAATCTCATTGCAATTTTGAAACATGCAACTTCTTCCCTAACACAAATCTCTATTTTTTTTAAACGCTATTTTAAACAAATCGGAAGACTAAAATCAATAAACAAGAATCAAGAATTGGACAGCATTTGACAATATGAACGGGGATTACTGCTACCTGAGTTCTCTATTGATTTCTTAATTTCGCTTGCAGTTTTCATGAATTTATGTGGTCTAGTTTAGCCGGTATAGTTTTTTCATGAAATTCATTAGGTAAAGAGGCTTGCGAACACCCCTTACCTACCTATCCATTTTCGTGCGAGACATTCGAAAGCTATGTCGTCTAAACTGATTGAAACGATGTTGAAAATAGTATCGATCTAAGCAGTATTAGTACTATATTAATAGTATTTCATCAGAATTTTTGGCATATTGTAGAAAATTTTTATATTTATTTATTACGTTAAATGATTGAAGTTAGAAACTTTTGCACTGCAAATGACTTTCTAAGATTAAGATTAAATTCAAGTTCTATGACTATAAAAGATAACAGTTTTCTCTGTTCTTGCCATGTATAGCCACGATAATAACAAATTTTTATCATCTAAATTCCTTCTGCACATAAGTAATTTTTTTAAAATTACTAGTAATAATAAAAATTTCTGAACATTTTTAAGATGATTAACATTTCGAAAAGTCACCAAAACATACTCGTCCATAAATAAAATAAAAAATAAAAGGAAAAACTCAGAAGAAGTCATTGCACCTGCGTCATTTTTTAACGAGCGGATGACCGCCCATTCTAAACTGAACTTAAAATATGTATATCCATGTCAAAATAATTTATTTTTAAATTTTCTGCACCCACCTAGCTTGGATTTTCATCAAAAACAATCGAAACCAAATTCTGAAGCTGAAATAAAGAACTTTTTAATTACGCCCTCCACACTACTCTTGGTATATGCTGTGAAAATAATAAAATAATTTCATTAATATACAATGAAAATGATAACTGGTTGAGTCTGAGAGCATAGTCGTGTGTTTTATTTTAAAATGAAATAAATGAGTTTGCATAGGTGAGTGAATTTTGTTGATTTTGTTGTTGGTGGGTATGTGTAGTGTATGCAATGGTTTTGGAGTAAACAAAATAATACATGACAGGTCAATCACCCATTGACCTTTTCTTGCAGTTGTGCAACTCGTATGTTGTTATTTTAGTGTTCAACTTTCACTTTTCACAGTAGACTAGAGACAGACCCCCGTTGGCTGTGGTACCACAGGCACAGCCACAACTTTAACTGCAGCGAGCTTGTTTCTCTCCATGTATATACAAATAAATGTACGTATGGATATATGTATTATATAAAATTTCATATAATTTTCGCAGTAATTGATATGATGTGCATTATTCTGTAATCTGTGCAATGGCAGCAGTTTTTGCATTCAAGTGTGTTGCTACTTTTCAAGATTAATCTTGACATCGACGGATATATGTGCTAAAGCGAACGATCTTGAACTAGTTAAAAGTTTATTGAACTTTTATATTAAATCGATAGAATTCTATGCACGTTTTTCGCATATACGCGCATTTAAGTAACACGAAGATATTTAAGTGCAACTGACAATAATTATACAGAGCCGGTTTGTTGTGGGTTTGTGAGAAGTCTGGCCTCGTTTCTTAGATAATTACAAATTATATGCATAACATACATACATACTTTTGAGACTAATCTGTATTGATTAAATGTATACTACATTCCGATAATAAATTGGTAATAACTTAAAGTAGTTATTGTAGTAATAACAATCTTAGATATTCGTCTCAAATAAGTACAAGAATACACAGATTTCTAGAAGTTATTCTACCATTGGGCTACTTTTCGCCCACTGCGCTTAAAATGTATGCTGATAATGAATACATGTTTCTTCTACATGTTAAGTTTCTTGTGGGACATAGGGCAGATAGAGAAATCATCTTTTTCTCGACTTACAATTATACGAGGTTATTGAAACACAGAGTCACTTACATATACATAGTAAGTAATTTCTTGTCAGTAAAATTATTCGGCACTTCTGAAATCAATAGAAATTGGCACAAGATTCCGAATTCGAATGAAGCAAGTGACAATATTCCAAAATAATATTCCGGGTCTTTAGCTTTAAAAAAATTCCGCAAGTTCGTAAGATGGGACAATATCCTAGTAGTTATCACTGAAAGCAGTTTTAAAGATGCTATCAAATAAATTGGCAATCTCTATGGGGAGACATAGTCTCTTTCGATAAATCTCAATGACGAAGGGTATCTATATATAATAGTTTCGATTTGAGTTCATGTCGAAGTTTGTAAACTGTAAGCGTACTATAAGTGTTAAAGCTCATTTTACAGAATTAAATGTTATCGATCTTGATAACATTTCTCCATGCTTTTGAAAACTTTCTACCTCCTGCACTACCTCTAATCACTCATATATTCATATATTAATTACTTGTAATTTCTTGTTTAATTAGAAGACAGCTTTGATAATTTCTACCTCAAAAAATACTTCTCCTGGAGGTATGTACTTATGTAAACGGTTACTCATTAGTGGACTCTGTTTGTTACAGCTTTCAGCTTGGTTCAGGATCATGAAGTAGTTCAAATTCAAAGTTTATTTATTACAAACTCCGGTATATGCGCCAGGCACAGACTAGCGTTGAGTACAGCGTCTACTTGTATAGTTCTTCCACGTGCTAGACTGAGCATCTACACAAAGCTCTTTTGACACTAGATCAGTACAGAAAATCTTTAATATTGGACATATTTACTTATTTAAATAACGGTGGGTTGTCGTTTAAAACTACCACCACATTGAAATCAAACAGCCGTCTTGATTGAGATTTTTTTGGAGTTCTGGAGACTCGGGGCCTGATTTATTTATATGGCAACCGACGTCATCTACTGTGCCTCCTGAGACCTTTTTGGAGATTCGGGGCCTAATTTATTTATACGGAAACCGAAGTCATTTTCTGTGCAGTCAATCTTAACAATTACGCTACCGGGGTAACAGAAATTCTTAAAAATCTACGTTATTGCTATTGATGACGACGATATGCTCGTGTTGATCCGCATTTCCTTGCCATTTCGGGATGAGGGTTGAATCAAGCTGGAGTAATTTTTTGCGAAAAGACATTATTGTGTTAAAGTTCTAGTGTCCATGGACAAATATCATCAGCATAATCACAATTTTTAAGACTTTCTAACAGTCACCATTGTATATTGTCGAGGTCGCTGACAAGGACATAGTTTATTACAGAAAGAAATAATAGCGTTGTACTCCAGTATTCACATTAGTGCAATCAGATAAACGCTCGATTACATTGTAGAGTACTCTTTCTTTCCTGTCATGTTGCTACTAGGTTTCTACAAAATCTTCAACAGTATTATACGCACGACGCAACGACAAGCGCCGTCGTTTGTTTTAACAGCCTTTTAATTAGAATATATAACAAACAGGAATTCTGTTGGTAAGCTAAATTAAATGAAGCCGAATTTGTTTTATGCTCAAGTTTTTTTTTTTTGCAAATTTGTTTAAATTTCAACCCGCTACCACTTATTACTAATTTTTTTTTCTTGCATCTCATTTTCCTCTGCCTTATTCGTCCTTTGTTATCATTAACTCTGTCGCCAAAAGGGGTAATTTTGGCTTCACTCATATGCACGAATTTCAAATATTACTCGCATTCCTATGTTCTAACTAAGGTATTATACAAGGTAAGGTAGGGTACATAGGGTACATTAAAAACTTATGCGAGAGTTCGAATTCTCTTTCATATCTGATTGTTCATGTGATGTAACTCAGGGGTCAAAGCAAAGTCTGTTGTTATTCATATTTATATATATAACAAGAGTATGGACCAGTGTTACACCGATCCTGGTTTAATGGCCAGGTCAAACAATACCTCCCAACACTAAACACACAAGGAAGAAGGTATTTGGAATAAGCTGGGCATTTAACCACAACAACAGCTCATAAAAATGAAATAAAAATAATAAAATAATTAATTTTTGATAGGAATAATTGAATATGAAGGATTATAATATTCATGCATGTAAAAGTAATCTTTTTAATATAATGAAATCTAAGCTTACCCTGAAGGAAAAATTGTGAAAAAAAAAGTTTTTTAAATTTTGATTAATATACTTATCTCCGACCCCAAGTAAATTTGTTAGTTTGTTGGAACCAATACTAGATTAGGGTGTTGTCCTCGCAATTTTTGGTGGATTTTCTTCTGCGTCCTGTTCAGCAGCGTGTTGTCATTCGCTAATCTTTTCGGGTATGTTACAGCTGTCACCTGTTGGAAATTTGAGTTATGATTTCTAGATTCAGACTCGCTCAGATTCGGTCTCCTCTCAATTTGTTCCGGATTCCTTATTTAGGTCAAATTGCATGATGAAATATTATTTACCATAGTCTGTTACAATTGGCTTAGTAATTTCTCCGAACCCGTGTGTTTTCACACTTAAAAACTAATTTATTACCAAAAAAAAAAAAAAAAAAAAAACGATTTTACACTGACATATTTCTAAACTTTCTGTTCACCTTCACAACCGCCGGTCCACCATCTAATTTTATCTTTTTATTACAATTACAATATATCTCTTTATCGAAAGACGTACATACATATATACAGCTAGAATTTGCATCTTGAGACAATGAACGTGTGGTTCATATAAAAAATATACATAATAAATATCAATAATAAAGCCGTATGATAATTTTTTTTTAGGTTTTATTTCAGTTGGTATATGGATTTCACACCATTGCCTAATAATAATAGACATGATGTAAGAACATAGTGAGAAATGACCTTTAGCATTTATATCTTTCCACCACTGTTCTAAGAATGAGGATCATTAAACTTTTATCGCTGTTGATTATATAACTACTTTTACTGGAATGAGTCAATTTGACTCATTCAAAAAACAATTTAAATTTAGTTTAAATGAATCATTAATTATTAAAAAACTTTATTGAAAACATCTTTTACATATAAATTCTCTTTTTGAAGTATTTGCATTTTCCGCAGACGTTTTTATTGCATTTAGCACAAGTTCTTACATCTATTTCTATTGCATGACGAATGAGTCAAATTGACTCATTCCATAAATCTAGTGTTAGCTATACCTTTATTGTATTATGAAACCTTAGGTTTATCAAGTCACACTGCTCTTACAAATTAGGTGTTGACTCAAGCTCTATTTATGAATAATTATGAGGTAACGGCCACAAAACTCTTTTGAAAAACACAATTTTTGGCTCGTTCTTTGAAGTTTATCGTCTCTAAAAGGCCTCAGGATTCTTGCACAAAATGATGCCTCTTAGATCATATTCAGTTTATGAAGTCCTTAAACAATAATAATATAATTATTTTGCATTTCTCAACCTTGATTGGTAATCCCTTCTATTTTGGTATACTAATAGAATTAGAAGACTATTGTATAATATGTCCTAAAATTAGGCCTGCCGCACATTGAACGCAGCACAGCGTAGGGCAGGGTAGCGTATGTTTTTGTAATATACACAAGTAAATGACCGACCACATATTGCACACAGCAGAGATGCAGCAGAGGTTGATGCCTCTGTCTTACCTGTGTACTCTGTGATCTACCCACAGTTTTCTATTCCTCAGTTGCGCCTAGCTCACAATATAATACACAACAGTCAAATTATTCGATTGAGACAACATTTCTACCCGCTTGCCAAACGAGGCGCAGTAGAGAAATAATATACTGTGCTGTGCTACGTTCAATGTGCGGCGGGCCTTAAACTTATTAGTTATTTATGGTATTTCTTTTGTTGTGTTGCATCAAATCATAAATATTTTTGTATTCTACTTTTTAGTAATAACTTCCGTTTAAATAATTATGATGATGAGCATTGTAAGATCTAAACTGTGGGACAATTATACAACTTTTTCTGTGATCTCTCCAGATTAAAAACGTAGATTTAACACAAAACACCCGGCTCAAATTTTCGATCAGGTAGTATATCATGTTGAAGTATGATTCGTCGAGCTTGTTAAGGTTTAAACCATAATGTGCTTATGGATTCGTATAATCAATAAACTCTGACGCTTATGCATAAATAAAATGTATTAAATTATTTTTTTTTTATAAAAGCAAGTCAAGCTTTTTGAAATGTTAATTGTAACTTGAAAATTTTTCTCCTCAAATATTACTTTTACTGCTTCAGTTTTTTTGTTTTTCAGATTTTATCTGTGAAACTTGCGTATGCAGAGTATGTTCTGGAATATTCTGAATTGAATTAACGCATCAGTGCATGCGCATTACGGTTAGGCCTTTTCAGTTTTATTTAATATTCCACGTTTACATGTACATTTAGTATGTCACCCATGTACTTCACGAAACCTTTCTATCTCCTTAGGAGCGTGCTGTCCTCAATAACAATTTTGCACTCTCATGCATTTTTGCATCGAACTTATTTATCAAAAATAAATAATAATGAAAATGAAGCACACCTCAATCCCATACCTTTTCTGAATTGATAAAGGCTGAAATCAGAGAGTCAGAAATTTTTTAAATTAAAATTTATGTTGTTCTTCTTCTACTTTTTATGTTTGAAATGTTTATTTTGAATTTATTTGTAGACAAAGAGGTGTTTTTGGTTTATATAGGATTTTGAAAGGAAAGTCAAATGTCGTTTGGTTGATTTGATTACTTGTTAGTTTAAAACCTTGCTAGTGCTATAGAATTTCCACGCCGTCACAGTAGTGGTGCGAAATTTTGCGAAAAAACTTCATGGTTTGGTTAGTTTTCTATGTTTTTCGTACTTGATACCAATTTCTACGTATTTTTCATCCTGAATTTAATTAAATAAGAATCAAGTTGATACAACTTATTGTTTTGGAGATATAACCAAAGCTGTAAATTCCAACAGCAAAGCATCCCCAACGTTATCTAATAATTCTTTCATTCGGTCTGCCTGACCTCTTGGAACTGATGAAGATAAAATGCTCAGTATATGCAGAGTGTACACGTTCAAGTATTTATACCACGGACAAGCTTCGTTGTGAGAGGGGGGGAGGAGTACAATACAGACATTTGTAGTTTTTCGGTTGTTGTATTACTGGTCACCCGTAGCCTGTAGGATACTGAGCATTGAGTGTGGGCCATTTGTAGGAAACCCAATGCCCTTTCTAACTAGTTCCTTCGCACCCTCCATCCATACCCAGCCTAAGTTATTTTACGTTACAATTGAAAAGTTTTTTTTTCTACCTTTTTTTTTTATAAAAATCGCTACATTTTTCGTAAAACCACCAAAGTGATGACACGATTCCGAGAAAATCTTCGTTATACTATATGTTTCCATATGTTGACGTGCCCATACTATGTTTGACTACATCAATATTTAATCCCAAAATTAATTTTCCCGGGTGAAGAAGGTATTTGCTTTGATCAGTCACAAAATTCGATTGGTATATCTTAAAGCGTTGATGCAGAAGGCTAGTAGGGGATTATAAAATTAATCAGAAATATTCATGTTATTTGGTGTTATTATGAGAAATGTGGCTAATTTTTGTCAAAAGCGAGGTAGAAAAACCTAAATTGTTGACTAACACATCATACAGACCAGGGTCATTAAGAGGAGGAGAGTATGTCAGAATCGCTACGGATGCAATAAGTGAGGGTTTTACCACTAATTATATTTTCGAATGAAACAATAGCGTTGGCGAGGGACTAATAACAATCTCGGCATAAGAATAACTTTAAACTGGACGGTAATAGCCGCAGGCTACCGCTGGAAGCCTTCCATATGGCTTACAGAAGCGTCTAATCTGTATTAAGGAACTAGATAGAATGCGGAGATCGATGGCGCATGATAGTTACACTCTAATGAATTTTTTTAAAATGTAATTCTTTTAGACCATCTCGTTGCCTGAGATATCCTTATATTTAGGTACCCAGTATAGAGTCATCTTGTGCCTTATAGCATAAGATGCCACAAGAACTAGATGTCGCATGGCATACTAGAGTATACAGCTTGTGAAATGGCTAGTGCATTCTGGAATGGATCATAACATGTTTTAGAGCGTGCCGAAAGCAAACGTTTTTATAATAGCAGATTTGTATACATTTGATCGACTTCCGCAACACTTCAGATGCAAAAAAGTATGAATCACTCGACGTATACATCATTTCAAATATTCTGGTCCATTCCGGAATGGACCACCCACACATATAAATCTTGTATACTTGTTTGGTATACTGCATTGCATGCGACATCTAGTTCTTGTGGCATCTATGCTTATAGTCCAATTCCTCTGGTCTTGCATAACTGCACCAATTTTGATTTTACCAGCACAGCATCCAGCACCTTGATGGCTGCCTGGTTATCAGTATATATGCAGATGTGCCGTGGGGGCTCTCTGCACATGGATACCAATGTTGCCGTCTGATAAATCGCTGCGAGCTCTGCCTGAAAAACACTACATTTATCAGGCGTATAAAACTCGTGCCACTGGAGTACACTCCAGCTCCTGTGCCCGCACTCGTCTTGGAACCATCCGTAAAATTAGAAATATCGGATGTCTCCTTCCCATCCCAGTCACTCCTGGTGGGCATCATTGCATTGACACGCCCACCGAAAGTCAAGATTGATACTCGGTAGTCTGTTTCTTCCCTGCAATCACTACAGTCTATCTTCTGGAGTATATTGTAGTGTCCAAAACCCCTCTCCATCCACCAACCCCCCGCCGCAGCCTGACAGCACTAACTGCCCTACACCTCTGCAATAGAGGTCCAGCGTCATTAAGTCAAGCATGACCTTCAGTGCCGCCGTGGGCAGACACCCAGTTTTCCCACACAAGCGGCCCTCTGGATTTTTTTGGGCGAATGTAACATGTGGTGTCCTCTGTTTATTTCATTAAAATCTATCTCGCTGTTTCAATCCTTTGAAAAACTGGAGTTTTTTTGTGTTACCTGTATGCAGTTGTAAATTGCTGATTGCAAAAAAGTTGAAATCAAATCAGAAAAAATTATTTAAATATGTGTTTCTTGGGCCTTTAAAGGAAACCTTCTCTTTCCGTCTTTATTAACTTTTTTTTGCAGCTGCTGTAGTATGAAGCTAGAATATTATAACATTCAGTAATGCTGATAAGCTGAATTAATTAATTTGTAACTAGTTTGTACTAGTCTTCCGTTATCACTAATCCTTTCGAACGAAAGTATAATTTTCACTTATGTACCCGCATTCCTATTTGTTATATGCTCCAGTTTCTGAAGTAGAAGGAGCTGGATGTTTCTCCATTAGCTAATGCCAATTGTACCAAAAATTATGTATAAACAAATATAGAGCTATCTTCTTAGTTGAAAATGTATCCAAAACAAATTTTTCTAGTCACGCTACTTGGTCACTGAACATGTAAATAGAGAACCCTGGCATGCAAACCTCAGTGAGAATGATAAATGTGTGCAAATTAAGAAAACACGTTTTTCTCTTGAAATTTTATTATTGCAATGATGTTCAGCGGATCCATTTTTAGGAGTATTATTTTAAAGTGGAAGTGGTGTGCAAATTGTGTTCATACCTCATATCGCTAGTGAGAGAATTGAGATATGAACGTGGAGTAACCGGATAAAAAATGGGTACCCGACAACCACAGTTTTACTGAAATTATGTGTGTGTAGGCTTATGCCTCTTATCATCTTCAAAATACCCGTCTGTACTTACATCCATCAAAATCTATACACTAAATATCAATGAGAATTATACATTTCTTCAATTTTTTACTACCCAAACCTACTTTGCACTCAAAGCTGTTTAACGCGGTATGGAATGATAAATTAAAATCCTTAACAAGCTATTAGTTATTTGCGATAGATATAATGCGAAAGTAGTCCCTAATAATCTGCGTCCATTTTTCACAGTTTAAGCCGAATCAGCTTTAGGGACTTCAGGAAAGATTATCTAAAAAGTACCTCGTCATCAATAAGCAGGAGTTAGGTTCGTATCAAGTAAGCCAGTATAGTTGATAGAAAGACGTTCTTCTTAGAGGAGAGGCAGCTTCCAGAAATATATTAACTTTTATTAAGAATCAAAAACTAGTCAGAAATATGTATTAGAATATAGAACGGACTCGCATGACTGACTGACTTGATTGACTTAACTATAGAGACAACTGATTATCTCTGAGCATGTAATTGTAATGATATTAAATAGAATGAAATTAAATAATTGTTAGAATTTCAATTAAATCTTAATTTAAATCACACATTTTCTTATTTTTCTTTTCAGGGGACGTAAAAGGTTTGTCTCCGAAGGAGACGGTGGACATATTAAGCCACAGATTATTCCAACACTACGTGACTAAGAAAAACAAATCTACACTACTTGTCAAAACGTCCTATGAGATAGCATGTCTGCCGCTAAAATGAAAGAAATATTGATAAAGCGAGCTAGTGTTTTTTTATATATTGTATTGAGTAGGTAGAGAGGAAAGGAGGATTCGCCGAAAATCAAATCATTGTCGGCTGATATGCGTATCTCATAGGATGTCCAGATCGATGAAAATGAAAATGTTTTGTTACATTTTCTTTTAACATTTTGAAAATGAATTGTAAATTACCTTAAGTTGAAGACTTTTAATTCAATTAGAAATTCCGCCTTTTCTTGCATTTCTTAATTGATGATTTCATATTATTTTCTCAATAATTTTTTTGTTTTTGTTTATTTTATTTTTTTTTTTCTTGTTTTACCGAAAGACCGCGGGTATATGAACAACACACATATGTATGTAGTAGCTGTGAAAATTTTTTCCTAGTGTTTGAACTAATTTTGATGAATAATATATTGAACATAACAACCGAAGAAAACTAGGCTATTTTTGATTCACTTTTTTAAGAACTACAATTCTCCACATTGCTACTACTTTATACAATATTATGTACGTTAAGATTTAAAAGATTTATTGATGAAACATTTTTGTTTTATTTCATTTATGTTTTATTTTGATCCTTTATAAAGTCGACAGTAGGAATAGTAATTTGCAGTCGTGCTGCCTTGCCCTGGCAGCTCCGCTGAGAATTATTTTCCAAAAATCGCTCGATAATGGTTGTTTTCCATAGCTATGGAAAAATTCTTTTATCATACCTATCTACAAGAAATGTAGTAAAAGTAAAATCTCTTATTACAGGCATATTCCAAGTTTATCTTTCAAATTATTGGAATCTATCATTGCTTCTCAGCTATCAATTTCCTGAATGAATTTACAAACCAACATGGCTTTATTTCGGGCAGGTCTACAACCACTAACTTGTTGAAATTTGTCTCGGATAACATTTGCGGGCTTGCAAATCACTACCAGACAGATTTTATTTATAGTTTAATATAGTATTTATTTAGTAAAGCCTTCGACAAGCTATCTCAATCCGTGATACTGTTTAAAATGGAAAAGTTGGATTTATAAAATGGACGGCGTCTTATTTAGATAATAGAACATATCGAATATTATTCCGACATTCCATCTCTAGAGTCTTGACAGCTTCGTCTGGCGTACTTCAAGGGAATACTTAGGCCCGTTGTTTTTATTCTATCTATTGACGATATTGTCTCTGATGTAAGACACTGCAGTCTTGACATTTGCTGACGACATTAAGCTTTTCGCTCAGATCAAATTTTTGTAACGATTGTGAACATGTACAGGGTGACCTTCACAAATTTCAGGATTGGTGTAAAAACAATAATTTGGTACCTACTCAATATCGAAATATGAATACGAGGCTATGACCACAGAGCACAGACAAGTAATAACAGATATCCAGCACCTATGGGCGAAAGTGATGCTCTGCAGTATTCAAGAAGAAGAATATAAAAAGCGCTCTAGTGTGGTTTGCCCGTAGAAGTTTTTGTCTTTGCTACGAAATAGAAAAATTATATAAATTTCAGCTGTTAGCGCGCGTTGATCATAATGTTCCGTAATTACCTCCTCTGCCTGCATGTATATATGTATAAGGCCATAGACATCTCGTTTCGAAAATAAAATCAACGATGCCTCGACTTCTGATGTAGGGATTTCTTCTTAGAAATTTACTGTTTCGGTAGAATTTCTATTTCCGTTAGAGGCAGACTGGAGTTATTTTCAGATACAATACTTTCATGTGTGGCGTAGCCGGCCTCCATAAATGTATACCAATTCTAAAGAAAAAATGTAAAGTAAATTTCTAGGAAAAATCAAACAAATTAAAAATTTTGTCTAAAAATACAAAGATTATCAATATATCCCATTCATAAAATGTTAATTTAGTTACATATTTTAATATAATGAAAATATCTCCAGTCGGTCACTAAAGTGAATAAAAATTCTGCCGAAATATTTTCATAAATTTCTAAGAAGAAATGAATGATTGTTGCTTAACTAGCGTCTACGCTCATAAATAAAGGGTTTTCCAATAACAGGTGTTATTTTAATTAGGCCGCTATTTCGGTAGATGTCACTTTTGGAGCTGTCATTTTTTGACATTTGACAAGTAGAAACTACGCCATTAATAAAAATGGAACGATACACGATTCAACAACACATTGAAATTATTACCATTCACTATAAAAATGGTCAAAATGTGGCAGAGACGGTTCGTAAAACTCGAACATTTTTGGGTCGTCGTGAAGCACCTTGTCGGACCGCAATACTGAAATTGGTAGAAAAATTCGAGCTGTCGGGAAAGTTAGTGATGTGAAGAATAAAACCCGTGCACGTCGCTCAAGAACAGCCGAGAATATTGCTGCCGTAGCCGAAAGTGTTGAAGAAAACCCAGGTTTGTCCATTCCTCGTCGCTCTTTGGAATTAGGCATTCCACAAACGTCATTACACCGTATTTTGCATAAAGATTTGGGTGTTAAGGCTTATAAAGTTCAGTTAACATAAGAACTCAAGCCGGCCGATCATCAACAACGTCGAGTCTTTGCTGATTGGGTCCTTGAAATGCATGAAAATAATCCGGAATTCCATCGAAAACTCATCTTGAGTGATGAGGCCCATTTCCACCTCGATGGCTTCGTCAACAAGCAAAATTGTCGCATCTGGGGCTCGGAAAACCCAATCGACAGATGATTAATGATTTTTTATGGCCGGAATTGGATGGTATTGATCTGGACAACGTTTACTTTCAACAAGACGGCGCTACGTGCCATACAAGCAACGAAACCATTGATCTTTTACGGGAAAAGTTTCCGGACCGTGTTATCTCTCGAAGAGGTGATCACAATTGGCCACCGAGATCTTGTGACTTAACACCTTGCGATTTCTTCCTTTGAGGCCACGTGAAAGAGAAGGTCTACGCCAACAGCCCAGCGTCGATTCAAGACCTCAAAGATGGAATTCGTGAGGCTATCGAGGACATAGGGCAGCCACTTTGCGATTTGGTATGGAAAATTTCATGAAAAGGATATGGTCCTGTAGGCGTGGTCGTGGTGGTCATTTGGCTGATATTATTTTCCATTATTAACGGCATACCTTCCTCTTTATAATGAAATAAAGATCCGATCATTTATCTCAAAAAATGGCATTTTTCTTTGAATATCAAAATAACACCTCTTATTGGAAAACCCTTTAAGAGCTACACCAAGTAGGAAAAGGACTGCATTAATACCATCTATCCTTAAAATTGCTGGAAGCTTGAGATTTTTTGCTTTCAGATAATAATTGGTAGTCTTATTTGTTTGGCATGTCTCAATACACAATAACTTTTGTGGTTAACCTCATATATTATGTTAAATTTCATTGAAAACAATTAATGCTTAAAGTGGATTACGTTTCGTATGACGGAAGATGAAAAAATGCAAGCTAAAAGATCAGTTTTTGAAGAATTCATTTTGTTTCCAGAAGCTGTGAGTTGTGTAGATGCCACTCACAACCATATTGTGCGTCCCATAGAAAATGAACATATATTTTTAGGAAAATAAGGTTGGCACACAACAAATACATTGATTGTAAGTGACATTTTAAAGTTTTAGAAAAATTTACTTAATCTTTATATATTATATTATTCGGTGTATTGATGCTAGCCATGGCGGAGCATCCCATGATTCTACAGTTTGGGCCTTAAGTGAAATTATACAATATTTAGTAGGAGGATATAATTTAAGTTGTCAAGTTACTATTTAATTTTCAAAAACTTTCCATGCACGCACTTTTTTAAAAACAAAACTTTCAAAGTTACAATTAAATTACATTTCTTAATTTTAGGGGATTCAGGGTATCCACTGGAGCCATGACTAATTACGTCACATAGGGCTGCTGAAGAAGGAAGTAGAACTGCATTCAAAAGCCAGAAATATAAATGAAAGAACTATAGGTTTGCTGAAATCAAGATTTAGGTTCATATAAAAATCAATGATGATATCCAGCACAGGTCACTCAAATAACTAATGTTGTTTGTAGTGCACTTCACAACATTGCAACGCAATGATATGTGTATCTTGCAGGATCTTCAATAGCAAATTCTATCTAGTATCTATTAGAAATCCCTAAGTCAAAGCGTCGTAAAGTCCAATTGCACACAGAACATGGCCTCCTCTTTATTTTGCTGTGGTTTCATTTGTATCGCTCAATTTTCTTTATAAATATTTTGATAACATTGAGAGTGCAGGACACAATTTTATTTTCATCCATTGTGCTACGTAAATAGTATTTTCGGTGTAAACAAAATTGTCATGAGATGTACTTACTGATTTTTTTTATGTGCAATAGAAAGGGACCATTCACATCTATTGGAAATAGAAACGTCGCGAGTTAAGATAGTAACAATTTAAAAAAATATTCAATTTTTAAATAAAGACTATACAAATTAGCCAACTTTTATAACAACTCAAACAAAGACCTTATGGTTGAAAAAATGCAGATCAGATGAAAGAGTTTAACGAAACTATTTATCTTGTGGAGTAGTGCCAGAAGAATCGGAAGAGCAGGGTAAAATATTTACAGCGAGAGATGTAAGTCGCCACATGGTTGATGAAATGGTACGTTATACTTTTTCTTAATGTGTGTATTTTTTTTTTTAATTTTAATGAATTCCCCAAAAAACAACTAAAATTTTGAAATCTTTTAGGGATATTCACAATTACGAATGTCGTTTGGAGGCCATTACAGAAATGTTTCAATATACACAAAAAATTGATATAAAAAGGATTGCATCATCAAAATTATGAAGCATCCACCGGCTATAATGATCTGGATTTGCTTAAGCTGACACCGGTCCCATATATTTCATAGAGGGAGCAATTTGGCAGGATCAATACAAGGTCGTCCTCTTCGGCATTCCAATTCCCTATATAAATTCAAAGCACTACCACGGTCTTATTACACTTTCATGCAAGATGGCACACCTTGACAAACCTCCAAATCTGTAAGAATTTCATCAATTACGAAGAACTGAGTATTCTTCCTTGCGCCTACAATTCCCGATCTAAATACAATAGAAAATTGCTGGACCTTTTATCTCAAATCCAAAGACAAATCGTTGGACCTTTTCAATGGTCTTCAAATCAAATTTGTCCCCCCCCCCCCCTCTTCTCCATTTTGAGATTATGATTCAACAAAGTTAAAATTGCTGGAATTTTGACTAATTTTTTTTATTTAACTACTACTTTTATCAAAAAACCCGTCATCAACACTAATTTTTCATTAAATTTAAGAAGCCCAAAAGCTTCCCTTTAAAATGTCGTGTCACACTCTATGTACCGAAAATGTAACCCTTTCTCTATTTTTTGCACTTTTTATTAAACAAATCCCCGTAGAGTTTCCATGCACCAATTTTGTGTTGTGTTGACCAAGAAAATTGAAATTTTGTAGATTATTCTATAAAAACTTTAAACCACAGTTTAAAAATGGACTAATGGAGGCAAACGCTTTCATTGAATTGCGATATAAAAAACAAGCAATTTTTAACGTATACTTCGAAGAGGGTAAGCTCAGATATGCTTAATGTATTGAAAAGTTCTTCGGTTTGTAAAAACCTATAATAATAATACATTTTAAATATAGTGGCTACATTTATAGGCATTAATTTAAAGATAAATTAGTCTTGGACTAACTTTTTTGGCTTCGTGAAATTAAATTTTTACTGGAGGTGTGTTCCTGTTTTCCTAGACGTGTTGTGTGAAATTATTTGTATATTTGTATTATTGTATTATTTGTGTATTCGTAAAAAACATTTTATTCATGATAAGTGTCATTCAGATAGAGGTTTCATCTGTGGTCCAATTCAGCAAGTGTCGGATAAAGTGCTGTAACCGGTTTAGCCAGGTCGCAAGGCAATTGTGAGCCAAACACCTACCACCGCGAATATTCGGACTGAATGTGTGGCTCGCAAAATACGGTAGACCAAAAAACAGGATAGTAATTCTGTTTATATTTGCAAATATAATTATACTTATTTATTATATTATTAATTTTAATTAATATGCATGTAAAAAAAAAACCCTCCTATTAGTATGCGTTTATCGTCGAGCTGGTTGACTCCGGCCTATATTATCTAATGATTCTCCTTTTTTATTCCCGGTGGACCTGGCCGCTAAACCAGGGTACCTTGCGCAACGCCTGGCCGTGTCTCAAATACAGACGTACATAATTTCATACTTAGCGCAATTATTAAATTCTCCCCAGTATTAATTTTTATCCTTTTTAGGGTCCTATTATAGAAATCCAAGATAAAACGAATGACTTGAAAAATAACAAATTGGATTTCTTAAAAGTACATACTCATATAAAAACATTTATTAACTTTTCACAATTGCTTTTTTTTACATCACCTTACAATTATACAGTGCACACGCTAATAACAAAAAATCATCAATAATACTATAAAATTCATATCTAAGTGGAATCTCAGAATTCGACAGTAATTTGAATTGCTTAATTCCATCGTAAGCTCTAACCGCATTCATTCTATAGCACAAATTCGCTTGAGTTTTTACGTTAACATTTTTTAAATGCAAATAATTCTTGTCAGTGTTTCCCAATTCCTTTCCAATAATGTACACATCGTTAGCATTTACCGAATTTAAAAATTTAAACAAATGCGGAATATTACTGTATTTACTCTGAGATTCATAGCCTTCCGATACGAAATTTATAAATCCAGAATCTGTGCAAGATATTAAATATTTAAGATCAACTTTTATACTATATCGGGAAACTTCTTCAGGCTGTTCACTTAGGTAACTAGGTTTGCGTACTGATATATGCAGCCGGTCTAGTATGCAGTTAGTTGGCCTCATTTTTGCTGCTATTCTTATACTTTTCCTGAATAACGCTGCAATTCTAGGGGCATGAGCAACAATAGATTTCACAACTTCATCAATATTCATTTCGAAAAGATCAGCTAAAATTTCTACAGGCTCATTATGACGCATTTTTCTTAATATTAAAAATATTTGTTTTCTGGTTACTTCACAGCTTCTTGAGATCAATTTAATTATGTAAATTTCTCTTTTTCCAACTCCCAGATATATACTAGGATTATCCTCAATATCTTTAGATATTAATTCATATTTAGTTACTTTACTTGCGGTTAAATCATCTGGACTAAATTGAGAATGAACAGATGCAATTTTTGGCATTTTTGCCGGAGACGGTATTCGCAGAACCAATGGTGGAACAGAGTTGCCTGGAAGTTGAAGAAAAACATCTGATGGTCCTAGTGAATAAGTTAAATTGTTGCTTTGCTGAAACGGTGAAATTGAGTGTGTTGCAGGTGTTATAGTGGCCATCGAGTTGTTTAGAGAACCTGAAAAGAATGAAAATTGATTTTTTTACATCTATCTTGATTTATGGATGATTTTTCAGATATTTTCTTTTAATGAAATTTGCATTTATTTAAAAAAAATCTAATTAAATACGAAAGTAAAAAGACAACTGCTTGGTTCGGTTTTTGTTGTCGATGGCGATTGCTCTTAGCAACCTGAGCAACGAAGCAAATGCCTTCCCTATACGTATTTTGTAATTATAAATTTTTCTATTTATCACAAATAATCGGGAATATGAGAAGTAATAATACTAACAAAATAATAGGCAACAGCAGAGAGCTGCACCAAAAATTTCAATATCCCTCCAGAAGTAGTTATCAAAGCAGAATGTGATTAACAAAAGCAGCTGCAGAGATGACAGAAATACTATTTAAAGTTTTAATAGGACATTTTCTTCTATATTGCTTTTATAATGCTGAAAATGTACAGCTCCATCCAAGACAGAAATAAAAATAATCATTGCAATTCAATAGCTGAACTGCGGTAAAGTTAGAATAGACAACATCCCATCCGAACTATTAAAATCCGAAACGTGTATATTTGCAAATATACTCCAACCAATCTTAAATCATGGAAAGAGGAATCTAATTGACTGTAACAACGTTCTGAAAAAATTAAAAGCGCAGTCGTACACAGATTTAGGTTTAAAAAAAGGACGTCTCTGCATGAATCACATTAACTCCTTGAGGATCATCGTGGATAAACCTACTAGGTACCAGCCATGGTAGCTGATTCGTTTCATCAACGTGAGCTTGAGTACTTATGCCCGAATATTTCCGAAATATATTTACTTTTTTTTAGATCGCTGTTGTAACTCATACAAAATGAAGATGAAATCTATGTCAAATATGCTAGCTGAAGTGATCTGGTTAAAGAATAGAGAGTGGATTTTATTTCTACGCTATTCTCTAGTGTGAGCTTATTGGGCGGGCAATATAGACTAGATAATAGTTTTATCAAGGTTGCTTGACGCTGCTATACGCACAAAAAATCTCAATCTCGTTTAGCATTAGTTTTAAAACGATTTCTGACGCCACTAAAACTTCATGTCTGTTCCTCAGTACTGAAGAGTCTGAAAAAAATGTCTTATATTTCTAACATCTTAGGCCTCAGATTCAACTAAAGTCCTGTTTCTCCAACGGACAAGCCATGAAGGGGGCAGCTACAAAGTAAGATAAGATATGATATACATAATAGATGTAAGAGGAATCACTAGTCCAACTAATCATATCTCTAAGTGACATAAAAAACTTTCATAAATTTGAAGTTTTCAAAATGAGATAAAAGGAAATTTCACTAAATAGAAAGTGAGAATAAGTTTTACTCTTTCAAGACCCATATCAACGAGTCTACAAACAATTTTCAACGTGCTGCATATGAGCAGAGAACTAAAAGAAAAGTACCGAGGTACCTATGTCAGTTGTTGGCTTAAAGCTGAAAATCAAAATTTCATGAAGAAATTTTGAGAGTATAATACTGTGTGTTTCGATCAGCAGTACAGGGTGATCTCATCAGGACAGCAATGTAGTGTAGGCAGCAGGCAGTTCAAGGTTTGCTGTACTGTTAATCGTAAGTACCTCGGTACTTGTCTTGAAATTTCACTAAATACCCATGCATCGGGATAATCAAATGGTAAAAAATACAAAGTAAGAATGTAATATGTAATGACGGCTTTCAAATTTCGTGTAATTTTTAAGTCACCAGAACCCAACGAACGGCACTCACTGAAAATTAGAGAGACAAGATAAAGAATCTCCTTATTTTTGATCATCGAATAAGTTTGTTTCAATCACAATCGAAAAGTTAATTTGAAGTATATAGAAGTTAGTTATTTTAAGAATAATAGTTTTCCTAAGTAAATGTTAAATAAGCTAATTTCAGATTGATTGTGATATGATATGCTTCAAAGAATCGACTTATTCACCAATGTTCAAACGGTGTAATTGCAGATTTTCTTCAACTTTAAAGAAAGACAGATTTCTTAGCCTTAACGTACAAAAATAGTCTTAGTAAAAAAATCGTTCAGACTATTTAATAATGTATCCGTTATTTTATTAAGAAGATAGGTAAATCCAATATCGAGCTGTGCCGACTGTGCGAAGAAAAACCTCGAAGCATATCATATGCATGTGAATGTCTCACTCTGGCAACTTTAACCCCTTAATGTACAATTAAATTAAAAAAAATTTCCATATCAATACTATTTCATTTCATTCAATTCTTCATACATACAGTAATTAGATTAGTGATTTCAGTTACTTCACTAGACTAACTCATCCTGTAACCCTTCTACGTTAACTGACAACAATACCCAGTGATCATTTTTATCTTCTTTAGGGTATCCTTTTCAATCCTCCGAATCGGCTGCTAATCAAATTCTAGGAAAATCTACCTGATTCAAGATTCTTATTTTTAACCTAAACATTATTATTTATGATCATATCTAAAATTGTAAGAAAACAATGTGAATAAATTTCTTAGTTTATCACTCTTACTGTAGTTGTCGACTCACTGAAATGACAAGCTCCGCAGTCACTCTCACTTCAATTCACTTTTCGTATTGTCGTTGTCGAACGGTGTGATCTCACATTTTTCTTTGAAGCCTTATTATCTTTGTCATTTAAAGTGACAGATAGCGTCAGGGCATGAATTACATTTGTAGACAAAAGTGAGGTTTGTCTTATTTCGTGGTATTGTTGTTATTTTTGAAAGTATTTAAAAGAAACAAATTATAAACTCGATGTATTCTGCATATTTCAGCCCTTTAAAAGGATGCTTCACCATAAAATCTATCATGACTTCAAATTGTTTTTTTGTTCTAATTTTTACATTAAAAATGCACACAAAAAATTATTTAATTTATAAACAACTATTGAATTATATGTTTTAATGAACAACTTAAAAAGCCACCATAAAACTTATCTTTTTCCACATACATTTTCCTTTTTCTTACACACATCTAATATCTGTCACTTACAAAAACCAAGTGAGTGAAATTGTCACTTAATTATCACTTACATCGACATTTGTCTACTTAATACGACAACAGTAATACATCCAAAGTCGTATGTTTTCGACAAATGTCACTATAAAGACAATCATAATACTATTTTTGTGTCGTAACGTCATTTCTCTTAAAGTGACAACGATAATAAGGGTGTATGATTTTACTGGAGTGTCGACTCCAGAAAGACTTCCTGCTTTATTTTTCTGCGCCATCAGGTCTTTTCTTAGTTTTGTAATTCTTCCTAGTCCTGTATGTTATCGCTATAAACAAAACAAATTTGCGCAAGTTAAGACTTGTTAAGTAGCTCCTAAAATCGCATAACATTTCTGGCACGTCATTGTACATTTTGGCAAGGGAAACGCATAACATGCCAGAGTGACACGTCATTGCACGCCAAGGGGTTAAGGTTGAAATTATTGAAAAAGCATTTATCTCTGCATGTAAGACTTGCAAGCTATCCTCAAAGGCAATAATCGAGCTTGTAAAAAGGCTAGATTTAGGAGAGGACACAATAGATCAACTCTGGTCGCGGTGTCCGTAGGGCTCTAGTGGCCTAGTCGCGACTACTATTACTCTAATCTAACCTAACCTACCGTTAACGTAAACAAGGCTATATCGTGCATAGACTAAAAAAATATTACTATGCTTCTTAAAAACAAGTACCGATCTTATTATTCGAACCACTGAAGAAAAATAAAAAAAAAAATGAGTAAAATAATTACATAAAGAATATAATGTAAATTTTTTGGTGTGAAATTAACCGAAAAATATTTATATTGATAACGTTATTTTTCGAAATCATATAATCATTTCATATTACTCTTAAAAAGCAAAGCAGAATTTCATGAAAACAATTGTCGGAATCCAAGACGTTTTGCACACATCCAAAACTTCAACAGACATATTACTAATTAGTATTGAATAATTTCCATTTTTACATATAAAAGCGTGATTTTTTTTTTCTTTCTAGAAAATGTAAGAAGTCCTCCAACACAAATATCAGGTTCCAGAACGTTTTGAAAGCAGTATATAATAGTATTAAAAACTTCTAGTGATAACTGAAGAACATTTAAATATATAAAAATTATAAATACAATTTCCGAAATGGTAAAATAAGGCAACATTTTCGTAGGGTTGTTATTCAAAATTTTTTTTTACTTGTCCTGTGAAAGGACACATTTTTAATCTGTTGACAAAACAAAAAACAAATGCATGCACATTGGTACTTGTCTTTATTCTTTTGATTTAAGTTAACCGTAAATTTTAATAGTATAGGATTATGTATAAATTCATGTAAAATAGGTAAGCCCTGATTCATACAGAATTGTGCACCCTATCCAACCTGGTGAGACAGTCTGATTCCCTCCTCAAATTCCAGAAGCTTGCCCTGGAAGACCTCTCTACGCAATAGACGTTTATTCCGTTAGCAATTACTTCCTCATTGTAGTATAAGGAGGCAGTTCAATAACTAGTACACTAATCTGCTCGTTATATCTCTTAATTTTAATTTTTGTTTCAATATCGTACCATTCACTGGCTGAATTGGATCTATGGACTAGCAGATGAATAAATATCGTTATGAACGTAAAATTTATGATTGATACATTTTCTGTTATTGACGTTAATGTCCTGCTGCGTTATATGTATGGTATCACTGTTCTTTGCAGTAGGTATCTGCAGCACTTTCAAATAAAGTTAGTAGTGTAATATGTAATAGGTGATTCCTCTGGGGATAATTTATGACTAAGTCTAATAATGACATGTGGTTTTTTTTTATTTTTCTTTCTATTTACACTATGTATATGGTATAGTTTGTATAGGACTGTCGATGCGTATCAATCAGAGATGGGCATTTTTTATTCGAATAAAAATAAAAGATAAAAAACCGAATAAAAGAAAACATTATCTTTTGTAATTTGCCAAACTGTTACCAAATAATTTATTTAAATAATTTTTCTGAATACTTCATATGAATGGTGATATCGTGGCGTCACAACTCAAGTGTTAAATAATTAGTAGGCATACTTTCTTAATCTGTCTGCCCTGGCTTGAAGTAAGGTTTTCACTTCGATCATGCGGCCTTAAGCACAAACTAACTTTTTTTTTTTTATTTAATTGACTCTAAGATTATTCTGAGTAATGAAACCAAATTAATTTTAAAAGCTTCACAAATACTCAATTGAAAAAAATTATTAAATTCATCTTAAACTTTATATTAAATTAAGTAACAAGACACCTTGCGAAAAAAATGCGTGTACCAAGGCATTGGAACTAATGGACACCAGAAAACATATATTCATAATCGAATGACAAATAATTGTTTGAAATTCAAATAATGACCATCCGAAATAATTATTTGAGAATGATTCACCAAATAACGAATAATTATTTAATTATCAAATAACGCACGATCGTATAACAAATAATTATTTGAAACTCAAATAATTTGCACCAAATAACAAATAATTATTTGCGAATAACTTAAAATAAATTGATAATCAAATAAAAATTTATTCGAATAATTTTTTATTCGATTTTTTAAAAAAATCGTTATTTGATTGAAAATTTATTCAAATAATGCTGTAATTTAAATTTTTGTTTTGTATAACTAGTTTGTATTATTAGCTTATTTTTATCTTTTTTATGTGCTAGGCTGATGCTGTATTGTTTATTTTAACTACTTGTACACCTGAACTCGATGTGGTAATTTAATCTTAAACTTATGTACCTGGCTGGAATTACAGTATTATTTTATTTTGTGTATTGCACCTAGGAGTGCAATAGTTGTTTGCCTGAGATATGTATTATATACCTGCTAGATTACTAAACAGGCAAGTTGTTGTGCTACCTGTATTTTCCCCTTATATTTATACATCTGCGTTTTCACACTGTATTTTGTACATCTTTTCTATACTGCAGCTCTTAGCATCTATTAGTATTTCAATCTAACTAAGTATGGCAGCTCAAACCTGTCCAAGATCTTTATATATATGTATATACTTTAGTTCGCTAAATTTATTATGTTTACTTGATGACATGTATCTGCTTGTATATTTCTGTAACTATTTCGATCAACCCACTGTTGTTGTATGACGTGGCCGTGGCCGGAACTTATAATAAATTTTCTCTGACTATGACTATACCGTTACTTTCCGTAAGCTTTGTTTGAATCCACTGAAAATTTTTACTTGTTAAATTAGCTCATTAGAATATAATAGTTGTGAAATCCGTGATTAAAACCTCGAAATTTATCAAAAACAGTATTTTTTTTATTTTATAATAATGTGTACTTCCCCCTTTATTCAAAATAACTTCATTATATCCTGTCAGACATTGAATTATACAATCAGGTCTACCGGGGAATGCGGTTCGATCTAAATTCCATCGAATCAAGGTTTTTATATAACATATTTTACTAGTAAAATTGTTTTCTATTGAATTTGGAAAATCTTCGATTCAATTGTATTAAACAGTAGAAAATGCTCCTTAAAAAAATTCGATTCGATATAGATTTGATTGAATCGAATTCCTCGGTAAGCCTGAAAGATTTATAATAAATTAGGGAAATTTCGTCCCAAGCAGCTTTGATGGCATCAATTAGTTGTTTTTTGTCTTCAAATTGTCTGCCGTCCTCGTAGACTTTTCGGGTTAACCAACCCCAAATGTCCTTCATGATGTTTAAATCCGGTGAGTTGGGGGGGGGGGGGGGGCATGCCATTAAGTCAACATTTTGGCCTCTAATCCAGGTTTTAATGATTCATGCTGTATGTATGGGAGCGTTGACCTGTTGGTACTTCCATCTCAGGGTACCAAAAGTTACTCGGCATTGCGGAAAAGCTCTCTCTAATATTGTTTGGTATGAAATGGCTATCATTTTAGAGTTTTAAAAATTTAGCGGTATCGTACCATAATAGAAAATAGCTCCTCAGACTACGGAGTCGCCCCGGCGGCGAAAAACAAGACTGTGAAGCGCGTGGCTGCCAAGGAGAAAAGCATATAAGAGGAAAGAATGTATACATGATGGAAGAAATTTGTTGAATCGAGGTATTGAAGTTTTTGAATGACATATGATCGCTTTAGCATCTCCCTCCCACGAAGGTACAAAAGTAAGATAGTATGACTGAAAGATATCATATGCACGAATGGTACCTCTCACAGCGAGAAAACTATACATAAAAATTTAGATTTTTGAGTCTGTATGACTTAGGCGGACATTCTTCTTTAAACAGAAGAGTATGTCCTGTTGTATAACTGCATACTGCGTCCGAGGATTTGAAGGATGGTCGCTTATTAATGTATGCTTAAAGGATTGGCTTTGGGCGTGAAGTTGGGCTAAATCAACCGCGTGCTGTGACACAAAGATCGGTAGAGATTTTAGATAGGTCTCACTTCGACCAGTAAGTCCAATATCAAGCATGCACTGACATAAACTGGTACTCTTAAGTCAGAATATAATATATTCTGCTAATTGAGGGCGCTGATTCTCGCTTGTCTACTAAGACTGACGTGAGATTAAGGCTTAAAGCTAGGTGCTCACGTAAAACCCAGATAGCTTTATGTAGCCGTCAGGACCATCCATGTTAAATTTTTCCCCGGAGAAAACGGCATGATGTCACTCTTTTTTTGTAAAATTTGCGGCACTATTAATAACACGCTTCAATGTCGATAAACTAGCATTAACTAAAACTTCGTCCTTGATTTTAGTCGGAAACTGTGCAAAATTAAAGACCGCTCGAGGAATTGCTTGCAGTACTCCTGGAATTCGTCCTGTCATATTTTTCCCATAGTTATCAACATATTTTAAATAATTATGAACAACTCACTAACTTTTGCAATTTTTTTTGGTTATTAATCGAATACTGTAACCATCTTCTTTAAAATCATCGAGTTTTGCTTTTTCGTTAAGTTTTAGTGCTTTTCCTCTACCCATTTTATCACAAAATAAAAGAAAAAGGATTACACACACACAAAACCTTCAAATAAACTCTACAGAGAATTGTATTTTCACTTGATTCTCGAAGTATTCAGAATCGCGACTAAATTGAGCTAATTTAACAAAGCTGACGAAAGATAACGATACATCACCAACGCTCACCTATTTTACAAGAATTTATACGATTTATGCTCTGAAGTCGAAAACAAAACAAATTAGGTAAAATAATTTCTGAGCTGGCTGCCCCTATTCAAATTATCAGCAGTGTATATGGACGAAGGATTTATTCCATGTCTTCTGTTCTGACCCAAAAAAAAACGATGGGGACTTCTAGTAGACATATGGATTTTAACGAACTTATTAAGTGAACCCCCATGGTTTCCCAAAATGATAAAATGGACAAAATTTCAACATAAGACGACCGTTGTTTTTGTTACGGATATATGAATGTCAAAAATTAGATTATTGTCAAGAAAAACAAGCTGCAATATGTGGTGATATACATCGTAAACAAAAACAAATAATGATTTGATTTTGAATTTGTTTGTTTATAGTAATAATTATTATTTAATTGGAAGCAATGTTTGACTCGTAGTAAATTACCACAAATCTTTCTGGAGAATTGAATGAATTATCTATCAACGAAACTCAAATGTCGTTGAGCTGATCCACTTATACTCCTCGAGGTCGGTCGTATTTCTTGTGCGCAATTTTAGTTTGAAGCTTAGATAATTCATGAACTTTTATTTCACAACAATTACACCGGTTTTAAGTTCTCTCCTCATTATTAGCATCGCATTTATAAACTGTACTTTAGGTAAGGTCCTGTGGATAACGACGGAAATGCGGCATCGATAATGCAGATTTATATTCTCATACGGGAACAACGAATGCTTCAGTTTAAAAAATAAACCATCATAATTGCAACAGATAATTTATCTCTTTTCCTACCGGACGACTGCAGTGATATAGCTTTAATTCAGGAAAATTAGGCATACAGGGCCTAAAACATCGGCACACCCTTTGCCACTTAATAGGCTCAGGTAAATCATTAATCTTCATATGACCAGATATACACTTAATTTTTATTAAATTACAGCACAAACCATAACGTTATCAAATGGGAGACCAGCGACAGGGGGCACCAGTTCTAATGGGCAATGATTATCAATTCAAGGAAACTCGACATGATTTTCGGTTGCAACACTAATACGATTCAGGTTAACACCGATAAGATGTATGGCAATTGTCATATTTGCAAAACAAAGGATCAATAGGACTTTTGTCATAACAAAGATTAGATTTTGTTGTGATAGTTACGATTGTGGAAAATTGCTCAATTAGAATTAGTATAATTTGTTTTTATTTTACGGACGATAGGGCTACTTTGACGCTCAGATGTAATTTGGCTCTTTACTTTACCGTTCAGAAAGATATCAGTTCGTGACATAATCTGAATAATCTTGCAATGCAGTTTATACTGCTGCTTTTAAATGGCTGCACGTAAAATTTGTCAACTAATTTCAAATACAGTAAAGATTCCTAGGATCCAATTTTATATTACCTTGTGAACTCTCAGGACTGGATTGAAACGATTGTGTACCATTAACTGCAGGTCTTATTACAAGTCCATTACTAGTCTTAATACCTAAAGAGTTAAATATTGAAATATAAAAATAAATTAATAGCCACAATAAAAAAAACTTACTCATATCAGAAGTGGTCGAAGCTACTCTTTTATTAAGTAGTGTCTGTCGTACTTCAGGTGGAACAGCAGCTGCAAGTATCTTTAATCCTCTTTGCAAAGATGGGTTTACTGTAATTTTTATCATTGGTTTAAAACAATAAAACATTAAGCAATGCTGAATTATTGAAATGCAGTATACTTATTCTTGTTGTGTTTACCTTCTGTAACAGGATTTGAAAGGTTTGTTTGAATTTCAGCAACTGTACTCTGTGATACTTTTGCTCTCCGATATGTTCCAACTCTGATGCCATTCGCATTTATAACGGCGGTTTCCGTTGTAGCAACTTTATTATTTTGTGCAGGTCGTTTTCCTAAAAATATATAATTTTAAGTGAAATGAATTGAATCAACCTACTTAATTGATTATTTAATAATAATAGTAAGAAGAAATTTGCAAAAAGTACTAACGAAATGATGTTTCGAATTAAAAGGATAAAAAGTTGTCAAGTAAAAGCTTCTAACACGAAACGTGTACGTCCAGGTTAATGAAACCAACAAATTTTAAATAGCCTCTTGAGGTGAATGACACATTCTTAGGTGCCGCACCAATCACTAGACTACAAGAGGTGATGTGGATGTGCTTCAATTAAATATGATACTACTGATTCGAGCTTTCTATTCGATGGGCTACTGTCGGACAACCTAAAGACATTGGAAAGTATTATCTACATTTAGACTTCGAGAAAACTCAACTAGCATTGCTAGTAGAGAGGAACGGGATGATAATATCGTGGTAAAGGACTCCGATGTATGTGTCTTCACAGACAGCTCGAAAATGGATGTGGCAGTGGGAGCCGGGGTGTACTCAGTATTCCGTCAAATGCAGGAATCGTACCGCCTACCGGACTACTGCAGTGTGTTCCAGGCGGAGGTACTTGCTATCAGCAAAGGAGCAGGGCTGCTGGCAACAACATATGATGTACCCAGTGATCGTGTTATCAGGATTTGTATTGATAGCCAAACTACCACCAGATGCGTGATTTCAATACAACTGTGACCCGAAGTTTGTCCTAGAAGGACTGAATGTCTGCTGAGGAGCCGTAATAATGTGCGTAAGCTTATCGCAGTTATACGGGGCACTGTATCTTCGGTAAACATGCAGAGCAGATGTAAGCTCCATACAATGATTTCTGCAGAAGCTGTATGGATGAGGAAGAGTTTGAGAGCATTCACCACCTGCTGTGCGAATGCCCTAACTTTGCCAAGCGTAGGAGGAATGCGCTCGGCAGGTACTTTTCGACGAATTGGGCGAGCTGGGGGACCTGGTAAGGTTCATAAACTCTTGTGGCTGATTTTAGCGCTCCCCTAATCTGAGGAATTTTTCCCAGGTAGGCTCCCATTAAGGTGGTATCACAACGGACCTCAAATTGTCTAAGTGAAGCTGATCGCAGGTGCGATGGCCACAACTCTAATCTAATCTAACCATTATCTACATTTTTCCTTATGAAAAGAAATAAATCATTCTTTGCATGGGCGACCGCTAGGACCTGTTCGGCTGCAATTTTTGTGCTGCTTTTGAAGTGTTTTTTCTATCATTTTGTTAATGTGGATTAGACTTACTCAAGGATAAGTTCGTCAAGGTATGTTACCATTTTTATTCGTTAAAAATACCGGGCTGTAATGATTTCAGGAGTTGAGCCCTTTATTTTCAAAAGCATTAACTAAATTCTAAAAACACAATAGAGTTGATGCATCAGTTCAAAAGGTGAGCTCTTCAGGAAGATGTCCTGTCATCAAATTTATGATTAAGTATTTTCAATTCAGGATATGTGTAAATTTTCCGTTAACGACGACTGTATATATGACAATGCGTGCACTCGGAAAAAGTTTGCTCAAATTGAGATGATGCGTTTCCCACTTCATACAGATGATTTGTTTACATGTCAAATGTGTCATGCCGTGAAAATTTGTTTCACCCTGATACCACGGCTTCAAGAGTTACTACTACAAGCATAATTCTTTTATTCTATCGGTGAAATTACATATACATACTTCAGCCCGTAGAAATGTACTGAATCACTACGGAAAGCTTTGCGCATGAAATGAAACAAAGCGAAAATCGGTCATTATTTTAGCATCTTTTCAGGGTTTGTTTATTCAGTACTCAAAGTAGCGGTTTTTCAGTATTCATAGAAAGATAAAGTACAATATTGATAGATTTGTCTCATTCTAACTGGCTTATACATCTCCTCAGGGATATAAAGTAGTTTTAAAGTACATTGCATGGTATATCCGTTGGTACATTAAAGAAAACGCGAGGGATGTGCGCCGATATTTAGAATTAGTGCATCAATTTTGTGTTAGTGTTACAAAAAGTGAAGATGCGATGAATGAATAGCAATCAAAATTTTGATTGTTTCTCATAGTCTCTATATTTCATAGATGTATGCGGAATAGTAATGAGAGTCCTGGATTTCGAGGGCGAGATGAAGCATTGTGTGCTCAAATCGCACAACAGATATTATATGATAAAAGCGTCGGTTTAATCTGATCAAAATATTAATATATTAAAAGAAAGAAATTTTTTATTTGGAAAAAAATCTATTTTCTGAAATATGCCTGAATGGTGTGCTTCTCGTCATTAGTTCAAAACTATTGAAATATTCTTGAATGGTGTGCTTCTCTTCATTAGTTCAAAACAATTGAAGTATGCCTGAATGGTGTGCTACTTTTCATTGGTTTAAAGGTACCGAATACATCTCAAAAAAGCTATACATAGCATAAAAGCAATAAAAAATTTATGCCTCCCTCCTGTGGGTTTTTCATTTTTGGTACCACTACATGTCCTGCTTTTACTTACGCAAATAATGTATTTAAAAACATGACAGTGGTCATGTTAGTGTTACCCCTGAATTTTTTTTACGACTGGCTATCCTTTTTCACTGGAGCTGGAAGGTTTCCGTCCAGGAGTTGCGAGGACATTTTCTGTATTTTTATGCTATCAAGGCAGTTTGTTGTTCATTTTTTGTTTACTTTTCTGGATTTGATATTTACCCCGAGGTTACACCTGCAAGTACAGCTTGCATGCAACTTGCACTGCCATACTTCTTGCACGTGTAACCTCTACTGCCATGCTGGCAGTACAGCTTTCAGCGAACTTGCATGCTGAAAAACCATGGCAGCTGGGAGATAGTAATTTGACATTTATACAGTTTTCAAAATGGCGGAAACGAAATGCTTGAGAGAAATTCATAAATTTATACCGGGAAAATGCAATTTTCTGGGATTATTTGCAATACATCATTTACCAACACCTTCATTTTCCTTTTTTCTTGGGTTTTTATCATTGTGATGCTTCCTTTATTGCCATAATTTTCCAATATACGCAAGAGTTTACGTCTCAATGCCATTTTTTAAATGAACTTGCATGCAAGCTGATAAGACATCAACCGTACTGCCTTCCGCTGTCAAGTTAAAAATCGTGTTGGAAGGGAGGCTTGCATGCAAGCTGTACTTGCAGGTGTAACCGTGGGGTTAGTGTGCTATGTGAAAATGGAAAGAGCACTTCTAGGCTAGGTCATGTTAGTGTTTACCCCTGAATTTTTTTTACGACTGCCTATCCTTTTCTGTATTTTTGTACTATCAAGGCAGTTTTTCTGGATTTGATATAGTGTGCTATGTGAAAATCGAAATGGAAATGTCATTATGGCAAGTGTCTATTGCTTGTTGAAAAAGAAAAACCAAATAAAAGGAGATGGTGGATGACATCCATTAACATACTACTGCCCTTAAAATTATTTCACCATCTCTCTAATTTATAAACTGAAAAATACCTTTTCTGGTAAGATGTCCATTCAACGTGTGATAAATTCACCTTTTAAGCTAACTTGGTCACATTAGCGCACAGCACATTTCACAAGTGAATACGAATCCGCTGCATCGTCTGTATTACTCATTCAGACGATGTGATTTTTCCCTAAATTTGTATCGTGTAGACAGTCTTCTCACATTTCTGTTAGATATGCAAGCTGCCCTGCCATCCATACGATTCCAGATTTGACTAAAATTACGAATGTGCGGCCGGCTTAATACAAAAAGGTTATTTCTAAGCTAGATAGGCTAAAAATTATATCTATCAGACTATGTTCACAGACAAGAAATATATATATATTTATATATATATATATATTTCTTGTCTGTGCTATATTGTTAAGAAAATGAAACTTCGGAGCATATTCTCTGTGAATTCAAGGTAATAGCATGAATTAGACTAGACTTGGGGATCACACTTTATGAGATCAGCTGCAAATACATATAGCTCTTCCTTGGAAGATGGGCATGCTATGACCCACATAAAAAGAACTAATCTAATCTAAAAAGAACTATCTAATCTCGTGAGAACTTTTCAAAGTTGTCTTAAATTTTCTATCTATTAAGACCTGTATTCAAATAAATAGACAATTACAAAAAGACTATTATGGTAATTGCAACTTTTAGGTATTAAATTTTATTTCGACATTTCGAGAGCTCAGCTGTTGTTGGACACTCGATACTAGGAAAGTTATTTTGGGATAGCCAAATATCGAGTTATATGGAAGTCTTTCGAGTAGTGTGACAGTTTTGTGTAATTTATTTTATATCTTTTTGACAGAACTATCCTACCCTACACTACGGATATAGCTGTTTTTAAGGTTTATTAATTCGATTCTCGGTAATTATTTATCAGGGAATTAAATCCTAATTGAGAAAGCGATGTTTTTCGATTGATTTTGACCGTTTATACAACAACTCTTCCAAATAATATGAGAATAGAATCAATATATTAGGATATTTTGATTGACTAGTTATAATCTAAAAATAAAATAATTCTTACTTCTTGCACGTGTAACTTTCGAAGGTGGCGGTGGTGGTGGTGGAGGTGTACTTATAATGTCTGGAACGATCATCTCAGCTGATTCAGACGTATCATCCTCGATAATATATATTGGTGATTGACCTGAAATTTCCATGTCTTCTTCCTCTTCTGCAAAAACAATTTAATCTAAGTACATATAATGCAAGATCACCATAATAGGTGAGATATATGTATGTACTTACCTTCAGTGTCAGATACTTTACTTTTCTTCCTTTCATGTAACCACCATTCCCCTTGAGTGCCTACAAAAGTGAAATAATGTTAAATAGTACATAATTAGCTATAAATGAACATATGTATAAAAAAGTTATAATAGGTAAATTATTCCATCGTCAAATGTCGAATACAATTTAATTTAAAACTCAAAATGGAGCAGATATAAGATATGTTAAATGAAGAGAACCATCATTAAATTAGTAACCTGAATGGGGATTTTTATCTATACTCGTGTGAACTTATGGCCAATCGTAACAGACGATCGACTAAAGAGGTTAAGTGACACTCTTCAAGATTATGCCAATGACTTAGTAGTCATCATTTACACACTCCATTGCCTGTAATTGGTGAATTAGGAAATTTAGGTTGAATGCATACTGATATCTTACCGCAGCTATTGAATTATTCACCCTCCCATCAGTTCACCTAAAAGGAAAGGAAGGACACGGTTTCAAGTGCTATTAAGTTGGAGAGAATTAAACGTTTTAAACTAGGAGATCAGATATTTCCACAACTACACAAGAGTTCGCATGACCATTTGCCGATGAACATAGGGATATGCGCTATCACATGTATGGTATGTAACAGTATGGTATAAAAAAAGGTCTAAAACTGAAAATATTCTTTGGATTGCCATATATAACATTATCTCTCTTATTTATAACACATCTCCTACAGTATTCCAGACTGAAGTGTCATAAAAGAATACACCATAATTGAGATTCGCAAAGCTAAGTTATGTTTTAACTATTAGAGCTTTTGCACAGAGTACTCTGATTAAATATGAGGCTGATTGAGGTACGTTGAAAGTTCCGGCCACATTATTCAAATTGCAGAATATATCATGAGGGCGAGTTTCGGAATTTTTTTTACAACTAGATATTAACATCAATTTACCTATAAAACTAATACATATATGCCGTTAGGTCAACGATATTTTCTAGTACCGTAAAGTGAGACTGCTAAAACATCGTCGAACCAAAACAATATTCCAACTCAAGCATTAGAACTGTACTTATTTTGATCTGAGGTTTAAAAAGAAAAAAAAAAAAAAACAATGAATGCAAGTGAATTCATGGAACTTAAGACTTTAGAATCATATTTAAAAACTCTACATATTCATTTCAATCAATTCAATAAGATTTAAGCCTGAAACGTACAAGAACTGAAAATAGTCCATCTAATAAATAACTTTATTTTAACATAAATTACACTTACGATATCTTTTTAGCGTCCTATTTATTGTACTCATGGAAAGACTAAGTTCCCGCGCTATATAGTGTTTAGTAGAGCCCTGCTGATACAACTTAACTATATTCTTATGTCGATTTGCATAATGATCCATAGTTGAAAGGCTGGAATCAATAAACATTTAAACATATCAATAGAATTATAGTAAAGATATTAAAAACTATATAACATAATATAATAAACTTTTCTACGCTTACGGACTACATGAAATGAGTATATTATAATATGTATGTGTTTACGCCACCATCTTTTGGTTCATATCCCTAACACATTTATAGACCTATAACCGCTTTTCGCTGTTGCTATTTTTTTTTACATTATAATAATTGGCCTCAAATTCACAAGGCCTAAATGAATGCCCGTAAATATAACCACCGTTGTACATATTTTGAAAATGTGTTCATTAGATTGTGAAGTTTCGTCGAACATTAAAAATGGTTTTGATAAATTTAATAGATTTTTACATTTCGAAGAACTCTTCCGTTGGCGCGTAACTGTATTCAATTGATGTGCTATGCATTAATACACCATATTAGACCAAGCGTTTTACATTATTGGTCTAACTTGGTGAATTTGAGCTTCAATAGTTAAATAACATCGACTGGCAGTTTTACCAGTAAAAGTGAAAAATCGAATTTGTTAATGGCAAGCCTACGAAAATTTTTCCAATTTTGGATAAAAGTCTAACGAAGTATCGTGGCAAAACCCTCGAGAATACTTCCCAAGCCATGAAACAGAAATTCATATATGTGAGAGTCCGTTCTCTAAAATGTTCTATATTGATACTTATGGAAAAATGCTAAACATTGACTTTATATATGCTATAGAGCCTAAACAACTATCCATACAGGAAAATAGTGTGCCAGTAATTTACAGCTTGTTTCCTTACCTTCACAAAAGCTACACTTACTACATACCTTACTTAACAAAATAATAAAATAGTTTTGATTACAAAGTAACCTTACCATTCTACGCTCCCTAACTCTCAGCTGAGTAATAATTACATGTGTATGTACAGCCGTATTCCGAATCTGTAGACAGCGACATTCGATATCATCAGCCCATGTCATGAAATGATGGCACAGCGTCATATACAATGATTACTCAGCTGAGAGTTTTTGTTTGAGGTATCGTAGTCATTTGGTTCACATAAATTTTTTTAAATAATTTTGTTATGAAAGGTATAAAAATTGTATCTCTATTCGGAAGATAAGAAAGCAGAAATAGTAGTCTAGGGCGGAGGAGCTTTTCAAATCAAGCTTTTGTCAGTTTTATATAAGAACATTGGAAATATTTTCGAATGTTAGGACTCCGTTGGGGCTCTCATGTGGTAGTAAGGGAGTCTGTTTCATGGCTTGTGAAGTATTCCCGAGGGTTATGATCGTGGATATCAATTTTAACCACTGACATATATACGGATATGTGTACGTTGACTGTTTATTTTCTTTCTCTACAATGCAAAAGTTTTTCTTGGCGTAGTTGTACCTGAAAGGACCATCGGGAAAAAAGAGAAAATGAAATAAATGTAAAATTGTATCTACTTTAATTTAATACTGAGATCAAAAAATTTTAAAAGCGTTAATGTCAATAAATTAAAAAATTATTTTGATTGATTTTCATTGCCAATTATGGAGAGGAAAAAATTGCGTGCCATTTAAATTCTAATGTCGATTTTCATTGATATTTTAAGAATAGTGCACGTCAATCAGTGAAAAACGAGTTCAATGGAACAACTTTTGACGCGATGAGAATGTAATAGTAGCTCATATCTGTGTAATTTGTCGAGATTGAAATTTTCTATGAACAATAACATCAAGAATAACGTAAAAATTATGAAAATTGTAATTTAAAATATTTTGGCGTGATTGCGGATGAATTTGGTAGAGTAATAGTTGAAGATTGATATGTCATGCGCAACGACAATCAGTTGTGACATTTCTCATGTAGATGTGTACATCAAAGCGTCAAAGTAAACTGAAAAACACACACATTTATATGAGAAATGTCAGTGCTGTATGCCATGGAGCATCACATATTTACTCCACCGAATTAATCCACATTCACCCCAAAATCTTTCAAATTATAATTTTCCATAATTTTTAAGTTAATCGTGATGTTAAAAACGATATTTTTTGCTAGCTAGATTAAAAAACTTAGAGAAGAAAACTCTCTTATAGTTCTGTCAAGGGAACCTCAGTGCAAAGCTAATATTTTCTAGCCAATCGGCTAAAAATGTTTTCGATTGCGAAACTTTTTCACCAGAAATGTAAATCAAAACAAAGAACATTTTCACAACTCTACCCTTAATATTGCACATAAACATATACACAGTGTTGGGCAAAATATAATAAAATAAAGTGATGATTAATGATTACGAATACAATTTCTAATCATAATTACAGATTGATAGTATTAATCAGAAAATAAAATCTTTTTTTCAGAAAATCATTATTACGAATAAAAATTTCCAAGAGTTTTAAAACAAACATTGTTGTTTTCTATTCCGTAATATTTTATTGAAATCGGTAGTGGCACATAAACTAATGTTTGTAAGAGCACATCTCTCGTGGGATGGATATTGAATATCTGATCTCTGTGGATTGATAAACGGTATCATTAGCAATTAAGGAATGGCAAATTTTATTTACGGTTTCGCTTTCACAATCAGAATCATCTGTAAACTACCCCCTATTCTTTTCTAAATTTCTGTAAGAAGCTTTTTATCTTTCACAACCGAATTCCTATCATTCCGTCTGCCTTGGTCTAACTTTTTGTTTCTATCTACCAAATTCTCCTTAATCTTGCGAATATCCTCTATAATTGTTGACACATAATATAATTAACAAAAAAAAATCCTTTTTGTGATTGACTGTGTATCATACCTCATAGCACCTCTCATATAAACAACACTCCCCTGATGAAATACCGAGACGGTTATTCTTGTTGGTTTGCTGCAAGCATCATATTTATTTCTTTGCACGTACGCACGTTATGAACATCCCAATTGCGATAATGATATGATGGTATGATGGAAAAAAATCTTAAAATTTCACAGAATTTATATTTTAAAACGCAAACATATGTTGACAAAAAAAACAAAAAATCACTGCACTGTTAGTATTTTAGTCAACTTTGTGACCCAGGAGCCCGAAGTAGACGCCAGATCCTCAGTGATATCAGTGGTGCTAAACAGAGATTTCCGATCAGCAAAGAAGATTGTCACCGAAGCTAAGGTAAGATGGGCTGTCAAGTCTTTCAAGCCTAAGGCTGCTGGCGGTGATGGCATATTCTCGGCGTTACTGCAAGAATCGCTGGATTATACTAAGCCCGTTATCACCGAGATATTTATGGCCAGAGAGTCAAAATCATGCAGGCCCATCAGTCTGACATCATTTCTCCTGAAAACTCTAGGGAAAATAATAGACAACTATCTACTAACTACTGTCCACTTAATGCCAATCAATATGCCTACCAATCCGGAAAATTCATCGACAACGCTCACAGCAATCTGGTAGAGACTATCGAGTAAGATTCGCAGGAGGAGGTCCTTAAATGTTCCTTTATGGACATACACTCAACACACACAACAACCTCACTTTGACTCGACGAAGAGGGTATCAGAAGATGGAGGCATAGATACCTGCATCGACAAATGGATTGGCAACATGCTTGAGAAACGCTGCTTAACAGCTACCATAAATCCACAGCAATCGTGGCCACCAGAGGCTGCCCACAAGGCAGCTCTTAGTTGTGGATGAACTGTTAAATTTACTCCCAAGGCCCAAGAATACGCTGATATCATTGTCATTTGTGTCAAAGGAAAGTTTCAATCAGTGTTACTCAAGCTTATGCAAACTGGGACTATCAATAAATCCAGAGTGTCAAGCGCTTGCAGATTTAAGGCTGCAAATAATATAGGAACAAATAAGGTTTGCAATCTAACCCACAAGAGCAATAATCGATCTCGTTAAAAGACTCGTTTTTTCCTACCTACCCACCTTAGAGGAAGGCACAATAGATCAACTCTGGTCATGGTGTCCGCATGGTCCTAGAGACCTAGTCGCTTCTACTCATAACATTAACATTATTAGTATTCTAGTAATGCTGAAAAATATCAACACAAATGTAGAAAAATAATTTAAGTCAAAATCGATAATCACCAGAGCATCAAGCAAGAAGTCTATATGCTGTTGCGGCTATAGACTATAATAACTTATTATTATATCGTTAATTACTTTCCAGTCAATAACCAAGAGTCCAAATCTATGTTGTTGATCCCATTAATTCTATAATAAAAATTCTTACGATCACAGATTGTTTATTTTCTTAGAAAAAATGTAAAATGTAGTTTTTGGGTTTATTGTATTTTTAATGACGAGCGGTCCACTTGTATACGTGCCAGTGATCCCACTGACCGACTGCATTGACACGTTTTGCTCAGAAACTTGTAGTATATCCCTTTAATTAATATCTTATTAAGAAAACCCTTGGGAAAACTAAGGACCCAAGCTCAAAATGCTGGAAGAAATTATTCCATAATTCTAGTTGATTTAGCTAGAATATGTTCTTTGCACTTTAGTAAGAAGGATTGTAATTGAAACAAGTGAAATGCTCACCATATTCAGGAATACAATTATCTATATACTGTATCTGCTCTGGCTTAGCTCTTAGATGGGCTCCTTGCTAAGGCTTGAAACCTTATATGCATGATGCAGGACATATTCGTAATTATATTATGTTGGTCAGTAAGTCAGTCTCGTCTGAGGAGGCCTTAGTCTGTATTACTGCATACTTAATACATTTTTAGATTGTATGTAATGCTTAATACCTTATGGTCTGTACCTCGCTATCTCACCACGTTGCTATTTACTTAATGTTAATTTGTAGCTGATAGGTTACTGTTACTTATGCTATCTTTTATCTACCTATCCTGTACTATTTTAAGATATACTTTAACTGACTATGTACTTGCTATCTTAATAACTCAATCGCTGTACCCAACATGGCGCTTATGCCGGGTGTGTAATAAATAAACTTTGAATTTGAATCATATCATGTTAATCTTTACAACATGCTTCAATCACGGCATACAACTTAGGAGAATAACAGCACTAAATGCACTATTTTCGTTGATGTTTTAATAGGTTTAAAAGTAGCTAGAATTTCTTTCCAGCAATTAATTGTTAAAAATTTGGTCTATTCGCTATTTTGTAAATATCAAAGAAAATGAAATCGTGTTGGACTAACATTTTTTACATTTGTGCTGCCATTTGAGCCATTGTGTATAAATGCATTAGTGAGAACTCCTATACTTTTCATGACTTGCTTGGAGTTAGTTTTCCTCTAAAATCATACTTACATACATACATGCAAGCAAACATAGATAAAGGTGGTACTAACGTTCGTTTGCATTGTCAAAACATAAGTTTGTTAGTTTTTATTAATAAGAAATGAAACTACTTCATGCTTCATACAATTCCAAACAGTACCATAGGAACTTAGAATTTTAATCTACTTTTCTGTGGCAAATCGGCGTGAAAAAGAAAAACAAACTTCAATATTTTTTTGACTTAAAAACTTATACCACAATCGCAGCGCAGTGGTATTTTCGATCGAGTAATATTATGTATATAATATTATACATACTGATATATATTCTTGAGAGCGCTCGAATTCTTGTATGCGTATATACGTATGCTCTCTCAGCTTTTTGACAACAGAAATGAGCTTCTAAAAAAATATCTACTGTCTTTAAACTCTAAAAACTTTTTAATCTTACAAGAATATAAGCTTTCTTATCGAATTAATTTATTGAATAGAATTTGCTTACCTTAAAAGTCAGAAAGTTCACACAAAATTCACAATAATTTCATAAGAAAATTGAATCTAAAGGCTGCTGCTCTGCACTGCAATGCAAACAAACACATTTGCTCGCATTTCACCGCTTATATTAATCGTATTCGGCCAATGAATGAATCAGGAATCAGCCCAAGTGGAGCAAGAGCAGCAAGAGCAGCTGTCGGCAGCGTGAGAATTTGAGATTTGAGAATGAAAGCTTTGTCTTTTTGTCTGCCTCCGTTGACTTTTGCGACGCGGTGATGCTCTTCAACTGATTAAATATCTCAAATATCTGCTTTGGAAATTGTATAAAAACAACTGTCGCACACATGGAAATTAATCGGAGCGGAGCTCGCTCGCTCGCTATTTTATGTTATTCTGCATCCGTCATGCATGGGCGGGCACGTTCCAGCTCATAATCACAAGTTTCTCGCCACAAAGCACCCAAAATAGAGCAGAAGTCAAACATGGACGCACGCATAGTATAGAACAGAGAGCTCAGCTCAGCCAAATATTATAATGCAAATGCTATGCTATTACGCCTATGCTATGTTGGCTATGGCCGGCATGATATGAATTCTCCTAGAATTCTTCATGCATGGCATGGCAATCAATATACCACGAGGCCGTGAAGTCTGATTTTGCTTGCAGTTGCAGCACTCGACTCTGCACATCATGTTGTGTGGGTATGAGTTCGTCTTCTCTACAATTGCGTTAAAAAACTATGCCAACACGAACATCTCGTTTTAATTTTTTCGATTTCGATCCGAGAATCGTTTATATGCATATAGACGAAACGAGAGCACCGCTATGCATATGTATTTGCTCGCGTCGCGTCCTCAGTTGATTATGTGTCTATTTTGTGGCTGAGCTGAGAGGAGTTGAGTCGAATATTACGAATTTTGAGATTATTTTATTTTAAGATATTATTAATTTATTTTCTACTGTACATACCTGTGTCATAAATAAATACAAATCTCTAAACGAAATTCTTAAAATAATAATATGAAATAAATCATTTTTGTGTAATTGATCGCTTATCTGATGAAACTCTAATACATATGTACTTGAGAATATTATTTAACTGTGTTTGCACTCTAATCGAAGATGTAGTCTATGCAAAAATCATAATTTTCCATAATAAAATTAATAAGCGCGTCCAACCATAATAAACTACCATCGACTGTTATGAACTCATAATTTAATTTGTACCCCCCAGCTCTACAAAGCTCTTTAAGCTCAATTCTCTTTGCCATAAAATTTGCAGATTAGAAACACTAAATATGTTGAAAAATGGTATTGCATTAAATGAAAATTGTTTAGGAAGTTAAATTTGTTTTAATTAATACAAAAATTAGTTTTTAATATTACTGAAAAATGTGTTCCTCTGCAGATTTGATGTCAAATATTATTGAGCTTGTAAGAGATAGACGTACATAAACAATATATTTGTCTGCATTTTTATGTCAATTCCGATGCATTCCAATTAATACAGCCGTACTATTCCCAAAATTGGTTACAGTTCAGTGTACATTTTGAGCTTGAAAGAGACAAATAGATTTTAGGCAAAATTTGTGCCATTTTTGACTATAGGAATTAGATAGGATAACTCAGTCCATTCTTATTATATGCCAGTGCAGGACACTCAGGAATTTATTGGAATGATAATGCAGACGACTGGTCAAAATGGGAGCATCCATGCCCCTCATAGAACCAGAACCATTTTATGGTATCTCTTAAACACCGTCAAACTAATCATGCAAACTGGATCTAAAATCGAGTGGATCAGAGATGGGCTTCAACGATAGGCTCCAGACAAGTCAATAGATACATCAAAGGACTTTCATGAAAGAAGAATTGGGAACTTTTAAGGCTGTCTAGGGACCAACTCAAAATCATTACACGAGTCCTAACCTGCAACTGCAAACTAAACAAGCAATTGCATCGGATAGGTATATCACCAACTGATATATGTAGGCTAGCTATGTCTCGAAGAGGATGAAACATCGGAGATGCGAGGTTATTGCACATTGTAGATTCGGGCTCTTGGCTCACACTTCTTAAAGCCAGCCGACTTCGAAGAAACTTCATCCAAAAGAATACTTCTCTTCCTTAACCTTAATCTTACTCCAAGCCACTAACTTAGAATAGAATAGAAAAGCATTTATTAAAGAACCTCAGCTTACGCTACGTTACAATGTTAGGTACATCGAGTATACAATAGATATTAATAATAAGTCGAGTGAATACAAGGCTTAGAAAAATAACAACGAATGCAATGAATGGAAACTATCTAGATTGTAGCAATAATAACGAGTAATAAAGTTATAGGACTTAAATTAAGGTTGATGTAATGCAAAATACAAGATAAACAAGAATGAAATAAGATAAGATAACATAAGATAAACAAAACTAAAATAGAACAAATCAACAAAAGTATGATGAGTAAAAAACAATGGACTGAACGTATTGCCATTTTCCTATAGGAAAGAATGGCACAAGTTTCACAGTTCTCTCTTTCGCCCTATGGCAGAGTTGGAGCTACCAACACAAAATATTGCTTACTGAACGTTTACTTATGCCATTTGATGTTTTTATGTTGGCTGCAGATGTAATCACCGCAGAAAGAATAAGGTAAAGATAGCGTTTATTATGCTCAGTCTCTCTTGCCCATACGCAGGATTCAGGTAAAAATAGCTTTTGAAAATTCAAGTTGGAATTAGTTTAATTTCTTATAAGAGTGCTTATAAGCGATTAAAATATCACTTGGACACAAGAAAATATATTTTTTTAATTAAATTCGATTTTCGTGTGTAAAATTTCATTTGATTGGTTGAGTTTTACATAGTTTTTAAGTAGTAAACGTTTTAAAGGGTGCTCTAACGGTGATATACAGAAACACAATATTTTTTGTGCCACATGAATTAGTAAATCGCTCAGTCCATTTTATAAGTCAGTGCTCCACGCACACAAAAATAACTTTACGTTGGCTAATGCGACTCACTTATACATATATTGGTGCTGCTAGTGCTCACTGAGCACTGACATATATCATGGACTGCCATGCCATTCATGCGGGAACAACTTTTATTGATAGGGGTGTTACACAGTTATTAATATAAAGTTTGTTCCTCTTTAATATTCATATTGCATGCTAAAAAAAATCCTAATGCATTTTGAAATTGATTAACTTATTAATTGGAAACTATTTCCTATAGCCTCAAATATTCTCTTAACTCGATTTGAAATGAAAAGAAATTCATCACATTTTGCTTTGCCCAGCCCTAAATGTACTTATGGGGCAGAGCAAGGATTACAAATATTATATCGCCATCCATTTACATATATTTTTTTATATTTTAATCGGAAAATCCACTAAACTATGATGGATTTCATACAAAAATTTGAAATTCAGCGGAATAAAATGATTAAACCGAAAAGGGACAATATGGAAAATGATCCCAGGCTTAGTAAGCAATTTTAATAGCATAAGTGGCCCATATTACAAATGTCAGTGGTGCATTAATAATTATAAAACACTACTTCAGAACATAATTGGAAAAAGATAATATTTTAGGTTCATAAAGATATGGTAACATATCGCCATACAAAACAAAACTCAAATTTTATTACTGGCTTAAAAACACAACCACACCGCCATCAGCAATATAAATTCGCAGTAGTATTATCATGCATATGACTCTTACGTGCACATAATACCTTCAGAGAGCACTCAAATTCTTGTGCTTGTGTGCGAATACATGCTCTAACTTTTTATGCCAACAAAAATTAAAGTGAGCTTCATAAATACCTATACACATAGCTATAATCTGCTGTCTAACTCTTAGGAATTCTTAATCTAAGAAGAATATAAGTTTTCTTATGAAAATAATTTATTTAAAAAAATTTGCTTACCTTAAAAGTCAGAAAGTTTGCACAAAATATTTCACAATACTTTCGTGAGAAAATTGGATCTATAAAAAAAGCAATAAGAATTGCTCACTCACTACTGCACTGTTCAGTTCACTCAAATTAACTCACGCTGGGCAAATGACCAACCCGTGGGAGAACTGAGAATATGAAAGCTCTAGTGCCTCTGTCTGTCACTTCTATTCATCGTTGACTGTTCTGACGAGCGATAACTAATTAAAACCGTGCTCTGAAAATTGTATAAACAACTGTCCCATACATGCAAATGAATCGGTGTTCGGCGCGTCACGCGCTGTACATGCACATGTGTGTGTGGTTGGTTCTTTTATGTCAATTTTGACTCGCCACAAAAAGCTTTTAGAACCTGCCGAAAATATTACATAAATACATGTATTATGCAATTTACGCAAGTTTTTACTTAAATAAGGAGTCCTTATGCAAATATTAGTATCGGGGGAACAAATTCGGTACTACAATTGGTAATTTGAAGTTGAAATAAAAACGAATTTCATTCGAGGCTCTTAATTTAAATTTGAATCGTCACTACACAAAACTGTCTTCCATTTTAACACTTAAATTAATGTTATTGTGAAAATTCTATTCTTACTTTACTATTTTTCATTGAAATCTGGATTCTGCACTTTCTCATCATTCTACCAAATATTGTACGTACTGGTAGGTGAAATATCGCACCATAAAATGTTATTGGCTAAATGAGACAAAAGTGTAAATTTTAATTTTCATTCGAAATAGAACGTCTTGCCTGTTGGTTGGTTGTGTTTTTCTGCTTACCAGATTTTGTTGTTATATTTGTAGTAGTTCCCCTAAAAGGCTAAAGCAATATCGATTATCAACTTTCGAGACTCGATAGACATGATATTTCGCAGAAACAAACTTGCGAAAATTTCTTCTTGAAATTATTAATATTTTTAATTTTAAATCCGCAGTATCCTTAGTCATTTTTTCTTTTTCTTTAAATATTATAAAAAACATTTTAACAAATGCAATTAAACGAACTTACTCTGCTAACTTGGGCCCACACACACCTGTTCCATGTTTTTCGCCAAATTTGACTTTAATCAAAACTATTTCTTGTAAATGGAAAACGCTGTATTATACGAAGTTTAAACGTAATGTTTTAGCACAGGATGTTAAATTTGCTATTTTTATACCCTGGATGATGAAATCATAGGGTATGCATACATACTAAGTTTGTCATTTTGTTTATAACGCATACAAATAATGGTGAAGCAAAAATGATTGGACACCCACGCATAATATTAAGTTATTTTGATTTTTGCATGCTTGTCTCTCCGTCCTCATGATACTCGAGAACGCATTAACTTATACCGTTGGAAGTTTGCACACGGGCTTTTTGAAAGTTAAAAAAAAAAAAAAAAATTAAGTTCGAAACGGGCAAATCCTTCGTAGGGTTGCCATACAAAAACATGCAAAAACTTTGTGTTTTACTATATACATATTTGGAATTTGCTTGAGAACGAATCGACGTGGAGAATACAAGTTTAGTACAAAGAGTTTTCATAAAAATTGCAAATACAGGTTCAAAAATGGACCAAATCGGGCAACCTCTTCTTGGTGCTGCCATGCAAATCTTTTGGTTTTCACTTCATTTAACATTTTATGATTGTGAATGAATTATCTTAAGAAATAATTACGGTTTTAGTTTATTGGGACAATTTTTATTGAAATCATGCAAATAAGAGGTTTTAATAGTTTTGTAAATTAATTTTTTTCTCTAACATATTTCGGCTAGATGTATAATTTAAATTTAATTTTTAAAATTGCTTTATTGCGTAATCTTAAGCCTAGCACAACAAAGCTTTGGCCCACAGCATCGAAGATATTCATTTAGATAATTTTAATTCTAATTGAAATTCTAATACTTATTATATGATTTATAATTCTAATTTTAACGCTTACTTCTAGTTATGCTTCAATATAAACAATCCTTATGATGGATTCATGTTACATATACTGTAAATAATTGACAGTTTGAGTGGTAATACTTGCTGCTTAATTTTTAACACAGTTCTATCCAAGTTTACAATTAATGATGCTGTTGCTGGGCTTATCTCTAATTATATTTGTAAATACAAATATCACTCCAAAAATTCAAAATTCAAAGATAAACTCAAAGCCAATTCTAATTCTAAATCAGATACAGTACATAGCTTTTGGAATTCCTTGCCTTTGCATTCAGCTGTGTGGTGTTAATTTATTTTTTTGTCTTCCGTTGTAGTCTAGTCGATAGTCCGTTTGTCTTAGATAGTGTTTGAGTGCAGGAAGAAGTACGTTCGTGTCCTCTGTCGTGTATTTGAGAAGATCCGTTGGTCCTGTCGTTATTCCCCTTTTCGTCTAGTTGTCTTGAGTAGTTCCCCGCACACGTAGATGTGCTGGGCTGTGAGTGGCGAATTGATGCAGTAGTTGCACATTGGACACGGCTGCCTTCTAAAAATGTAATCTTTGGTGGCCAGAAAATGACTCAGTCTGATCCTAGCCATTTCAATCATGGTTCACCTTGGAAGATCTAGCATGTTCGGACAATTGATGCCTTTGTGGTGGCTCGCCTGAAAACTGTTGGAATTGCTCCATGCTTGTTGCCTGCAAGCTTCACGGAACCCTTTTGTATGTGAGATCGCTGTTTTGAATGTTGGAGGAAAGATAGTGGGCTCCTCGTTCGTAGCCCTGCGTTTATCCAGGCAATGCGCTGTTTCATTTCCCGGTATGCCTACATGGTCAGGACACCAGGCGATCCAAATTGGCTGCCAGATCGTTTTTGTTGTTTAAGTTTTGTATAGCTTTGATCACCGACAGGCTATCGGAGAAGATCGCTGTCGTGCTCTCTTGGTTGGCTGCTTCCAAGACTGCTGTTAGTTCGGCCGTGTAAACATTACACAAGTCAGGGAGTTTGTAACAGATTTGAGCCTGACGACTGTCATTGTCTGTGATGACTACCAGGGCTACAACAGAGTTAGTCTTCGAGGCATCTGTGAAGAGTGCTGTGTCCATACGCTTTCTGGCTCTGCACTCAGTATGGGGTCGGCTCTTGGCTTCGTTGTTTATGTCTTCGTAAAGTCGTTGGTGATCTTATTAGTCGATCCTCCAGGTAGGAAGGAATGGGGTTGGGTTTGTGGAATTGTGGTCGAGGGGAGTGATTGTGAAGTTCGGGGGGGGGGGGTCTTCCACAGACCTGTGAAGGCCTGATTTGGAGCGTGTGGCTCCAAATCGGTTGTTGTCCACAAGCAGATCATGGAGGGGGGGGGGGGGGGCTTGCGTGTTGTGAAAGGTTTTGAGGAAGAGACTGGCCGCAATCTGATCTCTTCTAGCTACGAAGATGGGGAAGCCGGCTTCGAGGAGCAAGCTCTCAATAATTTTTTGGATTTCGTCAATATTTTTGTAAGTTCACTGTTCTACTGTATGAATATACTGTAGCTGCACTCATTACTCAACTCATCAAAGAGTTGAGTTTTTGTTAAGTTTTGTTGACTGATTAATGAGCGAACTCAATACTGTTTCCAATGAGGTCTTCTGGCTTGGGTTGAGTTGATAACTAAGATAGTTCATAGTAACAGGATTAATAATAAATGTATCTCAAAATGACCTGTCACAATTTTTACAAGATAAAAACAGAAATACAAACCGCACATTATCCAAATACTTACACAAATTTCAACAACCGACTGATTTGCTAGATATAACATGAATTCAACGAAACTCAGCTCAATGCCGTTTTGATAAGTAACTAGTACTTGAGTAAGACCAAAAATACAGCATATGAGCACTAATCTCTCGTTCAATTTTACAACGAAGCAAATAGACTTGGATCTTGCATGAAAACAATCAAGTGCAATCGAATCGACTTAACCGTAAACCCGAGAATATACAAGCCATGAACAAGGTCTCGAAAAGAGAGTAGCGGACCGGTTAACGGGCGAACATCACAATCTTCTTGCCTTGTCTTACGAAGTTTTTCATAAATAAGCTTCTATTTTGTTGAAACGCTAAAATTCTTCTAAATGTTATTTTTTTAAAAAACCATTAGAAGAAAACATATTTGGCTGCGATTTGTTTTAATTTTATTTTTCTGTAGGAGCGATAGTTTTAGGCTTAAGGACCTGTTTAAGATGAAATATTAGTTCTTCCTCAATGATGTGTACAAAAATAATGAGTGACTTCTTACCGGCCCGGCCCGTCAACGAGTTTTAATGCGATGGTTTCATCGCCGACCTCATGGCTTGTTTTATTCCGGGGCCAAGCCTTAAGCCAACTTGAGCTCGACTTGTAATGCATACTTTAGTTGTACCCAAGATTTAAATCTGCACGTATAGGTACGTGTAATCGTCATAAATAAAAATGCGGAAGAATTGCAATATTACCTTCAAGTTGGAAACTTTTTCTTTCTCGTTGATAATTTCTGTTAATATTTATTATCCGAATTGATTTCTTATTAAGATGACTATAAATCCCCCATACTTAGTTTATATCCTGGGGTTGTAGTTTTCCTGTTCCTTCATTTAATTGTAATTTCCGATGTAGCTCAATTAAGATATCTGCATTAAGAAGTGGTCCTTGATTTTTCATTACAAAGGACTAGAGCTTCTCTGTTGAATGGTGTGTCATGAAAGTTACAAGGTGTACTCTATAAAAGTGTAAACAAATTTTTATACACCGGTTTTTCCGAAACGCCTTAGAAGAGTTGGCGCATATACATTTAATTGTTTGTCTGGATGAGTACTATCCCTTATTTCAGTATTGCTTTTTACATTTCAAACATCCTGTATGTTCTCTTGGTGATCCTGATAGTTATTAATTTTCATGAATATAGAGTAAAGGACCATGATGGTGATTGGACAAAGGCTGTAGATCTTGTAATCACCATAGCGATTCGCATAGACTGTAGATCTTGTAGTCACCTTAGCGATTCACATCCAATGTGAGCAATGGCATATATTCGTTAAAAAAATGTGAAGAACAATACCCCTAATAAAAAAATCCGATTTGAATTTTAACGACGCAGCGGATTTTCAAAATTTTTTCAAGGTGCCTTGTTTTCTAAAAAGGCTTTCATATTAAAAAAAAAAAAAACCTTAAGTATGCTCTTTTTTTATGACTTCTTTCGAATTTGTGCCCAAATCTGTAAACTAAATCTGTTAAACTAGATTTTCAACTACAAATCTATATCAAACATCTTTAATATAAAATAAAGAGCTAATTTAAAAAAAAAACATTCACTACTCAAAGCTCATAATCATCTGGATGATAAAGTTCACTAAGCAATCTGTAGACGTACGAAGGTGCATGTCCTCCCCTAAGAAAAAAGATACCATTATAAAAAAAAATCTAAATAAAACCAAAGAACTTACATGTTTGAAATAAATAACGTGACCAATTCTGGGGGAACATAATCAAAAATAGGGCTATAAGCTTTAGCAAATTTACCGGCTAGACTGTCATACGGTATTACACCTTCAGCGCAACCAACTAAATTGAATGCATCTTGTTCGTAACTGCACAGATGAACTGGTGATAGTTTATACATTGGGGCGAGTACTATTACAGGAACTGAATAATGCTTAGCAGCTAAAGCAACTGTGTAAGCTCCACAAGCTGCTCTCAAGCCACCATTCGCTAGGACACTATGAGTACCAATTATCACTTTATTTACTCGTGACATCATTGCAAAAATTGCCGAATCCGGAATTACAATTATTTCAACATTGCCCGATGCTAAATTTGTTGCTAAGTTATGTCCCTACGAAAATAGCTGTTAAAATATTTCTAAAAATTCAAATTTAAACATACCCTACATGCTGGAGCGCACTCAGCTACTATAATTGTTAAGAATTGCCGCTTTTTTGAAGCTCTTTTTAAGAAATTCTCAACGCTTCTAGAGTGGCCTAGAGTAAGGATAACTTCTGAAGAATGTATTTGCTCCTCAGCTTGAACTGAAATATTTTCCGAACTTGTCTCCAACTCCGATTCTATATCCTGAAGATGGTTAAGCAGTTCTTCTCGTAAGCCTGCCTGAGGCTTTGAGTAATCCCGATATATATCAGTTTCGCTAGTTTGTGTGACTAATTTATGTAGCGACGCTTGTGATTCGTCTGAAATTTGGCATACCTACAGAGTAGACAAAAATATTACCACAATTGTTCGAGTACAACTTTTTTTAATACTTTCTTTTTCTTGAAGCGTGTCGAATTGCTCACGTACAAGTTTTAGAAGACCTCTTGCAATGTTGGCAGTCACAACTTCTTGTGGAAGCGCCGCCATCAAGGCTCGTCCTTGGTGACGTATTATTTTCATAAGTTCCCTTCAAAATAACGTCATTAATGAATATTTTTAAAGTGTTTTATCGACAATAGATACTCACTCAGCACTTTTCCAACTGGGTGAAATGATAATCTTCTTAAAAAGGGACAGGGCCTTCAGAGTTATATTGTATGATCCGTTAAGTTTCCTGTAGTATTGTAAAAATATAAATTTTGTTATTGTAAAAACTTTTAGATATATATTACCCAACTTTGATGTCGTGAATAAGTTCCGATATCTCCTGGAGCGGAGATTCATATGTTTTAGAATCCATTAGTAGAACTGTAAATTAAGTAGAAATAATCAAATAATTAACTAATTAATAAGCAAGCTCTAATCAAACTATCCAAGTAATAATAAATTAAAGAATATCTTCTTCTTATTATACAGAATACAACCTGGTGGCCATGTAATGTCATCACAAAATAATGTCGAAAATTTGTCACAAAAAAGAGGAAATTATTGAGAAAACGAAATGTCATACAATAGACAAGTGTGACATTATAAGTCTTCAAGACCATTTTTAATGAACAAAAATTTCACCAGAAACTGAACACAGTATGACAAAATTCCGTTATATGACTAAAACGAATAACGTGCAATTGTATGGAAAATTAATCTGATTGAAAACGCCGTCCGTCTTGATCGACTATTGGAAATCAGCATTCAGAAGAAAGTAAATTTCTCTGGCAAAAATATAGGTAAATTGCATGATAAATAGTATTTACACATACTGTCAAATTTGCTTATGCAAAGTACGATCATGAGCGTACAGAAAGAAGTTGACGAAAAGAATTAAAACATGAGGAAAGGCTTCTTATTCCTATTGTGGGTTGTTATTATGAAAAGCATTTGCTTGTGGCTCTGCATATGCTAGCATAGCACATTGTGGTTAGGCCTTAACATTTTACCGCGTTGTCGCGCTGCGCATAGGCCTAACCACAATGTGCATACGCTTGCATATGCAAGCCTTGAAAATATCACGAATGCTTCCTTATGAATCACTAAATTTGTATATATTCACACAAACTGTCAAATTTGCTTATGCAAAGTACGATCATGAGCGTACAGACAGAAGCTGACGAAAGGAATTAAAACTTGACGAACGACTTCTTATTCCTATTGTGGGCTGTTATTATGAAAAGCAATTTCTCGTGGCTTTGCATATGCTAGCATATGCATATTGTGGTTAGGCCTTATCGGTTTCAGCCTTAAGCCACTGTAACCAAATCATGCAGCTGGATCAGAGCGCTGAATAGCTGCATGTATGGCTGGCTGCAAAGACAAGACAGATTCAGAAACACAACCGCGCTTCATTTCATTTCTTTTTAGATCTCACGACGCTAGTTACTTTTACAGTGAAATTGATGAAAACATAGTGGCAATTTTTTGAGTTGTGATTGATAATGCGGTTTAATATGTAATTTCGTGTTAACTCGTATCCGCGAGAAACATTTTTGCGTAAGAATATGTGATTTACATAGAAATTGAATGTAAAGGTATGAGCAAAAAAGTAATTAGTGCAAAACAAGAAAGTGGCGACGATTTATCTGCAAAATTGACTCCTTTTATTGATTTTTTCCCAAACATCATTTTATTTGATGAGCTTCCATTGAATGAACACAAAATTGGTTTAATTATTGTTTTTGTTGAAAATAATTCATTAGAAAAAGTCACATAAAACATTTGATCAGACAAGAAAAGCCAAAAATGCTCAACGAAAACAATTTTTCACAGAACGTAAGTAGATAAAAATGTTTTCTTCTTCCTGTGTTGTTGTTGAGAAAATCTGAATTAAGTTTTATTAATTTATTTTAAAAATGTACTACATACAACACATTGCCCGGCAATTTGATTATGGGTTCATTTTACGATAGCTTTTTTTCTAGCTTTATTTTTTCATAAGAAATGTCATTCGATAAAGTGACATTTCTTAGGTTATTTGTTTTTAAAAGAAATTTATACAAAATTGGTCACTTTTGATTTTGCAAGTTATCTTTTTGTTTTTATATCTATCAAAGACAATTAGACTTTCTAGTCATCGGGAAGAAAGCCTTTTCCAAAAAACTTCCGTAAATTAGTTATTTCATAGCAACAAAATTTGCCGGTCAACGTGAGAATACCGCGATTTTGACTGTCTGAATAAATTTTTTCTAGTCACGAAGATATTTTTTAAAATATGTTTTTTATTGAATATGAAAAATGATGAATATATGTACATAAAAAAAAAATTGAACACAATTTATTTAAACAAAACAAATTTACAGTAGAGGTCCAATATAACGAACGCTGATATAACGAATAGGATCAAATCTGTTTTCCATGTTAAGCGGGTTTTCAGAAAATTGATTCCGTTTTCATCTAATCCCAACAAATTTTCTTTATTGTTTTCGTTATCCAGGTTGTTTCCAGTTTAGAGGTGGAGATGGAAGTGATAGTACTCACAAATAATTAAATGGCAGGGACATCTCAACAGTTTTTGAGTTACAAGGGGATTCAGAAAATATTGCTAGTATTTCACAAAACCCTGTAACTTCTTGTTATACAAGCTCAGATGATAGTAAACCGTTTATGTTTTCCAACGAATGTCGAACCTTTCTGATGTAGCTAGTTATTATAGGACATTAAAGTAAAAAAAAAATGGAAAAAAATTTCTAATTGTTTTTTCTTTAAATTTTAAGGATTTTTCGTCCTAATGTCTGCATAAAATTTGGCACGATTACTATCGCCAGTAGCAAAATTAACGAAATAACAAGGAAAAAAGCTAGAATTGGTCTAAGATCAATTCTTACGATACCCTAGCTAGATGAATCCCGTGTATAATTTCGTATGGTCAGGGTCGCTCCTATGTGTAAATTTGATTCCTAAAGAATAGAATAGAAAAGCATTTATTGACGAACTTCAGCCTACGCTACGTTACAACGTTAGGTAAATTGAGTAAGTAATAGATAGTTGGTATAATCGATAGATTCAAAGTTGATAAGAAAACTAACAAAGGAGCAACGAACAATCAGCAGTAGAAATTATTCTTAGTATTATTTATCAAGATAATGACTTCAAACAATAGAGAGCCCAATGAATAGTCAAGGTACCAATTAACATTCAGATACAAGACATAAAGTGACGATTACAAATGCCAATGGATTACCGGCTCACCACATTGAAAAATCATATTAATACTTAAGCCAAAGATAATGAAACAAAATAAACCATAATAATAATAATGATAATGGAAATAATAAGGCATTATTCAAAGCTAAGAAGGGAATAGCATACAATATCAGATACAGCGTAAATTAATATACAGGATATACATGGGTACAATGTGAATCATAACATATGAAATGTGGAGTAAAGGCCAAAACACAGTGAGAGCGACACAACAATGTTGGCAGCTTAGTTGGCGATAATGTCGCATTTAAAACACAGTGAACGCGACTCGGCAAATGTTTTTGACAGCTATCTCTGGCAAAAAGGAAAATCGCTAGTATAGCGTATGCGGCATACTTAAAATTGCAAAGCTTAAAGAAAAAAATAAAAAGAAAATTAAGAAGAGATTTCTATACATGGGATGACGTTTATTGCACAACTTAACTTCTTCCCTTGTTTTCTCTATTAATTCCTCCTCAAAACCCATAATTTGTCAAACTAATAAATGAAATTATTTTTATACAAGTTTTTAATAACTGGTTTATTTACTATTATCTTTTAATTTACTATGTTTCATAAAAATATCCAAATCCACATAACATGAATGTTAATTATTCCATATGCACACAGAAATGTCAATTATGTTGGCGACTAATTTAGAGATTTTCCCAAAATTTTTGTTGGCAACATATCGCGTCGCCCTCTTAGAACATATAACTAAAGGAAGCGCAATAAGCCCGAAAAATTGCGGCATGTCCCACTATGTGGTAGAATTCTGTTTAAGTATTCGTTAATGTCATGGAAGTAGTTAATTTGAAATATTTTTGAAGGGTCGTTTGCCACTGGTTGATTGAAGAAGGAAAAAAAAAAAAAATTGGGAACACAAAAACGTAAACAAAGAAATATTTTGGAACAATTATCTTGATATTTTCGTTTTCCTAACCTTTTTTCGTTTCTTTTGCACGTATTTGCAGAAAAGGAACTTTCTATTTTAATTTCAGGATTTCAACTTGCCTGAAAAACGTCTTTCCGGGATTATTTCGCCGATTATTCCAACAGCACTGCACAGCACAATTCATTACTGATATATTAACACTTTTATGAAGTTAAGTCCAACGCTTAATCACTAAATTGTCACTTCCAATGTTTTTATTTAAATTTAACATAATTTACTGAATAATTAAAGGTTTTTTATTTAAATAACACAATAAATACAAAGCCGGAGCAAAAACGCGAATGTGACGTTTAATTAGAATTGACTAATGTCAAGTACACTTGGTTAAAGCCTGGCTAGACTTGGTTCAATTCCTCTTTTCTTTCCACCCCTTCGCCCAAAAACCGAGTTTCCCTCACACCGATAGGGTTTTTACACGATATTTCGCTTCCTTTAGTTATATGTTCTAAGGTCGCCCTCATTGTGTTAAGTATACGGGACTTCCATATATTCGAATATTTGACAGCAAACAATTTACGGCGACTTTGTTGTGTCGTCCTCATTGTGTTTTGGCCTTAAGAAATACAAATATGAAATACTACATATAAGCCTTAAAAATTAAAATTAGAAACTATAAATTAGAATCAGAAACCAGAAAGCACCCACTGGTGAAACAACTGCCCTACCAAATCAACAAACGATTCCAGCCAACAGCACCAAAGCGCAGAGTGCCTCGGAAATGAGGACCAATGTGTCGATGGGGTATAATCTAATGTGCATTAGGGTCTATAAGGAGAAGCAAAGTGAGTTCCTTTAACTGCTTGCAGATTCTTTGTTCGTTGAGTTCGAAAGGCGTAAAGGTATAAACGAGTTTATTCCTACAACATTTAAGAGGATATAAAATAAACTATATTTGTGATACAATTGGTCAAAAGTGTTCGCACCACCTTTGATTTAGATACTACTAGATACAACAAATATGTAAATATTGCAAAAAGCATTGTAAGCTTCACATCCGTATTGGTTTTTGTTAATTTTCTCTAAAAAAATTTCTGGAATTTTCCATTTGCGCTATTTCTACCCTGGGGTCGTAAATATGACGCCAGCCCTTTCATATTTTTCAGAAAAAGGTAGAGATTTTTTTATATTGGCGCCGAATGATGAATTTCCGTTATCTTAGTACGCTTTTAAAACAATGAGCGATGAAAATTTTCAATATTTTTTTTTAGAGAAAAACGTACTCGACTACGTGTAGTAATAAAGGGCTAGAGCGGCTCGTCAAACAGTAAAAATTATAACCAATTTCATAGAATTTTATATTCTTTTCAGTACACTGATCGTTTTCACAGAATGACTAGAATCAAAATATTCATCTTTTCCATCCCATGTTAAATTATGAAAACTTTTCATCTAAATCTAACGATTTTGTACTAATGTTTTCTTTATACCTATACCTTTTATTTTAATATGATAAAAGAAAAAAAAAAAAAAAGAAAAAAAAAACGGTGGTACCACCTAAAATTACTATTCAAATTTTGATAAGTTGAGTTTTGAAAGTTACTCCCGGAAAAGACGACTTTTGAAACTTAAACTTTTGGAAAAGAAATTTTGAAATAAATTTTTTTTTCACCAAAATAAAGTAAAATTATTCTAGAATACATACATACATACATATCAAGATAATAAACAGAGAATAAAAATATTATATAGAAACAAAAATAATAGTCTCTTCTTGAAATTCTTCAAATTCACAAAACTCGTTTTCTTCAACAGTAGCAGCAGTAGTTCAATCGTATATGCTTTGTAAATCACCAAATTTCTTTACATATTTATACGAAGAAAATTTCTCGTCTAACAGACTGAAATTTATTGAAAATAATTTCAATAAATTTACAAAATGCATAAAAAAAATGATTGAACTTTTCGACTCAGCGATCTGATCGCCTACCATATAAGTTCAATGATTTGCTATATAAATATTTTTTATAAATAGTAAGCGTAAATTAGGTGGCAAGATTTCTCAATGCACTTTTCAAATTGGGTGATTGTTCCCCCTTTTGCCTGGCGGCACATGGATAAACCAAGTAGAATTATACGAAGATCTTTATATCCTAGATGAAATCATAGGATATTCTAATAATGCTGGTAGACTAAAACGGGTTGGACACACACGCATAATATTAAAACGATTTTTGATTTTTGCATGTCCGTCTGTTCGTTTGTGGGGCTGTCCGTCCTCTCGAGAACGCGTTCATTTAGGTTCATTTCGGTTTTCACTATATATTTCGGCAATGCCTGAGAACGCGTCGACGTAGAAAGCGGAAATTTTCTAAACGGTGATTTCACAGTAATAGTAAAATTTAGGTTTTTTATGTATACTGCAAAAACGAATTGGTCCCAGAAGTTTTTATTGTACTGAAGAGTTCTTTGGAATATACAGTCCTATGAAATTGGTTATAATCATGTTTACTGTCTGACGACCAGTTCTAGAAATAAATGCGGAAAACCACTTCAAAAATGAAACTTGCACGGATGGGTGACCATACGAAATTATAGTCAGTTCTCGACTTACGATGGAGTTTGGTTCCGCAACTTTGGACGGAGGTCGAATTTCATACAAAAATAAACAATATAGAAGTGACGTATATGATATAAATTCGACGAAAACTATAGAAAATTGAGATACATTTTTGCAATTTTTTTGTTAATTTTTTTCGTGCGAATTTTCGTAAGTCGAGGTGGTCGTAACTCGATGTACAGTCGTACATACGGGCTATTCATTTTAGGGGTATCGTAAGAATAGGTCTTATTGTTAGACCAATTATAGCTTTTTTTACTTGTTATTATACAATAGGGACGTTATTTCTTATTTATTCTATTACATATGTATATGCTTTTTAACCATCCTTATTTCATTTTGATTTCTTAAATATTGCGGCAGTTCATTAAATACTTGTAATCTTTTATACATTAATATATTTTGAGTATTCACGTATCTATACTTATTTAACCTAAATCTATCACTGTTCCTTAATGGATATGATTGCGACTCATATACATACATATGTAGCATAGTCAACTAAAGCTTCCGGCAGTAGATTATTTCTAATTTTAAATGCAGTATAACTGTTATAACAATTAAATAAACTCTTTGCTTCACACTTAACCATTTCAATGACTCCAACATAAGTCTCCTTGGCGTTGTTTTGTTGTATCGTAAAATTATTCGCATTGCTCTATTTTATTGCATCTGCAATCTATTCCAATCTTCTCTTGTACGCATAAATATTACTGGCGCGCAGTATTCAAAATGTGCTTTTATTATGGTATTGTACACTTTTATTGCAGTCAAAGTGAATATATTATAACGAATTCCTCTGAAAAATGAATATTTTTTGTCACTTTCTTAGTTTATCATCAACTAATACTCCTAAATATTTTATTTCACTCACTATTTCAATAATTTCATTGCTCATAAATACTCGACAATCCATATCAGAATTAATACGCATGCATTTAGTTTTACTTACATTTAGCTTCATCATATTCATGTTTAGCCATTCCCAAGATCGTTCTGAATCCTCATTTAATTGTCTAACACAATTCATGAAATTCACTACCGATATATATTATAATAAAGCTTTATCCGTGAATAGACGTAATTCAGTGTTTTTCAATACTTTGTTCATATCAATCATATACAATAGGTGAATAGTAATGTTGCTAAAACAGTCCCTTGTGGAACACCCAATATTGTATCTTCCCTTTCAGATAATATTCCATTTAGCTTCGTCTTTTGAGTTCTGCCAGACAAAAGTGATGAGAACCACAATAGCTTATTATCTCTCAATCCATACTTAATTAGTTTATTAAGTAATACTGAACGATACCATCTCTTTTTAAATCCAGGAAAACGGCAACAACAAATTTACCTTTGTCGATTTTCTGCATCCAATCCGTTATCATCCATGCTGTTTTCCATGAATGCTTCCCTTTAAACCCTGACTGATACTTGACTAGTAGTTTGTTCGACTCTTATAGCCTGCCATTTGTATCTGAGCAGCTTTTTCCAATAATTTTTCACATATGTGTAACATATTCGCAGGTCTTAGGCTCTTACATTTCCTAGATTTTGGAACCTTTTTAACTTCTAAGTCAAGCCACAACTTACGTGATTAATTCGTTCCAGCGTTTTCTGAGCATGTTGAAAAATCGCGAAAGTCGAATAGTTCCTGAGCGCCATCACTGTAGGAAGGGGTATTGCTACTGCCCATGGAAGGGCTAGGGGTACGGATTCTCGCACAACCTAATTCACATAAATAGCTGAATACCTTCGCTGTAAACAAGCAAACGATTATCTTCGCTTCTGGCACATATATACAGACAAAGCTCCAGTTCTGGCAATCAAAAAACAAATTTTATAGCTCCAAATTTGCTTCTAAGAATCCGCGTAAGTCGAGGATTTCTGTATATCTGGAAACCAATCAATTCATCAATGATCACCAATATGGCTTTCGGTCTGGACGTTCATCTGGTAATTTGCTGACTTTTCTTGGAACCGTAGTCTCCACAATTTTGGTGACTCCAAAATAGTTGCCGTAGATATTTCAAATGCCTTTAAGGGGGTCACCCCGTGTGACTGATTAATTTTTTTTTTTTTTTTTGTATACGTTGTATCCAAATATAGTGCAGAATATGTGGGTAAAATAATTTTCCGATATTCTGAGCCGTTCGAAAGTTACAGAGTTAATCACGGCAGGTATTTGAAGCGTGCGCTCGAGCATTGGACCCCTTTCTCTTGCGCTTTGGTTTCTTACCCGAGTCCCTTTTAATACAAACATAGATTTAAATGTACAATATAGAAGCTGGTCTGAACTCATTTTCTGTTTCCAATATGACAGTTAGTTTAGCCTTAATTGAGCACCCAAAGTGTTCGAATTTTATTGGTGATAATCGTATTTGAAAATTTTAAACGCGTTTTTCTCAAGACTACGTTTTTTAACTGGTCTCCGTTATATCTCAAAAACGGTTTGACCGATTGCCTTGAAATTTTAACGGTAGATTCGACACATATATAGTCATCGAGTGAACTAAAATAATGCAAAAATTCCGAACCGTTTTTTTTTCGTAACAAAATGATCGAAAAAAATCACGAAGTTTGAAAATTAATTTTCAAAAACATCTCAATTATTCAATTTTCAATATTTTCGAATGATTCTAGTTCATTATAAGCCAATTAGCCGGAATCATGGAGACCGTCGACACACTTTTTTTTCGACATGGGTGCCTTTGTAGTGGTGCAATACACATTGTGATAAATATTTTGGTCTGAAAATATTCTGGCTTACTTCTGAAATGTCAATTAATATATAGTAAAAAGTTCAAACTTCTACATTTTTATTGTTCGTCAAAACAACATCCCAAAAAAAGGTAAAAAAACAGGCGGTCACACAGAGTGACCCCCTTAATAGAGAGTGTGCAATTCAAGTCCTTTTATCCAAACTTAAAGCTTTTGGTCTCTTCCCTCTTTTATTATGGATTAGAAGCTTTTTATCTGTTCGTTTAATACGGGCTGTACTCGCCTCACCTTATAAATGCCGGCGCTCCTAAGGGCTCTGTTATCTCTTCGTCTAATGATTACCGTTCCCTTACTTTGAATCTTATCCCTAGTTTGCTTACTTCTTTGACACTTGCAAACCTCGTAGGGAATTATTAAATCATTGGCTAACGACCTTATAATATCCTCGCTTTGGGCAGAGCGAATCGTGTCGAATTCAATGCGTTTTAGACCCAAAGCTTTCACATCTCTTTTAAACAAGAACATAATTTTACCACTCCAGATTATTTTGATGGAGTATTACTTTTCCATACACCGTCACTAATTATTATTGGCATTAATATTTCCAGTAAGTTAAGCTGGACAGATCATATTATCACTGTGCAAAAGAAGCATCAAAATGTCTTGGATTTCTAGAATTTCTCTACAATTCTTATATAAGTCTGAAATGAAATGCATATTCCATATCTGGCCGGGCTTGGTCGCCTAAGCTGAGCCTGATCTTTATTAGATACTGCCCAAAAGAGAGCCTTCAAGCTAATTGGCGATGCGGCAATAACTAGAGCACCGCCGTAATGTTGGATGCCTTCAAATTGCCGCCTCTGTTGGTGCATTTCCACATTCCAAAATCCGCTTGTACACTTCTTCATGCGATCAGCTGACATGTTCAGTATACCCAAAAATGCTTTCTTGCATACACGTACTTATATTGCCTCTCGATGTGCGCATATAGTAATGAAGTTCAGAAACAGGTTCCTTAAGGCCGCTTCACATGTTTATGCAAATCATGCGACTTGTCATGCACAACGTAAATTGTAGACAAAATCGTAAGTGATTTTTACCTCCACACGTAACGACTTCTATACAGACTTTAGTTCAATTCAATAGCAAAACTTATCAGATTTGCTTGTATGCAATAGTTTCTTTTGATTTCATTCATGTCCAACTTCAGTCTCATGTAAGTCTGCAGTATTGGTTTGCGCAGGCCAAGTCTTACGATTTGCTGCATGAACATACGTAGTAGCTTTTAAAATAAATAATAAACAGGAATGCTGATAAGCTAAATTAGGTGAAGTTGAACCTATATGTGGGTTGAGCTTAAGTTTCTAGTGTGAGAGCAAGGTATATACATAGAATACAAGTTATTCCCATTGCGAACCACGTTCTGCCATTAGTGACGAAATATCGTCAAAATGTATGAGAAAGCACGGTACAGAGAGCACAATACTCTCTCCGCTCTCTCTGTCTTTCATATGGAAGTGTATATACATTAGTCACGAAATTACGACACAGAGCATCTGCCAAAATTCTAATGGGAATACCTTGGCGTGAGAGAAAATTACAGGCTTAAACAGCTAGCAGAATTCCTGAAGGATAGTTTTTTACACGTTGCCATTCATTTATCACTATGGTCCCATTTATTTTGTTTCTCATCTCATTTTCTCTGCATTTTTCGTCCTTCGTTATTACTTATGACTGGATTACATTAACGAAGTCGACGCCGACGTGGTCGTCATCGTTAAACGCCGAGCAAATTGAACTGTATGAAGTAAATTTTTCAACACTCTCGGGGTGGCTCACAAAATTTAGAAAGCGTTTTGCTGTTCGGTTTCTTAAGGTGCCAGGAGAAAAGTTTTTTTCGGCCGTGGAGCCTTTTAAGAACGGAACGATATTACCCAATCTTAGTTAAGCATTTGATATAACGAATAGACCAAAACATTATTATATCATTCGTTATTTTGGGGCTCCTGTGTATAATGAAATTTTGAATGCAGACACAAATTTAAAAATAATCAATTCCGTCGAATTGGAATTTAGTAAAATATAGTGCATAATTAAATTATTTTTAGGTACATATATATTATATTAAGAGTGTAATGCAGAACTGTGGTTGGCATTTTAACCGGCCACAGCTCGCTCTCATCTAACCAAGATGGGAGATGTTGACAGCCCTGAGTATCTGTCCTGCCTGGAAGGAGAGCCTGTGACAACCGAGCACCTTCGGTGTTCTTGTCCGGCCATAGGCCGGAGCATGCTGGATACGCTTGGGCCGTCCCTCCCATCTGTGGATGAACTGAAAAGCTTATCTCACATACACCTGATATGCTTCATTAAGAGGACAAAGTGAGAGTTCGTGTGGTATTTTTTACAGGTTAGCATAGTCTTGGCCTCCGTGCGTGGGATTTCTCGTCCCCCTGCGTAATGTGATAATTTTACAGTATATACCTATTCAAATTGCATCTGCCTTATCCAAGGAATATAATTCCTAAATCGAACTGTCTGATTCTGATGGACCACCTTCTGCGTTTACGGAAAATTAATTTCGTCATCATGAGCTTCTTGGAATATTTTTCATCATTATAAACTGTATCTGTAGCTACATAAACATTTGAGTAGCATGAAGGAGTTTGGTTGCTCATTTATTATTAATATGTACTTTCATTGCCAGATCATGCGATTCCGTGTGATTTGGCACTTTACGGTACGGCCAGTCACGCGATTCTGTGCGACACGCATTTATTGCCTGTAGATCAGTGGCCACTACACGCCACTGGAACAAAGGTATATATCGTATGACCAATCACCCCATAACGCGAAGTGAATAACAAATAGTACATACCCTCTGTTTTCTAATAAAGAAATAATTCCTTGGCGTTTATAACATCATAGAAACCAATATAATAATAATTATTATAATAATAAAGAAAACCAATTTGAGGTGAACATCCTGTTTTGGTCGTGGCAATGAATGTGTTAACTGTTGCGGTCCGTAAATATTATGGTTATCCCTCTTCCTGGCACAAGATTTATTTTTCTTTTCCGGCCATTTTGTGAGGATCTTTCCATTTATTTGATACATTCAAGACAATTTCTTTGTTGGAAACGTTTGATGTGTTGTGAAATGCGGAGGAGTGTGGAAAGGCTTTCTTAGAAAAATGGCTGTAGTTCCTGGTCCGCTTTCAATCGTTCAAAACTTTTCGCCAAGCCACCTTTAGTAGTACAAAAAAAGCAAGGTCTAGTGGCTGGATTTAGGCAAAAAACTAATAACTTAAAGTTAATATTGTTAAATTCCAGTTCAGACCACTTCTGACGAAAAGACACATATTTTTATCCCTGCGTAAAACAATTTCGCTCTTGGATTTCTTGGTTTGGTCTAACGTGGTTTATAAATAAATCCTAAAATATTACAAAATTGAACCATCCCGATTTACTTCTGTTAAAACGGGTACTTATTCGACGCTATTTTACTGCTCTAGGGTCGTCAGAAAGATGGGTTTCGTCATAGTGCAACCATTTTTCTGCTGGAATAATTTTACCTGTTTCCTTGGTCGAACATAGTTCTTAGAAGATTTTTTATGCTGTCCATATTAAAGGGGAAATTTCATGCCCACTTACATCCAACAAAAGTAATACATCAAAGCTTGTACTGGACTAAATAGGGCAACCCCTTCTTGGCGTAGCAATATAAAAATTTAGGATTTTTACGTATACTGTGAAAACGATCAGTCCTAGACGGTTTTAATGTACCGAAAAGTTCATCAGAATATAATATCCTATGAAATTGGATATCATAATTTTTACTGTTCGGCGAACCGTTCTAGAAATAGATGCGAAAAAACCACTTTAACACTCAAAGTTTCGGAAAGGGGTGATCATACGAAATTACATACGGGCATTCATCTACCTAGGGTATCATAAGAATTTGGTCTCAAATTCTAGTTTTTGTTTTTGGGCCGGTCATAAACCTTCGGTTGAAATTACGCTGACTTTACCAAATTTCAGTTTAAAATTCAATCAACAAGTTTCAGATCTGTAAAGTTTTGGCCCAGCTGACCTCTCTCAAGCCTCCGTGCAGATGATACCAAGGCTCAGGAAAGTGAAAACATAAAGATCACAGGTTCGGTGCTGTCAGTGTAATTGTTCCGTTCAGAAATAATTTATTATTGATTTTTGGAAAGATTTGTAATTTGCTCTGCACATTTGCAAATAAATTTTCTCACATTTTCAAAAATCTACAGAAAACAATGAAATACATCTTGCCGTAGATATTTCTAATAACATAACAAGAGGCTTGATGACTGACTGAACCAATGCAAATCAAATGTGGTATTATGAAATTGCATTGTAAATGCTTTGACCAAACCAACTGGTGTCTGTACATTTTCATTGTTCTTATTTATTTTGTCCTCTTTTACAACTTTATTTTCTATTGTGTATTTAAAGTAATAAGAGAAAGAAGCTTAAAATTTTAAATGATTATCCATTAATTAGGCAGATATTCATAAAAACTAACATACCGTAGCCTTCTTCAGCTCCAGTTATGAAAGAATGTTCTCGTTTGCAACAATGGTAGACATTGTATATAACATAGTAGGAGTAGTTGTAGAAGCCTTATCTCTTTAAGGATAGTGTGATCCTTCAAACAAACCATAATTATCTTGATATATATAAACACGATAAACAATGGTAAAAATAATAATAAACTTTCAGCACTTTCTATGTGCATCTTTTTCCTTTTGTAGAAAAGTATTCAATCGGCAATCAATTACATTTTTAATAATTATTCGACTAACCTGTCAAAATTGTCTGGCCAACTAAATTTTCAATCGGGGGATGCAATTAATTATTTTATTTTTTGGTTAATCTTTCAATCGATTAACGCCCAGGTAATGCAGCCAACCTCACCTCGACCAAAAATTTATCGACGAAAATGTATGTTTTCTTTTTAAATACTGTGGCTTCCAAAGTGAGTTTGTGCCTCCGTTCCTTGAATCCTACTTCCTTCTTCCTATTTTATGTCAATATCTTGTCAACAGCGTGCTATTATACCAGTGGAGTGTTCATCGAGGAGCTCTAATTGTTTAGTTTAGACAGATTTGATGTCAATAATTCCTATTGCCATCTTTTATAAGGATATCCCCAAGGAAAAGAGATCCATTGCAGGTAACTGTAGGTCTGGGTGTGCCTTTTGAGTATCGCTACCTTATTTTTTATACCCTAGATGCAATCATTGAATAAATAACTAATAAGGAAACGGCTTATCGGAAGAAAACCTAAGCCACTCGGCGAAATGTATTAGTGTGCTGTGTTTGTTTCGTTTCGTCATGGCAGTAATAAAATCGTGACATTTTGAAGCGGGACATTTTTTTTAATCCAAATTGTTATGTAAAATAAACAAATTTTTAGCGCCCCCTTATTTTCAGATAATATTTCGTGGCGTTGCCTTTGATAATTTAATGCACTTGTCACAATGAAATGTCTGAAATCAAGCAGAATAGTCAAATAATTCACAGCCCTCTTGTCATTTCCCCCATAGTGTGTAACTGCCATTGAATTGCTTAAACACGTACATTGTATTCGCACGATACCCCGCTTCCTTATTAGTTATCGGTAACTCCTTCGTAGGGTTGCCATATAAAAATTTAATTTTTTACTATATATTTAGTGCCTGACACCGCGTCGACATAGAGAGCTGAAACTTTGCATATAGATTAAAAAAAAAATGCAAATTTGAGTTCGGAAATGGGACGAAGCGAGCTGAAATTTTCTACTGTGTTTTCATAGTAATAGTAAATAATGCTTAAAAAATGGACTAAATCGGGCAACCCCTTCTTGGTGTTGCCATATAAAAATTTGTTTTTTTTTTAGATATACTATTGTGAAAACGATCAGTTAGGCGTTTTTATTGTACTGAAAAACTCTTCAGATATGAAAATGGTTATAATCATTTTTACTGTCTGACGAACCGTTCTAGAAATATATGCGAAAAGCGCTTCAAAAATCAAACTTGCACAGATAGGTGACCATACGAAATTACACGGCATTCATGTAGGAGGAGGGTATCATAAGAATTGGTCTTAAACCAATTCTAGCTTTTTTACTTGTTGATTGGAATTAAAAAAAAAAAATTAATGTTGAAATGTTTTTTTTTTTTTATCAAAAACATTAAATTTGGAAAGATTTGTTAAAATCTGTATAGTATAGAAAAAAAGTTCCTTTTATTACTACATATGTGGTAAATGCGTCGATAATTATTGGAAGCGGAGCAATCAATCAATCAATGGAGGTTAATGTGTCGCTAATTCTGAACGTAGCACATAGATATGCATGAATATAATACGAGATACGAGAACTGCTTATGGCTAACTATGCAATGTTGGATCAACATTGACCATCATATTATATAGGCTATAAGTAGAGCAAGCGTTAATAATGAGTGTAGTACAAAAAGTCTATGTTTGCGAAAAATTAATCTTATTGCGATGTCATGTCGATTTAATCGAAAAATTCATGTATATAAAAATTGAACAAATAATGAAGCGGTACATGTCATGTATGTGTGAATGAATAAATAAAATAAATTGAAAAAGAAACAAACCTTTTTTTTCACACTAGCGGTAGTTTCACAGTCTGAATAAGAGTATTATAATATACATATGTATTATTATTAGATGGCCACCCTCTATTTAATGACTGCGACAATTGGGAGTTTTTGTGCCATAAACCTCAACCTAAGGTAGAGTCAACTCGAACTTGATATCTTTGATAAAGGCAACAGTGTTCTTAGATTTCGCGGAAAAAATATTCATTTACCCACTTATGGCATATATGACAATTTTATTATTCATGTGATTATCAGACCTCGTCGCTGGTACCGACTGGCCTTGGACGCATTCAGGTTTTGTTTTATTTATTTTCACTCCTTTCATGATAAAGAAAATCTGCCCTTTGTTTTATTGCAAGCATTTCAGACACAGTCTCTCATTTTTCGATTAATATTGAATTAATTTGTTGCTTTTAGTAGCTTAACTTTTCCAGGCTTATTATTCATTCAGTCTCGTCCATATTAAATTTGCGGGCTGGTTTAACATACATACAAATCATATTCTTTATCTCATTTCATTTCATTATTTCCGGTTCCCCAAAACTAAAATCTTTTGGATCTCTAAAAATTGAAATTATGCTCTTATATAACATTTTTCGGCGAACTGGTATGGCTGGCATACTTTGGATATCCAATATCCAAACGAGTGCAGGGAAATACAGCTGCTAATTTTTCCTTATTTTCGTATCCTAGAAACGTCTACGTAGTATACAGCAAGAAATACCAAAGTTTCTGGCTGTTTCGTTCATTGTCACAGTCTCAGATTCGACTGCTCCTGCAGCCTTTCTTAATACCTCCGTTTACTGCATGGACCATGTATGCGAATAGAGACTCACACTAAAAAACAGAATGTAATTGAATCAGACAAGCTCTGTGTAGTGCTGCCATTCTAAATTTATGCAATATTTGAGAAGGCGTTTAGTTAGAAACTTGAAATCATGATAGTTGTAGATTTTTTTTTTTTTTCTCAAGTGTTCTGTGAAAAAGTCAGTCTTTCACGTTTTTAATGTATCGAAAAGGATTGTGAAAATTTAGGAAATTGTTGTTTTTAGTACGACGAACCCTGCAAGAAAAAAATCCGCGAAACCACTTTAATGATCTATCCTGGATATTTGAAAACAGAGGGGTGACTATATTAACGGCATATCTTAAGGATATCACCAAAAGTGTCCTTAGACCCGTTATACACTTATTTGTCGGTTTTTATACAAATTCTTTTGAATTCATTAGTGATTTTTTACTAGTATCAATATAAGATTAATCCAAAATAATCACAATAAATGTTCAAAATTGTCACCTATCAGCTATATCAGCATAGCTTGAACAAGTTGATCCCGTGTGTTCCCAAATACGCAGGTCAAGGCGGCCGATTGTGCTAATCTGAAAAAAAAAGAACACTCCTTACCAATATCTTCCTGCCATTTTAATGTTGCTCAATAGGTGGTGTAAGAGGTGAGAGGGGTATCCTGCACTCATCTACAGTGGAAGAAGAATTTGACTGATTTTTCAAATATGTATGGCTATTTTTGAAATATTGAAATTAAGATCCCGGAAACTCTTCAGGTGTTTTAAATTTTACATTCATTCTTCGCAAATTCAATGTAAACTTCAAGATTTTATTTAAACAATTATCTTTTGTACTTTTTATCATTTCTGATTGAAGGAAGTCCTCAACAACAAACCGAAACTTGTGTTATCTGAAATACAACAATTTCTATTAACACTTAATAAAACAAACATTTTAATGATGAGGCCTTCATATAAATGGGGTGAATTTATTTTTCCATAATTCTCCAGACTAGAACCCGGCTGATTTTTTTTTTTTTATTTAAAAAAAAACAAAATCAACTGGTATACTCACTATATCATTCAGGCAAGTCTTGGTTTGCTCTCTTTTTAAAAAAAAAATTTTATATTAGCTTTAAGGCACAAGCAAGAAGTGCTTTCCCTTTAGAAAGTGACCCACTTGATCTACTTTTGCTTTGAATAAGTGTATACAAATTTATATTCGGTCTATGAAAACCAAGTAGCAATAATTCCATAAATTACTTGCTTTACATTTTTAGGTCGTGTGCGAGAATAACTAAATTTGTACCTTTTTACATGGCTTACGTACTTATGTTACTTGTGGAATTCAATTAGGGCCGTATTCAAAAACTAAACTAACCATAAAATGAATGAAGTGCGAATAATGAGATACGAACTGAATAAATACACTTTTGAATTGAAGCGAACCGGAATTGGTCCTTGATTTTAAGCTTAAGTAAAATTTATTAAACACGGAATAAAAAACGGAGGAGAATTCAATATTGATCTAAAGCTTGAAATTTAAATGTGGTTCATTTAGCTGATTCATGACTGCTACTTATTCTCTCGATGATGATAATTTCAAATATTGATTTGTAATTTATACTCCTGAAACACATTTTTAACAGTTCTTTAGCTGAGACGTGTTCCCTGTCTGGAGGAAAAAGGCTACTATTAATTTTTTATTTAAAGCTGTGCAAATAAAAAATTATATGCGTAACTATCGTGCTATTGTTAAACTACATAATTCCTAAATTATTTGATGCAATTTTGAGTAGTAAGTTATAAAATAAATAAGATTTGTTAGTAAATTTTCAATTTTCACCTAGCCTAAATTATTTCGATTTGGGCTGACCACCACCACAGACGCCTTTGGTTAGATGACCCTTCGGGTAGAACTACAAAGGAACTGTGGGGTAAACCTAATCTAAATCAATCGAATAAGCTCTTAGGACTTAACAAGCCAACCCTGAGAACTCTAGTATCTATTCTCTATGGGCACTCTTTTCTCATGGGTCAGCTTTACAGGATGAGACTTGTTGATGATCCTATATGCAGGGGTTGCGAGGAGGAATCCGAAACGGTATCCCTGTTTTTTGTCACTGTCTGGCACTCTCAGGAAAGCGAAACAGGATCCTTGGCTCACACCTCCTGGACGAGCTGCACGAAGCCGGCAAGGGGGCTGGGGGCCAATACTTAGCTTTGTAAGAGCGTCCGGTTGGGACCTATGAGCAATTGCTCATGGTTCTGGAGGGAGAACAATAAGCCCTGTTTTGGCCTACGTTCGGGGATCACTTGGGGTCCCAAACTCTTTTCAAACTAAACTAAAACCAATTTTTCAATTGCGATTACATTGCGATTCCACAGGAACCAAAAGTTTTTAATTAAAATTATGAATTTGATTACATTGAAATATGATTACTTTAATTTGAGAAAGAAATGATAATTACTTTCTTGATTATATCCTAATATGAAGTTCGAGCTAAACGATTTTTTTTAGTCTATAAACTTTATAAATAAAGTACATTTAAGAGGACTGTCAAAGATTTGTTAAACAACTTGGAAACAATATTTCACATGAAATTAATTCAACAGAATAAGATCAAAGCAAAGGTGTATTCTTTTGTGTGTCATGCACTGGTGGAATCATACATTGGGCAGTGTGCAATATTGCACTTCAGCACTGAATATATGTAGTTCTGTTCACGAGGGGTCTCTAAAATCACTAATAAAATGCTTTGGTTAATTTGGTTTAATTAACGTTTTAGAATAACTATGACTGCCTTTATTCTCATCTTTCGTAGAGCCCAAAGAAAATTTTTGACGTGATTGGAAGCTACCAAGCTTTAAAAATAAAGTTTGTTTTTTGTGTGAGGTGTTCTTTTGTAGCAGCAGTGCAGTGAACTGGATACACTCAGTTTAGACAGGTGAGTATGCTGCCTCTGCCACACGAAATCTGCAAGTAGGGTGTTGCTTTCTTCCTACCTCCCAACCATCATCTTATCTTCGAGTTTTCGTGAGGCAGAGGCAGCATACTGAACCGTCTAAAAAGGGCCGTAGCGTGCATAAAAGAACACAGCTATTGTGTGCAGACATACGTTTACACTCGCCATCTATAAATTGATAGCAAGATTGTTAATTCCATCAACAATTTTGTACATTTAATTTTTTTCGAGGTGCATACTAATCTTAATGCCGAATTTACAATGCAGGGTGGAGCAGAGAGAGCTTTGAGTAAAAAACGAAGGTGTTCACAGTGCAGCGCAGAGTGAAATTCGAACTTTGAAATTAACATAACAAAACGCCATAGCAACGCCAAAAACGAGATTCAAGCTAACAACAGTCATTGTCAAAACAATAAATTCGAAAAAGGAGACACTTGTTGGCACTAGAGCTGAAAGTATCCCGATAATTTACTATCCGGATAATCCGGAATTATTTAGGATTCAATTCCTCAAATCCCTCAAATTCGCGTATCCGGATTCATCCAAACTATCCGGATCCAGACTAAGCAAACAGGTTCAAAATTTCGTCCAGATTGCATTGTTTGATTGGAAGTTTACACTTTTCCCAATGAAGCAATGAAATTTGGATGAACCTCTTTTGCTTAGTCTGGATCCGTATAGTTCGGATCCAGATCCGTATTTCAGGAATCGTATAGTTGGCAGGTCCGGATATCTGGATATTAGCAAACCCGGATTCAATTTTCAGCTCTAGATGTCACCATCAGATTGCTTCGAAACTAGTTAAAAATTAACGTACTTTGTTTGTTTGTTTTTAAATCATGAAGTTTACAAAAAATACCTCTTGTTTTTTATTAGCATTCATAACACATATTAAATTAGGAAACAACATGAAAACATGTTAGTTATGATAAAAAGAAGTATAGAGCTATTTCATTGCCATCTAAGTACTAGTAGTTCGAAATTTCAGGTTGTAAGCTTTCGGAAATGGCAGCGTGTAGAGAGAATAGAACCTATTTTCGTGCAGTCTTAATCTGCTCTACCCTGAGCCATACAGAGATGGCCACATGCATTACTGCGTGCGAAAAAAAAGGAAGCCAGTTGCCACTCTACTCCACTCTACATTGTGAATTAGACATAAGGCATTAAATATATCCACCCATAATTAAACGAAAGCGGCTGTGGAATAAGTAGTAATCAAACGAGATACTTCAGATTAACAGATTGATAATGTTAAAATACCTCGGCTGGCTCTATCAAAAATATAGAATGGGAAGTTGAGTTAAATTAAAGAAGTGAGTATGCGAGTCATGATACAAAGATTAACAAGGTATGGCCGAATTAACTGTCAATTGGCTGCTTGCCTCCTTTGGCGACAATTGTCACAAATTTGTTCGTCTCAATTTCAATCGTCCTTATCAAAGTAAAAAAAAAATCCTATTTGGAATTTTTTTTGCTTTCCCACTAGCACATAATTACTTTTCCCGAAGTGATTTAACGAGGAATCTAACGTTTTGTTAAATATTTTAATATATTCAAAACTTATTTCAGTCAATAAAATGCGAAAAATCAAAACAAATTCGCTCAAAATGACATCGTCACCTCATGACGTAGCGACATAAAAAATTCCTCTCAAATCGGCCATACCTTGTTATCTTTGTATCATGGGGGCGAGCAACTTTTTAGTTCGTAAAAGAAGTTGACAGTTACTACTGCCGATTTTTAGAGCTACGAGGGATTTATACAGGATTCATGAATATCTGTAGACGTCCGAAAATACCCTGCACATTTCAGTACTGGCGTTCAAAATCAGTACCTTTAAAGTACAGTTGAGGTAGTTCTTTGTTATATATGATGTAAGTAGAATAAAAAGAGGAATGCGCATTTTAGGCCCGACACCTCCAGACATGACAGATGTCTTAAATAATGCATATGATACTCTGAACATATTTTATTAACCATGTGTATTTCAATTTTGGGAATGTAGTACATAGTCGAGCCTGGGGGTGTCAAAGTCTGATCTAGTATTTTTTGGAAAATCTAGTCCAGAATCGAATTTCTTAGGCCCTGAGAAGAAGTTTGAGTACCCACTCCTATAATCGGATGCTTAAATAACTATTTATAGCCATCCCCATACTCACTTTTTTAGTATTTTCATCTTTTTTATTCGAACTGAGGTACTAGATTTTTCGCACCTTAAATCGGCTCTTAATTCGGTAGGGTTATGTCTGATCGGAAAACGGATTGCACTATTCGGCTCAGCTCATTACCAATTACAATTCGTAGAAGAAATTTATTTCTCTGCATGATTTTATGGTGGTGATAGAACCTCCGGCGAGTGAGGGGGGGTGATTCCACTACCGCATGCTGCATATCAAATTAAAGGTCTCGTCGAGTACTATCGGGTGCTGCACTTTTTTCCCGATTCACAAGACTTTTTTAGGACGCTTTTGTTGCCGGAAAAGCCATTTTCATGCACTTGGCATTTTTTCTTTTTTTACCCAAGAAAGTCGCTCAAGCTACATTCGATCGCCAAAGCTTTCCCCCGCTTAATTGAAATAAACATTGTTTTAATAAAATATGTTCAGAGTATCATAATGCATCGTTTAAGATATCTCTCATGTCCCGAGGTGTCGGGCCTAAAGTTGTATGAAAATTGGACATTCTGCTTTAATATTTTATTATATGTGTAGTAAACAACATTTTGTATTACTTCACATTATTCCGTTCAATATTTTCGTTTTTTTTATGTCTAAATTCTTTTATAATTATTTATAAGCTTCGTTCGTGTTTTAACCAGAGTTGATACTATCAAAAACATTTGCTTATTTACGTTTTACTTATTTGAATAATCATTATTATTTGTATGTGTTTGTGATTCTTGCGTTCTGGGGTTAAGGCGGTTGGAACAATACATAAACATTAGGGTGGTCCAAAAATGTATGGATTTGCAAAAGTGTTAAACTGTCTAAATGCTCATTCAGAATTTGTTAGATAATGTAATTTTAAACTTCGATGCAAAATTTAGCGAAATTCATTACTGTTTAGAGGTCGCTCAAATCGAAAATTGTTTTTTTTTTCTGTTTTGAACTTTCAGGAAAATTGAATTGTTACAACATTTTCTCTCATAATTAATTTGACAATTTTTTTTTATTCTCTTTTTTTCTAATTTAAGGGAACTTAGTTATGAACTTATTGCAGTAAAAGTCGTTTTAGGAAATTAAATTGTTCTATTTTTTATAAATTTTTCCAAACGAAAATTCGGATCCGGAACTCAAATTTTTTGACTTCGTGTCAATTTTTTTGTTAGGATAAGTGTGACGCGTGTATACTTTTTGCTTTAGCGATTTTCGACGGTGAAGCATTTTTACAAATTACAAAGATGTGCCAACCCATAAAAGTAACCAATGACATTTTCTTTTGCAATTATTGGATTGGACATCCACGCATAACATTAAAAGTCTTGCATGTCTGTTTGTCTCTCTGCCTGTTTGTATGTCCGCCTGTCGGTCCGTCCATCCGTTGGCACGATAACTCGAGAACGCGTTTACTTAGAGAGTTGAAATTTTACACATGTCCTTTTAAAAAATTTTCGATTTCGAAAATGGGACAAATCGGGTAAATCCTTCTTAGGGTTGCCATACAAAAATTTCGTTTTTCGCTATATATTTGGACACTGCTGAGAGCGCGTCGACGGAGAAAGCTGAAATTTTGTGCACGGCGTTTTCATATAAATAGTAAATACAATTTTAAAAATGGACTAATTATTGGTGTTGCCATACACAAATTTAGATTTTTTACTTATACTGTGAAAACATCAGTCCTAGACTGAAATTTTTTTCAGAATATAAAATCCTCTGAAATTAGTTACAATATAGATGCGAAAAACCACTTTAATAATCAAATTTGCAAACGGGGTTGACCATACGAAATTAGATTAGGCATTCATCTAGAGGGTTTCGTAAGAATTGGTCTAAGACCAATTCTAGCTGTTTTACTTGTTTTTTTATTTGAAAGAAGCTGATAATTATCAAAAAAACATAACATACAAAAGTTGTGTGAGGATTGTGAAATTTTATTACAAAAGTTTCTTCTAGGGTCCCCAATCGGGAGCGCGTAGCAGAGCAATCCACATAATTACAGATTGTGATATGTGAAGTAGAAAGCCAGAAAATTTTCGTAGAATTGAAACAGAATGCCACGTTTACAGCAACTTTTCAGAGCTCTCGTCTTACCCCGAACGTGCAGAGCCCTATCACTTTGAAAATTTTAGGGAATAAAGAATTTCCTCTGGGCGGAATTTTCGTTTATTATAATATTTCTTTGCTATTATGGAGGTGAAGTGTCCTCAATATTCAAACTACTTTTAAACCCTTGTAGGCACAAATATTCATCTGCTACTAATAGTTCGATATTCTGTATTGGTAGCCTTAGTAAACTTTAGAAACACCCAAACATGATTTAATGTACAAAATACCGGATCTTATTTTATTTTATAGAGAAAAATGAAAGATATATACATAGATGAATGAATGATGGAGCGAGGACACGCGTCAATCCTTAGTTTCATAATGGAATTTGCCCTTAAGAGGTATTATAATAGTATACAGGGTGTTTCCATCTAGGTGATCCTAAACAAACAAAAATTTGTACGCAGGGGGGGGGGTGTATATCAACCGTTTCGGAGTTACTGGGTGATTAAAAAAATATGTTAGTTTTCACAAAACATCCTTTTATCTTAAAAAGTGCAAGGTGTACGGTATGGTCACTGTGAAGAGCTCAGGTGAGTACTATCACATCCTGCTCAATGGATCTAGAGGTGGAAACACCATGTATACATTATATAGATAATAATATGGTCCAATAGTTTTTAATATGGGTCTTGTTCCCTATTCCAAAACTGTTCACAAGACCTAACCTAAGTTATTGAAAAATATGTAATAAGTATTCGTAGGTATTATTGGAAAAACTAATAGTGAATTTTATTCTTCGACTCGGTATAAACACCGGCACCGAATCTGTTATTTTCGTGTTCTTTTCTTCCCACGATACCAGTAGCTAACCCAAAGGCTCCATCTTTTCTACTCGGTTATAAGATTTCTCCTTTATCTTTTTTTAAACAATACTGAAACACCTGAACAATAAGTCTGTCATGCCCCGATTAATATAGTACGCGGCAGCTAGTTTGACCAAAACCGTTGCTTCGCTTGGAATTGTTTTCCGTCGGTTGTTCTGCCCAACAGTTGGGTGTCGTGATCGCTGAGGTAAGCAATCGAAAATTACGAGAATAATTACCTCGCATGGTAGTTATTATATAAAGAACGATTGTGAGCCAACAAGTGACACAGATACTATAAGCTGCAGTTTGTTTACATATCTGCGATTGCAAGAATCAAGATTATTTCCGAGTTCGGAGTATTGAGACAAGTGATTAAATTGATGTGATTAGGATTAAATTTAGTTTAGTTTTAGAGAGTGATTCATTGTCGCATGTCTGTTCGGATTACATAAGCGCCAGTTAGCTTAGGATTGAATTAACATTTTTAGTGTAAGTCGAATCAAGTTCTTATTTTTCTAGTGGGCACGATAAACATTTGATTTGATGATTTTTATTATTTGTTTCACAGAAAGAAAATCCTTGAAGCACTCTTCTAGTATGATTATTAGTTAGCTTCACATAATATTAACATGTGCATAGGAGGGGAGCGATTCTAGGTCGGATATTAATTCATATGTATATTTGGAGATATAATTTCTAGCCTAAAATAATGATAATGCAAATGTAAGATAAAAATCATTTTTGAAAATATTTCACTTAAATAGAAGGAAGGAAATCAATGCTAAAGTACAACCAGTGTTGACAAAGCAAGCACCTATTTAAATGAGTTTGGTTGACAATTTTCAAAGCAACATCAAAGAGCGTAAAATAAAAACTGGATATTTTAAGAAAATAGTTTTATTCTTATTTATTTGATTCTAGTACGAAATACAGTAATTTCATTCATTTAACCCTAGATAATTAAACAGTCGTCTATTGGACTACCAACCTCTACCAGTATTCCCATGGTGCTCATAACACCTCACTCACAGTACCTACATTCATATTTAGTTAAAATGAATCACTCGAAGGCAATAAGCACGGCTGTACACTTGTTACTTTTCGAGAATTGCTGTAGTCGCCTCAAAATTTGTACTTTCTGTCCATTGTAGAATGACAAAATACGTATGCAACAACTTTTAAACAAGGCTATTTGTGAAGAGTATACTGTTAACATCTGCCAAGATTGGAAACGCTTATTTTTACTACTTTTCTATTTTTTAATTAAAATAGTATATCAAATTCGATTGAAATAAATAAAGCAATATTAAAATATACACGTAGTCTATTAGTTACAGAGTAACTCTGATTTAAGTTTTGTAGTTACTAAAGTTAACGTATACTGTAAATTAATGAGTTACAATCACCTCGACTTACGATCATTCACACTTACGACGGAAAAATTTCTTTAAAAATTACAAAAATTTATGAATTTTTTATAGTTTTTGCGAAATATATATCATATACATACATGTATATCAAAAGCTATATTAATTTTGATGCACATTATATCTATTATAATTATATTATTTATTTTTGTATGAAATTCGCCTTACGTCCGAAGTTGCAGAACCGAATCCCGTCGTGAGTCGAGAAGTATATATGAAAGCATAAATATAGCTAATCTATAAAAATAGTATTATTTATTCTTGTATCGGTTTTCCGAAAGCCAGTCACAATAGCTTCTTGCATCTTGACATGAAGCTTCTCAGCCAGAAATTTTTTGAGATTTGGAAGGAAATGGTAGTCTGATAGAGCCAAATTTGGAGAGCAGGGTAGATGTTTAATCAATTCGAGTTACCCAGAAAATTTCCAAGTACAAAATTCACAAGATCAAAATTCAAAATTGCAAAATTCATGCATATAATTGGCTCCATCCCATACAACTTTCTATTGTACATTACCACCATATATATATTCGAGAGAGTTGAACTTTTCTCCAGATATTTTGGCCCATATGAAATAAAAAACCTTTCTACAGTGCTGAAGAAAAAATTGTGTCGGCTTCTCTTTAAAAATTGAGGATAAAAGTCTTTCCGGATTGAGATGAACATTATTATCTGCAATTGCAATATGGTGGAATTCATTGTATGATTTTAGACTTTTACTTGTCATAAGCCAAAAGACCAGTGGCAGAATCGACACCCTTCTATGTAACCTTGGTCCGTCGATAGAAAATAATTGTCGCATTATTGATGGCATATGTAACAAGCTCTGTCAATCAGTCAACATTTGGTACTCCTTTAAAGTTGTCATAATTATCATTAAACAATTTTACATTTAATACAAAAAAAATTTTTTTCATTATTAACTCTAGAAATTTGTTTTTTATATGCTTGTTTGTCATGCTCATGAGGAGTTGGTGTTTTGTACATTTTATTTTCATTTCCAATTTTCTTTTGCATTTCAAAGATAATCTTTATGAAGAATACTTACCACTAGTGGTGTAACTAAGGATTTATCGGACCCCCGATTCATTTTTTTCATTTTTTTTTCTACATTGATGAGTTTATGACTAATGAGTAAAAGTTACCTTTTCGCAATTTTCCGAAGCGCCGATCTTTTGATGAAAATGATTCGTCCATGACTCTGTCAATATTAATATTCCAATTTTCTTCATTTTTGATGCTCAGTATCGCCAAAGAATTCAGCCGCATCTGTGACATGGTTAATACTACGAAGGTAAATCTATAAGTTTTAGCTTACTGATTGACTAAATGAATGTTCGGGCGTTGCTGTAGGGACTGGTAATGTGAGATAGAGCTGGTCACAGATCCGGCACACTGCTTGTTATAGCAAAACTATCTACAACTAAGACTTCAGCTAGTTCTCTAATAGTTGAAATTTCTCGAATTCTTTCCAGCATCACGGATCGAAAACTTAAAAGTTGTTGAGGAAAAGTAGGCGATAAATCTTCTGAATAATACTTGCAGAGGCGATTTGCTTTTTCAACAATTTCATTATCTGTTAAGCCACTGAGAACTTGCGGTTGAAACAGCGAAAATCTTTCCGTCAAGCTATTCATACTTTCATAGCGCTCTGCCAATTGTTGAATTATGATATCCAGACAACGGTTAAAAACAAAAATTCGGAATTTTTCTCCAGGATTCTGTATACATTCATCTATAGCCAACTCATCAAAAAACTTTTTCACATGTCGTTGGCGTGCTTTTTTGAAAGCTGGATTTACTTTCCAAGATGTGGCGATTTCTTTATCTTCTTTTAAAATGGTCGGGATATCCTGTCTGAGCTCCATCATGTTTTGCTAAGTTTGCTGCAGCATTGAGGTGGCTGTCAATATATCAATGGCTGGATCTTGTAAATATTTAGAAGCAACCGAATTTTAATTGAATGAATTTAACTGCTTATTAATTCAGCATTGTTATTTTATGTGGTTTCAAGTTTCATCACTTCATATGAAAATATTAATTATGTAGGCTTTCGTGGCGCACTGCGTGGCCTTTAGTTACGCCAGTGCTTACCACCTGTAACTCGTCTTTTTTATTTTATAGAGTGAAAATAGTAGTCAGACTCACCATAAATAAACAACTTTTGTTTTCCTTTATTTGAAAGTTCAACTGAAATATCCATACTTTTACTTTTTAATTCCGTGATTAATTTTCTAGACAAATTGGACAATTTTACAAAATCAACTACACGGCACGAGGTTGCTTGGTCGAACAGTATAAATAATCCGCAATGATAACGATAACGACAAGTAAAGAAAGAGAACGAGGGAAAACCAAATTAGGTATCTCTACTCTAGGGGTTTTTTTTTTTTTTTTAATTTTGTTTATGTAATTTCATACTTACGAATAATCTATTTGTGGATAAATTTGATCGTTTTCCTTTAATTTTTGTAAAATGTTAGGGAATCCAAAATTCTTTCTTACTTTTTGATAAACCAGAACGCACTCAATTAAAATCATTAATTAGGAATTTTAATTCCTTCGAAAAATGAGCATCGTCTACTCCAGATTTTATCCATTTTGCTCGCATATGAGGCTATAATATAAATATGAAATAAATTAGCTTGCCAAATTTTAAGATAAAAATTGCGAATAATTATAGGATGACATTCCTGATGAGATCGTGCGTGATGCTTAAACACTTCCCTACCCGTTTGTAGACAATTTTGAAAGAAAAATCCGGTTGATTTGAATTGAATAATTCTGAACTTGTTAGCTCTGCCAAGTATTTTATAAATAGTTTTGATAATTTTTACAAAGATGTTTCTATTTAAAAATGGTTTGTTTTGGGGATGGGATTATTTTGGTATGCCTACGCTGCAAATATATAGGTATACATAAGCATTTCGGAGAGCCCATTTTGGGAGGATTTAATAATATCAAGCTTTGGTATAATGGATAACACATAGGTTCTAGTCGCACCAGAGTCCACTAATATGTATGGGCATTCTGCTGACAACAGATTAATCCATAAAAGTCATTCGGATGCTGTAATATATGGTGATATTTCGGTGGTTTGGAGTTCATAAAAAATTGTCGCATTGCTAAAAAAACAGATGGATTTTCTTCTTTTAGTCGTATGTCCTTCCTGCAAGGTATTAAGCTACTACAACTACTTTTAGCGGTAAGTACTAAAAAATAAGAATAAAACTTACATATTACCATCCATCCATGAAATGTTTTGCGAGAACAAAGAAAGAGTTCACATTTCAACAGTATTATGCTCCCTGCAGTGATTGAATTGTATTTATTTTTTAATCTATCTCAGTAATTGTAAATTTTTCTTTTTTGTTTCTTCTTTCTTCTCCTGTTTTTTTTCCTGCAGAAAATGATATTGTTGTGGATTGGTCTTCTATGTTGCTCGTCGAATGCAACTGAAAAGACAATTTCTAGTAGCCCTCATCGAATCAATGCCAGGAAGAGGAGGTATAACCAACTAGTCAATCTAATGTATCCTATAATTTGATAAAACAAAAGAAAGTGGAGACCTTATCGTACTTTTTCTAAATCCATTTTTTCAAGAACTTCTACTGGAAGCTCTTAACTCTGGCTCTTCATCCTTTTATCTTCACTTTTATTACAGGGGTTTATTTGAGATTACAAAATTTGGCCTTCGAAGGGTTTGGGCCACGTTTCAGAAGTAGTAAAAATATAAGAATATTTAATTTAATCGATCCATTATAACTATATTGGAAAATACGATGTAAAATTTTATAGTGTGCGTTTTATTTTGGGTGTTAGTTGTGGTGGTATATCTTTAAACAATTGATATAGAAAAAGTTTCATTGAGAAGATCATGGAATGACATGCCTGTATACATATATGAAATATTTCTATGAATAAACAGATTCAAAATAGTCAGGCTCTGTATATAGATATAAGCGGAGTAAAAAGACGAATTGCTAAAGTGCCGCTTTTTTACTGAAATATGTCGTTTAAATTATTTGATTGTCTTAAGCTGCTACACACGCTTACTCAAGCAAATCGTATGACTTGGCATACACAGGCCAAGTCATACGATTTGCATGAACGTGTGTAGTAAAAATCGAAGCTTGAATTGAGACAGAATTCTGACATGTATGAAATTGGCCAAATATATTGCGTAGAAGCAAACCTGACGTTTTTGCTCTAAAATTGAATTAAAGTCTTAAAGTCATTGCATGTTGAGGCAAAGCCAACATACGATTTTTTCTAGTTCAATTCTATAGCAAAGTCATAAAATTTGCTTGTACGCAATAGTTTCGGCCGCTTTCACTCATGCCAGACTTAAGTTTCTCGACTTTCGCTACACACGCTCATGTAAATCGGACAATGGGGACGTGTACAAGTCGTATGATTTACTTGAGCATATGTAGCGGCTTTTAAGGGTACCAAATTTAATAAAGGCTTGCTTACTGATTTTATTAACTTTAAAAGTTTTTGGGGCTATTTGAACATTTTTATCACCCGTCAGGAAGTCGATATCTCCAACCAACTCATCATCAATTGGACGATTCTATTTCTTATTTATTTATTTTTATATATATACAAACGCAAGTTATCGTAAAATTATATAACATTTTAAAGGAACAAAATATGTGTACATTTCTGGTAGTATATTCTCATATAAATTTATAACGCTGTGCATTGTTGTCCAAATTTTAAAGTAATTTTCAAAATTGCAAAATACCAAGCAAGAACATTATAAAACAAAAAAGTAAACATTAATTAAATTTTTCTTTGAGTTTTACTTTAAATGGATAATAATTTCTAACAATTGTGTTTTGTTTTTAATTTGTATTTTGAACACAAACATTCAGACTTGTACAAAATACCTAATTACTCTTTTCTCTATATGTAAGTTAACTCTTTCCGGCCTGGCTATTCTTGAGTGCACCAACAACTGGCTTTTATACTCAATTTAAAGGACAGACAAAAAAAAATAAACGTGAAAATTATTAAATTATTGCCCGGTGAGATTAATTCAGGGCTATTTATAAATTATATTTAGATTCATTAGTGCAAGCACGTCGTGCGAACAGATTAATTAAATATTGTTAGCACTTAAGGGACTAGGCATAATTCGACATTATTACGAATGATATGTTCGTGTCCCCACAGTAAGAATGCGAGAGTTAGTTAACTAAGAAAATGTATAATAAACTTATTGAATATATTATTTATATTTTGGTAGCTCTACGGTAATGGTATTATATTGTTAGCACGCGGAGGAAAAATCAAATTTTCTTTTCTTTCTAAACCGATAGTGTACACGGGGGAAATGAACTTATATTGAAAACATTTGTGGTTGGTTAAAAAAAAGTTCAATGTGCTTTTAATATAGTTCTTATCAGACCCAGTGTTGAAATTAGAATACATTCGGAAGAAATTAATTTTGTTAAGAAATAACAAAAGATTTTACTGTTATATCAATATCAGCTTTTATTATTTTGCTGGATAAGTGTTTTGTATTTACAAGACATAGTTTTCTATGTATGTAAGTGTTTCATAGAGGCTTTCGCTTTTGTTTATGGAAATTTTTTTTTTGTGTTCATTAGTGAAATATCTCAGTATTAGAGAATTATTAAAAAGCTTTGTATGTATATTAAATATTAGTTTTCACCCTTCTGTGGTTTTTCACACATAACTCGGCAGGGACCCTAAATAGGGGCCATATAGTGTAATCATTATGCCAATTAGTGAGAGATGTTTTTACAGTTGACATACATATTTCTGCAATTATATACTAATAGTTGCAGAAAGCGTACACACATCAGTATTGTAATTGATAATTGAAAATAAAACTTTGAAAGTTTTAGTCAGTAGTTCAGGGCTAAGAGTTGAAAATCGCATATAGAATTGTTTTTACATTAGAAAAATAAGTAGTAATTTCTGAACATACTCAGCATGCAGAGGATTGGAATTATTTAACACTCCTGGTTGCAAATAAGACAATAATATGAAAATGATTTGCGAGCAAATCGTAGAAAAAAAATGTTAATGGAGAGACTTAACTCATTAAAAATAAAAATATTTCATTATCTTTGACTGTTGAAATATGTACGTGTCACAAAGACCTAACGTTCTGCCAAATATTTTAAATTCCTACGTCACGATGTTTTCGAGAAAAATGTCTGTGATAGACAGACAGAGGGACGCACGAGCGATCTTATAAGGGTTCCGTATTTTCCTTACATTTGTTGTACGGAGACCCAAAAAGAAGAATATAATGCATGTAAAACAAAAATCAAAACAGAACGCGGTTATATTTACTAATATCATAGATGGCACAAGAACTAGATGTCGCATGACATAACAGAGTATGTACAGTATACAGATTGTGAAATGGGTAGTGCATTCTGGAATGTATTATAACATGTTTTAAAGCGTGCCGAAAGCAAATGATTTTATAATAGCAGTTTTGTATACATTTGATCGACTTCCTCACCACTTCAGATACGGAAAAATATGAATCACTCGACGTATGCATCATTTCAAATGTTCTAGTCCATTCCGGAATGGATCACCCAGCCATATAAAATTTGTATACTTTTTTGGAACTGTATGCGACATCTAGTTCTTGTGCCATCTATTCTCATATTTATCTAGATTCGCGTTAGTTTTTGTCAAAAGTTGAGATTAGTTACATTTTTTAAGGGATATTTGCTATCTTTGAGTAGTAGTACTTCGAATAAAGTGAATGTTCGAATGTTTATTTTGTAATTTGGGGCATCAGGGAGAAGATTGGGAGACTTAAAAATTCGAAGCTTTGCGAAAACGTGAGGTTTCAGATTTTGTGAATATGTATTCGAGTTTATGAGAATCTATCACAAATACAGGACAAAAGCTATTTATTTTTGTTCGTGAAATGTTGCAGCGAGTAGTGGACTACCTTTTTTTTTTTTTTGTATAAAAACGTTTTTAGAATAATTCTACGTATAGTTGACAACCGACCAAGGTGCTACTGACAGGTCTTGATGGAATTATACGGCCAGTTTGTGAGTTGCGCGCGATTAAATAGTTTGTCTTAATTTTTTATAAGTTACCTCGTTCTGAAAGATACCCATTATAAAATTAATTGAAATTTTAGTAAAGCTTTCCATTGCCCTCTAATAATTTCCCCATCCGTATATTTTATATATAAGGCTTGACAAAGTCGGAATTTGAAGTTTTTTTCATTTAACTAATATATTTTTTAACGAGTCATTAACACTAGTGTTTCAAACTATATTTAAGAACGCGGGCGCAAGTAAGCACATAGCAAAAATGGTGTAAGAAACCTCATCATAAATGTAAATTGCCTATCCTTTGGCACTTACTAGACTTTTTCACTGTATTTAAATGAAGAAAATGTGGAAATGGAATGGTGATAATAGCTGGAGGAATGGAATGAATAAAATTGATAAAATTCAAAATTTTTTTGTTTTTTTTTGGTTATGTCCTCGAAACTTGAAAAAAAATTTATAGATCATCATTGACAAGCTCCAATGATCGTCTATCAAATAACTCATTATTATAGGGTGTATAATTTAGAAATAATAGTATGATTTATAAAAAGTTGAAAAAAAAAATAAAACTCCAGCTATCGTTTCTTTCTTCAAAACACTTAAGACTTGTCCCATTACCCCTACAGTTTCTTGCTTTTCACACTAAGAACTATTTGTCGTTGGCTGGTTTTCAACTATTCGTAGAACATCCTGTATAATATTAATATTACATTTAAAATAACAACCTTAATCTAAACTTCCCCTCTCCCTCTATCTCTCTCACACTTTTAGACCAGGTAAGAAGGATAAATGAACATATTTGTAATGGGGGCATGTCGGAAACTAAATTTGATACAAGTCATTAGATAAAATATATTTGGCAACTTCTCAACACTCTAGCTAGGCCGAAAAATGTTAACACACACCTGTGCTTATATAGAATTAAATCAATACCAAACAATTTCAACAACTTAGCCTTTTCTTTAAAACAGCAACTGACTCCGCCAGTAACACCACCAGTGGTAGACATGAACGGATACAGAAAAATGCCAACCAAAAGACGGTATGAGGGTACAAAATTCGGAGGTAAAATAAGTGATTTTGTATTGAAATTTGAATTTTTTATTTATTATTATTATTTCCATCAGTGACACCGAAAAAAAAGTTACGTACTACAAAGGAACGAGTCCCGCAACCAAAAAATACAGTGGCAATGCTTAATGAGCTTCGGCACGGACTAATATACAAACTTGAATCTCAAACGGGACCTGTTCATGCACCGCTTTTTACCATTTCTGTAGAGGTAAGTGCTTTATATTAGTATAGTTATATATTTGCTTTCACCTTCACTATATTGATTTTTTCGATGAGGCAATTTCACTATCTTTTTAAAAGTTTACTTAAAGCACTGCAATCTATTTTGAGCGGTTGATTTGAATAAAACCGCCTTTAAAATCGATTCGCCCGTAATAAAGCTCTTTTTTTCCTCCCCGTTGATTTCCTGCACTCCATATACTGCATTCAGCCAACAACTATGTATGTATACAATGCATAATGGAAATTCCTATCCATTGTTTCTGGACTATCAATATTTTGTAAGTTCTCGCAATCTACCCCTAATTATTGGTCTACAATGAAGGCTTTCTGCAGTTAGGAAACTTTTGTGTAACGTATTTCCATGTGTCTGGTTAAGGTCGGGGTTTTTGTTTTTTAATTTGAGAACTTGTGCTTTTGAGGATATTAATTACATGTTTTATGAGCTACATACGTTTTAATTTTCTAATTAAATATTAATTTTCATTTACCTCGGTTCTTTCGTAATTGTATTTATTATTTAGTAATAATACTCTAAACTTTGGCCCAGATTTTTCATTTACATTTGTAATTTGAAGGCGGTATGTTGTATTGCCTTTATCCTGCACAAAAATAATCGTGGTAACGACAATCACAAAATTGATTCGATTTTAAGATTAAAAGGTAAAAGAGAAACCAATTTTTTGTGTGCCAACAAAATAACTTTTTTAAAAAAAGGCTAGATGCACCACATGAAAAAAGGATATTCACGGATGAGCAAGACTGAACCAATATTAAGAAACTTTATTGAAATTTTGTATTGTTTGCTTTTCTGATAGAATGACAATTTTGGGCAATAATTATAATTTTTTACTGTTAAGGAATAATATTAAAAAAGAAATAATGTAATTTGAAATATACAAAATTTATATCGGATCTCATTTACTGACCGGTGCATAATGACACTTAATCAGTTGCTGGTGCTCTTGGTCAAGTGAATTTTGCTCTCGTTATTATAGTATAGAAATGTTTGAGTAATTCAGTAAAAGCGAAGGTATAATTAAATTTAGTTAATATTCGATTGTATTCTGCAAATATGGAAAACAAATGATTTTACTGTTCAAAAAGGTGATCAGATACGACAAAATAAGTTCGCCTTTTTTCAGTATCGAAAGATGCAGTGTGAACACCGAACTAAGGTAATGAATGGTCGCGCCAAATTGGCCAAAGTAGCTGGTGTTCGGCCGAAATTACTGTAATTCGGTCTCTTTGTAACTGGTGACAGTTTTCGGTGACTATGACGGCTAAAACTCCTTAGAATCGGATAATAACAAAGAACGGTGAGATGACTGCTTGTCGTGCCTTTAAAAAATGAGGTTTGTAGTAAGCAATGCCTTATATTCGACATAAAATACAAAAAACTTGTCTGTTAATCAGCGGGAAACATTTCATATCACAAATCATCGTCATTCGATGCAAATATTCTCCGACTATGTAGCGAAGTTTGTTGAAGGCATGTTGTGTCGTATTCAACAAGTTCTTTATGCAAAAAAGACGTTAGGCTAATTATTACTATTTTTCAAATTTTCGATTGGGAAAAAACTGAGTTTGTTTATATATAAATAAAAAAGAATTAACTTTGTGCTATTTTTATTAGTAGTGCTAAGTTTTAAACACTTTTATAAGAGCTTATTTAAAGTGTTTTTAAAAAATATAAAATATTTTTAAACATTTAAAAACATCCATAGAAGTAAAGTAAAATATATCCGACATTATGCTGTGCTCTAGCGAATCGATATTTCAAAATATCGTCAATAAAGCAAAGGGCTGTTATTTTGGACTTATCTAGTACTAAAAGTTTTACCCATGTTTTAAGCCCAAGAAGAGCATCTAAAACCGTGAGAAAATTAATAAATACATTTTTACATTTTTAGCTTGTTGGATACTTTTTCGGTTCTAACCAAAGGTTTAATATCACTATACCATTTGAATAAAAAATTGAGCTTTGAAATTTAGGTAGCAATACTACATACTTAAGGCTGATTTGTAAGCATTTTTGTTCCCCCTTTTTATTTTCCACAATTTTTATGATATTGATTTGAAACCTTCGGCAAAATTTAGAAACTCTTCAGTTCAAATGCTACCGGGTCTAGATTTTTGAAAAAGATGTTGCGTTTTTTGTTTTTTTTTTTAATCAAAAATCTCAAAAAAAAAAAGCGTTTGTTTTTCTCCCACACCTAAACTATTTTTCATGTATACACTAATTTTTGTTATTTTTCGTACATAGGTTTTCCAAACATATTTGTAAATGCTACCGGAGTAGTTTTTCCAAATTTGTTAATATTTCTTATGTTATAATTACTTTTATAACATTAAAATTGAGACTCCTTTAACTTAAATAAAATTTATTGCTACGCGTTTATTTTAACACACGAATAAAGATTGATGAAATTTTATTCAGTAGCCCAAAAACAGGATAAATCCCGTAAGTAGTTTATTTATAAAAAGCAATTTATATACCTCTATCGTGATAAAAATTGAATGATTTATTCATTTTAATTCTCAAAAGCTTTTCGTGGTAACGCCAGAATCTAATAGTCCAAGCAAATACTCGGTTTTGTATATATGTGCATAATTTTGAATAGTGGTTTATAGGCATTATTGGTAGGCATTGCTAATGATTAGAACGAAAGCTCACACTACTACTACATAGTCAACATTTTGGAAGCTCGAAATCGAGAGCTTTATTTTCTGTCATTCAGCATTAAGGGTTTACCTTTGTTGTTATATATTTTCACAAAGTCTTCGATTAGGCATTTTAAAGCTTTTAACTCTGGGAATTTAAAGTTTTGTTTTGATTCATAGTCACTAAGTTATGAATTCTCATCTTTTGCAGTCATTTAAGTGTATGTTTATGCTTTATTATTTATTTATTAAATATTATGATCACACTCCTTCTTCTAAGTTCATCCAATTGTTAAAGAAGGTATTCATAATATAAACCCCTGTACACGAGCGCGATATGATACGTGCGATATTTTGGTGACGTCCTGTTCTTTACATAGATCTATCTCTATTTGCGACTGGTTTTTATCGCGCGATACGTTCACAAGGTTGACAGAGGCTACAACTTAATTTGTTTAGTTTTTTAGTGGCAAGCTAATATTTGTGTGAAATTTACATATATTTATGTTTTTATATTTATTTATTTACATATTATAATAAATTTCGACATCACTGCGGAGCTTTAGCATCCGATTGCAAATGTAAACAAACATAAATGTTGAGGTTAAGGTGAAAATCGAACCAAACTAAGAGCATTGCTGAGATAAATTTTGGTATCGCACGAAACGTAGAAAGAGTGAGCATGTTCAGCGACAACAACATTGCTGCAGCGATAAATCGCGCTCGTGATCAAGCCCTAAGTTTGTCAAAAAGCACTTATTATTATCAATAAAAGCATAATACCGGAGACTGGCCTCTAAGCACCTCGACCTAAAAGATCTTTTGTGCCATGCCCCTGCCGCGTTAGGCCCAGTCTACGTTCAACCTTTTATATCATTATGGTCAGTTTTCCGGACGGCTGATGGGGTTACAAGACCCTTGCCTAGACATTAGAGTCTTTGGCAGGGGAGTCCTGCGCATTCGGTTCATTGTTCTTCCAGCTTTGGCGGTCTTCTATAACCACTTCAAAGCGGTACCCAAATCTAAGAGTCTTGGACATTGGTTCGTAACTTTGGAGGTAATTGGGTCATTTTGAAATTCTGCAAGAATTGTTTGATGACCGACTACGTGCCCAGGTTTTCTCGAGCGGGCATTTAGCACCTTAACACTAAGAGCAGCTTCATTTTTAATGGAAACATGTAGAGGAGGTAAGCCTAGCATCAGTTTTAAGGCTGATGTGGGTCAAGTCCTCATAGTACCTGTTATTCCTAGGCATGCAAGTCTTTGTAGTCCTTGTAACTTTGTTTGAGCTATTTTTTCCTCTGATTTGGTCTACCATATGAGGGCACCAAAGATAATGATGGCCCTACCGGTAGCGGTATAGGACCAATAAACTATTTTTGAATTTAAAACCCAGCTTTTGGCATATACAGAAAGCTGTGATGGCCTTCTCTATAACTTTCGACAAATGCTGTGTGAGTCTTTGATCTAGGATAATCTCTAAAAACTTTACCTTTTAGAGTTCTATGTTTGTTCCGCGCAACGAAGGTGCCTTTAAATTAGGTTTCCCTTCTTATGAAAGGGAGATAGATTGATGCCTAGACTTTCGTGTTCTGACTAGCTAGAAACAATGTTTAAGTTTCTTTGTATTAAGTCCGAGATCATACCATCACGCTTGTATCTTATTGTTATGACTACGTCATCAGCGTAGCCTAGTACATAATATCAAAAAGCACTTAGTACGGACTGTAAATAGTACAAGCGATTTACTAGGAAAAACCACCAACAATTTACTATTAATTAGAGAAAACAAGGGTGCCACGTCTCCTCACTTGCAGTACCTACTCGTTCGAATTGTTAAAAATACGGCAATAGCGTTGAAATCGCACTAAATTGTCAGCATAACCTTCCTTTGGTAAATATCTGCTTTTGGAATGCTTTGAGTAGGTGCATCATGCTTGCTTAACTATGTTTTCGTTCGATGCTGGATTTAGCTCTATTTCCGAGTTTGAGGACGTTTTTCTCGAAAAAGCGAAAAAATCGTTTTTGGATTTATGAGGAATTTGAACCTAGCATATCTGCCCTTTCTAGTGGCCCATAAATTTTAGCTAGATGTGGATGAGGCCGTTTTTCTCAAAAAATTGAATCTAAAATATGTGCTGTGTTCATTGCCTGTTATCACACGTTTTAAAAATTTATCGTACTCTTCAGGTTTCAAAAGAGAATCGCAGATGTCAATACGCTTAATGATATGAATATCTTTGAGTTCATGTGGTATCCAAATATTGAGCTAACTAACGTATCCAAGTTGTTTTGAATGGTTATCAACTCTCGATTTCGATATGTTCAGATTCTCAACAATATTCTTTTGTGTCATCATATTCAGATTGAATTCGATTCATTTATTTTTCTGTCATCATCAAAAACTTGGCTTTGTGGTGGCATTCTTGACTCTGAGCCTTTTTGCTCTGGATTTCAGGTTTTCCGTCGGGATTGTCATTCTGAATTAATCCCTCCAGTTGGGGCTGTTGGAGCCGATATTTCATGCTCTGTGGGTGACGTTACAGGTTGAGGAGCTAGAGCTTCTTTATGTGGTTTTCAGGCTTCCTTGTGAGAGCTTTTTCATCCTTATTGTCTACGTTCCTCTCAGTTCATCCTGGACTACCTACGAATTACTTGACAATTGATGGCCTCCTTAAACATCATTCTCGGCGATTTTAATATGCCGCATGTTAGCTGGGAACTTTCTTCTGACAATGATGAACTACTGTTCTGTATTTCGACTGCACGTTTTATCCTTTCTTGACACAGCCGCCGGTGCAGGACTAACGCAGTGATATTTCTAACAACTCAGGCAAACTTCTGGACCTGCTATTCTCATTTGACTCGGGTGTCACATTTGTTAGAGGATCCTCGACTCCTTTGGTTCCTGAATACTGTCATCATCCGGAGCTATATGTTTCTGTATGTATCGACCATGTGAATCTAGACTCGGCTAATTTAAGTAAATATTTTTTTAATTTTAAGCAAGCTGATTTTTCAAAGCTTGATGACTGGCTTCAGAATTATGACTGGACGACTGTTCTTAACGAGCGGGACGTTGATAGAGCTGTTCATGCTTTTTATAACACTCTCTATATTTGTTTTGTTCAATGTGTACAGATTTGTGCATCTAAAAATTCTCAAGTATCCTTGACTGAACAGCTCCTTAGGCATTTAAAAAATAAATCGTGGAGGCCTCAAGAAGGGATGCAGATTACTCGCCTTACTGCGATGTCTGGAATCAGTTCACTGCGCAGCTTCATATTTCATTTAATGACTATATTGCTGGTATGAAGCTAACAATTCGTAATTATCCTAAAGAGTTCTGGAAGTTTATAAATTCTAAGCGTAATTGTGATGCGTACCCATCATCTTTGAACTTTTGTCACACCGAAGGTAGCGACCCATTTATGATTGCAATGTTTTTCTCCGAATTCTTTGTACCGTCTTTTGTGATTTTGACAAGGCTTTCGCCAACCTCCCTTAAAGCCAAAGATCTTGTGTTTGACGACGTTGCCACTGAACATATTTTTAATTTACCTGATAGTTTTACAATTGGTCCTGATGGTGTTCCCGCTTTCTTCCTGTAGAAATACGGCTCGTACCTGTCCCATGTCCTGCGTTACCTATTTAATTTGTCCATGTCTTGTGGGTCCTTTCCAAAGTCATGGATGTACTCTGTGATTATTCCTCTACATAAAAAGAGCAATAAGTTTCAAACTATAGACCTATTTTTAACTGCCATGCTGCGAAGATTTTTGAAGCCTTTAGTGATGTGCTTCACTTTCATTGCAAACCAATCTTGTGATCTTTCCAACATGGTTTCTTAAAGGGCAAATTAACTACATACAACTAATCTTTTAGAATTTGTTCACTATTGTGTACCAGCCATTGAGTCCGGTAAGCAGGTTGACTGCGAGCGAGCTCTATTTCGCGGAGCCTCAAAGGAAGCATTCTTGGCCCGTTACTATTTATTCTGTACATCAATGATGAATCCTTGTTATACCCTAGATGAAATCTAAAGGGTATACTAAGTTTGTCATTCCGTTTGTAACACACAGAAATAATGCTAGTAGAAAAAAATGAATTGTTCACCCACGCATAAAATTAAAAGTTATTTTGATTTTTGCATGTCCGTCCGTTCGCGCGACAACTCGACAACGCGTGTACTTAGAGAGCAGAAATTTTGTACGCGGACTAAATTTGGTACATAGTGTGTTTTTATAAAAATAGAATAAGTTGGGCATCCCATTCTTGGTGTTGCCATATAAATATTTAATTTTCTAACGGATACTGTGAAAACGATCAGTCCTAAACTAAACTAAAAATTTCTTCAGAATATGAAGTCCTATAAAATTGATTATAATCATTTTTTCTGTCCGACGAACCGTTCTAGAAATATTTGCGAAAAACCGCTGCAAAAATCAAAATTGCTCAAATGGGTGACCACACGAAATTTGATATGGGCGTTCATCTAGGGTATCATAAAAATTGGTCTTAGACCAATTTTAGCTTTTTTACTTGTTTTTACTTAATTCCAGAATACTTTGTTATGCGGAAGATGCCAAAATATTTCGTGTTGTTAGTTTTAAAAATGACTGAGCTTTTTTAAACAATGACTTAGCCACTTTTCATAAGTGGGTGCTCCAATAATTGTCTTCCTCTAAATGTTAATAAATTTACACCGATGAACTTCGCTCGCAAAAGATCCCCAATTCACTTCAATTATGCTTTAGATGGAAGTTCATTACCCAGGCTCGACAAAACCAAAGATTAGGGAGTTATTCTCAATTCTCGCCTTGTTTTGACCGATTACATGATTAGTGGGCTAATTAGGTTTTGGGTTTTATTAAGAGATAATTTGACGACCCTTATATTACAAAACTTCTTTACTGCACCTTTGTTAGGTCGATACTGGAATAATCCAGTCCTCTCTGGTCTCCTTTCAACCAAGAGCAGATTAATAGCATCGAATCTATTCAACGCAGATTTCTCCAATTTGCACTCCGTGGACTTCCGTGGAGTAATTCTTTAATTTGGCTGCCTATGTGTACCGTTTGAATTGGATATCCTTGCAGATGCTGAAAACCAGACGTAATATCTCTGGAATTGTCTTAATTTTCGATATTTTAAAGGGAATAATAAATTCCCTTCTTTTGCTAAGCACAATAGGTCTATCAACCCCGACTCGCTCATTCAGAAGCCATAACTTCCTCAATTTTCCTTACCATCGAACAAAATATGGGGCGAGTGTTAATTTGAATTTTTCTAAACTGCAATTGAAAAATCAGCTAAAATTTGTTCTCAGTTACTTCTTTGCAAGCCTTATTCTTTTTTTTGTTTATTTTTTATTTTTTTATTTTATATTTTTGAATTGAGTGTTTTTTCTTGTAATGATTTACAACATGATATATTTTGAATAAATAAATAAATAAATCAACTTCGATTAAACTTCCTGGCGTGGTGTATTTTTCCCATAAAAATTCCAAGACTGAAATTTAGTAAACCAATTCTAGTACTGCCGCAGTTTTAAGATATCTTCACCATAAACATCATAGAACTTATGAACTTGTACAGCAGAAGTAAATACAACAGAATATTATGAAAATGTTCCTGTTCGATTGATATCATAATTGAAACTAGTACATTTAATGCACCTATTTATGAAAGGAACCAAGGAGCGGTGGAAGCGGAGAGATTACCTCGCCCCGTTGGCATAATTACCGAATTTGATCGAACGGAAGAAGCTGCCGTGATTATTGATTTGGCTGTGAGATTACAGTTAAACCAAATCAAATCTTGATTAGATACTTAGCGAGCATTTTTCTTCCTAGATATATCGTATATACATATATATGTATTGTATGACAACCTTCGTAACCTGATCAGAATTGGAAATTTTTATTATAAACTTTAATAATATTTTCACAATATGAGGTGTAATGATACATATTTTCAATATAATTCAAGTTGTTTATAAAGTCGGGATATATTAACTCCGACCTGCTTTACTTTGTTTACAGCTTAAGATACCCACCACATATAGCCTCCTTTGAGTTGTCTCTTCTTAGTCTTACGATAAGAAGAATATGCTTTTAAAGCAACTTCTGGTACGAATTTATATATGTATTCTTTTAACTTTCAGTTTAGTGGTGACATCAAGTGAGCTACGTATCTTGATAGATTGATCGATATAAAATCTTAAGATCTTTGTTAGCATTAATAGTTTTTTTCATCTAGAATGTCAGTTTTAAAGCGAAGAGAGCTATTCTACAATGCCTCTATGCGGCACAGTGAACATGTTTGTCATTGGTTGATTCGACTCGAAGAGCTAGGAAATAAATGCAATTTTGGTGAAAAATTTGAAGAAGTCCTTCGAGACAAATTTGTGCTTGGTATAAATAAACCTATGATAAAACGATTTCTAGTTGAAATGGAATTGCCAAATTTGCCTGAAGCAATCGTGCTTGCTTTGAATTTTGAAAAGGAGTATCGTAACAGAGTTAAAACATATCATTTTCGATGTGTAGTGAGTTGTTTGAATTAGAATATATTAAAATTGACACAATACTTGCTACTATGAGAAATTATTACCAAGTAAAATCTTTAATTGCGGAAATAGTTCTATGCGAAGAAAAATTTAACCATTTTTATTATGCGAATTACTTAACATTTTAATAAATCTCTAATTTAAAATGAAGATAAATTTTACACCCTTATTCACAAAATTTTACATTTTACATTTTGTTAATATTGACCATGATACATGGTGTGCATTAGACTGGGAATGTGTTTTCAAAAATGGGATTTTCTTCGTGTTATATTTTCAGGAGGGAGTTTTCAAAAATTGTCAAGGCATTACATCTGCTAGAACTTCCTACCTCCGATTGATCCTCCATGAATTGTTTAAATTTATTAGTCCACCTGATGTCTTTTCTGATCACATTTCTCAGTCTCTTCATGTTTTAATAAGCACTGTTTTTTGGACATGTCTAGTCAAGTGCGTTTGTGCCATTTTCCTCTTACAATTGTCATAGTTTTCCCTCGATGTTCGCATTATTGTCCGGTTCTACATATGTCTTCTCTTGTCCTCTTGATGATATTTGTTCTTTGTCTTCCTAGCAACTTTTCGTTTTTCTGTCGTCCTTTCCCTTACGGATGATGCCACATATCAGCCGTACTGGATGTCATTCTTTTATTGGAGTTAGTTGTTAGTAGGAGGGCGGGGAAAGGAGATAGGACGGATAGGATCATTGAGAGAATTTAGGAATCGATGGTTGCTAAAGAATTGGTGTTCTTCAACACTCTGAGTAAACTTTTCTGGACATGAATTCAGTATGCACAACACCTTGATTGCCGAAAAAAAGGTCAGCATCACCATTTCGACAGAGGGAATTGTTTGGAATTTTTTCGAATGCCATTTTTTTTGTGGAAGTATATATATGAGTAACTTTGGACGTAAAGTCTATTTTGTCAGCATGAGCTGATAGCTCACTCCGTGAACAGCGTTGACAGGGTGGCACCTAGCACCTCGGCTAGTGCAGGAGAGTTGCAGGGTGGGTATAACAAATACCTGCCGCTGTCACAGTCCACATACAAAAACAAATTTCGTGCCCTAACAAAAGAAGAAAACGCAGCACACCATCCGGTCCAGAAGGGACCCTTACACCACTTACCTTTACCTGTGAAGAGGACGCAGATGTCCTGCCTTCCCTGTCGTGCCCCATCCACCCAATGACACTGGAGACAACAAGTTTTCAAATAAACTCTTGTTTTATTTCTGGTGATATATGATCATTGACATACGGTCCGGAAATTGTTGCTTTAAAACGAGCGCAAGCTTTTCTAAACTAAAGACGCTCAATGATGATGTGGTACACATGTGAAATACCCAATTGATCCGAAATTTCATGATGATGATTCGTCTGTTACCCGAAACAATTCGGTAACGCATACAACATTGTCATTCGTCGCCCAAGTTAACGAATTTCCGTGTCGGTAATTAGCTTTGGTATTTCTGCGCACGTTCTCGCATGGCTTTTGTCCCCTTGTGTTGTAATGATATTGTAATTCTACTAGTTCCCTTCTGCAAATAACGGTAACTTTTTGGAAATAAATTATTTTTGTACAATCTTTTAAATTACTTAAATTAGGTATATCAAGAATAGCAATATTTATTTTTTCCTTACCTGTAAAAAAATCCAAAAAGGACTCACATTAAAAAATGAAAATTTTGAAAATTTGGGAAATAAATTAATCGTCATCATGAAGAGAAGAAAAAATATAAAAATTGTATAAATTTCATAACAAGAAATGTTCTTACCTTGAATTTAAATATTAAAAAATTAACGTTTTTCATTTTTTTTTAACCATTTCGTACAAACCATATAAAAAAATTACTGAATTTAGTGGAGCCATATGCTTGCTTGCAGATGTTGTCCTGGGGTTAGTAATTCTTTTCAAATGTCAAGTTTGATGTTAAGAAATAGGGAAGTGTAGACATTTCTAGCATCAGAAGTTTTATCTATTTTTAATAATATCACATATATGTATTTACATAGATATCCAATTAAGAAAAGATGTTGGTTCCAAGCACTTGGGCCATATTATGTATACTACCTTCTTCACTATTTAAAAGTCTATTCCTTATTCGTTACGGATGGGCAGAATGTTGTTATTTGCATGATGAATTTTTTATTTAACGCAAGCCTTGAGAAAGAAATGGGAAAGTTATGTGAGCTGCAAGAAATATGTGCGACGTGCGTGTACTAGATTTCAATCCCTTTCAAAGCACTTTAAGTTTCTTTTCACTCTGGAGGTGCTTGGTAGTTCCTGGTACTCAAAAGGAGAATGGAATATGTATTTTATGCTTGACGAGTGCATTTTTTGTTCTTTATACTCCGGTTATATTGATTTTCTCCTATATGTAGTGTATACAAGTTGTGACCTCAATAATGCTTTTATTTGAAATTGTGAGAAATGAATGTGCCTGCTCTACTGTATTCGGAAGAGCTCTTGTTACGCTTTTCAAAATATTATTACTTTTAAATTATAATAGAATCTCTGATTTACGTATATATGAAAGTTTATAACTTACTCGTCGGATTCAATGTTATATATTTGTAAATATACTTCTCTTTATCCTGATTGCTGATAAGAGGGTAATAAATTATTGGGTAGAAAAGTTTTTTCTGATATTTTATATTTACTTCAGATCAGTTCCTTGCTAAGTGGAAATAATAATATATGTATAATATTGTCAATTGCAATTAGAGTGTAAACATTCTTGCAGTACTCCGATATTAATATTAATGCTGTCTGGCAAATTTATGCTGTAAAACTCTGCATCTAGAGTTGCTATAACGACCTTCAGAGATTTCTAAATTTACTTTCTGTCAATCGAATCGATAGCCTTCTCGTAATTCACGAAAGCTGCGTAGAGTGGGCTCTAATAGATTGTTCAAACGATAATTCTCACGGTGTTATATAATCCATGCAAGAGCGAAATTGCTTAAATCCATCTTTCTGCCTTGTTCCCGTGTGATCTTTCCAGAATTATGTGTGACAAGATTTTCCTTGTGATTGGTAATATGCAGACATTTCTCTGTTTATAATGTCAGTTAGATCCCTTTTTTGGAAGCTTGACATTGTCTTTCGTCCAATTCGGCGGAATATGCACGTTTTTCATCATATTTCTTGGATTGGTTGCAGTATACATATATGCGCTCAAGCGCTCGTCTGGGCTTAATAGCTCTGGGATGCTATCGATTTCTTCTACTTTTATAGTAGGCCTGGCGACTGAGGTGTGCTTGAACAGCGGTTAAACTGCAGTAATTCTTTATGTAATGGATGGAGTATGTAAAGAATTACTGCAGTTTAACCGCTGTTCAAGCACACCTCAGTCTCCAGGCCTACTATAGAGGTAGAAGAGGTTGCATATTTTCGTGTAGTTGGTTTCTTCATCACAGGTATACCACTTTTATATCTACTCTTCATGGATGCCTTGCAACATTCCATCAGCGCTTTTCTGAGCGCTGTTTCTGCCGTTTGCCTTCGCCTTCTTTAGTCACGTTCAGCGGGCTCTTTGCTTAACCTCCCCGTTAGTGAAGGCGATGATATCCTACAGTAAGCTGACGAGAGCTACAAAGTTTAATAAAGAGGTTACGGTTCTCTTTGATGACTAGGCTCGCCTTTCTTTCTGATGACATCTTCAAGACCTGTGTTGTCGGTACTGATTTGAGCATTTAAATCAACCAGTACCAAGATAATGTCTCCTATCACGATATAGAGTTCAAAAAGGATTCTGCAGATGGACAAATACGATCTCCCTTCATTATGTCATCTAGCTTACTTTGATAAGTCCTATAATCGTGATATTATTTTGGCTTTTTCTCCTTTTTATACCCTAGATGAAATCTATAGGGTATACTAAGTTTGTCATTCCGTTTGTAACACCTCGAAATAATGATGGTAGAGCAAAATGGATTGGACACCCATGCATAATATTAAAAGTTATATTGATTTTTGCATGTCCGTCCGTCTGTCTGTCCGTCTGTGCGCACGATAACTCGAGAACGCGTATACCTAGAGAGCTGAAATTTTGTACACGGACTTTAGAAAAAAAAAAAGTAAAATTAAGTTCGAAAATGAGACAAATCGGGCAACTCCTTCGTGGGGTTGCCATACAAAATTGCGTTTTCCTCTGTATATTTGGACACTGCCTGAGAACGCATCGAAATAGATAGCTGAAATTTGGTACATGGTGTTTTCATTGTACTAGCAAATAAAATTTCAAAAATGGACTAAATCGGCAACTCCTTCTTGGTGTTGCCATATAAAAATTTAGGTTTTTTACGTATACTGTGAAAACGATCAGTCCAAGACATTTTTATTGTACTAAAAACATCTTCAGAATACGAAATCCTATAAAATTGGTTTTAGTCAGTTTTTCTGTCCGACAAACCGTTCTAGAAATATATGCGAAAAACCACTTCAAAAATCAAACTTGCACAGGAGGGTGACAATACGGAATTTCATACGGGCATTCATCTAGAGGGTATCATAAGAATTGATCTTAGACCAATTCTAACTTTTTCACTTGTTATTAATTTTATTGCTTTGTATGTAGAGGTCAAACAATTCGTAATCCAATTTGTGTCCATGATCAAAAAGTTAGGATTATTAATATTGGGGTAATCCTGTTTCGAAATTCTGTTTGCCGGTTCGCAGCAGTTAAAATTTTTCAGAGAGAAGTTTCAAAATTAATTGGTTTCCATAGGCAACATTAACAAGTTTATTCAATATATCACAGTTGGTTTTAATGGCCATCACAATTACAGGAGAATTGTATCTAGTTTAAACTAAAAGCGCATCACTCACTTATTTTCTACGTTTCATGATGGAAAAAAGGTGATGACTTTGTAAACCGACCAGAAAATCAAGATTACGAAATCACGAGCCTAATTATTTTTATGGTGCGAATAATCCGGATGCGGACTATAAAAAATTTATATTATGAAGATTTGTTCTTGTTATTATACATATACTAGCACATACGCCTAGCGCCTGTCTGCTCTTTTTCTGTGAAATTGTTTACAAATTTTAACTCTTGAAATTATTTCCAATTTTTGCACCACAGTTTTTATGTCGTTGAAGTGTTTCAGATTACAATTATGCACTTACATACGCTATTCAGACGGAAAAAGTAGAATTTCTGTTTTCAAGCATGCTTTAAAAAGATAAATTACTCACATTTATTCACCGTTGAAATGGAGCATTCAATCCATTTTACGGTATTGTAAAAAAAAAAAACTGAAATAAACTTATAAATGCTCTAACTGATTATTCCAATTAATTATATATTTGCGATATTTTTTATTTCATTTCCTAACTAAATTGTTTTTGTTAAAAAGTAATAATTTATTCCTTTTGTTTTGAACATTGTTTTTCTTTATTCACATGCCACAGTATAATGATACTAATATCATGATTAACATATTTTTGAAGCACATTTACCCTGTTCAATATTTATGAATTATTTATAAAAATTTGTTTGTTTTTTCAGGTTGATGGCCAAAAATATATTGGCCAAGGTCGGAGTAAAAAAATCGCACGTATCGAAGCGGCAGCGACAGCACTTAGAAGTTTTATTCAATTTAAGGATGGAGCCGTTTTAACGCCCTTAAAGCCAGCATTTAATGTTGATTTTACAAGCGATGAACATTTGGAAAACGGTATTGATGGGAATGAAAAATTAGTTGATGCCTTAGAGAGCTATTTAAAGCATGCTAGGCAAGCTTGTAAAAAAACTTGGGGTTATCGCTTAGAAAGCAAGTATTTCATATAATTTTTTATTTAATTAATACAATTTTAAGTTTATTTTAAAATGACTTAGTAATCATATTTAAGAATGACTTGATAGATCGAATTCCAAGTCCTAAGAAAAATCGTAAGGTTTTGAGAGTGAGTTTTTTATAGTTAGATTTGTACCTTGTTCGTTGAGTTAATATCATTCCAATTCACACGTGTAAAACAAAAAAAGCAAATCGCTCACGAAATCAATTGAACCAAAAGAAAACGATTTACATTCATTAACATCCCTGACACTTGCCTTTTAGAGCTATGACAATTTTTGTTGTTGTTTTGTTCCTATATTGTCACACAAATTAGGCGCTTCTAATACCCATTCTGAGCAGGAGAATCTCGAGTGAGTTAATATTGACAGTTAGATTTAAATAAAAAAAACAATTTTTGTTTTTCGTTTAAAAAGTTTGAAATTTTTGCTAAGACTGCTGATGGGGGAAAAAATTGTTCTAAGAAAATGTTTGTTCTTTAAGGCAGCCATTCTCAACTGGGTGGGATTAGCTCATATTTCTCGACGTTGCATGCCAAACCGAAAGTTCATCGAACGCAGTTTTAGCTGAGTACAAATATTAGGGGAAGATGTTACATTAAACGTTATTTATAAAATAAAAAAATAGAATTTAAAAAAATTGCTTATTTAAAAAAACCAAATTATACTAAAAGTTTTTCAAACACACCAAACTATAGCCCATAAAAAGCGTACATGAAAGCATGCAAAAGTTGTACATTTTTTACTGAGCATACTTCAGAATACTCTGATCCGGCTTGCAATCATACATAAAATCGTGTTGAGTTACAATTCAGTCTGCCATGTTAATCATTAATTTATTTTCACTTGTTGGTCTTGAATTTATACCTTGCACTTTATTTTTCGTTTTTCAGTAAGTGAGAGGAGTAAATTTAAAACCAGTTCAGTACAGTTCTAGTTCAGATATTTAAGTGTGTTTTATAATTTTTATTTAACAAACGACAAATATAAATGATCTTTGAAGAAGCCTCATCTAAAATATCTATAGGTATTAAAAAAAGCTGGATTCGCCGTTGTGCCGTTATAAAGAGGCCATTTCAAATATAGCAGTAGCGGCAACCCGGTGAACAAATGATTGAAATAAAAAGAAAACAAAAGGTGTTGTACAGCTGGTAAAAATTATTAGTTACATTGATGAGAGGTGCTGCACATTTCTCAAACACTTATATGTCATAATTATGTGATTTCTGATCTCTAGCTTTTCCTTGGTATATCTCAAAAATAACTAGGTGTAGTACGCCAGGTTTTCATAGCGACAAATTTTTCTAACCGAAAGGCAAAGGCTTACCTACAATGAATTGTTAGCAGCCATTGTGCGAGGTGATTATAGGTGAATTACTAATAATGTCCTCCAATTGTAATATATAACAGCTATCGTATTATCGAGGTCGTTGCTATGATTATTATCCATTGTTTATAGACTCCGTTAACTGGAAACAATTTCGCGGTTTACTCTCAACGATATCTGTCGAAACTTTGTCGCTGCCGTATTGGTCATTCAAAGTGCCACCACTTTCCATTTTACTGAGCTGTATACGTAATTTCAAATGTTTTTCTAGACAGACGAGCACTTCGACCAAGCTTAATTTAAAATGTGTTTATAAGCAGACAAGCACTTCGACCATGCTTAATTTCCTACAGTTAAAAAAAAAGACAAAAGTGTTATAATTAAAGAATCTAAAATGAGCGGCAAGACGTTTTCACACATTTTATAATACTAAAAAAAAATCATCATCTCTGCTCAACAAGGAAAGGAATCCATTTTAGATTTAGAAAGTCATCTCACTACAATTTAATCGCAAATTACTTAAAATAACTATCCACGGCACTATTCACATTTAAATCACAAGCACAATTGCAATAACACTTTTGACAGAAATATCCAAAATATATAGAAGACAAGATATTCCCATTAAAATTTTGACACATTGCAGCTGATAGGCTGTGACGTAATTCTGTGACTAAAGGCTTACCCCACGGTTACACCTGCAAGTACAGCTTGCATGCAAGCCTCCCTTCCAACACGATTTTTAACTTGACAGCGGAAGGCAGTTTGGTTGATGTCTTATCAGCTTGCATGCAAGTTCATTTAAAAAATGGCATTGAGACGTAAACTCTTGCGTATATTGGAAAATTATGGCAATAAAGGAAACATCACAATGATAAAAACCCAAGAAAAAAGGAAAATGAAGGTGTTGGTAAATGATGTATTGCAAATAATCCCAGAAAATTTCATTTTCCCGGTATAAATTTATGAATTTCTCTCAAGCATTTCGTTTCCGCCATTTTGAAAATTGTATAAATGTCAAATTACTATCTCCCAGCTGCCATGGTTTTTCAGCATGCAAGTTCGCTGAAAGCTGTACTGCCAGCATGGCAGTAGAGGTTACACGTGCAAGAAGTATGGCAGTGCAAGTTGCATGCAAGCTGTACTTGCAGGTGTAACCTCGGGGTTAAGCACAATTGCCACGGCAGACGGAAAACGACGACAAAATTCAAAATACGACGGTAAGCGGGTGACGATGTTGCCGTCGAGATTGAGCAAATTCTAATTTTGCCGTCGTCGCTGCAGTTACCAACAAAATTAATCGAATGAAATTCTTTTGGCATTCAGTTTTGTCTTTTTGAGGTCGTAGCACGCCGCGGTAAATTTCAAATAATGAGCTTTGAAGAAAAATTTATTGAGGAAGTATGAAATCAGAGAATAATTTATGATTTGCAAGACAGGCAAGACAAGTGGACAAAAAAGCCGTGGTTTAGATGGATATTTTTTCCACACTTTGGTCCATTGCATTTCTTTCAATTTAATATAAAATACTCTTATTAAAAATCACTTTTTAAAACGCTCGAAACATTTAATAAATGAAATTTCAGTATCTTCTTCTTTCACAATCGTCGCTCACCGCCTCTCGTTGCAATTATGTTCCCAATCTTTCAACGGGCTGTTTTGACAACCGAATTTCCCGCTGCCGTCTGCCGTTTTCCGTTCTGCCGTCGAAATTGTGCTTGGCCTTAATATATATACATTTTTATAGGAAAGACAGAGAGAGGAGAGAGAGTATTGTGTTCTCTGAGCCGAGCTTTCCTATACACCTTCACGATATTTCGCCACTAATGGCGGAACGTGGTTCGTAATGGGAATACCTTGTATTCTATATACCTTGTTTAATATCATCGAATATTTTTCGTGGAAACAACTGTACCAAAAGTGCAAAATTCGTGGAATTTTGGTCCAATTAAAATGTTATAAGTAAATTCAAATTTAAAATTTCGCGATAAAGTGAACATTTTTAGCCAGTGATATCAAAATTGACCGAATAGCTGAATGCTGACTGTTTTATATTTCCTTTTTTTTTCACCCTTTTAATTTCAAATAACTTTTACATATAATGTGTGATTTTTGCACATACTCGATTGATGTTCGGCATAGCTCATTACACAACTAAGGTCTTCAAAAACATAAAACCGCTTTGTGAATTTCGGTATAATTAGTTTAGCTTTTTGATTATTGTTATTAAACTAGGCGGAGTCGGGTTAATTACCACGTCTCGGAATAATTTAACACTTCTTCAGCCAAAACTGGTACTACAGACAAGTAATATTAAGATACCGAATCGTCTTATAGAATAAAACGAAATGTAAAATTGTTACTTAGCTCCCTTGGGGATACAGGCATATGATTCCATTCATGTATACATATCACATTCCGACACCTTAGACTTCAGTTTTGAATTTTCCAAACTCCAATTTTGTTTGTTTGCTGATCCATTGAAGTGAAAGTGAGCTTCATAAGTGTATCAGATTATGCCTAAATTTTGAAATTTTTTACACCATCTCGTTTGCAAGTTTGCAAAATTATGTCTATTGTTCGGCTGATTCTATATAAAAATGCCTCGAGCAGAATTCAGAATGTTATGCTTATGAGAGACCTGAAGTATCGATATCTAGATATTCGGAATTTCCCGTTTATTCACCATCTGTGTCATCAAATACTCCTAATATATCCAGAAAACTAGTGGGGATAGGCTAAATATCGTCTCTCAGTGTCCTTTAATATTAAGGTATTCGGCGAATCCAACTTTCGTGGTTGAAGCATATTGCCGACAGGAACAGCAATTACAACGCACAACAGTTTATTCTGTCCATTTAATTACATTACCTTGCCCGACAGACAGAACTACATGGAAAAAGTTTACAACAAGATTTTATTTTCTTGAAGTTATCACCGCCACATTTGGAAGTTAAAAACATTACTTCATTGGACAGATGAAACAACGAACTCTGCATATGGAGATGTTATTTCGAGAAATGACCTAAGTATAGGTGTTCACGTACTCGAATTTGTGTGAATGCATTATAACATTTTCACGTCACGTCATTTAATAAATAACTAATAAGGAAGCGGAGTATCGTGCGAATACAGTATACGTGTTTAAGCAATTCAATGACAGTATAACCTATAGCCGGGAGGGGGGGGGGGGAAGAAATGACAAGAGGGCCTACTGCCTATTTTGCGTCAGTTCACATTTCTGACATTTCATATTTTTTTGAAAAGAAGTTCGGATTTGAATTTGCGATATTGTGATAAATAATTAATTTAACAGAATTTTTACTTAACAGTAGTGTGAAAAAAGTGTGAAATATTCTTTTGTGAACGATATTTTATCTAATCGAGACTCCGGAGTCTTACATAACCTTAATGAAGTGCGCTGTGCTGTGTTGCAGGAACAAACGGCGTTATTGTCGTGGGAAAGCATTCTTCAAGTAAGCTTAATAGCTTTACTAATTAATTATAGTATTTTAAAATAAAAGTGAAATATTAATAAAAATAAACAGCCATGGCAAAAAATTTTACATTTTCCGATGCTGTTTTTTTGTTGTTTACAATTGAATTGTAATTGTTGCCTAAATTATGTCAGTCCTACAAAGGCAACGCCAAGAAATATTATCTGAAAATAAGGGGGCGCTAAAAATTTGTTTATTTTACATAGCAATTTAGATTATAAAAAATGTCCCTCTTCAAAATATCATGATTTCATTACTGCCATGACGAAACGAATACAGCACACTAATACATTTCGCCGAGTGGTTTAGGTTTTCCCCCGATATACCGTTTCCTTATTAGTTATTTATTCAATGGTTCACGTACTCAGGAAATGAGGACAATATGTTTACGTCACACTTCCCCCCTTCAATAAAGTTTTAGCCCAAATCCACTCAAGGAAAAACTCGGGGTAACTCACTGCCATACATATATAATATGGACTGCCTGATTTTCTATTTCATATGGGTCAATTTGTTTTGGCAGGGGTGTGACAATTATCTTAATTTCAAGTTTTACTTTCGCTCTTATATTCATATTAAAACTTCAACAAATTACAGATGCAATCGAAATTATTTCGATTCTTGGAAGTTTATCTCCTACAACATCAAAAAAAATTTTGAACTTGATTTTTAAAGAAACATATTTAAGCAATTTTTGTCTGCCTGTCCCTAAAAGTAGGTATGGGAACAGAGAAAAGATTACAAATATTGTATTGCCATCTATTTCTATTATATATATTCATTTGGAAAACCACTGCACTCAAACTGAACTATGGTAGATTTTGTATGGAACTTATTATTTGTAGTTCAGCGGAATAAAGTAGTTAAACCAAAACGAGACAACTATAAAAAAGTGATCATAATAATCTCAAATAATGTAAGCAATTTCAGTAGTGTCAGTAGTCCATTTTATATATATCAGTGGGGTAACTGTGCAACAACTGTCAAATTAATTAAAATTTTACATCGAGAATTGTCAGAAGTTTAAATTGTTCAGGGCAAAATTGAAAAGCCGACAGAATTTGAAACTGATGTGCACTGTTCGCTCAGGTCGTATCAAAATCTACAAAATATTAAGTAAAATGATTACATATGTTATGTTTAACATTTTATTTTCAAATTAAATTTGTTAGCTTGATAGTTTGTAGTTGGCACTTTCGCTTTCTGCTCAAGAACACACAAAGTTGTCCATATACTTTCCAAATTTGACAGCTTCCCCTCTTGCACATTTTCACACAAAAAAGCTCAAGAACTAACATACCCGAGAAGTACGTGAACAGACCTTATGTTAACCGGCTCTGCCAGAGAGTACTGTCAAACTAAACGAAGTAAAATAATCGATATTATTACAATCTATAGGGATTCTAAGTTATCAGCAATTGAAATTTATCATAAATTGTAATAAAATATGTTATTTTAGTTTGTTAAGCATAATCCAGACGCAGGCTATAGGCATAGTCGTAGTCAAGTAATAGTCAAATGTTATAGTTGTTTATGCTTGATGAGCATAGTCACAATTAGTCAATTTTATAGCGGATTATCTACATTCATGAATGACAAAAGCTTTAGTTAACAAATGTTACTTTTACTTCCACAAACTAAGATAGTCAAGTTGTAGACAACTATTGTCACGAACTATTGCACGGACGCGCTCAATTAGCTTTTAGTTTTTACTTTTAATAGAATCCTGAAGCTGAAAATGTCTCGACAAGACGAACAGCACTAGCTTTTTTTTAATTAAATAAATGGAATACCGTGCAAATTTTTAAAAGAAAATTTAGAATTTGCACGGACGTTGCTGTTGACAATTTAAAGCAACCAAAGGCAAATTTTTTCGCTCTTGCTTTCGCTATTTGTAATGTGTTTTAGCCATTAGGCAAAATATTTTTGTTTTAATGGCTATGTAATTTTGCTTGTGGTAACTTTTAGGCATTTTTAAAGTAGTTTTATAAAATGTAGGTCAATTATTGTTATAAATATTGAAGTATTGCATATTTTATTAGTAGCTCTTACAAATCTATTTCAATTCATATTTGTTTCATGACCGAAAATTTCATTGGTTATAAGTAAAAATATTATCAGAATTTTGTGGGTTTCGGTTGGGTGTTGTGCTTTTTTTGTGTGGAAAAAAATATTATTACTCAATGCAAGTATGTTTTTGTTTAGATCAATTTGGCAACTTTAGTTTGGTTGATTTAAGACAAATAGGTGCGTTCTCTCTTCGTTCATGTTAAACAAACGGTAGGATGGGCAAATTGATGGACAAGCAGAAAAACGGACATAGAAAAATTAAACTATTTTAATCTTATACATAATCCATTTTATCGTATAAATAGATATTAAATTTAATATGTACTACATTCTCATATTGTTTATTTAAACTAGGCTTTTCACGGTTGTATATTGTATAGTCATTTTGTTTTGTAGAACTCGAGATTCTTCTGTTTATTTATTTACATTAATCGATACTTATGAACACACTTGTAATGCAGTTCACTTAAAATGTTTTGAAAAAGTTTAAAATTTTTCAAGAGATTTTATTAATAATAGTTATTACGTTATTAAGAAATATTTACGAAGATACTTTTCAAGGCATGAAGTGGGCGGGAATTGTGTGTTAAAGTTACATATTAAAATCTCTCAGCGAAAGTAAGTAAACCATTCAAAACTAATTAAATAATATTATTATATTAAAGAGCTCACTAAAAGTTTGATGACGGCGGAGGGTCAAAAAAAGGTGCCAGAAAAAGGACCTGTAATGCTGCTATATGAACTTTTCAATGACGTCCATTTTGATTGCGCTATTGTTGATGGTGTACAAAATTGTCGATTTAAAATGACTGTTGCTGTTAATAGCTGCAAATTTGAGGGAACAGGTAAATTGGAAATATTCATCTTCTTTTTTATTTTTTTGTTTGTTTTTCTTTGTACATTATTGAGCTCGTTTTAGTTTAGTCAATGGTCTTTCTATATATCATCAAAATGTTTTTTTTTTTTTTCATATTTTATTAACAACAGAATTCTACTTGATCATATCAGTTTAGGGATATATTTCATTTAACTAGTTATATATGAAATTATTGGACGTACATATTTAACTAAGTCTGTACATCTGTCTGTCCGCCCGTATGTCCGTCCGGCCGTCTGTTCATCAATCCGCCTTACACTGATTCGAGTGGAACATGCCAGAAGGACAAAAATTGCATTAGGGATATCTATAATTGAATGACGGTATTTTCCGGTTACCTTAATAACTATATTCGAATTACTGCTAATATGTTAATAATGGACTTATTTAATAAGAATATTTTCCTATCTACCTTATCTAAGATAATTCTATTAGACTTAAAAATATTTACAAAAATAATTGCTAGATGATAGTGACTTTCCTCGGTATAGTCTTCGACAGCATAATTATTACCTGAGTCAAGATTCAGTAGATTGGCAGATTAGCTATCATTGGAACACGCAACCGATCCGGGATCTGTTTTTTTTTGTATCTGAAAGCCAGTATTAACGTGCGTCAATTCTTATTGCCTTCTGTCTCTTTGGAGAGTTTCTCGATAGTTATTAGGGCAAACTTTATTATTTGTATACTATGATTTGGTAGCTTATGTATAGTGACAGACATATAATACACAAATAAAGACGTAAGTACAACGATTTTATTTCCTGTGTGACTTTGTCAATTTTTTTTAATAGATGTTTAAAACAGTGTTGTTATCATTTATGGCTTCATAGCGCAATCTTGGAACATCAATAATTATGAATATTTCTGTTTTAAACCTATTTTGAAGTTCAGCTTTTTCCTTGTTTTCCAGAATTTTCCTTCATTTGCTACTTCTTAGTCGACTTTAACTGATATGCAACAAACACTCGAAAGCACCTAATCCAGGCATAAATGTTAATAGACCGAGACCATAATATTCTAGATTTTCTTGTTCTTGTTTTTTTTTTCGGTTTTCATTTCTTTATGCTCTCGAGTAATGTTAAGCTGGAAAACAAAAGAAAGGAGTTTCTTTTCGATAAAGCTTGATTCCAGCATATATTTTACGGATTAACAATGATAAAAATCCCCCAGACTTTTTCAGAATATAACCCATTTGTTTTCCTTAGCTGTAAGTCCTATCTCCTTCAGTTTGTTAGCAAGCTCGAGCAAGTAAATCTAGTATTACGTTGGATTACGAAAGGGACAATGCTTTACAGTAAGTAAGTGATTATGATTAACAAATATTTCTTTATCGTCTACAATTAATGTAGTGAGATTTAATTTGTCAATTTATTTCTGATTGTATTTCTGGCAATAAATTTATTTTCTTATAAAAATAATTTTTATCGAACGCAACAAGCGTACGACGTATAACGATTCTGCCAACAGATAACCTTGTCATAAATTTGAGGCAATTTGATTGGCACAAAACAAAATAAAAATTCTATATTTTTCATTGTATTTGCGTTACTAAATCTTTTGCTAATATCTATTGTGGCCTGACAACTGACACATATATAAATGGACTGCTTGATCTCTTGTTTCATGTGGCACCAGTTTTGATTTCAGAAAGTATGCTCTCACTGTAAACTGCTGCTATATTTAAATTATTTGGGAATTTACGTATATGCATGTTAGTGGGATTTACAGAATTTACCACAAAAGTATTTGGGACTATTTGTATCGTTAAATTTTAATTATGAGTCGAAGGAAGTGTTTTTTACAAGGATTTATACAAGCAATTTCTCGTTCTTAACCGTTACAGTTCAGTGAGAAAGTATGCTCTCATGGAAAGAGAGGAATATGAAAGTGGTGCCATTTGCTTTCATGCATTATTTATGTAAATATTATTCAAAAATAATAAAATTTCTTTATAAATCATTTCTGTGATAAAATATTCCGCAATAACTCGTCCCGCCTCGAAACAAAAAAGGAAGTATTTTCGAAACTGTTATTTTTTCAGTTAGTTCACGTTGTAGAATAGGCTTTCCTGAGGACAGTATCTAAACCTAAGGCGATTATTCTATGAGTTGCAGTTATATACAAAGTGAAAAAGTTTTTTTCCCCTACATATATTTAGATTGAAATAGACACAATAATGACTCTGCTGAGGAGCAGGACAGAATTTTCAAGTAAATGACAATAGCGATTTTTATTCTGTGGATAATTATAACGAGGAAGCTGCAAACGAATTGAATTGAATTGAAATGTCATCGAATTGGAAAATGTGAAAAATATAATATGTCAATCGGAAACAGAATTGAATAGAACTCTGAACCGTTTGCCCAAAGAAGATCAGCTAGTCAATTACAGATGAAATTATTTGACCTTCTGCTTTCGGTCTTTTTTTCGATGATATAATTATTGAGCTCATAGTCAACTTTATGAGTGGCCTTGGGGCAGAAAAGGATAGTCAAACGGAGGTTTTCAGACTCAATTGGAATTGTTAATTTTTAATTTACACAGGAGCTAAAAAGGATAGAATTTACGATTTTTGGGATACTGTTATTCATTATCAGGGCGTGTATATCGAAAAATAGATTCGCTAAAAATTTCGCAGAAATACAGAGATACAGAGCTTTGGAGCTCCGTAATGAATAGTTTGCAAAAAATCTGTGCCTGGTAGTAACATGACAATTGACGAGCAATTGTTTCAGTTTAGAGGTAGAGTTTCATTGAAGCAGCACGTGTCGTCAATGTCGAATAAGTACGGTATGGGTCTGTGATTCATCTACATTGTATCTCCTATTTAGCATTCCTTACTTTGGATAAGAAAAAAAAAAAAATGAAAGAAAGTCGATTTGGGAGATTTGAGAATATGGTATTGAAACGTTCTGAATTTAACTTGGGACTAACAGAAATTCGATATTTGATAATGTTTTATGTCATACAATCGTATACAGCTATGGCGATTGTTTACATACATGTGTTGGGACTTGTGTGTCCTCATGACAAAAGGACGCGTTTCAAAACAAATCTGTTGTAATTGTAAGAAGAATGTCTGCAACTAGCATTCTGAAAAATTAATTATTATTTCTTTATCATGTAAACTATAATTAAGCTAATAATATTAATGAAGTGAATAAATGGAATAAGAATGATTTTTCATTAACTTCCAAAAATGTATTGCACTTTTCTAATGTGGTAAGTTACATACAAACACCACCATTTTACCTAGTCAGATTACAGTCCGATTTAATATTACTTCCAACTTTATTTCCATTTTCGTATCTTTTCTTATAGTCATAGTTGGCTTGTTTCGATTGTTGTAGGGTCGTTATTTAGCATCTAAGTGATAGATTAATGCTTTGATACATAGTTAACAGACGTTACTCGGAAAATTTGAAAATAATCTTTTTATTCCGCTCTCTTGAGACGAGGAAGGGAATAAAGAAAATAGTTAAAAATGTTCTCTGCTTTCTTTTTGCCCGCTAGCTCTGAAAAAAAAAATGTAATTTAAATAACAAAAATGAGTGAGGAGGCTTTGTGGAAAGTATTTCTAAACTGGAGCAGATTTGTTGTTGTACTTTCATGTTGATGGGGATTAGTAGCTCCACTGCAATGAAAATATAGGAATTCATATACAAAACAATTCAACGATATTTGGTAACAAGTTATTTCCTGTAATGTCGTTGGGTCCAGGTATCCTAATTAGAGTCACTCTGTACATTTTTTTGTTTGTATCTTCTGTACAAACTCATGAAAACTAGGATTCATATCAGATCGAACGGAGAATCGGTAATGTGGAATTCCCGTCGTGTGGTTCTGTATCATTTTCTGTTGTTTTACCTGACGCCTAGCCCATATTTCGTCGTTTATTTTGGAACCATCCGAGTACCATATCGGTGCTCCTTTTTCGAATTCAAATTTCTTTCAAATTTATGCGTTCTGAAAAAGTTCTTTGAATGGTATGCCATAGTTGTACTTTGGAGTTGTATTATGCGTTAATGGAAAACTAAGGATGGGGTCTTTTTAGATTTCTTCTAATAACTCGGAGTAAGCTGTTTGATATCATATATAGAGTTGCTGTAGGAGTAGTTCGCGTGGAGTAACGTAAATATTTGTAGTTTACAGAATTTTCTCGAAAATATATATCTCCCACGCAGCACACATGTGTCCGAGGTATGTTACTGGGAAATCCTGTTAGGATATATAAATTGTCCGTGAGAAATCCCATCCGGTTCCAGTTAACAACTTAGGATATCCCTGGGAGTGATGAATGTCCGGGGTTCGGATGTCCCTGGTAGATCCCATGCCCTTCCCACAGGATATCCTGTGGTTGTAAAATTGTGAAATTCTTACGGATCTCTTAGTTTGTTGACAGGATGTACGGGGTAATATCTGAAGATATTGTTGGATAAAAAAACTTTTTATGGTTAGGCGTTAAAAAAAATAATGGCTGGAAAGTACATGCAAGAGGTGTATGCATTTATATTTCGAAAATTGAATTCCTATGACAAAATTACTAAAAAATCACATTCTGAAATGTACAACTAACAAACTTTGCCAAAATAAGAAGAAATTGCTAAAGCGAATAGAATTCTAATATAGCTTCAGCTTTCCATACATATTTTGTTGTTATGTTTTTGTACTTCACGAAGGCACACCAAGCAACAAGAGAATAAGAGAACATACCGAAATAAATTCTGGAAGGGGAAAAACGACTTTCCCATGTTTTTCCCGAAATTATCTTGCATATCCTGGGTGTATTTGGCTATAAAGTACTGAGAATGTTCCCATAGAGTAGTTGTGGGATATTCCCAGGGAATAACATATGGGAAATTTCTAATAACTCCTAGAAATAAGGTACTAAGTACGTACTGACAAGAATGGGATAATGGATAATTTTGTGCTATGTTATTGTTCTTTCTACAATTATTTTCTAATTCTATTTTGAAATATAGTATTTTCTTCAACATAGTGCATACTTTTAATATGTTGATATTAGATTTTTTAACAAGCTATAGATAGTTTCATAATTAATTTGCTAATAATTTAGTAAAGAATTGTGATGAATATAAGCTTTTGCTGTATGCACCTATATACGGCTCTGTTAAAAATTTTATCGCAGACAAACCGAGTCGTTTTTATGGGTGCGAACGCACCCTCTAGCTTTCGCTACTAATGATTTGAAATAATTATATTGGTCAAAGAAGATAGAAAACAAAAAATTGTTAAGCTTCCGATTAGACTATGTAGATCAACCACAAAACTTGAAGTCACTCTTTTTAAAATAAAAAAATGGTCTATCTAGGTTTACCTACGATTTTATGAAATTTATCTTAAGTCGTCTTTATTTTGCTCTCGGAGTGTGATATTGAAGATCCTTCCAATTTTAAAGTAAGTAATAAAGGATATGATTCATTCAGTTTTTCATCACTGGTTTTTCCATTACCATATAGTATAAGTGTGTAATCCACAAGCGTGCCACACAATTTTTATAGCTATTATAATTATTGCTTTTAGCATATTTATTTTCATAATTTAGAAAAAATACACTTTTTACACTAATTTGGATATTTTTTTCACTATATTTCTTATAATAGGTCCATCAAAAAAGTTGGCAAAAAATGCAGCAGCAAAAGCTGCTCTAGCGTCTTTGTGCAATATTTCTTATAGCCCGATGATGCATCCACAGAAAAACGTTCCAGTTCCAATTGATGATAAAACATCATCAATGGAACTACCACAAATTCATGCTGACACAATTGGCCGATTAGTATTAGAGAAATTTATGCAAGTGATAAAGGGACAGGAATCATATTCTAGGCGCAAAGTTTTGGCTGGTATAGTTATGACAGAAAATTTGAATTTTAATGAAGCAAAGGTAGGTATACTTGTTTAATATAACTTTTAACAAAAAAAAAATCTTCTGTTTTGTTTTTTAATTCGACTAGGTTATATCAGTTTCAACTGGTACAAAATGTGTAAGTGGAGAACATATGAGTGTAAGTGGAGCTGTTTTAAATGATTCTCATGCTGAAATAGTATCTAGGCGATGTTTGGTGAAATTTTTATACTCACAAATGGTATTACACGCAGATCCAGGTGATTAATTTTCTATAAATAGATTTATCTGTTATTTCTCTGTTTAATAAGCAATATATTTTCAGGCACTGCAAATCAGTCAATTTTTCTAAGAAATTCACAATCCGAACAGTATCCATATAAACTTAGAAATGGAGTTCATTTCCATTTGTATATTAATACAGCTCCCTGTGGTGATGCTCGTATTTTTAGCCCTCATGAAAATGATACTGGAGTTGATAAACATCCGAATAGGTATGCATATTAAGAAATATATATATATATATATACATATTAAATTAAAATAATAATCACTAATAATTATTGTAGAAAAGCACGAGGTCAATTACGAACAAAAATTGAATCAGGTGAAGGAACTATCCCTGTAAAAAGCAGTGATGGTATTCAAACTTGGGATGGTGTTTTGGAAGTATGTTTTGTTTTCTCTTATATTATCTACATATTATATAAATATTGTTTATTTCATAAAACAATTACATACATATTATATATATAAATATTTTACAGGGAAAAAGGCTACTGACAATGTCATGCTCGGATAAAATAGCTCGTTGGAACATTTTGGGTGTACAGGGAGCACTTCTTGCTTCACTGACAGAACCTATTTATCTGCATTCAATTGTCCTAGGGAGTTTACTTCATCCAGAGCATATGTATAGGGCGGTATGTGGACGAATTGAAAAAGCAATTCAAGGCCTTCCACCACCATATCATTTGAATAAGCCTCGATTAGCGCTTGTTACATCAGCGGAACCACGCAATCAAGCTAAGGCTCCCAATTTTGGTATAAATTGGACGATTGGTGATATTGAAATTGAGGTTGTAAACTCTTTGACGGGAAAAACTGTCAGCAATCAAATTTCACGTATAACAAAACAGAAATTCTTTTTGAAATATTCTCATCTTTTGAGGAATTTGCCTGGTATCCAGTCGCGATGTAATGATGAAGATTATGGTGAAAATAAAAGAGCTGTTAAAGATTATCAGGTAAGTGGATATGCTCGTGTATTCTGGATAAGTTTATATCTATGAGAAGTTAGAAAGTTTTAATTTCACGATTATCGAATGTTTATAAAAAATGTTACTTTCCCTCCCACTCTTTTTATCTTTTTCTTTTTTCCCTCTCTCTTTTTCAATCTAAATAAGAGCTCAGAGCGCTTAGGCTCGCCGCACATTGAACAGAACACAGTACAGAATAGCTAACTGCGCATTGAATGAAAAAAACTACTCCTCTGTCTCTGTTACGAAACATGTATTGAACACAGGAAACTATTTCACTACTTCGTTCTTTTGGTAAACGGGTTTAAATTTGGTCTTAATCGAAAAATTTGACTATTTGTGTAGCACTACAATGTGAGCTAGGCGCAACACAGGAATAGAAAACTCTGAGTAGATTACAGAGTACACAGGTGAAACGAGACCTTTGCCTTTGCTGTGTGCAATATGCGGTCGGTCATTTATTTGTGTATATCATAAAAACCTTCACCTTGATTAGAACGAGTAGCCATTTTGTTAGTAGTATTTTGCATTGCAAATTCACAATACTTTAGGCAGACGTAAAGTGCACAAGATGGGACTTGTTGACAACCCTGTATGCAGAGGATACGGAGAAGAGATCGAAACGATGATTTAGGCTCTCTGTCGTGGTCCGGGTCTTTCCAGTAAGCGATACACACTTCGTAAATGAACTGCATGAAGCTGGGAATGCGGGGGCCATTTCCAAACTACCTTAGAACGTGTGGTTGGGATTTATGGGCAATAGCTTTTAAATCTTAAAGAATGAGCAATGGACCTTGTAATGACCAAGGTTAAACTGACTTCTGTGGATCACAACCTCTTTTCAATCTATCTATCCCAAAAGTAAGGGATGTCACATTTTAATGATTCGCGGTTAGTGGGAATTTGTTCTCTCAATATGCATGCTAAATGAAAATTTAAAAAATTCAAGTTTTTTGCGTCGATTCTAAGATAATGCAATGGAACATACTCTGGGATGCACAAAACCAATTAACCGGCTCGTGCACTCTTTGGTGGAAAGCACATAATTAGTTTGTGTTTCGAAAATTAGCATTATCACAGATGCCCAGCTCTAATCAATGCATTTTATGGTTCTATTGGTTTTACTCAATAGAAAAACATTCTCAGTCACTAAAAATAAATTACCAAGATATATTTTTTTGGAGAATGGTATTAAAAGGATTGTCATGACATACAAAGAAATGCTTTTTCGGAGCTCTGCCAGGAATTTGATAATGATTTTGCGGTAAAGTTTAACGCGGTGACTAATCCCTGTCCAGACATCAGTCATGGCTGATCCATTGCTACCAAGGTGGTGACTCTCCAAACGTAATGTAATTTTGATTCACCGTTATGAGATCTGCGAATAATGTAAGATTCAAATCGGATATTAATCCCGTGTGTGGCGCCTGAATGTACATCATGATAGTAAAACCCGTGCTTACTTGAGGCGCTCAGCGCTAAAGCGGCCTAAGCCACAATTTTTTTACAATAGAGATAATTTGGTTACTTCGGCTCTTCTAGCATATAGTTGTTTCGTTTTTTCTTGTAAGTGTGGAAGAAACTATCACCATTACTTAAGGACGGCTCAAACTACAGCTAAGGCCAATTTATGTCATTTATAAATTTTGAAAATGCAGTTTTTATATTTTTTCAGCTTTTTGTATGAAATTTTGTGGCTTAGGCCGCTTTAGCGCCTCACTTATACCTTTAGATATTTGTCGGCTACGGACGCAAACTAAAAGCTGGGATTTTGGGAAGACTACATAGTTTGGATATTACCAGTTTCTGCGATTAGTCTTACAATTATTTCTGAAGATTTAAGTAGCACTCCTAGGTCGGATAATCTACCCCGAACTAAAACGTGATGTGTTTGTAGGATACGTTGGAGTGCATCTGGTCAGGAATTTTTGGTGTTTAGATTGGTATACAATGATTTTCTGGTCTGCATGCTATAGGATAGTCCGCAAATTGGGCGTTCTTGATATGGGAATATATACTGACGGAGGGTCTAATTTCTTCTTCATAACTTTTGAAGTTCTTATAAGTTAAAGAGCTTATATTGTATTTTTTGGATCTATAACTGAGGTAACATAATGTGTCATATTTCTTTGGAATGCACCCCACTCATTTTCAGCCTGATGTGCTCCCTATTATTAAGGAAGCGAAACTGGCTCTTTATATGTACGAATAACAACGAGATGATGCTCTAATTGTTTCAAATGGACTTGAGGCTCAGATCGGGTGGTTGGTGAATCGAAAGGGGTTTTGGTCATTCCAATAAACTCCAGAAAATACCTAACTTTTGGTGGGGGTGTCAATGCAAAAATGCCCACCAGGAGTGATTGGGGTGAGAATAAGATGGTTGTAACTCCGATATCTATCTTTACAGATGGATCCAGGACGAATGGCGACACAGAAGCTGGAGTGTATTCTAGAGACTGTTAGTGGCACGAGTCTTATAGACTGCTGAACAAATGTAGTGTATTTTAGGCAGAGCTCGTAGCGATTTACCAGGCGGAAATATTAGTATCACACATCTCCATACACACTGACAGCCAGGCATCTATTAAGGCGCTGGATGCTGTGCTGGTTATATCAAAATTGGTGAAGTTATGCAAGACCAACCTTAAGGAATTGTCTACACGGCATAAGGTGACCCTGTGTTGAGTACCTGGACACAGGGATATTCCAGGTAACGAGATGGCTGATGGGCTGGCCAAAAAGAGCTCTGATATGGGTAGTTTCGCAGCGATAGCTTATGTCAGGATCCCGATAGGCAAGCCTCCGGTGGATCAACTGGGAAACCTTCCATATTGCGAGGTAATTTTGGCCTGCATGAAAAGAGGACAAGAGAACTGTCTAATGGCAGCAGAAAAAATACCAGGAATCTAGTACGGATCATTACGGGTCACTGGGCCATTGGAGACCATGATATAAGACTGGGAAAAGCGGCGAACGATTTTTGCAGGAGCTGTAGGAATTCGGGCCATACACTTTGCGAGTGCACCGCTCTGACGAATAAAAGAGGTAGTCTATTAAGTATCTACTTCTTTTCAAGTCTGGATGAGCTGCAAAGTAAAGAGTTCAGAAGCATCCAGTGATTCCTAAAATAAGCAGGATGGATCTAGGGCTGTTTTAAGGGTTATCCCATAAGGTCAAGGGGCATAATGGACCTACCGGAGATCTAAGTGAAGCAGGTTAGGCACTTCTAGCGACCCCCCTCTTGCCTAACCCAACCTAACCTCAAAGTTCATGGGAAACTCTAGGAAATTGTTAGATAGGCTTTCTATTTATAATACGATGGCTCTGCGATGGGGATCTGATTAGCAAGAGCTTATTGAGAATGAGAGACCTGGACTAGTTGGGCTCATCATCAAGAAGAATATTCGCAAGAATCATCAATAGTGTTTAGCTAATAAATGCTCTAAACTCTTGCTTGGTAAACAAACGGACTTTCTCTTGCGGATTTGAATAAGGACATTGGATCATAACTAGTTTCACGGTATTTTAAACCTAACTTACTTAAATGTGGCGTAAGTGATTCAATTGATGAATACCTCTGCCTTTCTTTGACCTTCGTCAGGTGTAGAACGAAGAGTTTTTATTTATTCTTGTGCCTGAAGATACATTTTTTTATATATAAGTATATCGCATACATTCTTTTTTTTTATTATACAACTAGATCTGGAATTCTATTTGTGAATTCAATTTGATCACATGAGGACAAGTTTATTAACTATCAGAACCAGTTTAACACAAGCTCGTTGTAGTGACACGTTTAATAAATAAACGTTCAACAATATATGCTTTTCATCAGTCGGTGGTTAATCTTCTTATGTGAAATTAAACATAAACCAAATACCGGATGAAATGACATGCAATGCGACAGAAAACTAGGTTTTTCTATTTTTTTTAAACATCCACTATCGCGGAAAGACGTTTTGCTACGTAGCAGTGGAGAATCAACATTTGCGTTTAAGAGTTGATGCACAAACGTTACATCGGCAACCATGCGAGTGCATATTCAAGAGCTTCAAGCGATTTTCATAAGGTGGAAGAATCAATGAATTATTCTAGGGTGGGTGCCTAAGAGCGTAGCGCTGGAAGTTCCGCTGAATAGACTCGATGCGGTCGATGTGTGTACCGTAAAATGGAAACCAGACCTGGCTACCGTATTCAAAAAGAGGTCTCACGAGGCAAGTGTGCAAACGCCACGTTATGGTGGAATCCGAGAAATCTCAGGACTAACGTTTTATAAAGTTCAACATAGAATTACTCTTTGAAACCATGTAGTTTATGTGGGAGATAAAATTCAATCTTTGGTCAAACTTGACACCCAAGTCATAGACAGAACCCACACGGCGAATCGAGGAATCCGAAAACTCATAATCATAACTGATTAGTGTCTGATTCCTCACATTTTCCCGATATTGAGTAACAAATTATTGCTTTTGCACCAATCGTAAAATTTGTGAAAGTCAGCCTGTACTTTTTTTACAATCGTTAACAGATTTAATCTGAGTGAAAAGTTGAATGTCGTCAGCAATATCAATACTTTGCAGTGCCTTGTAACAGAGACAATAGCAGTGTTCTTTTCTGTCTGCAGAACATAGCAGGACAAAAGATACACGAACAAAAAACGCCTCATACATTTTCATAGAAGGTTTAAATGAAGCGAACAGTACAAATAGTTCGCTTCAATCGACAGAACGATTTCTTCTCTCCAGTATATGGGAGCTCTAGAATAAGGTACACAAAAGAACATAGATAGAATAAAGAACAACGGGCCCAAGGGACTACCTTGAGGTACGCCAGATAAAGCCTTCAAGACTCTACAGATTTGGTATGCTCTGTTATCTAAATACTACTCCGTCCATTTTAGAAATGAAGGTGGAGACCCATACTTTTTCATTTTAAACAGTATCAAACCCGCAATGGTATCCGAAACAAATTCCAACAAGTTTTAGTGGTTGTAGATCTGCCCGATATAAAGCAATGTTGGTTTGAAGAGAGCAAATTCTTACAGGAAACCGATAGCTGAGAGTAAATAAATCGAATAATTTGGGCGTACAGGATAACTTTGCAGTAGGTCTACAGTTAGAAATTTCACTTTTACTACATTTTTTGTGGATAGGTATGATAAAAGAGCTTTTCCATAGCTGAGGGGGAAGCAACCACTATCGAGAGAGTTTTTTGAAATATTATTTTCAGCGGAGCTGCCAGGGCAAGGCAGCACGACTGAAAGAAGCTGGAGCAACCTCGTCAGGACCCGTTGAGAACTAAATATTATATTATAGAGGAATTCTACGAAGGAGACTGAAATTCTTTAGAAGACAACTGTTTTTGTTATCAAATTTCGTGTGTGTAATTTTGTTACATTATTTACAAACTCAATTGTAATCGAATTGAATTCGTAATTAGGGCCCTCGTAATGCCAATTGGATGGAATTTTTTTCTAGTCGTAATGTAAAATTGAAGTAGTACTTGATTATGATATTATTCTGATTACTTTTAATATTGTTCCGATTCCGTTAATGTATTATTGTTAATGAAATAATTTTTGTTTCTTTTATATTTTCAGACTGCTAAAAAAGAACTCTATGACGCTTTTCGACGGGAGGATTTGGGGAATTGGTTAAAGAAGCCAATCGAACAAGATGAGTTCCATCTTGCCGAATGACTAGTTTTACAAGATATTTTCATTGGAACCCTTTTGCCATTCATCATTATTTGTTCAGCAGCGTTCCAATTTTATTTAGCGATACTATTTATTAAAAAACTTAATAATATCATTGTACAACTTCAATACAACAAAAGAAAGTTTGAAATGGTAGTGATGATATCGAAATCCAAAGAAATAATGCTAAGTAGTGAAAATTATAGTTCTGCGAAACTTAACGATAACAATACTTTTAGCTCTAGAATATTTCTAGAATAGAAGACAGCTGGTTTGCTGGAACTAAGTAAGAAAGTATTATGGGATTTCCGTATTTTGCATCTTTATGTGTTCGTTAATTTTTTCGGTTGATTAATTTTACTCCTGTGACTTTCGTTATGAATAGCAGGGCGTTGCGCAATGTGTTAAATGTTATGTATTCCAAAGATGAAGCAGATGATGCGGCACTTACAGTTTAATTGAACTTCTTTTTTTTTTCTTCCTATTTTCTATTGAACTCTTAAAAATAATAATAGGAGAGACAGTTTATATTATCAAATATTTTCCAATTACGTTAAAGTGATAATTCTTAAGAATAATTTTTAAAGTATTGTTTAAAAAAAAAACATCAGAAATAATTAGTGTCGTTATTTTTCATTTTGCTTTTTGTTTCTAACTTAGAATGAATTTTTGATTTTAAATTAAAATTATGAGTGTTGAATTCCGTTCTGTTAATTTTTCTGTTTTATTTGATCTGATAATTAGTGTGAATTATGTAGATTCTTTGAACTTTCGTTATCTCTGTATGTACATAGGGTAGATGGAGAGTTTGTTTCTTGACAAACGTTCTATTTTGGATATAAGTTTTTAATATAAGTCATATGAGCCGAGATATGTTTTTCTGTTGTTTCATTTAGGAAGTAAGCAGGTCTTGTATGGTCGATATTATTTTTTTCTCTAAACGTAGGAGAACTTTGTCCATCATTTGAGTTTGTTAGCCTTACTTAACCTCCGTTTTTCAATTCTCAAGAATTAATGCAAACGTGTATTTAGGGTATAAAAATTCATTATCTGATTTTTGTTTTATTTCCTAGCTATAGGGATCAAATTTAACATGGAAGTGTCCTGGATTATTTCATTTAACTGCTCTTAGTAAACATGCCTCCTGCGAACTTGGGGTACTAGTAACACCAATGAAATGCGAAATGGAAAATGCGCATTCAAGTTGCATGCCCTGATCAGTCGCTATTCTCTATGGAATTCCAATTCTACATTTGAATTCGTTGAGTAATGTTGTTTCAACGATTTGTGTTAGCTTGTCCGTTATATACCTGATCATGATTTTATATTCCTTTGAGCTTTTGACTTTTTGCAATTAATACAAGTTTTGGCACAATATTCTTTGTCCAGGAAAGTTTTCTGGCAATCATCTACCAAGATCTTCTAACACAAGGGTGGAATACACCGTATATAGAATCGAATACTGACTATCGTCTTGTGTAAGGCTCTGTGTTGAAACTCGAATTACATCACCTATAGCACCCGCAGAAAACTATAGAATCAAGCACATCAACCTATAGAGACTACTCTCCATGTATATTTTATGATCATCGCAATTACTTCGAGCTTATAGACACGCTAGGTCGCCAATACTGAAAAAAATGTGTCTATGATCCGAGAAAGATGGGTGTTTGCTACTACCCACTCGGTTTTTATTTGTCGAAAGTAGGCTTATAACCATAATTTGCTGTTAAAAACGTACTACCCTTCTTATTGGATTTGCTCTCCCTATCTCATATATGACCATAAATGCACTATGAAAATTTTTTAGCGAAAAGTCTTACGTGTCACTACTACGGTAAGGACTCCTCGTCTACGCGAGTGTATGTTTATTGTGGTCTATCAGTCTTCCCTGAAGAACTGGAAGTAGCTTTGTTTTGTATTTAATATCTCAGTAATGCATCTACTACTACCTGTGCAGACTGGGGACGTAGTTTTTACCAGTGGTCCATCGCCTATGATTAAAGCTTTTGATTGGTATATTTTCTGTCCATGCCAACAGAGCCTATATATCGGAGCAAGTCTTTATATAATGGGATGTGTGTGATGTTTCAAGAAGATCGTGCCACTATGACATTTCCATCTTAGCTTGACAGACTTTTTCTCAAGGAAATGAACAACTAGCTATACAGATGCATATTGCCAAGGGCAAACCAGTATGACTTGAAGTGTCATATATAAACGGAAGTTGTTGCCATCCGCCCTCTGTGGGATGGATTCGTTTAACAGTTAGGCTGCTCACTAATTTGGTATAGATTAAAGTCAATTGTATTATTTTTAGTTACGTTTTTTGTTTTGTGGTGTCTTCTAACTTATTAATTCGGGGTTGGCTCAGCCTTAGAATGTTAGAATTATGTAATTTGGTTAATTTCAAGTTATCCTCAGGAGCCTTTAACCTCACAGCATGAATTTTTTCCGTTATAAACTCTGTCCTTAATTCACTTCACATATTAATTCATATTCTATAAAACAATATCTTCTTTTCTTAAAAAAATTTTATTTTTGATTCAGTTTCAAGTGCTACACATTTTGGATTGATAAATGATGAGTTTTGGAAATCGCCCTATTTTATACAATATATCTTCTTCCATTAAGATTAATGCTGCATAAACGGAAATATAGAAATAATTATTTTAATAAACTATAGATAAAAATTAAATTTATAATGATTTTGATGAAATTCAGTAGTTTTGTAATGAAGAGTTAGTAGTCAGCAGTTAGGTACACTCTGACATAAGTCAAATGATATGCGTTGCTTGTTGCATGTAAACACATTTTGCCTCTATGCCTAATGTACAATGATGTGTTAATCGACACATCAAAAAAGAAATTGTGCTATGATCTAACTAAGTTGCAATATGGAATGTAAAGAGCATTGCGAGCGATATTGTTTGAGATGTATCGCCTACCCAATTTCATCATATAGGAAACAAATTCGAATTGACAAAAACTCCATTTTATCTTGATTAGAACGTTGGATAAAACTTGTTAAGATAGTAATGTGCTAAATTGAAATCTATTACGTAAGAATGTTCTTCCATTTCGTGCATTCCTGAAATGGTAATCGTAGAAGGAATGGTAAATTTTAAAACTTGCAGCATGTCTAGTCTTTTATGTTTAGTACTAATCTTATGGTCATATTCAAATCTCGTGAGAACTTATTCGCATCTAAAACTTTGTTGAGTTCTGCTCAAAGTGTCGCCTTCATTCTCGTTGGTTTTGGTAATTTCAGTCCTGGGGCTGGATTCAGCAATTGTGAAGAATATGCAAGTGTACACGATTTGAAAAACTCACGTGAGCGCAAGTGTACACTTTTGAATTTCAAGCGATTCCGTAAGTATCTGTGTATACTTAAATGTTGAATGAACATTTTTCTGTGCTGAATGTTTAGAGTGAGAAAATAGTATTTTTGAAGAAGTTAAGTTTAGTTATAAGAAATGAGTTACATGAATTCACTAGTATTAAGGCTGCTACGGCTTAGAGAATGGTAAAATAAATAACGTAACAAATAATTTTGAAAATACTGCTTGACAAAAACTCTCGGGTGCTTTTTCACAATTCACGACCAAAATGGCCGTGAGGAAATATCAGTTAAAGTGTACATAATTTTGACAGAAAAACTCATTTCCACTTTTGCGGAATCGGACCAAGGTGGTGTACACGCGAAAACTCATCGTTGCGGAATCCAGCCCCTGCACACAAAATTACACAAATTTGCATACGTCACAGCGTATAAATTTACTCGAAGTTTTTAGCTGACATAGAAAAAATTAAACTTTTTGATGTTTTTATAACGCAATCAAAATGTCGAATTAAGATGGTTTGACTATTCAATGCTCTCGTGGGACAGTGCAACAAGTTAAAAAAATTAAACAATACTCGATTCGCAAATGTTATTCCATACCTTTATTTTTCACGAAGTTGCATGAAAAGCGTTCGTTTACTTCTTCATACGTTTTACAGAAGTATGCGAACAAACCTATTATAATAAATCAATGGTTGCTGGAAAATAAACGGGTGTACTGTGCTGTAATTTTGAATCATAAATAGGCTCCATTTCTTTATTTCAACATAATTTTTTTTTTAACATCTCGATCTGATTATGATTTTAAAAGTGTTTTCTATTTAAAACATATTCTGCAGTGCCCGGGAAAGATTGTAATCAGTTTGTGCTAGATTCGTTGAGTATGAGGATGGCGCGACCAATCAAGCTCGCAACATTTTTTCTTGTGTAACTTTCGGTGTTATAGCCTTGCGTTCTCATTAAATAACATGTCCTTTTTGTCTATTAATAAGTGAAGGAAACTTTTCTTCAAGTTTTGTTTGCATTCTCTGTAACTGGTTGAATTTATTCATTTATTATGAATAATTCTTCCACGATCCTACTATACACCCAACAACATTTTTCTTGTGCACTGGCTTTTGGGTTCGGCTTTAGCTGCTGATCCTTGTCCACATATTGTGTTTTTCAAATGGTGTTTTCACGTGTGATCTATTTTTTTTGTTTCCCACTACAATTTCATAGCAATGTCAACAAAGTAAGGTAGTAGCTACTGATTTTTTTTTTAGTTTTAGTTTTAGTTTTTTTTCGCGTACCTATGTGGCATTTTTAAAGTTAAACAGCGATAATTTTCTAACGGCCACTAAAAAATTCTTTGAACAAAAATTGTACCCTTGACTTTTTCAGTATGTAAAGCTAAAAGTCCTAAAGACCCAAAACCTAATAGCGGCATCGGCTTTGGGTTTGGCATTGAAATTGGCATCGACATCGCTTATTGCGGCATTAAGCAGTTCATAACCCAATGACGGATCGAAAAGAAAACACACAACTTAGGTTTGCTCCATATTTTATCTTTTTTTAAAATGTTTTTATAATCCTTGTCATTTTCTAGATACAAATATGGATTTTCCCATACAAATTCAACCATCTTCAAAGTTCACTTTAAATATTTTTATTTTAACTGTCAAATCCCTTCGGATGGCTTGATTGATGCCACTTTGAATAGCAAATATCAATATCTGAATTGATACTGATACTAATGCCGTCATTAGGGTCAAGATCATTTCCATGTACAGTTTTTGAATATGACAGCTACAATATTCAATGCCGATGTCGATATTGGATGTTGGTCTTTCTTTAGTCACCTGAATCTCTGGTTTGTTGGAAGAGTTGTCCTCTTTGCCCACGAATTCTATGTTAATTTCTTTCAACAATTCCTAAATTTTCTTAGTACAATAGGACGTTGCTGAATCCAGCCAAAATACATATGATGCCAGCGCAGAATTGTTGTTGTTGACGTATAGGATGAAACTTCTTCAGCTTTCGTCTACATTTATATAAACTTGGACATTAATTGCAAAGCCAGGGTTTTTTTTATCAATGGTCTGAATCTCTGGTTTGTTGGAAGAGTTGTCCTCTTTGCCCACGAATTCTATGTTAATTTTTTTCAACAATTCCTAAATTTTCTTAGTACAATAGGACGTTGCTGAATCCAGCCAAAATACATATGATGCCAGCGCAGAATTGTTGTTGTTGACGTATAGGATGAAACTTCTTCAGCTTTCGTCTACATTTATATAAACTTGGACATTAATTGCAAAGCCAGGTTTTTTTTATCAATGATCTGCTCAATCTTTTAGAACTAATCGTTATCTAGACAAGTACCCTGAGCTCATTATTTTATTAAGTTTTACTTTTGATGGATATAGTGAAATAGGATTAATCATCAATAAGGAAATAGCGGTGAGACAACTTCCTTAACAAACGTCCGCAACATTGTTTTTGTTTTTTTTCTAGTAAGATATGTTGCTCAGTTCTATTCGAAATTGCTTTCTTTTTGTGCAGTTGATTATACGTTTTTTCTGGCTTTCTATTTTCTAGCTGCATTCCGATTGGGAATCATGTCGTTGGTTGTCAGAAAGTCATTTTTGAGTTGCCTTATTTTTGTCCACGTTTTAGCGGACAGACGACATTTTTATCTTATTTATATCCAAGTATCCAAATTTGTTTTTTCAAAGAAGTATCCATTTGGGTCAAATTAATTAGTTGGATTAACAATACTTGGGCCTGTAGATGGATCATAGTGTCGATTTCTTGATTTATATGAAAGTTTTTCTTCTCCACACGAAAGTTTTAATGAGGTTTGAACATGACTTCAAGTGCATGCATATTACATACATATTTTTTTTTATATATCTTTTAATTTCTGTAAATTTTTTGTACATTTTTTCTTATTTAGAAAATATTTGTTAAGTTAGCGCTTTAATTTTACAAAATTTCATTGTTGTTTTTTTAATTTAACTAGGTTCGAAATAAATAATGTAGATGAAATACTGTGATACTAAAATTTACTAGTATTTCCAGCCAAGCTGTGTAAGCCCATTCTAAAAATATTCTAAATGCTCACTTTTACGTGAATAAAAGAAAACAACATTTAAAAAAAAAAAATCCATAATTCCAATACTCTTAATACAGATTTATTCAATTAAAAAAAAAAACATTTAAAAGCTAATGTAGTTCCAATTAATGAAGAAAAATAAAACAATAATTAGGTGATAACTAGTCGTTCGATCTTTCAAATCTTTGACGAAAGAAATAAATGAAAATAAAAATTAAAAACATAAAAGTGTAATTCATTTTGAAATTTGAAACCCTTTTTGTCGATTTTCAGCTTGAAAAGGAAGAACAATTAGGAGACGTCGACCATTCGCTATAATTATTACTTTTCCACAATAAATGTTTATGTTACTCTAGATTTGACGGAATATTTTTATTTTTGCAAATTTAAAAAATTCTCCGTTCTGAGCTCTCATTGGATGGGAGCTATTAATTTTTTCTATAGTGATCAAACTAGTAGCTAGTACCGAGTAGAGATGTGTTGTTCCGAGGAATTTTCGGAAACGGATCCGAATCATCAATTTTGGATCCGATTCCGCGTTCCATCGTTCCTATCGTAATTCAAATTAATGAAAGTTGTTGTCAGTTCAGTTGATTTTTTTATTATACGAATAGAATTAAGAACTAAAAGGATAGCTTCCACTTAAAAGTGTAAGCATATAAAATTGTCGATTCCTCTTATTAGTACTTGGACAAGTTATGGACAAAGGCTTTCACGTGGGGTGGGACTGAAATTGCTGGTATAAAGCTGAATGAACCTCAATGGACGCATACGTAAGTAAAGGTACTTACGTAAGGCGAATCCGGCCTTTAAATTAAACAGACGTACCCGAAATAACGTTAAGCCTCGATAAAGGAGCTTTTGTTAAGTTTAAATGTCAAATTCTGGTATGTAAAATGCGGTAAGAGTCGCCCGTTACGTTCGAACGCCTGTATGATGTTTTTTTTGTTTGTTTTTTTTTTATATTAAGCCAAGCTCTGGGGATACCCTATGATGCAAAGCCCAGCATGGCAGGAAGGAGATAGGGAAAGGATTAGGGGATATGAGGAGAGTGGCGGAGGTGCCGATATATGTCGCTCTTAAACTTCTGCAGATTGTATGCCGGAGGAAAAACAGAAGATGGTAAGCTGATCCACATTCGCACTGTTCGGGATAAAAAAGCATCACGGAATTTTAATGTACGGCCGAAAGTAATTTGATAATTCTACAAGGGATTAGACTAGATATTTCATCAGAACATTGACATTGTCTGTTTATCCAATGATATTAATAAAATTTTAATGAAATCGGTAACACGCGATTATTTTATTTTATCATAGAAGAAGAATGTGAAAAGAGGTGATAGCTTCTAAGAAAAAAGTTTAGAAAGGAGCTAAGAAAACGAGATATTAATTCTGGAAGAGTTGCTGATTTTTCTTCAGATTATTCAGATTTTTCTTATATTTTTGATATAATCTCCATAAAAGTCACAAATCTTCAATTAAATCAACTTCTATTTGTTAATTTTTATGCTTTTAACACTTTTTAAAATTGAAAACTAACTGAATATGGTTCCTCAAACAAAAACTCTCAGCTGAGTAATAATTGCATATAAAAATGTGCCATGGTTTGAGGGATTCGAATGAATCTGCCTGCATATCGAAGTTGTGAAAGAACGCATTTCTTCATTAAAATGAATTGGAAGCACCAGTAAAAGTACTGGAATGGATACTTTTTTCAAAAATATTACCGAATGCATTCTTTTTGCAAATGCATTACTCTGGAATATATTGCATTCATTCAGCTGGTTTAGGCGGTACCGTTTAGGACTAGTTTTACGTAAATTGATTTGCGTAGAACTAACGAAATGGTTTAAGCATACCGCACTACGAAAAATTAGTCCTACCTGAATTCAGTATCTGATGAGGTATTAACCTACAGAAATTGGTATTATAGCCGTAGACAAAAGCTCACACAAGGAATTGAGCTTGTTTGGGGCTAAGTAAAGTTGAGGCTTTGAATGCTTAGCCAGGGCGGATGGGGACTTCTACCAGGAACGCCCTCACACTCTCTCTTGATCGACTCTCTTCGGCGTTAGCAATTCTGCAGGTGAATTACCATGTTTACATGCAGAGTTGAAAGAGCAAACAAAATAAATCCCAACTGTTAGCTGCCAACTCGACTACTCAATTCGCATTTATAGGACACCATTTCGACTCGACTACGCCAGCCAATTTCAAACCGTGCCGCGTATACATTGAGTTGAAGCAGAGTTGAACCATGATTCAAACCTGCATGGAAACATTGTAAATGATAACTTGTACGGCGTTGATAAAGCTTTTACCTCGTTCGTTTTCAGGTTATTATTTTGATAAAATATTGCTTTCTTCACATTTGAAGATTCAGCTTTAGCCTAGTTTCCGTTTGTCCGTCGGTTTGCAGTCAATAGTTCATTTAACTTCGATAATTTTTTTATAGTTAGTCTTCAAGGAATGTGGGTGGCAAGAACCACCCGACGTCGGCTGATCGCTAGTGGCATATCCGCTGTGCAGCCACCCACGTTAGTCCCGCGATGATTTTGCAAATGGAGGTGCCAGATGCAGTGTTTATTTATATTCTGGTTAATGTGAATATAGGCAGAACTGTCGACTGACAGGCTCTCGTGCTACAAATGGTGTTTGTTAATGGGGAGAATTTTTATTTTGTTTTAAAGGTAATGAAGGAGAGAAAAAAAATGCGAACTGTTCAGAGGGAGAGACAAATTCCGTTATATATTTTTGTATTACAGGGTTTTCACATTAAATTCACCCTTTTGAAAATCAAGTACTTTTACATATATATTATATTGAAAAAAATCATCAAATAATGTTAATTGAATAGTAAGAAATCAAAGTTTTTATTATAATTCATATAAATGGGGGAAGGGTAGGGTAAGGTGACGATAGTAAACTTTGGTCATTCTTATATCCTCGTGGCTTTGACCTAAAGTTTAAGCACAGTAACATACAGTAGAAGTAGAACAGCTTAGAACAAACTACTGAAAAGTGAATTTTAGAATTTTAATTACAAAAATAAGACCTCTAAATTTCTCCCATAAGAGGGAACTATTAAGTATGATACAGAAGTATATGGGCGAACGGTAGCTAGTTGCAGAATCTACGAGAAGAAGTATTAGTTTTATGTAAGTACACATCTCGACAATCTACTTACGAATGTATTGTTCCATAAACTAATCAGCTGTTTGACCGTAAAGTGGTGTTCGTTCATAGAGATGCCATGGACCGTAACCCCCGGAATATACAAGCCATGAACAAAGTCGAAAAAAGAGCAGCGGGCCGGTCAGCAGGCGACATCCACGGTCATTTTGCCTTGTCTTACTGCAGGAATTTTTCATATAAAAGTTGCTTGTATTTTGCTCAGACGCTATAATTTCCATAAATTTGTTCTACGTGCTATTTGTTTTTTTAACTATTAGAAAGAAAACATATTTGGCTGCAATTTGTTTTAACTTCATTTTGCTGTAGGAGCGATAGTTCTAGGCTTTAGGACCTGTTTAAAATGAAATTTCAGTTTTTCTTCCATGACGAGTATACAAAAAGCAGTGAGAGTGAGCTCTTACTGCATGCTGTACCCGGCCAAAACCATCCAGAATACTTCCCAAGCCATGAAACAGAAACCTATATGTGTGCGTTCGGAGTCCGTTCCTTAAAATCTTCTATATTGATGCTTATGGAAAAATGTCAAACATTGACTTTATATATGCTATAGAGCCTAAACTACTATCCACACAGGAAAATAGTCTTCTTGTAACTTACAGCTTGATTCCTTATCTTCCCAAAGGCTACACTTCCTATATACCTTACTTAACAAAATAATAAAATAATTTTGATTACAAATTAACCTTACCATTTAACGCTCAATACCTCTCAGCTGAGTTATAATTGCATGTGGGTATGTGCAGCCGGAGTCCGAATCTGTAGGCAGCTACATTCGAAATCATCAGCCCACGGCATGACGGCACAGCGACATTACAATGATTACTCAGCTGAGAATTTTTGTTTGAGAAATCGTAGTCATTTGGTTAAGATTAATTTTTTTAAATAATTTTGTTAGGAAAGGTATGAAAGTTTTATTAGTTCGGAAGATAAGAAAGCGAACTTAAAATTATCACAACACCATTTTTCTGTAAGAGTAGTAGTTTACGGCAGAGGAGCTATTCAAATCAAACTTTTGTCTGTTTTACATAAGAACACTGCAAATATTTTAGAATGTTAGGACTCCGTTGGGACTCGCATGCGGTAGTGAGGGAGTCTGTTTCATGGCTTGTGAAGTATTCTCGAGGGTTTTGAGTATTCTCGAGGGTTTTGACCCGGCACGTTAAGGCCTTTTAATGTGTCGGTGCCTTCGGCGACTTCATGGCTTGTATTATATTCCGGGGGTTACGCATGGACAGTATAATAGGCAAAATGGCTGTAATAATGTTTGTTACAGTTTAACAGTTCTACGTCTACCAAGCCGAATGGCATGGGAAGTGGAATAAATTTTTATTAGCTTTTTTGCTTGTTATTTCGCCCCTTTTCCTCTAGTACAAGTTTGTGCATGCTGTAAGTTCTCTTTCTTCTTTGTATTAAATATTCACTAGTGTGTTAGTTAAAAATGTTGAAAGAGAAAGTATAGTCACATCCTATTCATGTGACAGGTTTGACAGCGCTGTTCTACTGTATGAATATACTGTTGCCTTAGTTATTTATATAGATCAATCGTTAACAAATTTACTTTTAACAACTAATTTTCCGATTTTAATAGATTAAAAGCTTACTACCAATTGCTTTTTCACTTGTTGGACTTGCTGTCAAATTCGTCATCTTATCTTCACTTGTGGGTAAGATGACGCAGGATAAGAGAAATGAAAAACAAGATCAATTCACATATTTATTTTTATATACAAAAGTCGCATACATAGGCTTTGCACTTCGCTTCTGCCGGAGGCACCTAACTACACAGTAAAAAATTTACACAATTATTGCCACAGAGCTTAGGTATTTTCCCCTAAAATATAGGGAATATTCCCTACATTTCACGGAAAAATACCAAAGCTTTGTGGCAACAATTTGTGCAGTTTTTACAGTGTACACACGGCATGGGCCCATTTACGACATATTGAAGAGAAATAGGTTTTTAAGTGGAGAATAAAGAAATTAGTAAAGTAAAAGTTGATCGTTATTATTAAAATCTCCCGAGTGTAATTTTTCAGGGAACACGACAAAACGTTTTATTTTTACCAGTGTCATTACAGATCATTCAAGGTTCTGCCACCACAAAATTATTGCTCTCGTCTTCTTCCTATAATTTCAATAAAATTTCAATGCATAAGGTCACAGCAAAATTTGTGAACGATTCAGGTGAGATATCGAGTTCGTCATCTTGCCCTCCTGTTGAATTCGTCAAAAATTATTGCAATAAACTTTATTTGAAATTTACTTTATTAATTCAAGTAACAAAAAACTTAAATTCAAAGACTTACCAACCTGATGATAACAATTTTTTTCGAACATAATATTACAAAGAACTTTCGTGTGAGCACATGAGACGCTATTGTCTGAATAAAAGATGAGGGATCATGTTAGTTTCTCCTTTATGCTTGGAACAGAATGTATTGCAGCCACCCCACACAAATGCGGTGATGAAGTGTTAAAATAGTAGCCAACAACATGGTAAACACAATGGCAATTGGTGAAGATGAAATTTCAGTGGCATTAACTTACTTCTGCGTGATAGGTACCTTCATTCTGCTCCAAGGGAGGCGACTTACCTAATAGAATTAATACCATCGGTCGGCAGTCTTGCACTGCACTGCATCGTTTAGGCTAATTTCTAAAACACTGCACACTGTATCAGCTGACATTTGTTAAATACCACAGAATAGAGGAAGTGTTCAATTTAAAATTGATTAATTAATTTTAAAAATATTAGAAGAAATATTGGTAGAGTTTTTCTCAAAATAATAAATCCGCAGTGCAAAAAATTTATATATGAAATTTTCAAAAATTGATTGTCAAAACACTGCACTGCTTTCAATGTGCTTTACAGTGCAGTGAACTGATCCAGCACTGCACTGCATCGTATTGTGTTTCTGGCTTTACGTAATTAACGATTCGTCATCTTACCCTCCCTTCCTCTGGTAAGTGTAGCCTTCAAAAAGGTAAAGAGCGAAGTTTAAAATTATTGGAAGAATATTTTTATGGATAGTTTAGGCTTTATAGTATTCAGGGTGTCCCGTACGTGGTCTGGAGCCCGAAAGCTATGGATAGGCCAAGCTTAGACATGGAAAAATTTTATGTTGGTTGCTTGTGGGGGGAGGGGGGGGGGAAATCACTGGACTTAATGGTGTATGTTCTTAAGATCATCCTGTAACTTCGGAACGTTACACCATTTGATGACTTCGGAACGTTACGACAAATAATCGTTGGACCTCTCCAATAGTCTATAATTTTTCCCTTCCCCTTCTCCGTTTTGAAGTTATGATTCAACAATCTTAAAATTTCGGAACTTTAACTAGGTTTTTGTTACTTAACTTACAATTTTTGTAAAAAAACACGTCATTAACACCAATTTTTCATATTGGATTTAAGAAACCGAAAAGCTTCGCTTTAAAATTACCTGTCACGCTCTGTACACAAAATGTAATTCTGTGCGTTTTTTGCATGTTTTTCTTAAGCATATCCAGCGAAAAAGTTCAATAAATGTCAGAAATTAAGCAATTATCTTTTGGGAATGAGCTTTTTACACCATTTTCGCTGGATATGTTCAAGAGAAAGTGCAAACAAAAAGACGCAGGAGGGGTTACATTTGGCTTTTAAAAGGAAACTTTTGGGCTTCTTAAATGTAAAAATAGTAGTTAAAAAACAAAAACAATTAAATTTCCGAAATTTTAACTCTTTTGGGCCATAACTTCACAAAGGAAAAAAGAGGGGGGGGGAGAGAAATTCAACGAATATCTATCTAACAAATTTTAAATTATCATAAATATTCCGAAGTTACAGAGTGATCTATAAAACATACCCAACTATCCTTATACCATTCGAGGGATATATTTTTTTCAAAATATGGCACTATAGAAGGTGTGTATATATTTTGTTTGTTTGAATAGCATAAACTCCGGAAAGCTTTCGATGTGAGGATGCCCGGACCGCCGTTATCTACCACGAGGACAATTCTGACCATTTGGTAACAGAATGAGCGTCGAAGTCACACCAACTCTAATACTTTTCGATTTCATAATTTCAAAAAATTGATTCTAATGCCTTGTTATTCTATGGTCAGCCTTAGGTTGAGAAAATAACATCTTTAGGTCAGTTGACCACATTTAATAAAATTCTAATTATAAATAATACCAAAATCTGTCTTACGCTTGCATATCATCTCATTTTTATCAATTAATCAAAGACCTCTTTCGAGCGGAACATAAATAATTTACGAGAATAATTGAGTCATCAACATAAATTCCAATAGTTATCATCCAGAGATCCCGGCAATTAATTAGATGTGCGTAATCCACTTATGACTGCCGAGACAATTCGTCAAAAACGAGAAACAAAGTGCCCGACAAATAATAATTATTATTATTACAGTTGTGCACACCCCTTTCTATCTTGCCTAGAAGAATTTTTCTCTTACGTTCAGTCTTGTCTTCCCGCGGAGTTGACACTAAAAATAGCCCGAAAAAAAGTTTGCACCCCGACCGACTAATTTCATCCTGACTGAATCCCACGTGTCTTTGATAATGAAGAACTAATTAACCGCGGCAACCAGCTGGCGTGTTTGTATCTTAATTCGTATCCGCATCCACTATACTTACCGTCAGCTATGGTTAGGCCTGATAAAATCCAAAAACAGTACTTACTCCTAGTGAACTATTGATAATTACTATGGCTGCTCTGGATGGATTCTGGAGCTGAGAAGCTAGAAATGGAGTCACAATTTCATCTTCAAACAAACCAATTTATTATAATTAAAATGCTCTTCGCTTTTTGTAACTGAGCCGAAAATGATGGGGACGTGAAGATGAATTCTGATTTAATGCTCTTTTAATTTGGACAGAAGGGTTCGAAATGGTTTAGGAAGGTGGACGACAACTTATGGTTATGGCATGTACTTCCCTTCCAGCTAGGGGATCACTATTTTTGGAATATTCATTGTGATAGTGGTAGTTCTTTTAAATTAACGGCATAGCTTAGAGATCCATAAATTTTGTGAATTTTTTTTTTGTACAAAATTAAAGTGTTTTTTTTTGTTTTGTTTTTTTAATTTTAATTTTTAAAAGAAGATGAAAATTTGTTTCCGATTCTCGGCAAAGCTAATTCAAAATCCTGAAAGTGACAGCCCGGAAGTCATGGGTTTTCCAAAAATCTGAAGAGTTTGATTTGGGTACGATACGGTATCCCAGATTGCAATAATGATAAGTGAAGTTGATTCTAAAATAAAATAAGTAAAAAACGAGTTTTCAAACAAAACTGAGACCAAGTCGCATGGAAAAGTAGAAAATAAACTTTTCTTCACATACAGAGGTGGACTCAGATTTTATTCGCTGACAATCACCGATATATTTCAGTAAGATCAATCAGAGGTAATAAGTGATTTGATGCATGGAGAGAAAGAATATTCAAGAGAAATGTCCCAATCAAAAAAACTGAGTCCACTGACATTTCTCTTGAATATTCTTTCTCTTCATGAATCAAATCACTTCTTACCTCTGATTGATCTTACTGAAATATATCGGTGATTGTCAGCGAATAAAATCTGAGTCCACCTCTGTATGTGAAGAAAAGTTTATTTTCTACTTTTCCATGCGACTTGGCCTCAGTTTTGTTTGAAAACTCGTTTTTTAATTATTTTATTTTCTGCCTTTTTCACGTTAACTAAATTGGAAAATTCTGCATTTTTCCTACAGTATAGTGAATACATACAGTGGCGTCACTAGGGTTGGTGTCACCCAGTGCGGTGACTCATGATGTCAACCCCCTCACGACACCCTATAGACCTCCACCGAGTCCGCCAGTGCGAAATAACGGAAACATACAGAATCCTTAGTAACGTTTATAAACATAGATCCTATATTTACAAAGGCAATAGAAGAAAAAATTAATTCAAGGTCGGTTGGTAAAAGATTGTAAGAAGTTAAGAACTAAGAACTACATAGAAAATATGTTACTTTTTTAATTGTTATTTTAACATTAAATTTTATGTGATATTAAATCTGAACTAAATCAAAAGTTTCCTTTTCTGGCCTTTAGAGCTGCAAACTTTTTAAATACTTCATCGAAATCAACTCCTTTCGCAAAATCACTTTCAATTGATAATATTGCAAGATCAGGAAGCCTTGACTGTTCCATGGTAGATCGCAAATAGTTCTTTATAACCTTTAGCTTTGAAAAACTCCTCTTACATGAAGCCACACACATACACAGATCGTAAGAAATAATTGTAGGCTCACTGAGAGATATGGGAGAGATTCTAGGAAGTCCCATTCAACTATGAATTTCAAAACGTCAAATACTGACCAGTCTTCGACTTCTTCGAGATCAGTCTTTGCTGCCTTCAGGTACCTTCTCTCTCAGCCTTAGTATTTTTAATAAAAGCTCTTCCTCTGATAACTCATCATAGAAAGTGGTAAATTTTGGAATGAACACCAGTAACTTTTCTTCAGTGACAGATATCAAACTCTTGGCTTGAATAGCCTCAAACACGACTGCTACTTCCTTGATGGCTCTTGATCTGATCTGGAGTTCAGAATGGACACGATCAATACACTCAAGCATCGCTCTCTTGTTTTCTTCTTGCAGAGTTAGTCCAGCATCTCTCGTCTTCTCACCTGTCATTCTCTTCTTGAACCTGGGTCTGCTCTCTACTGAAATTCCATATTGGTCTGATTTTAAAAGCGCCTGTTCAATTGCCTGCTCCTCAAGATAATTGCGCTGCTCATACATAAAAAGTCTTAGTGCCTCTAGCTTTGTCACCACCTTTGCAAGAGTTAAGCCCTTAGTCTGAAGGTACAGCTGTTTAAGATTAACTTCTTCAAATACATCACACCAAAAGAAGAGGTAACACAGAAACGTGAAATTGCAGACAGTAGGTAAGAGACCCCAGGCTGTAACTCTTGTGTCAAAGTTTTCATCTCTATGTTATGCTTCAATTGCCACCACATATTCATCGAATTTTTCTTTCACTATCTTTACTGAAGCATGATGAGAACTCCAACGTGTTGTTGATAAACTTTTTACTGAGACTCCAGTGTGGTTCATTAAAAAATCCCATCAGTGAGTGGAAGCGGCAAAGAAGAAAAACATTGTCTCAAGAGTTCCAAAAAAGTGAAGCGTGAAGCATTTTCAGCAAAAGAGTGTTGGCCGCACAAGTTAAGCGAATGGTCCACATATCTATTAAAAATAGCTTTTCTGTTCTTTGTTTTCAAAATGACTTGTACACCCCCATGGATTCCAGCCATAATCGCAGCATTATCATAACTTTGAGTGCGGCACTTCATAATGTCGAGTCCATCACTTTCCAGATTTCTGATAATATCAGAACTGAGGTCAACAGCTTTTTTCCCTTTTAAAGGGAAAAATTCCAGAAACACTTCTCTTACTTCAACTTTGTGAATTTTCATATATCTGATAAGTTCGGACATTTGGTCAGTGTGTGATGTGTCAGATGTGCTATCGAACATGACCCCGAAATACCTGGCAGATTTTATATCCACTCATTCTGAGTTTTTGGTGCAAGATAAGATACTGATGCTTTGATTTTACATGTTCTTCGCTTTAATTTCATTAGGTGCTCTTTCAGCACTGGGTCATATTTAGAAAGCATTTCAACCATTTCAAGAAAATGTCCTTTATTGAATGAAGATTCATCTTCATTATGGCCCCTGAATGCCAGATTTTACTTGGCGAGAAACAATGTGAAAAAATTTTTACGAACCGCCCTAATTTTGGTGTCAGCCCTTGTGATGGTGTCACCCGGTGCGGTCCGCACCCCCCGCACCACCCTAGTGACGCCACTGAATACATAGAAGGCAAAAATTAAATACAATGAAAATATAATACAACTAGGAGCCTAAATGTAGTACAACAAATTTAGAATTATATGAATTAGATTAGTTTGAATAATTTGATTAGTATGGGGTTGAGTGTAGATATTTAAAAAAAATAAATAAATAAAAAGCTCTATACAGATAATCAAAGCATCTGAATGATGGATAACAGAAAACAAAACATATCCATCACAGCTGTGAAGCAACTGGTGTGATGAGAAGTGTAGAAATGGAGAGAATGCTGAAAATATACAAAAAGTACAGAACAGCGCAGAACAGCATGTCGGATAACCTTCATACAGCTGTCGTCAGGAAGTCCAGAGCTTCGGACTTGAATGAATTCAGTGTCGCAGCGCATCTAGCTTCCTCAGACATACGGTTCCATAGAACGGCCCCGTTAAGAAATACGGGTTTTCCGCCAAACTGTGTGCGAACCCTATGGAGGACAATTCTGTGGTTGTTCAGAGCGCTCCAACTAAAACGTCTAGTAATATAGTTGGGCAATAGTCCATGTCTAGTCTTAAAAATAAGCTTGAGAGCACCAAATTCATACATGTTCGCAAGTGTACACGGAAGAAGCATTTCAAGGAGCTGTGAACCTCGTTTGAAACCAAAAGTGTATCTGGCGCAGGCCTTCAATACACGGAATAGTTTGGAGAAATTTCCATTGGAGATGGGGAACAAGACTACGTCGGCGTAGAAAAAAATCGGAAGAATCAGGGCTGAGAGAAGCCTTGTACGGGTGACCAGATCAATATGCTGGGAAGCAGCATAGAGGGAGCGTAAACCATAATACACCCTAGAGCAAATCTTATTTATTTGTGGTTCCCAAGTGAGACATGAGTCCATGAGAAGACTGAGATTCAGGATGGGCTTAATTGAGAGCCTAATAGCGTTCCCCAGAAGATGAATGTTGGGAAGATCTGAAGATAGGCTGGTGATGTTTCTGAGACGAATGGAATAGACGATGGCCTGAGTCTTGGAGGGATTGAGGGACAGGCCATTGTTAGCAGACCAATCTGCAATCTTGACAAGAGTTGTATTTATAGTTGCCGCGGCTTCACTGCGATTGTCCCCAAGACAAGGTATATGTCACGTTCATATAGGTTGTATGTATTCAGGGTGTCTCATACTAATATGACTATATTTTGCTAAATGACTCCTCTCGTCCAGACAAATAAAAAATTGTATGGCAGGATGAGAAGGGGGGCAAAATGTCAGCCTACCGAGTTACAAGGTGATTAGTAAAATATGCTCTTTTTTCAATAAATACCCTACATCTTGAAAAGTACAGGGTATACGGTCTATTTTAAGATGGCACTGTATGCAGAACCTTAAGTCTTTCTTATGAATGTTAAACCACCCCCGTATCCCTTTCCACTCGCTTCAAAATTTAAAATTTCTTTTTCCGTAATTTTTTTATTACAATTTTTTCGTTACAAAATTTCGTAAGTCCAGAGTTTCCTCTATAATTTAACCTATATTACTCTTTTGTTCTATCTATGACGGTTAAGAAATTATTAGCTCTAAAATAGACTGTATACAATGTACTTTTCAAGATATAGGGTGCTTAATGAAAAGGGTGACATTGTCTGGATCAGACAGCAGAAAGCCTTCATGAGCTATAATCCTTAAAATTCCTGTCGAACATTGGTATAACATTCTGGTATACAATCTCGTTCAACGCCTCCCACCAGAAACTCATCACCAATGGGAGCACGAATGGAAAAAAAACAGACAAACTACCAGATTATAGATTATTGAAGCCAGGTGTAGAGCACTAGAAGCACTTGACAGCAGTTAGACCCAAGCACCCAATAAAAACTCAGTAAAATATTCCATGCCATTTTTTAATAAACTACAGCACTGTATCAAGTGCAAATCTAATCACTCGCTATTTCATTGTTCCAAATTTCGAAACCTTACTTCTGACCAACGGAACACATTCATTGCAAAATATGACATTTGTTCTAACTGTCTCACATTAGGGCACAAAAAGGGGAACTGCCATAGCAAAAAGGGATGTTTAAAATGTCAAAAGAGACATAACATTCTGCAACATATAGGCATAGCTCAAGTCCTAAACAAATGTCGACCACTGCTGAAGTTTCAAATCCATCCGAAGTACCACACAAGGCGTCAACAAATGCAGAGCCATTGTCAATACAAACATTTCTAACCTCCAATATTAAAAGAGCTCTGCTATCAACAGTGATGATTAATATAGAAACCGCTATAGGAAAACCTTTAACTGTACGCGCACTATTGGACTCAGGCTCACAAGTCTCATTTGCTACAGATCGCATTTGTAAAATGCTCAATATGAGAGGAGAGCCAACTAACATTGTGGTAACCTGACTTGAAAAAAAAAAAACCAACAGCTACTGCAACAAAGCAGATCAACATAAAAATCAAGTCTCCTATTAATCAGTTCTCCATGAACGTTAACGCCCTTATACTGGAAAAAATTACAGAGACTCTACCAGCAGAGCGAATACAATCTACTCAATGGAGTCACATCATGACATTAAAACTAGCAGATCCCAAATTCTCGAAACCAGGGCCAATTGACCTCCTACTAGGTGCTGACGTCTACGCAGAAATAATTCTGGATGGCATCATTAAAAGCCAACCAATTGCACGAAACACCCAGTTAGGATGGGTTTTCATGGGCAGCATTCCTAGCACAAGTCAAATACTAAAGGTCAACACATTCACGACAAGAATTGAGAATTTGGATGCACAATTTAAAAATTTCGCAAATTGGTGAAAAGTCCAAATACTTCCAACTAGTGCGAGAACCACTACATTCAATACATTCAAACGTATCGACCAAATAGCGGTCAATACCAGGTCCAATTGCCATTCAGAGATCAAAGGTCCAAGTCAAGAGAGACATCATCCAGCGGGCCTTACGTATTGCGAAATCGGACATAGCCAAGACGAGTTCTGACTGCCATTGCTTGGTGTTATCCTTCCGGCACCTATTTCTTTTTTATGTATTTAACAGTATGATTTCCTCCGTACACGTCGAGTGGGCCCCAAATTTTTGGAAATCAATTAAAAATATTTGGTTGCTTTGCCTGCTATACTCGAATTAATGTCATTAGACTAGGTACTATTTGTAACATATTTCATTTTTATAGCCTAAATGAAATCATAGGATATACTAAGTTTGTCATTCCGTTTGTAACGGATAGAAATAATGCTGTAGACCAAAAGGGATAATATAAAAAGATATTTTGAGTTTTGCATGTCCGTCCGTCCGTCTATCCTCACGATAACTCGAAAATGCGTTCACTTAGAGTTCTGAAATTTTGCACAAGGGCTTTTAAAAGAAAAGTAAATTTAAGTTCGGAAATGGGACCAATCAGGCAACTCCTTCGTAGGGTTGCGATACAAAAACTTTGTTTTTCACTATATGTTTGAACACTGTCTGTGACCGTGTCGACGTAGAGCGTTGAAATTCGGTAATTGGTTATTGGTATTAGACCATTTATAACTTTTTCTTGTTTTCTTTTGAGATACGGAACCCAAAAAACATTGCCAAAAGTTCACGGGTGACCAGATCATCGATTATCGAACTACCACTGTAACTGTAGATTAGATTAGATTTGGGAAATAGTGTTCATAGGCATTAGCCCCGCATTCACTGCTACCTGAAATCTCTATTGTGAGTCCCCGTTCAATTTACTGCTTTTCTAGGTGTAGACTATTAATAAAGTCTAGAACCATTCTGGGATTGAGGTTTCGCACGTAGTTTAGTGGAGGAGGAAAAGCATACTCGATGTGGAGTAATCTCCGCCTATCCAATGCATCACAGAGTAGGTGTTTCGAGGTTTCGTGCATATCCTGACAGAATCGGCATCCAACCAGGCCTATCTCGTATAGAAGATACCTTAATAGTCAATGGCCTGAGAAGAGCTCTGTAATCATTTTGAACTCTGTTCTCCTAAGAAGTAGAAATTCTTTTTTTTTCCACCAGAGGTGTCGATAAATTTTTTTGCCTGATGAAGTCCTTATAACCTTTCCCAATAAGAGATTTTTGTTTGTTCTTCCAGCTATTTAGGGCAGCTTTGAGGTAACACTTTGCAGTGCCACAAAATGGCTCTGGTCTGACAAAGGAAGTTTCCGGTGGCCGTCAGAAATTTCATTGCTCTTATGGACCTCATGTCCAGGCACCCACATAAGGATAACATTATTTCTCTTTAATAGAATTTTAAGGGTTTGCAGACATTCCAGAAAATCCTCAATTTGATAATGGAGGATATTAATGCTGAGCCATTTATGGGTCTTGTAATGCAGGTATTGGCGTATACTTCTTTGGTTAATACCTAGGCCTGGAATACGACCTTTTATATATGGGTATCTGGAGCCATATACACCCAGACCGACTCTTCGTTTTGGAACCGTCTGTATACCACACTATTGATTCTTGTTGGAAGGACGGTTTAGTGGAACGCCATTGTTATCGGTCTCCCAAGACCATATGGAAAGGTTTTACAAAATCCAACTTGAGTGTGATTATGTCAGATATTGTCGCATCTGCTCGTAGCATATCTATTTTATGATACTTAAATAATCAACCAGATCAACTGGCTTCAACTGTTTCTCCTTTTGCAATCTGGTAGCACTGGAGATCGCTTCCTTTTCCACTTGCAAATGCAGGGATGGAAGATTTAATAAGGCTTCCATGGTTGCTGTAGGACAGGTCTTCATGGCATCAGTTATTCCTAGGGTGTAACTGCAGGTATAGGTACATACAAAACTTCAGCTCACTTAGAATTTTGCTGAGGATTAGTCTAATTTTTCCCTATATAGCTGTTTAGTATTCTTAAATTCAATTTCATTTCTCTAATTTTCAGAGGTGTTTTCATTACAAACTTTTTCCGAGAATTTCGTGATACATCAGTTGATAAATAAAAGTGAGTACCTCTATCTATCTGAAGTCTCACCCATACTCTTCTCCACTAAGATGCCACCATTTACGAGCAATAAAAATATCACAATTAGTTATGTGACATAGATAACAAGATCATAAGGCACCTACTTTTCGTTATTTTTTTTAATGTCACTCCTTAAAGTTTTACTTTTTCGAGAAACGAGAATATTGGCGCAAAGTTCAAGTGGTATAGAGCGCATATGCGCATCAATTTAATTTTTCCGCTTTTATCTCGTACATTGCATGACAACTTCAAGACGTGGGGTGTAAACTAAAGTGACATTTTCTGTCTTACTTTTAATTAGATAATTAACTCAGCATGTTCTGACACTTAAAATTCCATGCTCTAGGTATATTTATAGGTTATGAGAGGAGTCGGCGCTGTAAATGATTTCATGCTGGCCGGCCGGGACTAGTGATATGCATGGAAATATTCATGAGAAAAATTCCAAGGATAAGAAATAGAATAATAATTGAAATCAGACGATTTAATTTGCGATGAGTGTTGCTGCTTATATAAAATGTTAAGAGTAGAGGAAAATTAGGAAAACAGTCCACTCTGGCTTTGGAGTGAAGCTGAAGGCTTTTAAATGTGTTGCAAATTAATGCAAATAGAAGAGGCAGAGTAAAAGAAAAAAAAAAAAAGTCGTTTATAAACATCCTAATCAGACGGAGCTGATAATGATCATTTGCATGAATAATAATTGCCAGCGATTTATAAAAACTAATAAATAAACAATTTATTTAAATAGTAAAAGAGACGTTGACTTTGCTGACTGCATTAAACTGGTTGTTAGTAGGTAGGTAGTATTTACTTGCATAGCTCCTTTTATCGTGAGATATTTGTGTATATGCCACTGGCATTTGTACCAAAAAATAAATTCCATGTTATGATAAATTGATGATTTTTATTCCCTTTGCACTCAAGGCCGTTTTCACGCGGACGAACCAGCAACTCGTTTTTTGGTGAATCTCTTACCTCTTGAAAATGGTGATTATGTCATTTTTGTAAGATTATACAGGAAGAGCTTAGGAATCCACTTTAAAGAAACTAAATATAAATAGTTATCGCGCATCGAATTTCCGCACCAAACAAACTGATGAGCGTCACCTCTCAAGTTGCAGTGTTAAATCATATGGTGAATGAGAGTCATCCCTCGAGTTGTAGTCCAGCATTAAATCATGTGGTGAATAAGAGTCACCTCTCGGGTGCAAAGGGTCGGGTCATTCCATGTAAAAAAATTACTAGAAGAATCGGTTCGACTATCACGGATATTTTTAACATGTTTGAAGGCCTTATACAGGGTTTTTCCTCTTAGAAGGTCAATAGAGCAGGAGCTCAAAGTACTCACCTAGAAAACAAAAAATTGTATGGCGAGGGGGGGGGGGGCAATATCAACCGTTCAGGAGTTACAGGGTGATTAAGAAAAAAATGTAGTTTTCACAAAATACCCTGTATTTTAAAAAGTACTGGGCGCACGGTTACAGTTAAGAGCTCATTGTATGCAGAACTTCATGGCCTTTCCAACGACTTCTCTACCAGCCCCATACCCCCGTCCTAGTAGAAGTTACGGTGGGGTAGTCTAAACAAAATATTTTGGATTTTTTTACTTTGACCTCTATTATTTTTGCAAAACGGTCATTAACATAACTTTTTTTTATTAAAAGTGCAAACTGTAGACTATCCTCTTTAATTTGACCTATTATACCCTATGTGCTATCTGCAGCCGTTAAACAAACCAAAATTTGTTCCCTCACTGACTGAAAACACCTCATTTAAAAAAATATATCGGCTAATTTCGGTATGAATTGAGCTAATAAGTCTTTAACAGCTGCAGATAGCACAAATACGGTTAGAAATAATAGGATAACAATTATACGAAAAGGATATGTATTTCAGTCCGTATGAAAATCAGTATAGGAATAATAAACATCTAAAGTATAGAATTGTGCTATATAAAGTGCATTATTGAAATTGTTACCATGTCTTATTAAACCGAAATATATACTTCAAGTATACATTTTATTCATGAAAATATATACAGGCGGTTGACTAGTTTTTGTATAAAAGTTATACCATAATTTGTTATAGTTCTCATAATTTGCTTGAGTGAATTTTATTGAAACTATCATATAGTAACCATTGTTAGTATCAGGATAATCAGATGATCGTATCAAACACATAAAAGGCTCTTATAGCTTTTATATTGGAATCAAACCCATTCCCGCTTTTTGCGTATACCGGGAAAATACCAGAACCAGGGTATTTATAGCTGAAGACACAAAAATTTACCCTTTAATTTGTTTACAATATGAGAAACGGGTGTGGGTAAATTTCAACGATCAAATAAATAAATAAATACTTCGAAAGGTTAAAAAAGATCAACAAATAATTTGCAATTTTATTCAGATACAGTTTTACTTCTTATTCATTTTAATTAATTATGGCTTATGAACAATCGTAAATTTTGTTTGTTCTACATGATAATGTATGGTTGTAAGTATTTAAGTATTTAGTTATTGTTATATTTTATGTTAAAAATAAAATGGAGTTGGAACACAATATCAACACAATCCAAAAAAGTATATGCTGAGTTAAGTGCAATTATATGGGAGTCAATAACCATCATATATTGACTTGTATTCGATTTATCAGTTCCAATCGCAATTATGAAAGGACTTTTTCCTGCTGATTCTTGTAGATAATCCGTATTCGGTTTGCCAGGCTATAGTATAAGAATAATGTTTACATATATTTGACAATATATTACGTGTGATTCTGCATACCTTCTCAAAAATAAAAAGTCTATCAATAATGTTTTCATCTGAAAGCCTGCGGATTTTCTTCTTACCATTTGGAGCAGGAGGAAGGCCCTTAGAAGATTTATAAAATGAAAGCGTGGGTGTGCTCAAATCTTACAGAAAAATATTATAGGTAAGTTTAAAGATTATGCTGGAAGAATTTATTTTGTACCATTTTCTCTCTCAGCTTCAGTATACAGAACTTTTTTTCCAGAAATTCTATTAACGCTAAATATTAAACTTTGGAACTTATTTAAATAATTTTATTTCACTGTAACAGTACAATTTTCTAAATTTTGTCTTCACACTCCGAAATCTGCACATTTACTGTCACACAATTTGCAATCCCATGTAAAGGTATTAAAACGACGCACATTACGTTATACTCATTTGGTATTACTTTAATATGAATTTTTATAAAATACGTTGTAAGCTTATGGTATTTTTCAATTCTCCTGAAGGCGATAAGAAAGTGGTAGTATTTTATAGTCGTTTTTATTGAAGAGCATTGTATGCGTACTCTTTTTTATCCACAATAAGATAGAGTTTATATTTTTATCATATAGAATTTATACAGGCTCTTATGCATTTAATTATTATAGGGTGTTCTTTCAGATTTATATCAAATTCGTATAAATAATTGCACTTGTTTTGTATACCTTTGTTTCATACTTTACAAATTAAAAGAATCTTTACGAAATTTTTTATAAAAGGTAGTTATAGATTAAAATATATTAAATTTAGTAATATATTTCTAACCGTGTAGGGTATAATAGGTCAAATTAAAGAGGATAGTCTACAGTTTGCACTTTTAATAAAAAAAAGTTATGTTAATGACTGTTTTGCAAAAAGAATAGAGGTCAAAGTAAAAAAATCCAAAATATTTTGTTTAGACCACCTCACCGTAACTTCTACTAGGACGGAGGTATGGGGCTGGTAGAGAAGTCGTTGGAAAAGCCATGAAGTTCTGCATACAATGAGCTATTAACTATGGCCATGCACCCAGTAATTTTGAAAATACAAGATGTTTTGTGAAAATTTAGCTTTTATTTTTAATCACTCTGTAACTCCTAAGCGGTTGATATTGCCCTACCCCCTGCCATACAATTTTTTGTTTGCTTAGGTGAGTACTATTACCTCTTGCTCTATTGACCTCCTAAGGGGAAACACCTTGTATACAGCATCATAGATTGTATTTTGTATATTTGAAAGTAGCACACAGAACACATTTTTTTTTGTATTATTCGCAAGCACTACATTTCCACTTCATTGTACTAATTTTTATCACTACCTTTTTCTTTATCAACATGCGTAGATTTTTAGTGTTTTTAATTAGAAAATCTCACAATAAACTTGCGCGATAATTTTTCTGACCAGCGTGAAAACTAAACCAACTACATATTTGGTTACGAGTATAAATCGCTTTACTAATATATTTAACACTGTGGATTAATCTTGCTCGTTCGAATAAAACAAGTAAACTGCGAATTACTGTATTGTTGAATTACTCATTACGAAAATGCCCACACAAATTCAAAATCCCAGACCTTTAGGCTAGGTTAATTCAAATCAAGAATTAAAATTAGATATGTCATTTAGATTAAGTTAGGTTAGGTTGAAGTAGCGGTCATCGGGAAAACATATACGCTCATCAGCACTTAGACAATCTATCGTCCATTGTGACACCACCTTATTGAGACCCTACCTTGTACAGATTCGTCACATATGAGGGTCGCATTGAAACCAACCAGCCAGAAGAGTAGAAGAGTTAATGAGCCTTTCCAGGTCCCCCCCCCCCCCCCAACTCCTTGTCTGCTAATTCCCCCAATTCGCAGAAAAACTAGTTTCCAAGCATATTCCTTCTACGCTTAGCAAGGTTAGGGCATTCGCAAAGCAGGTGCTGAACGCTCTCAACCTCCTCCTCGTCACCAGCTTCTGCAGAAGTCAATATATGGAGTTTGTATGTGCTCTGCATCTTTGACAAAGGGACAGTGTCCGTGATAACTAAAATAAGATTTCGCACCTCATTCCGGTTCCTTCTTAGCAGAGATTCAGTCTTCCCAGGATATATCTCGGGCCATAGTTGTCTTGAAATCGCGCATGTGGTCAGTTCTCCCATCTGCGTTTTGCCAGCTTACACAGGCCTGTAAATTTAGAATGCTCTTTGCTGTTTCTAGGGGCCGACCTATGGATTCCTTCCCCAGGGATACATATATTCATAGAGGAGCCCTTTCTGTCCAGAGCATCAGTTGCCTCGATTCCTGGTATGTCACTGTGACCAGGCACCCAGCAGAGAATAACTCTGCTGTTAGCACAATTGACATGTATATAAATGGACTGCTCGTTGAACAAAAAATGCATGAAAGCAAATGGCACCACTTTCATATTCCTGCCTCTTTTCGTGAGGATATACTTTCCCACTAAACTGTAACGATTGGGAACGACAATTTGCATGAAGTTCGGCGGTAGTTTCAGAACTGACAGCTTGGTAATCAAACCTGTCCTACCTAAACAGCCTTGAAAAACACTTCCTTCGGCTCATAATTAAAATTTAACAATAAAAATAGTCCCAAATACTTTAGTGGTAAATTCGGTAAGCCTCACTGACATTCATATAAGTAAACTCCCAAATAATTTAAATATAGCCCCAGTTTACGACAGTTGGTAGCATTGACAGTGAGAGCATACTTTCTGAAATCAAAACTGGTGCCATATGAAACAGGAGATTAGTCAGTCCATTTATATACATGTCAGTGGGCTAGCACTCACTCATAGTGACAGCAATGCACTTGGCGCGATCTTATGGTCCAAAGCTTTTATTGCAGCTTGTCTGTCAATTCTGATAACTCGTACCTATAAATTGTTTTTAGCAGGCTTGCTGTTTCGGTAATAGCCAGAGTCTCCGGTTGGAATAGGAAAACACTACCGCATTCTGGTAGGCGGTACGATTCTTGTATTTTATTTGAGGGAATGCTGAGTAAACCGAGTGCACGGAATCACTTACATTACAAAGTTACATTTATTATTACTTTAGCCTAATCTTGAAGATAAAAATACATATTAAAACAAATAAAAAATAGCTAGAATTGGTCTAAGATCAATACCTAGATCAGTGTTTCTCAACCTTTCTTGATGGACGGCACACCTGATGAAAATTTTTACCAACATTTTGAGTTGGATCCAGATAATTCATGTGTAGATCTAGATTCTTTATTATCTAAATTTGTTTTATTTTAGAAACAGTAACCCTTAGACAGGGCTATATTAAATTTGAGTACAAAAAATAATATTAAACACTGTTTCAAATATAACTTTTTGAAAGTAATCCATAATTTTTGTTATAAAAAAGTAAAATAAAATGTTTCTAAATTTGCCTCATTTTAATTTAGCCTCTTTTTCTCATTAATTTCAAGGTAAACCTAGTGGACGAACATTTTTTATATCGTACGAGATACTATTTGGTAAGTTGGTATGATAATCTATTTGTTCTAGTCTAGCAAATCTGCACTTGAAGTGAGGTGACAACCATAATAAGGGTGAATATAAAATAAAAAATGCAAGAAAATTAAAAATTATTTTTTTAGAAACCATTGGGGCAATTATAAATACTATTACCCGTCCAATTCTAATTATTTGTTGGAAAATCTCGGGGTACTTTTAACAATTTCGCACGGCACACAGGTTAAGAAACGCTGCCCTGGATGAATACTCTTATGTCATTTCGTATGGTTGAAGTGGTTTTTCGCCTATATTCCTATAACGGTTCATGTTATAACCAATTTTATAGGATTTTGTAATCTGAAGAACTTTTCAGTACATTAAAACCGTATAGAACTTATAATTTTCACAGGATACGTAAAAATTCTAAATTTTTATATGGCAACACCGAGAAGCTGTTTCCCGATTTAGTCCATTTTTGAAGTTATATTTAATATTTTTATGAAAATACTATATACACAATTTCAACGCTCTTCGTTGACGCGTTCTCAGGTAGTGTCCTAATATGTAGTGAAAAACGAAATTTTTATATGGCAACTCTACGAAGCACATGGGCAAAGTTTCAGCATAAAAGTTTTTACTTGATTTTTACGTAAAGATTTTTGCTGTAAAGTTACCAGACAGCCCTATTATGGTTGAAAAACTTTTGAGTCTGTGTAAAAACTTTGAAGTCTGGGTAAATTTTAACTTTCGAGTAAAAGTACAGACCTAATAGGTCTGCCTGGTAACTTTAGAGCAAAAATCTTTGGGTAGAAATCAAATGAAAACTTTTATGCGGAAGAGGAGATAACTCAACAAAAGTTACCAGACATTTTTCGAGTAAATTTTGTTGAGAGCTTCCACTGCGTGTCAAAAATTTGGCTGCTATGTTTTCTCTCTGAAACAGAAAACAAATAATTAATTTGAAATACGTTTTAAAAAACTCACCCTCTTTAATATTTTTTTTTTTTAAATCTCAACTCTTTAGACTATCATTTTTACATTCATTCGATAACACAGTAACCGGCTTAACGTCAAATTTAATACTTTTGACAGACAGTTGGTTGTATATCGAAGTTACACATCCTCTTGATTATCTCATGAGTAAAAATGTGCAACTTTGTGCAGGAGGGGAAACGTATAAATTTACTCGATTTTTACGAGCTCAAAAGTTAACAGCCGGTAGGTCTGTCTGTTTACTCGAAAGTTTTTACTCGTTGAAAAAACTTTTACGCATTTTTACTCACAAACCGTCTGTTAACTTTTGAGCTCGTAAAAATCGAGTAAATTTATTCGTTTCCCCTCTTGCACAAAGTTGCACATTTTTACTCATGATTAAGAAGATGTGTAACTTCGATATGCAAACAGCTGACTGTCAAAAGTATTAAATTTGACGTTAATACGCTTGTTGTGATATGAAGTGAAAATTGATTTGATTTGCGATTAGAATACAACTGTCGCTTGTACTATCACAGCTACTCGAATCTGCCAGAATGGCTATAAGCGACCTTTTAAGCAGATTTTTTTCCATTTTTTAATTAAATTAGAGAAAGATGTTTTACTTAATCACAATTATTATTTTCAAGCCTTGTTTTACATAGAAAACTTATCTGTCAAATTTTTGGCACACGGCAAGCTCAACAAAATTTACTTGAGAAGTGTCTGGTAACATTTCTTGAGTTATCCCCTCCGCATAAAAGTTTTTACTTGATTTTTACGCAAAGATTTTTACTCAAAAGTAAACAGACAGACCTGGTTTGTGTGTAAAAATGTGTAAAAGTTTTTACACCGAGTAAAAACTTTCGAGGTAAATGACAGATCTATTATCTTTTCGCTAAATTCTCGAATAACATTATTTTTCATTTTATTTCCTTTAATGGCTGATTTACATTACTCGAACATGCGATTTTACTGACAAAATGAGTGAGAGGGTCTTATTACTTTGCACTATTAGAAAAACAGGATGAGGTGATCGACTGTCAAAACATTATTTCCCATCTTTTATAGCGAATTGTCATTGTGACATTTTATACAATTGTCAATTGCAAAAATTAGTCAGACGTCAAAAACAGTAATTCGAAAGATTGTGATAATTTTGCAAAAGCAATAGCACGTTTCATCAAGGAGGATCCTACATTCCATTCCAGTTCATTTATAATGAGGATAAAGAAACTATTGTATCAGGAATGGGTAAGATTTGTATAAACAATTTATTATCATAACATGATGTTACTAAATAGATATATATATTTCAGGTGAATTGCACTTGGATATTTATGCTCAACGAATAGAACGAGAATGTCTAGTAATTTTTAGTAAACCAAAACTGGCATTTAGAGTGACATTAGTAGCACGTGCTCGTTTGACTATCTTCATAAAAACAATCTAGAGGATCTGGTGAATTTGCTCGCATTACAAGAATAATGGAACCGTTACCACCACAACAAAATACATCGCTAAAATTTTCGGATAAAACGATGGGAACAAATGTTCCCAAGCAATTTTTCGACTCCAGTGAGCTAGCTTTTTATTTAGCTGCTTAAAGTGCTGTTAAGGAAGTTTTCAATGTGGTTTTTGTATAATATATATAGCTATACGTTTTCCCTTTTTATAGATCCACGATTAAACAACGAAGAGAAGAAGTATTCTGAAGTATTAGATGAACTGTCCCGATATGATAGCAGTTACTCGACTGCTGACCACTTACCTCGAGTAGTTGTGTAAATAGTGATCAGAGCAGTGGAAAGATTTCTGTACTAGAATCTATTGCCCAAGCAAGAATTATTCCCAGAGGAAGTGTAGAAATGATGACAAGAGCACTAGTGAAAGTAACTCTCTCGGACGCTTCCTATCATGTTGCCCAATTTAGGGACTTAACCATTGGCATTGCATCAGATCATGGTAGGTATATTTGTACTCATATGAACAAAATAACTTAGATCTCCAAAGCATTGAACGCATATTGATAACTTGAAACGACTCATAGTGCTCTCGTTGCAAACTTGCGTTGAAAGTATGGTTTATCTTGATTTCATCAAGGCAAGAATGTAAATAATACTTTTGAATTGAGTTGTGAAATTTCAATTAAATTTTTTAATTTTAATTATTTTTCAAATAAATTTATTCACTAAACCATGGTAAATTTGGAAACACATTTTTTACAGTTTGCTTTAATATTTATTAATTCTGTTGAACGTGCTCCTGGATTTCTCCAAAGGTTGTTATATCGCAGAAAATTAACTGTGCTATCCAACATTGTGTCAGACTTCGTACATTTGAATTAATACACACACCTTGCTCAAATCAAGATTTAAAATCTTCGATAACTCAACCAGATTGACTCGTCCCCCCAAGAAACATACAACTCGTTCAAAATTTCCTTTTGGACATGTTGCGGTGTTATGTATTCCTTCGCGTCATTGCTGACCAGACCCTTTTCAATCAATAGAGTAACTATCTATATTTCTTTCCGAAAGCCTGTAATTTCACATTTGTATAAGAAAGTTTTTAATTCGCTTTAATTTAAATACTAATAACCTCTGTAGTGTTTTTATTTTGTGAGAAACATTCACTGATGGCACAACACGGCTGTTCCTTTTAAATTCCATTACAGTATCACCATCTAATGAAAGAGACAAAATCGGATAAAAAAAAGGCACTATTTTCAAGGACAATACAGATACAGAATACAATAGAGAATACAAAATATTCCCTTTAAAATTTTGACACATTCCATATTTAAAATTTTTTAAAAAAAAAATTATAATAATTTTATAAAAATTTTTTTAAAAAATTTATTAACAATTTTTTAAAAAAATTGTAATAAACTTTGACACATTCCAGCTGATGTGCTGTTACTTTCTTTAAATATTTTTAATTTGTGTGCGTGTAAACAATTATATTCGTACACGTTATATGTATGAGTTTTCTGCCATAATAGCAAAATTTACTGCCATAAAATATACTTCTGGCTAGAACTTTTTATGGCTAATTTTGGCAGTAAAAATTTCCCCTTCGTCGGGAATTTTTAACATTTAACTCAGAAAAATTTTGCTTGATTATCTTTTGTCATTATCGCTCTAAAGTATTTTCAGATAAGGGGAAACTACTTGCTCTGTTTTCTAGGAATGTTCGAGTAATGTAAATCAACCATAACGCTAGACAAGAACTGATATAATTTATTATTTTTATCAAAACAATCTACAAATCTGGCCTACTCTAAAATACAATTTCGAACACGTAACGCAATGTTAACGAAATAATTCTTTTGAACGAAATAATTTGGTTTGTGGAGTAGTGCCAGAGGAATTGGAGGAGAGTAGAAAACATAAATAAAAGCGGGCGTAAGACGCCACATCCTGTCCATCTTATCAATAACGGAAGACCTCCACATGATTTTTTTAATCGTTATTTTCAGAATTGAAAAACGGATCAAGGTAAATCAAGTAAGCAAATCAGTAATTTCTGCTGTGTAGTCAGCCCTCGACAGATATTTAATATATTACTTACCTCTAATCGAGTATTTCATTTGATTTCTCTTTTATTTTTAGTTCACATTTACATAATTTTTGTACACTTGAATAAAATAAAATCGAAACAATTGAAATTATGTAAAACTCATAATGGTTCGATTCAGTAACATTGGAGTATGCATTTTCTCACTTCGAGAAGTGAAATTCGTGCTATCTATAACAGTTCCATGGTTGCGATCTGAAAACATTTTCGTGGGCGTATAAGCCTTCGGCATTGCACTTATTGCACCTAATAAATAAGAGCTTAGAAGATTGTCCAAAATAAAACGCCATATTTTCTTGTTATATCTATGTAAGTAAAATTTGCATACATACATTTGCATGTGCATTCCATTATCATCGATAATGTTAAAAATTTGCATCTGCATTTTTCATTCATACTTAGGATTAAAAAGATTAATTCAACTTTTCAATTGCATGAGATCTAATGCAATTTAATATTGAAAATTTGACATTGTGACTGATTTATAACTTGACAATCCATTTAAGTAATTAATTTAAGGCAATTTATATTTACTAAGCATTTACGGTCTACTGTGTGCATTTGTATAGAGCCGGTTTCACCAAAAGAGTTGCACGAAGTTATACCTTGTCGTGACCGCAATTAGACCTCCTGTAGTGATAGATTTGCTGGGAAATTTTATTGATATAAGTAAGTACTAGTACTAATTTATTTGAGTCGAAAGCACTTTAATTCTATTTTTATAATGATATAATGGAAAATTTAATTAGTTACTTACTTGAAATGAATGTGAGAACAGTTATGATAAATAACACTTGGTTCCTTTAAAATAAATTTATAAATTATAAGATCTATAAATGGCCTAAAGCCAGTAGTACTATTTACGGGTTTGGTCGTGGGTTAGGTTACCTAGGTGAAAAGCGTTGCACGATAGAGTGAAAAAAGTATATGAATCGATAGAAAATATATGGAGCAGAAGTAGTACATTATACAGGGTGTCCCGTAAGTCGACGTAAAGCCGGAATCGGGTGTTAGACCAAATCATAATAGTTACCAGAAAAATATAAAAAAAAATCCAAGTCATGTATTTTTTAAATTATAGGCATTTCTTTTGTTTTCGAGAAAATGTACGCCTTGTGATGGTTTTTTATCTCCTGTTGCTACAAATCTTTACTTTTTTTTCAATTTTATTTTTCTTATGTAATTCCGAATAGTGCTTATGTAATCTGTTGCTTTAAGTTCTAAGCCAACTGCTCCAGCTTGGAAGAAAATGTCATATTTTGCGAAACCAAGAATAGAAAATTAATATTTCACCCAACTTTAACTGACTGTACTGAAAAAAAATGTACTACGCCAGTTTGGCAAGTAACTTTAAAAGTTGACGCATTTATTAAGGATTCTAAAATGGTATAACACTTTCTACATTATTTCTAAGCTTACGGGGGAAAAAATGTTTCTTCAAGAAACCCAGTTTCGAAAATTTTTTGTTTCACCTACTTAAAATGATTCTAGGGTACCCAAAGCTTGTCTTAAGACCGTAACTTTAAGATTTTAGTTTGAGTGAGATAGAGAGTCATTGCAAGAAATGTGAGTGAGTCAGATAGTGACGCTTTCAAGTTAGCAATGCTAACTTTTTGTTCAATTTAGGACAAATTTTCCTTAAGTTTAAAATTAAACACTAATTATTTGGATGCTAAGATTTATTAATTACAAAAGATGTTCAAACTGCCTTGCTTCAGCTGCAGTACAAGTTCTACATCTTCTTAAAAAATATCGGGTTATCATACGGGCAAATCTTCCGTTGTTGACAAATTCAACTGATTCCATAATTCTGGTGCTCATGTTTTTGTAAAATTCGATGAGCTATACTTTTAGGCACTCCTGTGATTTCCTGGATTGCACGTGCCGAGGTACTTGCGTCTTCTTCAACTGCTTGAAATACTACGTCTTCATAAGGTAAGGAACTTCTTCCTTCACAATGTACTTGGTTTGGAAGTTGGCCCTCTGTGGAGAGTAGACGGTGCACAGTTGTAAAAACTCGATGATTTGACTCGCTATCGTGACTATCTGGCTTACTCTCACTTCATGTAATGACGCTCCGTCTCACTCAACCTAAAATCTTAAAGTTACGGTCTTACGGCAATCTTTGTGTACACTAGAATCATTTTTAGTAGGTAAAAAGATATTTTTCGAAACTGGGTTTCTTGAAGAAAGAAATTTTTTTTTTTTAGTAATCTAAGAAATAATGTAGCAAGTGTTACATCATTTTAGAATCCTTATTAAATGCGTCAGTACATCATTTTTTTTTCAGTACAGTCAGTTAAAGTTCGGTGAAGTATTAATTTTCTAGGTTCGGCAAAATGTGACATTTTCTTCCAAGCTGGAGTAGTTGGCTTAGAATTTAAAGCAACAAGTTACATAAGCACTGCACTATTCAGGATTACATAAGAAAAATAAAATTGAAAAAAAGTAAAAATTTGTAGCAACAGGAGCTAAAAAACCATCACAGGGTGTACATTTTCTCGAAAACAAAAGAAATATCTATAATTTAAAAAATACATGATTTAGATTTTTTTTTCATATTTTTCTGGTAACTATTATGATTTGGTCTATCGCCCGATTCTGGCTTGACGTCGACTTACGGGACACCCTGTATATAAAATTCAACTAGATTGGAACTGCTAGATTATCTAGCTAAAACTCTACTTATCTATAAATGAGTACGTACTTCTTACACTATATTCTGGGAAGGAATACTCAGTTACATGAACAGCCATCTAGCTTTTATTTTATCAACTAGATTTTGAAATGAAACAGCTATCAAAATATTATTAAACGTTTGATTGAAAGTTTCGGAGTATTTGGTTCAATGGAAGATAGATCACATTGTGGTTATTTTTGAATTGGACGTTCGATTGAAAATATCCAAACCGCACGCCAGGACCACTGTCCTGGCATAAGAATCAAGTATGTATTACAATTCGTCAATCTGTTTAAAGTACTATTGCAAATTTAAATATGAAGTTGCTCCCCATAATTCAAGTGTGACATATGAACTTCAAGAAGACGACTATAAATATAAGCAAGAATATAGTGAAATAATGACAAACCAAATCAATGGTGAATTTGATTTTTTTTGGAAAAGTTAATAACGAGCGATGAGGTAAATTGTGATCTCAGTGGTGTTATTCCGAAATTGAATGTTCATTATTGTGATACCAAAACTCCTTGTATTCATGAGCGACCATTAAATCCGTTACGATTCATATAGCACGTTAAGCAATTGAACTTGTGAAAACCATATTTCGCGTTTATTTGATCTCAGAAAATGGTGATATGCATTGACCGCGCAGATAGCCGGACCTAAATAATTTTCTCTGGGGTTTTTTTTTTTTAAAGTCACGTTTATATCAATAAACCAATAAACCAGGAATAGTTGAATAACTTAACAATAATATTCGATAGGAAATCAATAATACATATTAATCCGTTTGAATTGAAGAGCAATCACCATTTTTTTTTTTTCAAGACAAGAGATCCCAAGCACGGAGGTCAATTCGGCCCATTGTGCTATGCTAACATGAGAAAAAAAAAGACCTTTCACCAAAACTTTTCTGTTCTCTTAGTGACGTGTATCAGGTCCAGGTCAAGTAAACTTTTCAGCTCACGCGCATATAGAAAGGCAGACCCAAGGATCTCAAACTATAACAGTTGAGGAGATGGTCATATACCGCCCGGGGTCGGCTGCTTTGGCGGAATCGTGTCCGTTATACTGAACTTTCTTTCTCCATTTTTAATAACCGTTCTTTCAAAAAAGTATCAAAACTAGCACAAACTATTAAAATCATAGTGGGAAAATTTCCTCCATTGATTTATACGGTTTTATGTGTTTTCTGTAAATTTCATGGAATGGGGCATGTGCCCTTCTGTCTCCTCAGTTACATTGATTTATTTCGTTCTTGTGTATGAAAATAGCACTGTCCGAATAATTGTGCCAAGGACTGTACAAACTATTTTTATTATTTTTATTGTTGAAGGAGTACGGTCGCACCGAGGATATTGTCAAGACCATTATTCAATTATCTAATCATCAAATGAGTATTTGACATATGCGGCATTCCCTCGGGGTCCGTAACAGCTTTAGAGGAGTAAGCGAAGTTAATGTGCTGTCATCACCGAAACTATGGATGGAATTGAAAATAATGGAAAGCAAATAAATAATGAAAATTAAGGCGAAAGGTGGAGAGATAATAGAGCCCTGGGGTACGTCGACATTTATAGAGTGCGGGTTCAGATGTAACGACATCTAATACAACCCATATTAGGCGACCAGATAAAAAACCTGCAATTCTTAATAGAAAAGGCGGGGTGAGACCAAGACTAAATAAATAAATGGGCTCCATTAAATTATGATTAATTTATTAAAGATAAAGAAAACAGTGTCGAGATTTTAGCAGATAAAACTTGAAAAATCACTTCAAGACGTTACCTTAGAGCTAGATTTTTTCGACCGCTCTTTGGACTTTGGAAACCTATGCTACCCCCCTCAAGCCAAATCTTGGATACGCTACTGTGAAGGAGGCAATAGATAAATTTTGGTGAGAAACGAAACAAATTGTATGGACGAAGAGGGAGCTATTTATTGGAATTATGTCAGAACTCAAAACATATTTGACCTTAATCGTAGCCTTGCTTGAATCTCATTTTGAAAATTTAAGGTTTTCTCCTGAACAAAAAGGATCAAAGTGCAAAATTTTTCTAAACTAATTTCAACGATTCAGTCTGAAATTAAAAAAAAAATGTAGTAGCCAGTGGTGCCAGACTGGCATTATTTATTATTATGCTAATCTGTCACTTTTACATATGTACATTGGCTGTGTTCTTTTGTGTACCTTGTTCTAGAACTCCCATATACTGGAGAGAAGAAATTGTTCTGTCGAACTGTTTGTACTGTTTGCTTCATTTAAATCTTTCTATGAAAGTGTATGAGGCGTTCTTTTGTGTATCTTTCGTTCTGCTCTGTTCTGCGGAAAAAAAAGAACACAGCTATTATGTTCGCAATTTAAAACAATTTGATTTGGTATCATTTTAAGATTCCACACATTTTTTTTAATTCGATTGCTACAAAATGCTTTATATACCTATCTATTAGTATAATTCCATGTTTACACATTCCCATGAAGAGCTCTTAGATATTAATTTAAAGTCGCTTTTAAGTAATCTGGGAATTAATATAGCGAAAGGTCTGTCTATGAAAATATTTAGACTAAGACCTGGTGGACATCAGCGTTAATATGCATGCTTTGACAGTATAGTGAACATATTAAATCTAATCTAACCAGTTCTAATGAAAGATTCATGCAAAGCATGTGATGATTAGTTACTCTACTTTTATCAGACAGAGAAAATTATAAGTGAAGGTGTAATACGCTAATGCATACAATCGTAACTATTAGTGAAATAAAAAATGAGAATAATTTCCATACTTTAGAATTAATTAGAAAAATTCTTTATTTGTCAGATATTTGGATTGACAGTTTTTTTTTTCGTCTTGTTAATGACTAATTAGGTGAATTCTGTTAATGAGTTTATACAGATATCCAAGAGTGTTTCTGGTTATTTGTTTAGCCTAAAAAACAAAAAAACTGTTTTTAAGGCTCATTTATTTCGTCTTCTCAAAAATTAGTTTGAAGGAACCATTAATTCGTCGATATTAATATCTTATGTTATAATAGCCATTACCTACTGATCATATTGTTTACAAAAATTCATTGATTAATTTAATTCTAATGGCGATCCGTTTCTGGATGTTTTTCGTTCCTATGAAAAGACGACACCAGATATGCTTTACTGAAAATACCTACATAGTTAGCTTCGGTATTCAAAAACATGGAGAAATTGGTGCAGCACAGCTGGCAACTGCGTGTCCTTTTGATAGAGATCTGGGGGCCTATTCTTGAACTACGAATGGTTTTTATGAATTCGTTATATAACGAATGGTTGATAACGAATCGAATACCCCGTTCGTATTCTTGAAATTCATCGTTATAAAGTCGAAAGTTGTGAAAAAGTTTTTCAACATAACGATTGTGGTAAGATTAAATCTGTCAATTTACAAATTGAATGTTGTTTAAATGTTTCATTTTTTAAAATATAATTTGTACAAAGTGGCTATAGCTTCAGTGAATTGTCATTATTGTTTGGGTCTGAAATTGTTGAAGAATCTGTGGAAAATGAAATACGTCGATCGTTAATTAATTCCTGCAACCTGAATTCATTTCTAAATAGGAAAAATTTTGTAGGAGGATCTCCAGCAGTGCCATGTAAATGCTTTTTTGCCACCGCAGATTTTCCTTTCACCATACATTTTAAATCCTGATAACTGTGGAAATTTTCTATTAGCTTTGTTTTGAATATAATATCATAAAAAAATTAATATAAATTTATAAACATACCTTTCTCCAACTTTTCCAGTCCTTTTGCGCTCCGGGTATGGAATTAATGTTATATTTTGCCACAATTCCGTGGCATCTTTTGCAATGAAAAAGTTATCATAATCAGGGTCAGACTGGGTCTTCAAATCGGCCCGGGCAAATAATGACAAACCAGCCCCAACACAAATTATTAGGCTGATTTCATACTGAACCGAGTACAAGGAGAGCAAGACAACGTTTTATATGACTGTTGAATTGAATAAGAAGAAAAAAAGAAAGGAAATTTATACAGGAAATATATATGCACAGAATATATGTAAGAACCGTTAGCTCTTTCATACTTAAAATTAAAATTAAAATTAAAACAGGGTTTCTCTGTGCCAACAGTATCCGAGAAACCAACAATTTTACTTACACAGCTGTAACAAGAGTAAGGCAAGTGAGGCAGACGTTGAACCGGAGGGGCGCCGCCCGTTGAGAAAAAACAAATTGTTTCAGGCAAAAGAAAATAATATTAACAACATTTACCTTTGAAAAATATAAATTATTTTTGGGTTTTAACTGTTAAAGAAATTTTTTGCTCTCGATTAGAATTTACTCGCTTGAAGAGACTGAGGTCGGTTCATGATCCTAACATGGAAGAAATTTTTGACATTGCTACAAAATTTGCTGAAGACATGGTTATACCAGCAAACCATAAAGAAATAAGAAAAAAGAAGCGACTTGAACTTTTTGAATCACAAAATGATGATTGATCCCAATATTGCCATAAAACAAGACCTTCGTACACCAATTTTTGAATCGATTGATGTTCATTTATTCTAACTGACGATAAGGTATGAAATGTTGAAACATGTTTCAGAACGCTGATAGTCTGAGAAAAACCGATTTTGAATTTGTTTCAATAAATTTACGACTATAGCCTCCAAGAATTCCATCTAAATGTCAATATCTTTCCGCGTTTTATCAAACTGCTGCTTCCATTTATAGGTCAGTACATTCAGCATATCTTTAACTCGAGTGTTACATACTCCGTTTTCCCTCGAGCTTGGAAGACAGCGACAATACTTCCTATCGCAAAAAATGCTTCACCCAAAGATATTTCCGATTTTAGGCCAATCAGCATATTCTCCTTTCTGTCTAAGGCCCTGGAAAAAATTATGCATAGCCAAATAATCAGCTTCATCAATGCGCATAAGTTGTTATCCAAGTGGCAATCGGGTTTCCGGCCTTTCCACAGCTGTGAAACTGCAATGCTAAAAGTGACCACAGACATAAGAATTGCTCTGGATAATAACGAACTGTGTATATTGTCGCTACTGGACTTTTCTAAGGCCTTCGACAGTGTAAAGTATGACATGCTCCTGAATAAGCTAACTACATATTTTGCATTCTCGAACTGTTCCACTAGACTATTGAGATCATTTCTTTACGACCGACTTCAACAGGTGAAGATTAGCAATCAGCTCTCCAGCCTCTCCCCAGTCAAATGTGGAGTTCCCCAGGGCTCCATACTGGGTCCTCTCCTCTTCATGTTATATATAAATGATCTCTGTTACGTTGTTAAGGATGCTAATATTCATTCATATGCGGATGATGTTCAGCTGTATCTTAGTCGGCCAATATCTTACCAAGAGGATTGCATCGAACGTATCAATCTGGACCTTGCCAGAATATCTCTGTGGTCTTTGCGGAACGGTCTTGTACTCAATCCGACTAAATCGCACTGTATAGCCTTCTATAACACAGATCCTGGGTTATTGGACTTACCGCCAGTAAAGCTTAACGGCGCTATATTACCCTACATGAATAGTGTGAAAAGCCTTGGAATCTCAATCCATTCCCGCATGAAGTGCTGTTCTCATATCTCTGACTGTTTGAAAAAAATTTATTCCGGACTTCGCAGACTATGGTTGGTTGCGTGTATCCTACCTACTGGCACTCGCTTGAGACTGGTAAAGGGCTTATTATTGCCCTTTTTTACTTATGGTAACTTAATTTTTCCGAAGCTGGATAGTGATTGCTCAAGAAGGCTGAATATAGCGTTCAACGATTGTGTTCGTTTTATCTATGGTCTTCGTCGGTTTGACCATGTTTCATCTCTTAGAAACACTCTCCTTGAACAATCGCTGGACTCATATCTTAAACAGAGGGCACTTATTTTTCTTTTTAGACTTCTGCAGTCACGCGAACCTGATTATCTTATTGATTTCCTTCAATTTTTACAATCCCAGCGGCATCGTCAGATACTGATTCCTCATTTCTCTCGTGTTGTTTTTCAGAGTTCATTCTTTGTTCAGATCCCCCGCTTATGGAACACCTTACCAGTCACCGCTCAACTTGCTACCTCCGTTGGTGCTTTTAAGAGAATTATTAATACTAATTAGTAGAATAGCGTCTTTTCATCGATTGCACAAAGTAGTTGCTTAGCTTGATTTTTATTTATTTTTTTTCTTTTTATTTTATTTATCTAAATTGTCTTCCTCTTGTATCTTTCTCTTTCTTTTTCGTATCTTAAATTTTCTTTAATTAACTTAATTTAACTCATAATTTTCGAATCTCCCTTTTGTATCAAAATTAGCTACTTCTTATCTTTAATATTATATCCTCCCAGCCTCATTTTGTTTTTAGTTATAGTTATATAGTCAATTAGTTATTGCCAATTCTATATGCCGTCAATTCTAATATTGTACTAGTTATAAGATCCTTGATCTTGTGTACATATATCCAGCAATAAAGTTATTGTATTGTATTATTGTATTGTATTGTAAATGTCGAAATCGCGTTCAGAGTTTTTGTAAGATTACCAATACTTCATGTGAACGAATTTTTAGAAAATTGAAGTTAATAAAAAATTATATTTGATCTACAATGGGTCAAGACCAGACCTGTAAAGTACATAAGTACATTGGTACTTAAGTACTAGTATCAGTACCAGTACCTGGACTTCTACTTGAAAAATTTTAAAGTACCAGTACCGGGACTTGTACTTGATATTTTGTTAAGTACCAGTACCGGGACTTTTACTTGTACTTAAAATATTTTGAGTCCAGGTATTGGTACTGTACTGGTACTTGTACTTATAATTTAGAATTACAAAATAAAAAATTTAACTTTTTATATTTGTTCTTCAATTTAGAATTTGTTTTAAAAGTACCTACACATAGATATAGCAAACCTTTGGAAGCTTTGTTGAACCCTTTTGATAAAAAATACATTTTCCGTGCATTTTTCGAAATAAAAATGATGTGATGCAAAAAATAATGTAAAATGTATGCTTTTGAAGCCACGAGAATACAAAATTTATAAAAAAATACATAATGTTATCTTGGCCAAGTGGCTTCGCGTCCTGTCAGTGTTTATAAGTTGTGGGGCATTTCTGAGAATTTTTAACTCATAACTCTCCTCTGCCCAGATGGCCTCGTTGCCGTGGGCCAATTAGCTTTATTGTATTAGGCTTTTAGGTTAAGCAATAAAGTACTTTTTCCATTTTATAGCTTTCCTCCCACCGCAACCGCAACATTCGTGATAAATAAGTGTGGTCGTGTTAACAACCGGCCCAACGACCACCGGCCCATCGGGCTAGGGCCCGATCGCTCGTACTGCCAGTCCGGCTCTGATCGTAATTACCAAATTTCAGTTTTGGGTTTTCTCTAAAAACTCAATTATTTTGGTTTTTTGAGCATATGACATTTCTGCACATCTTTTATGTCCCATTATCCTTCGTAAAATAGCAGCTGATTCACTCTTCGTTTGGCATAACGAAGGGTTTGCGTTGGTATATAACGAATGCCACATGTATCGATTCCGAATGGTTTTGACAGTACCTATAACGAATACGGAATGTGCTTTCGTTATTCAAGAATATGCCCCCTGTTTCCGGGACACAGTCATGAATGACAGGATTTTGGAGCCAGGTAGTAAAAGAAGTTTTAAACTATACGAGGGTCTTTCCCTTCAAAGGTAAAGATCTCATAAATTTGATGATAAGAAGCCCGCTATGCACAGTCATTTAAATTGCAAACAGGAAGTACAATTTCTAAGGCTCGATTGGCCACAAAAATGTAGTAAAGTAAATGTATTTATTGCTAAAAATCACAACTTCATCAACTTTATAATTGGAACGTTAATTTCAGTTTTTGGGTTTATTGTTTAGTTGCTATACGTCCTAGGCTGTAATATGCGAGCGACAGTTCGTTCGACTCTTTGGAGCCCACCGAAAGTTGCAGGATCAATTAGAGCATTTGAATTTCTCTGGGTTTAATGAGTCTTTTAGGGAACATTTTGAGATTATTTACAATGAAATATGAAAAAAAAAAATTAATTCAAGGTAAATTGATTAAATTAAACGATAAAACTAGATATTAGTATACAAAGTCTAAGCATTTAAGTAGGTATCATAATTTCAATATTCTCCCTTCAACTTTTTTAGTCATTAATATTCGTTGCGATAATCATCTTAAACCATAAATTCTCAATTTTATCCAGAAAATTCCGCGAAATCAAGTCCGTGGAATGCCTCTTTGGTGTTACGACGCAATCGTCCCGTAGTAAGGAACATTATTGGAGGTAAAGGCAACAAAAAGCTGTTGACAACTTTTCTACGTTTATAATAAATAACAATAACAACGGCAGTTTCTAAGGGGCAAGATCATATAGTAGGATAGGATATCTGTGGAACCTTCCTCTTCCAGCAAATATTAGGCTAAAAAAAAATAACAAAAAAGAAGAAAAAATAAAACGATCACTGTATACGAACGGCCATATCTCGGAAGGGAAAATGCCAGAGGTTGGTTGGGTGAGAAAAAACTTCCATGGAATATTTACTTTGAATAAGATACAAAGAAGATCTGAAGACAAGATATCATTCCTAATCGAGGGGACAAGGTAGTTATTGTATAAAGATGGAGTTTGCAGGTTGTAGATAAAAATCAAAAATTTTTGTTTAGTTTGAATACATGTGTCGAGTTCGTGGCTTTGCTGCCCGATAAAGTAGAATTTTTGTAGTGGTGGTTGTGGTGGTTGTTGGACGTCGTGGTGGTGGTGATGGTCGTTTCACGTATGATTACCTCTTCGGGGCTATTCATCTAAGCACGTTTCACTAATTTCATTCAGAGTTGACAGCAAGATATTTCTCATTATTTTAATCCAAATACACTTTTGCGCTTGATTTCCTTCAAAGTTAGGCGACTTTTATTTCTGGGAAAGAAAATATATTCAAGAGTTATTTTTACTAATTAATTTAATTAATGTATTTTCATACTTAAGTTGATTGCCTACAGAAACAAAAGATGAAAAAAAAAATAAGTTGTTAATGCTGTGTTTAAGGTTTGAGATTCTTAGCTTGGGAATATGTTTTTTTTTTATGTTGAACAGATAGAATTACTAAATTATGGTTGGCTATGGATGTTGTCAAGAATTCTTGTATGACAATTTTTGCAGTTAGTTTTTTTCAGGAAAGACTTTAAGTTTTAATGAAAAATTAGTACTTGTATTATAACACTTTTTTTATATGTATAGGTACAAAAGTTATGATCCTCTCTAGTAGAAACTGCTCACAGTTTTACCTTGTCTCTGGCCCAGAAAATGGAAGTTATTATGTAAACCAATACTATTTTAACTAAAGAGCATCAATGTGTTTGCAATTTCGCGAAGAAACATATAGAAGATTAAGTCCCGATAAGCATTCTGGTGAGAATTCATTAAATCTCTTCGAAGGGCTCATTGGATATCATGAAACTGCTCCCTATATACTAAACCAGCAATAAATAAATATTTATTCCTGTCATCACCGTGACAGATGACATTTCTACTAGGAAAATTTGAATTGCTTTTTGTGATTTATTTATTTAAATCTTTAAATTATTTTTTTTTTGTTTTTCTACAGAGAGACTATCGTACATATGCTGAACAAGACGTTATGCCTTAGCGTCTCAGAGTTTGATTTGTATGCAGAGATTGAATTCGGAAAAAATATATGAAATCAATCGATAAATCAAATTCTCATTTATGAACTCATCATGACACTCATTGAAATTCTCATTAATAAGCTCATCATGTCACTCATTGACATGTTCATTAATAATCTCATCATGACACTCATTATGTACTCATCGAAGTGCTCATCTAATATTGCAAAATGCACAAAGGAGAAAAAAAGTATACATTTCTAAATAAGTGAAAGAATGCAATATCTTCCCGGTTTTGATTCAAACGCGAATAAATTTCATCAGGATGTTCATCTGATTATTTATGAGGAGCTCATTGATGAGATCATCATGATTTGTCTACTAGGGCGTATGATATGTAATGCAAAAAATTTTACGTATACTGAAATATAGATAAGAACTTAGAAAATAGTAGCCTCACATAGTGCAGTAATATAAATAAGAACATGCAAAAACACAGGATTATATAAATAAAACTGACGCTACTAATAGTGTAGTCCACAAAGGAAAGACGAGAGTTAAGAATCTTCCCAAATTCGTAGCTTTGTCTGGAAAGTAAGAAAGAATCCATCCATTTATGTTCAAAATGAAGAGGAGAGGCCCGCGAATTGTGCCCTGAGGTACTCTTATAGTAATAATTATTTTAGAAGAAATAAAATCGCGGTGTAGAAGTGCGTGCAGTTAGACAAGTAAAAGTAGATAGAAATTACAAAGGACAGGAAACCCACGAAAAATTATATCAAACAAGAGAAAAAATTATAATTGGTTTAAGATCCGAGAGGAAAATAAAAGTGAAATAAAGTGAATAACCAAAGTTTTGTACGGCAACAGCAAGAAAATATTGTCCGACTTAGTCCATTTTTCCAATTGTATTTACTATTTCTATGAAAGCTCTCTACGTCGACGCGTTATCAGGCAGTGGCCAAATATATATAGTGAAAAACCAATTTTTTTTTTGGATGGCAACTCTACGAAGGAGTTACCGGATTTGTCCAAATTTCGAACTTAAATCTATAAAGGTCGTATACAAAATTTTTGGTTCTGAGTAAACGCCTTCTCGAGTTATCGAGAGGACAGGTGCACACAAAGGCTAACCTCTGCCTAGGCAAAGTAAACACTTGTCTAGGCGCCCAACCTTGTAGGGAGACCTCGCCAGAGGCTGAATTGGTATACATGGAGGTCATACGACACCGGACATTAAAAAATGCTAGAATTCACTTTATTGTTCCTGCATACAGGGGCGGATTTACCAACACCGTGACCATTTATTTTACCTAAAATTATAAAAAGAAAAACACAAAAGAAAACAATTTATGAAATTAACCAATAAATCGCGAACTTACCAAATCCTATGCAACTCCGTATATTGAAATTTGTTTTTCATGTCATTAAATGACATTTATACAGTCAGCAGACTTCGCCTTCGCCTGAGATAAATTACAAGCAATTGAAATAAGCGTTGCTAGGGCAACACCAAGAGGCGAAATGAACATAACTGGTGGCCACGGCTATATAAAGCCCACATATATGAACCGCATTAGTAAGCTCGAAAGAAAGATTCTTAGAGCTTGCACAGGACTCCATAGGAGAGCCAACGGAAAATACTACCGCAACGAAGTATTGTACGAGGCAGCCAATATAACTCCTATCAAGGAATATCTGTTCGGTCAAACCGAAAAACAAGTCGAGAAAATCCCTATCCATTCAAACCCACTCATAAACAACTTGCCGGATCTTCTAATACCGGCAAATTTCAAATATCTGTCACCCTTGCTCTTGGCTAAATCGGATGCTAGAAACATCTACCTCCGCGAAGGTAGAATAAGTTTCTATGACACCAAAGGAGATTACTACAGGGGGTAATTCCAAATAACATCAAGAACCCGGGAATGTCTCTGATGAAACCTGCCAATATAGGAACTTTCCAGTCCTTAACTTCCTAAAGATCCCAAAACATATCCAATCCTCACTCCCTCCCAGTCCCTCCCAAATTTAACAACAAACTCAGCTGATGTGGCGCAGCAGCTGTAATGAAAGAACAACCAACAACACGAGAGGTGATAAAAACCAAACCAAATATCAACAAGAAGGAAAAGCAAAACATCTAATCCAACTGAGGGCCAAAGATAAGCCCCAACGCCCTAAAGAAGACAAAGCTGAATGATGTGAAAAATCATCAAACAAAAAGAAGGAAGACAAAGAAGAAATTTGACAGCGCAAAAGCACTTGACTGACTGACTGAATGATAGATGGCACCATTCTTGGCTCAGAGTTCACCTGGTTCAGAGTATCAAAGTATAATCTGAAGAAGGAATCGTGTTCCCAATTTCCTTACAAAAGTATAATTCTGTTCAGAGTCTAATCTGAAAACTTGCTCTCATTACGACATCTGCGCCCACACGCTGCAGCATCCTTCATTTTGCCACCATTGGCATTACGCGCTGTAGTGTCTTAATTGTGCTACCTTCAGACAGTACACGCTGTCATATAATTCCATACAAATATAATCTGTAGAAACTTAATTTTCTTCTTCTTCTCTTTTCAGAAAGAATAAAGTAAAGATGGCGGACTCCGTGACGTCACTCAGACAAAATTGAACCATTTTTGATTTTTTGTTTTATATTTTTAGTTTTTAGTTATTGAATTTGAATTATTGAATTAGTCGTATTAGTATTAGTCGTAAGTTTGTCTGATCTGAATTTGATGTGATATTAGAGTAAGAGATTTACATGTATTGAATAAATTTTATATTTTGCAATTTGAAATAGACTGAGTTATCTTTTTCAACCGGCCCTTTTTCACGTTCGAGACTAGATCTCACATAATCTAAGGGTGGAACTTATCTTTGTTATCCTTGAATATACAATTTTCAAAACTGAACAGAATTTGACGAAGATCCGGTGAAACATAAGATGCATTCTTTGGAATGAATATTTTGCAACACTTTCTCAAAATAACAGGATTAAATAAAAATTTAACATTTTAAATGATATGGTATGATAAGAGTATTTACACACACGCTCATGCGTAAGTTGGCATATGCAAGCCAAGTTCAAAGAAAAGTGCGTTATAAATGTTAACCTACAAACGTTCACATTAGAACTTTGCTTGTAGCACAGTGGGCTCCCAGGAAAAATTCAAAGCATTTCTTTTTTTCAAATGTACAGGAAATATTTCGATGATTTTCTTGTAGACAATAGATTTTGTCTGATTTTTTCATTCCTAACATCATTTTCGATTTACTGATAGGAAAATTTTTATGATTGAATGTGCAAGTGTAGTGTCCTTAAGACAAGTTATAACAAGTTATTGGGATCAAAATGGTTGGTGTCGCTGTTAGGAAAAAAATTAATAAAAATAACTATAATTTGTGATTTTCATAATTATGAACTCCTTTCCATATACTATTTCTTTTTCTTCCCGCTCTCAACCAATTTCCAAATGCAGTCAGTTAGCTCTACGTGGAAATCTAAAGTTTGTCACTCTTCGAAAGGAAGGCTCGTTTTGACCCATATTCAAAGCTACATTTGCAATTTAAAAAGTCTACGGGTGTAACATCATTTGTTTTATGCATCACAAATGAAACAGCATAATAACAGCACAATAAGTGCATAAATCCTTTGTAATAAGTACCTTAATATATTCAATATTTGTACTAAATCTTAGAATCTCTGCACGTCAATTTATTCATTAGCTACCAACCACCCTACCAACCACCCTTACCACCTTCTTCCATTCCTTAATTTCTTAGATAGCCAAAACTTAAATGAAATGTGATAGTAAAGGCTCAGACGGGGTTTTTTATTTCACTGAACATCTAATTGATAAGTGGACTAAGGACTTTCAGAGTGAAGTAAATTGTATGAGAGTCTGCCTTTAATCGGATAAAGTAAGGAGAGCGCGTAATTAAATTTCAACTCGAGAATCGAAACAGCTTTAAAGAAGAAGGAAATTAAATAGCAAAAAAGCTGGTGGCTGCTAACTTATTACGTTCCGACTTGGCGCAAGTATAATGCTCGTTGACAGCTCTGATGTTCTGACAGCCTGCCTGCAGTTATATATTACATATATGTAGTAGCATAGCAAGCAGCCAGTTTGACATCACTCATGTGTTGTTCCTTTAAATCCGCTTGGCACAGTCTGCTGCGGTGGTATGTGAACGGGCGCCAAATGTCAACTTAATCCCCAGCGGAATTACTTTAAGCGTTCCTCCCTAATCTGAGTCATTAAATATTACGTGAAGGGATTCTGTTGTATAATTAGATTTTTTTTTCTTCTCTCAGTCCCTCCCTCCCTCTCTAATATTACCTCGGCGAGCATAAATATAAAACAGTCGAGCAAGGAAATGACTTGTCACTATCACTGAACGCAAATGTGTTTTACCTTAACATATTGATCCTGAGGTTGTAATTAATGAGACGATCTGGAAGGCACTTAAGGTCAGCTGATAGCTTCCCATAACGTGAAAGAGTCTCCGCCAACTGGTGCTGGGCTTGTGAATTTCACAGACGACGACGCAAGACAAGGTACCTTACCTAAAGAAGGTAAAAATGCACAGTACACAGCCCGCTCCAATGCCTTATTATCAGAGGAGAGTATAATGGACCAACAAAGTATTAAGTTCCAGCATTATATGAACACAATGAGTAAGAGATGAATCTCAACGAATAACAAATTATCTCGGGGCACGTAACACAAAAACGTAATATCAACGGATCATATTTCACTTAGCCGAGTTGCATGGCGGCTGGTATCCAAGGCGCTCGATGAAGATTCAAGAGGTACAAAAGGTACAAAACGAATGGCGATGCTGTTTGCGTTTAGGCGTTTGGCAACCTCATGTTGTGGTCCAATTTGTTTTTCTTTTCAATTAATCCATTGCGAATGGTTCGATTACAGTGAGATAAAGCACGAATCTAATTACCCCGACGGAATGCAAGCCCACGAGATTAGTCTCATTCCGATGTCTTATAAGTATGGAGATATATATGAGGGGCTTATAATGAAATGTATGTAAAAAGCATCAAATCTTGAGTCTAGCATCTGGCGGATGATGATAAAATTGTCAAAAACCAACAAAAGTATTTTATTATATGATGCCTATGGCCTCAAGCAAAGGGATCTTCATCCTCTAATGTGCGGGGGTTGAGGTATACCGTATGGACTTGGATGCATAACTTTGAAATTTATGCCAAATGAATGTCAGCGCGTGTTTTTCTTTCGAACTGAAATGTCCTGAGGGTGAATGTGGCGACCATAAGGCACATAACATAAGAGGGATAACGTTGTGATTGCGTTTTCAATACACGTGGGGATAGGGGATTTTGATATTCTGAGCGAATAATTACGGCGGTAGCTATAGAAATGTTCATGACAGATTGTTTTTCGATGGCTTGAATCGCGTTTTTGGGGTTTTAATCTAAATTTTGACATAAAAGAATGGAAAGAGTCGGCTAGGATATATTTGACAAAATTATAAATCAAAAGAACCTATTCTATCAATAATAACATTTACATTGTGGATAATAATGATTTCATCAAATCGTTCGATATTGTTAATCATTCATTGTTACTGCAGAAGCAATTGTCTAACTTGTTGCTTGACAATTTTCTCATTGATAGACCCCAGAGAGTTATATTTAATCACTAATTCACTTCATCAACGGTGTTCCACAGGGGTCAATATTAACACTGTTTTTTCTTTTTTATATTATTAAGCCAAGCTCAGGGGATACCCTATAATGCAAAGCATAGCTTGGCAGGAAACAGATTGGGAAAAGAATTGGGGAACATGAGGAGAGTGGCGAAGGTGTTGATGTATGTCACTTTTAAACTTTCGCAGATCGCGGTTTGCAACGCGAGTATTGCATGCAGGAATTATTCTACTCCGAACATTGACCATGCATGTAGCGATATAGAGGCAAAAGGCATCCAACATTGCTCGAGTGAGTCGATATAGCCAGCTATTGCCAAATTGCCAATGAGTTTGACGGCTTTCTTTTGGACAATATGGAATGAAGTTAAGACTGTGCAACCAGCCCTGATATGGGATATGAGAATTATATTCCATTCTAGGTCTGATGTAGGGCCTGTAGAAGAGCGCTAGATTCGATGGGCTGAGATATTTCTTACACCTTTTCAGAAATCCAAGACATTCGATGCTTCTTTGGCAACAACTAAGTTAGCCTGTTCAGGCAACTAGTAGGACAGTATGTTCTGCCGATATTATTCGCTGTTTTTTGTGGTCTAATAGTGCTAGATTTACCAAAATATTGTGACTTCATAACTAACACAACTTCAACAAATAACGCGTTTGGTCACTGGCACAAATAAGAGAAATGACAGTTAAATTTATTGAATAGTGGCACAAGTAAAAAAATTATTGTCAAATTTACTCAGAATTTATGTAACTCAAAAAGTGTCGCTATACTTTTTTATTATTAAGCCAAGCTCAGGGGACAAAGCACAGTATAAGGAAGCGGATAAGAAAAGGATAGCAGACATGAAGAGAATTCTGGAGTTGCTGATGTACTATGTCACTCTTGAGCTTTGGTAGATTGTGAACCCGAAAAAAAAACAGAAAATGGTAGACTATTCCACATTTGCATAGTTCGAGATAAAAAGCATGGCGAAATTTTACCATACGGTAGAAAGTATTTTGAAAAATGAAAGGATGTACGCGACTTACAATGTGAGTATTGCATATAGGAATTAATTTACAAAGGATTAGACCAGAACCTAAATTGCCGCGGTCCTCGAGTTAGTCGATATGAAAATTTATTATCACATCGATAATGAGCTTAAATGCTCATTTTTGGACAGTATGTAATGGTGGTAAGGTTGTACAGCCAGCCCCGCAGAGATATGGAATTTGCACACCATTTAAGACTGATATAGGACTTGTAAAGGAGCTCTAGATTTGACGGACTGAAATATTTTTTACGCCTCTTCAGAAATCCAAGACATTTTGATGTGTCTTTGGCAAGAGAGAAAATGTAATCTGTCCAGCTTAATTTACTGGAAATATTAATGCCAATTAATAAATAATTAACGCCATTATGCTCCATCAAAAGAAATGTTTGTGGTAAATTGATGACATTATTTTAAAGAGATGAGACAGCTATGGGCCTCAGATGCATTGAATTCAACACGATTCGTTTTGATCCAAGTTATGAGGATATCGTGAAGGTACTTATTCAATGATTTAATCATGCAATCTCGTTTGAGTCTCTGGAGTCCGCGAAAGTGTGAAAGGAGTAAGCGAAATTAAGATACAAATTAAATTATTTTTAACTTCCTAAAATTAATTGGCACACATCAAATGTGCCACTAATGCATATACGAAATGCCTCTTTCCTCAAAACAGCTAGAGACATTCTAGAGATTATGCCACTTACTGATTGAACACGGAAATATAAAAATTATTTGATACATCTAGTAAAAGTTGTAAGAACTTGTTCATAGTTAGAACATAAAATTCTAATTACAAGTACTTATACATATTTTTTAGTAGTCATCTTAATGAAATTTCTGCCTTTCTGTGCATGGATTTTTGTCTTATTTATGGCGATTGATGTTAACGTTTCCCCCAAAATTTCCTAAACTTATTTGGTCTGGATCTTATGGCCAATTCAATATTTATTCAATACTTATGTTGTGAGAAATTAACTGCCCATTTACAAAATATTGTAGTTAAACTAAAGCCGTTTTTGTTTTAAAATCTAAGTAATGAACTTTAACACACATCTGGTATACCTCAGGGGTCCATTTCGGTTCCCTTGTTATTTAGTATATTCAGTGAATTAATTTTTGATACGAGCATTCTTTTATATGTAGATGACGTTCAAATATGTATAATGGAGTCATCCAAGTGGCAGTCTTGGAAGATGAAATGAGCTTTCAATGAGCATATGATACTTGTTATGCTCAAAATTACTTAAAACTGGCTTTGGAGATACAAGAAAGACTTGTCCATAGTGACCTAAAATTTGATCCAGCAAAAATATTGTTGGATATATTTCAATGCAGGAAAAATTGTTTGGCCCAATTTCGATTTAGTTTCGATCACTGGCTTCACAGTTTTGTTAAAGAAATAATATGGAAAGTAATTTCACGAAGAAAATGGATTTGCAGGCAAGGATTGGTTTATTAAGTTTTTTTAGAGACAGACGGCCAGAATGGACCTATTTGCTTCTATAAATTTGCGGTAAATGACTTTATCGCCATCTGAAAACAACGATTGGCAAGTTATGAGCGAGACCTCTTGGTTCGGTATTCAAAACACGATATTTTAGATATAACGCACAATTTCTTTTTATTCCACTATACTATTTACTTTTATAAAATACACAAACAATTACCAATCAACTCTACTTTAATTATCGTTAGTACTGCACTTCAAATTATAGTAATCCAAATAAGAACACTTTCGCCTGTTTACTACGTTCACTTCACTGTCTGAGCCAAGAAATAATGTGCAGAGCTCTCCCAAAGACTCCATTCTAGAAACATCGATTCTCCGAACCTAAAGTTGTTTATATCCGAACTTTGTAGATGTCGCTTGTCAATTTCTATTGCACGTAATTCGATTCTCCGAAAAGTTTTTATGTCTGTACTTAATTAGTCATTTCAGGCGAAGTATCCATTTCCAATAGATGTCGCTTGTCCTTTCCTATTGCATTATAATATAGCTCTGTTCTTATGTGCACGCTATCCAGATCATTGCACTGCTGGTACAAAAGAACGTTCGCCACAACAAATGAACTTTGTTTTTAAAACTTAGTAGCTTCCACACACATATGTCACAGGTTTTATTTGGCATTTATGAAAGGTGGAGGATAAACACAGAATATCTAAAACGTTAAATCAAAAGAAAATATATTAATTTGAGTAAGTTTTATGAAAGAAAAAGGGAAAGCAAGGTCAAATGAAGAAACCAACACATTTTTTTAGTGATTTTAGTGAACTCTTTTGACGAATAGAACTATGTATGTTCAGACGTGCAGTGCAACATTGTTCTACACATTCTACAGTGTAGTTTGCACTCTTAAATGTATGATTGCACCAGTGAACGAGACACAAAAGAACACAGCTTTTAACTGTGGTAAAACCGTTATTGTAAGCAGATTATGTTTTGATGCATATGTCATCATTATTCATAAATGGCTTAAAAAAATGTAGAATTTGCTCATACGATAGAGCAGTCCTTACCAAAATTAATTTCATGGCAGCCGACACTATGAACATTGAAAATTTAATCAGAATTTCATTACAATTATGAAAATTGGATAATTTTTTCCCAAAAGCCACGAACTTTAACTTTCAAGGAAAGCACTGAAGGAGCATGCGCTGTTTATACCCAGCACTATCCGAGATATGAAAAATATATTAATCATATATCACAACCTTCAACTTCTAAAGAACGGCCTGAATAACAGCTATGTATTCTCCTCTAAAGGTACCCAAAATATTGTTGCGAGCGTGGCCTTTGGTTCGTTATTTAAAACACAATATTAAATATTTAATATACAAGTTCTTTATTTCACTCTAATCTTAACAATTCACAAGCTTTCAATTAATCAACTCAACTCTAATTATCGCTAATACTGTACTTTCAATTATCGCAATCTAATTACAACACTTTCGCACGTTTATTACTTTCGCTTGTTAACACTGCAACGTCTAAGACAAGACTCTTTCTCTGGCTATGACAACTGTTATATTTATACCCTAGAAACTCTCCAGATTATTCTCGAGTGTTCTATTTTCCAGAAGCTTCTTGACTGTTCTATTCATTCTATTCCTGAACCTTCCTGTAGATACCATAATCAATTCTCCGAACCTAGTCTTCTTCTCCATTGCCAGTAGATGTCAGTAGTTCTACTTCTCCATTGCCAGTAGATGTCAGTAGTTGTCTATTTCTATTGCACGTAACACTGCCCCCTTCTTAAATTTGTTCGTCCCGAACAACAGGTGGTCCACGGTCTTGATGCTTGTAATATTGACACAAGCGATCCAGATGAACGATTTTTCGTTTGCCTCTTGTACCACGTTGAATCCTGTATACTACGTGATTTATTCTAGTTACTACTGAATACGGTCCCTCCCAGTGTTGTTGTGAATTTGGAGAACGTCCTTTACGTCGGTTCGGGTTGTACAGCCAAACAAGATCACATTCATTGAATCCTGCTGAATTCGCACGTAAGTCATAGCGGGTCCTCATCCGATTGGCACTTACTGCTAATTTTGTCCTCGTGGCTTCTTGTACATCAGCTCTCCTTTCCAATAGGGCTCTGATATTACACTTATACATTTCCTTTTTGCTGCTATGTGGCGGCCCTTTGTAAGAAGCACACACAGTGCATCTGCGACACCACTTCTCCACATCCTCCCGCATATGTAACCAATAAAACTTTTCTCGTATTTTAGAAATTGTTTTATTCACTCCCAAATGTTCTCCAGATGTTCCACGATGCATTTTACCTAGAACATCGTTGACCTTTGATGCCGGCAAGACTATTTGCATTCGGAATGATTTACCGTTAGGTGCCTCCCATTTGCGTTTTAAAATACCGCATTCCACATGAAGAGAATTCCATTGAGCCCAGTAGCTTTTCAGATTTTCACTCATCCCTGAAATACCCTTCCATTCTGGTTTTTCTATATCTGCTTTCCAAGCAAGAATAGGCGATATGTCCGGATCTTCTCGTTGCGCTGTTCGCAAGTTCTCGATGTCCCAACCTGTTGATGGTTCCACAGTTACCAACTGTATAGTTGCTGTTGTTTCTTTTTCTTCCACCCGGCCGCAATGTTTGCATTCAAGTTTGCATGGACGTTGTACAAAGGCTTCTGCATTTCCATGAATAAGTCCTTTCCTATGTTGCATCTCAAAGCCATAAGGTTGGAGTCTAGTCGCTCCAAGAATAGCTTGCTCTCTAGTTCGCCAACTTGGACATTCTTCTCTTTCTTTCTTTTCTGTTGATTCCCTTCGACGGCGCTTCCTGCAGTCGCTTTGAAGGTGTCCCAATTTATTACAATCCCAGCATCGAAGAACACTACGTGAAGGGTTGCTCAGTGATAATTGCAATCTATTGCAAGTCTGCTGCCCAGCTCGATATCTTTGCAATTCCACTCTCCTCTCTTCATCTAGGGATTCCACTCGTCGGCGTTTTCTGCAGTCCCTTTGTAGGTGTCCCGGTCTATTACAATTCCAGCATTGCAGAATACCACGTGAAGGAGTGCTCTGTGATGGCTGCATTCTATTACAAGTACATTCGTTCACCGAAATTTCTCTCATTCGTACTGCACTCCGTGAAGCTTGTCTGGCGGATTCATACACTAATGCATAGGCTAGTGCTTCTGCTGTTGATTTCTTTCCTGCTAGCCTTAATGCATGTTGTAAGTTTTGATCTGCAATAGCGTTCACAAATGCCTCCGTCGCCACTTCATTGAGAAAATCCGCATTCAAGCTGGAGTATGAAAGATGCGCTAATCTTTCCACATCACCCTGCAATTGTTGTAGTGATTCGCCATGATTTTGAATCCTGTTGCGTAACTGCAGGCGATATACTTGCTGCATGTGCTCATCTCCGTAACGTAATTCTATCGCCTGTACTAATGAAGAGTAATCACGTTGATTTTCAATCGGTACAGTTTGTAAGAGTTCTGACGCAGGAGCTCGAAGTGCTAACACCAGAGCTATAGCTTTGTCTTCATCATTCCATCCATTTACCTCTGAAGCTGCCTCGAATTGTCTCTTGAAGATATGCCACGAATTTTGTCCATCAAATATTGGAGGTTTCATTCTACCTGCGCCAGATATTTCAGCTGCTACGTTTAGAGGCTGACGATGCCTTATTCTTTCCAGATCTGCTTTAAAACTGTCAAGCTGTTCTGTAACATTTTGTTGTACTCCCGACACTTGTTGTCGAACTTCCAACACTTCCTGCTGGATTTCCTCAATTTTCACATTTTGTTCGTCTAATGAACCTTTCAGAAAGTTCTTCTGTTCCTCCAAACAAGTTTCTAGACTATTCTGCAGAGAATTCTTTTGTTCCTCAAAAGCATTCTTTTGCTCGTCCAGACGGGTTTCCATAGATTTCTTCTGCTCATCTAAACGGGATTCCAGAGAATTCTTTTGCTCCTCGAGAGAATTCTTTTGTTCCTCGAGAGAATTCTTTTGTTCATCAAAACCAGCTTCCATAGATTTCTTTTGCTCATCTAAACGGGATTCCAGAGCATTCTTTTGTTCCTCGAGAGAATTCTTTTGTTCCTCGAGAGAATTCTTTTGTTCATCAAAACGGGCTTCCATTTTGCTCATTAAAGCACTCAAAAGCTGTTCCATTTTCATTGTAGGCTCTTCTTCAACTTCGGTTTCTTCCAAGTTATCTTCGAAAACAAATGTTTCAGGATTCTTTCCTTCCTCTATCAAAGCTTGTCTGAGTCGCTCGACTAGAACTTTCTTTGCACCTGTCGTTTGTAATGACCGGTTCCCTAACTCCACTTTCAAATCCTGCGTTCGAAGCTCCTCGAATTTTCGCCCCATTACTTTAGTAATTCACTTTAAGTTGAATATAAATTATTTTCAAGAACTTTCAAAATTTAACACAATTTCACAAAATTAATCACACTTTGAATTTTAAAGTCAATTGCCACCACTCTATTTCGCGAATTTATTTCACTTCTGACACCAGTTGTTGCGAGCGTGGCCTTTGGTTCGTTATTTAAAACACAATATTAAATATTTAATATACAAGTTCTTTATTTCACTCTAATCTTAACAATTCACAAGCTTTCAATTAATCAACTCAACTCTAATTATCGCTAATACTGTACTTTCAATTATCGCAATCTAATTACAACACTTTCGCACGTTTATTACTTTCGCTTGTTAACACTGCAACGTCTAAGACAAGACTCTTTCTCTGGCTATGACAACTGTTATATTTATACCCTAGAAACTCTCCAGATTATTCTCGAGTGTTCTATTTTCCAGAAGCTTCTTGACTGTTCTATTCATTCTATTCCTGAACCTTCCTGTAGATACCATAATCAATTCTCCGAACCTAGTCTTCTTCTCCATTGTCAGTAGATGTCAGTAGTTCTACTTCTCCATTGCCAGTAGATGTCAGTAGTTGTCTATTTCTATTGCACGTAACAATATAATAAGGAATGCTTTTTAAAACATTGCTATAAATAAGGTAACGGTAATGTTAAAACAGAACCCAAACTAGGGCATCTCTCAATTGGAATAACTGGAATATTTGTGACAATTTCTCCTCTTATATCGTAGTCATATCACTTATTTGTGTCTTCGAAAGATGAACTTTCTTATTTTGTAGAGGTCGCCTTCGCAAGGTGCACTCATGCAGGAACGTTCAAGATGCTTCTTTACTTAGAACTAAGTTCGAGGTTCATTAATAACTCAAATAAAAAAAATAAGAATCCGTTGTCAAACAGATCAGGGACACTCTGCACACGGGTAAGATCACCTTGTCATGGTGTCCGGCACATATTTAGCCATAAAAGAAAACGAGGAAGTGGTTAGTCTTGCAAAAAATGCATTTCAAACAAATGCTTTACCAGGAGCCGGATTCGAGTTGTGGAGATGAGAGTTCTTTTGACACTTAACTCTCCACTCGGAATTCTGTAACTCGTGGAATTTGTATTGAGATTTACCAAACTCTCTATTGCACTCGGCAAAACTCTCGGAGAAGTAAGAAAAATATTTCGCAACTGTCCTTTGTGAAGGTACTAATGTGCTATTGTTCAATATGTGTGCAATCCACTATTTTAGGGCCTACTTCACGCCATGTTTTGTATGCGTTTCAGTAAACTTATGTAGAAGAACATTATTAAAAGCTCCTTCTACATCCATGAAAACATCTAGCGTAGATTGTGTAAAGTGGAAGGCCTTTTCAATTAAGTGCATGACCTCATTCATGAAGGGCCGTGTCAACGGACTTCCCCTTTAAGTCCGCGTGCTGATTTTCTGACAACCTGCTTCTGGGAATGGAGCACCGCAGTTCTCAATCGCAAATGCGTTCTAAAGTTTTTAGTACGAAGGAAGTCAGACTTATTGGTCTATATGCCTTGGCTGATGAGTAATCTACACGATTAGGCTTGGGGATAAACACAACATGGATTTCCTGCCACAGTTTCGGTATGTAACTCAACTTGATGCATGCCCTGAAGAGGAGGGCTAGATTCTGTGTCAAAAGGTCTCCAGAGTTTTAGAGAAGGGCCGAAAAAATACTGTTCTTGGCCGGGGACTTGTGAATGGTTTGAACGAGTTCTCCGCTCATACAACTGAGTCATCTGCCCATACAACTAAGTCATCCGTTATGAAGGTTACGTCTCTATCCACGGAAACAGTTTCACAGCGAAAAGCTTCGGCTCGTAGAGACGAAGAGCTTTCATTAGGACTGTGAGGGAAGTGCTCGTTAAGCAAGATGTCCAGGGATTCCCCGAGGGAGGAAGACCGAAAATAGGATTATAAAGCTGTTTTGATATTTTTAAAAACTCCTGGGGCCGGATTTACTAACTCGGAGAGTTGTGGAGTTGTGGAGATGAGAGCACTTTTGCCACTTAACTCTCCACTCAGAATTTTGTAACTCGTGGAATTTGTATTGAGATTTACCAAATTCTCTATTGCACTCGGCAAAACTCTCGGCTGTGTTAGTTATGGAGAAATAAGAAAAATATTTCTCAGCTGACAGTATTGTCTGCTTTTATTGTCCTTTGTGAAGGTACCAATTTACCTAGGATTTTCAAATTGAATTATGGATTCACTGCATATCCTGGCTATGTTTACAAAAACAAAGTATGTTCATCCTTGCAATACTTACACAGAAATAACGATTTTGGTGTTTCAAGGTACCTGGTAAAAATTGTAATTCACGGGAAAATTTTTAATTTGGTCGTCTTCCAGTACATAAGAGTGCTATAAAAATTTTAAATATGCACATTAAAGTTTATATGTAGGATGAAATCGCATGTGCATTTTGTCCGCTAATTAGATATGTAATTAGCTTTTGAGTCCGGTAAATAGTTTTGGATATAACTGTAAAAGAAGTGAATCAGTCCTTCTTAAGGTGAAAAAATGGCCATTTTTTGGTACAAAAATGGACATTTTCTCAACTCATCATTATGAAGAAATGGAAATTTACTTTCCATGAGGACAGAGTACTAATGGATGTGAAACAAAGAACGGAAGAAATATATGCAAAATATAGGAAGTGGGGTGTATATGACCCAAGTGCAAAAAATCCGTTTTCGGCGGTAAAAAGCCAGTTATGAAGTCAAAATGATCAAAAAAATTACACCACTCGATTACCGGCTTCTCCCTCTTTAATTTGATACCAAACATGACGTATTTTGGGCAACCCCCAATGAAGGGTGGTACGACCCCCATCCCCAAAAGACCCTCACCCAGAAATTGTTCACATATATGTTTGTACTCTAGACCCTAAATCCACAGAAAAGACCCCAATACTCTACAACCCTACCACACAGAGTTAGCCGTCTTTCAATATTTCGATACTTCTCACTTTTCTTCAACTCTCCAAGTATGTTAGAGAATCTCGAATAGAGAGTTAGGGAGTTTTGATCGCAGAAAACGAAAATTCTCATCTTCCAAACTCCCTGAGTTACTGAATCCGGCCCCTGGAGTACATCTAATTCCTTTCTTCGAGCCACCATAAGATGGTGGATAACGCAAACATGCCAGACATACACAGGAAAAAATTACCTCTGTGGCAAGGCTAAGACTAGGCCACTTTCTACCATTAAAAAAGCACCACTACTAAGGCAGCCGTATCGCTCTTGCGCATACTGCAATGCCATCAATTTAACAGCACACCTACTACAGCAGTGTAGCGAACTAAAAATATTACTAAACGAACTAGGGACTACAAAGACACCTACAGACCTTCCTACTTACATATACCAGGGAGGATACGGAATTGCTACTTGCTGCACTGTTTACATATCTGCACAACTGTAAGATGGAAACTAGACTTTCCACGCTCAAAATGTACTCTCTAGCATGTAGTAAAAGCTTTTCATTGGATAATGGTTAAGACGAGCAGAGTTGCTGTTACAATACGCAATTTACAACGATGTTCTATATTAATTAACTGATGTGCAACATTGTAATATAAAGGCAGATGCCAAAAGGTCTGTGTGCAGATTCCGCTGGCTCTTCTCATTGCTCTCTGGCATATGGGATGGATTTGGAAAACCCTCTGATCAGTATACTACGTGATACGATGGTCCCTGAGCTTCGGTTTGGGCGTCGCTTCTCTGTGAGGTTTCCTGTAAGGGAATCCTGGACTAAGGGAAGTGCCTTATCGAGCCTCTCCCGGTCCGCTCTAAAAATTTTCAACGACGGCTCTCACACTAATGAGGGAGCTGGGGTGAGTGCCTACTTTCCTGAACCTGATATTGGGATGGAGTACTCACTTTGAAGACACACCACTGTCTTCCAGGCTGAAGTCTTCGCCATATCGATGGCAGTGAAGGTAGCCCTTGATATGCAAATCAAGGGGAAGGATATTGCTATCCTTCCGGATAGTCAGGCAGCCTTGACGGCTCTGAGTAGCCCTCGGATAACATCTAAGTTGCTGGGGGATTGCAGGTCATCTCTGGATAAGTTGGGTATTCACAAAAAGGTGTCCCTTCTGTAGGTTGCTGGTCATATAGGGATTATAGGGATTGAAAAGGCTGACTTTTTAGCTGAGGCTGGCTCTGATACTCCGTTCCTTGAACCAGAACCCGCCGTAGGCATTGCCACCTCATGTATTTTGTTTCTCATCAAATGGGTATATATTTTGGGACACCGTCTACTATACTATATATTATGTTCGTAGACAAAGAATTCGAATTTGAATTAATTTATGTAAGGTAAATGTACTTTCACGTCCATTTAAGGAAATGTCGTCCCAAAAAGATGGGCTTTTAGTAGAATTTACTTAATGCCGGTGTTTAAGTTTTTGTGGTAGAATAATAGGTTGTAAATTTATCTTTTAGTTTAAATTTAAAACTCAAAATATTTATCTTATCTGCGAAATAATGAAAAATATCACTATATTCGGAAATCTTCAAGTTGCGCCCATTCTAAGCCAGTGTGCATACAATGGGTCAATTGGCGTCCAGGGCAAAAAAAAAAACCGTTATAAAAACTGCCATTTTGATTATTTCATTATTGTAGATTTACAAATCCATTAAAAAATAGAATGTTGTGATAAAATTCACAGTAACATAAGACTCTGCAGATTAAAACTAATTCAATAATATATTTTATTAAATTAAAAGGAACAAATCAGGATATAATAATGGAATTCAACGTTTTATAAATTAAAATAATAAAACAAACTTTTGCCTTAAAGCTACACTTAAGTTTAACATAGTTTTTAGCCAAACTTACAGCTCTTGGCCATGATCGCCTAATATGGGTTGTATTATATTGTGTTACATCTGAAACTCACTCTATAAATGTTGATGTGCCCCAGGGCTCTGTTATCTCTCCGTTTTTCCTCTTAATTATCATTAATGATCTGCTTTCCCTTGAAACTACAATCCCATCCATAGTCTTGTCGATGGCAGTACCTTGATTTCGCTTACTTCTTTGAAACTTTCACGGGGAATGTCGCATATGTCAAATGAGATTGCATGATCATTGAATAACGTTCATGACAATATTCTCGCTGGGACATATTGAATCGCGTCGAATTTAATGCGTCTATGATCCAAAGGTGTTTCGTCTTTAAAAGAAGATTATCACTTAATCATTCCCGTTTCTTTTGATGGAGCATTAGTTGAAAACAACTGCTGGGTGTAACATCTGTTGTGATGAGAGGAAGTGTCTATAAAATTATCCCGTAGGTACTGAAAAACTCACTTAGTTCCAATATTACCAAAATGGGACTTGTGGTCGTCAACAAAAATGAATGACTACATGTTTTTGTTCATTAATTAGCCATGTATTTTCCCCATTTGCGATATATTCTCATGCAGCCTGATTCAGAACGACCTAACAAACCAGTCTTCTGGCATGGCTACTGCGACTACATCCCTAGGTGATACGTAAAGGAATACAACTGTTCCTTGAAATATGTCTCTTGTATTCATCTTCTTTATATAATCTTGCAGCTCGTCAAACCATTTTCGAATCACCTCTTCAAAAACCGTAACTCTAGCTTCAGTTAAGACTTCGGGAATTCGATGTGCAAGCAAGCTCTGGATGGCATTTCAGGAAAATGTTATACAATTTTTGCCCTGGTCGCCCAGTTTTGAAGAATGTAGTTGTGCCTTGGCTCAATTTTTTGAATGATGTTTAATAGGCTATCAGGACTTAATGGAAACCCACATTTGGAGAACGACTCCCACTACTTAACTAGCTTTTCTTCGGTTTCCGTTAAAATACCTTAATGTCGAGACTTTCCTACGCCTTCAAGATGTCTTCCACATGATGTTTTTGGAATATTTTATTTGATGCTAGCTGCTCTATAGAAATTTTTTCTTATCGATTATCCAACAATGCTCCATTTAGCATTGTACAAGTATATCCTTCCATATTTCTTTATACGCAATGCATTAAATCAGACTAATTAATAAAGTGCTGCTTGTAGGCCACAATTTGGAGCAAGGTAAGCTCTAATTTGCGGCCACTAGTACACTCGATGATGGTAATCATTGATCCATTTCGCTGCCACTAAAATTAATGTGGTTATACCGAAAATTAACTTAAATTTCGAACAATATTATATTATTATTATTTATTTATATTATTTATTATTATATAAAAAAAAAATTATTTCACTTTCGCATTATTTACATGCCGAAACCTAATGAACTGAACTCTGATGCGTGAACATTACCTCAACGATCCTGTTGCTCACTTTGAGGATAGCAGATACTTACACGATCATTAGGATATAGAAATATCTCCATTTTAAGGATCTTATAAAATGAACTGGACGCCAATTGGGTAGTGGACTTACTGTTATGGAACTATGGTGAGAGGGATGGAACTTGGACGTGAAGTCCAGACTGCCAGCTGACAGATCACTTGGTAGACAGCGTTGAAGTGCTGGGAGGCACGCTAGCCCGCCTCGGCTATTGGTGGATAGTGTGGGAGGGTTCCACGAAGACCTGCCGCTGTCACCTGCCATATACAAAAAATGTTCGTGCCAAAACCACAAAAAGCCGCAGCAGACCCGGTCCGGAAGGGACCTTTACTTCACTTATCATTACGTTCTGTGAAGGCGGAGATGTTTTGCCTTCCTTCTGCTTGCCCCATCCACCCAACGACACTGAGGGCAGAGTATTTTCAGTGTCCTTATGATGATCTGAAAGATAGTGAACCTACTCAAACATCAACTCGAGGAGAACTCCAAGAGAGCGAAGGAGAAAGAATAAACTCTAGAACTTCATTACGTTATAATAGGAAAATCATTTATTGCTTTGTCTTATATTCACTCCCGTCGCATTATAAGTTCGCACCTCGGACTAAAACAATGTACATAGTAAAGTGAAGGGAGTCAATTTGGCAACAAAAGTTATGTTGGTACAAACTCAGGAAATACTGGAGGCAAACCCTAGACAGTGTTAATTACATTTACCTTAAACTGATTTTCCTCCATGAAGGCCTTCTGGAGCAACTAGTCCTAAAAAAAAATTTTAAAAGGACAAGCACCCTGAGAGGCTCTGCTGGGATTTCCTTTACATGACGTGCACTCACTATAGGTTTTCTGTCGTAAAGTTCTAACTTAAATAGTACTATGCGGGCGTATCGTTTTGTACACTATACAGCCGCTAAACAGACAAATCTAGTTCATCGTCCGCTATTGCAAATATATGTATGTCTATAACTAGGTGGTTAGGTCACTAAATATTTTATATATCAGTACTTGAACTGCAATTTCTTCCAGAAAATCAAACTTGAAGCATTGTACATATAGTTTAGTTTAAAGGTAATTCGTTACATGCATGCCTAATCCCGAGGTGCATGTGTTGACAGTGTGGGTTTCGTCTCGTCTAAACATAGTTTTTTTTTCAGTCTTCTTGCCTGATGTGTTGTTGGATAGTTGCTTTGTTGGAACCACCTGAAGATCCCCCTTAGCTATGATTTATACGCTCAGAAGGGATACTGAACACGACTTTCAGATGTATATTTTTCAGCCTGTTCGTCTTCCTTTGGTAAAATGTATGTCTCCAACGTGTAGCGTTCACCCTACCGGGGAATGAGGCCTCCAAGGTAATGAGCTAAAAGAAGCCAGTAACTGCCCGTTCTTCCAGACAACTACAAATTGTTTCCAAATGGTGTGATACTTGACTGAGTGATTATCACTCTCCAATTTCTTCGTCCTCCAATTTTAACAAATAGGTCGAAACCTTAATAATTTTATTAAGTGCAAGCTGCGTAGAGAATAGTGGGATAAAACTATAACCTCTTTGACAATAGTTTTTAGAAGGAATAAACGGTAAATTATTTAACCTCTTCAACTGGGAAGAAGAAAATTCCGTATTCCGGAATGCATGACGAACTGATGATCTCTTCTTCTTCCTTGTCACTAAACTAGCTATATGGAAGCGCTGCTCTGTGTCAGTTAGGTGGCGTGCGGTTACCCGAATCAATTCGCATCGTTCACATAGGCAATAGCTTACATGTAGCAGGCTGTGGCTAGCTCCAGTGTAGCATACTGCTGCATACAGTATGCTACGACCATAATATTACCCTATTTTCAGTAATCAGTATTTAATGAATCGTGCAAAATATAGGAGAGCTCCATATGTGTCCACCAGTGGCAGATACAGCAATGGCTATAAAATTAGGATCTGAAAATATTAGCCGTAACTTAATCCTGCGACGTGTATTGAAATTTTGTGAATTTAAATCCATATCGAAAAAAGTCCTAGTTAATTTAGAAATATTTAAATTCATTTTTAGATTTTTACACTTACTTCATGTTCTCAGCCAAGTTACATAACAATAACACTAATAATTTATTTTAAGTACAATGATTAGTGATTACAAAATCTTATTTTGAACAAAAAAATATATATAAAATGAAAAATTAAACTAAGATTAATAATAAAAACAAAAAAAAATTAATAAAGAGCAAAAATAAAATAAATTACACTAAACTAAGCACAAAAAACTCTTTTACAAACAAAAATTCTTTAAAAAAGAAATTTCTATGCCAAAGCAGGCGTTTCGTCACCAGAAACTGTATACTCATCAGTACGCCTTGTTTCCAGCCTGCTTTATACAACCAAGCAGACCTCATATATGCACTTAAAATAATTTTTAAGTGTAAATTATATACGAGTCGAAATACTAGGTATTTATTTGAATACTCTACAAGATTAGACCAATGCGCTAATAGAATTTCATTTCGATTGTAAAAGGGTTTTTTCCACTCAATTCTCGAGCTGCGGATTTGGTAGCAAACTAGATCATTTTAATATTGACCAAATTCGCTGTGAATTTATGTCATAGCAAAACTCTACATTAAACTAATACAATAAGAAGAGTAAAAAGAGAGTATGTTTTACAGAGAGAAGATAGATAGAATAGAGATAATAAAAAGAAATATAGAGCGAAATCTGACAACGCCTCGAGGACGGCTCGAGGCCTGAATGTGTTTCTGCCATAAGCCTGCCAAATTTTGCCCCGAAGTTTATCAAGTTCTATTTTGATATTTTTCAAGTCATGGCAATTTGATCATTTTCTCTATACTTTCAAAACTTTTTCTATTTCCATGCACTCTACAAGTCAATTCAATTCGCAATCTCCTGTGTTCTGCAGTGCACTGTATGGAACCAAAACAACACAGCTACATATAAAAAGTCTTGCCGATATTTGTATATTAAACATCATATGAATGCTTTGGAAAAGGTAAGGAAACTGTCCATACTGCGAACTGCAACGAGGGATTAAGAGTTTTTTATGTCTAGTCGATTGCAAGATTGCAGTTTCTGGAAAAGATACGATGGTTTCCGACTATATATCAGTTTACGTAGAACTATTAATTTGCGTTGGGCTATGTTGTATTCTAGAGGGCAACCAAGCAAGATCGATATATAGGGCGATACTTGACTGACCTGAAGCAACTTGAATACATGGGGTAGCGCATCTTTATATGCAACCAAGAGTCTTCTTCTACGACAAACTGAGTCCAGAGATTAGAATATTATGCAACCATTATTAGTAAAATGAGGTATTACCAAGGCTTTGATCAGTTTTTTTCGCATATGAAGTGAAAGCTAGCCAGAGTTCAGCCACAACCGACGTAGACATCCATGCAAGAGGAGAACTTCAAATTAAGCTTAAAACTCAGAATTCACAATCGAAAGTCTGGTATTATTTATAAATTCTAATGGTATTCTATAAATCAATAGGAAATTTGATTTAACACGATTCAATTCTAAGCTGTTTTATACAGACCAATAATAAACAAGCTGAAGATCTTCATTCAGTCTGCATACTCAATCCTCTGCTAAGCCAATTGGCCTTTTGAAATACATCTGCACGTCGTTGTCATAAAGGTGTATTACAGCGTCATGGATAACGCGGTTAGGTCATTTATATCAATACTGAATAAAAGGGGACCAAGTATTGATCCCTGATGGACACCACAATGTAGAATCACTAAGTCAGAGAGTGTGTTCTGTACTTTTACAAATTGGCTACGTCGGCTTATGAAGCTTTTAATAAACTGAAGAGCAGATGAAGCGAAAAGAACACTAGAAACAGTTTTTTTCAGCAGCTTCCGATGATTAATAGAATCAAATGCTTTCCTGAAATCGAGCAATGCGCGAATGGTAAGGTGGTCATTATCTAAATACTCGTGAATATCGGACGAAACTTTAAGCATACCAGTTTAACAGATATGATTTGGACGAAATCCAGACTGTCAGGCAGTCAGATAGTCGTTTCTATTAATGTAGTCGATAGTTTGCATATTCATAATCTTCTCCAATACTTTAGCTAAGAAGACTAAGTGGGCGGTAATCGCTTGGAGCAGAAGTTTGCTTTCACTTGATGGAAAACTTAGATGTCGTTAAACATTGGTTATATATATGGGTTAAAACATAGCCAGAAATACCTCCTCTTCGTCAATATTCCGCAAGAAAAATCCATCATCTGGAAAATTTTCCGTAGCAGCGCTGCAACCAGATAAATCAGATTCCAGAGACGTTGCTACGGAAATCGTAGCAAAAAATTCATTAAGAATATTAGGATCTTCACTTACCTTAGGATTAGAAGGATCGCGTATGTTTAATGGTTCGCCACAACTTCTTCGAAGGTAAATTAACATTCACCTTACCGCTAATGTAGGCACTCAATCATGCAATTGGTCCTATTACGAACAAGTTTTTATCGTCTGTATATCTCAGTTGAATGTGTGACTCTATATCGTCTATAAAATTAGCCTACGTCGTGTCAAAATAATGGAATATTACTGTCATACAAAGTCAGAATACTTGAAAAATATCAACCTAATCATACAAAGAGTTAACGTACATCCACATATCACAAACATTGGCCAAAAACATTTGTCAAACATTTGACAAACAATATATAGGAAGTTGACAAATGTGTAACAAATGTTTGTCAAACAACAAATGTTTGTCAAACATTTGTCAAACATCTGATAGGGTGTTTGTGTGAAAAATGTTTTTCAAATGTTTAGTTTTAATCATGTATTCTCCGAGTGAAAGAACGTTTGAAATTACGTACAAGTATTCATCTAATAGGGTATCATAAGAATTGGTTTTAGACCAATTCTAGCTTTTCTACTTGTTCTTTTTGTATTCTATTTCGTGGGACGTGTATATACGTCCAGTAAATCGTACACCGGTGATCTATGTATGTATAAACACTTCCGCCGAATTAGGAACTGCGATGCGAGCGATATGGACGTGGCTATATACAGGGCCGTATGCCGTCGAGCTTTTTTATCTGTTGAATGTGAACTGATAACGTCCGATTTGGATGAAACTTTCAGCGTTTGTATGGAATACTATAATACCTTACAAGAATTTTTTTGTTTCCCCCTACCATTCTCTACCCTTTCACTAGAGGGATTAGAAATTTCGTGATTTTAAGATGAAACGTCATTTTCAAAAAAAAAAAAAGGATAAGTGAAAAAGATACGGGGAAAAGATAGGTGAAAAAAATTGGGTTGTTGGCTCGGGGGGTTGGGGGTTGTACCACCCCCATAGGGGTTGCGAAAATAGAGGGAAGAAAGTGTGATCGAGTGGCGGAGCTCTTTTTTGATCCTGTAAACTTCATATGGACTTTTTTTCCATTAAAAAGAATTTTTTACCACTTGGGTCATTCATACCCCCTCCCACCTTCCCACATTTGGCATATTTTTTTCTCCCGCTATTTCTTTCGTATACGTTAGCGATCTGTTGTGAACATTTTTTGTTTGGGTTGCAAACTTCACCGTCGTAATGATCCTTCGTAAACATGAGATAAAATAAAGCCATTTATTCACTCAAAAACCGGCCATTTTTCGCTTTAAAAAGGATTGGTTTCCTTTCTTTTCGAGCTATCTCCGAAACTAGTTATTGTATTTAAAAATTTAAAAACTATTTAGATATGTGATAAGGGCCAGGGATTTAATAATTGACGATCTGTTCAGTTTTCGAAATTTCGCAAGAATCTCTTGAAGTTTTTTCGAAATTCTAGTTCATAGAATGGGGCCAAAAATAAGAACTGGCAAAATAGTGTTGGTGGAGTTGAGCAGCTGGTCATTGCTCTGAGGTTTTCTGCATCGGATGATTCTTATCATTCTTTAATATACTTGTTTACAGTCTCAAAATACTTAGTTGATTTCAAAAATTGTTCCTGAAGTAGCTGAGGTAGTTATATTGACCATATATGTCAGTAAGTATTAAGATAGCAAAAAATCCCTTTTACTGGCCATTTGTATCTGTTTTTACGTCGGTTCTAAGTAAGCAATGAGTTTAGCTTTTTGATTGGGTCACCCGGAGCCACTGATAACTCACTTCCAATTGATATGAAGGAGTCATTACGTTTTAATTTGTCCTTGTACTCTTCACTCGATTTTTTCCACAAATTTTGGGTGTGTAGAATACAGATCTATTAATTTTATAATATTTTTCTATTCCCATTTCTCACTCATGATGACTTTTAATATTAAAAAATTCAAATTTCCAAAATGAATTCTCACTACTGCTTTCCTCAACTATTGAAAACTGACTGAAAGTACTGTACAAACTTTAACAAAAATCTAATGTTTTCCATTTCATTTCGATTTAATTGAAAATTTGTTAAGAATCCATAGCGTCCACACTCATTAAACATTCCACAAATGTTTGACAACGGTTCGACAAATGTTTGTCAAATGTTTGATATATGTGGATGCGCCTTTAGATGCATAGACATCACTCCAGGATAACTGTCGATACTTTGTCAAAAGTCGGTCAGAACTAATATTTTTAAAATTTCTGTAAATGTAAGTAACTTCATTAGGAAACGATTCCAGCTTAAGGTCATAAGACCGAAATAAGAAGTTGTAGTCAAAGTCCCATGCTGGACTAATCTGATTATGTGAAATAACATCGTGTCAATATTTGTCGTAAGAACGTGATAAATTGGTCAATTTTAGATGGATTATGGTGATTAAATTAAAACTTACCGACGTAACTATTAACCATCCCACATACCGTGTTTGAAAGGCAAATTGTAAGTATATAATTAAAAGTCTTACATATAACGTAGAAAAATTAAAATTTTTATTAAAAAATCAAATATTTAGGTATATAACAAATCAATAAACTTTAAGTTAAATATGTATTATATAAAAAAAAAAAACTGTCCAATGACGGACATGCTCAATTCCATCTATGCCTTTTCAGTATTGCACCAATCTTAAAAATTAATATCACCGCCATTTACATACCAATTGATCTGTCACTCTTTCTCCCTCTCTATTTCTCTCTCTATCTCTTTCTCTCACACTCTCTCGCAGAATTAACGTTTACAATACAATATTCAACAAAAAATCAGTTCCAATACATTAAAAATTCCATAAAAATTCTCTACAATTTATCAAAAGCATTTGAATTGGTCAGCATCTCTCGTGTTAATCGCCACACTTGTTTTGCTGCATTCTCCAATGCACTTGGAGATTTACCTTTGAATAAATCTAATGTTGGGAGGAAATAATGTGGACAACGGCGATACTGTAAGCAGGAAATCAACTGAAGAAATATTCCATTGATACGATCAGCAATACAACATTCATCCCATTCAAATTCTCTTGGATGCTTCTCACATTCATATAAAAGAAGTGTTTTAAGATGGTACGCCGATATTGGATTACCAGGAAGATCTAAATGTCGATCTCGAAGAGTTTTTAAAATACTTAAACATCTGCGGCGACAACCACCTGTTGTTGTTGTTGTGATAAGAAAAAAAAATTATTATATTTATTTATTATCTACTCTTTCACGATCAATCAAGTATTGAATACGAACCTTGTAATAAACGATTTTCACCTTCGATAAAATTCAAAACCCATGCATCTCCTTCCATACTTGCATTTTTTCCTTGTAACGCAATACTTTCTTTTGACAATAGATCAAATCCTTCTGTTTTCACTTCCCCAACAAGACTAGGATGTGGCCAAGGTATATTAAGTAATGGCCAATGTGCAGCTGAACGTGGCCATATTCCAGAACATTTAAAAGCTGGAGTAATCTGTACTATAAATCGTTCTCTTATTCGTAGCTTAACTTCTGTAGTGTCACCGATTATTTTAACCATGTCACGATACATACTCTTGTCACATGCTTGTGCAACTAACGTCTGAAAACGGGAACGTATTTTTCTCGAAGATAGATAACCGGAAGCTGTGATAAACTCAACCCAAAGAGACATTGACCGTTTACGTCCATCACTTAGTTTTAGTACAGCACACCCGGGGAGTGATCCGTCATCTACGAAGTTGAAAACACCCATCTGATTAAGGTACAAAACGATTTCGAATTCATGTGGGGATATGACTTCAAGGCCTTCATATCTATATAATGGTGGATAAATATATATATTTTTTTACATACATATATATGTAGGTAGTACCTACTAAGTACTTATGTAAGTATGTAAAACAAGTGTTCTTATGAACTTCTTACAAAAAATTCTGGATATTTTACCTGCCATTACATTCGACAAGACTCGATATGAATCTCGGTTCCTGCACTTCTACCTCTTTGAGGATGTCTTGGACAATTTTACAGATCTCTCGAATTGCTGTCGTAATTTTAAGCATCCGTGACTGTACTCTTTCTGCACAGAATTTATTCATTTGATAAACCATTTTCGATTGGGCGGCCATCATATCCGGTGGTACCAACATTTTGTTCTATTTTTCTATTAGGTATATAGGTAAGTATATACGATGTATATACCTAGTACACACTTATGTATTATATAGAGATGCACTTAAAGCACGGTTTTTTTTTTGCAATTTAATTTTCACTTAGAATTTTCATTACACACACATATATACTACAGCATACACGCACACATACAATTCTTAGAGATGATCCTTATCTTAAAATCCTGCGGAATACCTAATTCTAGATTTCTATAACAAGTGCGTCTGTCGACACGGTGGAAAATCATGGGAAACTTAGAACCCACCAACTCGAACCGATAGCGATGTCTTCCTTATCTCAACTGCATCCACTTTGCCCACAAATTCCAACACTGGGCACCATCACCTCACCACACTCGGTACAGCAGCAGGCTCCTTTCTGGCCGCAAAGCAAAGCAAATCGAATAAAATGCAACCAACAACACAACAACAACACTCCACCTCAACACCGTCGCACTCGCAGGAAAGTGCAGCGCTAGATACATGGCACTTGGCAGCAGCCAGTGCGTGCGATGCGATCGATGGAAATGTAATAAAGTCCAGCCCTGAATTGCTATCATCTATGCAACAGAATCATGTAGGATTGCAGCGTTGTGATAAGCAAGCAACACACATACACACACACACACACTCATATAACACATACCCAGTCTTAAACTGTATGACCACATATACATTTGGGCTATGCTCCTGTATGTTCCTCTGAATGATGGGCGTAACTATTTGGATAGACTCCGCCTTCAAAGCATAGTTTTTGCTGCTCTTCTTGGAGAATGCAATCGACAAATGCATAAATTGTGCCGGCGATGCCGCCAAGTTCGAGTATCGGATTAAGAAGCTTTCCGTCGTTTTGTTCTTATCTCTTTCCTCATATCAAAACATGATAAAATCGATACTCCAGTCCAGCAGCAGCTCAGCATTCACCCCCGGAAAGAGAAGGAAAATTTATCTTTGGCGTTGGGTACATGTTGTTGTTATTGTTGTTGGCTTTTCTGACTGGCCTGGTTGCCTTTCTTTCATTTTTCCGCGCTCTTCTTCACGTCCATCGTTAATTTGTGTGCAATTGGATAACCACCGACGAGAAGCCAAGAGGAACAAGCTCTCTGTAGACGCATTAAGCAGTGTCTTGAGTTTTTGAAGCCATTTGTATACTTATTTATGCCCACGACCTGGTAACTGATGAGCCTTGCGGTGCCTTTTGCCATGTCGTCCTGAAACTGCCGAAAGGAATTTATTGTTAAGGGTCACGCCATTTTTAGGAATTTTTGTTTTATTCGTTTGCAAATTTTTCTTGCGATAAAATGCGATGCGAGTTTAGTTTCTAGTTAAAAACTGGCCAATGACGATCCTCTGAAGAAGAGAGAAAGATGTAGCATAAATGAAGATTTATGGAAATGGAAAGGGATATTTTATAAAATCTAATGGAATCCTGGAGAGTTTGTTGTGGGTTGTAGGTAGTTCAAAGAAAATATGCCTTTACAAAATTTAATGTCTTAGAGTTTTCGTTTTAAAATTAAATTCTTATCTACGAAATTTCTTTAAAATATATCGATGCTCTCTACTGTCACCAAAGCTGCAGTTTTAAAGGAACGAGGCTCTCATTTAATGCACTCAGCTGATTTCTTTTCAAGGTAAAAATATCTCGAATTGTCCAAAACCGATAATTCTCTTTCCCTGTGGAGTAAATCTATATGTTGGAGCAGATATGTAAATATAAGATTTTTTTTGCCAAAGCAGGGAAATGAAAGATACCATCCAATCACGGAGAACAATGGAACCTGTAAAAAATGAATAGATCTCTCACCGAAACTTTTTTGTCCTCTTAAGGGGTTAAACCACTGTAACAGCTTAAAAAAAGTGCTTTTGACAATTTTTTTTTTATGGAAGAAAGGGTAGTAGAATAATAATATTCAAGAAACTTATTAATCATATATTTAAGAATTTAAAAAAAAAAAATTTAAAATGCCGACACCAGAGCCATTCTCGAAAGGGTTGTCGAATTTAAGGCGCTTTTGAATTTAGATTTTGCTCATAGCTAGTGAAGTCACTCAGAAAAACGTTTCATTAAAGTAACGAACAAAGCATAAAAATGCGCTAAAATTAATTTCATTGAATAGGTACGAGCCTATGCGAGTTCTAATCATTTTAATGTTAAAAATTTCATTGACATGATTAAATTGAATTTCATCAGCATAATGTCAAATTTCATCGATTTTAATATAATAAAACATTGTTCCTATTTAAGAACTTTGTCGAATTCATTAAACGATTTTTGTAGTCTTGATGAAGATCTCATTAAACTTGACAACTTGATCCATGCTATATTTTCATTGATTTCATTGATTTAGGACATTGTTTCAATGTATAATTTTTGTTGAATCAATGGTTTTGATCAGTGGTTTTGATGAAATATCTCATTCAACTTGAAACATGGTATCCACTCAGAATTAATTATCATACAAACTGAAATTATAATAATAAAACACTTTGTATAGATAAATTTTTGCTTTTATTATAATCAAGTGTAACAAAATAACAAAGAAATTATCCTTATGAAAAAAAAAAAAAAAATGGCAATGTTAGATGATTATTACTAAAAATTTGGTTTTGGTTTTAATAAACATTTCCCTGAAGATGAGTAATGTAAAATAGTTGGAGGATTCTGAAAGAATTTGAGAGTTTTAATCACGAAAATTCTAACAGCAGCGCCCACCTATAACTTGAAAAGTGTTCGCTATATGAAATAATTTTCATTTGTTCGCAAAATAAAAAGAATTCGTTATTGAGAAATATAATTTCACGAATTATGTAAGCAATCATTCCACTTTTATTTACGTAAACTATATATCCCTTCTTATACTTTGTGCCACATTATTCCACATACTCAACGCAAGTACTATTTTCTATTTCAAAGTGGTCAAAAACGGAACAAATATTGTCGTAGTATGGAGAACTGTTAATATAACAAGTTATCTTCTTAAGCTTTGATGAAATTTGGCAGCTTATATAGAAATTTTGTGTGATAAACATAAAAATCATGTAAATCATAATGGTCAGTACCAATACCCAGAATAATTGGCTATAAAGTACTTTTATTTTTAAAACATGTGTTATTTAATTCTCTTACTTTATTTTCCAAATTATTGGTTGTCTTTGAATGAAATAAAAAACTATCTCTTGAATTGTAGTTTTTCCTAGGCGCATCTTTTTCGTTTTTCCATCGACTTTATATAGAAGTGACGTAGGTACAAGCAAAGAGTGGAGAAGGATAAACAATACAGCACAATGTTTAGCTGAAATTGGTAAAACTTAGCATTAATTGGTATAGAGTATAACATGTAATAGGAGTAACATAAGGTAAGGTGAGTATTTAGATACGTAGGATTCTCTGCCACGTCCAGTAAGATATATATTTTTTTTAAATCCCGTAGCTGTTTTCATCCTTTATATCGCTTTCCATTAAGGGTATAATGCGTGCCTCCAAATCTTTAAAACTACTGTACAAAGAATTTGTTTTATTTGGAAACTGAGTTTGGAAATCGATGTCAACCTGCATTCAAAACTCATTATTTATTTTACCATAAACATTTTACTACGTTAATCTTACCAAAAAATTTCCAAAAGACTGATTGTATAAGGGCCACTCTGTTAAAATACCATAAATGTCTTTATCCTTTGAAAATATGCAGAAGTGCTTTCCCACTTCTTTAAAATTATTTCTTCGGGACCAGTGTTATATTGGAGCCAAGTTTTTTCTGTAATCATATCCACTTCTGTATAATTCGAAAGTACTATTATTCTAGTTAGTGTTGAAAAATGTTAGTTTAAGTAGTACTAATGAAAAGACTTTTGTCTTATTGTACTCTTCTTAAATAAATACTTACTTACTTACTTACTATTGTTTCTAAATAATTTACAGTTTTTAAATCTGGGTAAAAACTTTAAAATTTAAAAGTTACAACGAGGCGATCTTAAGTTATTATAGTATAGACGGACGGACAAACAAAAATAGATATGCAAGATATAAATATTTTTTTTCTTTTGAACATAGACCTCTAATTCTGCATAATTATTTCATATGAAATAAAGATTAGCACAACCCAATACATCCCACATTTTAATATAGGTTATAATAACATATTAAGTTAAATTTAAGAACCAAATCTTACCACAATAGTTAGTTGAGATTGTGCTTTTGAGTTACTCGTTTATTCAATCTTTTGATTGGTAGTAGTCCTTCTCTTCCCAGTTGAGACAACACATTATGATAATCAATATATAGGATTCCATTTGATCTCTTTTTAGGAACTACGGTGAAGTATATATCCTATAAATTTTTTTTTATTTAATTTTTCTTCTATAGTCTGGTTTTATTATTCACTTTATTTTCAGTCGGAAAAATTTTCTGGATCTCTTTGGACATGTACTCAAAATATTTTGGTTTTGTGTTAATTTTCTATTCAGCTATGTTCTCAATAATTATTTCGGCGAGAATTAAAACTATTATAATTTTTGTAGTGCTGTATTAATTGCTTGCCCTTGCAACTAGCTTTGAATAGCTCTTCTATATTTAAATGCTGGAGTACTATTTTTTATTAATTTTAATATAAAAAAAATTACTTAATGAACCTCCTCACGTGGGGAAGTAGATTAGTCTGAAGTATAGCACTCGAAGATATCATTAAAACTTGATGAAGGAGATTTGGTAGAGGGCAGCGATGCAGTGCCTTCAGCAGTATTCTGTAATTTGCAGTTTTATTTAGAATAAATTCGAAAACAAGAATTTTTAGAAAATTAAAAAAAAAAAAAAAGCATAACATGAGATATATGTGTGAGTTAATATTTAAGTATGCACGGGCATATAAACGAGCGTATTGCTCCGCCATTTATAAGCAAAAATAAACAATTCACTTATTTAAAGTAAATCTTAATAAAAGGTTCCGATTTCAAAGTTGAACTATTTTTCAAAAAATTAAACTGAGTCGAAATATAGAATTAAATTTTGTGAACGTTGTTCTTATATGTTTTTTTGGAAATTAACAACAGTTATGATTGCAATTAGAATTATATCGCTTATAATAATTTAAAATATATTTTTAATGTACTTACCATTTTCTCTTGCCACTTGCAGCGCTAACACCATGTTCTTAAATGCAAAATAGTACAATGATAATTATTTCTTCCTACCTAGAAAATGTACCATAAAAGCTGATCCACCTAGTTCACTTAGTTAGTAGTTCCACAAGTTCTTCGCTTTCGGCAAAATTATCAACTGTGCTTATTATCACAAGGGTCATCATAACACACTGATTCGATTATTATTTGCTCCATGTCACGTGTATTCATTCATTAAATAGTATACTTATTGCACGAAACTCAATTATCGAAAAAAAAAAAATACTTTTTTTGTAACCTTACGCAATCAAGAGCAAACGCTGACTGAAGGGAACTGCAGAAGCTAATAAGTGACCTCATCTTAATGCCTCAATGTAATTTTCATTGATTCGATAAATACTTCTTCACCGTTAAGTATATATTGTAGAAAATTTTCATTGACAGTTATGTAAGATTTTATTGTTTTTATGAAATGAATATTAGATCAATGAAAAATCTCTATTTTTAAGAAAATTATCACATAATTAAAACAATGACATATTTTCATTAAAACAATTCAATATATTCTTCTGAGTGTACGTAGGCGATTTTGAAAATATTCATTTTTGTTTGATTGGCGAGTATTAAATGAAATCGTTCAATTTTCGACGAAAAAAGAGGCAATCATTTGTTAATAAATAATGTTTAAATGTATTTATCGGAAATTCCGTGCGTATTTCACTTCAAAATGTTATTTTAAAGATACTGTTAAAAATTCAAATGAAAAGGATGGAACTTTTGGAGTTATGTTGCGTGCTGTTTTAAAAAATCGTTCTTCGAGAAAAACACGTTTAACGATTTGAAATGTGTTATTGAAATGAAAAAAATGAAAAAATTGACTATTTAAATATTTTTCCCATTAATTTGTTATCCCTGGACCATAAAGCTGCCCTTCCATGAATTATTCTTCCTCATTCTTTTTCCTCGAAGATTTTATGCTAGAGCGTTCCTCTTTTGCTGCATCTGTTGAAGACAGTTCGGCGTTCTTGATCCGCTTACCATTGGCCTCAAGACAAAAATTATATGATTGGACGCCAATATCCAACTTGAATTATTCGTAGAATATTTTTCAGACCGTCGTCATTAAAATTGCATACAGCAATATCAGTCGCTATATTCAAGACTTTTTGCTACTTGAATAAGATTTAGGTTCCAAACAGTAGCATCGAAACTTTCGTTGTTATTTTGCTTGTAGGGCCTCTCAAACAACGATTTAGCAACTCGTTTCGGCTCAACTCTTCATAAATCGGTTTAGTTGCTTCAAAACTTCCTTAAAAAGTGGCGGCATCGTAAATGTCCAAAGAATTTGCTGCCTGCGCCTTCTTTCAGGCACACCAAGACTCTGAGTAACTCTCGTGCTGCGAATTGCGTCGGTTAATAAACTTATGAAATAAGGTCGCCTAGATCTTATTTTTCATATTTTTCAATGAGTTTCGATTTCGATGTATTGCCAAATCATAATAAATTGTTAATTGGTCAATTAATTAGGCAGTTAATTTACTACTTCCTCCGAGGCCTTTTACTTTTGTTTTCACATTTCTCAATCGAATGCCCATTCTTTTTTGTACGTTATCAATACACTCTTTCGTTTGGACTTCGAAATTTCCATACGGATTTTTATCCTTTATTCCTTTGAAGGTTTTGCTGTCACCATTACCGATGTACATAGTTTGCGTAGGTATTTGAGGCCGTGCTAAGTTTCAGAGCGTTCGAACATCTCTACGACAGTCAGTAGGGTTTACACGCGAGCCTGTGTAAGTTTCAAACGCTGTCAGTGGTAGTTCTACTGACTCGGGTAATGCCCGGGTTAGCTACGACGAAAACTGTAACTAACAAATGTTGTTATTAATAGAAAATGTTCATAATGTGCAGGCACACACCCAAGCTTCTATCTTATACCAGAGCAATGCAATGCCTCGGTCCAACATAAAATTAATGATGCCTCGACCTGATGTAGCGAAGCCATAATTTTTTTCTTAGAAATTTATTGGAAAGTTTTTCTTAGAATTTACGCATTTTTGGAGGTCGACAACAAATTTTATGAGCGGCGTAGATGCGTAAATTTACAGAAAATTGTTTTTACCGAAACATTGCTAGAATTTTTGTTCACTTTGGTGGCCAATTGGATTGGAGTTATTTTCAGATACAGTACTTTTATTTGTGCCTTTGTCGGCCTCCAATTGCCAACAAGAATTCATTTCTTCTGCCGTTGTCAGTCACCAATAACGCATAAGACTTTTAAGGAACAAATTTCCACTAAATTTCTAAGAAAAAATTGAGGCCTTCCTACATTAGGTGGAGGCATCGTTGATTTTATATTCGAGCGAGACGTTGCGAATTTTTTTAATTGACTCGCAAGATGTATCTGATTTTTGGCTAGTAGAGGTACTTACTTATTTGTGATAATATTTACTTAAGAAAATCAATCAAAGCCAATGATAGTATGAACACCTTTAGATGAAACTGAAGTAATGAAATCATTACAATGTTATTATAATTTTTAATCAGAAACCGAATTTTAATTGAGTGAATCTAACTGCTTATTAAGAGGAGTCAGTACTCTGAAAAAGTTTCAATTTAGATACCACCACGTCTGAAGACAATAAAATATACTATTCGTAGGTTTGTGTCCTGAAAGTGATAAAATTCATATAAAATTAGCCTAGACCTAGACCACAGACCACATTAAATAAATAACAATTTATTTGGCAATGTACCCAAGATAAAAAAGATCTTTTACAGTACTAATATCACTGGTATACATAAGAGAAGAAGAGGAGGAAAAAAGAAATGTAAAAAGTAGATAATAATAATAATAAAACTATAAACTTTAAAACGTACAAACTAAGTAGGTACTAAAAAATAATAGAGATAGCTGCGCAATTAATTTATTTAATAGATCCGTGCACCATTCACCCTCAAAAAATTAAATTATTAATTATCCTTGAAAAAGCTTTGCTGGATCCTTCACCTTGAATATTACTTGGAAGAGAATTCCACTCACGGTAAGGATACGTTTTAATCAAAACTATTTTATTATTTTGTTAAATAAGGTATATACTAAAGGTAGCCTTTGGAAAGGTAAGGAACCTAGCTGTAAATTACTAGAAGGCTATTTTCCTGTATGGATAGTAATCTAGGCTCTATAGAAAATATAAAGTCAACGTATGGCACTTTTCCATAAGTACACAGAACATTTTAGAGAACGGACTCCCAACGCACACATATAGATTTCTGTTTCATGCCTTGGGATTGGGAAGTATTCTCGATACATGCAAAGAGATGAGAAAGTAAAGCAATTCCAGAGAGCTGGCAAAGGTGAGAACAAAGTGTTCAGTGGCGTTGGCATTTTTTTAAATAGGGAAATCTGGGTTCTACTAATAAAACCCGAACACAATTTTCTTCGTCCAACCTTAGCACAGGCGTAGCATGGGCAGTGGGATATCTTTATGTTATATCATTTTTGGTAAAAACCTTCACCATACTGTGAGATGTGTCTTGCGATAAGATTTCTGGTAGAATGCAAGAATTGCAGTTTCTCATATAAGTAAGCTGGGCTTTGATGAATTATTAATTTTTGTAAGAAAATAAGTTGACGTCTAGCTAGATGTGTCTCAAGGAATGTGCCCAGGATCAATGATACATACGCTGATATGTGAGCACTTACGAGGGAGCTTATAAATGTATCGAGTAACATTATTGAACGCAGCTTTCAATTTCAGAATCAAATTTGCCGAATATTAAACTGCCATATGTAAAATGTGGTAAAATTACGGACTTAACCAAGTGCAGTTTATTAAAATCCACTGACATGAAGCTTGAGCTAATCTAAAATTTCCGCAGAGCAATTCTCATCGTATCCGCAATGTAGGTGCAACAGCTGAACTTGGAATTAAATTTGATTCCCAAATTTTTGATTGAGTCAACATATTCCAAGACTGTGTTGTTCAAGACCACAAGGGGAAGCTCCGATTTCTCTAAAGCACGCATATAAATTGCTAAGTGTGTAGTTTGATTTGGACGGATTCAGTGAAAGCTCATTAATTGCAGACCACTTATATAGGTCCTGTAGATCCTATTTCATCCGATAGACACAATTCTCCATTAGTCCTATAGGTCTACTAAGGTACATCTGTACATCATCAGCGTATAAATGAATAGAGCAATTTTTAATAGCACTTGGTAGGTCGTTTATGTACCGGCTAAATAAAAGTGGACGAAGGATTGATCCTTGAGGAACACCTGAGGACAGATACGCCGGATTAGAGAGAGTTTCTCCTACCTTCACCATTTGACTGCGATTCGTTAGGAAACAGGTAATCAGCTTAACAGCTGTAGATGAGAAGTTAAGCCCAAATGCTTTACTATAATCAAGCAAGACCAATATTGTCATATGATCACTGTCAAGAGCATCATAAATATGTGTGGCAACTTTTATGAGAGCAGTCTCACAGCTGTGCCCTGGTCGAAAGCCATACTGCCAAACTGACAATATTTTATTCGCCTCTACATAATCCATAATTTGCTTATATAAGATCTTTTCCAATCCCTTGGGCAGTTGGTCAGAAAATTAAGCAGACTAATGGGACGATAATCGTTAGGTTGAGACAGACGCTTTCTTAGGAATAGGGACAACTGTAGCTTGTAGATATGGACTAGGGTAGAAGATATTATATGGCATTTTGAGTTTGAGGAATTTGGAGTTTAGCAAATCAGGACTAGTGGCGTTTGACTTAATAGAGTACAATGTAGAGAGAGTTTCACATCCGTCAACGCAGTGGAAAGAAAAGCCCTCAGAATGGAAGTTTGAACAGTCTAAGTTATGAGAACGCTGAGCCGTTGTTCCAGATGACTTGTGGTGATTCTTGCCCATATATTCCCGAATATTTTTTTTACAACCTCCCAGAAGGCTGGTTTAAATCCAACTTACTTCGAAGATATATACACTAAGGTAAACGAATCATAGATGTGACCCTATTATGAATCGCTTTGTATGTGTTATGTGCCGCTACATAGTGCTTAAGTAGAAAATCACGCTCTGCCATGGCGTGGTGAATCTCACGGGTGACCCAAGGGGAATGATTGTCACAGACTGTACATGTTTTTAGGGGCACATACTTATTATAGAGATTCAGAAGAATATTTGTTAAAAGCTCAACCTTACCATCCAACTCATTACAAGTATTTATACCATTCCATGATATTTGGTCACACTTACAAAAGATCGAACTCATGTTAACGCTTCTAAAAGCACACGACAAGTGAACGCAGTGTTGAGAGTTGTGTCAAATCTAAAGTTAAAAGTCATAAACAGAAAGTCATAATCAAAAATATTTGACTATGGAATAGAACATTATGCATGTTCGCTGTGAGAATACAGGGTGGGCCAAAAGTCACAGTCACCATGGGGTTTAAAAATTTAATAACTTTTTCGTTTATATATTTTTTTTATTTTTTTTTTTTAGATTATAAAATATACAAAATGGAAATTTTTTTACGCTAAGTATGGAAAATAATGTCACTTAAATGACCGCCGTTATTAGCTTCGCAATGATGGGCTCTTTTTAGAGCATTTTCCATAACATCTTTCAACATTTGTGGCTGTAGCGCTCGAATTTCTGCAACAATTTTGGCCTTGAGTTCAAGGATTGTCTCGGGCTTGTTCACATATACTCGCTCCTTCAAATAACCCCAAAGAAAATAGTCGGGTGCTGACAAATCTGGCGAACGCGCTGGCCAATTAATTTCCGAATTTCTTGAAATTATTCGCTGTCCAAAAATTTGCCTTAAAAGTGCCATTGTGTCTCGGGCAGTATGGGCAGTGGCTCCATCCTGCTGAAACCACATCTCAGGTCTATTTTCAAGAGCAGGACGTAAAAAATTTTCTATCATAAACTTCGAAGAAGTAAGGCCCAATGATATTTTCAGATGTAATTCCACACCATACTGTACACCTAATGGGGTGCAATTGGCGTTGATGAATGGCTCTTGGATTTTCAGAACCCCAGAACCTACAGTTCTGTTTATTAACAAAGCCATTCAGATGAAAATGAGCTTCATCACTCATAATCAGATTTTCAATAAAGTTGATTTCATTTCTGGCCAACTGTTGAAATTTAACTGCAAAATTTAGACGTTGCCGATGATCTGCGGGTTTCAATTCTTGCACCAATTGCACCTTATACGAGACATCCCTAGCTGAGCAGAACGCCTTCTGGTAGATGTTTCTGGTGTTTCGTTAACACTTTGCTCTACACGTTCAATATTTTCCGCAGTGTGAATTATACGCGGTCTACCGGTTCGAGGCAAATCACTTACGGTGCCATGTTGGTGGTGACGATCAACTAAGCAACGAATCATGGCTTCAGAGGGCGAAATTCTGACGTTAAAATGGCGACGATATGCTCTTTGCGTTAAAATAATTGATCGCTGATTTAAGTAATAAAATTCTATTATTCTGGTTCTTTGTTCAGTTGTGAATCTCTCCATTATTTATTCTCCAGATGTTATTTATATAATCTAAAAAAAAAAATAAAAAAAATATATAAACGAAAAAGTTATTAAATTTTTAAACCCCATGGTGACTTTTGGCCCACCCTGTATAATCAAGCTGCGATGGAGAGGCAGCATTGAGATATATTGGTTAATTAATTTAATATCTAGTGTCTGTAAAAGGTGAAATATATTTTCCCGTGACTGAATAACATTGAGAGCATTAACATTAAAATCACATAAAAGACAGAAACCCAACATGCGACAAGTACGCTTAAAGTTAAATAATTAAAAAAAAGCGCCACTAAAAATGAAAAAACTCGACGTTTTGCTAGATCTAGGCTTTATCTTTCTAAAATCAATCTAAAGAAATGAGAATACCAAGCAACAGAAATTTGATATAAAAAAATTCTATTTTTAATTTAAGATATAAATCATTATTTTGCAACAAATAGTTTGCCAGAAATTCGCATTGAAAAATGCATGAAACTTCCAAATCTTGGTACTGACTCCTCTTAATCCATCGTTGTTATTTTATGTGGTTTCAAGATTCATCACTTCATATGAAAATATTAATTTTGTAGGCTTTTTGTAGACCGCTCACGCGGCGGGCCCTGAGTGGCCTTCGGAGTCATTAGTTACGCCCGTGATTGTAACTTACACTGTCGTTTTATTTTGAGATTTTCTTATCTCTTATATATATATATATATTATTTCTTATATCTTATATCTTATTTCACTTTTTAACAAACTCACTGTTCTGATTTCTATCCATTATACTTCTGCTATTCATTTTAAGAGGATAGAGCAAAGTTTCTTAACTAGTGGTTTACGAAGATTTTTGGGTGGTCCAAATAAATTTTCTGCAGTTAAAAAATAGTTCGCGTTAATTTTAAATGCTTATATTAAATTTCACAATCTGTGCAGCAAGTATCCCAATGAATTAACAAGTCATTCCCGGAAATGAATGATACTATTGTATGTATAGTCGTTTCATCCGTTTCTGCTTTATATTTCGAGAATTGTTTCAATAGCGCGTTAGTCGCTGATGTCAGTGCTTTTGTGAGTGTTGTTCACATCTTGTGCTCTCATGCTAAGTTCTTTTTATTAAAAACACGGTATAATTTAAAAAATATTAATATTAATTGCAGTTTTAATATAATCCACTAAAATTTGATTTACTAAAATTGTAACCGCAATAAAATGGAAAAGAAAAAATAGCAATATTCTTCAAAAGGAACAATTTTAAAATTTTATTTATTTTTTCCAGGATGGGAATCGAACCCACACTTGTTAGAATCGGTCAAAGATGGGAAATAGACGAATTTTAAGAACTTTTATTTTTAAAAAGTGGCTAGAAGTAGCAAAATTGCAAAATGTGGTACCTTTGTGCCTATAATCTTAACGACACATTCAGAAAGCTCGTAGTTGAAACAAGCTTTCACCAACAATTTTAAAGAAGTCCCCAATACTTCTTGATGAACATGAAAGCAATATCTGCAGAAGATAAGTGGAAGATATCGTTGAGGAATCACATTGAAGTATCAATGAGAATTGCCTGGAAGAGAGGAAAGTGATATTGCCATGGTAATAGAAGAAATTCAATTAATTTTAAATACAACTATTTAAATGAGAGGAGTAAACTATTAGATAAGTAGGAAACTTTACTATAATTTACTCCGAACCCTTATTAAACCAGAATGAAGAATAGACCTAAATTTTCAGGTAACGCATCTTCTTCATTAAAAATTAACATAAACTGGTTTTCGACCTTGGTTATCGTCCTCTTTCCGTTTGGAGGAAAAACACATAATTCCTTTTGCCATTCTATTGCCATTTTGTCCTCCAGGTAAAACTGAAATTACAACTAGAGGAAAAAAAAAGATAAAACTGAAATTGAAAGCAAACAAACTCATACCATCTAATTATTGTTTAAGCAACTTAAAAGCATTTTTCATACTTTTGTATTGCTCGAATATTCCGAAAATGATAACTGAAAGATATTCTCCAATTATTTGACAATATTAAAATTTCATGTGTCTTTATGGCTAACTATTCTTGAAATTCCTTTACTTCCTTTTGTCGTTTACTGCTATATATAAAAAAAACTAGAAATACTTTTAGTAAGTGTTTCAATATCGTTTGGCAGCTTTCTGGATGCGTATGATCGCCGTGTGCATTGAATATGCAGTGCATCCAACTGCATACATATCAGGTACTACTGAATGTAATTTAGTGAATATGCTGTTATGTTTTCCTAAAATTTTATTGTGGCAAGGTCTGCACCAAAACCAAGAATATTTTTAAGGGAAATATGTTTTCCTTCAAAAATAAAAAAAAAAACTTCGAACGGGATTGAAAATGGAATCTGCTGTGTTGATGACTCCGTTTCAATAAAACAAAAACACAGAAAATAAGAAATTTTTTTGTTGATCAATATCAAAATATATTGCCAACAAAACAAAGCATTTCAGAGACAAGATATCCGTACATTCGTCAATAATTATAGAAAAACATTGATTTTGTAATTCTGTGCATATTTTATTAAGGATTCAATTTAGTTCAATTCAATTCAATTTATTTAATTAATTCAGGTGTACACAAGAGTATTTTGACTTCTTATTACTAGTACACAAAAATAGTGGTAGCCAACATATAAAATAAGACAAATTAATTAATAACTAAAAGTAAACCTTAAAACAAAGAAAATAATAAAGAATGAAAAGAAAATTATGATAGAATATGAAAATAAAAGTAAAAGATTAAAAATTTAAAGAAACGAAACAATGATAAAAAAAGACAGTAATGAAATTAATTTTGAATTTAGAACCAAAATTGTAAAAATGTTAGCTTGATTTACAGATTTACCCATGAAGACCCTGCCCCGCCAACTACCGAACCAATCCCGGACATACTGCAGTTTACAAATTCCAATTTTTAATAATCTCCTTGAATTTAACAATCGAACTAGTGCGCTGAACATTTGTCGGGAGACGATTCCACAAACGCGAAGCTTAAACGCAGTAAGAGTCACAGCATAATAAAAAACAGGTATAAGTGGGTTAAAATGTCGTTCAGAATTCAAGAATCGCAGTTGATTGCTAAGCTCCTCTGGCTTGCCTGTATATATAATTTTATGGAGAGAGAATAATAGCCTTCTCTGACGATGCTCATTGAAATAACAACCCAGCAAGTTGTTACTGAGAGACGAGATGTGATCAAACCATCTAAGTCCATACACAAATCTTACACAGTCATTAAAGGCTATATTCAACCTTTTCAAGCAAATGGAATCCAAATGCGGACAATCTAAGCTACCATTCGTAAAATAAGGTAGAAGAAGTGATCTGACCAGCAATAATCTGGTGCCAATTGGCCAAATACTGGCCGATAACCATAGCCGCCGAAGGCCACCATACATTTTACCTATCATATTGCCGATATGGTCACAGCATTTCATATTCGTTCCAATTAATACACCAAGATTTTTGACACGTCTAGAAAAAGGCAGAGTAAAATCATTTAAAGTGACAGATGGGAGATCAGAGAGCATAATATCATTCCGATAAAAGGCAATACACTGTAACTTGAGTAGATTCAGTTTTAAATTATTATTAGTAGCCCAAAGAGAAACATTTTCCAGGTCGGAATTCATGCGATCTAAGCAATCTTCTAAGAGGCCGATAGGTATCCTAATTTGAAGCTGCACGTCATCAGCATATAAATGAATATTGCAATTGTCAATAGAATTCGGCAAATCATTTATAAACATACTGAACATGGACACAGTATGGACCCTTGTGGTACACCGCAACTTAGAGGACAAGCACTTGATACAAGATTACCGACTTTCACATGTTGAGATCTTCCTGATAGAAAACTACCGATGAGGGCGACAGACGTATTTGAGAAATTAAAGTTAAGCATAAGTTTAGACAGTAATTTTGGATGATTAACTGAGTCAAAAGCTTTAAAGATGTCGAGTAAAGTTAAGGCACATAGATGATTCATGTCAAGTGATTTTCTGATGTTAGACGTGACTTCAATCAGTGCCGTTTCGCAACTATGCAAACGACGGAAACCAGATTGGTAAGGACTGAGGAGGTTACGACAATTCAAATATTCTATTATTTGAAGATACAATAACTTCTCTAGTACTTTTGCTAAGAAACAGAGAATACTCATAGGGCGGTAATCAGCTGGTTCTTTTGCTTCTTTAATCTTAGGAACTGGTAAAACTATTGCAGTTTTCCATATAGAGGGGAACTGAGAGGTGGTTAGACATGTGTTAAAAATTCGTAGCAATGGATCGATAATCCATAGGAGAAGAATTTTTACAAATCTGGAGGAGATTCCGTCAGGTCTAGTGGCATTGGATCTAATAGCCAAAATAGCATTTATAACTTAAGATTCATCCATACATCTAAAACTAAAATCATCGTTATTATCATTACCCGAATCCAAAGTACGTCGATGGCTTGAAGATGCATTTTGTGTGGAAAGATGAGAAATGATGGTTGAATAATGCAGGATTGCCTTATACACCTGTCTTATGTAGATTAGTCCATAGATTTCTGGTACACAGGATGTACGGACCTACTTTTTGCGAATGGAGTTTGGTGCCTTTGGTCCTTGCACAATTAATTTTACTTGCTAATACAGAATCAATACAAGTATTTGTTGAAAATCCTGATAACAAAAAATAATATTTATTAGCGTGATAACTATTAAGATAACATCTGATTCACAACATTCAAAATTGTTTTATACTTAATTAAAATACATACTATACATATATTATTAAATATTTAGCTTGCAATATATAATCACTAATATTTTAAATTTTTTTATATTTCTTTCTATCTTAATTTCATTGGGTAGACTATTAAACATCTGTAGGCCTTTATGTATCAGCTGATTTTGTGTTCTCTTCCTGCGTGTATAGTGTAGTTTGAAGTTGTCAGTATTCCCTAGGTTGTATGGTATGATAGTTTGGCATAAGCTCGTACTTGATTTTAAAAGCATTAATCAACACAATATATGATATTCTCTGTCTAACATTCATCCATTTCAAAGACTCAAGCATACTATTTATCGATCGATGTTCTTCTATCACAATTCAAAATTATCTTCATTGCTTTATTTTGCAGTTTTTTTAATCTGTCAATCATTTCACCAGTGCTCATATATAAAATTATTGCACAATAATCAAAATGTGGTAGAATTGTCGTATTATATACCGTTCTCAAACATTTCTTTGCACCACGCTTCTTCTAATTTTGCTCATATATCCTATTTTCTGCGCGATCTTTTTACACACCATAGATATATGGCTTTTAAAAAATTCAATTTACTGTCAATAATTATACCTAAATATTTCAATTCATTAACACACTCAATAATTTCATTAGCATTAATCGTCACATTCGTGTTGCTGTTTAATATCATAAATTTTGACTTATTTATATTAAGTTTCAACTTGTTGACGTCCAACGACTCTATCAAGCGTTTAAGTTCCACGTTTATTATCCTTTCGCATTCACTAACATTTTCTCCTTTAATAAATACTAATGTGTCGTCAGCAAAAAAACATTAACTTAACACTATTAAGTACTGATTTCATGTTATTAATATAAATTATAAATAGTAATGCACCTAGTATAGATCCTTGCGGAACTTCTATAAGAACATCCTCAGGTTCTGAGTATGATTTGCCAAATTTTGTACGCTGTTCTCTATCTTTCAAATAGTTTATGAACCATTTCAGCTCTATGTTCTTAATTCCATAACTATTTAATTTTGCTACTAATATGTCCCTGTCGATTGATTCAAAGGCTTGCCTAAAATCAAGAAATACAGCTATTATTATCGATCCTTCATCGATAAATTTTTCCACTCTGAAATTATCCAGATTAACGCCGTTTCGAATGAGTACTTACTCCTGAAGTCATGACTGTTGCTAGTACTTCATTTTTTTCAATATATTACACTAGTTGTTTGTGCACTACTTTTTCCAACATTTTTTCCAACTGAGCTCTTCCATGTTTTAGGAAATTCTCCACTAGTTATAGTGACTGTTTTATTATCTTTATCAAAACTGGGCTTACTAATTCGTAATTGTCTAGTATCATCTTTATATTCATACTATTATCATCTATTTTTTTATTCAATTCTTCACAAAGGACTTTCAGTGCTTGCACATCAACATGTCTAAATTTAAATCGACTTTCTCCTGATTTAAGTAAGCTCCTATCGACATTTTTCACTACAACATTATTATTTATATCTTGAACACTTTTAATAAAGTATTTGTTAAATTTTCGTGCGATTATAAGATCTTTCTTTATAGTCGCATTGCCAAATTTAATATCGTTTTTCACGCTGTCATTTTTCCCTCCAAATACTAACTTTTTCAACATTTTCCACATGCCTTTTTGATCTCCCATCTTACTCTGAATTTTCCCTCTAACATAGCTAGTTTTAGCTTGTTTGATTTCAACTTTATATTTATTCGACATTTCCTTATATAAATTCCAGTAATTTTGTGTATCGCTTATAGATTAGCCCTTCTGATCCATTAGTTTAAATGAAAAATTATGTTCTACTAAAAATGCTAAGCATTTCATTTAAAACACGGATTTGGACAACTCGGAATAACCTTTTTTCATTAAATCTCTAACGTCTGGAGTATCTAGCACTGATTTCATATTAAATTTATGAACTTGGCTATTTTCATGCCTAGAAAGATGCGTTTTATACTTCGTAAGCTTCACAAAGCACACTTTACACATTAATATATCATTTTCTTTATTGACTTTAATTCAAGGAAATTTCTGGTTCCATTCGACTAAAACTCGCCTTTTTCTTTTCATTGTAGTTATAGTAGAAAGACTCTTTTTTGGTTTTTCAGTTTCACCCAAATCCGCCTCTAGATTTATTACTTGCACAGCTGGTGCTGATGATATATTTATACTTGATTTTCTGTTCCACTAATTTTATTCTGTATATTAAAATGGTTTGAAAAATTCTTTTCATATTCCTTCTGGCTGGGATCTTTCGAACCCTTTTGATGCAAATACCTTATAATTTAAGTAATACCTATGGCTCACAATGAAGGGTGAGTTCAATCAGTTAACACTGCAGTGCTGAGAATTATATGAAATAAAAGTTATTGGAAATATGAATGGAATGGAATTAAATGAAAAAAATCCCAAAATGCACAAGATGCTTGTTAGCTAACTTCTTTTAATCGATGTACCTACTATAATTATGATATGCAGAATGGCAGCGATGGAGTGAACCGATCTCTAAAAAATTGGATTGCACACATGTTGTATAATAGAACTGCAGCTGGGCGGGATAAGCAGAGTTAAAAGAGTTCACATGGGCACCCCTCAAGGTGGTATCCTAATATCATCTCTTTTATGGGTACTCATCATGGACGATCTCTTGCTAACATTCACCCGGATGGGGTACAAAGCAGATGATTTGACAATCTTAGTCACCGAGAGCTATGAACCTGTACTTTGTGGACTGGTGCAAAACGCGATCCGACTAATTATGCGATGGGGTACGGACTGCGGACTAAGCATCAAACCACGAAAAACTGATCTATGCCTCTTCACTATGAAAAGGAATATTTCGAGTTTAAGCCTGCCCTCCATTGGCTCCACACGTTTGGAGTTAAAGGACACGGTGAAATACCTAGGTATTATAAAAAGTTAAACTGGAAACCACACCTCGAAGACAGAGCGAACAAAGCTCATAGAGTTTTCGCAATGTACCGCAGAGCGGTAGGGAAGAAGTGGGGACTCAAACCGTGGATGATCCTATGGATATATACTAGCGTCATTCGACCCATGTTAACTTCCGACTCGGTGGTATGGTAGAAAGCAATGGACTTCTCCAATCATCGCAAGATATTGGAGAAAATTCAAAGACTGTGCCTTCTCAGCATAAGCGGCGCTTTTAAGTCAACTAGCACTCGGGTTCTGGAGGTTATTCTCAACATTCATCCGGTGTAAATACATATTAAGCAGAGGGCATCAACTACAGCGCTAAGACTCCATGTCTGGCTTCATGCGGGAACAAGAGTTCCACATGAATCCATTTATGAGTTTAAGCAGTCTATCGCAGCTGGCATCGACAGGGACAGTGACCACCTCCTCGAGATCATGCTGGAAAGCAATTTTGAATCTAAAATTCCATCCAGGGTAGAATAGGAATCACTTTCTGTGCTTCAACCATTAACAAACGCAATTATAATATACAATATACTCTAAGTCCGATGAAGGCACCGGAGCGTGAGAGTAGTCTGAAATTCAACTCGCCATGGACCTTGAAAACCATGCTACGGTTTTTCAGGCAGAGATCAAGGTCATTCTTGTAGCAGGAAGGCACCTCCTTTACTCAGACACTGAGAATAAGGAGATGGCCATCAGCTCAGACAGCCAAGCAGCTGTCAAAGCTTTGTCTAAACCCTTTATAAACCTCGAAACTATTAATGGAGTAAAAAACCACCCCGAACCTTCTTTCTCGGAATAACAGAGTGATAGTGCAGTGCGTGCCGGGGCACATCAACATCACCGGGAATAAAAGGGCAGACAAGCTTGCTTGTCTTGGTGCAGCCTCGGAAGAACCATCCTCTACAGTCGGATTGCACCGAAACACCTCGTATAAATCATTTCAAGTTGAGCTGATCGTCAACACAGTCGCCTTTGGTTAGAAGATCCCTTGGGTAGAACAACAAAGCAACTGTGGGGTAACCCAAGCCCAAATCGAACGAATTAACTCCTAGGATTTAACAAGCGAACCCTGAGAACTCTGGTGTTCATTCTCACTGAGCACTCTTCTCTCAGGGGCCACCTTCACAGGATGAGACTTGTTGATGTTCATACATGCGGAGAGGAATCCGAAACAGTGACCCACTTTCTATGTCACTGCCCGGCACTCTCAGGAATACCTTACAGAATTCTTGGCTTACACATCCTGGACGAGTTACACGATGTCGGCAAGGAGGGCTGGGGGTCAATACTGAAATTTATAGGAGCGTCCGGTTGGGACGTATGAGCAATCGCCCATGGGTTTGGAGGGTGAACAATGGGCCTTGACTTGGCCTACGTTCGGGGCACCCCATTGGAGTCCCAAACCCCGGTTTCAATCAATCAATGGTAGCGATTATTCCAATGAATACTCCTCACAACTTAACATAGGAGGTTTGATTCTTCTTGATTCAGATGTGGAAGTAAATTATAAATATGACTATGATCTTGTGTCAACAGTCGTTAAATATTGCAAATATTCTTTTATTTCTGCTTTAAAATATATTTTTAATTTATCACTTAAATCTAGCTGACTGTTCCACCAACGAACATCTTTTTTCCTTTGGATAGTGGTAATAGGACAGCTCTCTTCATAAGTTCGAATAAGCGTTGTTTGAAGTTGATCTGCTAGGAGATCTACTTCCTCGATCTATTTGATCCTTTTTGGAAGGCATATTAGTTCCTCTTGGACCAGAGCCTTATATGCTAGCCAATCTGTCCTTTTTAGGATTCTTATGTGTTCCTTCCTTGTGTGTAGAGCCTCAATATTGAATTTTATGTACCTATGATCCGATAGTGAGGCTTGATTTGAGACATGCCAGTTCGTCACCAGTTCAACATCTTGACTATTGGTGATTGTCAGGTCAAGGACTTCCTGTTTGATTGCATTGACGAAGGTGGGCTTTACCCCTCGGTCGGCTATTTGTAGGGCTTTAATTATGTTATTAATATTGTTTATTTAAATCGTCTTCACGAAATCACCGATGTGAGTGTACTTTTTGATAATAAACTATCATTTGCAAGACACATAGAATATATATATGTATTTAAGATAAAAAGAAACTCTAAGGAATTCAAAGACGTTGGTACTTTTAAAGCTTAGTTTAATAATATAGTTCGTTCCATACTAGAATACGCTACAATCATTTGGTCTCCCCATTACGAAGTGCATATTCACAGATTGGAATCCATTCAAAGAACACTTGCACGTTTTATATGTTGTAGGCATAATATATGGGGGCGTAACTTACCCTCGTATGAGTCAAGACGTTTACTAATAGGTTTATCAAATCTAAGCTTCAGACGTGACATGCAATGTGCTTTATTTATAAGAGATATTCGGTGTTCCAATATTTTATGCCCAGAGCTTTTTAGGCTTCTTCTCATAGAACCAACTATGGTTATCATGAATGTGTAAATAATTGTAGTACTAAATTCAACTATTTTAATAAATATTTAGGTTTCTCTGCTTCAAGAGATAAATCTTTATTAATGCTTGAACATTCAATTGAGTAGCAATTATATAGACACTAGGTAAATAAATAAATAAATAAGTTCCCGTAAAGAAAATTTATAGATTTATAATGCTTTTATAGATGACTTTAATTCATAATAACTTGATAATAAATAATAGGAAAAGTTTATCGATCTGTCTTCTGATGCAACTCTAGTGTCAAGACATAAAATAAAAAAATTGCTTCAATTTTGGATTTCTCTAAAAGAAGAAAATGCAACTTTATATTAAAAATATTTTGTTTTGAAAAAAAAAAAAATCAATTTTATAAATATTATAAATTTTATTCCAATGTTGGTGGTCCGTAAAACTTTCTTTTGATTTTTTGGTGGTCCGTGGATGTAAAAAGGTTAAAAACCTGATGGGATAGAGGGCGTTAAAAACAATTTTTCCATTTTACCTGGCGTAGAATTCCATGACAGAATATAAATTTAATTACTCTTTCGAGAATTGAATGAACCTTACTGGATTTTATACATTTGAGAAGTGCCAAAAGGTAATAAAAATGGATTTTATGTGCAATTTAATTTGTTGGAAACATTGGCGTGACGGAGCATTTAAGCCATATTTACTTTGACACTCATTCTTTTATTAGTTTACATCATTATCATATTAATTTACATAGCTTTAACGAGCCATTTGACGGCATTTTCGAGAGTTTTTAATGATCGCTATGAGTAAATTAATTTTTTTTTTTATACTAGTAAACTTTTAGCTGTTTACTTTGTATGATAAGTCATTAACTTAAATTTTTATTTTATATTATTCTTCTTGATTTTTCTTTTCTTTTTTTATATACAGATGTGCTGTTATCCACTGAATAAAATCAAAATATTTAATGTAGTAGTTTGTTAGACACTCTGAACGTAAAATTTGTTTCACATCTTTCATTTTTCTGTTAAATCCTATTGAAGACAAATGTTTCTTTTCTGAATGTTTAACAAAGCTATGGAAACACTCACGAATTCATATGTTTTTACCAAAGACATGCAAGTTGTAACGAATACCTATTGGTGTTAAATTTAAGAAAAAGCATTCTACTTGAAAATATCCCTAGTCAATATGATTCATAGCAGTATAACCGCTCTATTGAAAGTATCATAGTTTGTTTTCGATCAGCTATCAATGAAAACTAATTATGAATTGTTATCCATCTGACTTTTGCTTAGGTATTTGATATTGACCACACCCAATGTTGTATATATGTCTGTTGTTATGTCCTTTTTTTTCCTAGTCACGGATGCTGCTGGTAAATCAAGAAAAGATAGTATTAGTAAAAAAATGAATAAATGAATTAATAAAGATTAGATAGAAATTAAGGAAATAAAACTTATCTGTCCATGAATAATCTACTGCGGAGAATTTTTCCCTTCCAGATCCCTAAAAAAATAAAAAAACAGAAGAAAGGTGCAAATCCAAGGACATCGCATAAATATCTTATCATCATGCAGCCCTAGATGAAAGGAGTCACGTTAATCCAGCATCATAATGGTACGAATAGCAGCAATGGCGATTACCTGCGAGAAAATTATAATTAGATATTTTTGTTGAATTGCTTAGTGACTGATTGTAGATAGATTAATTAGATCTGTTATTGCTCATTATTAATATTAAATTAAATTATGTATGGCTTGATCTGTAGTTAATTAGATAGAGCTTAGTATTGCTTGAATGGCTAATTATTAATATTGGTGTTCAAACCAACATTAAATAGCCACCTGAAAGTGAAATAGTTTAAAAGATTCTAATTCCAAGTATTTTTAATTATTGAAAATAGGTTGGGATTGAAACGATATATACCGACCTACAAGCAGATCTATAAGGTAGTTTTTAGTGGAGATAACATTCAACACATAATGGCTACATTCCACATAAACAAATCCGGGACACAATCCAATAAGAGGAAAGTAACTTGTCTTCGATAACAGTGCGCGAATCAAATGGAATTAGATTAAGTAATCTGTACATTTAAATGTATTGTTAAAATAGCAAATTAGCAATATTTTAATAGGTAACTTATTGTATAATTATAATATAATATAATAACATTATCTAGGCAAAATTAGGAACGGCAATAAAAATACTCAAAATTCCAGTTGCTTTGCACAGCTGCTAGGGTCAATGTAATCTTCTGACCTACGCACAGCTGCTAAGGTCAACGGACTTTTCTGTTGCTACCTACGCACAGCTGCTAAGGTCAACGTACTTTGGCTACTATGCGCAATGTAAAATAATTTGTTGAAGCCGTGCGCAATTCAGAGGCAATATAAGTCGCAGGCCAACTTGAATCTTCCTCTTTTAGTATCCAGCTTTCATAGATTGCGCATCATTTGGAATTCGACTTGGCTAGTGTAATAAAATACAATTATTAACAAATTAACTTTATTTTGGGTAACGACTGAGATAAAGATACATATTCTGGGTCTCGACTGGAATATATTTCACTAACTCAATACCTTTATCTTGGGTAGCGACTGAGATAAAGATAGTTATTCCGGGTAGCGACTAGAATAACACTCACTAATCTCAAACCTTTATCTTTGGTCTCGACTGAGATAAAGATATTTATTCTGGATACCGACTAGAATAAACACCACTAATACAACTTTGCTTTGGGTCTCGACTGAAGTAAAGTATCTTGTTCCGGGGAATGACTAGAACAAGAATTCACTAATTATTTAATTACCAACGCCATAAAGTCAATTCCATAGTTTTATACTGGTGAGTACATTTTTTTTATGATTCATATTAAGTAATATTATTTATACATATATACATATATAATACCATTGGTCAAAGTTGTCTCAACTTTGACGGTATTGTACTGAGATTAAAATAAGTATTGTGTAGTGAATAAGCGATTTTTTTAAATCTATTGAAATTTAGTTCTTAAGTGTCGTGAAACTGAATTCTGTTAATTTTAGTTCTAGTTATAATTTTGTACTTAAGTTTTACGTGCCTTCAATAAACCACTGACTATAAATATTCCCCGGCGTTATTATTTACAGTCCACATCATTATTGATATTTTCTTTTGAGTGTTCTCATTGGGCAGAACAATTGGATGAAATTTTATTTTGTTTGATCTATAGATAAATTGAATGGTACAGTTTTAATTAGATTGATTCGATTAAATTTGGAAATTTCACTTGAAGAAGTTATAAAGTAAATTTTGGAACACGTCTTAGCATAGCTTTTAAAAAATTACGTATTAGTAGGACAGTTATAGATATCATAGAAAACTTAAAGTATTAGCATGACGCGGCAAGCAAATACACGGGCGCACCTAAAATTGCAAAATTAACTATAAATTCAAAATTTAGAAGATCGTATAATCACTCGATTCAGACTCCCTCATCCTTGAAAGTCAAATCAACGAAAACAACTAAAGATGAAATTCGACATTTCCGATATTAGTACACTGGAGACCAGAGTAGCACCTACGGGCTGTTCCTAACCCAGTAAACTGACCTTCATGAAATCGACCCCGAAGTTCGAAAACAAAACAAACAAGAAAGAGGGATATTTCTACAATTAACAAATTTCGGGCCTACTTAAGATTCTGCGGAAACAATTTTGAAGAAAAAGAAATTTAAACCAGTTTAGAAATAATTAAGCGATTGGGGAAATTTACTGAATACCGGGATATTATGTACGAGTTAGGCAATACTGGTATGTGAAAGGGACAGCCCGACATCTGGAAAAAAAAGAAGGGGAATGAAGAACACTCACTTCTAGACAGACGACCGTACAGCGTGGAGAGTGCCGAGCAAGCTGTTGGTAGAAGAATTACTAAAATATACCTATAAAATAAAAAAAACAAAGAAGGACAGTAAAACAATTAAAACTCAAAAGGAAAAAAATAACAAGTAAAAAAGGTAGAATTGGTCTAAGACCAATTCTTATGATACCCTAGATGAATGGTCGTATTAAATTTCGTATGGTCACCGATCTATTCAAGTTTGATTTTGAAGTTGTTTTTCGCATATATTTCTAGAACAGTTTGTCGCACAGAAAAATGGTTATAACCAATTTATAGTATTTCGTATTCTGAAGAAGTTCTTAGTACAATAAAAATGTCTTGGACTGATCGTTTTCAAAGTATACGTAAAAAACCGAAATTTTTATATGGCAACACCAAGAAGGAGTTGCCCGATTTAGTCCACTTTTGACATTTTATTTGCTAATGTAGTAAAAACATCATGTACGAAATTTCAGCTCTCTACGTCGATGCGTTCTCAGGCAGTGTCCAAATATATAGCGGAAAACGAAATTTTTATATGGCAACCCCACGAAGGAGTTGCCCGATTTGTCTCATTTTCGAACTTAATTTTACTTTTTTTTTTTAAAGTCCGTGTACAAAATTTCAGCTCTTTAAGTATACGCGTTCTCGAGTTATCGTGCGCACAGGCGGACAGACGGACGGACGGACGGACGGACGGACAGACGGACGGACGGACGGACATACAAAAATCGAAATAACTTTTAATATTATGAATGGGTGTCCAATCCATTTTGCTCTACCATCATTATTTCGAGGTGTTATAAACGGAATGACAAACTTAGTATACCCCTATGATTTCATCTAGGGTATAAAAACCAGCTGAAAGAAAGGACTGCTGAGGAAAAGACATCCAGAAGTAATTAAAAGGAAAACAAGATTGGAAGAGTTGGAGTGGCAGAATAAGAGAAACAGAGGTCTCGAGAAAATTAGATAAGGGAGCTGAACGGGGTCATATGTTTGAAGGAAAAATGAAAAGATAAGTGGATTTGTTTCTTTTTAATTTTATCTTTTGGTAAAGAAAACAAAATTATTTTTTTTTTTGCTTCTATAAATTATTTTGCATATATTGAATATTTGGAAGTGTTGTGTGCTGCCTCACACTAAAGGTTGTAGAAACTAGTGAATAAATTGTAAATTAGTATATCTGTAGAGCATGTGAATTTTCCTTTGTGGCTTGAATATAGATAGGCTCATTATGAGTTGATGTTTTTGTTTTAATTGAATTTAATTTCATGATTTTAAAGTTCGTAGACTTATAAGCACGTGGCACCCAAAAAGTGTTTACCGGTGCCTCGACCCATTCCCTCCTCCATTGCTAGCTGGGAAACGATCGCATAAAAAGTGCGTAACACTGTCTGGGGGCTTTTCAAATTTTCAAAAGTCATCCGAAAGAAATCACGTAAATAATATATATATACCTACATATTATATCTATTATAATTTTTATCCCAATAAACACATTATTAGGTTTAAAGCATTTCTTATGTGAGAAACAATACTTTCTACACCATTTTCTGTTAAAGTTTTTCATTTCACTAGATTTCACTTTTAATTTTGTAAGATTATTATATTACTTAAAGAAAGTAAATTTGTTTTTCGTTAATCGTGGGGGTGTAAAGAGTTAAGAAATATGCAATTGAAATCGGGGACGGACATTTTTAATGTCCTAATATCATTTTCGGCGAGATACCAAATTCAGTAAAATAACTAAGAGCCTTTCCACTTCATGACTCTCACCAAATCTGAGCCTTGGCTAGTTTTTTAGTTCCATGTATTTTGTAGCCAGGTAGTTCTCACTAAATTCCTCATTAAGCCGTTATGTGTTCTGCAAACTATAGATGAAATGTAAATGCAACTGATAACTGGTCATATCATTCTTAGCGATGTAGCAAATAAGTAACTAATTATATTCAATTAAAAGTTATTAATAAAATTAGTGGTGAAGATTTTAGTTCTGGAAGCTTCGATTATTGGCAACCTAGCGAGGAGTCTTCTATTAATTTAAGCCATAGTGAAGTGGTTCATGAAGGTAATCTGGAGAAATTGAATTCAAATTTGGTACCCGAAGATATCCTGGATGAAGAAGACTAGGACGGTACTCGAAAATTACAAAAAAAAAAAAAAAAACATGAAATTCTGAAGCTGCTCGCATTACGTCGATAAATATAAATTCGACTAAAACTATATATTATCGCCGTATAAAAAGAGTAAGAACACTTTACACCAGAAAAACTCGAGTACGTTGAAAGTTTTGTAGATAGAGATCCCGGAATTACTCTGAAAAACATCAAAAGGAAAAATACATCTGTGTCGTTGTCTACCATTTTCAGTGGTTTGCGAGATCTAAAAATTACACTGAAATTGGCTTCGATTGAAGTGGATAGAATGAATAACCAAAGAACATTACAGCTGCGACAAAATTATGCCAGAGAATTTACATAGTGGGTTCCACAACAAAGAGAAAAATTAATTTTTATAGAACTAGAGCTGTTCCTAAATAAGGAATAGCAGATAATAAATTGGTAATTACAGTTGCTCCGCAAAAAGATATTTGACCTCAAGGTAAAACATAGCCTATAAAAGCAGTTGCTATTATACAAGAAATAAAATAATTACTCCTACTAATCAGGTTGAAGTATATCAAATTAATTATAGTATATACCTCGTCCAATATGTAAATAAATACAAATAAAGAAAAAGGATGCTCCATTAGCATGTATAGTTCGTATTAATCACCCATAGTTAACATCTCGGCAAATATGATTTACTCTATTAAAAGCAAGGTTAATGTCTGCAGTATAGTGTATACCTAAAAATAATCCTGTAATAATTAGTGTAATTAAGAATAGTCCTAGTAATGAACCAAAATTTCATCATACAGAAATATTAATTGATGCAGGTAAATCAATCAAAGCATTATTTATAATTTTAATTAATGGGTGTCTATTTCATCTTCGTAGATTACAAGCCCGCTCTACGGCAGGTACAAGAGCACGCGTTGTTGTAACCACTGTAAGAGGACGGAAAGTAACACTGATCGCCACTATGAATATAATGGAGGTATCGTTCACCAAAAGATAATTTCCAATGCTACCGTGAATGCTGATCGCTTCAAATTATTTTTACGCGAGCTTTTTGAAAAAAATTGATAACATGCCGCATTTAGAGAATTCCTTTTTAATCCTGGATAATGCTCGAATCCATAAAACGCGATAAATTCAGTATATGGTTCGAGATAGCGGATGTTATTTAAAATTTTTACCATCTTACTTGCCAATGCTGAACCCTATATAAAAAGCATTTTCGAAAATACAGTTAACCGCCCGATCAATATTAAGCGACGTTAGCACCGAACATAATATTGTCGATGTAATTCATCAAAGTGGTTAGCAAATAAATCAAAATCATTGTTCAAATTACATAGTGGATATGGTTTTGCAAATCCCAGAAGCTGCAGATTTCCAACCGCTTCACTAATGACAGCAAGGTAAATAAAAGTAAGCATCGTTATACAAAGAATTTACTAATTTTTATATATATATTAATTGCAGAATGTAGTAATAAGAATAATAATAATAATAATTGTAAATCAATAAAAAAAATAAATTATAGTAAAATAGCCCAAGCTTTAAGATTTTAATTAAGTAGTAACATAAACGAGAACACTGTAATAATTAAATGTCATACATATTCAAATGTATTATGGATCTAAGTACACAAAAAGGACTTAATTAGAATTGCCAGTATAGACATGTTTCAGATCTAGTTCTGTGCTATTAAAAATAAAAAAAAAAATAAAAAAAAAATAGGTTTCATCTCAGAAAAGAATATATGTTGTAAAAATAGAACTTAAGATAAAAAATTAAATAAATTAAAAATAGAATTTTTTTTAAAGAATAATTAGCAACTTTTCTTTAATTTTTATTATATTCGTCTATACAGGGTGTCCCATACGTACCGCATTTCCGTTATACCCCGGATTACTCACTCAATTTCGAGAAATAAATTGTATGGTAGGAGAGCCGGAAAATGCACGGTGTGGGCGGTAGGGCGTTTACGATTTTTAGTACTTCAATCTTAAGTTGTAGTACGTCAAAGTCCAAAAATTGGAAAAAAACATCCTATTTTTTTCAAATTTTAACGATTTTCTCGCCAAAATACATGATAAATATACAGTTTATTTACAAGATTTAGAGACCTCGGAATGTTATCTTTAATTTGACTATGCCCACGAACCTACCTAAATGCAACCGTTTTTGAGATATTCGCGTTTCTTGAAATTGAAAAAAAAATTGCAAAATTTTCTAATTTTTTGATTTTGACGTCCTATAACTGCCGCCGGAAAAGAGATTGTTGGACATTTGTTGGAAACCGTAGAGGGTTTACTATCACTGAGATGCAAGTCACCTTCATAGGGTGTATGACAAGAAAGTTACACGAAAGTTACATGGTATTAGGATAGAAAGAATAAAAATCACAAAACCCCCTACCACCCTCACCGTGCATTTTCAGACTTTCCTCCCATACAACTTTTTTCTCGAAATTGAGTGAGGAATCCGGTGTATAAAGGAAATGCGGTACGTATGGGACACCTTTATAGAAAAAACAATAATTTCCTTTTTCTCTTTATATAAATATGTATATGAGAAAAACTACATTTTGAAGAATCGATGTCGTTTGGATGTGTTGGATGAGTTACTATCAAAATTCCGCACCACGTTGAACTTCGATACAGAGCGCATAACGGTTTAATGAGCAATTAAGTGAGAACTACCTGGCTACAAAATACATGGAACTAAAAAACTAGTAATATTTTTTGAACGGCACAGTATTACTATAAAATTTAATTTACCTTTTTTATGAATATAATAACGTACAAAAACATTAATTTAAAATTTTATTCTCCGAGGTTTCATTTTTTCTTTAACATAGTTTCATTTAATTCCAAGATAGTTTCAATCAATGTGAAAAGGGTTTCTTTTAATCTGAAAATGTTTTCATTTAATTCGAAAATAATTTTTTAATTCGAAAATGGTTTCCTGTTGGCGTACTCATTTTTGAAAAGATGTGTTATACTGAATTTGCATCTGTACGAACTTACACATTTTCTGTTACTTTAATTTTTCGTCAATAAAAATTACATGAATTTTGCATTACATCACAGCTACCGCTAATGCGACATTTTTTTTAAGGAAAACTGACAGCTGTCACAAGAAAAGTTCTCTTTACTTTTGTAATTCTGTAATTTTTTAAGAGTATTTGCAAAAATATATGAAATAAATGAAAACAGATAGTTTTGAAAAGTAAATGTGTTTGCTTTAGTGTATATAAAATTCTTACCTATAATTTATATACATTGATTACATTGCATTACACAGTTCTTTAAATAATGCCATATTAATGTTAATTAATTAAAATTATACTGGTTTGCTACAATATTTAGTCCATCGTAATACTGACGGCCTCCACTTCAGTTTTGAGTACTGAATAGAGTTGATGCTTTGTGGGCAGTTTTCGGATTCCAATGTGAATTTTTTTTATAACTTTATCCAGCACATTACTGTTGATGTGCAGTATGATGGTTCGCTTCGTTATATATAAAATCAAAGAGCCAGAGCAGTACAAACTTGACAAAATGATATGAGGACAGTACGAAATTTAGTAATATGATATGATTATTTTTACTATACTTTTGCGTGCTAGACGTATGTTCAAACTTGAGGTAGAATATAATAATAATATATAGGTAAAGATATGTTATGGTCGTCGATAATAATACATTACACAAATGTCACACAGCGATATGACGTACGACAGCCCAAAATGTCATCAGCTACAAGTGACATATAGTGACGGCAGGGAAAGCTCTTAAAATCTATATCGCTTCATTTCCCTAGATCAGCCGAAGTTAACCGCATTCCAAGTAGGTGGGTAGGCAAGAGAAGTCCGGAGCAAGGTATATACAATACAAGGTATTCTTATTAAAATTTTGACACTAGAGCTGTGACGTGTTTCGTCCTATAACGTATATACATTCCTATTGAAAAGACAGAGAGAGGAGAGAGAATACTGTGTTCTCTGTACCGTACTTTCCTATAAATTCGGACATAATTGGCGAAACGTGGTTCGTAATGAGAATATCTTGTATCTCTGTACCGTGGTCTGGAGTACCACCTGAAAAATCAAAAAAATCAAATACTAAAGAGAAGGAGTAGTGAGAAGGCACGAGACATTCAAAATACGAAATAGTTTAACTCGAGTGATAATTGTAGAAATTATAAAGTGTGAAATTCAGCTGGCAGATCAACTACTGATTTCTTCCTCCTCTTTTCTATGAGAAAACAAAAAAAAAACAGGAAAAGCGTCCGTATAGAAAAGGTCGGATATTATAGTGTACGTGTGAAACTTGAATTCTCAAGGAAGGCGGGAGCCCCACAAGCAATATTAAGGTAAGCCCTTTTGCCACATCCAAATTTAAAATAACATTTCCTAAATTCAAATTTAATATTACTGCTGTACATATAATAAAGTTGGAAAAAGCAAATGAAAACCAGCAAGAAACATTATAGGAAATCATCAGTTTAGTTCCAAGACTCTGCATGCAGCCACAGTTATAACGAATGGTCGTCCGGATAATAAATGCCTATTAGCTAGATCTATTCCCTTCAGGAATAGATGACAAAGGGTCCAGAAGGACTCCGAATTTTGTGGTGGTACCGATCTTTAAAAGGCTTACAGTCAGTCATATCAACACTAGACTTGTCGTGTCTCTACATGAGTAATCGTATTAGGCCTTAGCCAGATTTATATTACGTTACAACGATTTTTTTATATAGATATATGAGAGAATATTAAATAATTTATAATTTAGAACGAGTGGAACCTTTGTAAAAATTTCTTTCACGGTTGCTCATCTCTTTGTCTTCCTTGGTAATAGATGGCAACCGGATAACTACTCAATTTTGAACCTTTATAGACATCAGGATTTTATTTTTTGTTTGGGTCAATTATAGTACTAAAACGATTGGAAGAGGCTCAGATATTTCATCTCCCAAAAGTTCGAAATAAGTTCGTAAGAATAGAACACTATAACTAATCCATGCTCTAGCCCTCTATAATTAACAGAAACGGAAAGAAAGTAGTAACCTTCTCGTTTGTATATACATATACTCGAATTTGATTTAGATCCCAGTCAAGTTTTTTTTAAGTACTGGAAGACAGTAATCTATACCCGGTAGGGAATTATCATACACCTCACACCGGCATAATTGCGCTAGATCGCAACCATTATTGTTATATAGATGAAAGTGGCGTAACTATGTCTCTGTGGGCCCGTGTACAATTATTCAACCTGGGCCGCTGTACTATACCCACATTTTTAAATGCAATTACATTTTTAACATCCAAATTAAGAATTTTAGTCAGCGCTAATATGAGAAGCAGAAATTCCAAATGCGCAGAAAAACACACGTCTCGAAATATCGTTTTGTAAGCAAAGTCATTTTTTATTATCCAAATCAATGCCATTGATTCAAGCAACCCCACCATTTTCTCACGAAAGTGATCATTCTTCTATATTTATTTTTCATTAATTCATTAGCGAAGATCAATTTTGCTAAATTACTTTATATATGCAGTTAAACACTAAGGCATGTTTGTTTTTGCAGGACTCTGCATGTTTATTTTCCTGCATTAACTTGTCCGAAACCCGCAAATTGGCGTTTACCCGGCAGTGGCGGCAGTCAGTTTGTTCTCCTATGGTGATTTAGATTATTTAGAGAGCTAGCAGGCCATATGTTATATCAATCTAAGATTTCCTGTTTGAGTGATCACATCTAAATGCCCAGATATTAAGGTATGTTAAATTCAACATCCTGCTATAAACCTAATGTTTTATTCAAATACTGGACCTAGACGAAAGATTGTACTTTGTATTCATAATTTATATAAAATTACGTTTATGACACGTGTTCTAGTTGCGTGAAATATACATTTTTTCCTTCAAGAATAACTCTTTATCTAAAATTGATAGCACCGATTGCACGGAATTGGGAAAAAATAGCTGAATCACAGGACGAACGGGATTCACAAGATGTAGGAGGGATTCCAATTCAAGAGGACCAATCATAGAAAATGAAGGATTTATCAGATTCGTCAAATAAGAGTGCAGATTCAGCTTTTGAGTTGGCAATCGCAGAGTCAATCTTCGAGAGTGAAGATAACTCAAATTCAATTATAGCCGAAGATACATTAGTACACTGTGCAAGTACAGTATACCATTTCCAACTGATCAAACAAATTTTCAAGATCCCTTAACCACGATCAATAAATGGTTTATCATTCCGCACCGACCATGTTTTAAGTGATTGGACTTTTTCAAAGAGATCACAGCAATAAAAGCTTTAACGTGTCACATAACACAAAACTATCAGAAAACGGAGTCAAGTATCCGAGAGTATTAAAAGACGCGAACATTCACAGATTCATTCGATGCTTATCATAACGTGCGTCAATGAAAAAAAAAAAGATCTTGCGCAGGATATCATCAACGAGAGCAGTTATTGGTCGAAAGTAATCGAGAGAATCTTTAATGTGACTTTAATTTAGCCATTATTAATTCATAATTTATAAGGCATAATAAATATCTAAAAAAAAAAAAAATTTCTTAAACGTCGTTAAACGACGACACGAAAAAAAACTTAATTATTTAAGACCTAAAATACAAAATGAAATTATAAAACTTCTGGGAAACAAAGTGAAGAGTAATTTAATAAGTGAAACTAAATGGCTCTCTGGATTTTTCAATCATAATTGACAGTATCTACAGAAAACATATCTAAAATCGACCAGGTCGTAAAGCTTTCAAAAGAAGGTGAGACCACATTTCCGGATATTGAGATTAAAAAAGTTTTCTTAGGTTTGGTAACAACAGACGATCAAAAAGCAGAAACACTAGAAACTTCTAGATTTTAAAATTCCTGAAAGAAATGATTTAAGTCTTGATAAACGTCGCAGTCAGACATATGAAGGTGCAACTAATATGAGTGGCGCTTACAACGGTTCACATGGCACGAGTTCTTAAAAGTCACCTGAAAGCTGCGTATTTTCACTGTTCTGCACACAACCTGAATTTGGTTATTAATGATGCGATAACTAAGTAAATAAGTTTTACCACTGAAAACTTTTTAGCATTTTTTAAGAGGTGGTCCTTATTAACGTCTATCGTCGAAAGTGAAAATCATACACTGAAGCATTTGTGTTCTACTCGATGATCTTCGCGTAACAACGCTATATTTTCCTTGGGTTTTCATTTTAAAGATATCTTGAAAAATTATTCTCGTGTTAGAAAACGCACTCGAAAGGAATGACGCAATTAAAAAAAAAATCATATGGAACGTTTTGAAACTGTCCGAACAATCCGAAAATTTAACTAAATGTCTAATCTCAATTAATCGAAACTCCGAATTTCGACTTGCAAAAAGCATGACATCATTTAAAAAATGCGTACAATAAAATATCAGCATTGCTAGGTGATTTTCACTCAGGTAACAGTGCCACCGTTTTGACCTGCTTGCATTTATTGTGTAAAGTCTTGCTATGCGTCACACAACAATGACCTAGTCAAGAAGCAATGATCAACCAATTCTTGTTTCACATAGATTAATTGATTATTTATATTCACAAGAATTGATTGACCTTCTATTCACAACAAAATGGCAGAGTTGTGGAAGATATTATAAGTTATATACGAAAATAAGAAAAAAATTTGACGATCTTTGCAGCGATACAGCGATTAACATATGCCAGTACCTAATGGTCATTTTCTAAACTGAAAATAATAAAAAAATTATTTAAGGTTGACAAGCCTAGCCATACTTTCCATCGAAAATAAAGAAGCGTAGGAAATGAATATCGGAAATATAATTAAAGCCTTTGCTTCCCTAAAAGCGCGAAAGATGAATTTCCGTTGAACAAAAAAATGTATCAATTAGATTTTAAAGTTGACTTTGTTTAATTCTATAGAATAACTAAAAAAAATGAAATAAATATTCAAGGAACATGTAACGATTTTGCTTCATTCTATCCTTGGGTGTCTATGCCTGCAAATAATTTTTTTCTCTCTCTCGAGCGTGGGCCTCTGATTCCATGGGCCCGTGTTCTGCGTTCACCCAAAAACCCCGGCAGTTACGCCACTGGATGAAGGCATTTGCCGGCATATTGCTCAGTCACTCACTCAAATCTAATACTTTACAGGGAATTCGTCAGTATCAATCCAAAGGCGCTTCTACGATGGATCAGACGTAATCGTGAGAAACTTCATTTTCTTAAAGGTCTTTTGTTTTTACCCGTTATTGCATTTATAAAAATTTATGTATATTTTTTTCAATAATAATATTAATCGTAACTGCAAATAAGAAAAAGAAAAGGCTTGCCATACAAAAGCTCCAAACATAGCACCTCAGCTCAGCTGTTCCGAATTAACGCCTTGAAAGAACTTTCTCCACAGTCGATACATGTAGCAATAATAAGATGTACGGGTTATAAACAACATTAGTCCCTATCATCATACTCTAGAAACGTTACAATTGTAAGAAGATAAGCGACCAGGTTTGATGTGCTTACTGTATTGAATTAGTGTAGACAGGAACGAACTCACCATGTTTCTTATTGTGTAGCGAACCCGCCGTCGCGCCCCTTGTGTAGTTCCATTCCGCACATGTTTTCACTACCCTTGTCGGTACCTTATCACTTTGAAGAGATTTTAGGAACTGAACTAGTTTTCATTTAAACCAAAGGATATGTAGTTAAAAGGGATGCCAACTGTACTCCACCACGACGACGGGCTGCTATGTATGAATACAGATTTTGTTAGTATTGCATCTAGGGGGATTTTGATCTACTGATGTTTACATTAGTATAAATTTGAGTAAGTGTCGATAGTTAATAAATGTCTTACTATAGTAACATATCAGGAGGTGTCAATTATTTAGGCCCCACTTCCTTTCGAGGCCCTTTTCACTGTCGTTCGTTGTGGCGTTTTAATTGCAACAAAAGAGGGAATTTAAACATCATGGCCCAGAATATCCACGGGATGGATGGGGCACTGCTAGTACTGGGGACCATCACCAGCAAATTTTGATACCACCAGGGTTAATTCAATGTTGACTGTCCCTTTTCCGCTAGTCCCCCCCACATACAATCCCCATTCTTTCCTCATCCTAACTATAATGTCTTGGCATGATTTTGTTGTTGTGGTACTGTGACAGGGGGTAGGATTCATTTTGAACCCCCCACCACCATTTATCTGCACAAAGCTAGCTGACAAGCATGCCAGCCTCCTGATAACTGTCACGTGGTGAGCAGCTACTTCGCTCAGCTGACAGAAGTTAAGGTCCTCATTCCTCAACCCCTAACGAAGCCCTGAAGCAGTGACAGAAGTAATATACACATAACAGATGTTATTAGGTATATTAAGCCTCAAGTTCCAGGCCCACTTGAAATGTTTTTCCTAAATACGTCACTGGGTATCCCAAATATACAATTTATATGTATATTGAAGTTAACGTTTTGACAAAAATCAATTCTGTCTTAATTGAATCCCTAGGATTCATAATGCCTAATTCTGTTGTAATCCAAAAGATATAACCATTTTAGCGGAATTCAGTCTAAGGTCACAGAATCGAATGTTTTTGAAAAACAAAAGCAACTGAGAAAAAAACTATTGTCGCAGTTAAAAAAGTCTATTTCTTTGTCTTCTTAAACATAAAAACAAAACAAAAAAATTGCATTTCGAATTCGCTTTGAAACAGCGAAACCTCAGCATGTAACGTAAAAAAAATTGTCAACAGCACAGCAAATCTTTAGCTGCTATAGGTGATTCTGTTTTTCTGTGCTCTGCCGCCATAAATCCGTCGGAACAAGAAAACAAACTCATAAATTTCCATTTTATTTGGACGACAGGAGAACTCACAAAAAATGTCAAAACTTCGACCAAACCGAAAATACAGCGGCGGGCGCGGGCAAAACATTTCACATATGTATGTATGTATGTATGAGGAGCATAGGTATATGAGCAGTCGCGGATGCACGATTTATTGTCCCAAAACGACGCGCTCACCTGAACCGATCTCAGGCTCAGTAGCTCAATGTAAGCATATTTAATGGGTTGTCGGAGGACCGGTCTAGTCTGAGATATAATTGAAGACTTGCCTTGTTGTATGTTAATGAGATCTTAGCGACTTGTTTAATGTAAGTAGAAAGAGAAAAGATGGTTATCATCAGGTCGAGTTATCTGTATAAATCAAAAAATTTAGACCCGCAATTTTATGAACATTAAATCACCTTTGAGTAATTAAAAAGTCCCAGTTCCACTCAAGTAGTTTTTTGTTTTGAAAAATTACAAATGATTGTGTTTTTGTATTTCTGTTTTCTGAACTCATTTTCTGAAGACATGTTTGTGCAGTGCACTAGCAGGATAACATACTTTTGATAAACCTAGGGCGCCGTTAGTCGGAGGTCACCTAAGCCCGACCTAAACAGCATACAGTTTTGACAACGTGGAAATAGAACAGATAAGGAAATCTCGGTATTAAGTGTTCTTGAAGGCCTATCAAATCCCTGCTGGTGCTGCAAGTCATATAAGTAGCACTTCTCTAGGCTAAGACTATTAATTGAGCGATTTTAGTATATTTTTCAATTTTATCTTGAAAATGGGCAGAGGATTGTATCACGATGACGTTCGCTTCACTCGAATTCGTAATCTTATACCGATTGTTAGCAGTTAATTGATGTGGTCCGTATTCCCAAAAAATTGGCTTGCTTTCACCAAAATATTATGCATAGTAACCAAAAAATTGTTGAGTCCTCTAAATAACATTTTGAAAAATGTTTTTGGTACACAATCTCAAAATTACTAGTGGCAACCTCAAAAGGTGACGCATGAATTTGACAATTTAGTTAGTAATGTATTGCCGTACTGCATTTTGCGCAATCTTTTTGTAAACTAATTGGATGCATTCATACTCTGCAAACTCTTACAAAATTCCATGCACATATAAAATTGTGATTTTGAGTCAAGCGAAATCGAGTGAAATACTAATATTTTCGTGTGTAAGTAATCGATTGGATGTCGATTTTCTGAAACGTTGTATTGTTAAGTGCCCTAGGGTGTCCATTCGAACTTGAGTTATTTTACAAAACCTATACGTTATTGGGGTCCATTTTTTTCACATCCTTTGGCAATGGGAATGCTTTTACTAGATGTTTTAACCTTATAAGATCAAGAGCTGCAAAGTCACCGAGTACGTCAGCAGTCTCATCGTGTTCCATAACAGAAGTGACAGGTCTCGCTGTTGACCTTACCCTTAAGTACCAAACACAATTCCGACGTTTCGATCCGATTCGATCCAACACATTTCGATCCAAACTGATGCATGAGCACAATTGTTCCGTTCGGTTTCAAACACTTGACTTTAAAATTTTGCCAGATTTTGTAAAAACATTCTTTTTTTTGTCATATAATTCATGCCTTTTCTTATTTCCTCAACAAAAGTCATTTTCTGCATCTTTGAGTATAAAGAAATCTTTACAGATGATTTCTAGGTTATGTCATCCATAAAAGTTGAAATTTGCTCAACTTTTCCGTTTCGATCCGATCCATTTCGATCCATTTCGGTGTAATGTGTACAATTGCATTTGTACGAGAATCGGATCGAAACGGTGGAATTGTGTCTCGCCCTTTAAGATGATATCTGAGTGGGCAATGCTGAGGGAGTAGACGAGTTATGAGTCATAATACTTTCCTGCGGAGCGTGAGGAATATTTTTGTTCTCTGGTGCGAATCTGTAATGAATTTCTTCACTTGTCTCTTCTCTGAGGTTTTTTTCCAAAACCAATTTAATTTCCAATTCCTCCCAAAGCCTGATTTGTGCCAAAAGATGGTTCGTTGGTTGTCCAACAGGCTCAGTGCCATAAGCATCCACAACATAAGGTCTATAATATGATAGCAGCTAGGAGCTTGTTAAATAATAATGGGTTTATAAATGCACCTACTTCACGTGAAGTTATTCAATCCAATCACTCTTTAATCGCAGTCAAGGAGTCAAGAACTGGATCATAGAGCTCTATAAAATCTTCCGTATTGATATGGGGATACCCAATGAAGAAGGGGTATGGAATTGAGGATTATTGGGTTGAACCAAAGATGTGCCTGTATGCATTACACTTGAATGCTTGCGGCTCATAGCTGAGGGGGAAAATAGAGGATCGATCGCAAACTGCTCCACATTCGTACTGTTCTGCTTATGAAGTATTCGCGGAATTTCACGGTACGGTCATATCTGACTTCAAGGATGTGAGGGTGAGCTCGCGGCTAACAGCTCGTGGTTTGCGCATAGGCAGAATCTTAAAAGGGATTAAGCTAGAGATTTCTCCAGAACAATAGCCATACAATCAGCGATAAAAGATAGATAGACATTCGAAATTACGCCGTACTATGGAATATGGTAGTACAAGCATGCGTGTATCCAAACCTGAAGTCTGGTGGGGAGGAGGGTCACAACTAAAAAGTCCGAGGGGAGGAGTGAAGACTCGGAAAAGTCGCTTTTAATTTTTTTTTTATTATATTTAAGTTAGATATCACAAAACCCCCAATTTTCGGTTTGATTTGGAAAAACTGTCGATAATATTATCCACATCAATGTCGATCTCAGCGTGAACACTGGACAGACATTAAGGACTCATATCCAGATACTCCTTCTCATGCAAAGATTGTACAAATACTTAGATGTGACGCAACCGAGTCTGTCACGGGTGAAGTAAATGACTGAGAGTGAGAACTTGCACCTTGATTCACATTCAAAGGAATAGGAGTAGAAGTGCATAATATGTCACTGACTATTTCTTTTGATGGGAGCTTAACTGATCTTGCTTTCTTCTGAAAATAGTTGTCAATAGTCTTATCAGTCTTCTGCATCCCAATTACCCAACTATTTTTACCTCCACCGCTAACTAGTGTAGCAAGTTTATCCTTCTTCTACAAATTAAAAGTAAACGTGAAGTTAAATTAAACAACACTACTTGAATTAATAAGAAAGTACAAGCAGAGCAACGGCAACTATCGCAGATGAAAGCGAATGGTTTTTATTTTTAATCCAAAGAAAAATGTCCAAGAAAATTTTTAAGAACAAAATGTATGCTTGCCAACGCTCATTAATATCTTTAGCGACACAGACCAGCTAAGGCACCTGAATCAATATAACTCTGTGGAACCATCGTCCGCCACCAATAGTATATGAAGAATCTAAGGAAAAATTTTCAAATCTTTCTAAGAAAGAGTGAACCACCGGAATCAATCCACCAATTCATTTGAACCGTTGTGGAGTTATTCATTAAAATTGCTGAGAACATTTTCCAACTATATTTTTAAGAAAAATTTAATGCTTCCCTACGATCGTAAAAAATTTGAATAACTCAGTCTTAAATCAGTGTCACTATGAAAAATCAACCGGTGGTTAGGAGGTTGATTGCATGGAACGAACTAGGGTTCTACTGGCAGAATCGTAAAACAAAATTTGTTAAGTTAAGGCTTAAACACAATTGCGACAGGCAACCGCAAACGATGAAAAAATGTCGCTGTCAAACTTCTAAAAGCACAACGTCGTATGCGAATGCCCAAATTACGACGGGTGATGGTCAGCGGTCGACAAAGTTGCCGTCGGGATTGATCAATTTCTAATTTCGTCGTCGTCGCTGCAGTACTCTATCAACAAAATCAAATGAATGAAATTGTTGTGGCATTTATTTTTGTCAAGGTTGTAGGACGTCGCGTCAATTTTAAAACAATGAATTTTGTTGATAAATTGATTGAGGAAGTGTGAAATCATAAAATAATTTATGATTTGCTAGACAACCAGTGTAGACGAGTGAACAAAAAAGACATGGTTTGAATGGATATTTCGAGGGGCTCAAAACTAATAACAAATGAAATTTCAGTATGTGCTTCTTTCACAATCGCCGCTCACCGCCTGTCTTTGCAATTTTCGACTGGTTGTTTTGACAACGAATTTCCCGCTGCCGTTTACCATTTGCCGCTCTGATCGTTTAAGCCTCCAGTTTGTTTGCTCCTGTTGCGAGCGCCCTACCAATTGTCCTGTCATCCTGATAGACGACCTGACATAATATAAAAACGCAAAAAAATTCTAATAAATTTGTACACGTTTAAAAGACTAAGAACGAATGACTATTATACCCAATCCACTATTACTACTCATAAGAAGAAAAACAAATGCCCAGCATAGTGCTAGCCGTCGCCGCAGATTTACTCTAGCCCTAAATACAAAGTGCGCCACGCATTTTTTACGCGATGCAAAATGAGTTTGAATTAATGGTTTTCATAAAGGGTTTTCCAATAAGAGGTGTTATTTTGATATTCAAAGAAAAATGCCATATTTTGAGATAAATTATCGGATCTTTATTTCATTATAAAGAGGAAGGTATGCCGTTAATAATGGAAAATAACATCAGCCAAATGACCACCACGACCACGCCTACAGGACCATATCCTTTTCATAAAATTTGGCATAACCAAATCGCAAAGTGGCTGCCCTATGTCCTCGATAGCCTCACGAATTCCATCTTTGAGGTCTTGAATCGACGCTGAACTGTTGGCGTAGACCTTCTTTTTCACCTGGCCCCAAAGGAAGAAGTCGCAAGGTGTTAAGTCACAAGATCTCGGTGGCCAATTGTGATCACCTCTTCGAGAGATAACACGGTCCGGAAACTTTTCCCGTAAAAGATCATGGTTTCGTTGCTTGTATGGCACGTAGCGCCGTCTTGTTGAAAGTAAACGTTGTCCAGATCAATACCATCCAATTCCGGCCATAAAAAATCATTAATCATCTGTCGATAGCGCAATCCATTCACCGTAAGTGTTGCTCCAGCCTCATTTTCGAAAAAGTAAGGTCCAATGACCCCGCGGGACCATAAACCGCACCAAACAGTCACACGTTGAGGATAGAGAGGCTTTTCAACAATAACTCTTGGGTTTTCCGAGCCCCAGATGCGACAATTTTGCTTATTGACGAAGCCATCGAGGTGGAAATTTGCCTCATCACTCAAGATGAGATTTCGATGGAATTCCGGATCATTTTCATGCATTTCAAGGACCCAATCAGCAAAGACTCGACGTTGTTGATGATCGGCCGGCTTGAGTTCTTGTGTTAACTGAACTTTATAAGCCTTAAGACCCAAATCTCTATGCAAAATACGGTGTAATGACGTTTGTGGAATGCCTAATTCCAAAGAACGACGAGGAATGGACAAACCTGGGTTTTCTTCAACACTTTCGGCTACAGCAGCAATATTCTCGGCTGTTCTTGAGCGATGTGCACGGGTTTTATTCTTCACATCACTAACTTGTCCCGACAGCTCGAATTTTTCTACCAATTTCTGTATTGCGGTCCGACAAGGTGCTTCACGACGACCCAAAAATGTTCGAGTTTTACGACCCACTCTGCCACATTTTCACCATTTTTATAGTGATTTTTAATAATTTCAATGCGTTGTTGAATCGTGTATCGTTCCATTTTTATTAATGGCGTAGTTTCTACTTGTCAAATGTCAAAAAATGACAGCTCCAAAAGTGACATCTACCGAAATAGCGGGCTAATTAAAATAACACCTCTTATTGGAGAACCCTGTATATAACTTGATCCAATATAAGGCACGCCACTTTGTTGCGCCACAAAGTTTGATTAAAATTTAAACTTTGTCTCGCGTTGTTTCTTTCTATGGTTGTTTCCTGTTTCATTTAAAGAGAACAAAAGAAATTAATGACAAGTTTGAAATAATAAACTTCACTTTTTTGGTAATAGTTTTTTCATAAACCTGTAGCAAGTATTCTGCTTTAATCATTATCATACTTAATTTTTTTTTTATTAATTTTTAAACACTTTTCACAATTTCACAGAAATAATCAACACCCTTCAGATAGTTTACGATGTTTTGTAGACTGTCTGCTAATTATTTGTACCAGCTTTGATTTTACCACCCCAGCATTCAACGTCTTAATAGCCATCTGGCTGTCAGTGTATATGCAAACGTTTAAATCTGTTTCTCTGCACAGAGATATCAGCAGCTTTGCTTGGTGAATCGCTATTAATTCTGTCTGAAAAATACTACATTTGTCCAACAGTCTCTATTGATTGGTCCTAGTGGCAATTGCTAGAATATACTCCTGATCTAGTATCTGTTCTCGTTTTCAACTCATCTATAAAAGTAAAGATATCTGCTCTGCTCTTACAATTCTCATGTTCCAGTCTAGGTATCTTTGAAACGTATTGAACCCTTCCCCGAAGATTAGGATAGGAAGTATATTAAAATGCTCACACCTCTATTGAGGTAAAAAAAAAAACTGCAGAGATTTAACTTATGCATATCAGGAGTTATAAACAGATAAGCAAGAGCCTTACCATTTTTTGCAGGTTATATCAAAATACTATTATACCCCCTCCTCCATCCATCCCCTCTCCTAGAACAACTTTTTCTTGGATTAATGTACGCTACAATCCTGTTAAAGATTATACTAAATAGGCGTGCAGTTACTCTTCCATTATCTTTAATACCTAAGTTGTATATAAATTTCAATGTATTCATTTTACTTTCATAATTCACGTTTGTTTCAGTCAGTAACTTGCCGTAAAACTAGTCAAATGTTTGAGACTAGTTCTCTTTTCTCTAAATTAAGAAATTCTCTTCACTAAATGAATAGATAATTTCAAAAGATTCTAATCTTGATGTGAACTATCAACCGAATTATAAATAAATGTAAAAATTTAAATATAAGAAAATGTTCAAGAATATCTCACAAATGATTAACCAATTTTCATAGAACGATAAAATGTTCATAAGAAAAACATTTCAAAGCAAATAGCAAACAAATATTATTTCATAGCATTCGAATGGTCCCATCAGCCGTTTATGTTATTATTATTATTATTTATTTATATTTTTTTTTTATCTTCAATAGTTAACACATAATCGTAGTCTCAAGTGATAAAACTTCGATTTTGTCAGATGACTTTATGCTAATAGAAGACATCCATGTGTAAATTATGGTGTCCCCCGCCGAAGCTTCTGTTGTGCTTATGTTTGTGTATATGTTTATTTAAATTTTAATGTAAATCACCATCGACATAGCCCCATACCCATAACTTTTCCCTCTTATTAAAACATAGTGTTCCACAGACAGTTTTTATTGTTCCATTTGATGTTTTTCCATTATAAAGACAGCGAAGCGTGTTTCCTAATTAAAAGTTATGCGGCAACTACAAGATTAGCACAATCTTAAATTAAGCCGAACAACATTTATGACTAGTCAGATTCAGGTTAGTCTATAAGTAAAACACATAAAGCCCGGCATGGTCCTGGTCCAGCAGAAAAGAGAGTCTTGTGTTGTGGACATATATACATACGATTTCATTCATATATGAAATTATTAAAATCACAGAAAAACGCAACAAATTAAAGACAAATTAAATCGAGACATTTTAATGATACACGTTCCTGGGATCGAATGAAAAACTGGATCAGAGTCCCAAGAGGATGGCGGCAGGGTTCACAGCGGCAGCACCAGCAGCAGCATCACTAAAGGAAATACCGCGCGATTATTAAAAGATTCATCATCAAAATAAAGACATTCGTGTTCGCACGCACTCGCGCCTGAAATTTTATGTTTCAATCACGAGTTTTTATTAAGAATTTGCAACATTTTTCCATCGAGACTCTAAAAACTGCTGCTGCATGTTTACATACCTTTCATCTTTCAGATCATGTTCCAGTCTGACCAGACCTGGCTATGCTATGGCACTCTTTTGTAATGCTTTTTAATATTCTCTTGTGATCCGTTGGAACACATGTCCATCATGTCATTGAGCTTAACTAATTTTGTAATCAAAACGCATCCGAGATGTCATAAATGGTAAAAAAAATTATGAATCGTTGTTGTATAGGAGACTTTAATCAATGCTGCGCCATCGTGAAAGACAATGACATGATTTGCAAAAAGATTTCTTTGTTTTGTACCAGGTGCAGAGATTTGATGAGAATATTATAGCTGTGATATGAAGTGGTGTAAAAAATAAAGAGAATAATAAGAATAATAAAGGAGAAATACAAAATTGAGGAAAACCTATAAAAAACATATTTAATTTTAGCGAACTGTTTCATTTTGAATGATTGCTTGGAGGAATCTGAATAGACTTAAGTAATGGACAAGTTAAAAAAAAAAAAAAAATAAAATACGAGGCATGATGATTGATTAGGTGAAGTAGTTACAAATTAAAGCAATATTTCATCATTAAAAAAAATGTGTAGTGGTGCTAAGAAAAATAAGTCGACTCGAACCAATTTTCAATTATTTCGGAATATTTGAAAAATCTACATTTGTTTAAAAAAAGAATTAAATGCTTTCGATTTGATGGGAAAGTGTGCGGCGATGCGTTTGTGTCCGTCCGATCATGTCCGAACATTTGTCCAACCACCGTGTTATCCGGATAACATTCAAAACTGCTATTAATATTTTGCTGAACGTAGAAAGCCGTAGTTTTAGGCAGGCGTTTTGAAAATATGTAAATAAAGAAAAAAATTAGTTCTGTTCTCATGCCAGACAGTAAGCAACCTTTCAAGATAATTTGATGTAGAAAAAATAATATAGTTCAGAAGATATAGCCCGAGTACAAAAAGAACAATAAAGAAAACTCCTAGAAGGGACTGAAGAATTGAAGAGAGACTTTCTTAATGCCTTTTAGAAAAGAAATTTCATTTCAGACTCAACTCCTTCTTTGGCCTTGTAGCGACGGATTGGCGATCACTGCGTCGCAATTTACACACAAGTGCAGCCGCACTACTGCTGCTTCTTGGACCACCGTAGTGACATAGGGTCGAGTCGTTCATATCTGAACAATTTAATGTGGCCGATCCTGCAATATTGTCACTTGTCTAGTCTCGAACTTAAAACAACGTAGTTAGCCTGGCCCCATGCTGTCCAGTTAGTCATTAGAACAGCAAGAGCTGAGGTTTTCTAATCAACCATAAGACGACGTAGTCTGCCTGACTTTAGTATACGTCCGGATTGTCATTGGGGACAGCATATGATGAGGTCCCCAGATCGGCTATTCGACCTTGCTAGCCTACACACCTAAGTCTAAGTTTGTCACTTTCTTTCAGAACCAAAAGTGATGACTTTATAAACTAGTTATCGCTAAGGCGTTTTGTCCTTCTCCCCAATCGAAGCACAAGATTGTCCACGATCATCACTAACATATACCAGAAATCAACCGCTCTCGGCGTTGAGAAGTTTTTCGAGGCGTCGTTACTAGACGATCTCTCAAAACACCAGCTGAGAAACAAACTCTTAAGATATCAGCTATAATGTTCAAGCCATCGATTCCATTGTGCGATTGCAGAAGCAGTTCCCCTACCGTCTTGCATATTTAACCCTAATTTCTCCACATCCCGTAAGGACGAAATATTGTAAATTATCATTAATAAAATTTCTTTTGTATACGTTTGATAGAGATGAAGAGTTGTCTTTCGCCCCTGTAAAGGAAGGTTAGCAGAAGAGATAAGTGGCAACTATAAATATGCTTGATACCTCCACAAATCTTAACCAGTTTTGGATCAAATTTTGAAGGATTGAATATTACTAAATATTATTAAAACTGGATTTGGAGCTGGTAGATTTTTGGCTGTATTTGCCATTTCTTGACAGTAGAGGGATATTAAATTCGTGCCTGATGTAAACTACTGCTGACTTGGGGCTAGCATAATGTCCTGAAAGACCGCTTTCCAGTGATAGCTGAAGAATCTGCTTAGCGCAAGAAATTGGTGGCTTGAGAGGCTGCAGCGTAGCCCCGATGCGTCTTGTTCGCCTTGCTTCTAGTCGATCAGACGTACGCAGAACAACCAGATTCAGACGGCCAGCTCCTGTAGCTAAAAAGGATTTAGATACCCCGATGCTACCTGATGTAAGACTTGAGTTTAGCATATTGAACCAGTTTCTTTTCAAATACAGACCGTCCCGATGATAGCCACAACGAATGTCAGGAATAAGCCGACCCTGAGCGCGTTCATGAAGTCGGCTACAGCCGCAGCCAGGCATAGCTGCGTGTAGCTGCATCTGACATTATGAACGAATTTAGACATTGCCAGCGCCAGAAATTTATTCATTGGAGTATGAGTTACATATCATGTAAATACACAAAATACAATTTATTACCTGCTTTGTCTATTAAATAAGTAAATGGCTCCCCACGCTCATTCATCTAAATGGTTAAATTTGCCATTAATACCATAACATTTATTTACTTTTCCGTAATTTAAAAATAACTACAAACAAAAATATCAAATGTAATGCATTTGTGTAAGTTAGCTCTGCTGGGTAGCACTCTCAAGTCGGTACGGGCTGTAGTAGGCTACGAGCCCGGATACTATGATTTTGGGAACGCCAAAAACTATCATTTAGCCAAGTCAAAAATCTGAGTGTTGCTTTTCCCAACGAAGATAGCCACATCTACAGCTACCATACCCGGCTGCAGCCTACTTTATGAACGGGCTCCCTATGTACTCTTGAAATGTGCGGCCTGAGAAACTGAAATAAGGGCATGGTCTGCAGGCTAGCTGCCCATAGATAATCCAGGTCGACCCTATGTCGACTTAGTGGAAGTAGGAATAGCAGCTGTATTGTTGGACTACGTAAGGAAATCCACGCTTTTGCAGTAGGTCTCAGTTACGTTCTTGCTATACCTAAATAACGGGAACTCTGAAAGTAAATTTAAATTTGGGGAAAATCATTAAAGAAAACAGCTGGTCATCAATATTGTCCAATCTTCTTTTGCTTTATTCGATATTTCCGCTCTAGGGCCGGATTCTGTAACATAGAGAATTTGGGAATTTGGGAAATGAGAATCTACGTTTTCTCCGATTAAAACTCCCTAATTCTCCATTCCTTATTCACGAACATGTTTGGAGAATGCGAAAAAAGAGATTGCAATTCCACCGGTTAATTTGAAAATTCGTAGGTTACCTAGGTTACCTACCTTCTCAAAATACAATAGAAATAGAAAATACTCTCAGTTGGGAATTCTTCGTCTTACTTTTCCACTTGCAAAACATCGGAGAATTTTAACATGTGGAGCAGAGAATTTGGTAATTATCAAAATAAATTCACTAAGTTACGAATTTCAAGTGGCAAATTAACTGTCAAATCAACTCTCATCTCCCAAATTCCGCAACTCTCCATGTTATAGAATCCGGCCCCAGGTTGGAGGTTGAACATTGGTAATTGTTATTATATAAAATTTCGGTTTCAATGTATTGCTAGTTGACATAATAATAATAATTTTGTTGTTTTTATTTCTAAAGCCCAATTCAGAATCGGCGCAGCATACATCAACGCAGCATGCATCATGATGCAAGAGCTTGGATAATTTTAAAATTTGATGCATGCTGCAACAGTTCTGCCAACATACTGAGGCAAAAAATAAATTTCAAATCTTATTTATCTCATATTTCCTCCGGATCTATTTTTTTTTTAAAGAAAAACGACTAAATTAAAATTATTCACAATATAAAAACACGGTATTAAGGTGTTATGTTTGTAAATAATTGTGAATTATAAGAAAAGTTAGCATTTCAAAGTTTCATACACTGCTTGCTGCGCCGATTGTGAATTGGTCGGCAAAATCTTTGCAGCATGCATCATAATGCATGCTGCGTTGATGCATACTGCGCCGATTCTAAATTGGGCTTATTAGGCAAATCATGGCCTACTTACATAACCTCTTTCAATTTTTAAAAGTGACTTTCGAATTGGATTTACGAAAACCTACAAATGCTTCATGTACAGTGCTGATGATGTCCTAATAACACGAAACTCGTTTGCGGTTCCACTATATGCAAAATTAAAAAAATATATGTATATGTAGGTACGTTTTGGAAAAAACAAGAAGTGTTTTATTATCTTTTATAAGATGGTAGTTAACAATTATCTATTCCACTAAGTGTTTTCAATAAAATCTGTGATCAATATAGGTAACCTTACAGTAGATTAACAGTTTTCAGATGCTCCTAGATTAAATTATTCAAGACCATACGCCCCTGGTTGAGCCATTACCATCATACCATCATTTTCTAAATATGCCTTATTCAAATAAGAAAAATATCGAAAACCCCATTCGCCTTTGTTAAACGAAAATGCCGTCGGTTTCTGACATCTCAAAAATGGAAAGAGTATTACGTTAATAAAAAAAAAATATAAAAAAAATACTGGAATTGGAAAAGGAATATAGAGGAAGGAAAAGAAAAGAAAACAAAACAAGAAGAATAAGGAAAGGAGAGCCGAGAAAGGAACTCCTCATCCGACACACGGTTAAATTCGTCAAAAAATAGCTAGATTTTAAAATCTGAAGTAGAGGGAAGCGACTGGGTTAAAAAAGAAGAATATAAACCCAGCTGGCAGGTTAGCAAGTAATAATAGTCTATAACAACACATATATTCCCGGAAAGGTGACAAATATGAGGGTTGCATTTTTTTAAGGTGTTTTCTACTTTCTAACAATTCCGCTACCTAACCTTTTTGGATAAAATTGTAGGTACGATGTGCTTTCTTGGTAATCCGTGTGCAAAACAAGTTGAAAACTGTAAACTGTAAGGCCTTCAAGCAGATCCAATTTTTAGAAATTACAATATGAAAATAATGACCAGTCTCATAATCCAGGATTAAGCCAGACCTCAGCTAAGCCACGAGGTGGGTAAAGTCCCGAGCTTAAGCCTATTCCGTGTCACAATACTCTGTAAGCTGAGGTTTAGTTAAACCACAGATGAAATTTTTTAAGTTGTCATCATTGCGGGAATTGTGAATTTTTTAAAGGAAAATTGCTATTGTGGATTAAAAACTAAGCGAAAAGAACAAGAAGAATTTTAAAATGATTTTAAAACTGTGATAAAATATGTAAAGCGGAATAAAGTTTAAACAACAAAATAAGTGAAAAATTTTAGTTCAGAAGAGACCGATCTTCTATTGGAATTAGAAGTGTTTTGAGCGCATTTTTATTATTTTTTTTTTCATCATCACACTTTGGAATATTAAAATGTGCATTTTCTCTTCACCCTTCTGTATTAGATATTTATTCCGTTTTATGTCATTTTCTTCCTAAAATCTTCAAGTTAAAACAAAATTTTCGGACCTGAAAGGTGGCAACAATTGACAATTGTGTAATGTCAACAATCGTTAATTAGATAACTGAAGCTTAAGCCCCCCAAGATGCATGGCTTCAGTTATGATTGACTTAAGTCAGTCATGTAACTTAATCCTTCATTGTGAAACGGTGGAACAATTTAAGCCTTGGCTTAAACAATATCTATGGCTTAAGCCTGAACTGTCAAACCAGCCATAAATAATCTAATTAGAAATGTATTTTGTAGTTTGTGACTATAGATTTATTTTCGTTGTGGGGCTGGAGGTAACCAGACTCGAGAAATTTGTATTGCTGGTTTTAGTACAATTACTGCTTACTTCAATAAATATTTCGAATAATGATTTGAATACTGCTTAGTTGGCAAATAAATTTTGTTGCTATGACTTACCTGGTTGATCAGATCTGTAAAGTACTTAAGTACACTTCAAGTATATTGGTACTTAAGTACTAGTACGAGTACCTGGATTTAAATTTTGTTTAAGTACAAGTATACAAGTGCCGGTACTGGTTCTTTAATTATTTTCAAGTACAAGTCCTAGACTTGTAATTGAAAACTTATTTTTTAAGTACCAATACCGGAACTTGTTCTTGTACTTAAAATATTTAAGTCCAGGTCCTGGTACTTGGAATTTTAGAGGCCTAGTTGATATAAACCGGTACCGCCATACTTTCGTATCTGTTCAAAGCCTAGCTTGATATTCATCACTGTGTTGTCTGTGTCCTAGCAGCTCAAGTCTGTGTTGAAATGTACTTACCTACCTGATAATGCCTGAATTAGTTATCTGCTCTGACTGGCAAAGTATGTACTAAATAATGTAAAAAAAAAATTGTTTTAACAGCGATCGTCCGTGATTGACCGGTGCTCCAGTCTGCATTGCTCTGATATATACAGGGTGATTCAGATCAAGATACCTGCCGGTATACCACGTGATTCCTTGAGGTAAGATAATCAAAAAATTGTTCCACATACCCCCCCTTAGAAACCTTCCTTTAGGAGTTGTGACCAGTTGAAGATTTCGCCAATATTCGTGAGAATAAATCAGTATAAGTTTTGAACCACCCTATAGATTTTGGTTATTGTTGGCTTATTAAATAGCCAAAAATAGTAGCTGTCGAAAAGTGTATTACTCTGTATTTTTTAATTAAGCTTCTTTAAATTATTCTCAAATATTTCCAAAACATTGATTGTTTTTACACACAAATTTCGTAAATACCGATATTTATATCAAAAACTTTTGTGTGTAAAAAAATCAAAATTTTGGAAATATTTGAGAATAATTTAAAGATGCGTAATTTAAAAATACAGAGTAATACACTTTTCGACAGCTACAATTCTTGGCTATTTAATAAGCCAACTAACAATAACCAAAATCTATAGGGTGGTTCAAAACTTATACTCATTTATTATCACGAATATTGGCTAAATCTTCAACTGGTCACAACTCCTAAAGGAAGGTTTCTAGAGGGGGGGGGGGGTATGTGGAACAATTTTTTGATCATCTTACCTCAAGGAATCACGTGGTATCACCCTGTATATACCAATAGAACTTTTGGGAACAAAACCTTGTTTATATTCCAATATACTCGTATAAAAAAAACTTGTAAATTTCAATTATATATATATATAAAAAAAAAGCATAGTAAAACTAGTTTCATATTAATATTTATAAGATTTATTTACAAAAAAAAAAATAAAACAAGCAAATTTACAAAATTTCAAAAACATTCTATTTTGCGATAAAAATATTCAACCTAACGATAAATTAATTACTCGTCTAATAACATTAGTCAAATTGCTAATAAAAAATTCAATTAATTACATAAATGACAAGGTATAATACATTTTTAATGCTATTAGGAAATACACTACGAATAACACTACGAATACTAATAAAATTATTATTATTTCACTGGAATTGATTTTCCTACGTTGTTGTTCGCATGTTTTCGCAGTAAGCCGATATCAACCGGAAATTTAATCAAATTAAATCGTAAACAGATTGGTGTGGTCACATCGACCGACCACATCTAATTTACGTAAATTTGTTAATTTTTTCCAGTTTTTTTTTTTTATTTTAAATATCTCTCCCCCATTCTCGCGCTTATTTCGTTTGTTCAATAGCTTTTCAATTCTAGATTGATTTTTAATTTATGATACTAATCACAGAGCAGGAATAATTCTTATGAACTATAAATTATAAATATTTACAGTAAATTTTCGAGTTTTTTTTTTTATTATTTGTTTTATTCGTTTTTATTTCTAATTGTATTAGCTTATAGCTAGTATCAGTTTTTATAAAAATGTAGATATACCTTATTTGGATTCAAAACGCTTAAAAACATGCAAGACGTTTTTTTGTTTTGGATTTTATAATTTAGTTTTTAAGTTTATTTTTAGAATTTTGAATTTCAGAGACAATTTCGAAATGCAGGTGGATCAGGTTTTTACAAAAATATTATTTAAACGAACTGATAATGAATATGTTTTTCTTTTCTTTTAATGTTAAGCAATAGAGTTTTTGAAACGAAAGCTATTTTATATTTTGATTGCTGTAAGACTGGCTAAGAAATCTTCCTATATCGAAAGAACCATTCATTTACTTTAACTTTAGAATATATAGTTTTTTTCTATATTTTCCCAGAAGGAGCAGTCAAATTATTCCAATAAGAGTGTAAATTTGTTGGCATTTTTATACAGTGCTATTCATTTATCACCGATGGTACTTTTTCCTTGTTTTTTTTTTTTGCTTATATCTCATTTGCTCTGAAACTTACCCATTCGAGGTATTATGAGCGGCTTTCGACTTCATTCATGTACAAGGATCTTGTACGATACCCACATTCCTGTTTGTCATAGAATTTAAGCTGCTAGACATACACCTAATGAGATAATTAAAACAACATGGCTCTGAGTCTAACAACAAATGCAGTAATTGAAATTAAATACAAAAGGAGTTTTTGACATTCGATAAAAACCTTTTAGATAGCAGAAATTCACCGTGATAATAAATAAGAGAAAACAAAACCGGATAAAAACTATCATCTCACCCTTTTCTACCACTTGCAACTCCACTGTAGAACACTTATACTTAGGAGCTGAAATTTTGTATACGGACTTTAAAAAAGAAAGTAAAATTAAGTTCGAAAATGAGACAAATCGGGCATCTCCTTCGTGAGGTTGCGTGGCGTATACAGGTTCGATTCGCTTCGAATGAATCTGTTTCTTTAAAATTTTTAAAATTTTTTTTTAATAAATAAAAAAATTGTTTTTTTTCTATTTTTCTCAAACATTTCATTTCTTTCTTCTTTTTTTCATTTTTTTCATTTGTTTTTCAAATCACCCAATTTCGCTATTTGGGACCTGTAGATGAGTCAAACCAAGACTTGAAACTTGCCACCAAAAATTAATGGGTTGTGTGATGAAATAACAAATTAACATTTTTTAGCTTTTTCTATATACCGGAGAATCCCAAAAAATTCTTTCTTGAACTATTATATTGAGGACGCGTCGACATAGAGAGTTGAAAATTTGGTACATGATGTTTTCATAGTAATAACAAATAAAATTTCAAAAATGGACTAAATCGGGCAACCCCTTCTTGGTATTGCCATATAAAAATTTAGGTTTTTTACGTATACTGTGAAAACGATTAGTCCTAGACATTTTTATTGTACTAAAAACTTCCTTAGAATACGAAATCCTATAAAATTGGTTATAGTCAATACGGGCATTCATCGATGATATCAAAAGAATTATTGATTTAAGTTCACAAATTGACAACTAAATAGCAAAAAAATGTATAAATGTACCATCAAATGTAAAGAAAAAAGCTAAAACAAGTGGGGGTAAAATTGCGGGCGTAATCACAACAAAATCGTGAAACCAGACAAAATATCGTGGATAAACGCAATAAAATTTTTATATCTGAAGTCTCTTTTAATATTAAAAATTTCATATTTAATAGAATATTGGCATAGGAAAGGAAAGAAATCTCCCCCACCCCCACCCGTACAAAAATCTCACTTGGAGAAATTTTCAAAATTTGGTTTTCAAATTGCTGATTTTTAAAAACCCCATTTTTATACCCTAGATGAAATCTAAAGAGTATACTAAGTTTATCATTCCGTTTGTAACATCTAGAAATAATGCTAGTATAGAAAAATGGGTTGAACACCCACGCATTATATTAAAAGTTATTTTGATTTTTGCATGTCCGTTTATCCGTCCGTCCATCGTCCGTCTGTGCGCACGATAATTCGAGAATACATGAGCTTAGAGAGCTGAAATTTTGAACACGAACTTAAAAGAAATGTAAAATTTGAAAACGGGACAAATCGGGTAACTTATTCATAGGGTTGCCATACAAAAATGTCACCTGTCACTAGTATATATTTTGACACTGCCTGAGAACGTGTTAATGTAGAGTGCTGAAATTTTGTACACGGTGTTTTCATAAAAATAGTAAATATTATTACTATTATTAGAATTATTCCAGCGAAGGTGCCTAAGGACAAGGAAGGCGTAGGAAGTTCCGCTGAACAGACTCGATACAGTCGATGTGTGTATCGTAAAAAGGAGACCAGACTTGGCTAGCGTATTCAAGAAAGGATCTTACAAAGCAAGTGTACAAACGCAATGTTATGGTTGGATTCGAGAGCTTTCGGGACCAACGTTTTATAAAGCCCAGAACAGTAGTTTATGTGGGAGATAAAATTCAATCTTTGGTCACATTTGACACCCAAGTCAGAGACAGAAACCACATGGCGAATGCGAGAATCCGAAAACCCATAATCATAAATGATAGGCTTCTGATTCCTGTGGAAAGTAATAAGCTCACATTTGCCGATATTGAGTACCATATTATTGCTTTTGCATCAATCGTAAATTTTGTGAAGGTCACCCTGTACCTGTTCACAATCGTTAAAAGATTTAATTTGAGCGAAAAGCTTAATATCGTCAGCATATATCAAGACTTTGATGTGCCCCTCAATAGAGGCAATGTCGTCAATAGATAGAATAAAGAACAACGGACCCAAGTGACTACCTTGAGGTACACCAATCGATGCCTTCAAGACTCTAGAGATTTGGTGTGTTTTGTTATCTAAATCATACTCTGTCCATTTTAGATATGAAGGGGGAAACGCATACTTTTCAATTTTAAACACTATCAACCCCGTATCCGGGACAAATTCCAACAAGTTAATGATTGTAGACTTGCCTAAAATAAGCCCATGTTTGTTTTAAGAGGGCAAATGCTTGCAGAAAATTGATAGCTGAGAATAAATGATAGATTCGAATAATTTGGGCATGCAAGATAATTTTGCAATAGGCCGATAGTTAATTATAGTTAGAGATTTCACTTTTACTACTTTGGATAGATATGATAAAAGAATTTTTCTATAGCTGAGGGAAACGACCATTACCAAGCAATATTTTATTCTCTTCAGGGCTGTCAGGGAAAGTCAGCATAGCTTAAAAAAGGTTGGAGGGATCCCATCAGGATATGTTAACATGATCGAGTATATATTCTCGTGCAATTGTAGGGATACTGAATTAAACGTTATGAATGAAGGAAACATGTTACAAATTTTAGATGAATCATCACTAGCAAAATCTTTGTACCTCATAGTATTGGGTTAGCTGTCCATTTTTTTTCTTCATAGTTATAAACTTAAAAAAGATACGAGGGTCACTAAATAATTTCGTACGCATGCTTTGAATTGTCCTAATTGTCCTAATATATTTTCATAGCCTGCAGTGTTTTTTGAAATACATATTTATAACTTTCTGTAGAATTTTTCGCCCTCAGGGAGATGACAAAAGTATTTTATTTAATATTTAAAATATGTGCTAACACTGAGTTAACTATGCTCAGGGTGTGTGATAAAAATATTTATCCTGTTTGTTGGCCATTTTTGATAAGAATTAACCACATCAGTTAAGTTCTTGATCGGACTCCAAATCATCATCAATGCCATTACTATTTCGCTTGCATGAAGATGCATTAACATTTCTGCAGAATTTTTTAAATATCAGATAAATTTTCGATATCAATTTTGATAGACGGCGGATGGGTGGGGCATGAGTACTCAAGTTTCTCGTTAGCATATCAACGAAACGATAATTTTGAAAATTTTCTAAAATATGTATATTAGCAACAATTTGAATTGATTTTTATCAAAATATATTGTAAGTATATCGTTTGCAATGAGCACTTATTATTTAAATAAGCTGACTTGCCGTCATTTTAAATTTTCACTAATATTAAGTTACCCAGTTTCGTATCGTATACGACAGCGCCATTGCAGGAGTAAAGTATCCGATTTCATGGCAACCAATGCAATAACTATTTTATTTTATATCTTATTACGCGAAATTTATTGTTGTTACGGCTTTTATTTTAAAATAAATTGCGCTAATTTATATTAGATACTAAAAATATGTCAAAGATGCAAGATCTTAACTGTTGCTCAGTTTTTGTTTTTTTTTAGCTTGGTTGCTAATGTAGGTATGTATGCATGTACATATATACGTACTGCTTGCTATGTACATACATACATATATACGTTTTTATATAAAGAGTCAGTCCAGATGAGAAGGTTATACGCTGAAGACATTCCATTCACCATAGCAAGAAATTCCTATAAACACTACCAGCTCCTTCAGTTCAACGGACACCAATTAGTTGAATAATTTATGATTATACCGAATGCCCGCTATACTTGTCGCCATAAAAGGATCCGCAAAGTGCCACCAAGTGAAGTCATTATTGGTTGATTCGTTGCTTCAAATTAAAAACTTTATGGCAAACATTGCCGCGTATCGGCGCTGTGGCGGTCGACGCAGGCGCAGTGGAAAGATATCGTTGGGCTAGTAAATTGCCATTTGCCAGACTCATTGCGCAGCTCGACTGGCTATATTTTGTTCGCTGCGATAAAAACTGGATTCTTGAGATAAACCAATTAATAATAATCTCACGAAATCTTGTAGTTCGAGATGAACACATGTCATTTATGCCTTATTTGTGCACTTTTTCAGGACTAAATGTGTACATGGGTGAGATACATACCATAATATAGGAATTGCATTTTTGGAATTTTAGTAAAAAAAACATGTATTTTGTGGCCAATCTGGACGAGTAAATTAGGTTGGAAGTAGAGAGACTGGACTGAAATATGTATGATAGTCAAATCGAAGCAAAAAAAAGTATTTTCAGTTATTATACAGGGTGTTTCCACCTAGGTGGTCTAAAGAGCAGGATATGATGTAGTACTCACTTAGATAAACAAAAAATTGTATGGCATATCATATCATCCATATCAACCGTTTTGGAATTACAGGGTGATTAAGATAAAAATCTAGTTTTTCACGTCTTAAAGTACAGCGTGCACGATCACAGTCTAAAGATGCTTGTATGCAAAGCTAAATGGCCTATCCAATGACTGCTTAACCGCAATCCTCTCCTCGCAGAAGTTATTCTGGTCTAAACTAAAAATTTCGGATTTTCTTACCTTTTTTTACTTTGATCTCTCGTTTTTTACAAAAAGGTTGTTAACATACTTTTTTTTTTTTTTAAACTGTAAACTATAGACTCTTCTCTTTAATTTGATATATTAGACCCTATGTGCAATCTGCAGCATGTTCCTCAAGGCAGCCATCTAGGACCACTACTTTTTATATGTTACATCAAAACTAATTCAAGAATACTATGCTATGCTGACGTTGCCAAAGTCTTTCGCATTGTTTCTAATGAAAACAAGCTTGGAATTCTAATCTCGGACCTAAACACCTTTCATAAATGGTTTGCTATTAACTGTCTCAATATCAGCATATGTACTGCAATGACCTTTTCTCGTAAAAGGAGGCCTTTTTACTCCCATTATACTTTAGAGGTATGATTATTAACTACACTTGCAAAACCAAAGATTTGGGGGGGGGGGGGGGGCGTCTTCCTTAGTAGTAGTTTTTTCTTCAACGATCATTTTAACGCACTGGTTGCTAGGGCTAATGGTACTATGGGGTTTGTTAAGAGATAGTCAGAGGAGTTTAATGATTCATTCATAGCGAAAGTCCTTCACTGTACATTCGTTAGACACATTTTGGAGTATGCTAGTCTGATCTGATCTACCTTCTATGCTGTCTACATAAATTGCATCGAGGGTATGCAGCGGAAATTCATTCTACATGCCTTGCGTGCACTTCATTCGGACAGCCCTATTATTCTTCCTCCATATGTAGACAGGTTTAAACTCTTTCCATGGGATTCTCTTGAGAATAGACGGAAAACGTCCAAAATTGTTTTTGTATTTAACTGTATACAAGGATCGATCAATTCCCCTGAGCTCTTATATACTTTCAACATATCTGTCCTTGTACGTTCTTTGAGAAACAGTGACTTCTTCGTTGTTCCTCAGCATAGTAGAAACTATGACATGAACGAGGCGATTTCATCAATGTCGCGTCTTTTTAACCACCAGTTTGATTGCATTGACTTTCCTCTTTCAAATAGTCAAGTAAGATATCATAGCTTAGTTAAAAAAGTACTTTTCTTTCTCATTATTATTGTTATGTATAATTTTTGTAAATTCAATAATCTGATCTTTGATAAAGTTCTAAATAAATAATACTAAAAAAAAGTACAGAACCAAGAAAAATGTTAAATGGATATAAGCAACAAGAAATTTCGGAGGATCTTTGAAGGGTTATTAAGTCATACTTTGAAGGGACTTTGCTTTATCGGAAGATCTTAATAATAATGCAAAAATAAATTTGAGTTTTTCGACCCAGCGATTGGGAATGGTCTTATCAGCACGGCTATTGTTTAATCGTTTACCATGCAAGTTTAATGGTGGAGATCACCAAATTGATTCGACAATCAGCAATGGCGAGCATGAGGAATTACATATCACCTATTTAGAATATTCCAAAAAAATTTTTGCTTTTATCATGTATAATTTACTCGAATTCCGAGATATTTTATTTTTGATCTTTTCAGACTAGTCATGATGACGGATAGTATTTTTCGTGATGTATTGTATTAAAAATGGAAAATATACGTAGCTTGAAGTATATGTTGTAATCAGTGCCATCTTTAGGCGTGGGTCCGCTGGTCCCGGGCTAGATTTAGATTTATGGAGGGATGAACAGCATCTGACCTCACATTCACTGCGACTTAAAAGATCTATTGTGAGTTTCCGTTCAATTTTTTCCCTTTCTAAGGTTGAGACTGTTAATGAAGTCTAGCACCACTTTGGAAGTTATGTTCCACACGTAGTTTGGTGGGGAAAAGCATGTTTGGTCTCGCGCTAAGTTCCCCGCGATCCATGGGGCCCATGCGATTATATAACAACTGATGAACACTTCTTCAACCACTTAGGCAGTCTATTACAAGCTAGTTTGGCTACTGAAAGTAGACCGTGGGATTTATTCGAACTTGGCAAAAAAATTTCATATATAGGTAATGTAACATACGTCATTACACTTACATTACATTACATTTACAATGACGTCATTATAGAATGACTATGTTTGCAGCCATAGTATTGTTTAAATTTCCGGCATTTTTTATGGTATACTTTCAGTAACCAAACTCAATTTGTATACTGTTGGTATACTGTTGGTTCATGTTAGGTCTAACGAGTACTGGAGACTTTTTGTCACACAACTTCTTGGTCACTGTCGGAGTTTAGTACGCACATAGTGAATAATTGTCACCCGAAAAACTCACGTTTTATATATCATCATTCATCAATATCAATTTCGAGGAGGTACCAATATGCGATCATCAATTGAACCCGAAGAGAGACTTGCTGTCACTCTAATGGCCGGTTTCACAGTCCACGCTTAAGCCAGAGCTTAGTTAAGTCACGGGTGTGGCTTAAGCCTAAAACTTAAGCCTACTCGGTTTCACAGTACACAAAAATCTGAGGCTTAGTTAAGCCGCAGATGAAAATTTTTAAGTTGTCAGCACTGCTGTAATTGTGAGTTTCTTTAAAGCAAATTGCCATTGTGGATTAAAAACCAAGTGAAAAGAAGAACCTTTTCAGTTTGTTGTGTTTTTTATCTGGAAGGATATCAAATCCAAAATCATTGTTGCAGAATGTTTCGACAATGTAAACCATCATAGCCGAATGTTTCTAGAGTTCGTTTTATAACAAAAATTATAATATTTAGGCAAAATATATATTTAGCAATAATTTCATGTGTTCACAGAAATATCTGAGGCTTAAGCCTTCAAGATGACGGGCTTAAGTTAAACTTGCCTTAAGCCAGTGATATCACTTAAGCCTTGACTGTGAAACCGAAATATTTATTAAGCCTTGGCTTAAGCCATCGCTGTGGCTTAAGCCTTCGCTGTGGCTTAAGGCTTGACTGAGAAACTGGCCATAAGGTCTCTAAACACTTTCCTTGATTTTCTTTTCCCACATATTTATCTTCAAAGTGCTATCAGTCCTTAAATTTTTATTGTATAGGGGTGGTCTTATTTACTTCTTGTTTTAATGCTTAATTATTTATATCTTCCTCTAACACTATCGTTGCAGCAGACATTTTAAAAAAATATGCGTAATTTGTTCGTAGCTCTACAACGTCTCTACAAATAATGACAGTTAAGAAGCGACAAAAATGTTACCATTTCGTCATTCAAAAGCCAGAGGAACTGAAAAGTCACGTTGCTGTCACGTCACTTCATGCGCGCTTTAACATTAGAGCATAATGAAATTGACGTTGATGACAAAACAGTTACGTGGCAAAAAGTCTCCAGTGAACGGTAGGCCTTAACATACTTAACGTTATTATTCCTGTTCATAATCGAAAGTATTTTAGAAAATAATTTTTGTTAAGGTGCCGCCTATATCCTAAAGTGCCCAGAGCCCCCACTTGGCTAAAAACGGCCATGATTGCAGTCAAGATTTTACTTGCTATGAAAGATAGCTGATTGCCATGTCGTGTCCTTAAATATAAATTTAAGACGACGAATTCGAAAAATTTATTTGCATTTTCATAGAATTCTGGTAAGAGCTGAATCTGATTCTTGTTAATGCTGTGCCAATTACGCACGTGCGTAGTTATAGATCAAAATGTAACTAATATCTGTGCTAAACAGCTTGATAGGAGTGTTAACTATATTTCATGGAACATCAATATCCACGTTGGCTGTTGATTATAAAATTATAATTATAAAAATGTCTTCAAATACAAGTTTTTACTTTATAAATTGATATAAAACGTCGAGCCCGTCCTCAATACCCAAGTTAAAAGACATTCGGTATAAGTGATTTTTTTTTCCCTAAGTATGTGAAATATTTGATAGACGTTACACACCCATGTAAATTTACTTTATATCAAATACATATATCTAATAAGGGTTGGTCAAAATTTGAAAATTATTTCGTATTGAATTATTTGTTTTGATCAAATGATCCTGGAATTTGCTAATTTTTATATTTTCATTTCTATATATTATATAGGGTCCGCCAAATAACTTTTTTTTTTTTTGAAACAGGGCGCAAAACATCGAGTGTAGCTTCGGTTGTGTGGAACGTAGCGCCGTCCTGTTGAAACCAAATGTTGCCAATATCCTCCTCTTCAATTTTCGTTCAACATGGCCCGATAACGATTGCCATTGACTGTAACGGCCACTCCTAGCTCATTTTCGAAGAAAAATGGCCCAATTATGCCTCTGGACCAAAATCCGCACCAAACAGTGACTCGTTTTGGGTGTATCGGCTTTTCAATGTATGCGTGCGGGTTTTCTGTGCCCCAAATGCGACAATTTTGCTTGTTTACATACCCGCCAAGATCAAAATGAGCTTCATCCGAAAAGATGATTTTTTGGCAAAATCGGCATCTTCTGTAAGTCGATCGCAGGCAATATTTCCCAGCGTTGTTCAAGCGTATACACAACCATATTCGTTCAGCGGAAGAATAAAACTAATTATCTGTCAAATCAGACATGAGCTAAGTGTTACCATTCACGAAATAAGCACTAGTTGAAAAAAAAACGTTAGATGGAGGACCCTATATATATATTTCTATATAGACTGCAATCCCAGTGTTTTAAATTAAAAATTAATTAGTGTGTTGAAATCGATCATGTATATGCTGGCAAGTCAATCAAGAAATTGCAACTAATTGTTTTTTTGGCGATTTCATCCTCCCATATAGAGGCGTAACGTAATGGAATTGTGCCAACTTAGTGAAATACTGATATGGGGACGGAAATAAAATTCAGCTATAATATATCGATGGAGGTACAATTTCGACAGATCGTATTCTCATTACATTATAGCTTAGACTTTTCAGACTAAATCGAGTTAAGTTTGACTTTGGACATATCCCAAAAGGCATACACACAAAATATCGACAATTCACAGTTCATTTGTGTACGAAGTTAAGCATGGTATTATATAAACTATTTCAAGGTCATTTCAAATGTTGAACTATTTTACGAATAATGAAAGCTCGACAATTTGGCGGAATGCCCAAAATGTTACTTAAGTCAAGACCATTTAAAAGACACATGTTGCATTGCATTATATAAATTTGTATATCAAAGTTCAGATCAAGAAAAACTTACCAAACCGATCAGGCAATTATAGATGGGCAATTTGATGTAAACAAAATTCGTTCATTAAATTTTAGTTTTGGTGAAAGTTTATTATATATTTATTATAATTAGTTGAACTAACATTAAAATATTAGTTTTAATCAGGATTTAGAGATGGAAGTTCATGTGAATATACACACACGGACGACAAATTGTTTGTGGAATAAGTGATAAGTGATTAAGATTTAGGAAAATGGAAGAGATAAATGTTTTAATTGCGTGCAGCTTTTGCAACTTAACACCAATTCATTAAGTCTTTGAGTTAAAATGATACAAAAGAATTCAAAACAAATGGGCTTGTAAAAATTATCCACCAAATGAGAGAGTTAAATAAAGAAAATGGCGCTGATACTTTCGGAAAGGTTTTTAATCTTGATATAGTGGTTATGTTATGGAATGACTAAAAGAGCTGTCGTACTATAGAATCGGAGTGTGAGGAAAAAAATGGGGGAAGGGGGCTTCCTGAAGACCAAAACCAAAAAGAAATTGCATTGCTACTGCACTTTTTGTAAAAAAAATAAAAACTTCTAGAAACGTTCAATTTGAAGTAGAGCTTATTCGGGTAAAAGCGATGGGAGGTTTATTTTAATTGAAAACAGTTGCTAGAGTTTCGTTGATGTGGATGTGTCTTCGATGTAAAGACGGCTCGTCAGAATATTATCAGCGACTCAAAGCAAATATTTAGAGAAACAATTACAATTCGTAATTGGAGAAATTCAACGAAACTACACAATGGCAAACATGTCATTGTATATTCTTGTATTGAGTTATTACATTTAAAACAAGACATTTTATTATTTCGTAAAATGCAATAGTAGAATATTTAGCTAAAACGTTAAATACAAAAAAAAAATCTAATTGCCGATTGGGAAATTCTCAATCAGTATCTTAGAGAAATAGATTGGTCGGTCTGTTTTTCTTCGAGGGATGTTGATGAATGCACATTACAACTTGTGACATATTTAGTCTTGGCATGCATGAATACATTCCTTATTCTTATAACATGTCTTAACAATAGTAAAATCGCTCTTGGTTTAACGATAAGTTCAACCAAGTAATAAAAGCGAAACAGTCTACAAGACCGCACGGAACACTTGCAAGTCCATTATCAAGAGAGAGAAGTTTCTTTCTGACCAGAGTGTGAGACAAAGAATCTTGACAAGCCGCAAAGGTAGCAAAGGTTTCTTCTATCTGGTCAAGATCATCAAGAACAACTTCAGCAGTTCCTCTATACCTTCACTACTTATTAATTATGAAGTGGTTGTTAACTCCCTGGATCAAGCTAATATTATGGCTGGTAGATACGCTACAAATTCTCTACATAGGAGCCAATACACATCCGAAATGAGAGATGTGTTTAAGGTCCTTAAGGGGATCAACGTCTCCAAAGCCGTAGGTCCTGATGGTTTCTTACCCCTGTTAATTAAAAGCTGTGCCTCATCCTTGATCAATGACCGCCATTATGCCTTCCGGACTGGACGCTCATCTAGAGCCTTGCTGACTTTTCATACGAAATATTCGAACCGTAGTCTTCACAATTTTGGTGATTACAAAATCGTTGCCCGATCTAGCTGTGGATATTGTCCAAAAAAGAAGAGCCTTCAAAATCACTGGCGATGTGGCAATGAGTTGTAATATCGACTCATTCGAACACCGACGCAATGATGGATGCTTTTCACTCCTTTATCCCTATACGCGTGGTCAATGTTCCGATGCAATATCTAGTCTGATCCATTGTAGATAAATTCATGCACGTAATACTCGCACTGCAAATCGCGTACATTCTATACTGTGTAAATGTGGAACAGTCTACCATCTTCTGTCTTTACTTCGAGATATAATCTACGACAGTTTAAGGGTAACAGACATCAGAACCTCTGCCACTTTCCTGACGTTCTCTATCACCTGCCTGTCATGCTGTGTTTTGCATCATAAAGTATCCCCTGAACTTGCCTTAATAATATAAAAAAAATCAAACTTTCTTGGCTTTAGTAGAGGTAAAGTACGTAGCGCTTTACTTCATGTATTTTGCAAAGTTACAATTTATGATGAATTCGTCAATTTGACAAAAAATGTATTTGCCCCTATTTTTAATAACTAAAATGGATGATTTGGAAGCTTTACACCTCCACCATTTACAAACCAAAACAAAATAAATAATTTAACACCTCTTTTGACTTTCGCGAGTGGCAAAAGTTGAATGTTGAGAAACTTTCTTCATTTCGAGTGGTAGTCACTCACTTATCTGTTCGACAGGTATCTATTAAATGATAAATTTTGTGCATTTGACATTTGGGAGTGGTAGTGAGTGTTCTCGAACGCTTGATCTGTTTCCAGTTTTTACCGTTTTTTAACAAAAGTTGCCCCCCCCCCCCTCTCACAAGAATCCTGGATCCGCCCCTGACCAATCGTCGATGATATCCTGTGATAAATTGAAACTCTTTAGACTAAACCCAGAGTTCTAAGTCTAATGAATGTTTATTTTAATTTGAAGCACCAAATATGTATAGATGATTTTAAATATGCATAGTCTTTGCTTTTTTATGTGGTTTCAGTAATTATTATTTTGAAAAATAAACTAAAGCAATAGGGATGCATATCCTTTCCTAGTCTAGGAATATGGATCTAAAAAATCCATGAAATTTCGGTTTTGATCTCCCATAGGTGGCCAAAGTAAAGTTTTTGGTTCTTTAATTTACTTCTTTGTAGGCGCAACACCTCCAGACATGAGAGATGTCACCAAAGCTTTCCCCCGCTAGATAAAAAAAACATTGTTCATAACATATGTGCGGAGTATCATAGCGTGACTGGAGGTATCGGGCCTAAAGTTGTATGAAAAGTGGGCATTTACCTTTAGGGAATTGTCCCCCTTTTTTTACAATGTTCTTAGCTGTTTGGAGCTCGCTAAGCATACGTACGTAAAGTTACCACTTCAACTTTGCCTGATTTAGTTCGGAATTATCTCATAACTTGTCGTTAATTTGTCGTGAAAACCATAAATTTCTCGTGTCCTTTTTTCTAAAGAAATGTGTTGCTGAGTTGACGTCAACTTAGCACCACATAAAGTTTCCTTCAGAAAAAAGGACACAAAAATTTATGGTTTTCACGACAAATTAACGACAAATTAACGGTATATTCCAATATGTATAATTTTCCAATCCGATAAGTTTTGGCCGAGTTCCAGTGAGTTGCGGTGCTAACTTGACGTCAACTTAGCACCACATCCAGTTTCCTTTAGATAAAAGGACACGACAAATTAACGACAAATTAACGACAAATTAACGACATATTCTAATATGTGAAATTTTCCAATCCGATAAGGTTTGGCCGAGTTCCAGTAAATTGCGATGCTAACTTGACGTCAACTTAGCACCACATCCAGTGTCCTTTAGAAAAAAGGACACAACAAATTTATGGTTTTCACGACAAATTAACGGCATATTCCAATATGTATAATTTTCCAATCCGATAAGTTTTGGCCGAGTTCCAGTGAGTTGCGGTGCTAACTTGATGTCAAATTGGCACAACATCCAGTTTACTTTAGATAAAAGGACACGACAAATTTATGGTTTTCACGACAAATTAACGACAAATTAACGACATATTCCAATATGTTAAATTTTCCAATCCGATAAGGTTTGGCCGAGTTCCAGTAAATTGCGGTGCTAACTTGACGCCAACTTAGCACCACATCCAATTTCCTTTACAAAAAAAGGACACCACAGATTTATGGTTTTCACGACAAATTATGAGATAGTTCCGAACTATATCAGGCGGTGCTAAATTTACGTACGTGCTAAGCATAGTGTCGAAAAACGACAACAGATGTATATGCATTATTTTTAATAAGATCTGAGCGTCAAACCACAGTTACTTTTTGCCAAAATACAGAACCAATGAGGAGTTGACTTTCTTCTATAACACCGTGAAGTTGCATTCACTCTACTTCACTCTCAATCAACTTCTATAAAGCTAGTGAAGCAGGGATGTTCAGGAAGATTAGGCTAAATTCACATAACCAGTCCTTGGTTTACGTTCATTTTATATGTCCAGTGTTAAATTTTACGAAACACAGGTTTGCAACCATAACAACAGCATGGTGAGAAAATATAACTCTTGGGATGAATCCAATAATTACCGATTTCCTTTTATTTTTCGAGCTTAACAACATTTGAAAACTAAACTAGACGCCTCATTAATTAAAAACTTTGATACCTAACTACTCGATCTACAGATCTAATCTCTCGGGTAACCATAAATTTTAAGAAAAAATTCCACACCTGTTCGAGGATTAAAAGATGGAAGAAGTGTTAATTGCGCCAACAATTACATTCCGCAATTACAAAATTTGTGTGAAAATCTGAAAACACTTGAAGTACTTAAAAAGGCAGCAATGCTTGTGTGTGGTGACCACTCCGACGTGCCAACACAATACCATAATATGGAAATTTATATACGGAAAATTGCCATCCCCAGAGCAGAGCCACCAGAATGTATCTCAACACGGGACTCCGGGACCGATTCATTTTGATTAATAACCAGAAGAGGTCGTCGTAAAAGGAACGTTGTTGCAGCGAAACGTGTGTGGGCCTCTGACAAGGTGCAATTATCCGCTGTTATCTCGTCATCGCATGAACTTGATTACAGTGTTTTACCCAAAAAAGTAAATATTAATTTAGCAAAAGCGAAATATTGTCCAAAATGAGATAAAAGCGAATTTATTGGAACGATTTGATGGAAATATATTTACCACGATCTCGAACATAAAATGGGGAAAGCGGACGAGAGGGTGGACAAGTATAAGAATGTGGCAGTGATTTTTTATTCATTGTTGTTTTTTTTTATATATAATATTATTCAAAGCACGTCGTCGTTTTGATTGATATTCGTGCGACAGCACCACAAAGTAGCCACTATGAGAGACCAAAGCGGTGATGGTGGTTTCCCATCTTCATCATCATCATCATCTTCACCCATTATCATTCTATGGCTATAGCAACAACAGCAGCAGCAGCTCTGTGCTATTAAAATTGTTTGTTTTTCGTGATGAATTGATTGTCGCCGGCATTTTATTGCGCTAATATTAATGACGAAGAACAGAAATGAGCTTGTATCCCTCTTCTTCGGCCTATCGCCTAAAGATTTGATTTGAATTTTCAATGAATTTATGTGAGAGTTTTTGGCCGAGCTATTTCGTAGGAGGAAATTTTATGGGTTGTTAATGGACGCCTTCCACGTTTCTTAATGAAACGTTTTCTTTTTAGTTATTTTTATGCGTTTTTCTTTATTTTAATTTTAGCTTTTTAATTTATACTCGTCTGAAAGCGTTGGATGCATGTTTTGATGCGCTTGAAACATTTTCGAATTAGCAACTTTGAAGATATTTTCGAAACAGATTTTCTGTTGTTTATACTTAATTATGTATATATCATCTATACATGTATGTATGTATGTATGTATGCATGTATGTTTGTTGTATAGAAGAAGCTTTCTGATCACTTGCATAAAATTGATTTTTTTTAATACAAATAATAAATAATTAAATCTAGTTAATAATCTGTATGTATATGTATGTATGTATGTATGTATGTAGATACACTGACCACTCTTAGAGCGTATTCATCTCAATTGCTGTAATTTATGTACTATGTATGCATGTATTACAACTCCTCCAAGCATCTTGCATTCGTTAACATAATCCTTGTTAGCCTCCAGACCTGTTTGGCAGCATTTTCCAGAGCACCTGGTGATTTCCCCTTGAAAAGATCCATATTTGGCAAGAAGTAGTGGGGACAACGTCTGCATTGTAAACAAGAAATTAACTGCAGGAAGATGCCATTGATTCGATCCGCTATACAATTCTCTTCCCATTCGATTTCACGTGGATGTTTCTCACATTCATATAGAAGTAAAGTCTTAAGATGATAAGATGTGACTGGATTTCCAGGTAAATCTAAATGACGGTCTCGAAGAGTTTTTAACATACTTAGGCAACGTCGTCGGCTTGCACCTGAAAGAAAAAAATGAAAGAAATTTTTGAAGAAAGTATTTTTTTAATTTAGTTTTTGAATAGAATTTATAGAGAATTTAAAATTAATGAAATAATTATTATTATTAAAAGAAAAAAAAATAATGTTAGCCTTATTCATCCACTGAGATCTGAAAGATTTAAATCACTTACGTTTAGGAGGATCAGTTGTGATCGGACTGGTTAGAGATCAAAATCGTTAACTGGTTAATTAAATTATGTCTCGCATGTAATATAACTGACGGAAATTGAATAACTTTCTCTAACTTCTATATTGTGAAATATGGCCTCGCATTCACGTAAGACGTGATCTGATATCTCATCCTCTTCGAGACATAGATTACATAGGTATATCAGTGGGTGATGATACCTATCCGATGCATGTGTTTGTTTAGTTTGTAGAGTTTGGTTCGAACTCCTGTTAATGATTCTGAATTGATTCCTAGACAGCCTGAAAAGTTTTTCTTTGAGGAAATCGTTTTATGAATATTTTGGCATATCTGGAGCCTATCATTGAAGTCCATCTCTGATCCATTTGGTTATGCATCCAGTTTAGGATCATAAGCCTCACGGTGTTGTAAGAAATACCAGAAAATGGTTTCGGTCCTATAAGGGGCATGGATGCAACTTTTTGGCGAGTAAGTCTGCTTTATCATTCCCATAAATTTTCGAGTGTCCTGGTACCCAGTGAAGTGTTAGGTGGTTCCTTGTGTCAAGATTTGTTAATGATTGAATGGTTACCTAAGTGAAAGAGCGATTTTTAAGGTAGTGTGGGTTGTGTGGTTAAAGAAACCCTCTGATTTGAGATAAAGAAAATTCGCGGTTTAAAATTCGTGCCAAACAAAATTTATGAGGCTTTCAGATTGAAAGGACACATAAAATGAATCAGGTGGACTTCGATTCAACAGGTGAAATCAGCCATTTTATAATGGTTTTTAAAACAAGATTTCTTCTTCTAAAGGAAAGGTCTGGAACAGTGGTGTCAATAGGATGGAAAAGTGTTTTATCCTAGTGGGTTTTCAAATAGACCAAAGGAAATATTATCTCTAACTATTTGTCTTTCATTTCATCATTTCGGGAATTTTATCTTGTAGATATAATGCCGATTGAATCAAGTCATGCAGAGGATTTCATTCTCGATTATTACTTTTAATAAATAGAAGAGGTCAATAATAGAGAAATTTATGGGTATAGTACAGTTGGCCGAAATACATTTTTCAAAAATACACTTTGCCTAAAGTCACTTAACAAATAAGCTTAATTAACGAAAAAAGTGTTGTACGAAATAATGTTTTCCAAAAACAACATTTGGCAAACATACATTTAACAAAAATACATTTAGCAAAAGAATAATTAAATCTGTATTTATTTTTGCGAACTACGCGCGCAGTTTGTTTTGTTAATAATGATCAATTATTAATTTTATGTCGAATAATAGAAATTAATAGGAAATTAGTTTGAATTATGTAATACTTGTGTTCCATGGAATACTGTTGATACAAAAAAGTTGATCCATAAAATAAATGTTTATTAAATATTCATAAGCTGGCAAAATAGTGAGGACTTAAGTTCATCAAAAAATTGTAAAAAATAGTCCTTGGGTAATTTGTGAATGAAAATTTTCTATGAAGTCCATTATGTGTTGAGCCATGGTTACACTTGATGATAGTAAAATAGTGGTATTAAGTAAAGGTACTTGTAAAGGTTTAAGTGGATTGATACCTATTGGAGGTCACATAGATCCTAATTCAATATTAGCAGATAGTAGGGTAAGAAGGGAAAACGCCGGCCACTTAATGACAAACACTTATAACTTTTCATTTTCTTCATATGTTCAATTATTTCAAGAATAATAACAAAGTTAAGCTATTTATGAAAAAACGTAGAAACTTAAAACTTTTATAATCGATATACAGAGTGTTTCCCACCAGGAGGTCAATAGAGCAGGAGGTGATAGTACTCGCCTAGACGAACCAAAAATTGTACGAGGGGGGGGGGGGGCATATCAACCGTTTAGGAGTTAAAGAGTGATTAAGAAAAAAAGCTAGTTTTTCACAAAACACCCCGTATCTTAAAAACTACAGGGCCTGCGGTCATAGTTTGAAGCTTATTGTATATAGAACTTCATATCCTTTGCAAAAACTGCTCAACTAGCCCCACACCCCTCTCCCATCAAGAATTATGGTTGTCTAAACTAAAAATTTCGGATTTTCTTACAATTTTTTTTTAAATTTAACCTCTATTATTTTTGCAAAAAGGTCATTAACATAACTTTTTTTTATAAAAACTGTAAACTGTAGACTCTCTTCATACAATTTTTGGTTCGACTAGGTGAGTACTATCACCACCTGCTCTATTGACCTCCTAGTGAGAAACACCCTGCATTTAAAGTAGCAGGAGCCATTTAAAAAAAAAACATAGACTTGACCGCCATTGTCCATGTATGGGGGTAATCCCGGTCAGGCGCGAGGGTAATGACGATCACATCTAATGAGATAAATAAAATAATCAGTTATTGCTGACGACTTTGGGATTTATGGGGTAAATTCCTGTCGCTCGAAATTCGGATTCACGTTTACTTTTGTTAGTGACCTGGGCATAAGCTTTGTTAAATAAAAAAGCTACATTGAAGGGTATTATTTTTGCCTTCATATGGAATTCCATATGCTTCTACATACAGTTTTTAAAGATCCGTAAAAGAACAGACCTATGTGGTGGAATGGACAACATCAGATGTAGTGTTCCCTGCAACAGGTAATGGCGATCACTTGACCGTTATTGCCCGGGAGCCCATTTTCAATTCAACATAAAATTTTTTAAATATACAAAAAGGAATACAAAAAAAAATTTTTACAATAACATTAAATAGAGCCTTGTACAATTATATAAATAAATATAAAACTAGATTTACTTTAATCTATAGTTCATAGGTTCTAAAATATTTCGCCCAAAATTGCATGAAAGCGATGGAAAATAAACAAAGTCCGTTTCCCTTGCACGCTGACAGTAAATTGCGTGAATGCCTCCGAGTGGTCATTCATGTCATATCTCCCTACTCATTTATTACTGAAAGTCTTTTATGTGGGTGTCGTACTTTTCGAGATTTCCGACCGACCGGCATTACCCCTCCTTCTATCCCTATCAGGTGAAATAAAAAATATTAAAAAAACTTTTATAAATAAAATGCACTAAAAAGTAAACAAAAAATTTTTTTTTTCTTTCTTAGTTATGTACACAAGAAAAGTTTCACTGCAAAATAAGAAATGCTACAACTCAGATTAAATCTTAAAATTGTGTGTATTAACAATTTTTTAAAATTATATTATCTCGTTTGACTTTACTGCCGCATTTACAATGCAGATTGGAACAGAGTGAATCATCAGAGTGAGCTTTGAGTCCAAAGCTAAGCTGTTCACAATACAGCGTAGAGTGAAATTCGAACTTTGAAATTAATCGTAACAAATAACCATCACAACGAACTTTGAAATTAATATAACAAAATGTCATAGTGACGTCATATAAACATGTTTGTCTTTGTCAAAATAATAAATTCAAAAAAGGAGACACCTGTTGCACCATCAGATTGCTCCGAAACTAGATAAAAATTAACGTAATTTTTTTTGGTTTTTAAAATATGAAGTTTGCAAAAAAAATACCTCTTGTTTTTTATTAGCATTTATAAATAATATTAAATCAGAAAATAACAATAATAATGTTAGTTATGATAACAAGTATGGAGCTTTGAGCACGCCATCTACATGCTAGTAGCTCCAAATCCCAGTTATGCACTACTGCGTGCGAAAAAAAGGATGCCAGTTGCCACTCTACGCTACTCCACTCCACTCTGTATTGTGAATGCGGCATTATCAGTGAATTGTGTAAATTTACAGCTTTTCAAGTGCATTCATTTAAGTTTGTGTATGAGTTTCAGTTAGACAATTGTTGTGATTATTGTTATGGATGCCCAAATTAAAGTACTTGAAAAGCATTAAATTTACACAATTCATTTATAAAAGTTCAAACATTTAAAGTTAACTGAAATAATATAATTTAAAAAATTGTTAATACACACAATTTTAACATTTAATCTGAGTTGTAGAATTTCTTATTTTGCAACTAAACTTTTCTTGTGTACATGACTGAGAAAGAAAAAAATTATATTTTCTTTATAGTGCATTTTTTTTTATAAAAGTTATTTTTTTATAAGTTTTTTAATGTACTTTATTTTCTACTTTTTAGTCATAACTATAAATAATAAAGAAATTTTCAAATTGATCAATTTTAAAATATAGGAATATGCTAAATTTCTTCAAGAGCACTATCACATTCCGAACGTCACTCTTTCACATAAAGTTATTTATGCATATTTATAAGCAGAAGATTATAGCAAAATTTTATATGAAAAAACTGGAAAAATGTATTTCACATGAAACCGCCATATAATGAATGGTTAAACATAGAAAATTGAATCTTCCCATGAAATATATAAAACATTATGCTAAAGTGTTTAAAAAATAAATGAGCCTCCCGTACCAACCTACACCCCCCTCTGTACACAATTTCGAAAATCAAGTACCTATTTTAATGATATTCGGGTGAAAAAAGTTTTTAATAAAGTTTCTTAAATAAGAGAAGAAAATGATATCACACATGGCCCAAATTAAACAGGTCCAAGCTACCACCCCCAAAGCCCTCGAAAAATATAAATTTTGTTTACCCCATCGGAAAGTTTCTTATTCACACTTATTTTAAATCAAAAAATCCCATATAAATCCATCCACCTTTATTAGCCTAAAAGTCTTCCCAAAATTTCAAACTTTCGTCACAAACGTCACTGTCAGTCATAAAGGTATTTAGCTTAGGCTTAGTGAATGGATAAATGTTATTTAAAAAGCTAAAAGAAAACTAAGTAAAAAAAAACAGTCTGAGATAATTAATCGAATTATACCCCTCATCGTAATACTATAATTACAGGATAGGTTCTTTCATTGTAGTTTCTTATTGTATCATTATAATGGCACACAGCTTAGTGAGTAAGCTAAAATTAAAGAAAAGACTAGTTTTATCAAAATTGGATCCTATCCAAAATTTGCCAAAAATTTATTTGCAAAGTGAAATCTTGAAAATACGATTTTTGCGAAGTGGCATTTTGTTATGTGACTTTTTGAAGAGTTTCGCATTTTGAGAATTGACATTCGGAAAAAAGGGTGTTTGTTAAATAGATTTTGTGACCTGCTCTCGAAAATTGTGAATTCCACATACCTAAACTCGAAGAAATATGAACTTTAGACTATTTTTGCAATTGAGCTGTGGCTAATTTGGATTTGCTACATGTGATTTATCAATCACGAACGAGTTACAAACGGATTATCAATTATTTGCGCTGTTGGCGGAATTAAATTAAAATGCATAGCAAATGACGCGCAAGTTACTAATTTATAACTTAAATTTGCATCATTGTGCAGTAAGTTTGAAGTTAGCTCCCTGTGCGCGAAAGGTCGTAATTTCTAATTGAGTGTTTTATTTTCTGATTGATACATTATGAATTTGTGATGGGATAATCACCTTTTCTAAGCTGCCGACCTATATATTTATTTTTACTAGGGACCAAAACTAACCATTATTTTATATTTTTGAAAAAACAGCTAACTTTTCTAAAAAAAAAAGGTATTTGTTCAAGAAGGAATTTATTTGGATTCTTAGCAAAAGCTAAAATTTTTTTTTTATTTGTTATTTCATCACACAACTCATTTTATTTTTTGGTGACAAGTTTCAAGTCTTGGTTTTGACTCATCAACAGGTCCCAAATAGCGAAATTGAGTGACTTGAAAAAAAAAAAAACAAATGAAAAATAAAACACGGCGTACGCAGATTCAATTCGTTTCGAATGAATCTGGCTTTTTAAATTTTTTAAATTTTTTTAATAAATGTTTTTTCAATTTTTCTCAATTTTTCTGATTTCTTTTTCATTTTTTCATTTCTTTTTCATTGTTCTTTTTTTCATTTGTTTTTCAAGTCACTCAATTTCGCACTTGCTCAGAGTTGGTTAGAATATAGGCGTGATTGCGAAATAAAAGCAATTTCAAAAAGACAACATCTGGACTTGATGGATTTTCGAATGGAAATTGTCAATGGACTTATTTATTGTGGTGTAACTATCAATCGAAAACCTGGAAGACCATCACGATCAGCTATGGATGACAGAGAGATGGAGCTACGCAGAAAATACAAAGAAGTTGTTCCGGCAAAACAAATAAGATAAGACGACGTTTCTCATATACCTGGGTTATAACTGTGAAAAGGAAGTTCGGTGTAAGCTCAGTAGTTGTACAGGGAGATCGTGAATTTATTGCATGAAATGCAATGTACATTTATGTTTATCAAAACACAGAATTTGTTTCACAGATTTTCATACAAATTAAAATAATTTGATTTGAGTTTTGATTTTTGTTTTCTTATAAATTATATACATATATTTTATAAAAAATAACGTTTGGACTATATTGCTTTGTTTGGAATTGTTTAATTTTTATTTCTTTTTTAACTCTTTTTTATAATTTTTTTTTTTAAATATGGAAGTAATGCAACTATTTCTCACCTGTATTAAAATGGACTTTTTACATACAACGAGACCTATTGTACGTAATTGCATACATTATGAAAATCGCTGCAAATACTACACAAAAAATGTTTTATTATCTATAGATTGTATTTCAACGTCTATTCAATTTATTTGGCTTTTTCAATAGTGACTTCCAAGTTGCATGGACACAAGCACACAACCTTGTAAAATGCAGCTAGATCACTACTGCTAATGGTAGATTAGTGTAGCGGTATATATAAAAAAAGATATGTGCGCTTATATTCACTATTACGTTTATTCTGATTGATTCAGTTAGTTACACCTTATGAATTACGGGTTACATTAGAATGGAGCATATGTACGCTGATCACCTTTTCAGTATGTGCAGCGCATGCTCATATTGATCTTTTTCCCTTTTTATAATTAATTCACTACTTATATTTACCCTAGCTTAATTATGTTGTCTGTTCATATGTGTAATTAAAACGCCGTATCTTGGCATATGCTTAATTGGATACGTATAAGACCTTTCACTAAATGAATTCAGTTTTATTTTACCTTCTTAATTCACCAGTGATGTTATCTTAACTAACTTATCCTTCGCACATTTAAAAAAAAAATGCTATAATTTAGCATATATTTATTTTTATACGAAATAATCATGAATTTTCCTTATTTATTTGGTTAAATTTCTTAATTGTTTGATATTTCATCAATATGGCAGTTTTCTGCCATATTATGATGTTTTCCGGTATGGAACATAAATTTCTTTACACTCTTTTCCACATCTGCCTCTTTCGCAGTTATTGTGTGAATTGATTTATTAATTTCTGAGAACATTTAATTACCTGGTGAATTTGGCACCTTTCCGGCATCACCATTGCGTCGCGATCATGGTGTTTAAGTTGGTAAGTGAGGTGCAAAATTGTTTTTTTTGCCCATTAATTGGATTAATAATTATCCAGTTAAGTGCTACATAGCGCATTTTTATTTTATTTTTTTATGTTTCTAGCATGAATAATGTGTGATAAATATGCAAAATATGAAAAATTGTTGACACAAAATTTGCAATTTTCTTAATAGATTGCATGCTTTAAATTCATATATTTTGCACATTTAAACAATTCAGCAAGTTTTGGAAGTATTTTTTGTTTAGGGTAGATATATGAATTTCACACTAAAATGGCATTGTTTATCTTTTCCGATATTTTTGGTGTTGTGAACTGCAGATAAACTCATTTCTTGGCAGTTTTACATGTGGTATGGTAAATGTTTTAGTTTTTAGTTTACCAATTGTTCATTTATGCCATTTTTAACCAATTTATGTATTAATTTTTCTTTCAAATCATTTCTTGCGAATTTGGGAAATGAGACTTGAATCGATCTTTAATTTCCACTGGGAGTTCTGTAGCTTGTGGAATATGTTCATAAGAATTACCAAATTCTGTGGAAAAGTTAAAAGAAGAATTCTCAACTGATATTAACTACGTTATGGCCGTTGTTTCAGTATAGTTCTGTTTCAATTCGGCTTAGCACGTGAATGGAGTTTATACCGAGAATGCGCTTGCAGTACCAAACTTGTGCTAGACTCGTAGAAAAATTTGACAGCATCATTTTCGTGGTAATTTTGTGGACAGGTAAAAAAAATCTATATTTGTCAGCTAACAGGTTCCGTACTTTTATTTATTTAAATCGTTTAGAGGAAAAATCTAATTGTTTAACTAATTGAGGTTATAAATTGGCTTTAGCATTGCATTTGACAGGTGTTTAGACCGCGTTCAAATGTGATTATACAATACAATAGAAAGGGTCTTGGATCACTATAAATGCAGAACTTCAAATTCTGTATGAGCATAAACCGAAAATCTTATGCTGCGTAAGTGATTGATTTAAATTACCTAATTACAAATATTTATAAGTATAGACAATTTTTTTCCCGCAGATTTATTGCAGACGAGTATTCAGTGAACAGAAGAAAGGGCTTGTCGGGTTTTTCGAAAACAATTTACATTTTCCCCTGGCCTCATTATAATGTTTCTTTTCACTGTAAAATAATATTTTTAATATGAGCACTTTTAATAACATTAAATTAAAAAAAAAAAAAATCCGAATTGTCACAAAAAAGCCATGTAACCGGTCGGAATTACAAACATTACTCGAAAATGCGATTTTACTAACAAAGTGAGTGAGAGGATCTTATTAATTTATTTCCCGTTCTTTTATAGCGAAGTGTCACTTTTGACATTTCATCAAATTGTCAATAAAAGCAGAAAAATTTTCGTTTTCAAATTAAGTCTTAAATAAATATAAATGTTATTTCTTTGTTTACAACTATCACACCAATTTCCTGCATCGTAATAAGAATTAACAATTTCAATTCCATTGACTTTTTTGCAAACTATTTAGCTTTTTTTTTTTTTTTTTTGAAAAACATGATAATAACGCAGAAAAGTGCAATCATTCACCTCACTGCCCTCAAAAATACCATTTTCTCTTCCTGGGTTAAAAAATTTTCAAGACCAATTAATCCTGGAATCGCTAAAAACTATTAAAATGGGATAGGAGGAACTTGGAATACATTTTTCACTGGTAATTAGAGATTGACATCACTTTTGGTTTCGGTTAATTTTACTTTGTGCTGATTTTGATAGTACTTGTAGTGATTTTTTCTTCCATTTGAAGTTAGTTAATAATTTATAAACTCGTTAATTTCACAAATTAAGTAGCTAACCCATGCTGAGGGGTTAGAACATTACACTTTTTATGGCTAATTATGGCAGTAAAAATTTCTGCTTCGTCACGGAATTTGACATTTAACTCAGTAAAATTTTGTTGGATTATGTTTTGTCCTTATCGTTCTAAAGTAATTTTAGATAAGGGGAAACTACTTACTCTGTTTTCTAGCAATGTTCGAGTAATGTAAATTAGCCATTAGTATTATATACTTTTTATTTATTATTATTTCTAAATTTTTAAAGATATCTTATTTTTCAAATGTGTTACTTAACAGAATGTTTACGTTCCTCTATTTTTAAGCAATACATTTTTTCAAAAAATAACACAAAGTCACCGAGTTTTTTTTTCAACTTTTATTAAAATCCTTCATGTATGTGAAAATTCAAAATATTGGCTGAAGCAGAGATGAAGTTTACATTTTGAATATTATAGCTCTATTTGGGACACCACTGGACCCTGGCTTCTTTTCTCTGTAAATTGAGAGCAGTGACTTGTTTTATGTTTCTTGAAAGTTTTTTCGGGCATTGGACAGATTAGTCCTCCTTTCTTTCTTTCTGTTTTGATTGCATTAAACAAGATAAAGGATAAGATCGGACCGTCTGCTTTCTTTTGTCTTGTTTATAACAGCAAGTTGTAATAGCTGTTTTGATATCCGCATTAGTAAATTGGTGTTTTTTTAACTCCAGACGCCGTACTGTCTCTTCTGTACAGTACAACCAAGTATTCAACCAGTATTCCAAAAACTGGAAGAAAGTACAATTTATTCAATCATGATTTTGATTCAATAAAGTGTTGTAAGAGAGTTCATTAAATGGACGCCTCATGCACATGTTGTAATGGCAAAACTGGGATATTCCTTATCAATTCTTTCCTTTTTCATGCGATCCTACTTTTCATTTTTGAACTCAAATAAGCACCAGCGAAAGAGCTTAGCAAATACACAGTCTTTCTTTCATACAATTTGTACTCTCTCAAAGTAACACCAACTCCAAGAAAATTCTTCGAAAATTACCCTTCTTCTTTATCTCATTACCTTATGAGAAACGCCCCAAGACTTTTTCTCAGAGCTACCACTATATTTTCCTATTATTTTTATTCCCGTACAAACACTCGCTTTTTACTCAGAGCAGACCTGCAAAATTCCAAGTACAAGTATCAGTACCAGGACCTGGACTTGAAATATTTTAAATACAAGTCGTCCCGGTACTGGTACTTTAAAAGTTTTCCAAGTACTGGTACTGTTACTCGTAAGCCCAATATATCAGCTTTTAAGTACCTTTATAACAACCTAAGTACGCACGTAATGCCGCCATCCATCCAAGTACATAATTAAGTTAATTATTTAAGTATACGCCTTTTAATAATAGGGTTCAAGAGCTTTCGAAAACTAACAGCAGAAAATTCGAAAAATCTATAGCCAGTTAAATGACTGGATGAGGTTTACATTTACGAAAAAAACTCATTTGAGTTTGCCTTTAGCAAAACAAGCTTTTCAAATGTCACATCAGATAAAGATTGCCTTCGTGGAGCATTTAAAGGTTCTGCAAATGAAAGTTAACGCTGCACAGGTGCAGAGGAAGAGAGCTGGGTGTTGCATTTGATTGCCAACCTTCTCAAGAAAGGAAATCGATTCAGCATGTCAATTTCTATTCTCTCAAGTATAGTTTACACAAGCGAAGTAATCTCGATTTCAGTCCCTCACCTCCTCTTGACATACACACCAATTTATTTGCGCCAGTACGAAAACGAGTTTTACTCACTTCAACTTTTTAGCGAAGTGTATTTTCTGCAATTGGTACACGTTTTGATGTGTGTAGTCATTTATAATATCATCTGACGTGGAACTTGCAAAATGTGAAGACATTTATTTTTGAGAGAAAATGGTTTCAAGTGAAAATTACATATTGAAAAGGTCATTAATTGTGCAGCAATATAATTAAGGGCAATTTCGGCGGAAAAATTCTAAGAAAAAAAAGGGCGAGTACGTTCCTGGCATATGATTACTATGGAATAACATTTTTGCTTACGTAATTATCTTTAAAATTTACGAAATTTCTTACTTAAAAATAAAAAGCACTCCTTTGTATAAAAGCGCAAACACAAATGTGTTGACATTTTACAAGTTCCACACCAGCTGATATTATTAAAGCCTACTTAAATCAAAAAATGTACCAGTTGCAGAAAATGTACTCAATTTGATTATTTCCCAGGTTCCACTTCGCTAAAAAGTTGAAGTGAGTGGAACTCAGTAACAGTAACTTTTTTGTGTAAACTATACTTTACTGATGTTTATATTGTAGGATCAGTGGAATTAGTCCATTAATTGGAATTCAAGTTGATCGGTTATTGCGAAAGTAAACAATTGATACCTTACAGGTCGATACTCTACAGAATTCAATTGCCTCGGAATTGTTTATCTGGGCTACATATTTTGTAATATCTGTGTAGCACTTTAAAAGGGTAACCACTGTTACATTACAGAAGTGACAACTATTCTGGCTATTAGCCCACTCAATTTCCAAGGAGTGTTATCTAATGTAATTTTAAATTTCTATGCAAAATTTCAGTGAAATTCATTACTTTTTAGTGGTCGCTCAAATCGAAAATAATGATTTCTTTGCTGTTTTGGGCTTTCAGGAAAACTGTTGTCAACATTTTCTGTCATAACTCTTTAATTTGATAATAATTTTTCTTAAATCTTTTTTCAAAAATTTAAGGGAACTTAGTTATGAACTTATTGCAGTATACGTCGTTTTACAATATTAAATTCTTCAATTTTTTATAAGTTTTTCAAAACGTAAATTCGGACCCGGAACTTCAATTTTTTGACTTCGGGGCAATTTTTTTGTTAGGAAAGTAAACATACGTTCAAAAAATTTGAGTTTCGAGTCCGAATATTCGTTTTGAAAAATTTATAAAAAATACAAGAATTTAATTTTCTAAAACGACTTTTACTGCAATAAGTTTATAACTAAGTTTCCTTAAATTTATTTAAAAATATTGTCAAATTAAAAAGTTATGACAGAAAATGTTGAAACAGTTTTCCTGAAAGTCTAAAACAGAAAAAAAAAGAAGAAAAAAACACTATTTTGGATTTGAGTGACCTCTAAACATTAATGAATTTTATAGAAATTTTGCATAGAAGTTTAAAATTACATTAGCTTAAAAAATTTTAAATCAACATTTAGTCATTTCAGCACTTTCGTTTTTGGGCCAACGTAGCGTACATACATCATCCAGAAAACTGTTCAATCTTGTATTGGCGTAGACTGGACGATCAAAGTATAGAGTACAAGTTGACCTGGTTAACAGTATGACATATGTATAATAGGACGTAGTTATTCAGACCTTGGTTGACCTTGGTTGATTTTTCAGACTATATTTTCATCTCTAAATATTCAATGCGAGCATGTAGCACCGGCTACCTTTACAAAGGCTGCATTCGCAAAGAACTAAACACGTTCTCATCAATCTCAAAATATTAATTTTCGTAGCCAGTGCCAGGTACGTTCTTAGTATTTTTATTTTCATGTTATATATAAGTCTTCGAAATAATTTTATTTTCTTAAGCAATATCTTCCACATCAAATTCTTTACCATTATCTGCAGGTCAAATTTTCTGTTAAACCCTAAAATCGTCCTAATTTTGATCCTTTTAACCTTACTCTGCCCGTAAAATACATTTGGGCGTAACATCTGAGAGCAGTCTAGTCTGTATGGGATTTTTTGCATCGGGACCGTGGAAGGGATCCACAGTTGATGATTTGTTTGAAGGATCGGGAGATATTCCTAATCGAGGGAGCTACAACAAAACAGAATTTGATAGTATTTGGAATTTTCAACAATTTATAATGCATGATCCTTTTCGAAATAACAATATTTTTTGAGATAGTAATCTAAAAAGAAAAAAATTAGAGTTGAAAATGTTTCTTTTGCTTTTTCGTCCTTTGAGATTAGGTACGTAGCTACTCTTAGCAAAAAATGTCTATTCTGAAAGGTGTAGAGCAAGTGCTTATAAAATTATCATCAGCTGATTGCTGTCACAGCTAATTTAAAGGGAAGGTGGTCGTGAGTGGGGGGGGGGGGATCCCAAATTTCGAAGTCATCCAAAAGAAATTATGTAAATAATATGCATACATATATTTACATATTAATTTTTTCCCCAATAAATACATTATTAGATTTAAAGCATTTCTGATGTGGGAAACAAACAATACTTACGGTGTCCATTTTCGCGTATGGGTGATCAGTGATAGCTGTTCCCTAGATGTGTAATTTGTAGCCATATCCCTAGATTTCGTTAAGTTTTTTAATTTTGTAAGCTTATTACCCATTAAAGAAAGTAACTTTGTTTTTCGACACATTTTATAAAAAATTGTCATTATGGGGTGCAAAAAGTTATAACACTGAATAGGGGACATTTCTAATAAATGCTTTTTCGGCAGGATTCAAAATTCAGTATAATAATAACTACTGACACTAGCCAAGACCCAGATTTGGTGGAAGTCACGAAACAAACAAGCTAATGTTATTGAAATTTTTAAGTACGGGACTCGAACTCACAATCATTAAATAGATGGAAATAGAAGACTTTTGAAAACTTTTAATTTTGAGGATTCTAAATTAAATTATAAATGCAAGACAAAAAAATAACGTCTCGTCCGAATTTTGAAGCATCGACCATCCGCTTACCGGGCGACTGTTCTTACCTTTGAGCTAATAAGACAGATAATTTTTCCTTTCGTATTTCTTATATTTATAACTACAGTTGCTTTCAGTTGGCATTGTTACTGGTTAATGCCAAAGAAGCATCAAAATGTTTTGGATTTTTGAAAATGTGTAAGTAATATTTCACCTCATCGAATCTAGCGCTCGGCTGCAAGTTCCATATCAGACTTAGAATGGAATACACAATTCTCATATCTGTGTCGCCGCAATGTTAGATGCTTTTCGCTCATTTATCGCTATATGCATGGTGAATGTTTTGATGAAATATCTAGTTTGATTCCTTCTTGCACGTAATACTCCTACTACCTATACACACATACATCGTTTTACTTACTTTCGACCGTACAGTAAAATCCCGTGATGGTTTTTTATCCCGAAATGTGCGAATATGGAACAGTCTACCATCTTCTGTCTTTCCTCCGACATACAATCTGCGAACATTAATGGATGATATACATCAGCACCTTCGGCATTTTCATCACATTCCCAAATTCCTTTCTCTATCATCTTCCTACCATGCTGTGATCTTTCTTAACTTTAATAGACGTGAAGTACGTAACGCTTTTATTCCTGTATTTTACAAAGTTACAATTTATGATGAATTCGTCAATTTGAAAAAAATGTATTCCCTTACTGACTAAAATGGATGATTTGGAAGCTTTACACCTCCACCATTTACAAATCAAAACAAAATAAATAATTTAACACCTCGTTTGACTTTCGGGAGTAGCAAAAATTGAACATTGAACAACTTTCTTCGGCCGTATCTTTTAAATGATAAATTTTGTGCATTTGACATTTGTAAGTGGTGGCGAGTGTCTTTAAACTTTTGTGTTCTGTTTCCAGCTTATACCGTTTTTAAACCATAGTTTCGGCCACCCCCTCCCCTCACAAGAAACCAGTATCCGCCTCTGCCTTGCAGGAAGTGATGGGATGATGGTAGAGTTCAATAATTTAATTAAATGCAATCAAGAAAATTTCTGAGTATTTGGTGTAGTTACAAAGCATTTAAAAAAAAGTTTTTTTTTTTTTTTTTTATAGATACCAAAAAGAGAAGCAACGTTGGAACATTAATGACCATTAATGATCAGCTGGTCTTAATATGAATAGAATATAAACGAAGTAGTTCCGGAAACTAGCTTCAATTTGTGTAAAGGTTGAACTACAATAGACGTATGCATAAGTACATTAACTTACGTAAAGCGAACGCACCCTTTAATTTAACAGGCGTATACAAATTAACTTTAACTCGTGTGAGGGGAACTTTCGTTAAGCTTAAAAGTCAAATTGCAGTCAGTAAAGGCCGAAATATAATGATGCCGACACGACATTTACACGACAAATTAAATGTTGACCTAATGGCAAGGCCATGTTGCTGTACCTAATGCCGCCGACCGATTTTGTCGCCGTAACCAGAATTGGGAATAATTCAACTTTTGTCGTCGTTTTTGTCGTAATTTGATTTTGACAGTTCAGAGTAATGAGCAAAAAATCCTTTTGAGGAGCAATTCATTAATTTAGTGAGGGAAATGAAGTATTTTTATACCAAAAGAAATCCTCAATATCGAAATACATATTTAAAAGAAAAAAAATGGAAAGAAATTAGAGGGAAGTTGAAAATAAGTGGTAGATGATATTTTGTAATCCACAGCAACTCAGCGTTAATCATTGCTTATTACACTTTTACACCTTTTTTTTATATATTTCCCATATTGATAATAAATGTCAACAAATAATTTTACCACCTACATATTGGTTGTGTCGGCATCAGTGTATTTCGGCCTTAAAGGTGTTAAGAATCGTTCATTCCGTAAGAACGCGATGTGTGAAAAATTAAATTATTACTAAATGATTAAAAGTGCAATATAAAAATTTAAATGGAATTAAAATTGTACTGAGAATTAAAAGAAAGCACAAATCTTCAATTAAATGAACTTCCATTTGTTAATTTTTTCACTTTTACCACTTTTTAAAATTTTAACACATTAAATATCAAGATTATAACTCTTACGGAATGTGATATATATTTAGGTTCGTAAGTAAACCTCAGTCTCATTCAATTTCGTAAAGTTATTTACGTCTATTGTAGTTCAGCCTTAAATATGTAGTTTACTTAATAAAAAGCTCTGAATGAACCTAGAGTGGACCATATAATTACCCTTGCACTAGAAGTCGAAGAGATATATTTCTAACTTGGAGCTTAAACGAGTCATTAACACTGCTGACAGACAGTACTGAATTCGTCTGTCAATTTTATTAACTACAAACACGTCGTGTTCGATCAACTGACTAGTCAGTTCATTATAAAAAAATGTCGTCAAGCGGTGCAGACACTCCCTATCTGTGTATATTTCTAAAGATTTCTTTCTTATTCCGTAGTTTTTCTCTAAGAAATAAATATTAAACTCTATTCAGTCATTTCTTACTCAAAAGAGAGAAGATTGGAAATATAAACACAAGCTCCTACTAGCATCTACCTTTTATTTTTAGTTTCGGCCATTTTAATTTTACGTTTGACAGTTTATTTGACTAGGCAGTACTGATTGGCTGTGTCAGTGTCAGTTATATTGACTAGTGTAATCCCAGGAGAAGGAGTGTCGAGTGAAAATGCTGAAAGTGCCAATAATTTAAAGTAGTCACAACACAAAAAAATATGTTTAGGATTTGTTTTTTGCACATTCGACTTTATCAGGATCAGTGGCGGTGGCACGTACAGATTTTTAAACCAAAAATATGATTTTTTTTATTTTTTTGGCACTTTCAAATTTTCATCAAACACTCCTCAATTCATAAAGTAAACATTCAATGATGTATTTGCGAGTTCTTGATCTATAGAGACATTTCCTTCAATAATTAGAAAATGATCAGAATACTACGTACTTTCAATATCGCATTATGAATTACGGTAATTGCTGGTAATAACGTTGGACTTCTTTTTACAACATACTAGAAAGGCACTAGAAAAGTTATTGGATAACAAATTGTCATAGGTTAGCAACAACAACAGCAGCTTTATCAACGACACAAGATTGCCCCATCTCGGCCTAGAAATGTTTACATTATAAAAAGAAGGTTTGATTAGGAACAGGAAACTTAAAAGATTCAGGCAATAATGATTGAGATCTAAAAGGACATCGTCACGATTTCACCTCTATGTACATAGGTAGTAGGGAACAGCTTATATTATGATGTGTTATCGACAAGGTGTTAATTACTTCCAAGTCAGTTCCAATAAAGAGCTTAAAAAGCATATTGTTTTTAGAAGCTCATCATACAAATATTTAGTATCAAGAGTATTAAGAGAAGAGACCCTTAATGGCTTATAGACACAACTCCAAGATAATTTCTCGCTAGAAAAGGTTACCTAATAAAAAAGATACTGGGCCTCAGACCTCTGAAGTTGATTGCCGGGTAGATTTACGACAATATTGAAATAAGACACACTTTATAGATAATACGCCTATTAAAGGTATCCAATTCTCCATTTATAGTGAACCATTCAATTCAAGTTCTAATTAAATTGTTCCCATTGGGATTCACTTTTGTTCGCGGCTTCTAATGGGATCGGTAAAATTTATTTATGTTTTTGTTTTGATATAAAAAAGACGATTAGTAAAATTAAATCGATGTAAATCAATACCCTTTAACGCTCCTGGATGAGTTACTAGAATTTTGAAATGTGCTGTTGCAAAATACCTCAAAATGGCTATTAAGGTAATGTGAATATAATTTTCAGGTCGATTATCGGTAGGATTTTAGCTAATAGTAAGAAAGTAGTAAACTTGGACGATATTATTATAAGAGAGAAGGTATGAATGACTTTAGTTAAGAGAACTGCTGGAAGAAATTTAGAAAAATAAAAAATGTTGATAGAAAAAGGTGGAATATCTAACTAGATCATATTATTAATGTGGGGAAAATTTGTTCGTCCTACCAATGAAAAGTTGGAAGCCATTAGCTGGAAGTTTAAGTTGTAATTAGGCCCTATATATATGAATCGAGAAAACCTGTTTTAGTAGTAACTGATGCTACCCGTATTGTTCTACCCTGAAGTAGTTAGGCTAAATCTAGCTTCTTTCCGAGCTCGATTATTGATTTGGGAGTTAGCTTGTAAACCTTATTTGAAGTAAGTAACTTCTCCAGTGATTTGCAAGTTCTATAAGCTGCTAACGTGGAATACTTGCAAATGATATGCCTGGAGATTACACAGTCAACACAGTTCATTATTGAATTTTCTATGTTCTTAAAAAAATAAAGGGGCCATGTCCAGTGATTGCATTAAAAAACACAGTTTGAGTGATTGTCCAGTTAGTTTACGCGTATGGAGAGGAGAGGGTTACAAAAAATTTCGCTTGCCATGTTGCTCATTCTTTTAGTTCCCCGTAAAGTGGTTTTTTAGTAGAATAAATGGAAAGTAGGGACCAATACATGGAATATTGGCTTCGAATATAGCCATATCGCCCGCTTTTTTCATTTCTCTCCACATATTCGTATCCAGGGATCCAACGACAAATTACCTTGTTGTCTGTAGTCAGAAGCTACATAGAGTTGTGTGTTGTTGTTGTGCAGCTCCAGGCTTTTTTCGATTCAAAGTCTAGAAAGAACAGAGCGCAGATAGGACCGCAGCTTGGCTTTCCTAGTAAATATAGATATTTGAGTTCTTACAGCATAGGATTTCCTGAGCCCCATCCTCTGTAGCATAGACTTCCACCTAAACGATGCAAAGTGAGGAACTAAGCGGAATGGAGAGTTCAACTTTCGGTCCCACCAGCTATCTGCCTGTTTTTGTTATCCTTTCTGGTTCCACCGTATACCAGACTCAGTAGCGTAGCTAGAGCTTTTTCCGCTTGGGGCGATCCCGAATTTGTCGCACTTTCTAACTTAATCGAAATGAAGAGTGGTTATTACTAATTAATGAATATAATTAAATAAATGAATAAAACCATTTATTTATATTGTTTAAACAGATTGTGTACATAATGATAAAACGTATGTTGATTTATATATTTATTTTTCTTGCTTTTTTATAACTGTATAAGTCGATAATTAAGTCATCATCAGTAATTTAAACATATTTTTCTCATAACTCATAATTTCAAATAATTTTGCTTAGTAGTTAAAAATATTTAGTTACCTTACCATGAATCATCACGAAATTCATTTCACTTAGTATTCCCACGATAATTTCAGCCAGATGAAATATGATATCAATACCTGATAAGAATCGCTGGCTGAACCACAAGAATGTGGGAATGCTGAGTGAAGTGAATTTCCTCAAATTATTATTTTCACCTCAGATAAATGTAATTTGAATTGTTATTGTTCTAGCAAGTAGTTTTTGATTTAAATAACGTAGATGTAGAATAAAGTTATCAGTTATTATTCCAAATGCAGTAGAGTCCGCGTGTTCTTTTTTATTCCCTAACCAATTAAACTTTCAGGTACCATTTTTGTGAGCAGTTCTACATATATTGGTATATCGATACAAGCATCGAGTATACCCTCTACATAAAGTCAAGTTGCAACACCTTGACAATACCAGGGCAAAAAAAGGCTTTTGCCTAAATAATAACAAAAGTCTTGAATGACATTGTCAAAATTTACATAATCTGTTAGTTCTCTTTCTATGGACAATATCGCTAGATTTCGTAATCTTAAATCACTCATTGTGGAACGAAGATAATTTTTAATAAATTTTAATTTGGAAAAGCTCCATTCACAGCTAGCGACACTAATGACTATTGTTAAAAAAAAATCTTAATAATATTATTATATTGGGAACAGAATTTTCCAACCTATATTTTTGGATAATTATTAAAACTTCAAGAGGCCTTCCCCGTTTTTCCAACCTTTTGCTTACTCTTGTACATCAGGTAGAGAAATAAAATCCTGGATCCTTTTCCTTTTAATATGAAATTTTTTTCCTCGTCAATGTCAACAAAGTTATTTACTTGACATTCAAAATTTGCATTTAAAAGATTAGATGATATTAGGCATGAATACTTGGCTGCAAGGACATGTAGTTGCCCGAACCGTACTTTTATTTCCTGGATAACTCTATCCAATGACCAAAAACATTTCTCTTTGTATTTCTTCTTCTAAAGATAGTCTCATGTCCCGCAAATTTTCACCACTCATAATTTTTTTCCTTCTAACTCGAGGCTCAGTGGATATCTCCAACTCTTAATATATTTTTTTGGCTGTTGTAACTGCTTTATGTACCAGGGTGTCCCTTTGTCCAATGAAATATATTTGCAAAGTATTCAGTTTTAAATCACGTTGCTGGATAATTAATCCCTTTGTTTGCAGGTATTGTTGTAATTTCCAAAAGGACGGATTCCCATAAATGGAGGTAGCACAAAAAAGAAAAGGATTACATTGAGTTGAATAATATTCCAGTGTCTGATCTCATTTTAATATTTTCTTCCTCAGATATCAATTTTTCCAAAGCACTTAAAATAAATGTTTTTTTCCAACAGTCATCACACATAAACTATCAACTTTTGCAAAAAAAAATCAAATTTTGCAAAATTTGATGAATTGTTTTTTTGCAAAATATGACTGAAAATAATTCCAGTCGACCACCAAAGTAAATGAAAAATCTGTCGAAATATTTTCTATAAATTCCTTAGAAGTAATGATAACTTTGCTTCAACTAGCACGTATGGGCGATGTCCATTACCGATGAGGGCTCTGTTTACAATAGCAACAATGGCGGTAAAGAAAGTATTAACAGCTGATGTTTGTTTATATACGTGCTTAAGCATAAAAATCTCAATGTCGATAAGGACTGCCGGGGTCAGCATGCATTTTTGTTAAATTAAATACTTATTATGGTAAATAATTCGGTGGATTACAACATTATTATGTTATTAATTTTTATTTTTAAATAATTTAGATAGAAATATAAAAAAACAACCGCCCCAAAAAATGTGCAGCCCAGGTGGACATCCCCCCTCTAGATATGCGACTAATATCTGACTTCTCTAATATTCAATATTTCAGGCTAGGCTAAGTTACCAGAGCCTTGTCGGAAATATTTAATCTTGACAAAGGTAATTTGGTCGTTATTGTAATACAAGCAGTTTTCAATATCGAATTATTCACCGCAATACAATGTTTTGAAAACGGATATATCTGTGTCTAGTATCTGTGAGTATTTAAGCTCTTAATCGTATCTGAGTGCAATTAGTGTTAAGTTTTAAATTGTTTGTGATTGCGACTGCGATATTCTAAATATGAACATGAGAGTATCCCTGATAATTTTACAATTATTTTTGTCTTAAGTTGTCGTTACATAAATTTTATTATCAATATTGCTACTACGATGACTCATACTTAGACCATCATTGACTTAAATACTTCAAAAGCTGGAAACAAAAATTTTCATAAATTATCTTTTAGTTTAGTATCCCTAGAAAGAACTATCATCATCAGTCTGGGATCATTCTGAGAAAATTGTAAAAGAAAAAAAAAGTGAAATTCCTGAAATGTCAATTTCAAAGGATCGACGGTATTTAAATGATAAATCATCTGCAACTTATTTATAAAATTTTCATTAAAGAAGCCGCAGGAGAAGCACAAACCACTCCGAAAATTCTAACAATTTCATTTTTAATTCCGAACTTTTTTAACTCTTTATTCCGATTGGTACGTCACGACTATCAAAATCAATTTTTTCCATTCTTCAAGCAAGGACCGAACCAGTTATGATTTCTTACGAAAAAAGCTTACTTTACTTGTTATTCCTGACCGGTAATTGTTTGAAACTAAAAAAAAAAAAAACTAAGCTGGAAAGACTAATTATTTTTTCTGGCAAAAATAAAAAGCCAGTTTGGCTAGAAAAAATAAAAAGCCGAGCTCACTTTTTATATTTTTACCGAAAAAAAGTATCAAGCCGTTGCGCTTGCTTTTCTAGCTTCCAAACTATTACCGGCCAGGAATAAAAAGTAAATTAAGCTTTTTTTGGAAAAATTCATAACTGGTTCGGTTCCTGAAAATAAGAAGCCAGTTTGGCTTTTTATGCTTTCGCCTTCAAAGCCTATTATTTCCAGCTCGAAAATATAAAAAGTCAAGCTGGCTTTTTATTTTTGCCAGAAAAAATAATAAGCCTTTCCAGCTTAGTTTTTTAGCTTTTTTTAAAAAAAAGGTTAAGTTTTCAAAAGCTTTACAGGAATCGAAACTGGTTTCCCGAGACATGTTTTGGTATATTCCACTAAATTCCATGATCATAATTTATTCCAACTTTTTTTGTTTAAAATTTTCAAAATACCAGTTATTTTCGGTCCCTACTTCAAAGTCTTCCTTTTAATTTCACTTATTAAAGTCTTTGTCCAAATTGTGTTATTTATGTATTATTTGCACCTTTTTAAAGCAAATTCAGCGAAAAAGCCTAGAAAATTTGTTCAAAGAAGAAAATTGCAAGCCTAATCCAATTATTTGTTTATTTATTTTTTAATATTTATTTTAGTTAAATGAGGTGCAAAAGACTCAAAAAGGGTTACAGTTTGGACACGGAGTGTAATAGATCAAATGAAAGAGAAGTCTTTCGGTTTCTTAACATACAAAAAGTTGCTGTTGCGTTTTTTGAAAAATTGTTGGTTAAATTGATAATAAAATCTCAAAATTTCCAGTTTAAAACTCACTCAGGAGGCACAATTTGAAATTGTGGAAAAATCTTCAGGCCCACCCTCCCGTCCATATCATTCAATGCTTGGTCCAATTTTTTGCAATTACCCAATTCTTACGAATTTATTGCAATTTTGCTCAATTTTTTTTCGATTATCATATGCCAAACGCCTTGTAATATTACAACACTTTCTTGTTCGGATTTATGAGTTGCACGTTTGCTCGGATTTGGGGCAGATCGGAATATTCGTGCGGATTTTGGTTTATAGGTTAAAATTCGATTTTTCGAATAAATTAAATTTCAAACTTGTGCAAAAGACATCCAAAATTAGTATTAAATTGTAATACAAAGTAATTTGAAGTAAAGAAAGTAAGGAAGACATTTAAAAACTATACAAAAAAATACAAATAAAAAGTGATGAATGGGCAAGCATAAATTTTCATGGAAAAATTTGCATGAATTTGGTACTTCTACTTCGATGAAACATATAATTACGCTCATCATGATAGAAAAGTTTTTGAAGCTGGAAACAGAAAATTAAAAAGTTATAAAAAATTTGAATTCTGTTTATTTGGTAAGGAAAATGTTAGCTTTTCTCTATAGCCCATAAAACTAGAAGTGAAAGCATTAAGATGAATAGACGTAACTCCTAGTTTTTATTTGTTCGTTAATCGATCAAAATAAGGTCCCCTGGTGAGTGACCATATCTTAGGACCGCATTGGTCTTAAGGACGTTTTATCTTCTCCAAGAAACAAAATGATAGTAATCAATTCATATTAAAGTCGGGATTTTTTGAGGTCAATTGCAAATCGAATTGACTGGCGGAAAAATGACAATTTCGATCTTAGAGCGTGTGAAACTTTGAGCAGTGAAATTTCTATACCGGTTTCTACCTCTACGAAACCTAATTAAATATTAATTAAAGATAGCTCATAACTGAGCTTGGAACAAGCTCACAAAGGTTCGATTTATTCACTCGAACCACTCGTGGAAATGTAAGACTACTTATGTATAGATTTCATAACAGGAGCGCGCAAAATTTTCTTTCTTCAAACTTATGATTGCCATTAAACATTGACATACTTACGGTATTTTAGCGATTTATAAGTCATGGCACGATACACGAAGAAACAATGTTGTTTTTTTGTTATTGTTAAAACGAATTACAAATTTGGTGAAAATCATGAAGAGTCAGTTCGCAAAGCTTGTGCAATTATTGGTCGGTGAAGTATATCAAATCGGAGGACAATTTTGAAATTGATTAGGCTATTTAAAGAAACTGTGTCGATTATACATAAGTTAAAGAAATTCGTGTGCATGTTCGTCTTGTCCGGTAAATGGAGTACACCACCATAGTGAATCAATGTGTCGCTAAGATATAAGGTAAGAAATTTAAGTCAAGATCATTTGAAGTGTCGACAGTTCGTGTGTGTTGTGTTCTTGACAACCAAAACGAGGACACTAATTTCGTGAACAAAATCAGCTTTAGTAATGAGGTGAATTTTGAATAAGCAAAAGAGCCAGATATGGGACGCAGATAATTCTCACGTGATGCATGATGCATTATGCCGCAGACCACTTGTGGTATGTAGCTCACAACTGAAGCTATTAGCTTCAAGATACTATGCTTCTTATTATGCATACATAAATGTATGTACAAGTTTTCAATCCATTATGAAATATTTCTCACTTACAGGTATGTAAACAACTTTTACAATGATAAACAAAATCTTACGAATATTCAAAATAATTTGCCAACAAACAACTTCCGTTTTTTAATGTTGCTGTACTGTGGCCACAAGCTATAAATTTAAGATTTTACCAAACTTGACTCCGACCACATTATGGCCTATGACCTATGGCTTGTGGCATTGCTTGTAATTTTGGGCTTAAAGTCTGATGCATTTTTAATGAGCTACTGTTTGGTGTAGTCGTGGAACAGGTGGAGTTGTTATTGACATTTTTTTTTTCTAAAATGGTGTCGAAAATGCAATAGCCGTGAATGGAGTTTATTCCCGCAGCCTAGCAAACATTACGATTGGCCTACCAATCGCTTTCTTATGATTTCTTATTGCCACAACGAGCATTTTTGTGTCCGGCAATAATGCAGTTTTATCGCCTACGTTTATTTTGACGGGGGTAAATGGTGCATCGAATATGAATCATGTAAGTAATTCATTTTATGATCGCCATAGCGATAAATATCCTTATTACTTGCGTTTGCTTTTTCTATTCGATCACACTTGAAGAAAGACAATTACAAATGAAGCAATTTTCAAATTGACGAAATATTGTCGATAACGGTACCACCGATCTAGGCAATAAGAGTGCAATAATATGGCAATAAGAAAGCGATTCGTAGGCAAATCGTAATGCTTTCGGGAATCTAATTCACTTTAATTCTTGAACTATTGCCAAAACATCGCCATGGTAATAAAATGGCAACACAATTTTTATTGCCGTTTTTATTGCTACGCAGTAATTATCGCCACAATGTTTGCTGGGAGTATGATAAATTTGAAGACTTACATGATGAGAAATAAAAACAAGCAATACGTATCTAGTAAATATTTCGTGAACAATAAGAGACGTAAACACCGACGAGGATAATTCTATTTCCTATGTAAAGATTATTCCTATAACCTATCCTAGAATAACCCCGCTCGTTTTGAACGTAAACTCCAATTCGTGTAAAACCATGTGTTTTTTTTTACTTATGTGGCATTACTTTCGGACATTTTCGGATGTCGAAATAAAGGAGTATTATTTAAAAAAAAAATATATGAATAAGCAATATAAGGAAGAAAATTAATTTAATTTTTAATTTTCTTTTGTTACATAATATTAAAAAAAATTATTTAAGTAGAGAAAACATTCAAAATCAGTGCGTCTCTAAGCGAAGTAACGTTGCCACGGGAAATGCTATTCTTTGTTGTCTGCTATTATTGACGCTTATATTCAAATTTGGATTATCCGTCACTTATCCGGAATAATCCTCTAATAGAAATTATATCTCCGGTAAATCTAGAATAAAATATTAAACCGGTGTAAAGGTCGCTGCACACTTACCGGCACAGACAGGCGAAATATTTTAAATGAAAACAATTAGATAATCCACATCAACCGGCACCGGCAGATACCGGCACGTAACGGAAACTTCATTGCCGGTCGCTATCGGTGTCTAGAAACCAGACCGGGATTTGTCGGTTGCTGGTCTAGTTACGATCACGATCGATTAGGGATCACTTTTCTGTAGTTTTCTCTCGATATTTGCCTTAATTGAAAGTTTTCTTTCAGTTTTATGTCGTTATATGTGCACAAGATATGCCGGTGCCGGTCAATGCATGTCTGCGCTGGTTCGTGCTGTGCCGGTCAGTGTGCATCGATCTTAATACGTTACACCGGTATAATACGATGGATTAAATCTCAAGTAATCTTGGTTGGTGTTTGGAAATTATACATGAATATGGATTATTCTGATTGGTGTATACGGCCCTAAGTGTAACAGTCGTTGTATAAGTTGTGTATATATAAAGACTTACTAGCTTTAATATATGTAACTACATTAATTCATACTGTGAGTATTGTTTTTGTATCAAGGACAATTGAGAGCTAGTAGTTAGCAGCCAGAGTTACTGCTGCGGGATATAGATCTCGGTAGAGAATCAGAATGAAGGGAATTTTATTTCAACTTGACTGCGTGGTTGTTTAATTTCAATGGTACCCAAACCATTTATAATAAGTTAATTAAATTATTGAAAAACGTTTATACATAAAAATCACATTTTGATATATAATCTATGAGTACCCCATGATTTTAATTTATGTCAAATTAGCCTTAAATTGTATTTCACCTGTATGCTGATTCTCGTTCTTAGTCGTACTTTTTGTGACAGAATTTGATCGTTAACCAAACATGTTTTGATTTATCGGGCAACCTATTTTTGGTGTTGCTATAAAAACAGTGAATGTTTTCTAGTAATTTTGATATAGGTTTAGAAAAAAATTACGAGAAGTATATAATTTAATAGAAAGTATATTATTTCATTTATTTGAATTCAAATTAATCTTAAGATGACGGTAATCTACAAATAGCAGCTTCAAAACAAAAAAATACACAAATTAGGAGCGAAATTTCCATAAAAACACGACATAAAAATTTTCAAAATAAATATTATAATATTAAATAAGTCATAAGAATATTGAATGCTAATAATGTGTGATGCCTCCATTTCTATTAATGACCTCATAAATTAGATTAGGCATTGAATTTATGAGCTTTTTCAATGTCTCTGCTGATATTAAGGCCCAAGATGATTTAATGGTATTTTTCAATGCCTGAAGGGTGTCGTATTGCTTTCCATTCCCGTAAACATGCCTGACAATAATCCCCCATAAGTTTTCTATGGGGTTTAAGTCAGGACTTCTTGCAGACCAGTTCAAAACAGCAATGTTCAAAGCCGCAAGCTATTCTTTTACAGATCTCTCTGTATGAACAGCAGAATTATCCTGCTGAAATACAAAATTTTCACACACAATTCCTCCGCCTTTTCAACCATCATTACTTCTAATATTTCTCTATAGTTTTCAGCATTCATCCTTAGCGGTAGATACCCAAGCAATTTCTGTTTTGACCTTAGCACTAAATCCAGCCTAGATCATTACACGGCCTCCGCCAAAATTTCTGCTCATTTTTACCTCTTCTTGCAGTCTCGTATCAGGATCAGCAGGGTTAAATTTCTTCTAATCACTAAAGATGACTTTATTCCATTCAAGGGTCCAACTCATATGCATCTTAGGAAATTTTAATCTGGCTTCCCTGTGCGATAAGGTAAGAGGTGGTTTTTTGCAGCTTTTGTGAAAACCATGTTATCGTCTGCTTTTAGAATTTGCTGCACACGTCGAGCTGTAACTGACAACTCCAGGCTTTCTACAATTTGGGAAGCAAAGAGTTTCTGTTTGCGAACTTCGCGGAAAATCAAACATTTTTGTCGTGATGTAAATTTTTTATGACGATCATGACTGGCAATGCTTCCGTATTTCTCACCTAATCGCAAAAAGTTACAGATAATCGTTATCGAGCGATTAAAATTGTTTGAAATTTGCCTCAAGGAGAGTCCGCTATCATATGCCGTTATTTTAACTCTTTCTTTCATTGACAAAATTTTTCCTCATGGCATGATAAAAACTGAAGAAAATATAAAGAACGAGATGTAACATAAAGAAATTATGTTTTTATTAGTAAATCAGTATACCTTCCCTTTTACAAATTTTCAAAACAAAAAAACTTTTAATAAAAGTATAATCTCTGTGAAAACTTCGTTGTTTTTATGTGAACTTCGGCCACGTATATTAGGTCTATTTAATGAGTTACTCTAGGTTACTCTAGAGCAGAAAAGAGCAGAAAACCGCGTTTAATGAATTCAGAGCACTGTTCTAAAGTACTTTAAAGTGTGTTCAATGAGTTTCCTCTAAAGTGAATATTTTCTGCTCTATTTTTTTCGAAGGAGTAACTTAATGCAGGCATTTGACAACTTTAAATTGTATTGACAGTTCTGATACATTTCAAATAATTGAGTTTTTTGTTGAAAGAAAAAAAAATAACTTTTTGGACTATTATAAAGGGTTTTCCAATAACAGGTGTTATTTTAATTAGCCCGCTATTTCGGTAGATGTCACTTTTGGAGCTGTCATTTTTTGATACTTGACAAGTAGAAACTACGCCATTAATAAAAATAGAACGATACACGATTCAACAACGCATTGAAATTATTAAAATTCACTATAAAAATGGTGAAAATGTGGCAGAGACGGTTCGTAAAACTCGAACATTTTTGGGTCGTCGTGAAGCACCTTGTCGGACCGCAATACAGAAATTGGTAGAAAAATTGGAGCTGTCGGGACAATTTAGTGATGTGAAGAATAAAACCCGTGCACGTCGCTCAAGAACAGCCGAGAATATTGCTGCTGTAGCCGAAAGTGTTGAAGAAAACCCAGGTTTGTCCATTCCTCGTCGTTCTTTGGAATTAGGCATTCCACAAACGTCATTACACCGTATTTTGCATAAAGATTTGGGTCTTAAGGCTTATAAAGTTCAGTTAACACAAGAACTCAAGCCGGCCGATCATCAACAACGTCGAGTCTTTGCTGATTGGGTCCTTGAAATGCATGAAAATGATCCGGAATTCCATCGAAAACTCATCTTGAGTGATGAGGCCCATTTCCACCTCGATGGCTTCGTCAACAAGTAAAATTGTCGCATCTGGGGCTCGGAAAACCAAAGAGTTATTGTTGAAAAGCCTCTCTATCCACAACGTGTGACTGTTTGGTGCGGTTTATGGTCCGGCGGGGTCATTGGACCTTACTTTTTCGAAAATGAGGCTGGAGCAACAGTTACGGTGAATGGATTGCGCTATCGACAGATGGTTAATGATTTTTTATGGCTGGAATTGGATGGTATTGATCTGGACAACGTTTGCTTTCAACAAGACGGCGCTACTTGAAATACAAGCAACGAAACCATTGATCTTTTACGGGAAAAGTTTCCGGACCGTGTTATCTCTCGAAGAGGTGATCACAATTGGCCACCGAGATCTTGTGACTTAACACCTTGCGACTTCTTCCTTTGGGGCCACGTGAAAGAGAAGGTCTACGCCAACAGCCCATTGTCGATTCAAGACCTCAAAGGTGGAATTCGTGAGGCTATCGAGGACATAGGGCAGCCACTTTGCGATTTGGTTATGGAAAATTTCATGAAAAGGATATGGTCCTGTAGGCGTGGTGATAGTGGTCATTTGGCTGATGTTATCTTCAATTATTAACGGCATACCTTCCTCTTTATAATGAAATAAAGATCCGATCAGTTATCTCAAAAAATGTCATTTTTCTTTGAATATCAAAATAACACCTCTTATTGGAAAACCCTTTAGTAGAATAATTTAAACAATAATTGTGTTTTTCAGATTTCAGAAAATTTGAGAAAGGTGTGCTCAATGAGCTCTCTGCTCCTTTCCGTGCTTTTCTGCACTTTTCTACTCTACTTTTAATTTGACAGTTAACTTACACTGTAAAAAATAATAGGACCATTCCCTAAATTTAAGACACCTTTTCCCCTAAAAATATATGTAATTTCCTCTGATATAAAGGGAAAATCAGTTTATTTTCCCCAAATCAATGGAACATTCAATGAATTTAGGTATTTGGCACCACAAAAGCTATAAAGTGCGTAAAATTTCCGAAATGTTATATAAGGAAGAGAACATTCAATAAATTAGGTATTATGCCACATTTTCTATTGGAAATATATTTTCGTTTATATAATTCACACATTGTTCTTGAAAACAAGGCATATATTGTTTTTCAATATTTTGTTTGAGCGTGCTCAGCGCAACAACATAACTTCCGTACTACTTAGTAGTATGAGCCATAAGAAATGAAATATTTAGCTCATTTTTATGTTTTTTAAAGGTGGGTGGTTTTCTATTACCTATGGTGGGGGTGTGGCGCTATCACCATCTATTCCCTACATTTTAGGGGGAAAAAAAATAAAAAAAATTTGAATATTTCCTGCATTTTAGGGAATAATTCCCTAAATTTCAGGGGGAAAACAAAAATTCCTTACATTTTAGGGATAAAAACCTAATCTACATTTTCCAAGGTGGAGCTTTCCCTAATTTTATCGACAAATACATAACCCTTGTTTTTGTGGCATCAATTGTTGCCACTCACTTTAAATAATTATTTTTTACTGTGTAAGATAAGCTGCCATACTCTGCTTTGCTCTGAGCTTTTTTCGAGTCCATTAAACAGACCAATTAACATCGAAAGTAATGACGATCCCCAACTCCTTTGTTTTGCTGGATGGAATTTAGCAGAAGTATATTCATGCGATAAGAGGATTTCTTCCTCCCACTTTCGATTTAGATAGCAACATCTATATTAAAAATTGCCTCGTATGTTAGTTAAAGCAGTATTAAGAGACAAATTGTAGTCACATTTACTACATTTACTGCCATGTATGCAGTGCCGGATATAGGAAACTTTTGAAGGGGGGCAAAGACGTTAGTTACCGCCCCCTCTAACAACGATCTTTATTTGGGATAAATTTTATTACAGTTCCAGGGTATACCAGGCATTATATGTACATATATGATAGATGACCTATTTATACATACTGCATACCCTAGACCTATGTAGAACCAGAATTGTTAAAAACTATTTGAATTTGAAACAAATGATTGTTAAATAAAACGAATTTGAAATTCTAACGAAAAGTAAGATCCATTGTAGATCTTAAATGTCGTTTGAATCTCAAACTGTTTTAAAATAAAAGGAAAGTAAAAAATCGTATCATTACAAACACAGTTTATTTTATACCAGAGACAGACTTGCAATTTTCATATTTATATATTGATAATGCAATTATGTGAATTGCAATATAAAATTTCAGAGACACACTTGCATTTTACGATACTAAGAATTTAATTAGAGAACTTACACTTGTTTTATCACTTGATTTGTCATTTGACATAAGAAAGTTTCAATTTTACAAGTGTCAAATATTAAATGTCAGAAAAAGTTGTATTAAGTATTAAATTCGGTTCTAAAAGTTCATATATTAAATGATTATGAACTCGGGTTATATTGCAATAAACTCGTATACCGCGTACGTTTTTCGCAATTTCAATATTGAACTCCAATGTACTAACTTCTGATTGTACACCGAGCGTATACCGAGCTGCTTCTCAGTATAAGAGACAGATTTCGCAAAATACAATATTGAAATTGCAAGTCTGTCTCCGCTATTATTAACATAAGGATAACAAATTAAAAATTTAAATTATGTTAGATATTAGTTTTTTTTATTTTTGCCGCTTTTCAATATGAATATTCTCGGATAAAACTACTAAAATTTAAGACAGTTTAAAAAAAAATCTGTGTAGGAATTCTGGCAAACTGCCGTTCAGGTTGAATGGATTTATCCGATTTTTTACTCAGATTCAAAGGCCTTAACTCCGGCTAAAATGGTTAAATTTAGCAAGCTTAATAATAATTTTCTGGTAACTTTGCGCTTGTGCCTACTGTCTTATAATCTGTCTACATTCGAGGTAGGATTAATGGATGATGGGGAACATAGGGTTGCCAGCCACATTTGTACAATTTTTGAATTCATTTCATATGAGAATTTAGCGGGATTTTTAGTTTAATAAGCTAACAGAGGGTTACAGACTTAATTTTAATAGACAGTAAGCTGCTTGACTGTATAAGTATAAACACAATTGAAAGTATGATATCAGCAAAGCAGCTTTTAGATTCCGGAAAGAAAACTGAAGTGTTAAGTATGGTCTGAAAAAATTTTCCAATTCTTGTAATTAGATTTTTTCTCGTTTAGCTATGGGTTCAAAAATCCGTCGTATTGCCACCCCCTTAATGTTAGCGCCCGGGGCAAGTGCACCCAAGTGCCCCCCCATAGATCCGGCCCTGCATGTATGCAATGAACTGCCTGATTTTTATTTCATTAGAGTGTTGAAATTTTGTACAAGGCGTTTTCACAAAAATTTTAAATATAATTTCAAAATTGTGTTGCGATACAAAAATTTAGCTTTTTTACGTATACTGTTATCATTCCTAGACGGTTTTATTGTACTAAAAACTTCTTCAGAATATAAAATCCTATGAAATTGGTTATAATTATTTTTACTGTCCGACCAACCGTTCTAGAAATATAGTAGATGCGAAAACCACTTTGGCAATCAAATTTGCACAGACTTACGAAATTAATATCTACGGTATCGTAAGAATAGTTCTAAATTTTTTCCTTGTTCCAAAGCTTTATTTATTTACATAGCTCGATATGCTTTTGTTTTGAAAACTATAGCAATTCATCTAGCAAGCGGAAATACACTACAAAATGTTATTTTATTAATATCTCTCATGATCCTTTTTACAAACTTCTTAGAAATATATATTTCATAACATTTGAAAAGTTTCATTTTAGTATTTTCAGTTGTATAAGAACCGTTTCACAAAACTCTGATTTTTTTAACAACCGCTTCGGCCGAACCGGTGAATATCAGCACTGCATATACATATAAGCAAATATGTCTTTGAAATGAACGATTTTCCCTATCTTGCTAGTTGGGATAATGTTATTTACTTATTTCCTACCACTATATACATTTACCGACGGCTTTTTTAAATTTTCACCTACATATCGGTATCAAAACTCTACACAAGAATAATAATCATCTCTCACCTTGTAAAAGTCTATTTTCGGCATCTGTAAAACTTAATACCCATGCATCACCTTCCATTGCAGAATTTTTCCCTTGTAAAGCGATGCATTCTTTGGACAACATATCAAATCCTTCAGTCTTTACCTCAGCAACTATATTCGGATGTGGCCATGGAATTCCCGGAAGTGGCCAATGTGATGCAGATCTTGGCCATAAACCAGCACATTTGAATGCCGGCGTTATTTGGACTATGATTCTCTCACGAATTCTCAATTTCACCTCTGTCGTATCAGCGATCATTTTCACAATATCACGGTATGCACACTTATCACAAGCCTGAGCCACTAACGTTTGAAACCGAGATCGAATTTTTCGAGCCGATAGATATCCGGACGCGGTTATAAATTCCACCCAAAGGGACATTGAACGTTTTCGACCATCACTTAGTTTGAGAACAGCACAACCGGGCAAAGTGCCATCATCCACAAAATTTAGAACACCCATTTGATTTAGATAGATAATAATTTCGAATTCGTTCGGCGATATCACTTCGAGTCCTTCGTAACGTCCATTGTAGTCGTTCAATGAGGATATGAAACGTGGCTCCTGCACTTCAACCTCTTTCAAAACATCTTGAACGATCCGACACACTTCCTGAATGGTTTTATGAATTTGAGCCTTTCTCGACTGCACCCGATCGGCGCAGTATTTGTTCATTTGATAAACCATTTTCGATTGGGCTGCGATCATATCGGATGGGACTAACATTTTGAAAACGTTTTTTTTTTGGGCTACACCACTATTTCACTGTTCCGTTACAAAACAAAAAAATAATAAGAACAAGAACAAGTAAACAAAAACTTTAATTAAAAACTTGCACTAATTTCTAGGTTAATTCTGGATCAGTTTTCCTTAGGTAAACTACAAAAGCGATTTATTCATTTTGCGCGATCAAAATATTTTTTTACCCGCTTTCAAACTGATCTGAGAATCACTTGAACTGGAACGGCGTGTTTAGACGGTGACGCACGCGCTGCACGAGATTTCCCCGTGCAACTACACAACTTTAACGTTCAATAGCGTTCCGCGTCCGTAAGGCCACTGACTTGGGAAAACTTGTATTAGCGAGTCGCGAAATCAAAACCGGCGGTGGGCGCCCCACCGTGATAGGTGCGACGGTGCCTCCTTTCCTTATTGTTGTTGTTATTGTTGGTGTTGCAACAACCGCCGAGTTCTTTTTTAACACAAAAACCAGCTCGGCTGCTAGAGCAAAACGCTTCAAACGAGTCGGCATCGATATGGCGAAGGAAATAAAGCAGACAATCGGAGAACGCACGATATAGCCATAGTCCGCACATGCAAGCTGGCACTGGCAAGCACTCTGCTGCGCACTGGCACGTTGTCGTGGAAACATTCACGCACACCTTTCATATTCGAGCACACTTCAGGTGTGTGGGTTGGCTAGTAAGCATGCGCTCTGTAATTGAAAAGCAAGCGTCATTCATAAATTCATGATGGAGCTAGGTAGCAGCAGTTGCTCCTCCTATATGGGCTGTCCCGACTTAATGTCTTCAACAGCTTTCGTGTTGCATGAAAACGTCTCGCAGCGTATGCATGGATTTGTGTACATATATGTATGTGTTGTGTGTATAGTTGCGAAGCCGGAAAACAGTAGCCAAGATATGAATCTAGTTGAAGTCTCTCCTTCACGTTCATTTCGGTCGGTCCCACCCTTCGAATTATGCGGCTTTTGTTGTACGATTGAATTGCCGTCGCGCCCCTTTTTTGCAGTGTGAGAGACCCGGAAAATGATTAATGGGGGAATACCGCGGCCAAATGCCATTAGAGAGCCAGTTAATGACGGATCAAAATGAATGAATGAACGGAGCATTCGTAATTTGTGAAATTCGTTAGAGAAGTGAGACGGACGGAGTAGACATCTGGAGGATTCCTGGCAGGCAAGCAAAATGTTTTCATACCTACTTTAAATTAGTTTGGACATTTGGGACAGTTTTTAGAATATCAAGGATTTAAGTGGAGACAAATATTATACTGGGGTTTTGTCATAATAAGAACTATGGCGCAGAATGCCGTACTATACCGACGTAATTTAGTGGATAATGGATCCACTGGTGGTCTAAGTGAAGCAGGCTAGGTACTTCCAGCGGGACCCCTCTTACATAACTTAACCTAACCTAACTTTAAGGTAATAATTAAACAAAAATGTATTTTTTCCATTACTATAAAAAATAAAGAGTTAATAATAATAATTGCGGACCGCATTTCTTACAGATGCAAAAAGGTTCCAATGTACATTTTCATTTTTGCGGAAAAGATTTTTATTGTTTCATTGTCTTTACAATACTTTATTTCACTCACTTTTTCATTAGAATCTGTCGTAGAGGTAGTTGATGTTTTTTCCGTACCTATTTGTTATTCTTATTTGTCCTTCTCGGGCTTCTAGATAACAATCGCCAAGCTCTACTGCTAACTGGAGTAAAAAATCTCGTCTCGATAACTTTTCTCCTGTCATTTTCTTATACAATATCCAGGCATTTAAGTCTGCTAAATAAAGGATATGAAAATATACTTTGCTAGGCCATCTGCGAGACTTCGACTGTCGGTCGACGTCTAATGCTTACCAGGATTTGATGTCTTTTTTAAATGTCGATTCATCCGATCAGAAAATTTTCTCGAAGAATCGCGGATCTTCCCGTTGTCTTTGTAGCATCATTTGGCAAAACGCAACCCGAGGTTAATAATCCCGAAGTAGCAGGGTTTGTACTCGGTGTACATGGTATGGGTGGAGCTCATGTTTTTGTTATATTCGGTGAGCTATACTTTTGGGCACTCCTGTGCATTCCTGGATTGCACATACCGAACTATCTGGATCTTCTTCAACTGCTTGAAATTACGTCCTTGTAAGATAAGGATCTCTTCCTTCACCATGTACTTGGTTTGGAAGTCGTCCCTCTGTGGAGAGTAGATGAAGCACATTTGTAAAAACTCAATGATTTGACGAGCTAGCGTCACTATCTCACACTTCATGGAATGACTCTCTGTCTCACTCAAGAGCTAGAATCTTAAAGTTACGCTCTTAAGGCAAGCTTTGGGTACACTAGAATCATTTTTAGTAGATGAAAATTTTTTTTCGAAACTGGGTTTTTTGAAGAAAAAAATTTTTTTCCCGTATTCTAAGAAATATTGTAGCAAGTGTTATACCATTTTAGAATCCTTATTAAATGCGTCAACTTTTAAAGTTACTTTCCAGACTGGCGTAGTACATTGTTTTTTCAGTACAGTCAGTTAAAGTTCAACGAATTTCGTCTATCACCCGGTTCCGGCTTGACGTCGACTTACGGGACGCCCTGTATATGTTTCGTAATGTGGTCGTCAATAATCAACGAAAATGTAGTTTTCATCTTACCCTTCATATTATTATGTTTTGCATATCCCGTTTGACCTTGTTCTTACCTAAAAATGATCTGAAACACCTATTTGCATTTTTTCCCATATAGTTCCATCAATTGCAATATGTTGATTATTTTTCTTTATTCTCTTCTATAGAACTCGAGATTAATCTCGTTCATTTTCGTCCTCCACAATATTTTCTTCGTCATCGTCGGTATCTACAGACTCAGGCTCACTGTCTAATAGATCGTTGTCATTTCCAAATAATAAATCTTCACTTTCAGAGAACTCATCTTCATCAGTTCCCGCCTATGTTATTTATGTTATTTATTTCATTTAAATACTTACTTGGACTGTCTTGATTGTTTCGACATTTTTCTGGGATAACAGTAACATTAATATAACGGTAATGGAGTAACGCTTTAAAAAACAAAATATATTCAGTTTTTTAACCTCTATTTTTACTAAAACAATTTATGCAACTTGCAATTTTAGGCACTTTATTTGAAATTTCAATTTAAAACGATATTTAATTGAGCTTACTTATACGTAACAGTCTTTTACACAGTGTACCACAAACTAATACATATAATTTGAATGCGCATTAGAATCTTGGATCCAATGCTCTTATAAATAGTAAAAATTTCTTTCGGTCAAATGACCTGTCATGGTAAATAACGTGTTTATCGGATTTAACAAATAAAAATAAATAAAATTAATTAATATATTTAATAGAAAAGATCATGAAGTCTAATGTTTGAACACAGCTGAAAAATAAAAAAAAAAAACAATTAAAATACAATATATAAAGTATTTAATACTTCCCTAGAATTCCAAGATCCTGTGTCCAGTCTGCACTTGCCTCTGTATCTTCAACGTATCTGAAATGAAAAAGATAAACAAATATTAGTTTAAAGCAACTAATTAAACAAAGTAGTATACAAAAAACTACAAGTCCAAGCAAATTACATGCAAAACTGCCAAGAAACCAATTTCTTGGCAGTACAACAACAACACTGTGTAAATGTACTTATGCGAATTTCTTAGCGAAATTCATGTTCCCTGCATAATGAACTATTGCAAAATATGCAATTATGTTCATACATGCAAACAACATAAAGTCGCAGCATATATACATACTATAATTTACGAAATTCAACAAATTTTGTCATTGTTGACATTTCATAAATCACTTTTAAAATATACAATAATTTGCATAATTTGCAGATTTCTTGCAAATTATGCATAGTCAAACTAATATTAAAGAATTAAAGATAATATTTATGCACTTACCTTAATAATTAATCCTTTAATTGCGACGAAAAAACACATAAACAACACGGCACTTTCACAATAAAATATCGCGATACGAACTGTCAAATTGACTCGCGAGAAAGTCAATTAGACGAAGTTGGCTACGCGCTACCTGTTGGTAATGCTTAAAAACCGCGAAAGTTACCAGGTAAGCAAATATTCGCGAAAAAAGGTAAATTAAATTCCCATAATAGGTGGGAAAGAGAAAGATGCGAAAACGAGATGCAAGAAAAATGAGAAATATTTGCGTTCCACATTGGAAATTGTCATAATATGGCAGGAAGTCGCCATCTTGATAAATTTCAGAAAAATTAAAATATTTAGTAAAATAAATTACGAAAATTCATGGATAATTTAAAATAAATTAGTTGAAGGAAATTGGCACATTTTGACATAAGCATACAAGTCAAGCAAAGTCGAAAAATATGCTTAATTTGCATTTTTCTTGTGGAACATATGTCAAAATGGCCGCTTAGAGCCTATAAAAAGGGGGCAATTTCTAAGATCTTTCTCAGTTTTTCGACAGCGATCACACATGCCTAAGCATAAGATCCAAGAGTTTAACTCAGTTTTTCGACAGCGATCATCAAGTGTAATTCAAAGCAGTATAATTTCAACCAAGTTTTTTCTCAGTTTTTTGACAGTTCCTCAGCAGATAATATTTGTTTCATTTTTTCAGCAAATAAGCATAAAATAAACGTGCCATATTAAAGGTACAATATTTTTACATGCTTGAAATTTGTGTGCAGTGGGTGTTGGCAGAGGACAGGAAGTTTTTGGGTTATTGTATTCTACAGATAAGTATTGTGTCAATTAATCTAGTAAATAAGTTTCTTGCATAAAAATTAAATACATGCCAGCTTTCGGCATTTTAATGATACATGCAAAGAAACAAATTAGTTAAGTAAGTTAAAATAAGCGCAAAGTGAATAAGTGTATAACGCGTAAAATTAGAAAGGGCTACAAATTGCATATAGTCAAATACATGCCAAAATACGGCATAATAACTGCATATGCAATCGAGCAATTAGTGAAAAAATTAATTTGCAGTGAATTTATAAATTGAAGTGTTTCACATTGGAGTTATTTAATAAATACAACAGTAAACATAAGCATACATATCTTTTTTTCATACCGCTACACTGTCCACCTAAATGCCGTAATATAGCTGTAGTTATCGATTGCAGCTACATTACAAAACATCTAATGTGAAAAAACGATAACATTTTATGAAAATTTTGAAAGTTTTACGACTATGCAGGAAATTAAATATGTTTTTAACCAATCTGTGTATGTGTGTGACTGAAATTCAATAAACGAATATTTTTGCATTTATATTCCGGTGAAGGAACTTCAACATTGATATCAAACACATCCACGAAAAAAACATTACAGACTTCGTGACTAGCAAATCTTTACGAATTTTTACCAGATCCTGAGTATTTTATCAAGCTTTTCGAATAAATACGTGGAAACTTGGAAAGATGACCACGATTTTGTGGTTGGAAAAAACATCGTTCATTCCATGCGAGTAGTGAACGATATAGCTGAGCGTGGTGTTGCTCTAATAAAGGAATATAATAAACTGATTAAACCTAATGAAGAACAAAAGCAATATTTACTTTTGTTGATAAAAGAGTATAGGAAAAAGTACCCTAACACTAATAAATCAATCCTTGTTTCCTAAGAATATATAAGTTTCATATTTCAATAATGTCTCTTAATTTGGAGTAATAACAATAACTTTGCATTTTTAATAATCTTAATTATGAATAAAAGATTTCAACTAATGTAGTGATTTTGAGTTTTTATTTAATATTCAAACCTTGGTAGCAACCCTTAAATATTAATTAAAAATTTAGAAAAAAAAAACTGAAACAGTTTCTTAAGTTTCTAATCAAATTATGTAGTGCACCATTAAAACAAAACAAAATTTTTATTTTTTTTTCTTAAGAATAAGGACCAACTTAACAAAGGCTACGCATGCGTTCGTTCATAGACATAAAAATAATAAAACCTCTTCAAAGTGACTGCATTAATATTACAAGCAAATTGCAGCAATTTCAATTATAAATACGTAGGTACACATATTGAATGTTGTCATATAAATCTGTTTTAAGTGGCGAATCACTACAGAAGGTAGGTATCAATCCTTACAATTTTACTGATGTCGCGAACTGATAATTATTTTGATAAATCGTCGTGGTTTACACAAAACTGTTTTCTGCACATAACATACAATTTTCCAATTTATGGTCAAAATTTGCTATAGAGGCGTAATTCACATTATGTAGGTACTTATGCATAAAATCCTACATGTAAATAATTTAATGTAAAATCCAAACCTGCTTACCTTTCATAATAGTTTTTCAATATTCATTGGCTTATACTTTCTACACACGAGCAGCTATATTATTATGCATATGTTTCTCGCAAGACAATTTTTAATTTTAACCAAACCCAATTGAAGAGCGTTTTTTCAAAAGTCGATTTTTTTTTTTTTTTTATTATTAAGCCAAGCTCAGGGGATACCCTATGATGCAAAGCACAGCATGGAAGGAAGGAGATAGGGAAAGGATTAGGGGATATGAGGAGAGTGGCGGAGGCGCCGATGTATGTCGCCCTTAAACTTCCGCAGATTGTATGCCGGGGGAAAAACAGAAGATGGTAAGCTGTTCCACATTCGCAAGTTATTGCCAAATCGCCAATGAGCTTGAAGGCTCTCTTTTGGACAATATCCAATGAAGCTAAGGCTGTGCGACAAGCCCAGGCCCATATATGGGAGTTGTATTCCATTCTAGGTCTAATGTAGGACTTGTAGAGGAGCGCTAGATTTGACGGGCTGAAATATTTATTACACCTTTTCAGAAATCCAGGACATTTCGATGCTTCTTTGGCAACAGAGAAGATGTGATCTGTCCAGTTTAACTTACTGGAAATATTAATGCCAAGAATGCTTAGTGACGGTGAATCAGAAATTAATGCTCCATCAAAAGAAACGGGAGTGATTAAGTTATGGTGTTGTTTTAATGAAATGAGACAGCTTTGGGTCTTAGATGCATTGAATTCGACGCGATTCGTTTTGCCCCAAGCGAGGATATTGTTAAGATCGTTATTCAATGATCTAATCATGCAATCTCTTTTAACACATGCGGCATTCCCCCTGGAGTCCGCAAGAGTGTCAAAGGAGTAAGGGAAATCAAGAGTACTGTCATCTGCGAAACTATGGATGGGATTGAAAGTAAGGGAAAACAGATCATTAATGAAAATTAAAAAGAGAGTTGGAGAGATAACAGAGCTTTGAGGCACACCGGCATTTATGGCATGCGGTTCAGATGTAACGCCATCTAATACAAAACATATTTGGCGACTAGATAGAAAACTTTCAATCCATAATAAAAGAGGAGGAGAGAGACCAAGTGCTTTAAGTTTGGCTATGTTCAAAATATGTGAAAATGAGATATGTAGGTACATCAAATGATTCGTAATGGCAAGGTCTATAGGCTGAACTACAATAGAAGTATACGTAAGTACATTTACTTATGTAAAGCCAACGCGCCCTTTAATTTAACAGGCGTACACAAATTAACTTTAACTCGTGTGAGGGGAACTTTCGTTAAGTTTAAATTTCCAATTTTTCGTAAGTATAGTGCGCTAAGAATCGCACATTCCGTAAGAACGCAATGTGTCCAAACAATTAAATTATTACTAAATGATTAAAAGTGCAATGTAAAAATTAAAATAGAATAAAAATGGTACTGCGAATTAATAGAAAGCACAAATCAGCTTCCCCTTGTTAATTTTTCCATTTTTCCTACTTTTTAAAATTTAATACAGAAAATGTCATTAGGGCACTGCGAATTAATACAAGGCACAAATCTTCAATTAAATCAGCTTCCATGTTAATTTTTTCACTTTGTGAAATTATTTATCAAAACTCGAAAGCTGCATGAAATTTTTAGCAAATTTCGATAAATGTGTCTTTCAAAAATGTGTGAAGTTTACAGCAAAACCCGACGTTTATTGCAACATTGAAGAACGCTGACTTTTTTTTTTAGTTTTTCTTGCGTGCGTACAAATTATGAGGAAAAATTTTCAGAAATGTTCCTAAGAAAAATGATATATATGCTCATAAAAATGTGTAGTGGCCCAGAAAACCGAATCAATCCTACTTTTTTTTTTTTGGGGTGCTGCTGGTCAAATTTGCAGGAAAAATGTTCAAGAAAATTCACACGAAAAAAATTATTTCAAATAAGGGCTGACTATGTGAGTCACATCCACTGACTTATAACAATGGACTGAGCGTATTGTCATTTTCCTATAGGAAAGCATGGCACAAGTTTTATAGTTCTCTCTTTCGCCCTATGGTAGAGTTGGAGCTACCAACACAAAATATTGCATTCTGGAACGTTTGCTTATGCCATTTGATGTTTTTATGTTGGCTACATATGCAATCACCGCAGAAGGAATAAGGTAAAGATAGTGTTTACCATGCTCCGTCTCTCTTGCCCATAAGCAGGATTCAGTTAGGAATAACTTTTGAAAATTAAAGTCGGAATGAGTTTAATTCCTGATAAGTGATTAAAATATCACTTGAGCACAGGAAAATATATTTAATATATTTTTTGAATTAATTTCGATTTACGGGTGTAAAATTTCATCTTATTGGTTAAGTTTTGCATGTTTTTTATGCAATCGTTTTAAAGGGTGCTCTAACGGTGATATACAGAAACAAACACAATATTTTTTGTGCCATATGAAATAGCAAATCGCTCAGTCCATTGTTATAAGTCAGTGGTCACATCTTTCCGGTATGGATTTCTTTTACATGAGCTGGATGTAATCTTTAGGAGAGTCAAACAAAAAACAAAAGATAACATAATAAGAATTAACTGTTAAAAACGATGAAAATTTCGATGTAGGTACTGTTTGCTACTTTATCTTTTTTTGTTTTTTATAGTTGGTATTACCATAGATGGCACAAGAACTAGATGTCGCATAGCATACTAGAGCAGAGTATACAGATTGTGAAATGGGTAGTGCGTTCTGGAATGGACCATAATATGTTTTAGAGCGTACCGAAAGCAAATGTTTTTATAATAGGACTTTTGTATACATTTGATCGAAGTCCTTAGCTTTTCAGATATGAAAAAATATAAACTACTTGACGTATACATAATTTCAAATGTTGTGGTCCATTCCGGAATGGACCATCCAGCCATATAAAATTTGTATACTTTTTTTGGTACTGCATGCGACATCTAGTTCTTGTGCCATCTATGGTATTACATATGCATACAAAAACTCTGCAGCATCGCAAAGCCGTTCTAGGGCGAATACTGTTATGATGAAAAAAATATGCTTTGTTTTCAGAATTATATACTTAATTATATTAAGAATAAACCTGCTTCACACCCAAATCAGAGATTCAGTACATTTATGCTTAAATTCGAGTAATCTGAATTTCGTTGGAAGGATTAACGTTGCCAACTGTTCTGTTTTTGCTGAGAAAATCAGTTTTTCAGTTTTTAGCCTGAAATGCTCAGTTAGTTTTTATTGTTTAGCCTGACTGAAATGCTCACTTTTTCAGATTAACTTTCCTCTGTTTTCATTTTTGAACTGCCGCGGGAGGGGAAATGTGTGGCAAAAACCTGGCCTTCCCACTTTTCGCCGTGTTCACTTTCCTCCTTTTATGCTCATATACGAGTCTACGCTCATAAAAATTGTTAATGGCTCGAGCACCCGTTTTCGTCTTCCAATAATACATAACAATTCTATGGAAAAAATTTCCAGTAAATTTCTAAGAAAAATTTGCGACCTTCCCTACATGTTCTTCAGAATTTGTATGCATTTGAAACGCAATGGGTGCTTGGGTGGCTAATAATTTTTATGAGCGTAGACGCTAGTTAAGCAATAAGCATTCATTTCTTTTTAAAAATTTACAGAAAATGTTTTGGCAGAATTTTGTTTTTTGTTACTATTATTATTAATATAAATAGTGCAAGATGAATGAAGAACTTAATAACAGTCATAAAATAAACTCACAAGTAAATGTACATAGGTATCTAGTGATTTTGATTCTCTGCTAACAACACAGAACGCTATCAAATCATAATGTTCAACCGGCTTACTTCACGAATACAACACTGGGTAAATTATTAATAAATAATAAAATTGAGCCTATAGTTGAGGATATTGAAAAAAGTGGGGTACATAGTATAAGTTGCAATGATTGTGACGCGATCTATATAGGAAAAACTAAGAGGTCACTAAAAACCAGATTTTCTGAACACGTTTCTGCAGCGAGAAACAATAGAGCAACTTCTGGTCTATGTAAACACTTAATCGACCTAGGTCACACTACATCAATTGACAATGTAAAACTATTACGTAATTTATGTGGAGGTAAAGTTCTAGACAGGTATGAGATATTAGAAATTAAAAAAGAGAAAGATAAAGGCTCATTCTTGGTTAATGATCAGCTAGATTTCCGTAACAACATCCCTTTAATTAAAACAAATTTTATAACGAAATAAAAATTACGATACTTACACTGACTTAAAATGATATTGTAATACCACTTATGTATGTATATGTGTATATACGATAACTGTCGGCTATAATTTTAATTTATTCTGAGTCAGTCTCATAATTTTTGCAAGAGCTTGAGGATGCGTAAATAGGGCGAAACGCGTCGCAAAAGATTTTAATTAATTATTAAAATTAAAAAATAAATTATTTTGTGGAACGGAAACAAGTGTTTCAATTTGTTAACATGTTTAATACCATTAATAAGTTCCATCAAGTGCCAACTAAAACATCAATTATCTTGATGAAAGTCAAGAAAGCTTACATTCAAACAAAGAAAAGAAAAGAAAACGTTGAGCCGAAAGACAAAAAACATCAATGAATAGTTGAATGTGATGATGAATAACCAAGATTAGTAGTATTTTTGTAATAATGTGTTTTTGTAAAAAAAAGGTCTATTAAATTGATTAAAAAAAAAAAATAGTTAAAATTGTTGTTATTTGTACCTGCAAATTATAAATGTATTTTAATTGCTGTCAAGGGCTTTTCCTTATCTTCATATTAAATAATTTCCAATTCTTTAAAAAAGAAATTCACTTTATTTTTAGCTTAACTCTTTTTAAATAAAGTTTATAATACTACTACGTGGGTATTGGAATCTCTCACTCTCTCTTTTCAATACAAAGTGAGTGAAATAATACAACACTTGAAGTTTTGCTTCTGTCAGGGGTCTCCGACCACTTTTTGTTTTTTTTATTATGTTGTCATTTAAAGGTTTTACTAAAATTGTAAATTAAATTAACGAATTATCAAACACCCTTAATACATACCTGTACCTAACAGAAAAGTTATGTGTGATCGACGAGGCAGCTTCCACTTGGATGGAGATGGGAACATTATGGGATTATGATGACGATAGCCAATTGATGCGTTTATTTCAAGTAATAATTTATTTTTGCAAAACGTCAGTCCGTTTTTTTTATTGCAAAAGTAATTTTTTTTGCAGTGTCTTAGTTTTTCTGAAAGATTCAGTTGGCAACGCTAAGGTGCCACATTTTGATGAGTTAAGCCAGTGGGAACGATCGCTCCCCTGTGCCTCCCCCCCCCCCCCCCCCCTAGATACGCTTCTACTGAAACTAACATTGAATGTTCTCTGAATTTGATATAGTTGTGACTTTTTCTGTAAGCTAGTTCTAGTAGTTCTAGGAAAGGGTAATTTGAAAGAAGTGCATTTGTTTTGTATATCTGGAGGGAATATTAATGCCAAGCAAGTCAGGGCAGTGCACAAAGCCATTCAGAATTTTATACAAAAAAAAAAAAAACGGTGTCAAGAAAAACACGATAGGATAGGACGTTAAATCTAACTAATCTAGCATTGTACTCTAAGGTTACAGTTTATACAGTTGAATATAGAAGAATTTTTAAGAACTTTTATTTTTAACGATTCTAAATTAAATTAATAAATACAAGAAGAAAAAAAACCCGTCTCGTCCGGGGTTTGAAACCGGGACCTTCCGCTTGCCGGGCGACTGCTCTTACCACTGAGATAACGAGACAGATGATCTTCCTTCTTGAATTTATCAATTTGTCACTCACTAGCTTACTAAGCCACGATTTGCTTTCAGCTGGCATTAACCAGTAACGATGAAAGCGTACAAATAAATTGTAAATTCAATTTTTTTTTATTTATTTTATTTTTTCTTCTTGTATTTATTAATTTGATTTAGAATCATTAAAAATAAAAGTTCTTAAAAATTCTTCTATATTCATCATTTAATAAGTGTAGGTTTGATTCCCGTCCGGGAAAAAATAAATAAGTTTATACAGTTGATGAATATCCACCATCTTTGCATAATTAAAAAGTCTAAAATGTCGTTTTTTTATATATGCACCACATACATACATATACATATTCATACAGTGTTATATCTTAATTTCTATGTATCAAAACAATTGTAAAACACCATATTGAACTCGACCGAACTGGCCACTCGCTATCTTCTTAACAAACTGCTTCTTGACCATAGGCCTATAGAATGAAAATTATGTGCGAAGGGCAGCTTATCTCATTAGAAGTAGCTTTACATGGTAAATGTCACTCAATAGGTTGCGCGCCTCTATAGTTTTTTTTTATATCACATTTCATCGATCGCTGTTATACCTGCATGTAATCCTCTCTGGTTAGGCTGGTTGTCATGCTATCGTTGTATAAAGATCTCATCACTTCTGTAAATGTAAAATCGATCTCTATGTATTCATCTTGCATAAATTCCAATCCAATCCAATCCAATCCAATTCAAGTCCATTATTGGAGTGACGTGACGACTTGTTATGGCCATTGAGATTCTTTCGAATAAATTAAAAGGCTTTACAACAAAAACTCACCTCATCTCAGCATTTCTCAAGGAGGGACAATGCTCGACGACTCTGTGTCAAAATATAGTTGTTTGTTGCTGTTTATTGAGGCTGGGAGGTGGGACGAATTTAATTAATTTTCTTGTAAGATTGGGTTTTTTCGTTGGGTGACTTCCTTATTCGCCATTTTAATTTAATCGTTAAAATGGGCTTAATTATTATAATCTGTGGGTGTTTAATTTGCTTGCTAAATGGTTTGTTTTTGTGAGCGACATGCAATTTGGACAACATAGATATCCCAAATGAATGAGCGATTCCTGTTTAGTAGCCTTTTTTGTATTTCGCTATCTTTTATGTATATGCAACTAAATGAGTATTATAGATGCGGTTCTCGTGGGAATTGTTTCCGTTGATTTTATGAAATTTTTAGTATTTCTGCTGCTAATAAAAGACGTTTAAGGAATATAGAAGCATTTAAAGCAATAAGATGCTGGAAAATCTCTGGGTTGACAACTTTCAAAATGATTTGATTTGATTTGAGAGAGAGAGAGGAGTTTTTGTATTTCTTCCAGAATAATTTTGCATATTACATAGAAAACCTTTGTTAATACTTAGATAAAAGCATTCATCAAAACGAGTTTCCACACTATTATAAAGTGAACATTTTCAAAATACAAGGTCGACAATATATGTTGTAAGAACGCAAGTCATTTCAACTTCAGTTACTGTCCCTGTAAGGAGTAAGTTTATGCATAGAAATTTAATTTACTTTGATTGTTTTAAATTATCTTTGTTAATCGATATTTGAATTGTTCTAAAGATTAGCTCAACCTGAATTAGCAGGTGGTATAATGAATAACATTTTGATTAATATGAGTCTTGGGCTATAGTCCTACAGGTATCCATCTAATCGTCGTATAGTCTGCTCACTGATCACTATAAATCATTTGTGATGGTGCAATGTTTGATTGAATGATATTTCACTCAGTGGATTGGACTCTCAGTTAGAGCCGGGTATAAGAACTGATTTATATTGCTGCCAGGATTCCATTCGGGTATTTGATTTCAATAGAATTCCAAAATGTAAATCAAATCCGCCGCTAGAATTACTTTCTGTTGTAAGTGTAGTAATTTCCAAAAAAGACAATGAACTGTTTTGGGCTGCTATTTTTTTCGCCACCAATAAAACATAATGTCTCTCATTTTAAGAACAATGTGCAACATCGCTATCATCTCTTTAATTGAAATTTTTAATCTATTTCTTCGGTTTGGAGTGTTTTTGGATAATTGAAAAATTTCTCTTATTACTTATATCAATTTTTAAATCCGATTTAAAGAATGATATAACGAATTATCGTTGAGTGTCTGTTATGAATAATGTTCCGAAATTATTAGATTCTATAGTGAATACTTAAATTAGTCTTATTGTAAAGGAGTTAATAGCTTCTCAACAGCATGGTTTTTGCTCTGGTAAGCCCTGTTCCACAAATATGGCAATATTTTCAATTTTTGTTATAAATTCTATTGAAGGTGCCCAGGTAGATGTAATCTATACTGATTTTGCTAAGGCATTCGACAGGGTTAATATTCCGCTTCTAGTTTATAAACAGTAATGTATTGGCTTTCATTCATCTATTTTAAGTTGGTTGAATCTTATTGAAGACACAGTGAGCAATATATGAAAATTGACAATCTTATTTCTAGAGTCATAACTGTTACTTCTGGTGTTCCTCAGGGCAGTCATTTAGGACCCTTACTTTTTTTTGCTTTTCATTAATGACATTGTTAGGAATTTTACTTCGCGAATTATTTCATATTTGGTGATGATCTTACTCTTTATGCGAAAATCGATTCCTTGAACGATTGCTACTCACTTTATGGTACTCCATGAATAAAGTAGAAGTGAATGTTTCTAAATGCAAAATTATGAATTTAACCAGAAAATTCGACATATTTTGCTTTAATGACACGATCAATTATTAATTGATTGATTGATTGGTAAACAAGGTATGGGATCTCGAGGGATCCCTCGAACGTAAAGCAATTCAAGGCTCATTGTTCACTCTCTAGATACGCCAGCAGTCGCGCATAGGTTCCAACCGGACGCTCTTATAAATAAAAGTATTGGCCCCCAAGCCTCTTTGTCGGCATCGTGCAACTCGTTCAGGAGGTGTGAGCCATGGAGTCTATATTGTATTTCTGAGAGTGCTATAGAGTATTAAAGGCAGCCGTTCACCGTTTGGGATACTTCTTCGGAACGCCTGCATGTGGGATCGTCAATAATTCTCATCCTGTGAGTGACCCTTGAGAGCAGAGTGCCTAGTGAGAATAGACACTAGAGCTCTCAGGGATAGCTTGTTAAGCCCTAGGAGTTTATTAATTTGATTTCGGTTGGGTTTACCCCACAGTTCCTTTGTTGTTCTACCCGAGGGGTACTCTAACCAAAGGCGACTGTGTTGGAGGCCGTCCATCTTGAGATCATTGAGACAAGGTGTTTTGGTGCAATCCCGACTATGGAGGTAGGTTCCTCGGAGGCTGCACCAAGGCGAGCAAGCTCGTCCGCCCGTTCGTTCCTGCTAATATTTCTGTGCCCTGGCAGCTACTGTACAATTACTCTGTTATTCCGAGAGAGGGAGTTCAGGGTGGTTTTACACTCCATTACTAGCTTCGAGGTCATAAAGGGTTTAGAGAAAGCCTTGAGAGCCGCTTAGCTCTGTCTGAGTAGATGACAATCTCTTTATTCTCAGTGTCTGAGTTAAGGAGATTCCTTCCTGCTTCAAAAATAGCGATGACTTCTGCCTGAAAATCCTTGGGGTGTTTTCGAGGTGCATGGTGATTTCAATCTGAGGATCCTCGCAGAATAATCCTGCTCCGGTGTTTTCATTGGATCAGTGTAGATTATAATAGGGTTGAATGGTTGAAGCACGTATTATGATTCTCACTCTGCCCTGGAAGGAATTCTAGATTCAAAATTGCTTTTCAGCATAGTCTCGAGGAGGTGGTCACTGTCCCTGTCGCTGCTAGGTACGATAGACTGTACGAATTCATAGATGGAGTCATATGGAACTCTTGTTCCTGTGTGAAGCCAAACAAGATTAAGGAAAAAGTCTTATCATTGCAGTCGCTGCCCCCTGATTAATATGTATTTGCACCAGGCGTATGTTGAGGATAACCTCCAGAGCGCTAAGGAGGCATAGTCCCTGAATCTTCTCCAATATCTTACGATGGTTGGCGAAATCCATTGCTTTCCATCATATCACAGGGTTGTAGGTTAACATGGGTCGGATGATGCCAGTGTATATCCATAGCATCATCCGCGGCCTCAGCCCTCATTTCCTCCCTACCGCTTTGCGGCAGATTGCAAAGACTCTAAAAGGCTTGTTCGCTCAGTCTTCGAGGTGTGGTTTCCAGTTTAACTTTTTATCTAGTATAGGTAATACCTAGGTGCTTTACTCAGTCCTTTAGTGCCAAACGCGTGGAGCCAATCGAGGGCAGGGGATATTCGTTTTCATGGTGAAGAGGCATAAGTCTGTTTTCCGTGGACTAATGCTCAGTCCGTAGCCCAGTGCATGACTAGTCGGATCGCGTTTTGTACCAATTCACAGAGTTCAGATTCGTAACTCTCGGTGACTAAGATCGTCAAGTCTTTAAGCTAATTCAAAAAATTTTACACTTTAATTAATTTTCTGTATTTATTGATTTTACAATGCTTAGAAAATTATTTAAATCAACTCTTTATGAGAATGCTAGTCGCTTAGTTTAATTTTTGAATTATAATCATTAAGCAATTTAGTTTAGAAAATAGTACTTTGGTCTTATATGTTCATTAATACTTTTGCGTTTTGTAAATTAAATGTGCTAGACTAGTCTGTAAAATAAATTTAATCGGTAGTCAAATGAATAAATAAATAAATAAATATCTTAATTTTATCTAGTATGGGTTATGGTATAAAAGCTTTGCGTAAATAAAGATGATTTTTTTATGTGACTGAAGAAAATTAACGTACACAATATGTATAAGTTGCCAGGATGCTATTTGATGGGTTATGGTTGCCAGTTCTCATTGGTCCCAATTTGTTACTTAATTGTGTTTTATAGTTATGAGTAATGGAGATTATTACAGTATAAAATAATTAATCTAATACAGACGACACTGTATTGATTTCGATTTCGCTTATTTTGGTATCAGCAGGACTGTCTTAAATGATTCTATGTATCTTATTGAATATAAATTGATTTTTCTCATTCAAGTTAATTTTTTTCATTTGCAGGATACATTATAAAAGGAAGTCAGGAAAGTCACAATTGGATGCATATTTAAGAGTATTAATTTAAAGCCATGAGTGTATCCTTTAACTCAGTGAAATAAAATAAATTTTCTCAAGTATTAGCTCTAGAAGTATTCGAAGTAACTTGACCAAATCATTGTCAACTTTTTCTATGGCTTAAAAAATTTAACATCTGATGACTTTCTTATGTCCAGGTGGCTCAGCTATATACATGAAGCTATAAAAGTCGAAAACAAACTATAGGTAGTACGAAAAAGTGCATGACTGTGTCGAGGTGGGTTTCAAACCCACAATTCTGGCCTTGTGCATGATTGATTTGTCATCAATAATCTCGACAAAAAAGTGACAAATTTCATTTTCAAAGTCATCAAATATTGACATTTGATGACAAGTTATTGATTTCGTTTAATATGATTTTATAGAGCAATCGAACTTTATTATCTATGAGAAATTTCGTTTTACATAAAAAATAGCTGGGATAGTTCTTCTAATAACATATTTCCAATCCAATAGGTCACAAAGTGTATAATTTTGGGGGCAAATATTGGCTGTTAACTTTTATACTGAAAATGTGGTGTTAAGGATCTATTCGTCGACCTAAGTTTTTTATTTTATTTATCTTCGACATATGGCTTATAATCCATAACGTTTCACATTTACGCCGAAGAATGTAAATGTTAAAATCAATTGTCTTAGTTTGCACGCCGCGCTTCGTGATATACAGGGCAGATTCATATTACAGTTAGATTGATACTATAGAAGGTATAGAAAATTATGATTTTTTAAGGAGTGAGTCGGAATTGAGCTGGCATTAAGCGATCCACTCATGTTATGATATTCAGTTGGTCAAGAAAATATCATATAAAGCAATATTACAGAATTACTTGGGGGGTAAACCTTAGAAAGTTGTCTTGAATAGCTTGAAAACGATCAATATGAACCGCACGCAAACTACGATGACCAAACTGGAAAGTGTCCCTCGACCCAGGGTTAAGAAATTAGGAAATCATTTAACTTTTAGATATGAATAATGTCAATTGTCCCCTAATCATTTCCCTATATCCTTTTTGTCGTGCTGTGCTTTGAATCATAGGGTACCTCCTGAGCCCTTGGATATTATATCAAATGACACCAACATTTTCGTCTTCACCACTACGTAAAAATCATGAAGCATTCCGTGCGACTTTTGTGAGACTAAAAATTTCGGATTTAAAAGCTTAGCATCGGAGATTCTTCCACATAGTTTGATTTTAGACAAATAGTCAACGTCAAAATATATATACCTGAAAAGTCAATGAAAAATTGAGTCGTCTTAGAGCGTAGATCTTTTTATTCATATAGTACAACTTAAGACAAATAACTGTCTGGAAGATGTGCTTTTAAGGAAGAAGTGAAGGAGCATCTATTTCCACCGCTCAGTGAGTGAATCCTTCTATAAGTAATATAAAAGTATTGCTACATGAGTAGAAGCATGTGATAAGAAATTAAATGATATTGATATGCTCAGTGGTATCAGGATGAATTCTAAAAACGAGCACACATCGTAAGAATCTTCCTGGTCTCAAAATTTTAATGAATGTACCATCATCCATTTTGGGTTCACTGGTGTGTTAGGTTGGAGGTAAAGCTGCCTCTATCGTTCATCGTCATCGGTACTCACTTAGAACGTTGAAGTATAGGAATTATGTAACTCATCGGATAAGAAAGAATGGCAGACACTAAATAGATGAGATCATCTTTAGTAGCAAAAGACTGTACTAACTCAGAACTATCATGATGACGGCAAATTTTCCGAAATCAGAAGTAATTTGAAGAGGATAGGCGAATGGGAGTAGGATGGTACTCTGCTGATCTAGCAATCAACAATCAGCATGATATTCCTCTTTATTTGAGGTAAGCGCTGCAGTGGGCTCACTGCGTAAATTAGGTAAATTAGAATAAACCTTAGAACAGCTAGTGTTCAGGGGTAATTTATTTTGTGGGCATTAAGACAGTGTCAATAACGTCCACGATCCGCGTGAATAGAAGCATTTATTTATCGGTTCATAAAATAAAAATGCATTCGAATAGCTTAGCGGGATTGAAGATAATAGGAATAAACATCGTAGTTGACTTGGTTGAACTTTGTTCGAAATAGAATTGATAAGATGCTAATGACAAACTGATGACTGTCATTCACTTCCATCTAATGAACACATTTCCGAGCCTCCAAACTGGCCTTGATGTGAGATGAGCGAAAATTGCGCGCTTTAGCGTAATAGACATAATTGCTCTATCCTTGAGAAGCCCTGAATCATATACTGAATCCATTAGAAGTATAGTGGTCATACTATGAAATTTATTCAGATGAACAAAAATAGTATCCACTAAGCTTCTGATAAGTTTTCATATCCAAATATTGGACTAGGGGTTGATGTTTTGTAGGACACACTGCTGAATTTAACTGCTTAGTAGTAGTTTTTGCCAATTTATTTATTTATTTATTTCTTGTCTACAGATACAGAGTACCTTAAGCCTTAAGAATAAACTACTAACTAACTAAGCAGATTCTCAAATTCAAAAATACAACTTTTAAATTTGTACATTATACAAAGCAATTAGTGACAGGTTCATTATTACTTTAAGTCCATAATTGGTTCTATGAAATGGTACTTGCAGTAAATGACGTGGTCTTATAAGCCATGGATAAACCTAACAGCGAGCAGCGTTTATCATACGAAGGCATGCTATTCCTCCAATAAAGACAAGCGCAAGTCTTATAAAAGAATTTTGTATACTGCTTCGATACGGCTTGAATGTACTTTTTAGGACGGATACCAAATATCGGAGGATTATTCCACTATGAATTTTACCAATTAATAAAAAAGAGCTATCAAGGAGTGAGGATTTTTTAATTCTTTTGTGTTTCATCTTATAAATCTTAACATTATAAAATACTTAGAAATAATATATTCTATATGGATAATAAAGGATTAGATAATACCAAAAATGAGTCCTAGATCTTTAGTTTCCATTACTCTGGGAACAGATGAAACTCCAATTTTATAATCGAAGACTATTTTCGGCAAAACCACATAACTTTACGTTTAGAAACATTTAACATCAAATTTTTCTATGAGCAAGGGCATTTAGGTCGTTTTAAAGAAATGTACAATCGGCAATAGAACTTATTTTCTCAAATAATTTCAAGTCATCTATGCAAACAATAAACATTCCGTAAAGCAAAAATATTCACAATGCCTTTGATAAATAGCAAAAATAGAAGCAGACCCAAGTGACTGCCCTGAGGAACACCCGGATTTACCTCGATGACTCTTGACAATTTATTGGTAATTTTTACATATTGCCTAAGATTTGTTAAAAATGAGGAAATCCATCTGAGAATGTTAGATTTAAAGCCAAGACCATAAATATTATTTAGTAAAAGCATAAAATCAACACGAAAAAAAGCTTTCGAATAGTCGGCATATATCGAATCAACCTGGGCATGCTCTTCAATGGAATTTATATCATAATTTGAAAAAATTACAAGATTTGTATGCATGTTAACCTACCTAAGATAAACCCATGCTGATTGGAAGAAATAAATTCCATTACTATAAGTGAAATTTTAGAGTAGACTATAGACTCCAGCAAGTTTTTTATGTTATTCATAATAGATACAGTACGACAGTTTATTACCAAATTTTGTGATCCAAATTTGTGGATAGGAGTTATAGTATAAGATGTCCTCTACGCATACAAAACGCTTCCGGAATTAACTGACGAATTAAATAAAACTGAAAGAGGATAGAAAAGAGATGATAAGCAAATTTTAAGAAAATTCGTAAGTATGTTGTCCTTATTTGGCCTTGTACAAGAACTTAAATTATTTATAGCAGTCTGAACATCCTCCATATCTATCGAAATGTCGTCAACGTCAATTGGGGCGTTAGTACAAAGATGAAATTTACCATCTCCAAGCTGTGCCAGCCTACCTTCCCACCTACAAGTAGGGTTCTCTGGCATTATAAAAATGCTAATTTGAAAAGTCTCATTCAGTAGCTCGAATAGATTGATTCGTCAGTCGGTTTTGCTTCAGGGAATGTCGATGAATGCACTCTGGAGCTTAGTAATATTCTAAGTCTTGGCATGCGTGAATACACTCCATATTCATACAGCAGAACTAAGCCTAAGCAAAATCGCTCTTGGTTTAATGATAAGTGCAATCAAGCTATCAGAGCTAAGGAAGCTGCTTTTCGTGTTTATAAATTACATCTATGTCTAGAGCTGAAGCAGGTTAACAAACCTGCACGAGATATCTGCAAGTCCATTATCTAGAGAGAGAAATTTCTTTTTACCAGAGTATTAGACAAAAAATCTTGGTCTCTCGTCAAAATCATAACGAATAATTTAATCTATTCCTCCATACCCTCACTACTTCACAATGGTGAAGGCGTAGTTGATTCCCTGGAAAAGGCTAATACTTTGGCTGCTAGATTCGTTTTAAGTTCTCGGCCTCACAGTTACAAGTTCTGCATCTCCTGTGTGGATGTGTACAAGAGCCAATACACATCCGTATGAGAGATGTATTCAAGGTCCTTAAGGAGATCGACGTATCCAAAGCTGGGAGACCTGATGGGCTCTCGCCCCTGTTAATTCAAAACATCGCCTCATCCTTTGGTAAATCTATGCGCAAACCATTCTACTTATCGTATTCGACAGGAATTTTTCCAACTGCTTGGAAACTAGCTCACATTCAGCCTATTAAAGAAAAAAAAGTGAGGGTAGCGATCCCTAAAATTATCAATTGCAATCACTTCGACTCTTTCAAAGGCTTTTGAGTCTATCATTAATTCCAAATTAATGAAGTATTTGGAAACTAATCAACTCATCAATGATCGCAAATATGGCTTCCGGACTGGACTTGCTGACTTTTCTTACGGAACGTTGGAACCGTTGTCTTCACAATTTTGGTGAGTGCAAAATCGTTGCTTTGGATATTTCAAATGCCTTTGATAAAGTCTGGCATCCAGCCCGTTTAGTCAAACTTAAAGCACTTGGTCTCTTTCCTCCTCTTTTGTCATGGATTGAAAGTTTTCTATTTGATGCCGGTGTACCCCAGGGTTCTGTTATCTCTCTGTCTCTCTTCCTAGTTTTCATTAATGATCTTCTTTCCCTTACTTTTAAGCCCAGCCGTAGTTATGCCGATGACAGAACTCTTGATTTCGCTTACTCCTTTGATACTCTTCCGGACTCCAGAGGGAATGCCACATGTGTCAATCGAGATTGCATCATTGAATAACGATCTTGATATTATCCTCGCTTGCGGCAAAGCGAATCACTTCGAATTTAATGCATCTAAAAGCTGTTTCATCTCTTTAAAACAACACCATAACTTAATCACTCCCGTTTCTTTTGATGGAGCAATTGTTTAGTCGTAGCACAACACATTATAGAGTCAAAATATTAACGTAAAATTAAAACTTTGTTTGATTTGTTTAAATGGCAAAATATGTAATAGATTTTGTTATTTAATTACTATGATCTGATGTAAATTCAAATGTAGCGCCTCTCAGCTATAATTTTTGCTATAATTCTAACCACCATAATTGTTTCAATTCTATTGGTTCATGTATCTCTATTGTTTCATTTGTAAAGAGGAAGAAGTGACACTTGTGATCTAGTCGTCGGCAATAAAGGTTCGCTCTGAAATCAACAATCAACGAGTTTTTCATTTTTCTAATTACAAAAAAGCTTGTAATTCAACAGAAATCATGGGGGCTACTTGGCAGTTTAAATCTCCTATGTGCCTTAGTTTTAGCATTTAGCATTTCAAGTTTAAAAGAATTCCATTAAACTACTTTGGATGATTTTTTTGCAAATTTTGAAATTTTGGTACAAAACTGTTCAGTCCATCATGCACAATTTTTAAAAATTACACTTTATCAATGTTTATAACAAATATATAAAACTTGAATGATTCTGTTGATCATCCCAGAAGTGTTAAGCATGCCTTACAATTTCAATGTTTATTTTTTCAAATTTCCATCCATTTAATTTGAAGATTGACAAATCTTGTGTATGTTAAGTATAAAAAAAAAATTGGATTCTAATCCTCATGAACTTTAATAAGACATTTACATTGCATAACCTTAAATTTTAGCTTAGTTCAACTTTATTTCTGCCTAAAATTTAAACTTAAATATCCCAAAAAAAAAATCAAATAAATTCACACAAAGTAAATTTTCTTAATTTATTGTTTATATACCTCCATAGCATTTCATCGAAAATCACCGACTAAATATCGAATAAAAACTTAACTATAAATATATAATTAGTGCGTAAGAGCTATTGACTGCGACTAAATTCTATTAAAAGCCGTTTTGGTCCAATTGTGAATCTCTTAGTTCTTTTTCGCAGAAAGCAAATTAACCTTAAAATATCGCTGTCTGAAAAAAGCATGCTAAAAAGAGCAATCCAAGTGCAAACGTCGTAAATTGTCAGGGCAATTACATGCCCAACATGCTTTCGCTGTTATTCCTTTTGGCAGAACTTACGAGGCTTGCACTGCATGTCAACATGTAAAACAGACGTGACTATTACTCTAGAAATCGTTCAAATAATTAAGAATAAATTTACAAATTGCCAAAATAAAACACTCCGAGACGAGCGATTTCTCGCGCCTCGTGAATTTTCTCAAATATCTATTTTCCCGTTGGGCTGCGCGCGCCGCCTCCTTTCGACACTGGCATCTCTATGGCAGGCAACTTCTAGAGTTGATGAATTTGCTGCTTATTTTGATGTACGAGAAATGTCTTCAATGTTGACTTCGCCATTCGTCAATTCCTTACGTGGCTAAAGTATAAAAATAGCGTGGTTGTTTCGAGGAGCACCACTGTTACTGATGTGACCGTTTGGCTGCCGCATTCAATGAAGATAGAGTCACTTCTTCGCCAGACTTCACTTGACTAACGACAAACATTTGTGAAAATGAAGTTTTCTTCGCTTTCCATTCACGTGTGTATACAGATGGGGGGAAAGGTAAAGAAAATTTCAGCTGGCAATCGTAATTATGCGCAACATTGAAAATGCATTAAACCAGCGAATACGAGTTGGCTCTGTCTGGCCTCTGGATGTACAACGGCATAGTATTCGACAGAGGTTTCCTCTTCGCCAAATGAACATTTGTTGTTCCGTTCTGCTGCTCCATTAATTACCCCTGATTGGTCTAACAAGACGATGAAATTTTTCATGTCGGATGATTTTGAAGAATCTGTTGACAACCAAGCTCTCGTACAAACTATAGAAATACTCTCCACAAGTTGGTGGATGAACAGAGAACAAAACAACTGTTCCATTTAGATTTATTTATATAATATGGCAAGAAGTAGCCGAAAAATTTTATCAGAACAAAAAGTTCCCTCCCAAGATGTATACTGTGATCGACGGATCTCAATAAGAACACAATAGAAGTCGTTGACTGAAATATTAGTTTACGATCACTTTGCATTATATTCGGTTAGTGTTGGCATTCATAACCAAATCCGGGGTCAATTATCCCTGGTCAGTCATGGAAACAGCAGGGTGTCCATTTTAATTGATAAAATGCTCAAATTCACGTTGCCCATAAATATTCTCAGATCACCTTGGCTGTGCCCCGTGTTGATTTTAATCAGACGCCTCTTGTGCTGGAGACACTCTGGCCGATATTTGCCAGAAAGAATCTTTAGAGAAATTTTTCAGTCTCGCAGCTAGATGGCCATTAAGGGGGAAGGACTAGCGCTGTTAGTGGGTCTTTATGGCCTATTTGTACTGAGAATTAATTGATAAATGCCTTCAACTCCTCTGGAGTTAGATGACGTTTTCTTTTCTTCTTTGTTTTTATTTTTTTTTATTGTTGGACAAAATGAAAACAGTTTATACGGGATTCGGCAGGTGGTCCATCGGGTATATATTTCAATTTTATTGATATTGGGTTATTTTGGATCCTTCATCTTTTTTTCGCTCTCTGCCTCTCTCGAAAATTACCTGTCCAGATACGCGTGCGTGCTACCTGAATTTATTTTCAAGTTTGGTTTTAATGACAAACATAAGGATACATTTTGTAATGCATGTATAATATTTAGGAGATGCTGGATTTGATAAGAGTGGTAAAACTTTAACAACTCTTTATTTTCTTTGGCTTTCTTATATTTATAAAATTAAAGTATAATCGAATAGAATACTGCAATCAGGAGAAAATACTGATTTAAGTTTTATAGATAGTAGGCCAAACTATTCAAGATTAGAGAGTTTTGGTTATGAAATAAATTCATAGCGAATTTAGTCAATATGAAACTGACCGAGTTTACTGGCAAATCTGCAGCTCGAGAATTGAGTGAAAAAGAGTCTTTTACAACTTGGTTGTTCACTCTGGCCTATACAACAGGTAGGAGCCAAGTCGTCCTGATGAGTATACGGTTGCTACCGATACGAAACGTCCTCTTTTGCATAGGTTTGTTTGTCTTTTTCATAGATTTTCTTTTTTTTTACTGTATCCAAGATTACTTCTGGAGTGGTCTTAATATAGCTCAGTAAGGAAGAATTTGAATGAAAGATCGAGTTCTTTGGACTATCTTTAGACTTATATGTCACCAAATCAGATACACCAAAATTGGTGAACTCACGCATATTAGTCGTAGTGGATTGTTTTTAATACCTACCTACCTAAGCTACCTACCTAAGCTACCTACCTACTTAATCTACCTACCTATCTAAGTTACCTAAAACCAGGGTAAATATAAAGGGTTTCCAATAAGAGGTGTTATTTTGATATTTAAAGAAAAATGTTATTTTTGAGATAAATGATCGGATCTTTATTTCATTATAAAGAGGAAGGTATGCCGTTAATAATGAGTAATTACATCAACCAAATGAACATCACGACCATGCCTACAGGACCATATCCTTCTCATGAAATTTTCCATAACCAAATCGCAAAGTGGGTGCCCTATGTCCTCGATAGCCTCACGACTTCCATCTTTGAGGTCTTGAATCGACGCTGGGCTGTTATCGTAGACCTTCTCTTTCACGTGGCCCCAAAGCAAGAAGTCGCAAGATGTTAAGTCACAAGATCTCGGTGGCCAATTGTGATCACCTCTTCGAGAGATAACACGGTCCGGAAACTTTTCCCGTAAAATATCTATGGTTTCGTTGCTTGTATGGCACGTAGCGCCGTTTTGTTGAAAGTAAACGTTGTCCAGATGTTGTTCAAGAAAGAATTTTTTGGGATTCTCCGGTATATAGCAAAAGCTAAAAAATGTTCTAATTTGTTATTTCATCACACAACCCATTAATTTTTGGTGACAAGTTTCAAGTCTTGGTTTGACTCATCAACAGGTAACAAATAGCGAAATTGTGTGATTTGAAAAACAAATGAAAAAATGAAAAAAGAAGAAAGAAATGAAAAGTTTGAGAAAATAGAAAAAAACAGTTTTTTTATTTAAAATATATAATTCATACCCAGAATTTATTTTTTGAGTTTTTATGAGAAGAGATCGGTTTGATCTATTTTCAAGCGTCTGCAGCAGGCAGAAAACCAAGCTGCACCGATGAGTGTAAGGTTTTCTGCTGACACGAAACGCTTCATCTTCTTCCTTTTCTTTTTTATTTTTCAGCCCACTGCGTGGCGTATACAGGTTCGATTCGCTTCGAATGAATCTGATTCTTTAAAATTTTTTAAATTTTTTTAAATAAAAAAATTGTTTATTTCTATTTTCTCAAACTTTTCATTTATTTCTTCGTTTTTCATTTTTTCATTTGTTTTTCAAATCACACAATTTCGCTATTTGTTACCTGTTGATGAGTCAAACCAAGACTTGAAACTTGTCACCAAAAATTAATGGGTTGTGTGATGAAATAACAAATTAGAACATTTTTTAGCTTTTGCTATATACCGGAGAATCCCAAAAAATTCTTTCTTGAACAAAATTAATTTTAACCCGGTAAAAAGTCCAAACGTAATCTGTTGTCCAGATCAATACCATCCAATTCCGGCCATAAAAAATCATTAATCATCTGTCGATAGCGCAATCCATTCACCGTAACTGTTGCTCCAGCCTCGTTTTCGAAAAAGTAAGGTCCAATGACCCCGCGGGACCATAAACCGCACCAAACAGTCACACGTTGAGGATAGAGAGGCTTTTCAACAATAACTCTTGGGTTTTCCGAGCCCCAGATGCGACAATTTTGCTTGTTGACGAAGCCATCGAGGAGGAAATGGGCCTCATCACTCAAGATGAGTTTTCGATGGAATTCCGGATCATTTTCATGCATTTCAAGGACCCAATCAGCAAAGACTCGACGTTGTTGATGATCGGCCGGCTTGATTTCTTGTGTTAACTGAACTTTATAAGCCTTAAGACCCAAATCTTTATGCAAAATACGGTGTAATGACGTTTGTGGAATGCCTAATTCCAAAGAACGACGAGGAATGGACAAACCTGGGTTTTCTTCAACACTTTCGGCTACAGCAGCAATATTCTCGGCTGTTCTTGAGCGACGTGCACGGGTTTTATTCTTCACATCACTAACTTGTCCCGTCAGCTCGAATTTTTCTACCAATTTCTGTATTGCGGTCCGACTAGGCGCTTCACGACGACCCAAAAATGTTCGAGTTTTACGAACCGTCTCTGCCACATTTTCACAATTTTTATACCCTAGCTAGATGAAATCATAGGGGTATACTAAGTTTGTCATTCCGTTTGTAACACCTCGAAATAATGACGGTAGAGCAAAATGGATTGGACACCCATTCATAATATTAAAAGTTATTTCGATTTTTGCATGTCCGTCCGTCCGTCCGTCCGTCTGTCAGTCCGTCCGTCCGTCTGTCCGTCCGTCCGTCCGTCTGTGCGCACGATATCTCGAGAACACGTGTACTCCAAGAACTGAAATTTTGTACACGGACTTTAAAAAAAAAAGTAAAATTAAGTTCGAAAATGAGACAAATCGGGCAACTCCTTCGTGGGGTTGCCATATAAAAATTTCGTTTTCTGTTATATATTTGGACACTGCCTCAGAACGCATCAACGTAGAGAGCTGAAATTTCGTACATGATGTTTTTACTACATTAGAAAATAAAATGTGAAAAATGGACTAAATCGGGCAACTCCTTCTTGGTGTTGCCATATAAAAATTTCGGTTTTTTACGAATACTTTGAAAACGATCAGTCCAAGACATTTTTATTGTACTAAGAATTTCTGCAGAATACGAAATCCTATAAAATTGGTTATTACCATTTTTTCCGTGCGACAAACTGTTCTAGAAATATATACAAAAAACAACTTCAAAATCAATACTTGAATAGATCGGTGACCATACGAAATTTAATACGGGCTTTCATCTAGGGTATCATAAGAATTGATCTTAGACCAATTCTACCTTTTTTACTTGTTATAGTGAATTTTAATAATTTCAATGCATTGCTGAATCGTGTATCGTTCCATTTTTTTTAATGGCGTAGTTTCTACTTGTCAAATGTCAAAAAATAACAGCTCCAAAAGTGACATCTACCGAAATAGCGGGCTAATTAAAATAACACCTCTTATTGGAAAACCCTTTACATATGAATTAAGTAATGGACATTCTATAACCCTCGAACGACGTCAAGTAAGCTGGAATCGCCATTTTATGGTATAGAAAGTTTTGAATACGTCACAATTTAGGGCTGACTTAGGGTTAATTTAATGCCTCTTCCAGGATTAAGCTTCATAGCGTTTTTTAAAAAAATAAATCCATGGATAATCCAGCCTTATCAAAAGTTAGTAAAGGTAGTCCTAACTTTTGTTTGATAAAGTTAGATTTTTTTAAAACACTACTAGATAACTTTGGATAAAGCTGTATTATCCATGGATTCTTATGAAAAATGCTGGAGCATTAAATTCAGGGAAGAGGCATTAAATTAGCTTTAATTGAGCCCTAAATTTTGACATATTCAAAACTTTTATTCCATGGAATGATAATGGACTCAGCTTAATTGATATCCACGATCGAACTGTTCTAGAAGGAAATACGAAAATGTTCTAAGGACTATATTTAAAGGAATATCAAAAGATATATATAGAATTTAAGGTAGCGCATAAATTAGTCTAAGAATAATTTTAACTTTCATCCTAATTTTTTAAATATTTTAATTAGTAAGGTATTCACCGAAATTAATTATTTTCTTTTTCTTTTCAGTTTACATTTGTATCCTATTTAATATGTCTTCTTATTCTGAGCTTTACTATGGATCAATGCCTTAAAAAGGTCTATCAAAGGGGATGAAATACAGAAAACGTCTAATGCATAATTCAAATCCGAGTAAAACAAAATCATAGTTACCTGATAACCGATTGTGACTCGTTGCGTTTTTCAGCAATATAATGATCCGGTTTAGTGTATGTACATATATCCGGACACAACCGTTTTCAAATTCAGTTCATCTAAACATTCGACTTTTCTAACAAAAAGCTCGAAGGCAAGTTAATTTAATTCAAAAATAGAAAATTGCGGTTTGCTCAAATGGGCGACCCATTCAGGAGTTATTTCCCTAGATTTGGAATATGATTTTGCTAATTTTTGTAGGCTTATTCAATTATTAAAAAAAGTAAATTTCATTTTTTCGACACATAATATAAAAAATAGTTGTCGTGAGGAACAAACGCAGTTTAATCCGAGGACATTTTCAATTTCGTTTTCAACTGGATGAAAAATTCAGTACTTTTGCTGCTAGCACCGGCCAGGGTTCAGTTAACATAGTGAAAAAAAGCCAATAACAACCAGAACTACTATTATTGCACCCATTTCCTGCAGCTTACCTAACTTGCTCACTGCACTGAACACCATCTAATAAAGAAATCATTAAAACGAAAAGTGGAATACGCACTTTAGGCTCGACATCGCTACATGAGAGATGTCTTAAACGATGCATTATGATACTCTGAACATATTTTATTAGAAATGTATATTTCAATTGAGCTAGGGAAGGCAAGGCTGAAGGGGGTGTCAAAATTTGATCTAGTACATTTCGGAAAATCTAGTACAGAATCGAATTCCATAGGTCCTGAAAAGAAGCTTGAGTACACACACGCCTATACTCGGAGGCATAAATAGCTATTTATAGCCATCCGCATACTCACTTTTTTTAGTATTTCCCTCTTTTTTATTCTAAATGAGGTACTAGATTTTTCACACTTTAGGATGGCTCGAATTCGGTGAGGTTACGTCCGATCGGAATACGGATTTTACCGTTCGCCTCAATTCTTTACCAGCTACAATTTGTAGAAAAAATTTTTTCTCTGCATACTTTTTTAGGGTGGGGTAAAGAGTCCCCGGCAGAGGGGGGGGGAGGCAGCGGTTTCAATACGGCATGTTGCATATCAAATTAAACGTCTTGCCGAGTACTATCGGATGATGTACTTTTTTCTCGTTTTTGTATCCGGAAAACCCATTTTCATGTACTTGAGTGTAACCAGTATAAACGCCTTATAGAACTTTAATAGAGGATTATATAAAGATTACGGTGACTTGATTTAGGTAACGTTATATAACTAAAAGTTTTATAAACTGAGTAATAAAAATATTCTGGTTACCTTAATATAATTTCTTATATAACCCTTATATAGCCTGGGGTACTCTCGATTAATTTATTTTGGTCACAGCAGTGGTTGCGGTTTCGTTTACCACCTTGTTTATAATGGTGTTGGTAACGTTTCCACAACGCTTGTAATTTTTTCAGACTGTTTTTTTTTTAGTGATTGAAATATTAGGGAAATTACTTTTCGTTACCTTTATAAAACAATATAAGGCAAATATTTACCCAACCTATCTTGAAATAGAATTTCGATATTTTTTTGTACTGCATTTTTATAATGTAAGGGTTTCATATTTTTACATCTTAGAATTACAATTTTTCGGAATGTACGTGGTGAAATTCAGCTGCAATTAAAATTTTACGGTGAATATCATTAGAGATATATCTAAAAAATACGGACCGCTCCAGAAATAAGCAATATTTAATTATTTTAATTAAATATGAAACAATTTAAAATTTTCACTTAGGTGATATGAATTGATAAAAGTAACATTACATAACTTAGAAAAATTAAGTATCTAAAATGATGTATTTTCTTCATATAAAATTAAAACGGAAGCCATGTATCAGCAATTTAAATAATTGGCTTAACCGATATTTTTTTTTTATCTGCAATGCACAGATGAAAAAATGGCGGCTTGTACTTAAATGAACAAATTACCATTACAAAACTTCAACTACTTTTATATAAACTCTGGCTCTGTTATATAAACTCAATTACCTTATAAAACTTCTAGAAATATTATATAAACTAAAGGAACTACCATATATGTATATACCCTTTAGTCATAATATGTTACCTTTGGTAATCTTATATCTTAAAGTAATGACAAATTGTCTGTGTCATGTTCTTCTTATAATAATTTTTGTTGTACGCTCCTCAGTAGTGTAGTGAATAACTTTAGTTACGAAAAAAAAAACGTCATATAAAATCGTGCAAATTAAAGGGGCAGGTCAATAAGACCTACTTTGTGTATTGTCCCATCAACTCGGAAAAATGCATATTGAAATGGCCAAATACGAAAAAGTAGACGTTACTAAAAGTTACCAATTTTTATAACAGTCACCTTCGTTACTAAAACGTCATAAATAAATGAGAATTGTTTTATAATGGCTCCATTCGATACTAAAAGTCATTTGTGTTTATAACGGTCACCGTAGTTGCTACAAGGCCACCGAAAAATGTTACGATATTTTATAGTGGATATATATATTACCGAAAGTTCCCAATTCTTATTAAAGTCACATTATTGAACGTTGTCGAGTTATATAAGGGTAACCACGGATACCGCAATAAACACTTATTACCAATCAGTTATATAACGTAGTGATGAAAACAATTATAAAACTTTCTTATATAACTTGTAGTAATGGTTACTCTAAGTTATATAGACCGGTGATTGAAACATTTCCATCACCAACTTATAAAATCTTTAGTAACTTACTTCCGCGAGAACCAATAGTAATCTTCTAAAAAGTCTAATATAACTACGTCACCAATTGGTAATATTATAAAACTCTTATATAACCACTCAAATTCTTATATAACCGAGTAACCATTATATACCCCTTATAAAACTACCCATCACCTTCACCAAAAATTGGAAAAACTATTACTTGGGTAGCACTACAAATGCTAAGTATATAGAAATATCTATAGGATTCTCCACTTTATCGCAGTAAGAGTCTAGTGCAATTCCCTGGGAATTCGGTGAATTCTTATGACACCTTAAGTTCGCAAGATTCATTTCCTAGCAGAGCTCCGAGATTTATATAGGACAAAAATTATTCTTTGGGTGGAGAAAAGGTAAGTAAGAAAACCTGCTTGCCTTTAAAACTAGTTAGTTTAGTTTTGATTAATTCAACAAATAAATACAAATACATCACTTCCGGAAATTACATATAAATTTTGACTTCCGTTAGTAATGTTTGATGGCTATTAAGAATGTGATGTGTGATGTTTTTTTTTCAAGAGGAAATTTAGCGTTTTTTAGGTCACTTTTGGATGGACTTATTTTGTTGTTGGTGAATTGAAATGGTTGTGTTTAAATTTTTAATATCCTCCTCTTCCGTCATACAATATTCAAAAGTCTTTTTCATTAGATTACATAATAGGTTCTATTGATATCTTAATGAAATATTAAAAATAACTTTTTTCTGTTCAATAAAGTTCGTTTTCCAAGGTGAAGTTTTTTTTAAGGTGCCCAAACACGGAGGCCAAAGTGACCCATTGTGCTATCCTGTGATGGTTTCTGTTCAGATATAAGAAGCATTCATAAACTAAGTTTTTCAGAACGGACGAGTGCGTTGATAACTAATGAATACTTTTTTCATCTTTTGATTCTAATTTAGTTCATAAACAATTGCTAACATCACATATGAAAGATGGCCTTGTTCGTTTTGTATGGTCATGACCAGTTAAGAACGAAATGAGGTGACATGGTGGATTATCTGGGATTTCAAGTGTGTATAAATCATAATTTTCTATTATTATTTGATGTAAACAAATCTGAAATGCTAAATACATTCCACAACATAAATACAATTAAAGAATCTCATTCTTTCCTCCAATAAAAGAAAATATGTAGTTGGTTCCCCTATTCTAAAATGAGCAACCGATATCGTCTGGTTACGATCAGACAAAGCGCCACGGGATACAGGCGCCACCGTTACAGGTAGGGTGCACATGTTTTCACGTTCTACAATTCAAGTACAGGTGATCACTCACAAATTAACTACATATCTCCGGTCGTATAAGTTCTTGACAAAGTTCTATAAGCGTTTTGGGCACTTCGATAGCATGTCATCCAAAATATATGTGCTGTTCACGTTAATTTCCAAGACTGTTTTCTCGCCCAGGTTGAGACCACGGATATTTTAGAAATTCAAATGTTTCAGCCTTTCGATAGTTTGTTTTTGTTCATTTTATTGCCTCATGGGACCATCAGGAAAGCCCTTAAATCAAAATTACCTTCACATGTGGTGGTGGCATACTCGACTGTCTCTTATCGACCTCTAGCTATATGCTAGTTAGTACGTATTATCTGGGAAGCTAAGACTGGTAGAATATTGTAATGAAATGAAATTAACGATCGTGCAGTGGTTCTCAAGTGCCGCCAAGAGATTGGCAGACAGATTACAGGTACGAAACAGTGGCAGACATAGAGCTCAAGAGTGTAATGAATTTGTCCACTTGAAATGCAAAATTCGTATACAGGGGGTACACTATTCTTCCCAATGAAATGAGACCGCAAGATGAATATCACGGATCTTGCACAATTAAGCAAGACTGCCATATACTGTGAGGATAGCAAGGTTCTTGTTCTTTGGGCTGCGTGATCGATCAGCTGTGCATGATAATGAGGTCGAATGAAGACGTAACAATTCGAATCAATTAGGTTGGTAAGGTTGGGTATAAAAGTATGTACAAGTTGCAAATACATATACTTGTTACGTACCTGAGATTGTATCTTTAAATTTACTTGATATCGATAGTTGTTTGGACAATTTAATTAAAAATAAACTGATTACACCGAATGAAGTTGACTTTGTAAAATCTTTAAAGAAAAACGTCTTTAGGTGTCTTTAAGCAGCTATAGTAGCTGTGAACGAGAGTAGTTTGTAGTTGATAGTGCGTTTGTCGATGAAATCAGTAGTATTTGAGGTAGTTAATGGAATCTTCAATATAGTGAATCATATATTCTTTAAAGCTATTACTTTAGATCGGGTCTCACTAGTAGATATTAATGCTCCTTAAACCCCGGGTTTTCGAGTACCCGGTTCTTATCCGGGTATCAGGGTTTCACGGGTAAGAGTTGAGTAACCCGGGTACCCAATTCTTTGGAATCGGGTTGTTAGGAATCGGGTAGTGAGGAATCGATTCCTTGGAATCGGGTATTGAAAAATTAATTTGATTAATTAATATGGAAAATCAAGCAAAGCACAATTTGAGTAGAAGAATTAAATTGTTTTGTTATGGCTGAATTCACGAATTCAGCAATGTACCGAAGTACTAAAAAATTTAGAGCCGATTGTATCCGGATACTCGAATACTCAGAATCGAGAATCGATTATATCCGAATACCCGGGTAACTTAGAATCGGGTACCCGGATACCCGAGTAAACTTGAAATCGAGAATGTTGGGATCAGGTATTCGGGTACCCGATTCCACTTGAACCCGGGTACAAACCGGAATATTAGAAGATATATGCTGAAATACAAATCAAACTTGTTATAGGGTTATTACCATACATACTCCATCATGCTTCGTTAATCCCATGTGAAGTTTTGTGACAAACCTATTTGTTCATATTTCACTATTAGTCTTTTTTCCTATTGACAGGAAAGTGCCCTACTTAATGTAAAAGGCTAAGAGGATTACCTCACTGAATATTTATTTATTTGATTCAAGGTGTGCCGAAGTTGTAAAGGTTATAATTCCAATTTCTCCTAATCTTCATGTATATGGCACCAGAAAGTTCGAATATATCAATCACACTCTGTACACTGGAGAATTCCTACTATTTTCACAACAACGGGGATAACCTTAGTATTAGGTTCGAACTTCTTTGTTGAATGTTCCGCAAATCTTCAACCGGGAAGTCCAATATAAATTCGTTCAGCTATATTATGCAGAGCGTTTTTAGCGGTTATCTAAGAGCGACATCTCTTGCAATAATCTCCGTCCTGTGAACATATTGGTGAGTTAAATCCTATTAGTTCTTGAAAACTCCGGAAGTAAAATAATACCGAGTCTAGAAGTTCGATCGTCGCGTCGGTGATCAATGTATATTTTTTCAGATTTCCATGATATTAATTTTATATAATGGTGGCACATAAAGATGTAAGAACAGAAGCAATCTCAAGACGTTCTAGTTATGGGATTGAGAGGTCTCCATAAAAAAAAATGCAAAATATACTAATCATCCAGTTGAGAGGGCACAGAAGTAGAAATACAATAGAAATTCCTTATCAGTTCCAGCCTGTTTGAAAGTAAATTTAACCATTTTAACTTCACAGCTGATTTCTTGCGTCCGTCAAAAATATGTATCTTTAGAAATAGGAAAATGGTGCTATTGTACGTGAGGATTTTGAGAGATAACTCAGTTTTTTTTTTTTTTTGTAATTAAACAATGTAAAATTTCATTTATTACGTGCTAATCAAATTCTTATATCTAATATCAGAATTCTTTCATAATTCAGACTTAATACTATTTTAAAATTCAATAAAATATAACAATTTATTCATTAAATTCAATATAGACAAATACAAATCAATTGCCGTATACTGCTACGTTCACATATACTTTATTTGGATAGGGTAGGAATTTGTATTGCTTCTACGTGTACGTTATAGAATGTGTAGCAAGTATGACTTGCTACTAGCGTGCAGTTTTTTAGTGGGCTGCTGCGTGTGGGACTTATCGTAACACTAGTGACGTTTTGTCATGTGCATTTTTTGAAATTGCAGAAAATTGGGTTGCTGTTACGTGTGGGACTGCAGTAATGGCACTTGTGACGTTTATAGGGTTCTTGTTTATAGATGTAGCGAATTGGAATGCTACTACGTGTGGGTTGGAGAATTGATAATATTTCAGAATTAACTGGCAGTGTTAACTTCTGGTAGAAGATCAGGTTTAACATAGATTTTGAAATAAAATGTGTGGGATTAACTCCCATGAAGAATTAGTTGAGTTAACCTCAATTTATATGTCCAGAATCAACTTCTGTATTAGGAATTGGAGTTAATCTAAAAGTATTGGATAGCCAGAATCAACTTCTGTTTGAGGATTCAGAATTAACTTCAGATTTAGGTTGGGATTTTGCTCAGAACATACCCCAAGGCCTAGAATGGGATCAGATGAACTCTAATTTTGGAAATGGGTGATTTCATTATGGCCCACCGCCTTTTTATAGCTGCCGTGGCCGTTTATGTGCTGTACTCGTCATGGTTTTGCCCTGGTAACGCTTGTGCCACTTGATGCGGCGAAAAAGTTTCTGATTGATGTAATATCAATTGAATGACAATTCGACTTGTAAAAATACACGGAGGTATGTGTAGTAGGTAAGATTGCTGTTAATTTGTTGATTTATTAAATATTTACTAGATTTTTTGTTTACTTTCAGTTGAATTATTAATCATCACCTATTTGGGATGATTGTGGGAGCTTATAGGAGCAACGAGGGTTTCATTTTTCAGATAAGTGTTATGAATCTTTTCACTTTTGAATTTGCTTCTTTATGAGTTTTTATTTTATTTTTAGGAAATAAAAAGACTGGATGCATCAAGAGAAGAATGCTAAGTTGGTGGATTGATCAAATGATGTTGTCCTTACTTATGCCTAATGACTTTTAACTCTAATTCTCTATGTCATAACAGTTTGCTTAGTATCCTAATAAATATTTCGATTCGATCGACTAGTTCAATACTGGAATAAGTCCGAAAATGCATTCTGAAGTTAAGTATTGCAAGAAGTAGAGTACAATATTCACTATTCGAATCTGTATTTCGCAAATGCTGACTTCGTAATGAAAACAGACTACAAATCGTATTCCCTTACAGAACTGAAGTGGTTTTGAAAAAAATAAACAAATATTATATGTACCACTTAAATGTCAATTATTTTGAAATAATTAACTTTTATTTGTTCCAGTATTGATTTAGATGATCGATTTGTTAACCGGGTTTGATTGATTGATTGATTTATTAGTTCAAGTGACTATATGAAAGCATACTAAAATATAAATATGATTATTTAACAATTTAACAATTCTACGCTATTCATTAAATACATATAATGAAATTTACTATACCTACATCTATTCTATTTTATTTATATTTTTATAGTAATAATGATAACAGATCCTTACACATAGTATGTTTTTTTCGCGGAAGTTTTCTTAAGCCCGTGATCAGCCGATCGGAATTTAAAAGATTTATTACGTCTGTGTTTGTAGTGACTCGTAATATTTTGCACGTATGATTAAGTTAAAATGATTTCATATTTTTATTTTTGGCCTCAGTCGCTTTCTGTAACAACTCTCCGGCAGGTAGGAGTGCAAAGTTTATTCCATCCAATTCATGGATAAGAATCCGGTGAATTGACGCCGGCAGATAGCACCACGGATAACTGCTAACAGGTAATTTAGCAGTTTCCGTCGCAAACTGTGTTTAAATTTCAAGAAGTCTATTTGATAATCTGATGAAAGAGCTTTTAAAATTATCGCACACCTATCCAGCCGTGCTATTTTCACTGAGATATTATCGAAAATATTGGATGCGGTATCATCGTCATTAGACGATCCGCTTCTGACCGTCCGCAGTTGATATACAATAACGCATAACTTAGCCCTGAACTGCGATTAGATAAACTGTTTTTGAGCTACAAATTGGTTGGGAATTCATTTGCAATTTTTGTATGTCCAGTCTGTATGCAAATGAATGAAATATTTAAAGTAGCGGAAGATCCAAGAACAGATTGGACTTAAGCCAAATTCGTAACTCTCTTCATTCACAAGCCTTTACAAGCAACTGTCGATGTAATTCATCTCAATTAAAGCGTTACACACTTTACCGTCGATCATAGTAAAAAAAGTTCGGTCCTTTTCTTCATAAATTGGAACCTAATTGGTCTGCTGTATCGCGTACATAGAAGAAGGGTTTTTCCATATGATCTTCTCTGATGATGTGTCAACTAAACGTCAAGTGCATATAAAGTAACAAACGGACTCGCATTTCCGGTTTCCGGATTGCTGAAGGTTGTACTCACTGTGGTCTGTGGCCTGTAGGTACTGCCATTAAAACCCCACTTTCCGATTAGGCATAAGTTTTGAAAAGACTCGGACACATCATTCATCAAATACGCTACTTTGTAGCGCAATTTTGGCGAAAGTTTCTGTTACCGTAGTATTAGTGGGATAACAGTTTTGTTTTTCCCGAACAGTATGACTATACGGTGGTATTATTTTGGCTGCTATTTGGTATTTACTAAGCCTTTAACTAATAAATAATGGTGTTTACTCCATTTTGTCTAGGCTAAAAGGGATAAAACTTCATCGGCTTCGATTTTTGGTATTGTCACTATTTGAATGCAAGGAATTTGAAATGGTTGACTAATAGACTCGTCATTTAATTCTTCTAACCTGCGTTTGTCCTAACACTATATATTCAGGAAAAAGTTTCTTATGCCTCCATACTACTCTCACTAAATTTTAACGTGATATATTTTACAAAATTCAACCAATCGGAGTTTTTATGCTAAAATTGAGCATTGATCTACAATTTCATAGATAAATCTAATCTATAAAATTCTAAAGCCTCCGTTTCTAAGAGATTCCGCCGACGCAAATACAACCAAAATATTTATTTTAATAGTAGAAAGACTTTTGAAAGTGAAGTTTTTTTTACTGCTTTAGGAAGATATATGCAGATAAGGAAGTTCTGTTATTGTTAAGTTTAGCGAAAAGAAATTCCGTGAATGGAATGTTTCAGAAAGAGAGAAGAAGAGAAGAACAGGCCTTTGAAATTTTAACTAAAAATATTTAATGGATAACGATATTTTACTAAATCCGACTCCGACGCATTAGCGTCCGCAGATGCAACCGTAAGTTCGTCGGGCGTTTTCTTGGGAACTATTCATATAATTTCTTTCGTGTTTGATTACATCTCACTTTCGCTGGTGCATTAGCGTCCTCGCATCTACGCTGGAACAATTTCTTGGAAATCGAAGCTTAAGAACTATGTTAAAAGCCTAGATGTGTTTAAGAGAACAAAAAATTCTAGTATCTACAACTAGTGTTTGTAGAACCCTTGTTAAACTCAATTCAAAATTCATACAATGGTAAAAGTAAATAAAGGGTGTCTCAGAAAGATTTTCATTTTTGTTTTCTGCCATTATGGCCTAAACGCAGTTACAGTGGAAGACGACTGGTATCAAATGTTTCATATTGTATATACCACTAAAACACAATAATCGTAAGATTACTGTTCCTTATAAGAAAACGACGATTTAGATCTGATTCGTGATACAGATAGAAGTTTTTGCAAAGATTAAATGGTGATCGCTGTATAAACCATATCCCATAAAACGTATTGACCTATAGAGTAAATGTCCTGGAACTAAAACAAAATCCGTTGGCTCGAACCATCATCCACTGCTGTAGATTCGTTGGCCGGGGATAACAGTTCGGCGTATATACTTCGAAACCCAATTTGTAAAATAAAAGTTTTTTTTTAAATGTATATATAAAATAAATATATTTGAAAAATTGTCTTTAACGCAATAGTTAGTTACAAAGTTTGACAAAATTTTGCATTCAGGTGCACCAAGTAGGCTAATCATGTATTAGGAATACCGCTGATGAGCTTCGTGGTGGGAGCGAAAACGTTTCGGAATAGTCAAATAGATGCCTACACGGCCGTCAATTATCCTTGAAAGTTAGATTTGATCGGTTTCTCGCGAAAATTTTTATATCGATATATGTATGTATGTTACCTATAATAGGTCGAGCAACGAAGCTGTCCAGTATAAAATGCACCCGCGATGATGGAAAGTAGTGCACTACTCGACGGTTATCATGTTGTATATATTTATATATACAATATGGAGATAGGCTGAAAATTTCTATAACAAAAAGAAACGAAAAAAATAAATAAAATAAAAGTGCGCATTTTACGTGCGAGCGTTTTAGAAAAATGTCGATTCTTATACTGTTATTTGACATCTTTACTGGACCATAAGAAATGTGTCAAATGGGAAATTAATCAAGCATTGGGTGCGCAAATTTGAAGAGACTGGAAAAACAATGTCAGATAAATCAACTGGGCGCAAAAGGACATCCAGGACGAGCACTATTGTCGAGTGTGTTCACCAGTCTGATATGGACGATCCACGATAGTCATTATGATTGCGGGCAACTTCCCAGAATTTGAACGAATCCACAAATCCATCGCATTATTCGAAGGATTTAGTCCGATGCTCTTGCTAAAAGAGTGGATTTCTGCAGGAAAATGAAAAATCATTTCAAGAGCTCTTTAATGAATCCAATTTTTACATCTACGGCCACGTGAATAAACAAAACTGTAGATATACTGGGTTTCCGATAATTCACTGAAACCAAGGGCAGATCCGGACATTTGATCTATAGGGGCGATTAAAAAATTTTAATACTAGAATTGAAAATAAAAAAGAAATCGATTACATATATTACTTATAATTCTTAGCGACAGCTTCATGAGCACATTCTTAATAATGTGGTGTAATATAAGAGTGATTGAATTTGATTTGAGGCAATACAAAATTTGATAGACCTGTAGATAATTTTAAACAATATGGAATTTAGTTAGGTGTGGCACATAAAGTGGTATTGGAAAAACTAAGCCACACTTAATAATAAGAAATAAACTGGGGAAAACTTAATACTCAGCAAAAGAAAACAGATGAAAAAATTACATGAAAGAGATTTAAGCTCCTTTATAGAGAATTTATGCAGATCTTTAATTCTTAAGAAGATTTTCACCAAAATGATAACAAAAACATTTCCTTATTTATATTTCATATATTGAAATAACTCTTCATCTGTTTTTTCTGTCATTCCTTCATTTTCATTTATTTCTGTAACGATTCCTCATTCCTTACAGTAAAATTAGAAACATAAATTTCTTCTCTAAGATCATAGATCTGGTAATGCTACAATATAAAGGCGTGTTTTTAGTTTTTATTTTAACCCTTGTGTCAATGGATAAAATAAATGACATAAACGAACCCATAATATACCCGGGTATGTAACCATATTTACGTATATTTCTGTGGAATTGTTTCATTTTTTTGCTTTATATATAAGGAAAATATTTAGTCAAACAGTTCCTAAGAATTTATTTTTATGATTAGGCCTGTTCCGAAAGGTGGGTATGCTGCATATGACTTACAAAACTTGGAGGTAGGATACTTGTTGATGATAGAAATGCATTTTGTCGAGTATTTCAAGGAGAATTTGTTCATAATAAGTGTAAATTTCATTCTTTTTCTACTCGCTGGCAAGAGTGATTAGATCATAAATTGCATTTTGAGGTATCGACCCCAAAGCATACCTCATACTTGAACTTTGTCCAGAATTTCAATCTATACCCTCGCGTACACTGCTTTCTGCCGAGTTCGGATTTGTGACAAAATCACGATTTGCTCTTATGTACCAAAAAATAGGAAATCTGTAACTTTGCTTTCAACAGTACATTACGATAAAAGTGTTAGTGGTGTCCTCCAAAAGCCTGAAATCATATTGTTTTACAACAAATGCAAGGGGGGGGGGGCGAGAAAATATGGATAAGATGGTAGGACATTACACCACCAAGAGACGTACGTTGCGATGGACCCTAGAATTTTATTATAATATTTTGGATGTGGCTGCTCTGCCAGCCTTCATTATATACGATACCCGCAATTCTAACCAAAAGACAAATAAGATCAGATATGCTTTCGAATGAATGATGGGACACCAAATACCAATCCGATCTATATGCACGTCAAGTGGACTAGCAGCACGGGATCAAACTGACAGACTGAAAAGTAACTGCAGTATTTGTAAAGAGGAGGGTAAGCGGTGACCCACGCGAAAATGTTGCAAAACAAGCTGTAAGCCTGTACGTGCAGAGCATTCTACAGAATTTCCCAGATGTAAAAAATGTTTGTCATAATAAATTCTATAAAGTTTTTTAAGAATTAACTCTATTTTTTTATTGCTTTCAATCCCCATTCCTAAAATATGTATTACCTACCTGGGTATGCTTTGAGCTTGGTAATGTATATTTATAATTCAGGTCTATCTTCTGACGAATCATAGAATACTTTTCAAAATTTTATAGCATATATTAGCTACAAATAGAGCCCTTGAAGATTACTAAAGTGATGGATAAAAAATTTCGAAGATTAGATAAAGTTTTTTCATTTTCAAAATTGCAAACATACCCAGGTATGTAGGTATTGACACAAGGGTTAAAGAATGTGGGTTCCAAATTTCGTTATTTATGAAAATTTTAATATAATCTTTCCTCCACTAAATATTTCACTATATTTAAAATATTTCTGATGAAGGAAACAATATCTTTCAAGTTAAATTTCTGTTAAAATATTGCGCAGTTAGGAAAGCTATGTTGTATAAAGTGCTTTTACTTTACGTTTGTTGAAAAGCAAAAGGTTCTTGTACCTTGACTTGAATGATGAGATGTGCGCGGTACTTGAATCACCACACCAGGAGTTTACTGAAAAGAAAAGTGATTAATGTGAAAAATTTGTACTAATGAAAAACACCGCCGAAGGTTTGTGTAAAACTGAACTATATTAACTTCGAAATTTTGACTTTTATAAAATATATAAGAAAACACAAATAGCGAAAAGCTCATTCAGGAAAGAAACAAATTTTACCTTTCACATAAATTCTCACGACCCAGTGCCGAGAACAAAAGTGTCATCTTGCGTATTCTAACAGCAAATTCTTCTCTGACTCGTGAGAATTTATGTATTACATGAATGCATTTTTTGCATGATATTTATTGAATAGGTTGAATATGTTTTCGATAAACATATGTAATACACAGAAAACAAAGTCTAATTTCCTCAAATGTAATTTCGCAATTTTTTTATTTTTTTATCTTATTCAACTATCAAAAATAACATATTTTGTTCTTTCATAACTCAGGCTCCTGAAGTTGGACCATCAATTGTCGATCACCTTCTTTAACATCCAGATATCGCAAGAATTCTTTTATTAGTATAATATATAAGTTTTGATCCCGAATGCATAGTAGAAAGTGCTGCCACAAAAAATAGAAAATCGTTCAGTCGTAACTCCCGGACCCGGAATATACAAGCCATGAAGCACTACTTGAATGCGAAGATACCGGACCGGTTAGCGGTCAGCATTATACACTTCTTGCTGATATTATTCGAATAAAAGTACTTTGGATTTCGTTCAAACACCATAATTTCCATAAATTTGTACACTCTATTTTTTTTATTACTATTATAAAGAAAACATATTGAGCTGGGCTGAAAACTGTTGCAAATTAACGGCAAATTATTTCCAATAATTTCTTCTCAAATCGACACTTCGTTAGAGAAATTTTCGAGGAGTGCTAATTATGTAGGGTTAATATATAATCCCATTTTCTTTAAATTAAATGTTTGTTTTTGAGAATAATTTAAGGCTAAAAAAGAATATACTTGATAAATAAAAAAAAACGTTGCTTCAAAATTCTCACTAAAAAATAGAAAATAGTTTTCACTTAACTATGATGAATACCTACATCACAAAAGTTCTCTAAAATTTCCATTCATTTTGCATTTAATTAAGTTTTGAAATTATTAAATTTGTGAATAAATTTTAAAATTTTCAAAGTACACAAAGAGAGGAAAGTCCGGGCATTAAACTGTATTTTTGTAAGTATTTTTATAAATATTAGGAAATTTCAGTTTCGGGAAATTGTTATTTACTATAGTGTTAAAATTTGAACTGCCTAGATCTTGATTTCTTTGTATACCGTGAAATTTTTTTAATTTAATTTATAATTTCAAAATTAATTAAATGCAAATTGAAGGGAAACTCTTTAGAACTTTTGTGATGTATACTCATTAAGTGAAGGGAGCAATTATTTTCTATATTTTAAGTGAGAATTTAGAAGAAGTCTTTTTTAAAAAGATTTTTTTTTTATATATTTTTAACTTAATTTAATTAGAACGGAAGTTTTTAGAGTATACATTTTGATTTTATTAGAGGTCTAGAGGGGGGGGGGGCGCCTCCATCGCCACCCGCTGTATCCGCCCTTGACTGGAACTTCATTAGAAAACAATGCACTTGCCTAAGCTTGTCGTTTGGGCTGCCATACCAAGTCAATCGTCGGTCGGTCTATACGTTTTGGATAATAACCATGGTTGCCCTCAGACCGTTAATTTCGATCGATATTGCAAAATGATCTAGACTTTCTTGTTCTTTAAATGCAAAACTACAACCGCAACACGTTTTTCAAGAAAGATGGAGTTACTTCCTACGTCACAAATGACTTGTTGACTGCTCTTCACGATGTATTCCATGAAAGAATGATTAGTCGCAGAGGAGACATCAATTCGCCACCAACGAGTTCAGATTTGACACCTGCTGATTTTTTCCTATGAGGTTACTGTAAAAGTATAGTTTGGAGTCCATTACCACCCAACTTAGCTGTTTGAACTAATTCTGATGTTTTATTTTTCAATATCAAAAACGAAAAACATTCTGAGACACCCTTTATAAAAATATGTAAGCCTTACCTTGTTTATTGCGAAATAAGCGCACGGGCAGTTTATTCACTTTAAATGTCACACAAATAATGATATCTACATAAAACATAAAAATATTTGTACCCTGCATTAATAATAATTATAGCTGCAATTTCAATGGAATTATGATGACGCACTTTTTTTTCATTTTTGACATATGGCAAGATCTTCTTTGCGCATCTGTCCGATTTTATCGATGGAAATTCTTCTATTCATAATAAAATCATTTTTGACAAAGAAAAGAGTTTCAATTTTCATCCGGTCTTAGTTTCCGCTCGCAATAGTTCTTCGAGATGGCGATCACCTTAATTTCTAAAGAAATCGAAAGGAAAAAACTACATTTTTTTTTGCATTTTTAATCATTCACTCTTATCACTAGTCGAATCAGAAATTTTTCAGATTCTGTTTTTACAAAAATTGTATGCAGTGAGATCAGCTCTCTCTTGGTTGTGGCTTGACACAGTATCCTGGTCCTGGTGGTGGTGAAGGCGAAGTACTTGTTATATACCTGTGTAGCAGCCAAAACGAAGCGCATAAATTTCCTCATATACAAGACGGCCGTCCGCCTCCAGTTTCTCTCGACTCTGTTTGTTTTGGAATTCAAAGGCACAGCGGGCCACCTTTGTTAGCATGTTATCGCTCGATTTTTATCCATATATACCTTTTGTGTTTCTCGAATTTTACGGTCTTTATAATATCTTGTCTTGATCCGACATTTTTGTTTAACTACGGGGCCCATTCTTATGTATATGAAAACAAAGATTTTCTGGTAGCTCGAATGTTTTATTGATTCTTTTCCCTTTTGGGATTGAAAATTGTTTTAGTTCGGGTTAAAGATGTGATTTGGGTCAGATCTTTAGTCAGAAAATGAATAATCTTAATAAAATCTCCTGCCATCTCAGATTTTTTAAGAGATGTTTAGGTATTGAAGAAATCGATACTTTCATTATCCCATTCCCGAATCCCATTATCTTTTTTGCCGAGAAGGAGAATCGCATCGGCTATAATACTTCGAATTGATTACTCTACTGTGCAGCCAAGTGAGAAAGTGAAATCACCGTGTCAGATGAATTTTTGATCCCTGGTGTAACTACTACATATGCACATATTATGTCGTAGTCAAGGGGTAGATTCACCATTAAAAGATGGGACTAAAGCACCCTTCTCTATTGTGTTACATGCAGGGTAATAGTTGAACAGAATTCCAAAAGAAAAGCTTAGAAAAATCAATTTCCATCGCCATCCTTTGGTTTCTTCAAACATAGCAACCGCACCTTCTGGAGGATTTACTTTTGCTATACGGCTTTGTGAATTAAATTTCTTAGGGATTAAGTAACGTTATGCTGGTTTTTTCCAAGTATCCATACTATGTACAATACATATCCGATTCTTTATGTATACATATACAAACATTATCCCCAAAAGATAACCACGGAGCGTAGTTCGGATTTATGCCTGAATAAGGTTGCGTTGCTGGTGTTTCGATGACCCTTTTAAATGAAGTCATCATCAAACAGCAGATCATCCATGATTTATTGGTAGTGGGTCACAAGTTAAACAGACCATGAAATTGAATTGGGATTTTAGGATGAAAAGCATTTCGCCAAAAGTTTTAAAAGAAAAAACTGCTTTTAAATAGGTTGTGCCAACGATTTATGGTTCTCTGATATTCTCCGTCTGGTGTTTTTCGCACATTACTAGAATCAAGTATTATTAATAATATATTTATTTTTTATATATAATAAGGCGCTTTAAAATGTCTATTAATACAAAACTAAATAAAAACAATTAACATTACATAAAAAAAAAAAAACAAAAGGCTCAAACAATGCCTACACTGTAAAAAATACTAGGACTATTCCCTAAATTTAAGACACGGTTTTTCCTAAAAATAAATGTAATTTTCTCTGATAGAAAGGGAAAATCAGCTTAATTTCCCCAAATCAATTGAACATTCAATGAATTTATGTATCTGGCGCCAGAAAACCTCTTAAGTACGTAAAATTCCCGAAATGGTAAGCTCTCTTGGATAAAAGGAAGAGAACATTCAATGAATTAGATATTATGCTACATTTTTTATGGAAATATATTTTCGTTTATATAATTCACACATTGTTCTTGAGCACAAATCATATATTGTTTTTCAATATTTTGTTTAAGCATGCCCCTTCCATACTACTTAGTAGTATGGACCATAAGCTCATTCCTATGTTTTTTGAAAGGGTGGTGTTCTATCACCTTCGCCTATTGTGGTGAGTGGTGCGGTGTTATCACCTATTCCCTACATTTTAGGGAATATTCTCTAAATTTTAGGGAATAGTCCCTACATTTTAGAGGGGGGGGGAACAAAATAACAATTTAAAATTCCCTATATTTTAGGGAATGTTCCCTATATTTTAGGAAATATTCCCTATAATGTAGGGGGGAAAATAAAAAAAATAATATGAAAATTCTCTACATTTAAATTTTAGGGGGGAAACCAAAATTCCCTTCATTTGAGGGATAAAAACCTAATCTTAGTTTTCCAAGGTAGAGCTTTCCCTAATCTTATCGACAAATGCCTAACCTGTGTGGCACAAATTGTTGCCACTCACTTTAGGGAATTATTTTGTACTGTGTAGCTATATAAGAATTACAGAAAAAGTCAAAGTTGTTCCTAATTTTAGAAGATAATTGATAGATTCAAGAGGTCTTTCTTTTCTATACAGATTTTCCAATATAAAAGAAGAAGAACTGTAAGATTTTGAACAAATAAATTTTTCAAATATCAACGGAACCATTATGTATAGTCCTAATTTAAGGGGCAGCAAATCTTGGTGAGATTTTCTTTTTGGTAGTCGCGCCCTCTGTGAGCCCACACGTCAATGTTTAAAAATTCAAAAATTTGTTCATAGCACCCCGCAAAAAAAATATATACAAGTATGGAGATTATGATTATTAAAAGATCATCGAACTGGATCTTCATTTACTAGTTTACTCCAAGTTTAAGCGTATCATTTTCATTTTGCTCCACTACAGACTACATATATTAGTGCTGGGTTATTTGATATTTTCGCTGCCACTAGTATTAGTTTTCGTACATCGCGTGGAAGAGGAATAAACGTTCTCAGGATCCGTCATATTACCAGTGCCCAGGGCCACAGGCGTATTTTACAGGGAGTAGGGTTCGGCAATATTCCATAGGCCTAGGGCAGCCAAGTTATCAATTCCGTCCTGCCCGCAACATATTGCAAATAATCCTAGTACGTACCTACCTGTAAATGATTAACCATCTTTTTGCGAGGAATTTTCAGTAAGTATACAACTTTCTTTCCAATTTGATTTGCAATTATTCTATGTACCAAAATGTATTTTCAGTAAGGATGAAAAGGACGTAACTGAAGATATTCTTTTTTCGTGTGGCATTTTTGAAATGTTTACTATACCAAAAGATAGCCGGATTTATGCTGGGTAACTTTTGTTGCACTTCGATGATAACTCTGTGCACTTTCGAGAAAAATAGCTGAAGAACATGGTACGTTGGACACCCTGTGTATTTATATTTCAAGTAGAATAAGCACTATACACTCAAAGAAAACTTGTATACATTCGCATAGGTGCAGTAACTATATTATAGTTATCCCAACTAAATATAGTTATGGATTCCTAAAAAGTAAGTAAAAATCTTATTATTTAGCTATTGCATCTATTTTATAGTTTTATGTTGATGAAACAACTATAACAAAGTCGATGGATGATATTTTTTGTAATGTAATCTTGTAATGGGTATAGAGAAAATGCTTGTAACTACATATTCGATAGTTACTAACACTTTAAATTTATATAAAGTTAGACGAGGCAATTAAAATATTCAACAATATAGTTGCACTTTGTAAAAGAAGTTCTGTAAAGAAATTTCTATATAACATACTCGTACTTAAAGAAATGTTAGAAAAATATTTAAAAAAATAAAATTTGTGTAAATATGTCATATATGTATATTGTGATACAGTTTGTGTGTTGAATATGGACTTATAGTTAAAATTTGTCATCAACATTACTTAGAGGTCAAAAGTCATATAGTTGGGACTCATCCAAAACACAGAAAAAATTAGTCCACTACTATGCTCTCAGCAGGCCGGAATTTCCGTGAGTCCTTTCTTAGGTGCACTGACACCTGCACATATAATATCGGGATTCGCTGCAGCTGGAATTTTTCCAAATAATCCGGACAAATTTACCGGCCCAGATTTCATGTCAGCATATGTTACTGATCGTATTTTGGTGGAGCAGGAGGATTCTGTTCAAATAGCCAACACATCTCAGTCCAATCGAAATATTTTGACAGAACAGCAGAATGTGGCTATCGCCAATACATCACAATTTTACAAAGCTCCGGCAAATACTCCTTTGCCTTTTCCCGAAATGGATTTCTCACCGGAATTAATTCGAACATTTCCTAAAGCTGGCGCTCGGAAAGTTTCTCTTAAAGGAAGAAAGAAGGGACGTTCAGCTATTTTAACGGACACTGAAGAGAGAAACAAAAGTCATGAGGAAAAATTAGCAACAAAGCAAAAAAGTCTTGCCAAAAATAGGAGTGACTCTCTGCGTATCAACTCAAAAACCAAGCAGAAGGACTACTTTTGCTTAGTTTGTAAGAAAAAATATCAAACAGAAGAGGAATGGGTCCAATGCACTCAGTGCAAACAATGAGCACATTTGTCCAATGTGCTAACGGAGATGCATGTTATGTGTGCCATCTCTGCAAAAATTTAACTTAGGTAAAAAATACATAAAAAGACTGAAGACTAAAGTACCTACCTATAATTTATTTATTTTTTTTTCTATTTTTATTTTTTGTATCGTTGAAATACTATTAAATTTCGTTTATTGTTTTTCTGTAATATATATATGTATGTTCCTATTAAAAATAAAAATGGCTAAGTGCTTTCATATTTGGCCAAGATTAATTTTTGTTTTGATATTAATCTTCGAGGTAATACAATGTACCTGAAAACAACTTATAGAACTATTTACATAACTTCTGACTGGTAAATAAAAATTAATTTCAGTTATGAAATATGAATAAGTTGATTCGATTAACATAACATTACACCCGGTAGTTGCAATTTGCCCCATTTAATGTTGCAAATAACCCCTATCATGGGGAACTTTGCAACATGGGAAGTTCATCAGTAAAATGTCCTACTTTGCAAAAAAAAAACCTAAGATCTAAAGTTTCTTAATTTTTATTACTTCCCAACATATTGAGCTTCTTCTAAAATTTAATTATTTTGTTCTTATGACCTAAAATTCGGAGTTATTAACAGAAATCGTAAATTTGTTGCAACTATCACCCATCTACCCTATTTAATTATAGCTGCTAGTGACTATTATATAGTTACTGACAACCATAATTATAGATGCATTAATAAAATTAACATAAAAATCATATCAGTGTATTCAGTGGAGTCAGATCGTTGTGAAGTGAAATGTCAAAGTAAAAAAACAAAATTGTTTTAGTAAATAAATTCTTGTAAATTGGTAATTAGGAACTGTCCAAATTATTGAAGTATTTATTAATACATATATACTTATGTACATAGCACACAATATTTGCACTTGCACATCAGAATACATCAAACAATCCTAGCATTACGTGAAAAGATGGATATAAACTTTGTAAATAGAATTATCTTAATTCTTTTATGTAAACAATTTAATGTAATTTTTGTAATACATATACATATATGAAAAAGAATCAGTTTTCCAGTTTTGAAGACAAATCTTTTGATGCTCTACTTAATAAAACTTTCAGCAGAAATAGATCTTTACAAAATATTTTATCATTCATCAATCAAGAAGCTACTGGTAACCCTATTAAATAACTTTATTAAAATTTGTATAAAAAATTGTTTTTATGAATATATGAGTCTCTCATTACTGCTCTATGTTGTAAATAATTTTCAGGAAAAAGGGAACAGTACAGGAGGAGTACAGGAGTCTTTTTCACAATAAGTTAAAAAGTGTTCATTATTTAATTTAAAGATAAATTAAAACTTTTCGAAAAATAATCTAATTTTGCTTGTAATCCGCAGACTGACCTCGAAGTTTATAACTATATGGAACTGAGAATTTTGGAAACGTCTAAAGGAAAAAAATTCAATTGAACCAAAACTTATATTAATTGATTCTTAATTACATTTAACAGTTCAGAAGAAATTATTATATCTCTTTAAAAAAATTACAAAGTTTTTGTAAATATTTTTATCAAATAAAATAAGCTCTAGCTGTCATATTTTTATTTACCTAGTAATTAAAATATGCCAGTAATGAATATTTTTAATTACGAGGAACCTAAATAGTTATGATTGCTAGATCCTAATTTTATAGTTATGATGTATAAAATAAGAGACAGTAGTTGGTAATGACTATACTTTAGACGCAATCAACTGTATTATATTTATGCGGCAAGTAAAAATGTAAATGCTAGAGATTAATTTTATAGATATGTTGTCTGAAATATAAGACTACAACTACAATATAGAGGAATGTGTAAGAAAGTACTTGCTGATGACTATTCTTTAGAGAAAATCAACTTTAAAACAGTGGATTCCCACTATATTTATACCTAAACACAACTGCATTAGTCGCAACCAACAAAATAATTAGTTGCATACATTAACAATACAGTTTTGTCATCAAATTTATTTTGTCGCTCGAAACTATATTATTGTCATGTCAATATATAGTCGTGAACTCTAAAAGCGTTGTAACAAATATAGTTATGAAAACTATAAACCATGTAATAGCGTATAGATTTTAGAACTGTATGCTAATAGTCTAGGTGTCGACTTTTTATAGTTGTGGCATATAGATTATTCTTTCAGTGTATGTGTCCGTTACCGAACCGGGGTATCTGTACCAAAAACCACATCGTATAGGTTTATCGCGTTGCTGCCTAATATTATAAGCATTAGTTTCTTTTTTGTAAGTTCTGCTCATTAGATTAACCTTTCTGGCACGACATGGGGTACATTTTGTACCCCAAAAACACATTTTTTGTGATATTCATAAATCAATTCATAATTATGTAACGAAATTTCTTGAAAGCCTTTCTTGGAAAACTTCAAATATTTTAAGCAATTCACCTACTTATTTTTATGTAAAAATTTGCTTTTATAAGCAAAGAAAACAGCTGGGGTACACTTTGTACCCCATATCGTAAATAGCGTAACTATCTGCATACACATGCGAATACAACGTAGGACGAGTCTGATACCTGGAATCACTTTCAAACTTTCCTGAAATTTGTTGTTTCAGGTTACTCTCTATAGCGTAGGCTTCGTAACCTTTTATCAGGAGATATTTCTCATTTATTGGCTGAAATGAACGTGTCAGAAGACATGGTAGCAAGCAAGGACAAGCATTTAAAGAGACAGACTAACGTATGAATACCAATGTCCTAAATCGCTGTCACCGGTTCAAGAGAGGCAATTAGTAATAAAGCAGTCTGGAAATCAATGGATCTTACCGAGAAAGGTGCAGAGAAATGCCGTCTCAAGTATACCGCCGCAACAAAGTAATAAAATATAAGTTAGGGAAATGGTATGATACAGCACTCAGCAAAAACACACCGGAGTAAATAATCTATATTGACCTGAACTTGGCTCGCTTTTTTGAATATAAGGAAGCAGATTAAACTTCTGATTTTTCATTCTAATTTTGGGCGAACAAGTGAGTAGAGTGTGTTTTTCTGTTCAGTGATATACGTTATGTCGAAAAGGCAAAAATCCCAGTTTATCTTGTGAGTCCCAGAGGGACAATTGCTTACAGTGGTTAGATGAAAGCAATGATGAAAGTATTGAAGACTTATTGTTATCTGATAGCTTAGAAGAAGAAGACTTTTTGATAGCTGATGTTGATGAAAGCGAAGACGAGGTGAGAATCCTTCATATGTGTATTTTACTTCTTTATAATAGTTTACAAAATATCCTTAGCTTGTTACAACTGATGAAGCCGAGAGCGGAGAAGAAGATGAATTATCAGAAGATCCACTATTTGTTTCAAAGAATGGAACAATATGGAAAGAAATACCTCCACGAATAACTCGCCGACAGACTGCAAATATAATAACCATCAAACCTGGGCTTACTTCTGAATCAGCAAATGTATCACAAATTGTTGAGTGTTTTAAAAAGTTTATAGATGATAAAATAGCGGACATTATTGTGAAATTTACCAATCAAAAAGCCCAAAAATGGCACGAAGAATTCAACAGAAACAATCCAATAAAGCAAAAAACATGGATTCCAACAAATACAACAGAAATGTATGCTGTGTTTGGCCCTCTAATTACAATGGGTGCTCTCAAAGCAAATCGAGAACCAGTACAATTTTTATGATGTAAAGATAAACTGTACTCTAGATCGATTTTTTGTGCCACTATGCCTCGCGAAAGATCTTACGACAAGAGTAGAGCGTAGAAATACTGACAAAATGGCACCAATCAGGGAATTATTTGAGGTATTTGTTGGAAACTGTGTTAGTAACTGTAACCCTGGGTCACACCTTACAATCGATGAACAACTTGTACCCTTCAGAGGGAGGTGTCCATTTAGAGTGTACATGAAATCAAAGCCAGCCAGATACGGCATAAAAATAAGGCACTTGTGGATGTAGATACTACGTATGCAAAGAATTTCCAGGTATACACTGGTAAAGAGGGAGATAGACCTGAGAAAGAGCAGGGTAAACGCGTAGTTTTGGATTTAGTTAAGTGACTTGGCCGCGGTTACGGTATTCTAACGGACAACTTTTTACAAGTATACCTTTGGCGAGAAATTTTTATGATCATGGACTAACACTTTGTGGCACTCTTCGAAAAAATAAACAAGTTACCCCAAAAGCGCTGTTATCCACCAACAATAGACTAGAAGGATCTTCAGTTTATGAATTCCATGAAAACATAACGATGGTTTCGTATGTACCAAAAGCCAAGAAACATGTGATTGTAGTAAGTACCGAACATCATGATAATTCTGTGAGCGATGTAACGAACAAATTCAAACTCGACATGATTCTGCATTATAATCACACTAAGGGATCTGTTGATACTATGGATAAGATGGTCACAGTAAAAAGGACCAGCAATAGATGACCATTTGCATTGTTTCAAAACTGTTTGGATATTGTTTCGTTGAACAGCTTCGTTCTATGGACTACAAAAAATCCACTGCAGAAAAACAAATGGGGTTATCGAAAGAAGTTCTTGTTGAATCTAGGAAAAGAGCTTATAAAACCTGCCATTTGCCAATGAGAATGAAGCATAAGAAATTTCTTTTATATAATTTTATAACTTTAAGTTAAAATATAAGTATACTTTGTTAAGTGCTTCCTAAATTATGTAAAAAATAAATTTTTTTAAAATTTTTACTATGTTTTTATTTAAAAAAGTGTTTATGTGCAATATGTAAGTGCTAAAAGTAAAATAATATATTTATATAGGTTCATTCATATCGTGCCGGAAAGGTTAAGTTAAGAATTCGTAGCTAAGCTATGGAAAATTAGACATAGTTAGCCCCAACACGTTGTTGCTTGCTTGAATGTGGTAGAATTAAAGTAGTGCCAAACAATCCTATAGAAGACAGCCCGGGTTCAGGCATATATTTTTGCAAAAGATCATGAAAACTGTTCTTGATGAGTTCCAAATGTTCTAATATTTACTGAAGATCGATCAGACAAAACACGTACACACAAACTATCGCACAGGTTTGTATCTCATGACTTTATGAATAATGGTCGGATTAACATTTCTAAGCTGGAACTGCATGTATGTACTTGTAAGATTTATTTACATGTATAGTACAAACCATATGTATCTAAAAACCGCGTTAGTGCTTATGCATATACCTATGATTAACTAATTCCAAACTAAATACCATCGATATCTCCCACGTTATAAAATTTGGTTCATTACGACATAACGGACTTTTACACACATACCTAATTGTTATTTGAAAATATGCATAATTCCTATGGGAATCCTCAAATAGTGTAATATATTACAACAATATTTACAAATTTGGCTTAAAACATTTTAAGAATCCAAAACGTTTGAAAGCGGAAATTCTTTCCGATATGTCTCGTGAGCCCAAGGGACTACTTCATATGGAATCGTTCCGATGTTTAAATTATTTATTCGACAATTCAGGGTGTCATCGCCAGCTGCTTTTCTTATCACTTTGAAGTGTCTATTAAAAATCAAAGGAGATAACCGCGTATCATTAACGAGAAGAAGAATTACCGGATAATGGAAAACTCGGAGCTACATGTGGTAGCTAGCTTGAAAAAATGAGCGATCTAAATATTTTGGTACATGAACAGATTAACAAATGAGCTTCCGTTTACAATGCTGTTAAGGGCACACTCTCACACCAATGTGAAGTGAGGACGGCACTTAAGTGATTTCCCAGTGGGAAAATAAAAAGAACACGATAGAGTGCAGCGGCTAAGTGCGTTTTCATTTCAACGACGAAGGGTGGGTGGCGGTTAAGTGAAAATGTGCTAGTATATGTACAATGGGAGTCTTAATAGTTGAGGGAAAATATAATGACTCTGTATGTAGACAAGTATCTTTACCTATAATATATCCATCAGGAACATCTGCGTTAATTCAATTTAAGTAATTAATCTATAAAATTTGAATCTATAGGAAAAGGATACATGTTGCAATGAAATAATTCTGCAGGATAAAGAATACCTTAAAATTTTTATGATGTATTTTTATTGTAAATACATACATCAAATCAGAGAGATTCGTTATTGGTGGTGATGACAAAATACTCCTTACTATGTCCTTTTTGAAAAGGTAAATTTATGGGAAACGAAAAACAAAACAAAGGAAAAAGTGAAATGCATTTTTAATTTTTAATCAAAGTAGCACAATGTTGTAACAATGGGGTTTTTTTTTTTTTTTATATTTACCTCTTAAATATGACTTGTGGTTAGCCAATCTCTTGTTCCGTGAAGATATTTTTCTGTCCCTTATGCATCTGATGTCTTTTGTATACCAAATGATAGCGCAGATCTTTCGTCGTGATATATTTGAGTGGATTATAAAACATGTTTTTTTTTTTCAAAACATTTTGTAATTTATGTTTATAGACTTGAAGGAGCTTTTCATTTTTTGAGAAACGGAATTATTCAGAATTATTCTGCAGATTGCCGGCGTATCTATGAAGTGCATACTTAGGACAGTTTCTTGCCCAACGAATTCCTAGTGAATCTTTGGATTTTCTTGCTGGTCCTTTATGAAAGTATCACAAAATAATACCCCACGGAGAATATAAATAGTTGTGCATGTGATCTAGTGTGATGTAACTACCTAAAACCAAAAAAAAACTAATTAACTAAAACGCAAGAATGCACAATTAACCTGAAATAATTTCTCAACAAATCAATCACCAAAAATGTGACACAATAATATTAATGCATTCTAAGCAGACCATGTATTCATCCAAATACATGTCACACTTAAGTTATTACGTTAACCGTAAGAAGTGACCGCATTTCTTTACATGTTATGCGACATTCTTTAAAGTGGCTCAAGCTAGTTGGCTCAGACCAAGTAAAGTTAAGCACATTATTGAAAATAAGTAATTTAGGGGATATGTGCACATTGCAATTAGTATTAACCTATCTTAATATCTTTTGTATAAATAAGTTAAGAATGATTTATGAAACATTTCTAATCGTAGTGTTATCAGACTTTGGGGTATCACTTGGTGCCTGCTAGGAATAGGTGCACCTATCTAATCCCGGTGTCTGCTAACCTTTAGCTGCTCCTATATACACAAAGGAGATATGCTTTTCGAAAACCTCTCCATTGGAGACCTACCTTGTGACTACCTCCTGGGGATGGCCAATACCGATACGATATTCGATGTATCAATATTTATCCCCATACGGTACAGGTACTTCGTTACGCTGTGTTTATACTTTAAATATCGTTGTATCGATAGCTGTTTCAATAGCTGTATCGCAAAAAAAAAGCATATTTTATAAAAAAAAAAATTCTTTTAAGCGGGGGAAAGCTGTGGCGATCGCATGTATGTTGAGCGACTTCCTTGGATGGAAAAGTGGACTTTTTTCCTCCCATGATTGTGCGAAATTGGTGCGTCGTGGAAATGACTTCCTATGAGAAAAATATAATATTCACAACAGAGCACGGAAGAACGGAAGAAATATATGCGAAATATAGTAACTGGGGTGTATGCTACCCAAGTGCATGAAAATGGGTTTTCTGGCGACAAAAACGTGCCGAGAAAGTTTTCCTGAATCACGAAAAGAGTACGCCACTCGATAGCTCTTAGCGAGACCTTTAATTTGATATGCAACAACATAGCCATGCATTGCATAGTACTATATTTATACATATAACTAGGCGGAGGCCCGTCCGCGTTGCCCGGAGATAACAACACCACGTAGCAAATTTTTTGTATAGCAACCCTACGAAGGACTTGACAGATTAGTCCCATTTTTGAACTCAATTTAAATTTTTTTTAAGAAAGTCCCGTATACAAAATTTTAGCCCTCTACGTCGACGTGTGAGGCAATGTCGAAATATATAGTGAAAACCTAGAATTTTGTATAGCAATATGGTAATTTTTTTTACGAATGCTATGAATACACCCAGTAGCAAATTTGAGTACTCCACGTTGACGCGTTCTCATTCAGTGCCTAAAATATATAGTTAAAAACTAAAGTTTAGTACAACCCTACGAAGGAGTGCCCGATTTAGTTCATTTTTGTAGGCACATGTATTTTCAATTTTTATGAAAACGCCGTATACAAAATTTCAGCTTTCCATATCTATGCGTTGTCAGGCAGATTTTTAAGTCTCAAAAACAGCGCCATCTATCTTATCCAAAACTATTCTATCTCTCAAGCTCCCTTCATTTTGTTCGACTTTCGTTTATTTTTTCTGTGTATTAATGGTAATTTTTTCCGAGGAGATGGCCAGATGGTTTCCAGCATTATTGGAGCATTATTGAGGAAAGACCCGTTGTACTTTTCTTTTCCTTTAGCCTTTCCTTCCACCAGGATGAACAGCGATGGGATGTGGGATCTTAGAAAGCAAACTCCTTCCATTCTTGGAACGTAACGGGAGCGTGGCGTGGACATTCTAGCAAGATAATGCCGCTATCCAAACGAGTAGAGGGACGAAAGCCTGGTTTAGTGGTCACCAGATTACAGTTATGGACTGGCCCGCTTGTTCCCCGGACCAAAACCCATTTTGGTTCGAGAGGTGTACAGGCAGGTCAGCAACGTGAATGACCTGTGCGCAGCCGTGGAAGCCGCCTGGAACAGTCTCGAGACGGAAAAGCTGAAAAACCTCGTGGGGAGCATGTCAGACCGACTTTTAGCATTAGCAGAAAGTCGAGGAGGGCCGACAAAATATTGAAAATATTTTTCAAGCCCAAAAAATTCAACTAAAATTCCGGAAAATTTAAATATTTTAACTGGTGATATAGTTATGAAAACGACATTTTTCACTTGTTTTTTGGCCGGCTTGCTATAGTATTGGTATGCTGTCCGTACTCCCGATCGACACTTGGTAGAACGGACTTTTTCCTACCCCCGAATATTTCTCACCCGTAAAAAGTTCCAATAATCTCCCCTGTGTGGGCTATGACTTAATCTACACGAGGTAAAATATAACATATTTACTACATAACTTTAAGAAGCTATTTCCCTCTGGATATATATTTTTAAATAGATCCTATTATCAATTTGACGGAGGTTTTATTTAACTACCACCATTCTGTCTAACATCGGACATCATATCCAGTATTGGACTTGCTTTCATTAAGTTATAGTGGATATGCTTTTTGAGTCCAATTCACTATTCACTCTGTGCAATATTAATCCAACCTCTTTTTCAGAAACATAGATTTATTGACGTCTCTAGAGGGCGGGTAGATATTGCACGCATGGCACCAGTTGCACTCACACATACCATCCTTTGGAGCTTATTTTCCTGATGGCTGCTTTTGTATACCCTTGTACCACCACGCTACTGCAGCATAGATGAACTTCTGTCTGACTACTAATTTGTAAAGCAAAATCATTATATTTGGCTTTATTCCCCATGTTGTGCCAGCTAGTTTTCTATAGTTCCACAACGTTAATATGCTTTCTGGACTGTCTGTCGCTGTGCTTACTCCAATTGAGCATATCATCGGAAGTACCGAATTCGGAACGTAGAATATTTATTATCGGTTTATGATAAACTTGTGGTCTCTTCCACATAGCTTAAATTGAATTTTCTTCCATCCTTAAAATTGTACAGGAAATAATAACATCTTCTTCCAGATACACCAGAACAAAATTGACACAATAATCTGTTGCAAGCAGTAGGTCTAAGAGAACAAATTTACTAATGTTGAACAAAGCGAATTTTAAGCTATCTTAAAGGTTGTTTCATTTAAAAATTCAAGCTAAATATTTTGGCAATGCCTTGAGAAAACATCGAGACCTGAATATGATAGAGAAATGAGTATGACAAACATGTATAAGTAAACTGTTAGTTTTTGTCAATATCATTTTTATTATATACCTATACATATAAATGTATATGTATGGCTCTTTTTTTTATATAAACAAATACTTAATAATTCAAACCACTCGAATACCATAAAATTGAATTCAGTTGTTCATGCATGTCCAAATATCCACTTTCGTTTTTCGAAATTCCTTCACAAAAAGAGCAAACCTTCTTCCAAAGTGCTTGAAGCAATTATCCTGGGTAGTAATTGTTCGTTCTTGTTAGCATTATCCTGACATATGTTTCATTTAGAATGACAAAACATCCCCAGATGATACTAAAGGCGCAGGACAAATGTATGTATGTACCTTTCCTGTCGAATGATTATCTTGTTCCCAAAGTAAACGTAATTGTTGCTATCATCCCCGTAATCAGTTTTGAAAGAGGAGGACAATGTGTACCGGAACAATACCGCCATAGCCTCAAGTACTTATTGTTTGTATATGGAGTGCATTAACGCACCCTTCGGCATTTTGCGCTCACTCCCTTTTTGTACATTTGCAGTCCTTGATCCACTTCACTTTGTAACTGGATGACAGAAACGCTCTTAATCCTCCCTTTGTGTTTTCTTCGACGATAAGTCTGGAATAATGACGAGCAGTTGATGGGTTGCGTCAAATTTCATGTAAAGCAGAATTTGATTTTATCAGCGGGGAGGTGTGGTAATATATTTCAGAGGGTGCCGGGTTCTAAAAAAAATTTCCACTCTTTATTCTTGTTTAAAAAGTTTTTGGGATAAAAAAAATTCAGATTTTTTTTTTTTTGTAGCTGATAGGTTGTTAAATTTATTGCTAAGTATAGGAAACATTAAGTAGTCTTCAATTAGTAAAAATATCTGAAGAATTTAATGAATACTAATTTAGCTCTTCATGCCTATTACAGTTTCCGATTAGAGTAACATTTTTCAAAACTTTCAATTCTTTCAAAAGCATCCCGCAAGAAGATTTCACTAACAATTCTCCGAAAAATTGTCTCAATTTGTTCGTTAAAAGCACATAATCGTTAAAGTTCTACACATAATATAAATTTAAACAATAAAAATAATTAAATTGTTAATAAGATTAACATTGGTTGCGGAAAGTATTAGAAATATTAGGAGGAATTACAGGTAGGGGAAGGGAGGGTAAGATGACCATAGTAAGCTTTGATCATTTCTATATCCTCGTTGCTTTGACCTTAAGTCTTGGGTATTTATTTAGAGCAATCGCTAATAGGTTTACTTTCAACTACTAATTTTCTGATTTTCATAAATTAATAAATTAGTATGGTTTTTTCACTTGTTTGACTTGCTGTCAAATTCGTCATCTTATCCTCGCTTGCGGGTAAGATGACGCAGGACAAAAGAAAGGGAAAACAAAATCAATTTACATATTTATTTTTATATACAAAAGTGACATATATAGGCTTTGCGTGTTTCGCTTCTGCCGGAGTGAGCCACTACACGCTGAAATATCACGTCTCATTTTTACTAATGAGTTATTGTCCTCGTCTTCTTCTATATAATTGAATTATATCGAGGAATCCGAGGACTCATTAGCGTCAGAAAATATTTTTTTTTAGAATGTCGGTATCTTTTTCGAGTTCATCATCTTGCCTGCCTGATGAATTCGTCAATTTACACGAAACGACCATTTATAAATTGAAGTGGAAAAACATATTGCAATAAATTTTATTTGAAATTTACTTTAGTCATTAAAGTAACAAGAATATATAATTTAAGAAAACACTTCGGTGGAAATTTAAACATTTACCAAATTTAATGATAATACAATTTTTTCGAATGTAATTTTACAATCAACTTGCGTGTGAGCACATGAGACGACATTGCCTGAATAAAAGATGGTCGCGCATTTTTGTTTACTGTGGAAGCGGAGCCAACTTAATGCTGTACAAATAACATCTTGCCCGACTCGTCATCTTTCCCTCCCTTCCCCTACTTAGGTGTACTTTTTGTATAAAAACGAATCTATATGGAATGAAAGTATAAAATATGAAAAACAGAAAAACAAATTTAGAAGAAGTTTAATGAGATAGAAGGAAGTCCAGAAGATTAAAGGATGAGGAGAAAACTTAAAAAAAAAACAAGAAAAATAATTGAAGTAAGACCTAGATGCAGTCGTTGATATCTTCAAATATTTTTAGATATATTATCCACGGCTGCTTATTTGAATATTCGCAGCTAACTTATATATGTATACGTTTATGTACATTTATAGCTCGTTCTTCTATATGCGCCTGTACGTATTGCCATATGCAAAAATTCACTAAGTCGCAAGAATGCACAGTATTTAAAATGGACATTAAAGACAATTTAAACAATTTTTTTTTAGCAATAATGCGAGTAGGTACATGAGAGAGTTACCTGTTTTTGCCCATATTCATATCTAAAGAATTTCAGGTCGCTAGATCAACAATCTGGATTTGTAAATAAATATGCAAATTTTAAAATTTTGTATGTAAATAATACGAAAATGGTGGACGATTTTGTACGTAATCGAAGTTAAACTCTCAATGTTTTCTCAAGTAGTGCCCAAAGTGAAAATCTAAACTTTTGTATGGCAACACTTGTAAATTTAGTACACCCATAATTTCTTCTAGGGTATAAAACTTTTAAAAAAATGGTATTCCTTCGATATCATTTAGTTATAATTGATAATTTCCAACAATAAATGTTATTTCATTAATTATTTATGATTTAATTAAAGAACGTGATTTCTGCTACGCCTGTAATGACTAAATTGATAATAATCAAGTTGTTCTACATTTACAAGATAATTAGCGAAGGCCTTCAGAAATAATTTGAAATGTATCGGCAAAAACATATAAACGTGAAAATATTTACTGAGTTTCTTTTGTGTATCGAGTTGTGATCTCGCTATACTTCAGACACTTCCTTGCAGAAAGATTTGCAGAAAGATTAACACATAAAAAAATCCCGTGATGTGATGGAATTTCATAACACGAAGAGTTGCAGAGTTTTATATATGGGAGAAAATTTTACACTACAACGTTGCGTTATTTGTTTTCTCATCAATCGAAAAATCTATGAATATTCTTTGAACTACTATCTATTTTGTATAAATATAGCATGTAAATATAAAAATAGAAAAAATAACAATATTCCTATACTAAATAATTTAAGGTCTCTCGTATCCTAATTACTTGGTAATATTGAATAAATAACTAATAAGGAAGCAGGATATCCTGCGAATATAGTGTACATGTGTAAGCAATTCAATGACAGTCAGACCCTGGGATCATGAGGCGAACTGACAAGAGGGCTGGGCGTTATTTGACTATTCTGCTTGATTTCTGACATTTCAGATTCTATGAAAATAAAGTTCGGGTTTCATTTAGCGATAGTAGTGTGATACAATAGTGAAATATTGTTTTGTGAACGGAATTTTATAATCGAGAGTCGGAGTCGAAGTCTTGAATTATGGTGTTGAAGTGCGCTGTGCTGTGCTGCAGAAATAACCGGAAACCATGGAAAAAAATTTAACATTTTCCAATGCTGATTTGTTTTGTTACAATTGAATTTTCACATGGGTATTAAATTAATTTGAGAAGTGTCAGAAGGTTTCTTCTTTTCAATGGCAGTCCTATATACCTTTTACCTAAAGAAAGTGGGCGCGTACGATTTATTTATTAGATAGCAATTTGGATTATAAAAAATGCCCCCCCCCCCTCAAAATGTCACGATTTCACTACTGCCATAACGAAATGAATATAAACACAGCACATTAATACATTTCGCTCAGTGGTTTAGGTTTTCACCCGATATACCGTTTCCTTATTAGTTATGTATTTAATGCTTTGTTGGGGCGCAGCTCTAAAAAAATTTATTATCACTACAGTCGTGGAGTGAATTCAAGGCATGGGGGTATAATTTGAAGCTTTACCAACGTAACTTTTCGATAAGATTATCTTTTTCAATATTTTAAGACAATCTTTTCTTATTCCGGCATATTAAAATTTTTTCAACAATATAATGTGATTCGCCCAGTCCAAACACTTTAATTTCACCTAAAATATGACCCTATGAATCTTAACTCAAAAACTTCGCATTTAGCAAGAGGATTTATTAAATATTTTATTGAAAACTGCCAAAGTTGTGATTCGCCGCGGTAGTATTTGCCTACAGTTGAAATCTATAGGGTATACTAAGTTTGTTATTCCGTTTGTAATGCAATGCTAGTACAGCAAAATTCGATTCGACTGACACGCATAATATTACAAGTTATATTTTATGTTGTTTAACGACGTTTGTTTGTGCTAAATTTTATAAATGTCCATTAAGGCTAAGTTCTTTGTTAGCTGAATAAATTATCTAAATGGGAAATGACGATCCAGATAGTTTGTACGGATATTGGAAGGATGTGCGGAGATATCCTCGGAATTTTCAAATATGAAATTTTTGAGGCATGATATTGATCGTTTGGGACACCTTAAAGAATCAAGAATCGGTATTTTATTCCTCCCTATTGATAGCCTGAAGTACCGGAAAGTCCTCAGACAAAAACTTCTTCCATATCTTGTGCACAGTCCTGCCAATCATTTTATTTACCCACAGGATAACACTGCGTTCGACATAACACACTCCACAAAAGATGGTTTTTGGAGTACAATATCAACCTTCTTGGATATTTCCAATTGTCTATAAATTTTTCCCCGTCACTGCTTCCTTTTGAAGTTATGGCTAAAAAAATTATAATTTGGAAACTTGGTTTTCTTTATTTAATACCTTATTTTTATCAAAAAACACGTCATCAACCAATTTTTCATATTGGATTTAAGAAGCCCAAAAGCTTAGCTTTAAAATGATCTATGACATTCTGTACCCAAAATATAACCCTTTCTGAGTTTTTTTTTTGTACTTTTTCTAATAAGAAAACTCATTGACGCACCACGACGATATCTTTAATTTCGTCGAGCTTGGGTACGTTCAGTGACCAAAGTGAATGAAATTAACTAAATTTCAAATTGAAAAATTCGTTAAAGATTAAAATACAAATGGCGGAGGTAATGGCGAAATTAAAAAAAAAATCGTGGCTAAAATGAATTTTAAATAGCTAAAATTAGCCATAAAAGAGCTAAATTGGCAACACTGATGGAGATTGGTTAGTTCAAACAGTTTATAAAGATGCCAAGGAATTTAACAACATCAATAAGCTTCAATATGCCGTTGAAGCTGATTGGCTAACCTTGACTCCAGAATGTTTAGATCCTTCGTGGAATCAATGCCAAAAGGGCTTCTGAACATCGGGGCGAATAAAGGTGAAGCTACTGATTATTAATAAAAATTGTTTATTAATTTTTGTGTAATCTCATTATTGTTAAAATAAATAAAGCCAAGTGCGTCTATAATAATGCAGCACTTATTTTGCAACTTTTTATCGAATTACTCTACAAATACTGTTCTAAAGGCAAATCTTGATGTCAGCGATAACAAGAAGGCAGATGTGTTTTGTTATCATACATTTTTCTCTTTCTTGCAACAGAAATGGGCTACCGCGCTATTGCATGGTGCATCTATAACTTTGCAACGCACTGTATATAAGTTGTTTTTAGAATTTCTTTCTAAAATGGTTCGTCGTACGATAAAAATGTCAAAATCGAAATTGACGTAGATTTAATCGATTTATGAAATTCCATTTGATATTTCAATGTAATTATTGCACCCACAATTTGAGGTATCGGTATCAACGTGTTATCAACTAGTATCCAAATATACGTACAAAATCGGAAATTAGCAGGTATTGCATCTATTTATACGAAGATGACGCCAAATTTTGCTAATTTTCTAGAATTATTATAAAAGAGCAAATAAATTTTTTTTATGGACAAATGACTAATGGCCGGTTTCACAGTCAAGGCTTAAGCCACAGCGATGGCTTAAGCCAAGGCTTAATAAATATTTCAGTTTCACAGTCAAGGCTTAAGTGAAATCACTGGCTTAAGGCAAGCTTAACTTAAGCCCGTCATCTCGAAGGCTTAAGCCTCAGATTTTGCTGTGAAACACATAAGAAATTATTTCTAAATATATATTTTTCCTAAATATTATAATTTTTGTTATTAAATGAACGTGCATATTTCAAAAGTTATATTTTAAAACTAAATTGAAATTTCCCAAGCGAAAATTAGTTATCTAATTAGCAGTTTTGAGTACTGTCTGGTAGCTAGTGTCAGCACTCCACTTGACTTTTTAAGAAGAAACCAAACAGTTTAGGACCAAAATGAGTTATTTATCTGATGCAGAGGATATAAGAGAGCAAGAAATGTATAATATAATATCGCAAGGTGTGACCCGTGAAAAAATTATAAAAAGGAGCGCGCAACATTTCGAGAAATTGATTTTTATTCTCGGTTCCGGCTGTAGAAACATTCGGCTTTGATGGTTTACGTTATCGAAACATTCTGCAACAATGATTTTGGATTTGATATCCTTCCAGATAAAAACCACAGCAAAGTGGTAAATAAAAAGTTCTTCTTCTTTTCGCTTAGTTTTTAATCCACAATGGCAATTTTCCTTTCAGAAAATTCACAATTACCGCAGTGCTGACAACTTAAAAATTTTCACCCGCGGCTTAACTAAGCCTCAGCTTACTGAGTACTGTGAAACCGAGTAGGCTTAAGTTCTGGGCTTAAGCCACACCCGTGGCTTAACTAAGCTCTGGCTTAAGCCTGGACTGTGAAACCGGCCATAAAGGAAGCGCAATAAGCCCGAAAAATTGCTGCATTTCCCACTATGTGGTAGAACTCGGTTTATATATTAGGTATGTTTGAGATGATTGACATAATTATCTAAAATAAAATAATAAAATTGTGAATTGTTAAACTTAAAAAAAAAAAAAATTGAGAACACAAAAATGTAAAAAGACAACAATTGTCTTGATATTTTTCTTTTCCTACTTATTGCTTTCACTTATTTTGCGCAATTTCCAGAAAACAAACTTTCCTTAAAAATGCCTTTCCGGGATTAATTTTCCGAACATTGTAATGGCATCGCACAATATAATTCACTATTAAAATTGTCACACATTTATTAATTCAAGTCCAAGGCTTAACCACAAAATTGTCACTTCAAATGTTTTTATTCAGAATTAAGTTAAATCAGAAAACAATTTAAATTTTTTTAATAAAAAAACTCACAAAATTCTGAAACCTACAAAAACCTTCTAATTGACATTAGCAAGTTAACATAAGTTAAATTTTTCTTGTCTTTTCACCTCGTCGCCAAAGAACCGAGATTCCATCACACCGAGAAGGCTTTTACACGATATTTTGTTTCCTTTAGTTATATGTTCTTCAACGCATTTTCAATCAGTGTCCAAATTCATAGGGAAAAACGAAATTTTAGTATGTCAGTATTACGAAAAATTTGCTCGATTTCTTTAACTCATTATCGAAATTAAATTTAGAATTACTTACGTATGGTAATCCGAAATATCTTGTATGGCAATACTACGAAGGAGCTGTACAATTAGCTCATTTTCGAACTTGTATCAAGATCTTAGGGCTTGTTACAAAAAGATCATGTATAAAATTTCAGCTCTCCTCTAAGTCACAATCTCTAGTTATGGTGCGAAGACACATGATGACAGACAGACTGACCGATACATAAAAATCAAAAATCAACATTCTGAGCATCAATCGTAGCATAATTATAAACATACGAATATTAGAAAAAGTCAGTTGATTTTTATTTTACAGGTGACCCAAAAGTCACTTCAGTTTGGCTAAATGTTAAAATTACAATTTCTCACAGAATCGCTATAGCAACAATATCTACATGAAAAATTTAATTTTCCGCTTAATACCTGCATCGGACGAATTTGGGGTGAATTTCGCTGAAATCTCAGAATAATCCATCACCACTGTCGTAATTTGACCCCTTTAATCTTGAATTCTTATGTCAAAAATTCCATCAGGCTAATTTGTTTACGCGATTTCTGTATCCCTTGTTAGTGCATAATCCTCTGCATGGTACCATTCATAACTGTAAACAACCCTTTATGGGTTTTAATCAGAGAATTCTGCAACCCCCGTACGGTAGATGACTGTAATTTGAGCACTTCATGCCAACCGGCAACCAACACACAACAGTGCTGGACGCCCCATGAAAGTGCAATTTTAGAAAACACTCGATGAGCTTCCGTTACGGATGCTGAGCACCCCCAAAAATATTTTCATTTTCACCATGGATGCGACATCCCTCTTCCATAAATCACCCGGCATGTACAGATGAACTTTCCCAGCTGTATAATTTGTTAAGTGCATGTACCAGTCCCCTGCACAACTTGATCTGGTTGCCCCGGACCGGGAGAGCTAAATAGATCGGAGGGTGTTGGATGCGGTCCGATAATCGCAGTCGCCCCCTCCATTGTCATGTGCGGTAATCAAATTTGAATCAAATTGATGTCGATGGGGTGGTTTGGATGCCACCTTACGGCCGAGGGTTGTTCGTTGTTTTCTTTTTCTGCTTTGTAATCACAGAAACATTGGAGGACACTTGATGATGTTATTTTCTCTAATATGAACGAGGTTATCTGAACACAATTTACTATATGTACAGATGCGCATGTTAAAGTATTTTACACTGTTGCATATTTTCCACATAAATAATATTAAGGACTGATAGTAGATGGTATTAAGGCAATGAGATATAGTCCATATAGGGGTTTTTGCCGCCCTACAAAAGGTGGGGTAGTTGCGATTTTTATATAGGTTTCTTAGTTCCGGGCCACGATGAATACAACATCTGACTGAGCACTCGTTAGAAAGGCCATGCAGTTCTACATGCAATGAGCTCTTCACAGCGATCGTATACCCTGTACTAGCATATTTGTAATCATCTTGAATCTCCAAACGATTGATGTGGACATGTGGACCCCCCCCCCCCCGTCATACAATTTCTAATTTCTTGTTCGTCTAGGTGAGTACTATCACCCCCTGCTCTATGGACCACCTAGACGAAAATATCATGTATACGTTTCTATTGAAAAAACAGAGAGTAGAGAGAGTATTTTGTTCACTGTACACGACATTTCGTCCACTAATGGTGGGAAGTAGTTCCTAATGAGAATGCCTTGTATTCCTTATATCGTGTCATCAACCAATCCACCTATATAAGACAGTAGGCACAAGCAGAGACTTGCCAGAAAAATATTTTTATGCCAGCAAAATTTAGTCGTTTTAGCCGAAGTTGAGGCCTTTGAGTCCGGCTAAAAAATCACCTAAATCCTTTCAACCTGAATGGTAGTAGGCCAGAGTTGTTTTGAAACCGTTTCCAATTTTAGTCGTTTTAGCCAGGAAGATTCAAATGAGTGTAGGCGTGATTTGAAAAAATGATAATAATGCCGTCATTTGAAAAACCAATGCCTACTTATGATAATAATGAATGAAAAGAAAACAAGCAAAAAAACTTCGAAAACATCACTTTCTTGTATAGGGGCCGCCTTTAATTTTTAATTTTATTTTACTTTTATTATTTGTTGCTATAGCGCCAATAGAAATACACACTCTGTGACAATTTCGACTGTCTACCTATTACGGTTCATGAGATACAGCCCGGTGACGGACGGAGGGACATCGGAGGCATAGTAATAGGGTTCCTGTTTTTACCCTTTGGGTATGGGACCCTAAAAAGCAGTTCACAATTCTGTAAAAAATTAAATTAAAATGGCAACTCTGCACAAGCGTCATCCGACGTGGAGATGGGAGGTAGAATAGTCGCTATAGCTACATTCTGCAGGTTTTGGTACGTCGTATACTCGTATTCAAATGACAATTAAGATCTAAAAGAGATCCTAATTGTTGTTTGAATTTCAATTGTTTTTAATTTAACAATCATTATTGTTTCAAATTCAAATGGTTTTTAACAATTCTGGCTCTAGTTCCATGCTATTCAGTATACATATAATAGGTCATCTATCATATATGCCCTGTATCTATCATGTATACCCTGGAAATGTAATAAAATTTGCCCAAATAATTCTTGTAACAAGGGGGCGGCAAATAACGTATTTGACCCTCCTAGATCCGGCACTGTGAAAAAAAAATGGAATTTTTCGACCTTTTAGTTAAGTTTAATTGGAAATATTCGTTGTTGCGGGGTAGAAAAGTGAGTTTTTCGGTTCACCGTTTTCGTTTTCGTTTTTCGATGTGCGGCAAACAGCTTAACCATTTTTTCTCGCCTTACTTTTAACTGTTGAATTGTTCAATTTTGTTCTTTTAAATAAGGTCCTTCGTTGATGTCTGCTTTTTATTCTTAATTTTTCTCCAACTTAATTTTAATGCCGTCTTTACTCTCAATTTTTTTTTATCTTCATTCATTCTTGGAACTTTATATTTATTCACCAATCAATGAGATATTATCATTCTTAAAACATTGTCGGCTTCATCCACTAAGCTACTTTCATTTATAAGAATCTCCGAAGGATTTGTAATATCCGGTCCCTGTTCCCAAAATTTTTTTAAATACGGATGACCGTTTTCCATTTGGTTTAAAATACTAATAATTTTTCGTTTGTGTTTTCAAAATATTCTTCATAATTTACATTAATTGTATAATTTCATTTGCATTTACCCAAAAATTTTAATTTTGTTTCCAAAGTAGGTTGGTTGAATTCTCCCTTTTAACAGGAGTCTCACATTGTTTAGATTTTATTCGTTTTATTCTTGTGGAGCTAAATCTTTTCTTAATTTCAGCTTTGCGTTAAAGAGAAATCAGTAACTATTCTTTTATGTCGGTTTTGAGGTTAGGTTGTGCTCTTAAGATACATTTAGGTGAAGACTAGATCAAATAAGTATAATTTTCGTTTAAATTAATTACATAATTGATTTGACCTATAGATACTGCATTCTTTTACCATATATAACTCAGTAAAGTGCTTACCATTCGTGCAGTTAATATACCCGCTTACATCACATTGGCATGTAAGTATCCTTTATTGAATTTAAAAATTACAAATTCTGTTCTTTGAACGATCAGTGAGCATAAGCTAATTTTGCCATATATGTATTTTCATCCGAAAACAACATTAGGTACTACGAGTATGAATTACTGAAGCAAGTAAGAGCATAATGGACCACTCTGGCCTTCATGCCTGGGATGGGGTCTGTTTAAAAAAAAATAAAAAGTAAGAGGGTATCCACAGAAGAAGCAACAGATATGCATAAGTATACCGACAACGTTTTCCTTAACAGATTCTCCCGCAAGAAATCGAGTGTTGTGCACTAGATACACATCGATTGTATAACCCATGCCTCTTATGTATGGTGGTCAAGGATGCAAGTATGGACTGCGAGCGGAATGCTGGGGGCCTGCAAAAACTTCCTTCTTGGAAATTACAGGCAACATCTGAGCTACGGCCACTGCTGCCCTTGAGGCCTTACTTAATCTGCTACTCCTGGATCTTGACATTGAGGCAGAGGCTAATAGATTACGTTCGTAGTGATGTTGGGAGGACGGCTGAACTGGTTTTCCCACTGCTCATTGGCGTGTGGGCTAGATATCGAGACAAACCTTTGGCCTGTATGGCGAGCAAATCGCTGTAGGAGTTGCCACCTTGATTAGCGGGTCTTTCATCAAAGCGGGTGTTCGTATGCAGCATAAGCAGAGATGGGCGAACCTGAGTAATAGCAGGTGTATACAACTTTTTCTCGATGGGTCTAATTGCCTTTGACTTTCTCTTCGGGCTCGGAAGGAAATAATGCAGAACTGTGGTTGGCATCATCACCGGTCACAGTTGGGTTCACGCTCATCTGAAAAGGATGAGAGTTGTTGACGGCGGTAAGTATCTGGCTTCCCTGGAAAGAGAGCCTGAGACAACCGAAGACTTTCTATGTGCTTGTCCGGCCTTTGCTCGGAGCAGGCTGGATACGCTAGGGTCTGCCCTCTTATCTGTGTATGAGCTGAAAAACTTACCTCAACTAGACCCAATGCACTTTATTAAATGGGCAGGAAGGTTTTGGGTAAGGGTTTCTAGTAGCTTTGGCCGCCGTGTTTGGGACATCGTATCCCCTTGTGCCTTTGAAAAAAACAAAACATTGGTTTTCCTCGACTTTCAGTACACCACAGCCCCTACTCCCTGCCCGGTCTCTTATTTTTAACAATTGAAAAAATTTTGTACGTCATAACAAATGTATATATGCAGGTACATATGTATATCTTATAATGATCCTAACTTCCCCACATCCACACATATGTATTTCGTAGTTTTTAACGTTTGCAGATTAGAAATATATTCTCTGGCTCAGTCCAAAATGAAGCTAATAGTGAATTATACAAGACTAAGTACATAGTGTTCTTCTGTGTCCGCGGTACAGACTAGAAAAAGGAAAAATACGAAAGAATGCCTCATTTCAGATTTGCTGGATTTCATCAATCAAGAGGTCAATAAGGATAGCTTAATGGGCTATCTTGGTCTCCATCTGTGGAAATTTTTCATTACCCATGCCTTTTATAAAAAAAAAAAAAAAAAAAAAACTAAATATGAAACTGAAGAAAGTACTTTTTTTTCAATTTTACTAATAGCAGTCCAGTCCTTAGAAGCCGAGAGCTACGGAAATTATTATTTCCGACAGGAGGGTAGAGCGAAATTTGTAATAAAGATTATTACAAATTGGTGTGAAAACAAACAAACTTTTTAGTTGTTTAATTAATTACTTCTGGTCACAATTAAATAAAGAATTTATAAAATTCCTGGATGTAACGAACACAGAGCCATCTAGTTGTTATTCAAGATTTATAAATGAGGAAAACTAGCAAACAGTTCTTGATAGAATAATATGTACTTTCCAATATATAAGTGTTTTAGTGCAAAGTGCAAAAAAAGAACACAGCTAAAGCTAATTATAATGCTTAGCCTTGTTCTTGATCCATTTTCTTATTTTATTTTCCTAACTAACTTTATTTTTAAGTATACTTGCTTTTTATTTTAATAATTTTAAGTATCTACTATCACTGTTTCACTTATATCTGCCTAACATTAGCTGTATTTTTTAATATTCTTATTATAATTAGTTAAGCCTAGTTTTAAGAATCCTGTTTTCCATACATTTTATTTCTTTGTTAATTGCCTTACACTTTTTTGAAAAGATTGCATTTAGGTTCTAGGATAGTATGCTTTATGATTTTTAGTAGATTTAAGACTATACTTATTACTTAAAAATTTCAATTTAAAGATCTTCAGATCTTCCTAATTTTCCATCAATTACTGGAGGAAGGATAGAGTGTACGGTAGTTCAGTATCTAAATCAGCTTCCTCAGATAACTTAAAATTTATTCCTTGATCTCAAAATTTAGTCAAAGTAATTTTTCCGACCTGTGTTCATTCTATGCTTATTCTAGTCAGTGGGATCCATATAGGTATTCACTTTTTTTAATCAATGGTGTTTGTTATACCTGCACAATTGCCAACTATGCGAGCTTAATTATTTAAGTTTATTTTCGCTTCATTTATTATTTCTTAATTTGAATTAAAGTTTTCTTTTTAACTAACTGTGACCCCAAATAACTAGGTTCTTGGTTATAGTTCGACCACTCATTGGCCCTCTTTACTTATTATTCAAAACATAAAACTAGATTATTGACAGTGTATTTGAAATCCTTATAAGAAAGGAATCATATACTAAAACTCACGGGGGTGTAATGCGGAAATAATTAAATTTCATAATATATCTACAAGGCTGAACAGTGATGATAAATTAGAACTTTCTGCAAACAACACTGGAAAAGAATACATTAACAACAACAACAAACAATTGTACTCGACTCCTTTAGATTTGATGACGAATGATGGAACAAGACCAAAATGCCGTCGACCTGATATACCATGAGTGAAATGAGTTTCGTGCAGAGCAACCTTGCAGAATTTATTTCATTATCCAGAAAAGGGGATCATATTTTACTTATAATTGACATAAATTGATATAAACGACGCTCGTTCTTCCAGTTCCCTGTGCTCAACCCGAATTTGAAGCGGTTCCCATCTTATGTGTTGCTTGTACCCGGCCATGAAAGCACTACTCAGCTTAAGTGGAATTTCTAGAGGGAGTTGATAGCGTGAGCGTGAAGTATTTACGGGAGAAATGGAAATTTTATTCGTTTCTTCGGAGGAAAAATGAAATTTTATTAATAGTTATTTTGTAGAGTAATTTACTTTCGATTCCTAGAATTGTTGTAGTTTGTCACAAGTTGAAATGAAAGAATTGGAATTTTTAGTAGTTATTCTTCACAGAATTTTGGGTAATTACTTATTGGACCAAATCATATACGCTTCAGTAGTTTTTATGTAGAGCCTGTTTGTTGCTATTTCTTAGTGAAAATCATTGTAACATAGGAAAGATGGGGTAGTACATTAAATGCATTTGTATAAGGTTCCATTTGCTCAGTTTAAGTTTACGAACAAAAATACTGTTGAAAATACTAAAAATAATCATAATAACACTATAAATTTGAAGATTCGTATAATTAGAAACAATAAAAAAAAAACACTTACAGACTTTAAATATATTACGACAATATCGGAAATATTCCTAGATATTTTATTACTAATATATGTGAGCTGGGCAGTCCTTGCCACGACGCTTCGCTCAACCATCCAGAGACAGGAGTGTGTACGGTCAAATTACCATCTCTGAACTCTATCGCGAAGAGATATAATGTGATCTAATCCTCCACGTCTAGTAAGCTACTGGGCATCAAACTGGCCATCGAGTTGGGAGCATCACTATCATTATCACGGACTCAAAAGCTGCATGTCAAGCCCTAAATAAGGAAAATTCGAACCATTATGAGAGCTCAATTTTTAATTTAATATCCCAAAATCACTCGTGTACCTTTCCCATCTTTTGACTGCGGGGTCACAGAGGCCTAGCCTTTAATGAACTGGCTGACAAGAAGGCAAGACAGACTGCAGCGTCAGATCAGGTTTCTGAGACCATATTGTTTTTTAAGACACCCTAGTAGACATAAACTGTTCCAGTAGTCATAAAGATTGCGACGAAAAATTCACTTGCATGTCATTTACCTCCGGCATATTCTTCTAGTATTTCTTCTCTCTACCCCGCAAATACCCCTGGTTCGACTGGGACTTCTCTCCTAAGGAGACTATGTTTATAAACAGACTCTATACTGACCATAGGTACGACGCAAAACATTTTCAAACGGAAAATCCGACTTAGTCAGCTGCAACCCATGAACACACCGAATGTCATAGAGCACAGCATTCTACCTCCCCCCGATTCAGTTCAATCAGAAGTAGAATTCCTAACATTATAGGTGCAAGTTCCCTGGGGAGCTTACTGAAGCCCTATGAGTTCAGCAGACTCAAAGATCTAACACACTTTGCTTCAGGCTCCGGACTGCTGCAGGTGTAACTGAGCCATTCATTCTCTACAACTCATTGATTCTGTTTTTCTTAACGTACTGCTCAAAGACCGACCTGCTCCACTCCCCTTGTAGTGGTTGTTTATCCTTATATGTTATGTATGATTTTCTTTGCGGATATCTTATATGTTCTCTCCATCACTGCTTGACCAGTACTCATCGCAACTATAACCCATACAGAACATCAACTATAAAATCACTGAAAGTTACAGCACACGGATAGCAGCTCAACTCAGGAGCAAGCACAGTTAAACTATTCTTCCAGCCGGATATGGTAATACACAGTTAGCCGGACACGGCACACGTTTTTTTGGCCTTATACTCCATAAGGTCAAGCTATTGTGAAAGAACTCCAGCTCTCAAGTCCAGGCGAAGCTCCGGATCGAGAAACAATAGAAGAAGAAGAAGAAGGAAAACGTGCTTGATTCAACCAACAATCTCAAAGTTTTTGGCGGAGAATACCAAATTATAATGGACTGGATCTTAGAATATAGAGAGTACAGGAAGTATGATAAGCTAAATTTGGCGTAGTCAAATTTTGGTTGTGTTAGTATCTGTTGCCGCTGTAGTGAAAGCTCAACACACAGCCGTGTAGTAGAATCAATATAGAGAGCGGGGCAATAAGATATAAAGTTAAAAATACTGCAGCTGCTCCCACCGAAAATACTCTCAGTCGCTGCCACTGCGCCAAGATACCCACGGAGTCTCTCAGCTATCAAAAACGTAAACGAATTTAGGATATTTAATCGTTTTTGTTATTAATTTCAATTTAATATAATATAAAAATGTGTATAAAGTACACAAAATAATATTTTATAACTATACTTGCCTAAAAACTGATTTCCCACGTATATTTTCACCATATTCAAATTGTTGAAAATTAGGAATCTTCGTTTGACAGCTGAAAATATATTTGTCTCTTTCTTCAATATAATGCCGACCACGATACCCTGAAAAAATCCACGCTCATGCACACGAATTTTACAGGTATCAACACTTCCTATTGGCTCTATATTCTAAGGACTGGATGAAGACACGATTAAAGCAGTACCCTGGCTTCATCTCTCAATCTGAATTATAGCATATAATTTTTTTTTATACTTCTTTTATTTTTTTTAATTTAAGATATAACACAATTTTCTGTTTTATCTAAATATATTCTTTCATTTTTTACGGCGTTTCTATAGCAATAGTAATTATTAGTTTAAAAATCGACCAAATTGGGCAAGCCATTCTTGTTGTTGCCATATAAAACTTTGATTTTTCACTATATATTTGGAAACTGCCTGAGAAGGCGTCGACGAAGAGAAATTTTGCACACAACGTACTCACAAAAATAATTCATTAAGAGGAGTCAGTACGCAGCAAAAATTTGTGTCCTGAAAGTATGAAAATTCATATAAAATTAGCCTAGACGTAGACCACAAGTCACATTAGAGACATCTAGCGTAAAAGACAGAAACCCAACATGCGACAATTTAAGACGAAAATGAAAATTTGCAGTTCAAAAAAATTGAAAATTTTTAACGAGAATTAACTCTCCTAAATTTTATTTTGCACATAATTGTTAAATATACTATTTTGCTTTATATTTCTACAACTTTCAAGGAATTATTGCAATTTCTCGTCGGTTAAATATCGAGAGAAAAAATAAGTACCTACTATTAGACTTAAACAATTAAAAAACTCGCTACTAAAAATGAAAAAAACTCGACGTTATTTGCTAGATTTAGGCTTTATCTTTCTCAAATAGTCACAATCTAAAGAAATGAGAATACCTACTCGCAGGAATTTGATTTGAAAAAAATCAATTTTTACTATTTTTTACAAGTTTGTGAGCTAATATCTCCATTCCAATACATTTTTTTTTTATTTTTCTCGTCGTTACTTACTAGTCCTCTTCGTTACCTTTAATTCAACATATAAGTCATTATTCTGGTACAAATAGTTTGCCAGAAATTCGCATTGAAAAATGTATGAAACTTGAAAATCTTGGTACTGACTGCTCTTAACTAAAATTTCAAAAATGAAATAAATCGGGCAATCCCTCTTCGGTGTTGACGTACAAAACCAAGAAAAGTTTGCTCGATTTGGCGGTCCATTTTTGAACTTGTATTTGCAATTTTCATAAAAATGCAGTGTAGATCACCACGTCGACGCGTTCTCAGGTAGTGTCCCAATATACAAGTTTTGTATGGGAACGCAAAGAAGGGGGTGCCCAATTTAGTCCATTTTGAATTTGCCATTGCTATGAAAACACCATGTACCAAATTTCTGCTCTCTGCTTCAACGCTTTCTCAGGCAGTACTAAAATATATAGTAAAAAACGAAATTTTTGTATGGCAACCTTACGAAGGAGTTTCCTATTGGTTCCATTTTTGAACTTAAATTTATTCCTTTTTTTTTTTAAAGTACATTTGCAAAGTTTCAGTGAAGGTATTCTTGAGTTATCGTAGTATGACGGAAGTTATATATATTTTTCCGCGTCTTTGTTATCGTCTGCCACCAGTTTCCACCAACCAAATTGTCTGCCATTTTGACCATTGATCAAAACATATAATCAGCTGCTAACACACCAAAAATCAGCTTTTATGAAATCACATTTTTCATCCGATGTTTTTTAAGCTTGTTCCGTAGCGCCCTCCACCACTGAAAACCTGGTTCGCTTCCGAATAAGTTATCAACGATGTTATAGATAGAGCCTATGAAAAGATGGAAAATTTTGTTTATGAAATACGTAAATATTTTGGTCGCCAGCTCTTAGTCTATTAATTTTATCTTTGACATTTGTCACCTTATTTACTTTACGTAGATCTACTAATAGCGTTTGAAATAAGAAGATTGTGTAATGGAAAAAAGTGAATTTCTTTGCGCAGTACAAGTAAGTTTTTATGACATTATCTGAAACTTTTGACGAAACATTGATGAATCATTACACTTCAAAAATCAAATAGCGATCAAAACAATGGATTTCTCATAGAGAGCGTGTTTCGAAGAAAAAGGAAAAACAATCACAAGACTCTAAATCTTTGTGGGATTGATTTTATATTGAATATTGATGGAAAAATAAGTCATTTGAAATTTCCATGACTAAATTATCACATTGCTCTAAGAATTGCTTCTACATCCACCCTATTATCTAAAATTGTCCACCTCCGGGTTCCTTCTCTTTGCAAAAATGAAGAAATAACCCGATGGAACGAGGACATATTGCTGAGAAAAAAATGACTATTGCAAGTCGTTCGAGATTTATTACTTTTTAGAAAGCTTTAAAAGTTGGAAAACCGTTGAAGACTATGTCGAAACATAAATCAAATTTCGATAACAACAAAATTCTTTCATTTCAAGGTCACTATCAAACAATCCATGTACATATATACAATATAAAAATATAAAACTGTAAACTGTAGACTCTCCTCTTTATCTTGACCTATTACATCCTATGCGCTATCTTCAGACGTTAAGTAGTTATTAGGTCACAACCTATTCAGGTCATACCGAAATTAGTTGACATTTTTTTTTAAATGCATGCAGTCACTTAGGGAACAAATTATCTTTGAAAATAGGTTTAAGAATAGCTTTGAGAAGAGATTAAATGCTAATAACTCTTTAACGGCTACAAATAACACATAGGGTGTACTGGGTCAAATAAAAGAGGAGAGTCTACAGTTTACAGTTTTATATAAAAAAAATCATATTAATGACCTTTTTGCAAAAAATAACAATAAAGGTCAAAATAAAAAAAAAAGTTGAAAAAATCCGAAATTTTTAGTTTGGACCACAATAACTTTTAAGATGAGGAGTACCGAGATAGTTGAGGAGTCGTTGGAAAGGCCATAAAATTCTAAATACGAGCTCTTAACTGTACCCACATGCCCTGTACTTTTTAAGATACAGGGTGTTTTGTGAAAAACTAGAAAATTTTCTTAATAACCCTGTAACTCGGAAACGGTTTTTGTTTTGCTAGCTGAGTACTACCACCTCCTGCTCGATTGACCAGGCAGCACTCTGTATAGAAATCTATTTTTGTTTCTCACTGATATCTTTAAAAGATGTGGCATTATTGGATTAAACTCGTTTAATATTTGAGTAATAAATTACCCAGCTATTCGGGTATATCAAAGTATTAAAGACTTGGATCCTAGTATTCAAATTTAAATTTAGATCGTCGATTCTCAGATTCCAGTAGTTAAGCACCTCATTCTAGTTAATACGAAGATCCCAAAGTAAGTTACTTACTTAAATGGGTTAATCAACATGAGTTAGCAACTTGTCATGGCAAACTCAAATCCAGAATAACTGTTTCAAAATATTTCTACGGCTGTAAGAAATAACATATTAAATAAGTTGATCGAGATCAAGATCTTCACCAAACATTGTAATCATAATTGTTTCAAGCATTCTTATCTTTTGTAAATTGATTTTTTTTTTGTTCAAAGTATTATCTATTTTTATATAAAGCTCAATCATTAAGAGGAGTCAGTACTCAGCAAAAATTTCAATTTAGATACCAGCGAGCCTGTAGGCAATGAAACTTACTACATGTAGGTTTGTGTCCTGAAAGTATGAAAATTCATATAAAATTAGCGTAGACTTAGACCATAAGTCACATTAGAGACGTCTAGCGTGAAAGGCAGAAACCAAACATGCGAAAATTTAAGACGAGAATGAAAATTTGCAGTTCAAAGAAATTGAAAATTTTTAACGAGAATGAACTCTCCTAAATTTTATTTTGCACATAATTGTTAAATATACGATTTTGCTTTATATTTCTACAACTTTCAACGAAATATTGCAATTTCTCGTCGGTGAAATACCGAGAGAAAAAACAAGTACTATTAGAGTCAAATAATTAAAAAAAGCGCCACTAAAAATGAAAAAACTCGACGTTATTTGCTAGTTTTAGGCTTTATCTTTCTAAAATAGTCACAATCTAAATAAATGAGAATACCTACTAACAGGAATTTGATTTGAAAAAAATCAATTTTTACCATTTTTTACAATTTTCCGAGCTAATATCTCCATTCCAATGCAGTTTCCTTTATTTTTCTCGACGTTATTTACTAGATATCTTCGCTTCCTTCAATTTAAGATATAAATCATTACTCTGGTACAAATAGTTTGCCAGAAATTCGCATTGAAAAATGTATGAAACTTGCAAATCTTGGTACTGACTCCTCTTAACCAACGTAATTACTCAACTCATCCAAGAATCCAATTAATGATCAGTTATCTCCAAAAATTTCAAATATCCTCGATCCTTCATCGCGAATATTCTATAATACTAAATGGCCAGGAATTTTACTTAACTGTTATTGAAAGAATTACAGTTAATAATGAAATGGTAAAAAATATTTTCAATTTTACCTGTCATTAACTAAGGATAAGTACACACTGCCTTCTCTTAGCTCAAATATATAAAGGCCCATAAATAACTGCTACAAACATGGTACATCTCAAAAATGCATCTAATAAGTTTGCATGACTTCACTTCAGAGAAATGCACCGACAAACGATCGAAGATTTAATAGGGGATCAAAGAGCTGGGCTTTGTGTTGTTTCTGGTTCCATGCACTAAAAGGATCAAGCTATGAAAGACGAACGGCCCAGCATATTGAAGTATCTGTCTCTACTCTGGATGCATTCTGAAAGTCTGAAAACTGAAGAAAGGAGAAGGGCAAATAAGCGCGCAGCAGATAAGTTTTCAATAAATTTATTCAACGGCGGAAAAATAAATAAACCCTAATGGAGTCAGTTACCTGGGTGAACGGTCGTATTTCTTCTTTCTTGGATATCGTTGAACGGCATCATAAAACAATTTTCGCAAAAATCGCTGAACAAGGGCTAAGTAACGAGAAGCGAGCGCCGTGTAAAGTCTGTTCGCAAGCGATGATAGCCGAAAGGGTTTTCTGCAATTGATTCTACCCATAAGACCTCATGTTATTATTTTATCTGGTTCAGATTGAAGCATAAATCTCACAGTTGGAATTTGCAATTGAAAATCAGAGGCAGCGCCAAGACTTTAAAGCCTTACATACAATATGTATATATGAGGTATTGTGCGTGCTAAAGATTATGCTGAAGGGTTGTTCACATGTGATCTCAAAAAAGAGTTCTTTACAAATTAAAATTCGATTTAATACAGTATTTATTGTACACATATGGACATTTTCTTTAGACTTATAATGTCCAGATGATTTTATGTTTAGCTATTCATAGATCATTTTTCACATTCACAATTATCATCAATATCAATTGAATGCTACAGGGTGAGTGAATTGATTCTTAAAAGGGTCAATTAACTTAATTTTACAGTAAAAATAATAAATATTGCTTAAAGTGAATATTATTATTTGCATTTGCTTCTATAATATAGCATAAAGGCACGTTCTTAGTACTCTATCTGGTCTAGAAATACGTCTACTTCGCGTAAGGTCAACTTCCTATTCTTGTGGATGACGACTCAGATGTTTTTTCTCCGCAATATTGTGAATATGATATGCACAGTGGCGGATCCAGGGTGGGATTCGGAGGGTCATAACCCCCCACCCCCCTAAAAAATTAAAGTAAAAAATATTTAATTAATTGAATTATTTGAAAAAATATGCTTTTTATTTTATATTCTTTTTATTTATATAATACCATTTCAAAAAATTATACAAAAGATTTTTATTTCAAAACTGAATGAAAATGAATTTACAGCTTATTGGTTTTCAGCTGGTCTTATGTTTTTGATCGGGACTATTTAAATGACGAATTTTTTGGATGGTTATTTTGAGAAATACACTGTTCATTTTTTGGAAAAATATTTAATTTTCTATTTCATTGCTCGACGTTTCGGCTCTAAGTGCGGCCCTTCTTCAGGAGCTTATGTCTTATTTATACGCGCCACAGATAGAAAAAGAGCTCCTGAAGAAGGGCCGCACTTGGACCAGAAATGTCCCGCAATGAAATTGAAAATTAAATATATAAAACGGTCGGTGTATTCCTCAAAATAAACCTTCCAAAAAATTCATCCAAAACTTAGAAAAATAAAAACTTATTTCAATGAATATTATTGTATGCATGTGATGTATATGTATAGGTTTTTCTTAGAATTTTACTTTGGGACCCCAACTTTGGGGGATCCAAAACCCTCGAGAAACTCTTCCCAAGCCACGAAACAGACTTCTTCACTACCACATCAGAGCCCTAACTTAGTCCTAACTCCTAACGGTCTGAAATATTTGCAGCGTTCTTATGTAAATCCACTGAGACTAAAATATTCCATGAAGAGATGCTATTGCAATAAAGTATATCTAAATTCTAATTTCCTATTTGTTATCTCTTGAGTATTTCTTAAAAAAAATATGAGGTAACAAGCACCATCAAAGAATCGTTAACAGGTAATCCTTTGGTATTCATTCTTTTCGATAGATTACTTTTTACCAAGTTAATTATATAATAGTGAGCAGATTCCTTACTAAATGTGTACCGTAAAAAGAAATTTGTGTTATCCACTTCAAAGGGGGGTCTTTTAGAGAATTATATATTTTTTGACGTCGGAAATTATTTAAATCATTAACTATAACTAAATTGTCTTCGATTCTTTAATCAATATCGATATCAATTTTTTGTTAAATTTTTTAATACTCCTATTATTATTTTTTAAATTAAAAACTGTTTAAAAATGAAGAAATTTACGCAACACTCTAAAGATGAAATATACATAAAGACGTCAAAAGTCTGATTTAAAATTAAAGTGAACTTCTATCGCTAAAGTCAACTGTAAGTGCTTTATGAATAACATAAAATCAGTTAAAGTTGATTTTAAATTGTCTTTGAATAGCGCTCAATGTATATAATTCCTGAATTAGGCATGATATAGAGCGAAATTTTATCAAAAACAAAAAACAAAGTAAAATTTTCTGCGTATAGCTTTTCCTCCTACTCTTCCAAAGTTCTTGTTCGTAAAAGTAAAAGTTTTCTTGCTTTTGCATATTTTTGTACCAAAAGCATAGATATCTGCAAAAATTTTTATAAATATTAATTAAAAAAAAAATGTTGGGTCAACAGAAACATAACTTCGGAATTCCATATAAAATCGAAAGAAATCTGTGCCGAACAGTTTTCTTTTGATTCAATTAGGAAACACGTAAAGAAAGCAAATTAGAATTGCTTCAATAACAAGGAGAAAATTAATTTAACAAAAAGGAAAAGGAAATGTCATTTGAAATTAAATGAAAAAAATTATTATTATTGACCAAAAAATTTCGTTGGATATTGCTGTATTTTTTTCTGAAAAACATATTCATACGAGTAGATTCATGGATCAGAAAAAAGTGAAAAGGAAATAAGTTGTTATTTATCTTGTAGGAAGCCTAACAAACGCGTACAAAAACTATGACCGCTGCTATTATTCTTGAGTTTATCTTACGCTTGTGGTGACATTTTCGTTCCAGACTGTACATTCGATAGTTTAAAAAAGCCAGCTGTAATTTCATTTTATTTTCATTTCATTTATTCATTATATAATCTACTCTACGCAAGTAAGAATAAATTTTTTAAACTAAGTGTAGGAAATACAACGTATAATTCATTAAATATATATTATATTAGATAATCTAGGCTATAAACAAGCGAAAAAATTATCATTATAAAAATTAGAGCAAAATAAAGTATAATTCACTATATGTATTACTTAACTAGGCTATAAATAAGCAAAAAATTAAGCATTTTAAAAAAGAGAACTATTCGAAATATAATTCGTTATATGTTATCAATGCTATCGACAAGGAAAAAATTTACATTATAGTTAAAAACTGCCATAATAATTAAAGGTTATAGTTTTGAAACTGTTGCACTCGTGCTGTATGCCCTGACAGCCTGCACAAAGAACTGCCTTTGAGCAGCTAAAAATGAATGTCTTGGTACTAGGAGTATTAAGGATCGTTCAGATTAAGCACTGGTGACTTTATCACTTTATCAGCAAGGTATCGAAGAGCTGATCCAATTAGTATCTTATTCAATAAAATTAGATGACGGAACGGAAAATAAAACTTAAATGGAAGACCTAACAATTGATTCGAATATGGCGAGACGTGATCATAACGTCTAAGATCATTAACAAAACGCGTGATGGAGTTTACAGCAACATTCAGTTTACGCGTTGAAAGAGAATCAAGATGCTCATAAATTTCACAACCATAGCCAATAATAGGAAAAAGTAGAATTTTAGCCAATCTTAGGCGGCTACTTAACGGCAGAAAAGATGATGATATTACTAAGAGTCGTAGAGCTCCATATACTTTCCCAATAACGTTATCGACATGACTTGACTAGGAGTAGTCGTTATTAAATATTATACCCAGATTATTTATCTTATCACAAAATTGGATAGTAGTGTCATTCAGAATGACATTTGGGAAACAAGATGTGTCAAGAGCATTCCTATATATAGCAATTGCTTTAGTTTTGTTAGGAGTGAAAAGCAAACCATTATCAGTTGTCCAAGAGTTAATCTTTCCAAGGTCGCTATTAATACAAAAGATTGCATCCTCTACTAATCTCAACCTCCTAGATGTGTAAATTTGTAAATCATCTGTATAGAGATGAAAATTACAATAACTAATAACATTGGGTAAATCATTAATGAATAAGGAAAAAAGTGAGGGGCCAAGAATAGATCCTTGCGGTACACCGGTTTTTATTGGAAGAAACGTGGAGAAAGAGTTACCACACCGTACTTGTTGAAAGCGATCAGATAAATAGGATGCAATCAAGTTTCTTGCCGATACAATGAAACAAAAATAAGAAAACAGTTTTATAAGTAATAGCTGATGACTGACTAAATCAAACGCTTTACTAAAGTCAAGAAGAACTAAGTACGTAACATCATCCTCACTAATAGCAGCACTAATATCATCACTTATCTTGAGCAAAGCCGTTGTACAAATATGTTTAGGTCTAAACCCTGACTGATAACAACAAAACAAGTTATTACGAAGTAAATATTCTCGCATTTGAAAATCAAGTAATTTCTCAAATAATTTCGATACATATGGCAATATGGAACTAGGCCTATAATCATTGATATTGTGACGTGTGCATTTGGGTATTGGTGTTACTGTGGCAAATTTTCAGCACATGGGAAAAACAGTTTGCATTATTGCACTATTAAACATACACGTAAGATGAGGCAAGACTACTGGTCGTAGCAGTTTAATAAACTTTGGGTGAACAACACCAAAACCAGGTGCATTAGATTTAACACTATAGATCATCTCATCAACCTTACCAATTGAACCGATCTAAAAGTAAAGCTACTCCTTTATTAGAAGATAAAACGGTATCCAAATTCGTATTAGTGGAAGTATGATCAGAATTAATAGATGCAGACAAATATATGCGATTAAGTTCATTTGGATCTTCGTTCACATCATGATTTGAAGCACGACTGATACCAAGAGACCGAAGATTTCGCCGTAGTATTGCTGGTGGCAATTCACTGTTGAATTTGGAATGATAGTAAGTTGTATTGGAGTTTCTGATTTTAGTAGTTATATTGTTCTGCAACCTGCTATAGTCCTCCCATGTATCACGCGTACAGTAAACCAGGGACAACTAGTGTTAACTATTTTAGCTTCTTTAAGAGGAACAAATTTTTGAAAAAGATCCAAAATAAAATCCTGAAAAATTTCAACCTTTTTATCAATATAATTCTCATGATGAATTTGATCCCAGGTTAAATTGTCAGCTGCATTCAAAATAGACTCAAGTTGATTATTACCAAAATCACGATACAAAAAATTTGTATGAGCGGCACGAGACACTTCAATATCATAGGATATAAAAATAAAATAAGATCGTGGTTGCAGAAAGGAGGAAAAGACAGTTGGTTAAAATATATAACTTTGCCTAAGTCTCCAGTCAGGAATACATCCAGCAATGTTGAACGAGAATTTGTGAAATGAGTTGGTATTAATGAGTTTACAACATGTAAACCAGAAGAGCTCGCAAAATCGATAAGGCATGAAGATGTCCTGCTACCAGGCAGTAAATCACAGTTAGGATCATCACCTATGATATATTGAGAATATGAATGACAAATAGTAGATAAATAAGACTGCAGGGAACTAAAGTTAAGTACGTTAGGTGGCTTGTACACAATACCAACCAGAACTTTTCAGTACCAACCATAAATTCAACAAAAACATAACTAATGTCCGAAACTGTATCTGAAGAGGCAACAAGCCGTGCATTCAGAAAACTACGAGCAAAGATAGCAACACCGCCTCCATGTCTATAACGATCTGCTCGGAAGAGTTTATAACTGGATAAGGTAAGCAAATCAGCACTGCTGCAAACTAATTCTAAAAACAGTATCGTGAAATACCTTGCTGATGACAAAAGAATAGTTAGCTAGTTAGGCCTTTTAATTTGTATAAATGGAAAAAAAAACATAAATGTAATCATTTTTATGTCAAATTCAGCCACACCTCCGAAAAAATTATAAAGGAAAACAAGTAACGAGGAACGAGGAAAATAAAGAAAACTCTCAGAGAGGACTTCATAATCGAAGAACAGGCGTTTTATTTTATGACTCCCAAGATAAATTCTCTTTTCAGAGTACACAATTACTTCGGCTTTGTACAATCGGCTGATAATCAATCCGCTGTGTAAACAGAGGGTGGCCATTTGCAGCTCCAGCATCACCGCTGCTGTTACTAGGGCCAGTACATCGACCTAACGTCGACTGAGTATAGACAGACTTCTAGGGGTAAACTCTGCTGATAACGCCAGGTTACTATTCCTGCAGCAACCGTCAAGCCTACATAGGGTCGAGTTGGTTCCAGTTAATGTTCAGGCTGTTATAGGAACCGTCTGGGCAGAAGAAGTCACTCACCTGGCAAATTAACCGTGCATCAGTTCTGTCTCACCCGAATATATTCGAGATATTTACTCCCTTGCTGATCCCGATGTTGAGCATTACTAATCTAGTTACTGATCGAATAATTGATCAACCAGTAACCTGATAAGCCCTTGCCTACGGCGCAACGAGTAGCCAAGGCCAAACAAGTCCTTAAAACTTTGAATTCGCTTCCAATCACGCCCTCAAGACTATGCAGTAGCTGTCAAACAAACTTTAAAGAATTTTCAGACGGAATACTAACAACTGGGTACACAGTAAGTAAAACAAAGAAAGAAGACTGGCCCAGCCCCAAGTTTATAGTCATTTTTTTAAAATAAAATCGGCTCTTTTAAAGCTATAGCAATACATAGTTATTAGGAGAAATAGATGATGAAGTTACAGGATTAAAAAAAAAAAACCTATATGTAGTGCCGGATGATGAAATGTTTTAGGAACCATATTTAGGAGTTAAACAACGCTTAACAAACATCCCATCGGGATTGCAAGAAAATACCGGGTCAAGAGATTTTCCGGAGCCATTAGTTACGTCGCTAGACTGCATTAGGCCTCAAGAAATAATATTGTCAATAAAAGACATGACATGGTGAAGATTCACCGAAAAAGAAGGCAGCAAACTCTCATCATCCAGAAAGTGTACTCAGTTTATATTATGCAAGTTAAAGTCACCAGCAGCAATTCGTCGCCAAGCAGCAAAACTTCAGTAAACCTTGTCGATACATGAAGCAAGCCAACAAATCAACCATCTTAGCTAATGAGCATGAAAGGAAGTGGACTGTAGCAATATATGTATATGTTTTATTGCCTTAATAGAAGGACCATTACAAACAAATTCATGCAGAATGGAATTGCATGGCCATATATCAGGAGAGAGGACCGCCTGAAACAGATCTTTCGGAACCAAAACACTGAAGGACATAGAAAATGAGCGTTTCTCACGATCATATCGAGGAGATATTTTTTTTTTTCAAAATACAGGCGACGTATCAGTGGTGAAAACAGAAAACTTTGTCACTTCTTTAGACGTTTTGTCCAAAATTGGAGATAACACAGTGTCTGCACCCGAAGATTAAATGCCGCTTATGTACGGAGTGGGGTACTTGTAATTAGGCTCCTTACGTCCCAAACCCATTTTATATTAGAAACACACCAAATCCACTCTGGACCCTGTACGTGGAGAACATACATATCCACGTTGCGCACGTTCCCTCATTTTTCGTCTTTTTACGAGTTTCTTGGAAGAGTCAGGCTTTGCACCTCCCTGATCTGATTTTTTGCCCAGCTCCATCTTTTCTTCGGAGCTTTTACAATAAGCATGAAAACAGCACATGAAATTCATCATGTCGACGTATGTCGAAGTTACCGGTATTGTCGAAGTAACCCCTGTTTACGGTACTTTCTTTCTCATAAGTCATCAAAATCAAGATCTGAAAATCTTCTAATGAATTTTTGAGCTTAAATATTTTTTATTCTAACAATCACTCAAAATGATTGAAATAATACCTAACAACTTCCAAATGGTCATGGTTATAATTTATATCGATTCTATGTCGATTTTACTTGTGTTTTTTTATGCAAATGTAAAAAAACCCTGTCCCTCTCCTTTTAAATTCGATGTTCTTTAATATTAACACGTATAATAAAGAAATTAACGATTTGATGCTTTTTCCTGTGCAAAAATGTAATTTTTTATACCATCAACGTCTGACATTATTCGATAGATCGTATTGCACAGACCTTGGTATTCTGTAGACCGTGGATAGAAATCATTCTTCACTACTGATGAGAACTAATATTTTACAGAAACCGTAATTGGTCATACGACCTATAAGTGAAGATGATAAGTTTTGAAAAAAAAACTTCATTTATTATGCAGAGACCTTTGAATTTTTTCCATCTCGATAATAATTTCGGAACTTATTCCAGACTTTTCCACAAGATACCAAGCACTACAATCCTACTCAAGATCAAATAATAAGATATCAAAGGTCTGTTGGTAAAATGCAAGAAGACAAATGAAAATAGAAATAAATTGACCAAATTAGAAAAAACTCAACACAACCGGCCGAAAATTTGCATAAGCACAGTCTCGCTGCCTTGGGGCAGAACAGTTCAACGTGTAATCTGATCGCGGACTTCCTCTGATTTTATTTTTTCTTGACAAATATAATTCGCATATTGCCTGTTATTAATGATTATTTACATTCGGACAGGCTAGTAGGTTGCGGTATCATATCGCCTCTGGCACCCACAGTTTCATTTTTAACAGTTTCGGTTTCGGTTTCGTCTGCTGCGATTCTTCATATCACTTTCTGGTGAATCAGACGGAGAGGCGAACCGCATCTTCGGTCAAAAACAAGAAACTTCTGAGCGAATCGAGAATTTGATACTTTTTAAAACTGGTCCTAGTGATGCAGGTAAAAAGACGGATTGCGTTTAATCATTTGTATGTATGTCTTTCTGGCAAGGTGAATGCATCACTTCAGTTAGCAAAACCCCTGCCGCTCCCATGTGCTTCAGTCGATCCTTTACTGTGCACTCTTCTGACATTTGTCTGAGTTAGCTATTGGAAGGCGCCTAATTAGATCGGAAATTATGATTAAGCTTCTTTCATATGTCTAATGTCAGAAATTTCAGCAAATATTTAAAATTCTTATGAAAATATTCAATTAGATTGTCAGACAAGAGTTTGATGGATTAACTAAACCGGGTTTGTCCAAAATTATATTTTTTGGAAGGGTAGGTAGTACAAAAGTAGAAGGAGATTGAACAATTATTATTATAAAAATTGAATCACACCGAACACCTATTCTGCTGTAACAAAATAAAACAGCGTATCCGCACTTTTCCACTTTCGAGAAAATCGAGTTATTCTGGTTAGTGAAATGAAAGAAAAGTAAAAGTAAAAACAAATTTGCTGTTATTACGATAGATCAGGCTTGCTGCTTTAAGCCTAAATATATGAATTATCTCAGAAAGTGCAATTTCGCTGATACTCTTTTTTTTTCTTTTTTAGGACAACAGTTGCCTCAAATATATTTCAACTGTTAAATTCGATATGGGTGGGGTTTGGTTTCTTCACTTACCCTAAGATTATGTGGAAGAGAATCTTACTGAATGAAGCTGTGACAATTGCTAGATGTTGGAATCAATTGAATTCTATTATGCACTTAGTTATGTTTACTGATATCATCGCCACTGCTTTTGATAAAAACAAGCAAGTGAACACCATCCACACTGATTTTTTAAGGCTTTTCATAGGATTCGTCACCAGCAATGTCTTTTAAAGATGTTAAAAATTGGTTTCAATATTGACACTGTTCTTTGGTTCCTGTCCTATTTATTGGAAAGAAATAGTGTCGTGGTTTTCAATGGCTCCAAATCATACCTTTTTGAACAAACCTCAAGCGTCCTTCAGTGTACTATACTCGGTCCTTTCATCTTGCTAATTTATACAAATGACTTTGCCTATTGATATTATATCGCCTTCTTTGTTTTATGCTGACGACACTAAACTTTATAGGGTATGATGCAAACGATTGTAAATTCCTGAAAGAAGATATTATTAAGGAGGGTTACCACTGAAATCTTAAGAAACACGAGAAGTTAGTACAACTTCGCGTCAAATCTGTGCATATTATCGTGCTCGAAACTACACATAGTTAGAGAAAAAGCATAAACTTAGGTAATGGCGTGTCAAAAATAAAGATATCGGGTTTTATGTATATGTAAGTAGCTTTAGAAATATCTACAACTTATGAGATTTCCAGAGTTTGGTATATAATAACGTAATAATGGTACATCAAACAGGTAAATTTGTACTTGAGTATGGAAGGTCTTAAGATGGAAGAGGAAGTGGCGGAGACAAAACCAGTAAAAAGGTTTTGATTACTAATATAACCTCGTTTGAAAAGTGCTATTTTCATGGATAAATAACTACCAAAATTATGATATTATTGCAAAGAAAGTTCAATTTGTAACAAGAATCACACACTTTTCTATTTATTTTGAAAAACCCAAATTATTTACTAAAGTGATAAAGCAAATAAAGTCAATAATGTTTACCACGTAAACGGCAAAATTTCACGTTTTTCTATATTTTGCATACAATTTGGCGTTTTTAATTCATTTCTTCACCGTCAGATGGAGGGATGTACTTTTGGAAGCTCTACAGGTTGCAGTCTGCATTCTCAGAAAGTGCTTTGCAGTCTGAAAGCAATTATATAGCTTTATATGATAAAAGCCGTGGACAATGCATACGGATATCACAGGATCATATAGCTTTGCACATACTTAAAGTGGTTTATTTCAATTATAAAACTCCATATTTTTGTGCGTATTATGTTCCACTGAGCTTTTGAAAACAGAAATCGTGAGCTTTTTTTCGGTGGTACCCTCGAAGGTTGGTGTAAGGAAAACTATCTTGACCTCAATATCGATAAATGTAAAACTATAGCTATTTCTAGAATGCGTGAAACAATCCTCTTTAACTACACAATTAATAATATTTCGATTTCACGTGCTAATGAAATTAAGGATTTAGGAGTTACCTTTGATCACAAGCTACTTTTCGTTTCTTATGTAAATATTATTACTTCTAAAGCTTACCGAATGCTGGGCTTCATTTTTCGGGTGTGTAGATGCTTTCATTTGTCTTTGTACCTCATTAGTGAGAAGTATTCTGAAATATGCTTATCAAATTTGAGCCCTTCTACTCAGCTATAATAAACAATTTAAATCTGTCCAGAAAAAGTTTACCAGGAGTCTAATATTTAAATTAGGCATCAATGAGATGGAGTATACTCAAAGATCATCTGTTTTTAACCTTCCATCTCTAGAATACCGTCGCATGTATCTGGACTGCTTATTTTTATATACACTAATAAATAGTTTCGTGCTTTGTCCCGATATGCTTTCCAAAATAAGCTTAAATATTCGAACAAGATCCCAAAGACTCCATATTTTATTTAGAGTCCTCTTCTATAGAACCAACCTCCTCGTAATGTCACCTTTGGGAAGAATGCAAAAAATATTTAACTGTAAGTTTTTTAATATTGATGTTCTTGGTTTTGACCCCCTGATATTCAAAAGATCCGTTTTAGCGGAGATACTACAATTTCCTTCATTTAATATATATAATATTTTTACGGTGTTTGCTTTGGCTTTGCTGTGCCTTTATTTTCAATTTTATGCACTTTTTTAATTTTCCTTTTCTTTTCATTATTAATTAATTATAAAGTTCTATATTCTTTTTCTAGTTAATTAATTAGTAATATTTTTTGTAGTTTTACAATTACAGTTTTAATTTTATCACATTTTTATATTTTAGATTTTGACTTTTATTTTTCTGAATTTTTCAACATTTGTTATATTCTTTTATAATTTTAGTCTTTAATAATTTTTATTTTTTGGTTTTGGTTCTCATTTTGTAGATTTAGCTTAAACTCTACTTCTTTTCTGTTTATATATTTTTTTATTATCATTTACTATATTAATTTCTAAGTTATTGTATTATTGAATTCAGTCTGTGTAATATCTTATGAACTTTCTAAATAAATAAGTAAATAAATAAATAACTATACCTGGATTTTTGCAAAGTTGTGAAAGAGCAGGATGTCAATAACTGTGTTCTTTTGTGCCCGCAGAACAGAGCAGAACAAAAGATGCACAAAAGAACGCCTCATACATTTTTATAGAAGATGTTTTAATGAAGCGAACAGTACAAATAGTTCACTTCAATCGACAGAACAATTTGTTCTCTCCTATGGGAGTTCTAGAACACGGTAAACCAAAGAACACAGCTAATGTGTCTTCTAAAAAGCACCTACTTAGAGCTTTTTGATGAATTTTAAAGTATAATATTGGTTCGGAAGACTATGTAATCAAGAACTGAAAAAAGTAATTAAAATTTTTCCAGTGATTCGGGAGCCGACATTTTTGGAAAAATAATCACAAATCAAATTACTAGTATAATGACGAATGAATATTATCTGTAATCAGATTTATTTTAAACTCGCGCTATGATACCCAGAATGCAAGGTTAAGTATTGCCAACATACGGTCAACAGCTTTTCACATTAGTCTAGCAGAAGTATTTCGCAATTAAAACAAGCAAAAGTTTTAGTTTTGCTAAAGATTGTGCTTGAAGAAATATCTTAGTCGTTTTGATTTGAATGGTGAGTAGGTAAGCCTAGTAATAGGTAAGTAAGTAAGTAGGTCCTCCTAAATTCGGCCATTCATGATATAACTGTCTATAAAATGATTTTGGAAACAAATATGCATAAAACCAAAATTCAATAGAATAATACTATTTGTTTTTAAATCGTATAACAAAAACTAATTTCTCTTATATATATGACGGCTTTACTATAAGCGATTTACACTGTGCATAGATGTCAGAGTTGGTAAATGTGTGCTTCGTGAATTTTTTGGAATTGAGATTGAGGTAATTACCTAAGTAGAGTTGTAGTTTCTACTTTAGTATTTCATTTATTGAAAAGCATTTGTACTTACATTTTGAAGTGCAGACAATACCAAAAATTTAGTGTTTCTTGTCCTAATGTCGATCACAAATGGCCGACGTTAGACTGATTCCAAACCTTATGTTGGCATACATATATCCGCCGTTCAAAGATATCTTAAAGATTTATAATACTTTAAAGTCGGTCACAAATATAATCCTAACAAGAGAAAATGTTATAATTGATCTAAGACCAATAACATTATACCCTAGATGAAAATAAAAGTTAAATATAGTGAAAACCCAAAGTTTTATGTGGCAACACCAGAAGGGGTTACCCGATTTTGCTCATTTTTTTTTAAGTTTATTTACTATTTTTATGAGAACGCTGTGTACAAAATTGTAGCTCTCTATATTAACGCGTTCTCAGGCCGTGACCAAATATATAGTGAAAAACCAAAATTTTGTATGGCAACACCAAGAAGGAGTCACCCGATTTGGTCCATTTCGGAGCTTGTACTTGCAATTTTTATGAAAATGCCGTGTACAAAACTTAAACTCTCCATGTCGTCGCGTTCTCAGGCAGTTTCTAAATACATATATAGTACTTTTGATTTTGATCTCATACCTAGTTTATTATATTGGAAAGACGTTTGTTACTCCTTTTTTTAATATTTGTTACTTGTATTTGCTAAACGTAACAAGTTGCTGTGCATACTATTATATTTCTAATAAAAAAATTGTCTGAACTTTGCTTAATACTGTTTGCTTTCTCTTTGGCCGACATTAGGTAATATTATGGCCGGAGTTAGACTTTGTTGACCGACTATAGGGTAAAAGTGTACTTTTCAAACTTATATTTTTTATTAAAAATGTGGGTGTATATTAGTATTGTTATGCTAAACATTTGTTTAATGATTTCAATTCTCAGTACAAAATGTTTTCATAGCAACATGTTTGGGACAGTCATCTTACGGCTACCTAAAAATTCCAGCAATGCATTTTTGGCCAACTATTGGTGCTTCCCCCCTATATTTATGGTGTGCAGTTTGTCGGGATAATGATAGATTTCATATTAGTTTTCGGAAAAAGACTAATGTGTGGTGGGGCATTATGACGAGTTTTTTACGGGACATATTGACGAGCTTCTTACGTGGCATAATCATTTTTCGATTTTCACATTCTCATAGGTTCAACGATGAGCGGATTCAGAAGACATAACTTTACATTAGAAGAAAATTCTTTATCAAGGAAAAGGACTTCAACAATTAATGTCATTACCATTTCTCAAGCTGTGAATTTTTCGGTTTTTTTGACGTTAGTTGCTCAAAAACTAAAAACAGTATTTTTACAAGTTCTATGAATACAAAAAAATTTTGGAATGTCAACCTATTTATCCTAAGACTTCCGAAAACCAGGACTTGTTTTAAAGTAAAATTATCATATGTTTTTCGTTCACATTTTTCGAATTCGAAACTCGAGGTATTCCTCATTTTGTTGTAAAAACCATATTCCTGCAAATTTCATTATGGTTATTAATTAATAATAATATGTTTTGATAAAAAAAAAATGTTATTTCATGTATTAAATATAATTCATTATAATGCCCCGTGTGTGGAGCATAGTGCTGCTCATCACTCCACTTAAGTTAACAGCGAACTTCATAAGGATGCTATACGGTAATTATCTATATCACATTTGGTCCCTTATTGACCCTACTTGGTATTGGTATATTTAAAGCTTCAAGAAATCGATTCAGCGATTTAAGAAAAATCTAGATCTAAATCATCATAACCTTGTGATCATTTTCAATTATATATTTTGAATTAAATATGGATCATTTTACCTTTTACTTAATGAAAATATTAAATCAGTCTTTCACTATTAAACCAAGAATAGTCTGGGAGTGTTATCAAGGAGAAACAAAGTAATCCACATGTGGGTACTTGGACATGAGATGAGGACCATAAAGGCATTGCTGACAGCCTAGCAAACAGAAGAGCGGAAACTCCCTTTGTTGGACCAATGCCATTTTGTTGCACTTCAAAGTGTTACCTCAGAGCTACCCTAAATAGCTGGAAGAACAAATAAAAACCTGTGATTAGGAAGGGTTATAAGGATTTCATCAGGAAAAAAGTTTATCAACACCTGTGGCGGAAAAACAAAAGAACTCCTATTCCCTAAAAAACAGAGCTTAAAATGATTACAGAGCTCTTCTCAGACCAATGCTCCATGCGGTATCACCTAAACAAGATGGGCTTGTCTAAGACTTAATCCTGCCGCTTCTGTCAGGATGCTCATGAAGCCTCAGAGCATCTACTCGGCAATTGCGAAGGATCAGCCAGGCGGAGATTACTCCACCTCGAACGTGCTTTTTGTTCATCAAATTACGTTTGGAATCTTAATCCCAGAATGGTTCTAGACTTTATTAACAGTCTAAACCTAGAAAGGGATTAACTTGAACGGACACTCACATTAGATCTTTTAGGTCCCAGTGAACGCAAGGCTAACGCCTGCACACCCTTGCACAAATCTAATCTAATCTAATGTAGTAAATGAAAAGAACGATTTGTTTTCATTTTATTTTTTACTATTCACGATTTTTCACTACATATAAATTGCCGCTTCTAACTAACCCTTTTCTGTCCTACGGCTGAGAAAGAACTGGTGACAGAAAACCAGTCCTCGAATTAGCAATGCGCAATCGTCCTGAGTTAGTTTCGGTATTTACTGAACTTAACATATGCATATGCCTTGCACATTCCTGCTTCTTTACAATTTCTTACAACTCCACCTCTACATTACTCAATACCGGAACCTTTCAATATGCGTTAAAAAAATTTCTTTCATTATTTGAACTAATACTTTGCCCTTGAGAGATGTGTGTGTGTCTTTTTTTGCTATTCTAAAGAATTTCCTATTTTTGTTACGAAACCTAATGAATTTTTTATGATCTTACAATTGTTGAAAATTAAGCATTTCAATTCAATGCCCCTTACCCACCAAACACCCAATCCCACCCACAAAAACATCTACACTTTCCCACTCATCTTCGAACTCCTTACCAAATACTCAGTGAGATGGTCATGTTTTAATCCAAATAGGCTCAGGTTAGACACAAATTTACGTAAAAATAATTATCTACACTAGTGTGAAATCAGTGTCGTTTCCAATTTCCATATTGTGTGCCAGCTAACATAAATTTTCGGCAACTTATTTCACAAAATCTAAAAATATATGATATTCCTCGACCAATTTATTATGGTTCTAGTGAAAGTTAAGTCATCTCATGTAGATACGTTTAATACGTTCTTCTCTAAACAAGATCTCAATAGTAAAACGCCACACAAAAGTCTCCAGTGAATTAGTCCACCTGCCAAAAGTAGAGATAAACACATAAAGCCCACTGCGAAATTATCGTCAGCCAAGAAGCCCAGATCAAACAAATAATAAACAGTTAAAGAAGGTTAAATGCGAGCTAACCAGTGCGGACAGGTTTTATTTGGAAGCACACAAAAGCAATCACGAAATTAATGGCCAGAGATCATAATGATTTAAGGATCAATTAATCATAACAAGCGATCATTACAATTGAATGCGGCGATCGATAAATCAATTTGAGTCACCGGCAGTACGTCAAGTGGGAAAGGCCTTGTTGTGGCAGGGAGTCCAATATTACTCAGAATGTATCTAGAATAAACAGATCAGTAGATACTGAACAAGGTGGTTGGTAGCAGAATATCGGACTAAGGTGATCACCCTCAGTGACTTAAACGGTTACCAAAGAAATTGCTCTTCTCGTGCCCCACAGTTTACTGCTATACTAGAATCATAAGGGCCTCAGCAGGTGATCTTTCTGATTGTGGCATGTCGACATGAAATTTCGTTTTTCATCGTCTGTATCTCATGGGCGATCATTCTCGATCAGTTCGACTTTCATGTACGAGTAGTGACAGGTAATCCGTGAATTAAGGGGATTTTTTTTTTTTAAAGTTGCTATGTAATTAAATTGTTTTAGAAAACGTCAATCAGGGAATTATGCTATTCCCATAGTTTTCCCACACTTCTATAGGTCCGGTTCATTGCCCGAAAATATCGAATATGTCAGGTAATAATTGGTCGCATGATCAGAATGCGAACGTTTTGTTTTAATTATTTCGAAACTATTTCATGATGTTTATCGCGCGGAAGAGTAAATGAATATCCTCGCCAGAGGAATTAAATCGACAAAATGTTGAGCTTTACAAGAAAATATCATCGATTTGTGTCGCCCATTTGCCATCTGCTGGGTAAATAAAACAATCAATTGTGCTCGTAAAATCTGCCGTAAAATGTGGCATTTTGATCGTAAGTTTGCATAGCGCAGTTTACCTGCCACTAAATTGGTCACAAATAAAAATTATATCAGGCTCAACGCTGAGTGTTGCTTGCCAAGAATGTTTTTTTTTTTTTTCTTAGTTCGACATCGTCGTCAATCTGCATACTAAGTGAGGAAACAGCGTTTCACGAGATCATTAAGGCAGGTATAACATCACATCTTGTTTGCAAAGTTGAATGAAATTCGTTCAGAAATGAGATGAAGATCAGAATGGATGTGGTGGGCCTTGTGAAGGAGAAGAAGTGGATTCGTATCGTCTGTGGAGGTACACTTATCTTCACACACAAGAAGAGAAAGACTGCGAAAATTGGCGGAGAAATTACAAAATTATAGACCTGAGCCAATGTGTGGACAGGTAAGTAATGTATGACGACCTACAGCGGATTATTGTTCGTTTTTATGATATTATGTTGGCAGTCCGGTACCTTGTTACTTGTTCGTTTTGGGTTAAATTGTGGATATAATGTATTACGTATAATTGAGCCAGCATTGAATTTGATCCAATTCAAATGTAATTTTTCTTAACATTCCTTTAGTTAAGTGAATTAAAACGATAAAATAATGGCCTATAGTATATTTAAAATGTTTATTTCATGATAACTGTTTATATATTTATGTAGATCCACCCACGTAGGATTTAAGTCGCCTGCGCTTTATAGTCATCGCATGTGGTTCTGTGTTTATAAAAGAAAGGTGCACAAGGCTTTTTAGTCTGTTGATTTAATAAATTTTACTATTTGAGGAATTCCAAAGATCTAATGTAGTTCGTAATTCATTCTTTGTCAGCAGGCAATATTTCTATCTCGGAATCTAAATGGGACACTGCTAAACATCTCTTAACAGTGCTTCAACAAAAATTTAGGATATTTGAGCATTTATCATGCTTTGATCTAAAGGTAGGCTTCCTGCACTTGTACGAGAGCACTTCATTCTACCATTCTTAGGGGTATCCAATACTTGGTGATGATGGCTTGATTGGGGGAGGTGGGGGTGGTTAAAAGCAATTAAAATAAAATATTTGATGATCCCCATTTCTTTGTCTGCTATGACCCTGTTTAGATGGGTCAGTATGCTACCTCTACCTCATGAAAACTTGTTGGTAAGACGATGGTTGGGGCAGGAATGAAGCATCACGCTACCTACAGATTTCGTCCGGCAGATTCAGCATATTGACCTATCTATCTCTCCCAATTCATAAAAAAGGTAATCACAAAGAGTGTTACGTTTGGCAAGGTTGGGGCATTCGCACAGAAGATGTTGAAAGCTATCAACCTCCTCCATGTTCATACAGCATTTGCAGAAGTATTTCTTTGGAACTTGAATGTCTTCCATATATTTAACAAGGAGTCAGTGTCCCGTGAGAACTGAAGTAAGGCTATGTATGACCTTTCAATTCTCCCTTAACAGGGTTTCTCTCATCCTAAGTCATCATTCTGCGTCATATCTGCCTTGAAATCGCTTATGTATGGCTAGTTCTCTACATCTGCGATTACACAGCTTGGGCTTATAAATCTAGAGTCCTCTTCGCTAAGCATATATGTATGCAGTCAGGGTTGTCCACCCTTTTGATTTTTTCCCGTAACTTCCGTTTAAGGAAGCATTTGGTTAATAAAAGCACATCTTTGGAAAGGTCTGGGAAAAAGAAATACTTTTGCTTCACATCGCAAATTGATGGGTGAGAAATGAAAAAAATATAAGCATTTAAAAAAAAGTGAAATGCTGTCAAGGTCAGCCAGTGTTGCCTAGGTTGGCTAATCGACGAAATATGTATGTGCTGAAATGATTGAAAATGACCTGAAAACATTAATTGAATGAAATAAAAAGCCCAATTTGTTGCATTTTTCAGTTTTTTAGCAAAATTTGAATTGCAAATTATTCGGAATCGCATTTCCAGTAAATGTAATAGCTCGTTGCACTTCAAATGCACTTCTCTCTTGGATTGTCCGTAAAAGGCTTTTTCTGTGATTTTTTGGCGGGCATTTTCCTTTAACTGGTGTTTTATGGGGGGATTTTGTTGGGATTGGTGCCGGGCGTTTTGTAGGTGTCTCTGAAGTACACAATCACGGTGTGCCAACCCTAACTATGCAAAGTGGCCAACCTCGACGACAAGCGCCATTGCCGCATCGACACCACAACCAAATATGATACAGGATTGACGATTGCATATTTTTGGCTCACTTTCTGATCGTATGCACTGATGCTAAAAGAAAACTCTTTTTGAAATTTCAAGCCACTAAGTGCACAACAAATGCTTTGCATTCACGCTCTAAAATGTCACGAAAAGTTCGCTGTCACAGAGAGAAGATTTGCCCAGATCGCATATTGCTGTGCTGGTGCTACCGCCGGCGAGCGTATACTAACAAGAGATATCTTTTGAATAACAGTTCAATACAACCTTATTCGCCAGTTTGAAAAAACAACAGTGAACCACTATACACTCTTATTCGCCAGTTTGAAAGAACAACATGCTTCGTTATTGAAAAATATAAACATTTCCGGTTCAGATAAGTTTATTTCTCTTTATTACGCACATGCCCAATTTCCTTAAGGCAGTTGTCTGGTCTAGAGCGAGATTTTTGACGGCATTTTCGGGTTGGAATAAATTTTAAACCTTTGAAGTTGGCTTGATCAAATTTTAGATATGTATTTATTGTTCATATGAAAATGTATCTACATTAAAAAAAAAAGAAGTTTTAAATATTTTCGTTTAGTTTTTTATTTTTTTACAACATGGTCTGCCGAAAACCGCCTCATTCGGCGCCCACTCTGGGTGATGTTGTATGTATCTGAAAAAAAAAAAAATATATATATACATATGTACATGCATTCTCAATCTGTAGGAGTGTTCTGAGTACTGGTAGTAGAATTAGTACTTAAAAATATGTTGGTACAAAATGGCGGCTTGTTAAACTTTTATTAACGAAATTTCATACGTTTGAGCTCGATCGGTCAATTAGTTATCGAGATATTGTGGGCGCCGATTTGAAAAACATAGTTCTGAGATAAGCGCGTTCAAAATTTTGATACCGTTAGATGAGGTTTAAATTAAATTATCGATGCTTACTAGAAATGGAGAAGTATTAGAAGTAGCTCTGAGAACAGGATTGCCGTTATACTGTTTGGAGCCTTAGAAACCGACCCTTCCCGGAACGAGCGCGCAGCTGCTTCTCGACCGCGCGGCTTGCTTATAATTTCTAGTATTCTGCTAAGTCTTGAAATATCAACAAACAGTTTTCACGAGCGTATTAAGGAAGGTCTAAGAAATAATAATTGATTTTTCAAAATTTCTAGACCAGACTACTGCCTTAAATGCTACATGCTATCAAAACTTGCATTCATTTTTATACCCTAGATGAAATCATAGGGGTATACTAAGTTTGTCATTCCGTTTGTAACACCTCGAAATAATGATGGTAGAGCAAAATGGATTGGACACCCATTCATAATATTAAAAGTTATTTCGATTTTTGCATGTCCGTCCGTCCGTCCGTCTGTCCGTCCGTCCGTCCGTCCGTCCGTCCGTCCGTCCGTCCGTCCGTCCGTCCGTCCGTCCGTCCGTCTGTGCGCACGATAACTTGAGAACGCGAACACGTAGAGAGCTGAAATTTTGTACACAGACTTTAAAAAAAAAAAGTAAAATTAAGTTCGAAAATGAGCCAAATCGGGCAACTCCTTCGTGGGGTTGCCATATAAAAATTTCGTTTTCCGCTATATATTTGGTCACTGCCTGAGAACGCGTCGACGTAGAGAGCTGAAATTTCGCACATGATGTTTTTACTACATTAGGAAATAAAATGTCAAAAATGGACTAAATCGGGCAACTCTTTCTTGGTGTTGCCATATAAAAATTTCGGTTTTTTACGTATACTTTGAAAACGATCAGTCCAAGACATTTTTATGGTACTAAAAACTTCTGCAGAATACGAAATCCTATAAAATTGGTTATAATCATTTTGTCTGTGCGACAAACCGTTCTAGAAATATATGCGAAAAACAACTTCAAAATCAATACTTGAATAGATCGGTGACCATACGAAATTTAATACGGGCATTCATCTAGGGTATCCTAAGAATTGGTCTTAGACCAATTCTAGCTTTTTTACTTGTTTATTTTTAATTTTTTCAAATGATGCCTACTCTGATGGTTAATTTCCTTCTATTTAACAGCTCTTCAAGAGATTTATCTTGTTAGTAATACTCACCGCAAGTGGTAAAACTAAAAAAAAAATCGCAGTTGGCCGACCTAGACGACAGGCCAACCCTGACGATATTCTCCTACATATTCATATAGCTGAACGCTTCCTTGCTATCCTGATATCTCGATCTATAAATTGTTTCTTACTAGGCAGTACTAGTACCCCATAATAAGATCATGATCTGATAGACCAGAAAGTGATACGTGATTGCAAGATACAATAGCTGTCAGATTAGTCATAAGAAAGGAGGATGAACTATTTGAAAAATGTGTAGGTTCTTGATTTACACTAAATTCATAAATACAATGAGCACCATGCCCCCTTTATGTGCCACAAAATGACTTTGAACAAAGAACATCTAACAGATGAGCTAGATGTTTTTTGCTTTGAATCAATGGTTTTCATATATATATGTAGCTCATTCTATCTAGGGCTTAAAGCATATACAGATAGAATTTTTTAAACTAGAATGGACAAGAAAGTCACCGCCAATGATTACATGTTGGATACTGTAGTTCTAAGTGAGATAATGTATGTAAAAATTAAAGGCCTCAATAAATAGTAATATCTGGCAAATTGTATGCTACTGCAAGAAAACATCTATGCACTCTATAATCAACTACACAAAATACATTTATAGCCAATACCGGAGTTAATCCCACAACTCAATATAAAATTGCATTTAAGAGACTCCTTTACAAAAATCAACACATCACTGCTCGGCGCTACGTCTAATGTAATTCCTACAAAAAGCATACATTTACAAATGCTAATAACTGTAATAAATTAATTTTAATTTGTTTTTTTGCATTATTTCCTATGAGTCAAAAATACTAGGTCCTGTAGTTTACATGTACACCCATAAAAAAAGTCATTAAAAATCTTTATTTTACTGCCCACGCAAACTAAGAACTAATTAATTCTCAAAATATTTGACACATCTCGGATCCGTCCCTCTGCCCTAAATCATTGCTAACTAGGAAACCAGAATAAAGTCTCAGAAATCCCACCTCAGCCACGCGACTATATCGATACATTCCTCCACATGACTTGGCTATACATAATAAAACTTAGAGTGGTTTGTATTAAATGAGAGAAGAAATCAATAGGGACAGGTCGAAACGCCCCGCTGTCACGTATGTCATATTTTATGATATGATCCTTCATCAGCTGGTTATGATTTTTTTTTTTTTTCAAGGATTAGAAGCAATATTATTATTATTTATGTAGATACCTCTTAGCGGAGAGATATGGAAAAATTTAGCAAGAGAAGAAATATTCATTACTGTTACTCATAATAACGTCTTCGAAATTATCTTTATCATAATCATGGAATGCTCGTCTGACTTACTTGGATCTAAACTAAATGAAGAAAAATATCTTAAATCTGCATAACATTCTCGAGCTTGGTATCACAATAGCAACGCAAGTGACTTAAAGCTGGCTGGTCCAATTACACGGGTTCCAGAACTGTCAAACAAAACGAAAAAGTTACCCTGACAGGTGAGATTAACGTGAAGCAAACTCGCTCTGACCACCGGGTTTGTCGACAGAATACTTGATTACTTTTTAATTATTATTTGCATATTTGAAAAAAAGAATTCAGAATCAATTTAACAAAACTCCGTTCGTTACAGCCCGAGGCGAGATTCGTGTAAGACATAACCTTAAATAAGAATGTGCACACGTTGCTAGTGGTGCTGGCGTAGGGTAACTGTCCGCCCATTGTGGGATCCCGCAATTATTAAATATGGCTATTTGTTTAACATTTCATTATCGTTACAAGGACGATAATAAAAACACGCATTTATTACTGTTACGAAGAGATACAAGACCAGACCACCCCTTTAATGAGCGGCTAATTGCAGTGTTTACGCGGCACCCGATTAGGCGATGCGTCGTGCTGTTGAGTATTCCGTTTTCATGAGCTCTCCTCCTGATGGCCACGAGCACCTTGCTCCAGTTCAAATCCTCATCCAAGGGATTTTTGAAGTCCGGTTTTTATGTTGCTCCATTGTGCTTGTGGCTTGGCGTTTTCTTTACCCCGTAGTTGTTGATTTTTAATAATAACCTCAGAGCCAAATTGATTTATGGAGATCCAGACTGGAAGTGAGGAGGTTATTGGTTTTATGGCACGCATAAATTCAACATACAAGAAATGGATGAATACATAGCGAACGTTGTTGGTTGATTAGGTATTAGTTATAACACTGGGATGATGCTACCTACTATAATTCTGGTTTGTGGAAAATGAGATTTTTATTTTGCTGGAAATTGGGATGAAGATTCAGGTTATTTTGAGGGTTCTTGTTGAAGCCGCATACAATAATTTTCAATGGACTACAGTCTTAGTTGTTGGTTTTTAACACTTCTAGTAAATATATTCACTATTGGTTAAATTGTTGATTGTTTGATTTCCTCTTCCTTTACTTAACAGCGTTTTTTTAATAGTTTTTCCACACTAGTCAAGTAACCTGCGATCGATTACTGAAGTAGGTATTTCAGTTGTCTACTAATAGAAATATAGGGTTAGCGTCAATGTTGGGGTAGAATTTATTATACCATAGATGAAATCACATATAGGGTAGGTATACGAAGTCTGTCATTCCGCTTGGAAGCCTTAGAAACAATGCTAGTAGAACAATATGAATTGGACATATATTAAGAGTTATTTTGATTTTTGCATGTCCATCTATCCGTAGGTCTGTCTATCTGTCTACCCTTCTGTCCGTCTGTCCGACCTTACGATAACTCGAGAACTCATTTACTGCCCTTTCAAAAAAATTGTAGGTTTAAGTTCGCAAATAGGGCAAATCAGGTAACTCTTTTGTAGGGTTGCCATACAAAAATTCCCTTTCTTTACTAGGTATATGTTTGAATACTGCCTGAGGACGTGTCGACATAGAGAGTTGAAAAATGAAATAAATCAGGCAGCCCGTTCTTGGTGCTGCCATACAAAAATTGTGGTTTTTATGTATACTGTGAAAAAAATCAGTCCTAAAGTTTTTATTGTACTGAAAACTTTTCTGAGCAGTTCATGTACAGTTTTTGCGTGACGTATCAAGGCAGGGTGCCCATCAAAGATGCAATTGTGTCATGCATATACACAAAGAGCAATTGCACTGCATACTCGCAAACAAAGTGATTAAATTATAAAGAAATTGTTTTTATCATGACGTCGTCCTATAAATATCTCATCCAAATACCGATGCTTCATGCAAAAGCTGTACATGCACTGCGCAAAAAAAAAGCAAATACCAATGCATCAAGTAATTTCTGCATTGGTGAGCGGCGCGGCGTGTCATTTAAAATTATATGTGATGCTTTTTTGAAGAGCAGGATGCAAGTGCGTCCTGCATGCATGACGCATTTTCATCTTTAGTAAGCGGCCTGCCTGAAATCAATTCTAGCTTTTCCTTTGATTTTTGATTAATTAACGCGATATTTTTGAAATTTAATGAAAAAATTGGAAGAAGTCTAGTGAAGTAATGTTTTAAGAGGGGATTAAATGTATTGATTATTATAGAGAAAAAATTAAAACAAAAATATGCGTATTATTTTATTGGATGAATTTACAGCTGATAAGGTTCCCAGCTGATTATATATTTTTGACAAGGCTACTTAGATGACGGATTTTGAATATTATTTTAAAGAAAACGCCGATCATTTGGTTGTAAAAAGTTTTTTTTTTCATTTCATTTCCTCGACGTTTCGATGCCAAGCGTGGCGTTCTTCAGGAGTACTATATAAAATTTTAAACTAGTTCCAAGTTTTAAAATTCTTATATAAAATAATTCAAAATGCTTTTTTGTCTACTGAGCGTATAAATATTTAAAAAATTATAATAAATAAACAAAATGGACAACTGGTTACAATAAATGATAAATTCATTATTAATAAATTGAAGTAGAGACTTAGAACAAAAGTCAATTAACTTGTTACCGGGACAGTATGTAAGTGAGCGATTATTGACTGAAGAGCGTTTACATAAATGACTCATACTACGTTTTAATTTGTTCAGTATATACTTATAAAACTTCTAGTTGTGGGTCTTTTCTTAATTTGTTTTTGTTAATGTATATATGGCATGCTTCTTTTCATTTGCGTTTTTTTTTCTGCTATTCTCCATGTCAATTATTTTTATATTATCGAAAAAAAATCATGCTCTGTTTCTATTGAGTGGGATGCTAGTGCTAATCACAATGTTTGTGTTTTAATATTATGTTTTATGTTGTGATAGTCTGGTTTCCTGTTTTTTTTATGTTTGTCTAATATATGCAGTGTTGCAGTTGTCGCATTCAACTTTGTATATCACTCTGTTTTGGCTTTCGTGTAATTGTTGTTCATTTTTGTTATTGGCTTAATTATTTCCACGTTTTTTAGGCTTAATGCATATATGAACGGGATTGATGTGTACACAGATTGGTTTAGTATTATCAAATTTTATTGCGTTGCACGGGGTGTGTGTCGAGTTATTAAATTGGTTGTTCCTTATTGCTATTTTCATTATTGTGTGAATTATATGTGATGGATATTTGTTTTTTATTAAGATATCTGTGACGAATGTAGTGTTATTTTTTTTTTGTGAAAATTTGTTGTGACTTATTTTAAAAATTTTGGTGGCGAGGGCTTCGGTTGTATTTATTTTAGTGCGTTATGCGGATGATTTAAGTATTTATTTTAAATTCTATTAGAGCTACACTGTTAAGTTAACTTTGCCCATGCCATCGCTGGCACATAGTTCTGATGCCCATATAAGAATCTGAAATAGTGTGAAGGAGAAAGAAAAAATAATAAATAAATAATAAATAATAAATAAATAATAAATAAAAAATAATAAATAAATAAATATGGTGCCATTGTTATAAAAAAGTTTTTATACATAATGAATGTCTGAGTTATTTATAGAGATATACATATTATTTTAATTTATATGAAGGCATTATCTCAATAAACGAAAAAATCAAATTCCGGTATTATCTATTATAATCTATTATCCAACGTGTAGCTGTCTGCCACCCAAATTTTGATTTTTTGTTTTTGTTCACTCCTCAATGGCCTCCTTTCCATCTTCTTCCCACTTCCGGCATTTTCACTCGGCCGCTTTTTTGTATTCCGCCATCCTGGAACTTTTTTCACTGACAGCTATGTCTTGTATACTTTAGTTATAGATGTCAGTGGACGAACAACTTTGAACAGGCATTTGACAACTGTAAATGTGTTGACATTTCTGATAAATACCTACTTCAAATACTTAATTGTGTTTTTTATGGAAATAACAAGTTGTTTGACATGAATATTTCAGAAATTTCAGCAAAGTGTGTTTCATGAGCTTCATGCTTCTTTCTGCTCTTTTTTTCCCTACTTTTAATTTAACAGTTAACCTAAAATGAACTGCCCAGCGCTGCTCTGATCTGAGCAACTCAGATCTTTTATCAACTTCATTAAACAGACCTAATCAAATTGAATCTATCCACATTTAAGGTTTCAGCTCATTGTCAGAAGCAAATACAAAAGAAAATATTATTAGGTCCTTTTCGATAGAACATGTACATCGTAAGTTTCTACAAGCAAACGATGACATTCAGCTGCATTTTCCCTCGATTGAAGAAAAAGCTTAATACTTTCTGTAATTGCTGTTTTGTTAAGGCAGTTTTCGACATTTTCACTTTAATAATAACTTTATTGTTTTCACTTCCAACTATAACGGCACATCAAATGTTAACGAGTTTTGACAATACTTCAACATACCACAGCTGTCATTGTAATAAAACGATGTCATAAAATCACTAATACCTACCACCCCTTAGAAAATACTGGAAATTGATTCAACTAATATACATACTTATATCACTGGTTCTAAGTCCTTATCTTTTCTATTACGTTTGTTTGTTAACTGCATACATTGGCGTAACTAGGACTTATTTCTGGGGTGGCCAGGTCCCCCAACTTTCGTCCATAGGTTTTAAAAAACATTTTGTTTGCGAAGCATACCAGCTTATGAGTATCGTTTATGCTTGCTCAGAGTATTTACAAGATAGCATGTCACTTTACCAGTCGCAAACATCGCGTCACTACTTTTCTAATATGTAGTCTTCCTACGTGAAACCTTAACTCCGCTCCCAAGAAAGAAAGAAACTAGATCAGCCAGCAATTTTAATCTACTGCAAATGCAGGTATGTGTGCTCATTCGGGGAAATTTTTATTAGAAAAGCTTTTGAGATATGGCACTCTTTATCGAGGTTGCGATTTTAAGGTTAGAAGAACAATTTTCAATTGTTTCCCATTCTTTATTATAATTCTCGTTGAATGTTATTAAGCACTCGGTACAGAGCATGGTACATCGCTTATCAGTTAGTATAAGTTATCAGCATTAAATAAATTTTTTGATAACTAGTCAGTCAACATTCGGCGATCGATATTTATTGCTTATCGAGACCAACGGCGACGAATATTTACGAAATAGTTTTAGTCGGACATTTCAAGTATTGTGACAATAGATTACTGCATAATGTAATTGGCGAATTTAGCGAAAGTGCATTCTTTTCTTTAATCCCAAGTGACACTCATATATTCCCTAGAGTCTACTCTAAACATCCGACGCGATTTTTTTTTTCTTAAATCATAGGAAGAAGTGTATAAAAAGAAAGTGGTGTCGTTTAATTTACAGATACCTTTGTTTTCCACATCACCTTTTGTCCTTCTCTCACATATTAAGGAAGATAAATCAAAATCCTCAAGCTCTACATACGAAACTTATATGATAGTGACGCACTGCCTAATGCCCGTATTCCAAGTACCAGTAGCAGGACCCATACTTGAAGTATTTTAAGTACAAGTACAAATTCCGCTACTGGCACTTACAAGGCTCAAGACCTTTCGAAAACACAAATCAGAAATTTCGAAAAATCTATAGCCAGCTAAAAAACTGGATGAGATTTCCATTTACGAAATATCATAAAATATGTTCCAAAAACATAAAAAATGAAACAGAATCGTATAAGGCTTTACTGTTTTAATTTTCAATTTTGGAAGTTGTGTGGCGACGCATCAACGTCTGTTTGCCACCTTTCTGAACGTGTGACCAATCAGCGTGTAAATCGGGCAATTTTAGGCATATAAATGGTTCACTATTAATACCTTGATGAGTGTAGAAAGTTGTAATTAGGTAGGCGTGTTTCTGAATTTTCAGATTATTTTGTAAACAAGAGAATTATTAATTTGGCAGACTTCAAGCTAGCAAGTTCTATAATAAGTTAGAAATATTTATTGTAATATTTGCTTTTGTTGGCACGACATTAATTAATATAAAGAAGAAAAGAATAAAGAAGTTGGAGAGACCTTCCATAAATTACATCGTTTTGTTTGACATCAAGACTGTGCAGATTATGATGATTATGCCTGAACGGTAGTCAGGATTCTATCATTTTCCCTTTTTTAGATAGGTCCTCAAGACAGCTGTAAGATCGAAGAGATTTTACTCCATTGTTTACCCTGCTGGAAGCGCAGCATATAAACATAATCACATGACGTACATTGAAGAGATTTTGCGCCGTCATTTATCCTGCTAGGATCTCAGAATCATTGAAGAGATTCTTTTTCCCATTGTTTATCCTACTGGGATCGCAGAACATGAGCACAATCTGATGGCACACGCATCAACCTAACATAGCGTAGTTCCATCTCATCAGTACGCCTATTAGATCTGTTGAGAAACAGGGACAATTGGTTTCGTTCTTTATGTGTATACTCTTTATTCAATTTATAGGTTGTTCCTTGATGTAAGAAGTACTTATCGCGGTACAGAGTTATCACCTCCTCAAAGAAGATTAACTCTCCTGTACCTAAGAACGTCTGGAAGATATCACCCAGGACATTCTTTTATTAATTGGCCAATTACTTCAGCATACTGCGGCGTTGTCACATTCACGCCAAACACCGGGTAGCAGGAGTATCCTTGTGTTTAGTTCCAGACCTTAAGGTTCAAACCACGATCAGCTACACCATCAGCCTAGCCATTTGGTAGCGACTTTCATCAAGTACAACAAGGAGTTGTAAGTGCTCACGACTGTACCCTTCAGTTCGTGCATTACCCAACTCGACCCAACTCAATATCTAGTGGGGTCCTGCCATCCTCATATAGGGCACTCACTAAATTGGTGACTCCGGCAATTAAAGAAGCCACGTCAGCCTTCATCAAGAGAAAAAATTTTTATTTAAAGAAGCCACGGCAGCCTTCATCAAGAGAAGAAATTTTTATTTAAAGGTTAGATAGTGTAGTCTTTCAATAATTTAATTTAAAATATTTTACACGTTTTTACTGTTCATTATATTGATTATATGGTAATTTTCCTTAATAGACAAGTGTAAGCTTTCTACACTCAGCAACGTCCTCCTAACGTTTTCTTGCCTTTTGTCCCTCTTCGAATTGTGTTTAACTTTCTCTCAAAATTTCATAAATTTGTGATTGGACTCACTTTTGGTTCACCCAGCAATGGTCGACAGGCTAAAAGAAAATGCCTTTAAAGGTCTAATTAATGAGGACACACTGGACGAGCCCGGTACTTCTCTGTCAGCAAGCTTTACACAAGCAGCAACATTGGGCGCGGTGTCAGTTAAGCCAGCCCCCTTCTGGAAAAATGACCCAGAGATGTGGTTCCTCCAGCTTGAGGCACAGTTCGGCCTGGCTGGCGTTAGCCAAGACCAGACGAAGTTCTACCATGTCGTTGGTGCGCTCGGCCAGGACGTTGCACGCTTGGTGAGCGACGTTATTAGTAAACCACCAGCTACAAATAAGTACGATCAAATCAGAGAGGCGTTGATTTCCAGGGTTTCTGGCAGCGTAAACCAGAAACTTAGACAGCTACTGACTGAACTTTCATTAGGTGATGCACAACCATCGCAGCTTTTACGAGAAATGCAGGCACTTAACAACGGCCAACTTAGCGAGTCGGCATTAAAGACACTATGGCTGCAGCGTTTACCAGCAAATATGCAGGCGATTCTTGCCTGTAATCCTGGTACGCTTGAGGTGTTGTCAACATGTGCTGACAAAATTGCGGAAATTAGTCCAAGAGCAGAGGTATTTTCGATAACTCCGGCACCTGACAATCACTACCAGGCTATCGAAAATTTGGAAAGGAAGTTGCATAACCTCACTTGCAGGTTTGAAAAGTTTTTGACGCTTCGAAAGCCAAATAGACAGAGCCCATCAAGAAGCGGTTCTCGACAACGATCATCTTCTCGGGAATCGACATCTGACTTGAATTCAGTTTTGTGTTGGTACCATCGTAAATTTGGAACCAACGCAAAAAAGTGCATCACCCCTTGCAAATTCAAGGGAAATAATCTAAATTCAACGCCGCAAGGCGTTATTGCTTGTAATCAAGTCCCAAATTAGATTGCCCTCCGCCATTAACGACGGGTGGATGCGGCACACGCAATAGTCGTCTGTACATCTTCGACAAATCTACAAAAAGAAATTATCTCATCGATACGGGAGCGGATGTTTCCGTCATTCCTAAAACGTCTCTACACCGTTTTCCAAATTCTGATTTGCAGTTGGTGGCGGCAAATTCCTCGCCCATTAGAACGTTTGGTCGAAAGATGCTATCATTGGACTTAGGCTTACGCAGAGTTTTTTCCTGGCAATTTATAATTGCAGATGTACGCAGACCTATAATAGGCGCAAATTTCCTGTGTCATTATGGCCTTCTGGTGGATATTAAAAAGAAGTCTCTGATGGATCCGCTCACTTCTTTGATAGCATCTGCACAGCGAATTAACAGTCAAAACTCAGGCCTGTCCGTCCTGATTAATCCAGCAATCAATTCAGTAATCCAGGAGCTTCTCAGAAAATATCGAACAATCACAGTCGAAACTGGATTCACTAGACAGGTAGCACAGACGGTTACGCACCGCATTATCACAAAAGGCGCTGCCATTTCATCCAAAGTTCGTCGTCTCTCCCCCGAAAAATTAGCAGTAGCCAAAAAGGAATTCGAATTTCTTTTAGCGCAAGGTATCTGCCGTCCCTCAAATAGTCCTTGGTCTTCACCATTGCATCTGGTACAAAAGAAAAATGGCGAATGGAGACCCTGTGGGGACTACAGAAGGCTAAATTCTAGTACGGTACCAGACCGTTACCCAGTACCTTTGATTCACGACTTCGTCTATCAGTTAGAAAATTGCACACATTTTACAACTCTTGATCTAGCAAAAGCATACCACCAAATTCCAATCGAGCCCGAAGATATCCCAAAAACGGCAATATGCACACCTTTTGGGCTTTTCGAGTTCACACGCATGACGTTTGGCTTGTGTAATGCTGCTCAATCTTTTCAAAGATTTATTCATATGGTGTTGCAGGAGTTTTCTTTCTCTTTTGTATATTTGGACGACATTCTAATCGCTTCTAGGTCTCAAGCTGAACACTATTTTCACATCGAACAGGTGTTCAAACGGCTACAGGATTACGGATTGCTTTTAAACTTGGAAAAATGTGTCTTCGTACAGTCACAGGTAAAATTTTTAGGCCATGTAATCACCCCGAAGGGCATTAAGCCAGCTCCAGATCGTGTAGAGGCAATTGAAAAATTTAAGATGCCCGAAACGGTAAAGCAATTACGACGCTTCTTGGGCATGATTAATTTCTACCGTCGTTTCTTACCACACGCTGCGGCTCATCATGCAAATTTAAACAGCTATCTGTCAGGCTCTAAGAAAGATGGAGCTAAACGCATTGAATGGTCTAGTCAAGCAATCAACTCCTTCGAGGTGTCTAAAGCTCAACTGGCACAAACGGCTCTTCTCGCCTTTCCCATCGCTTCGGCCGAACTATCGCTATGGGTAGATGCTTCGGATACTGCTATTGGTGCGGCGATTCAGCAAAAAGTCGACGGCGACTGGCAGCCACTAGGTTTCTACTCTGTTAAATTGAACAACGCTCAACAGAAGTATAGCACCTATGATCGGGAGTTACTTGCGGCATATAAAAGTGTCAAATATTTTAGGTATTTACTCGAGAGACGTGTCTTCACTCTCTACACAGACCACAAACCCTTGCAGTATGCATTTCAGCAAAATCCAGAAAAGGCCTCCCCCCCGGCAATTACATCATTTAGACTATGTGGGTCAATTTACCACTGACATTAGGCACGTATCCGGGCAAGATAACGTTGTTGCCGATGGGCCATCTAGAGTCGAGGAAATCCAACTTCTTGGCCCAATCAATTTCGAAACCATGGCGGAATCTCAATTTCAAGATCCAGAATTTCAACAACTCCTTCAAAATTCTCGGTACAAATTTGAAAAATTCCCCATTTTCGGCTCTAATAAAGAATTATACTGCGAAGTTTCGGAAACCAAAATACGTCCTTTCATCCCCAACGCTTTCAGAGTCCAAGTTTTCAGAACCATCCACAATTTGTCGCATCCGAGCATTCGGACAACGAATAAAATGATCACGTCAAGATACTTCTGGCCATCCATCAATAAGGATGTCAGCACTTGGACGTGGGCCTGCCTAGCTTGTCAACGGAGTAAGGTAACCAGACATGGCAAAAACGCCCTCGGCTCTTTCCACGAATGCTCAGAGCGTTTCCAAACAATTCACATTGATCTCGTCGGCCCTCTGCCTCCCTCACAAGGTTTCAGGTATTGTCTTACTATTATAGATAGGTTTACGCGATGGCCAGAAGCCGTTCCTCTAGTCGACATTAGTGCTGAGACAGTCGCCACAGCACTCTGCCAAGTGTGGATAGCTCGTTTCGGTGTCCCTAGGACCATCATAACAGATCAAGGGGCACAATTTGAATCCTCGTTATTTTCCGAACTTTCCAAACTATTAGGTTTTCAACGCAACCGCACTACCGCTTATCACCCTCAAGCCAACGGATTTTTAGAACGATGGCATCGGACATTTAAGGTCTGTCTGATGGCTTATCAAGAAAAGACCTGGACAAGGGCTTTACCCTTCGTACTGCTAGGATTACGAACTACTTTTAGGGAGGAATTTCTCGCCACCCCTGCAGAACTCGTGTACGGCGAAGGCTTACGCATACCTGGCGATTTTTTACAAAATTGCCAGTATCGACCTCAAAATCAATTCGTCACCTCATTACGCGATCTTCTCTCCGATATCAGACCTGTCCCGGCATCGAACCACTCTCGTCAAGCAACTTTTAGATTCAAAGACCTGGACAAGTGTTCACATGTATTCCTAAGAACCGATGCAATACGCACCTCACTCCAAGCACCTTACGAAGGGCCTTTTAAGGTCGTTAAACGTTCGAAGCATTATTTCACCCTCAAGGTCAAGAATAGGGAAGTCAACATCTCGATTGATCGATTAAAACCATGCTACACAAGTTCTGACACTTCCAGCGAAGTTCAAGCACATTCACCGAACATTTCATCTCGTGATACTCTTGCATCGGAGGAATCTGCCCAGCCAGCGTCTGGTAGTCCCCCGATGCAGGAGAAGTGCAGTGAAGAACGTTTCCGGCCAGTGGCGGAAGACTTCAATGCATCGAACAATTTACAACCGGAAACACCGTCTACGTCGAGCGCATCAACACGACGTATAAGATTTATGCCTGATGGTTCATTTAGAATCCCACTGCGAGTCACTCGGGCTGGACGAACCACTAGGCCTCCACAGCGCTTCAGGTAATGCCAAACCTTGGGTTTTGCTGGCAGGGGAGTATCTGTGGCGACGCATCAACGTCTGTTTGCCACCTTTCTGAACGTGTGACCAATCAGCGTGTAAATCGGGCAATTTTAGGCATATAAATGGTTCACTATTAATACCTTGATGAGTGTAGAAAGTTGTAATTAGGTAGGCGTGTTTCTGAATTTTCAGATTATTTTGTAAACAAGAGAATTATTAATTTGGCAGACTTCAAGCTAGCAAGTTCTATAATAAGTTAGAAATATTTATTGTAATATTTTCTTTTGTTGGCACGACATTAATTAATATAAAGAAGAAAAGAATAAAGAAGTTGGAGAGACCTTCCATAAATTACATCGTTTTGTTTGACATCAAGACTGTGCAGATTATGATGATTATGCCTGAACGGTAGTCAGGATTCTATCATTTTCCCTTTTTTAGATAGGTCCTCAAGACAGCTGTAAGATCGAAGAGATTTTACTCCATTGTTTACCCTGCTGGAAGCGCAGCATATAAACATAATCACATGACGTACATTGAAGAGATTTTGCGCCGTCTTTTATCCTGCTAGGATCGCAGAATCATTGAAGAGATTCTTTTTCCCATTGTTTATCCTACTGGGATCGCAGAACATGAGCACAATCTGATGGCACACGCATCGACCTAACATAGCGTAGTTCCATCTCATCAGTACGCCTATTAGATCTGTTGAGAAACAGGGACAATTGGTTTCGTTCTTTATGTGTATACTCTTTATTCAATTTATAGGTTGTTCCTTGATGTAAGAAGTACTTATCGCGGTACAGAGTTATCACCTCCTCAAAGAAGATTAACTCTCCTGTACCTAAGAACGTCCGGAAGATATCACCCAGGACATTCTTTTATTAATTGGCCAATTACTTCAGCATACTGCGGCGTTGTCACATTCACGCCAAACACCGGGTAGCAAGAGTATCCTTGTGTTTAGTTCCAGACCTTAAGGTTCAAACCACGATCAAGCACGTCAGCTACAACATCTGCTACACCATCAGCCTAGCCATTTGGTAGCGACTTTCATCAAGTACAACAAGGAGTTGTAAGTGCTCACGACTGTACCCTTCAGTTCGTGCATTACCCAACTCGACCCAACTCAATATCTAGTGGGGTCCTGCCATCCTCATACAGGGCACTCACTAAAGTTGTTCATACAGTATTTGATTGCCTTTGTGTAGAATTCATCACAATCAACGCTCAACAGGTGTGGTGAAATAGAGCGGGGTGTTGCACATTGGCAACCTTCTCAACAATTGCGCTAATTGTCTTTCTATTTTACTGAAGACGGTAAGATTTCTTGAGGCACTGTTGAGATGCACATAACCTCTATTATTAGAAGGCATATTAAAATAATTTACAAGATCTGAAATACCTTGCTATATGACGGTATTTATAATAAGTTCGTTAAGTACCAGTATCGGGACTTGTACTTGAGAATATTTTAAGTACCAGTACCGGGACTTGAACTTGTACTTAAAAAAACATTTAAGCCCAGGTCCTGGTACTGGAACTAAAACTTAAGTACCAATGTACTTAAATATTTTAGAGGTCTGAAGTTGGATAAAAATTTTAGAACAATTATTTACGCTTTTATTAATCACTAGTAAAGAGATAGTTAAATTTATTTAGCACCTGTTGTGCTGTTAGTTTGTTTTTAATTATCTCAATTTCAATTTTTAGGAGTGCCATGTTCAAAACTTCTCCACGTGATCTTAAAGAAATGTTTTACCTCGATGGAAAAGCTCAGTTCACAGCCGGCCGAGCTGACAGGAAGACCCAGAGCTGCTTGCAGCAACTACTATAAATTTGGGCAGAAGTCTTTATTAATTTCCGTTTTCAGTCTTCTCAAAATTAATACAATGCTCTTATTTTGGAACATATTATATATTATTGAAAATGTGTCTACATTGAAAACATTTTTATAATTTTCTACAAATGCCTCTCCATGTTTCAGGTACAACTTTATAAATGAGTCAACTGACTGTGCCAAAGGTAGATTTTCAAACCAATTTTTGAAGTTAGTGATAATGCTGTTCATCATTTGGTTGTAAATTTGTAGTGAGGCCTTGTATTTGATGGAAAGTCTACTTAATGACTTTTACCTAGAGTGGACTCTATCACGAAGTGTCTTGCTCTCTTTAATGTTTTCCTGTGAATTTCTCGGTTTCCCGAAGTATTTATTGTCTAGAGTGCTAATATAGTTTTATTCTTTATAAAGATAATCAGCCTTATTACTGCATCCTGGATCGGAAGCGAACAAACTTAAAAAATCCCTTTTTCTGGAAAATCAAACAAAGTTTTACGAAATTTTCAAAATTTCATTGATGTCAAAGGTTATCAGTTAAAATTTCCGCACAAACTGTCAAAATAGCTTCGTATGATTTCTCCAAAGGATTATGGCTTTGTCAAAATTCAATGGAATCAGAGCAATGTCAGAATAGTTTTAAAACGATTTTAATAGGTTTAAAAAAAGAACTCGTTAAAGCCTTTTCGATTCCGATTAGAACGGATTCAATTTAATTAGGCCTAAGATTGTTCGAATTGACGATTTTTGTTTTTTTTTGTTTGAATTTCATAAGTTCCTGCGCATTCTGGGGGGACCGAGCCCACCCTGGCCACGCCAATGACTGCATATTATTACTTACTTTGTTCAGCTCAAAGAAGATCCATTTTATCATGATCATCAAGCCTTGGATTATTCTGTTCGTTAAAGTCTTTATCAGCTAACCACTTCGAGACATCATTGTTGGAAGTATGGTATCAGTTTTTATTTGCTTCCTGGTCATTGGACTGCTAATTTGTGACATTATAATTTAGCTTAATAGCTGTTCTTTCTATGTTGTTGTATAAAGTGTTATAAAATGCAAAAATACTACTCTTTTCTTTCAATATAGTTCCTCAATGCCATTTTGAAATATGCTCGTAGAAATACTAAACTGAAAAAGTTAGATCACCTATTAAGATCATCAAACTTTCCATGTAACTTACCCAACAGTTAATCCATTTTAATAAAACATTTGTAAGGCTAACCTATCCAACGAATTCATTTATGCTCTTCACAGAATCTTCTCCAATTCCTTATCTTTTCCAATGGTTAGCTATTTAGGTTGTCTAGTCTATGTAGTTACAAATCTCTAATATCACAATACTTTCTTTATACAGTTGTAAAAGTTTTTATATGTTTTATATACGAACCATATAAAGGCGTCGTAGCATAAATTTTCGCGTTCTTATCACTACTTAAGACCCCCATTAGCAGACACGTAAAGGTACTAAATATGCGAAACGAATAAAGTATTTCAAAATAATAATCACGTTGCGATTCTCTTATCTGAATTATGTCGTTGAAATTGTTTAGTGCCTCACCGAATGCACTTCTTAAGTATTCCTTCTCCCAATGACCGAATTCGCACTTAAAATGGTAAATTGGTTTCCCATATTCAGGCACCCTGATTCTATGCAGTTTTTAAAGTCTTACGGCATCTACTGCCTCTACATCCAAGCTGCTATGGATGGAGCCTTTTTCGAAAATATTTCTGTCGTTCACCGTGCTTTTTACTCTTTCAGTTATGCCTTAGCTAAATGGCTGTTTCATGTATTTCGTTATCTTAAGTGGTCCAAGGTGGTGCCTGCAATTTAAAACGTTCTTTGCGGCATTAACATGATCCTAATGAGGTCAGAAATTTCTTCATTAGTCATTAAGCAATGTCTCTCGATTAGTTCGGCTTTGGGAAAAGCGATCGTAGTTTTTTTTTCATATATATATATGTATCGGTGTTTATCACGAGTATTCATAGTATATAAGTAGGTATGTATACTCGTGTATGTCCTTTTCTGACTTGCCTTTTATCAAATTAATTCGTGTTGGAAGAAATGTACCTATAGAACTTACTTGTTATCAATATATTTTCTATAGTAGCAGCACACTATCTAACATTACACATCTTTACTTTAGAAAATGCCATGAGTTTGAAGAAGAATTGTTTTGATAAGGGGAAAACATAGCAATTCATTTTCGATTTAATCGAACCTAATTTCAATGCTAGGCTCAAGAAATAAGAACCGGGAACAACACCTTTATATGTGAGGTAGAAATCGCGGTGGAAATTTAAAGATTGAACCTGGACAGGATCCTCCTAATTCATTTCTCTGTTAGTAATACTCGATGGAAATTGATGGCTCTGTTGCAGGTTTTGATATGCGCGACTTAATTATTTTCGTATTCTTCTGGAGAGAAAAAAATGAAAAAGAAAAAGTCATCGATTTTTAAATAACAACAAAAACTTGCACTTTATTCTAATCTTTATTCAAAAAATATCTAAACATTGGTTTTTGATTTTACCGCTGTGCTAATTATAAGGGTCCCGACATTCAGTTAAAGCTTTCACAGACTGATCTTCTTTTGTTAAAAGTTCATTTTCTGGTCTTTATACTTTCTGCAATCATCAGCGTTTTTACAAGCTGTGTGAAATTAATTTGATATTTTTATTATTATGATATGCTGTCGCTGTGCGCAGCTTAAAATATAGGAACTTGTTATTTTTGAGAGTTTATAGTCATTGGCTTAGGTTTCTTTGGATTTTTATTAGTTTCCGATAAATCATGGGAATTAATATATATAACTCGCGTCTATATTTTCCCAAGAACGTGATTGTATTCACGCACTACAATATCAAGCACCTGTTTATTGACCGTAACTAGTGAATCCATTCTCTGCTGACCGTCACTCTATGAATGTTGTGAAAATGTAATGCTTCCACTTCATATATTTATTGACAAACCAATGGCGGATCGAGATGGGGGCCTGAAGGTCATGACCCCCCCCCCCCACCCCCAAAGAAATCAAAGTAAGAAATGTTTAGAATTTGAGTTTGGGACCCCAACATTGGGTGCTCCAAAATCCTCGAGAAACACTTCCCAAGACACGAAACAGACTACCTCACTACCACATCAGAGCCCTAACTTAGTCCTAACTTCTAACATTCTAAAATATTTGCAGGCTTCTTATGTCAAACCACTGACATGTAGATATAATATGGACCGACTACGTCCATAGAAATACATTGCAGAAAGTGGGCTATTTCGGTCTAAGCACCAAGTATGTCGCGATTCGTTTCAATTACGTTTACTCGCTCCGCCAATTCTTATGGCACTACTCTACAAACTTAATTATTTCGTCTAAAAAATTATTTCGTTAAGCACTGCGTTATGTATTCGCGATTGTATTTGTAGAGTAGACTATATTTTTTGCTTGTTTTACAAAAATGTTTGATTATGACAGCCACTGTGAATTTTTAAATGAGTTAGTCTGACTAAATGTTTTTCTTTGCTGATAAGCCAAATAAATGAAGAATAATTTGTGATTTAAGAAACGAAAAATAAACGGAAAATTTGTAATTTATTAAGATAACTAAGAATTTATATATTTGTTGTTGCCGAAGTGTATTAGTAAAACATCTTGTGTTTGGCTTTCCACGTATCGTGTTCAGAAGAGTTAAATAAATGAGTTTGATGAAAAAGAGTATATGTTGTTATTTTAGACAAGCCTCAAGAACAACGAGGTCCAGCAAATAGTGGGGGTAACATGGAACCTACAAGTACCAACTGAGAGAGAACTGTAAACAAAAAATAAATAAGTGGGTTCGTCGCAATAAATGTTTTCAAATTAATTATTTGGGTAAATTAGTGATAAAAAGTGTTTTACCAAAGGCAATATATTCATAGATACTCAACAGAAATTCGAAAAGTTTTATTAAAATCAAATAAAACTATTTTTGACACACAAAATTGTATCCGCATGAAATAGTATATCGAGCAGTCCGTGCACATTATATATGCCAGTGTTAAAAACTTAGAAAAGTTTGGTTTGAATGACTCATGCAGTTTGCACCCTCAACTGCTATTTTATTTAAAAATGGCTTTTTCTAAAAAAGAAGTATACTAAAAAATGACACATCATCCACACCGGTTAATGCGGAAACCTTCCTAGCACCTCACTACAGTACTACGGTGGCTGAACTAAGCGAATTACGGCGCAGGATAAGTGGTACGCTATTTGTTTTTTTTTTTTTTGTAAAATTTAATTGTAGAGATGACCTCCCCCCCCCATTTCAATGCTAGATCCGCCCTTGTGACAAATTTGACTGAAATTCAAAAAGGGAGGTTAGGCTTACGGTATGGACAACTTTTAGGTTTACCTTTTCAAGATTTAGTATAGCTTTCCTTTCTGTCACCACTTTTTGGAGTGTCAAATTGCTTCCATAAACCATTGACCCCATGATTTCAAATTATAGAATCTAATCTTACCACCAAATGATAGCAGTGGAAATGTTACAGCCAGTGAAGAGTGGAAACATAGTTTCACTACTAAAACGCAAGCAACAGTGACAATAAGCCAACATTAGAAGCCTGCAAGCTTACGCGTCCGGTGGAAACTATGGTGTTTAACAGAAGTATTTACACTGCCTGCTTATCAGCGATGTGCTTAGGAGGCCAGCCATTGACGTAGGACTTGGATATTTGTCAAAACTTCTGTAATTTATGAATTTGAAGCGCCATTGTATAGGGCCACCTGAATTGAGTCGCTGCCATACATAATTCTATAAGTAGTGGTGATCCCCCAGAACTCTTCCGTCGATACCATCCAGCTATAGTGACAAGATGCAAGGTACAGGATTCTAGTTTTATATCAATCAATTTTCGCCTCGGCTGGTAACAAACAAGGGTTGTTACGAAGCCCTTTATTTTAATATACCGTTAGAATTGACTTGGATCTTTCTTGGATACGTGATACCATGCATTTAAAAATTAAATCAGCAACATCAGGTCTCGTGGGGATGCTAATACTGACATATTTATGCCAAACAGATTTGGGAGGTGTAAATCTATGAAAAAGGGATCCAAACGCTTTCGACAGGTTGCAAACCCCTTATCTACTTAGGCGTATTGTACATAAATGATCAGTCAGCACGTAAAATTTCGGTTTGTATTACAGAGAAATTGCGAAAGGTATGCCAGTTATTGGGAAGCTGACAAGGAATTTCTAAAGTAGCGAAAACTATATTGTGATCAGAGACATTTAGGACATTAGAAAAACAAGAGGAGTACGTCCAAACTGTTATAAATAAATATGAAATAAATCTGAGTGAAGAGACCTGAAAGTGTAGAAAGTCAGCTCTCCTCCCCTGTTATGAGAATGGTTCAGTTTATGTAAACGATATCCGGCAATATATTAAATATGGATCAATGAAACTATTTGGTCTATAGGTTTAGGTTTTACAAGCGCTATAAGATCACTGGCATTACATTGCACAGAGGCGGCACTCCTCTTAATAAAGAAAAAATTTTCGTACCAGGTTGGCCCATTGTTGTTGATGCTTCTTGTGAACATTCGGTTTAAGGAGAGACATGGTCACCGAGCTGGGAATGTCTACAGCAGGTTCTGCTACAAGGAAGAAAAAACTAGAGTCGAACCTGGCTAGCACTCTCATTTATCATTATCCCTATATGTTCAGGTACCAACTATAATGACTTTGAATACACAGCTTATCCAAAGAAAACTTACAGTCGCCCAGTAACTTAGATGATACCCGTATGTCACTCAGAGCCATTAATGCTGCCTGACTGTCTGAAAGGTTAGCAATGTCTTCCCCTTAATTTCCATATAAAGGGCTAGTTTCGGAGCAATTGCGATGGCAAAGACCTCAGCCTGGAAGACAGTGTATTTTCCAAATAAGTACTCCAACCCAGTGCTAGCTGCAAGAAAGGAAATACCGGCACCAGTTCTCATATTAGTGAATGAGCCATCTGTAAAAATTTGCAGGGCGGACCGAGGAAGACTCGATAAGACTCTCCCCTGAGTCTATCACATCAATTGTATCCATAGTTCAAAGAGAAAGTGTGCAACAAATGAAGCATAAAATATATCATAACTTAACAGAAAGTGCTACCATATAAGTTCAAATTACAATAGAACTATACTTTAGACATAATATCCATAAAATAAATTTTATTTTCTAACTCCTTTTTCGGTTAACGTGAATGGTGCCCATAAAAAGACCAAAACTTTATAAATAACTTAAAACCTGTTCCATTTCAAATTGTTTTAAATCTGTTTTTCTCAAATCAAAAAATATAAACAACGACACCCGCCTTGTTAGTTGTTTGTTTTTTTTTTTAGTCAGAAGATGCATAATTGTGTGAGTCGAAAAAACTCATACCTTCAATTTCGAATGAATCAGGTAAGAGCCAAAAATTTGCATTCCTCTTCCCCGAATACATTTGATCCACATCGTGAGATATATCGTGTGGCAGTTTCGTGCGACTAAACAGGTGAACGTTAAATACCTGCTGACATGCAATTTACTTAAGTCTCTTTCCCAATAGAACCATCGTCGTCGGTCGCTGGTTACCTGGAAGTTTTGAACAACTACGACACCATACATAATGTGAGTTCCATGATATCGGCTCCCTCCCTAAGTTGCATTCGACTGCATCCGTAGGAACTGGTTTTGTTTTCAGTTCGACCTGTTTCTATGAATTGAGACACAGCCTTAAGTAATTAATAACAGCTGAAGGGTGTTGCATGCTGATAGGTTTCACGCAAAACAAACAAAACAACAAACCTGTTAAAAGGCTCATTTGAGCCCATTGATACCTTTGTTTTGTACGCTTCACCTCTTATTAACTCTTGTTTGGAGGATTTCTTGGTTCATTGCATAGGGCGAGCAAGGCAAGGGTGCCAAGTGCACCTCAATTACCTGCGTGTTAAACAAAAGTATGCCCGATTTCCTTAAAATAAAATCCACGTGCAATTTGCCGAAAAAAATATTGCAATTTTCGTTAGATGTGTGTGCGTGTGAGTAAAGGGTCAATAAAACGAATTTTTGTTTAGTTCGCGATATTTTTGAATATTTACTAAAACAGGGTGAAGATATTGTTGAAATTTTGGATTGGTAAACTATCAGGGACGGTTCGTCGTTTAAAGCAAAGAAAGCACTGCTTCCTTTGACAAAATGGATAACTCCAGGCATAAAAGATAAATCAGTTACATTAAAATATTCTCAGAATATTAAAAATAAAAATTTCCTAAAAAGTCAAAAAATTTTCCTCCTCTAGCAGCACTAAATACAAGAGAGAGAAAGATTTTTGTATGAAAACCCGAATTTTCTCCTTAAAACAAAAAATGTTCATACCTAAGGTGCGCTGAACAAAACGTCGCGTTTTCCCCACCAACCATCATACCGTACAACATATCATCTAACCTCGGACTCGGCCAGCAGTGGCTAGTACTAATGTGACACAGATACTCGGCAGAGACGCTGAGATATTTTCCGCGTTTATACCACCCAACACCACATCCAACTTCCGATTCGGCTCGTCCAGCAAACTATATATAATCGAGTGGTTTGGATGGAGCCGCTTTCGTCTCAAACTTACTTTAATACAGTCAAACCACAGAGACGCTGATATTTTGGCAGCGTGTTTTCAGCAACAAAGTCAGTCAACCCAAAAGTTGAAACACATTGAACTTATCGGACGGACTTAAATGCATTCAAAGGTTTGTCGTATGTACTTTGAGGGAGGATGAACGAAAGGTAGCGTTTTCACCAATAATTTAAGCCCCTGCTGGAGCTTTTATTGAATAAATTGTAAAGCTGTATACGATGGCGGGGGGGGGGGGGGGGGTGTCGGTCTCTCATTCGATTTAGTTTTGCAGCTGTTTTGATATTAGGTGAGTGTCTTATAATATAATTATCTTTAATTGGGAAAGCAGAATTTTTTTTGGTGTGAGGATTCTGGGAATGATTACCAAGATTGAAGTGTATTTCATATACATATTTTGCTGACCGTCATTATGATGAGCTACGTACGTTTCTCTTTGATGATGAAAGGGGATGTTGAAATAACTTCTTGTGTTCACTTTATAATTGTGGCGGGGCTATGAATGGATTAGATTGGTTGATAGTTTGAATGAAAAACTTGATTGCTACTAGGATCAGGGCTGAAAATATCGCTCCTACTGGAACGTGTTGCTCTAAAAATATAGCTTCTTCCCGGGGACATTATATTTTATACTCCTTATTGATTAGCTCCACACCGAAGCGTTACTCCGCCTGCCTGTAGTTTTTGCAATGCCCCAACAAATTTTAAACTCCATTTGGAGCTCACCAATAATATAGTTCTTTAGACAAAGCCAATTTAAAATAAGGACTCAAGGAGACTTAAAGAGACGTAGTGGACAATAAGTGGACATTTATTGGTACAAGAAATTATATCCGATGTATAGGTAAATTTTTCTAATTAAATCCTAAAGGATTAAATTAAAGATTTTTCTGCTCCATATTTAGAGCATCTTAGGGGAGCTAAAATATATTTTAATTTTGCGGATAGCTCCGCTCCAGAGTTTTATCTCAATCGGGAAAATGGGCAAAATACGTTTTTCTAAGATTTTTCGGCTAGTATACTCGAAGCACAGATCAGTGCATCACTATTTTCATAGTGATATTTTAAGTTCTAGTGAGAATTGTGGTGCATTGCATATGCATCTCTTGAAACCAAAATATTGCTGGAAATCATATGAAAAATGAATTGCTTCCCTTCTGCCGAAGTCCACGAACCGCCACTGTAAACTATAATGCAATGAGAGCGCCATACGGCAATATGAATGCAAACATCATCAAAAGGTAGATTATTGCTGGTGAACTTCATTTTATTCTTTAACTTCTCACGGTACATATCTATTTAAATTCTTGAAAATAAAATGTGGAAAGGCGAATTCATGGAAGACAATACGGCGAAACCGAAATGGAAGAAAAAAGATTTACGTCCTTGCAAAAAGGTTGTCGGTTTTCATAATTTTGATTACAAACTCCTGGAATATATTAAGGTAGTAACTATATAAAGTCTGGAATTGAAAAACTTCATACAAAAAAAAAAAAAACATTAAATTACAAAATTCCACCGTGCAGAAATTTTACTTTATTTGATTCGTACGATGGGCAAAGCTTTAACGTTCAGAAAATAAAGTGCCAGATATTGTGTAAGCTGTTTTGAAATGATACAAAATGCAGCAGTACAAGATTATGCCAAATACTGGAGTACCGAAAAAAGCGTTACGGCTTTTATGAACAAGTCGAGCCCTTCGAAGTCCTGGAATTGAAAATTCCGGCTGAAAATCCGGAAATTCCGGAGCTCCGGAGAATGTAGGAAAATTTGTACTAAAAGAAAAATATTGGAAAATTAACACTAAAAGTAAAATCGATAATATGTAATAGACACGCGAATTAAAATTCCTGGAAAACTATTTTCATAAGTTTAAATTTTATTGTAATAAAACTCTAAATATAGTTTTAGCTAAATTACAAAATTCATTGCAAAGAACGAACAACAAAAAGCAATTTATTTACTATACATAATATATTAATAATATCTTATTTCTTTATATTAATGCAATATTTCTTATTATATTCTTTCAATTGTTCTTTTTTTGCAATCACTGGTCGAACTCTTTTCCATAATTTTTTAAAATGTTTTCCAACGCATGTTTCACATTCACCTGATTTTATTTTTTCCTAATTGAGGTTTTAAATAATAGATACCTAAGCACTATCGATAAGTCGATAATTTTATACAAAGTAGATTGTTTCTCCTAACGACAACTTTAATGCTTCAACGCAGTTCTGTGTGAATGTAATTTGTTGGAACGCGGTACTGCCAAACAGAAAAAAATTCTGAAACCTATTATGGAGTACATTTTTTCTTACTACCACTAACTAATGTAAATATTTTTAGGCCATAGTTCTAATTTGGTCGCATCAGGGGGAATAGACCCCAAACTCCTCGACATGCTAGTTGTATGCTAGACTAACATTTCTGAACTTCCATATTTATTAGCAAGGCAAGTCGCTCCTTTCGCACCTTAGGTTAAGTGAGATTAGGTAAGAGGGGTGCTGTTAACCTGCATCAGTTAGACCTTCAGTGGGTCCACTATGCCCCTTGACCTCATGGTATATACCTTAAAATCGACCTACATCCATCCTGCTTCCCTTAGGAATCTCAGGATACATCTGAAATCTTTATTTTGCAGCTCTCCCAGAGTTAAAAATAAATATTTACCTAATAGCTTACCCCTTTTATTCATCAGGGGGGAGGGGGCACTCGCAGGGTACATGTTGGATGGACTTAATTTCCATTGTTGGTTTTTGTGTTTTTTACTTATGTGGCATTACTTTCGGACATTTTCGGTATGTCGAAATAAAGAAGTATTATTTAAAAAAAAAAGAAATATTGAATAAGCAATATGAGGAAGAAAATTAATTTAATTTTTAATTTTCTTTTGTTACATTATATTAAAAAAAATTATTTAAGAATAGAAAAAATTCAAAATCAGTGCATTGCTAAGCGAAGTATCGTTGCCACGAAAACTGCTATTCTTTGCTGTCTGCTGTCATTGTTGCTTATATTCAAATTTCGCTTATCCGTATCTATTCGGTATAAACCTCCAATAGAAATTATATCCCTGGCAAATCTTGAATAAAATATTACCGGTGTAATACGATCGATTAAATCTCGAGTAATCTTGGTGCGTGTTTGTGGATTACACGTGAATATGGATTATTTTAGTTGGTGTTTACTACCCTTAATATAGCAATCAGTAAAAATTACACAGAATCCTACAAATCGCTATTTCAGCTTGATGTGTACAATTATTATTTTTAATGGTAAGTCTTTTATTAGAGCATCCCCTCAATTGTCATTGTCTTCAATGATGCGTCGAAAAAAAACCCCTAGAGCTGTAAGCTCAGTTTGCAATAAACTATTGTGACGGCTTATTTTGACATAATATAATATGTAGTTGCTATGTAGCGACGTCGGCCCTGCTTTGACGCTTATCTGTAATGCAACGCCGATGCGCTCCGAGTTTTCTCGCGATTGGCAATTCGAGAAACTATCGCAACAACTTTTGTAGGTTTGTGGAATCATAATCATTGAATAAATAACTAATAAGGAAGCGGGGTATCGTGCGAATACAGTGTACGTGTTTAAGCATTTCAATGACAGTGTGACCTATGGTCGGGGGGGGGGGGGGGAAGAAATGACAAGAGGGCCTAGTGGCTATTTTATGTCAGTTCAACATTCTGACATTTCATATTATTTGAAAATAAGTTTCGGATTTCATTTCGCGATATTGTGAAAAATAATTAATTAAACTTGATTTTTATGAATGGTAGTGTGAAATAAGTGCGGAATATTTCTTTTGTGAACGATTATTTATGTAATAGAGACTCCAGAGTCTTAAAAAACCGTAATAAAGTGCGCTGTGCTGTCCTGCAGGAACGAACGGAGTTATTGTCGTGGGAAAGCATTCTTCAAGTAAGCTTAATAGCTTTACTTATTTATTATATTGTTTTAAACAAAATAAAAGTGAAATATCTATAAAAATAAAGAGCCATAGCAAAAGATTTGACATTTTACCAATGCCGATTTATTTGTTTACAATTGAATTGTCAGTTGGTGCCTAAATTATTCCAGTCATACAAAGGCAACGCCAAGAAATATTGTCTGAAAATAAGGGGGAGCTAAAAATTTGTTTATTTTACATAGGAATTTGGATTATGAAAAATGTACCCTTTCAGAATGTCAGAATTTAATTACTCCCATGACGAAACGAATACAAACAGAGTACACTAATACATTTCGCCGAGATGTTTACGTTTTCACCCGATATACCGTTTCCTTATTAGTTATTTATTCAATGATCATTATACGTAGTAGTCTTGTAAGTAAAAATGTTTTTGTTTTAATTTTTTCAAAGTCATTCAGTTTTAGATTGCTATAATAAGTGTGTTATAAATAGAAAAATTGTAAAAAAGATATTATTGTAACACAGTTCTAGATCTCCTTGTAATTTGTTCTATAGGAGAAGAATATAAATACAAATACTAAAAAGTTGTGTTTAACTTCATCCAACTTGACTCCTGAATATTATTTTCTTTAGTATTGTTGGTCTAATCCTAGAACTTTCTACCGCAGCTCTGAGGACACACATCAAGTAAAACTTAAAAGACCCAAAGGAATAGGTCCGGCTAAGATATCTTCACTACAGGCAGCCATTCGATTAAACAGATGCGCCGCCGTACCGAAGAGTCAGAAGTTGAATCAAAAATAGGAGTTTCAATCAGGGCTTCCATACCGAAGTCAAATAAAGCACCAGGGGCTGCAACTAGGCTCCCCACATGACAGCAAGGAATGCAGCAACAACCACAGCAGCTTAGCAGGGTCTGTATCCTACAATCAAGTAGGATCTGTATCTTGTATTTGGAGTTCCACATACTCAACAACAATCTTCAAATCAGTCAGTTCTGTAGGATCTATATCCTACAATTGAGTAGGGTCTGCATCCTACCATACGATACTCCATCTTCATCAACAACAGCAAGTGGGTCTGTATCCTGCCCCCGAACGGAGGCTTATACCCCTGACATTAAAACACCACAGCTACTTGCTAGTAAACCAAGTAAAATCTAATCAAATATTGTTTAGATTACTATGAGTTCTATGTCTATACTCCTGATCTAAGACCTCTATCATGATTTATGAATACGTTCGTGGTTCATTTAAAGCCCAGTGCTAAGGTCCGCGCTAAATTATGTTTTCATATAAAATTTAGCGTGATAAGAGCTATTGGCGAAATTTTCTCCCAAATTTTAGAAAGACCAGTACTAAGGTCAACAAGCTAAATTTGGTTTGTTGTTTTTGATTAGAGGTGGCACCACTAATTTTTTGAAACATCATTTTTCCTCGCCTCCGAAAATCAGTTCTTGCTTTGTCCAAAGTGCTCGTTTATGGAGCACACTCCCTTTAATTATACAGGAAGCTGGTACGGTCAACGCGTTTAGACGACTTATAAGGGACTGTTTCCAGTCTTCTTAAGACATAATGTACGCATACTTTTTATTCTGTCTTTGCAGTAATATATCATTAAGCTATATGAAGACATATATTATTTTACATTAATTTTCTCTTCTGCTTTCCTTTTTATTTCTTCTTCTCTCTTTTTTATCTTATACAAATATATTGTTTTCTTTTTATTTCCTTTCTTAATTTTTACCTTAGTTATTAACATGTTCAATTTAGATTGTTATAGAGTTTAACTTATTTCTAGCGCCACATAAAAAGTATGTACAATTAGAAGATTCTCAATCTTGTGTAGGTACTATAACCAAAATAAATATATATTATTATTAATAAGTCTCCAATGAATGTAGCTTCAATTTATTGGGCCTGCCCGTTTTAAGCACGTCTTGTCAGAGTTCTGAGAAATGTCAACTAAAAAAAAACAAAAATTTGTAAAAACATCAACATATTGGAAAATTGTGAGCAAAATAATAAAAATGATTTAGTCTTCTTCTTCTTTTTGTATCTCTCAGTCTCCGCTTTCATATTTTAGCTGCTGAAAGAATACCCCAATAATGGAGACTCGCTAAAATTTAGTTTAGCCCGGACCTCAGTACTAGGCTTAAAGAGTACATTTTCCTTGATTTTCAGAAATTCAGATATGCCGGCTGTAGCTCCTGCAAATGCTCGCACTTAGTTTTAGAAACTGCCCTTGTTGAAAGGTTTTAGTATTGGTTTGGGTGTAGCATCTAGTTTTTGACAGGCCTTCTTTATTATGCAGAGATTGCATAATTAGTAATACCATGAATAATAATGAATGATGCATTTCCCTATTCATGAATGTTTGAATAGTTTTAAATCCGTCAGAATAGTTAGCGGGAGGTAATTCAGTTGCACGCATATTATCTAACTAAATGAGATCCAACATTATAAGGTCTATTTGGTAAATCATTAATAAGACATAAACAAAAGTTATCGTAACATTTTAAACTAATTGTGCAAATATACAGAAAGTTACATCTCTACGTAACTTTCTGCACTTTTGACAACACATAAAAAAAGAGCAAAAACTGGTTCTCAATTAGTTTAAAATTTTATGATTACTGACGTAATTGCGAGCTTTTGAATTATATAACAGGACAAGGTCTAGTCTTGATTTTATCTCAGCCTCAGAATATTTCTTAAAAACTCATGAAGAGACGTTTCACAGATGTGATTTAATCGAGAGGCTGCTGCCCCTTAATAACGGCTTATACTTCACTCACCTTTTTTCATCCTTGCGAGAGTGAACAATGGGCCTTGTTGTGGCCTACGCTCCAGGATCCCCGCTTAAGTCCCAACCTCATCTCAATCCAATCCAATCCATTCTTGCGAAAACTATTCTTAAAAAAAAGCATATTCTAATTGGACGGGCATCACACAATCTTTGATACAGTCAAAGCAACATTAATTACTTGTACCAAGATATCAACAAAGTTTGATGAACTTGAATCAAACATGACATTGTAATAATCGGTACTTCTTATGTATGTATCAATGTAAGTGTGCATGATTTATTTTGCTTATTTCTTCACAAATCCAAACATCTATAAAATATTGATGTCCGGCGATTACTTTTCGAACCTTTTTTATAGTAAGCCATTTGAGCAGTCTTTGAAGCGAAACTCCTATACTTAGTAAACTCAGCATTAACAATAAATTTATTGACCTTAGAGCAGTATTGTAAGTTTTTATGGTTTTAATACAATTTCTGCACTATTAACGGTATCCGTCTCCAGAATATAAAAGACATTTCTTATGTACTTAAAAATAAAGAAAAATAAATTATATAAATAAAAGCAAAATAATTAAAAACAGCAAAAATCAAGTGAAACAAACAAGAAAGGGGTGTTGCGTGGGCACTGTGGACCGTTTTCTTACCTTTTCTGGAATTTCTAAGCACGAACGCAATTCACCGGACAAGAACCGTGCATCAAATTGGGTTTACTTTAAATATGGCGATTCTATATATAATTCTCGTGATGCGACTGTTTATTTAAATTTCAAATCTTCCAACATTTATCCCACACGGAGATATCTTTGGATGCTGTAATTGCCCCTAAAGGTGTCTCAGCTTGTTTTCTTCATCTATAGCCGTGAGGATATCGAACACAACCACGCAGGTACACCACCCCTGTATCTTTCCAGAGTGGCCGTCAAATGGCTTTTATTTCAGCAATAACATGTAAAACGTTGTATTTAGTTAATTAGTGACCCCTCACTGAGGCAATCCGGTATTTGAGCTATCAGGTAAAATCGAAATGAATACGCAAACGGGTCGTGCGATAAAAGAAGGAATCGACGAGTCTCGCATGTTTGTTTAAGGTGAATTTATATGCGCGCTGCGATGAAACTGGAAATTATTGCTCCTTTCCGTGCTAAACTGCTGAAGATGAAAAAATTGCCTTCGAACCATTATGCAATTGCAAACTTGCTAATTATTGCTAAACCGAAAGGTATTTGGTCAATAACAACTGCTTTTATGGAAATGAGGAGTAGGCGCAGTTCTGTTTATAGAAATTCTTTTTGATAGTTTTTATATGAATTTCTCATTAAATTTAGAAATCTAGTAAGAATCTGTAACAAATTGAGTTCAATGAGTTCATTTACCGACCTACTTCAAATTTTGGCTTTAATTAAAATGAATAAAAAAATATTTCTAAATTTTTAACTTTTACTCTCTAAAACCACCTTCCTTCCTACTCCCAAAGTTTTTTATATTAGGTAATTTGGTGATTTAGTAAATTTTCATCATTTGATAAGAGGAAGGTCTTCTCTGAATAATTTATTTTAATTAAGCTTTTTTTTTTAATTAGCTATTATTTATTTGTATTATATACTTATATATTTGTTTGCGGTGAGATAGATTGAATTCATTGCCTGTGGAATATACATAAGCAGATTAAATTAGCTTAGATTTGTGGAGGCGGGTGCAGCGTTACTCTCGTACTTACTACGATCTAAGTGAGTTCCCTTTCAATTTACTCCCATTCTAGGTTTAGACTGTTAATAAAGTCCAAAGCAATTCTGGGATTGAGATTCCGCACGTATATAGTTTGGTGGAGGAAAAGCATGTTCGAGGAGGAGTAATCTCCGTCTGGTTAATGCTTTGCAATTGCAAAGCAGACTCCCTGAGGTTTCATGAGCATCATAAATGAAAGCGCCAGGATAAAGTTTCAGCCAAGCCCATCTTGTTTAGGTGATACCGCAAGTAGCAGTGGCCTGAGAAGAGCTCTGTAATCAGATTAAGCTCTGTACTTCGAAGGAGTTAGAGTTCTTTTGGTTTCCCAGCAGAGGTGCCGACAAACTTTTTTCCTGATGAAGTCCTTGTAACCTTCCCCAATAAAGCAATCTTTGGTTGTTATCTCAGCTGGTAACTCTGTAGTAACACTTTGAAGTGCCACAAAATGGCTCTGGTCCGACAAAGGGAGTTTCCGCTCCTTTTTTGGCTAGGCCGCCAACAAATTCATTACCTTTGTGGCCCTCATGTCCAGATATACCCACATGAGGATAACTTTGCTTCTTTTTGATAAACGTTTAAGAATTTTCAAATACTCCCAGACTATCCTTGACTTAATAGTTAAGATCTGTAAGGCCTTGGAAGTGACTTGATTATCCGAGAGGATATTGATGGTTGAACCATTAATGTAGGTATTAGCGCATTCTTCTATGACTAATACTTCAGCCTGCAATACAATAATGGTATTGTGATGTGAATTTTCACAACAATTTCCAAATCAATCAAAAATACAAGAATGCACATTCTGAATTCTTGCAATATTCAAGTGACCCAAAATTATCAATCACAATAAATGCGATCGATTTCATTATTGCAATTAAGCAAAAACATACGCTAAACCAAATATGTGTCACAACCTTTTACCTTTTTGCAACCAGCGTAATACGGGTCAAGTGCATTGCGTCACATCTTTCTGCCGGAGTTAAGCACATAAGTGCAAGTAAGCGATTTAGCTTTAACATGTATTAATGTGCATTAGTAATAATTAACGGTTGTTTAGCATATTGACATTTTGTATAAATAAGCTAGAACAATTGAATAAAGAAGGAATTAGTATTCTGATTATCAACGAAGCTACATCTTTTATTTAACAGGGCACCTGCTAATTCTAGCTTGCCCAGAGTCAAACGGGGGATCTGCTTTCTATAAAGCTACTAATCAAACTACATAGTCTCTCGGTCCGTAACAATTCATTATTACATGGCGAACGTAATATATTTATTTATTACAGTAGAGCCCAGGGCCTTTGATATATGGCATTTGAATCCGTATATGCCCAGTCCATGTCCACTGTCCGTTTTTGAACCGTCTGTATACCAGACCATCGATTCTTGTTGGAATAACGGTTTAGTGGCACGCCATTGTGTTCGGTTTTCCAAAACTATGCCGGATGGTCTTACAAAATCCACATTGGGTGTGATGATAGCAGATATTGTCGCCTTTTTTCGAGACATATCTGCTTTAATAATGTATGTAAAGTTAATAATTTTAATAAAGTTAATAATGACCAAACATATCACCTGGCTTGAACTGTTTCTGCTTTTGCAATCTGTTAGCACTTTTATTTTTTCACCTACAAATGCAAGGGTGGAAGGTTTAGTAAGGCTTCATGGCTGCTGTAGGGCAGGTATTCATAGCACCAGTTATTCCTAGACAGGCAAGCCATTGGCCTTTTTGGCCATTCCTCGCATATTGCATTAGTGTGATCATGGGTTTACTTACCGTCGTGTACCTCCAGTAAACCATTCTTGGTTTCAGACCCCAAAAACACCAAAACCGCGATGGTACGTGTAGAGAGATCCTAACGTTCTTTCTGCCAGGTGAATTTCTTATCGTGAGTGACCCACAGCAAATTTATTTCATCTAAAAATGTCAATTCCATTATTATTAAGAAGTTGAGTCGTCAATGAACAAAACGATAACTGTTTTGTTGGGGTTTATGCTAAGCTACCTTAGCGGATATATATACTATATACCATTCCATATGGAGCCGACCACCTTGGAGCCCGACCATCTTTGATTTGGATGAAACCTTCATGGGAATACGAAAATAGCTCACCAATATTTTTTGTTTGTTTTTTGTTTCCCTTAAAAATATGAGTGATTTTTTCGTATTACATACAACTTTGAAAGTTTCATCGAAATCGGAGAAAGTCGGGTCAAAAACAAATCCTAGTTGATGGTTTTCGTGTGAATCAGACTATTTCTACTACGGATGTAATTATATAGTATACTTAGTTTGCTAGTGTTTATTTTTCCAAATTATGATAACGTGTTGGCTTAAAACTACAAGCTTTCTCTACTCAATTTTTCTCCACCCCAAAAATAAAATATTCTCTATCAACCAGGCACTTGAGTTCTTTCGCGTGTATCTTCACCATTGAAAAGCTTATTTTTGTCTTTTGAAAGTCAACTGAAATATAAAACGAGTAGAATTGTACACACTCATTTCATCCCCCACCCCTAATAGAATTTATCCACATACCAGTCAATGCGCCGGTCAAGACCATATTTAATTAGACATAATAAATATATAGAAATCCCTAACTCTGGTGTAACGCGGATCCCAGCATGCTTTTTGAAAAAAAAAAACAAAAAATATTTCAAAACTTAAAAGAAGTCTAGACTGTATGAACGATTCGAATCCCAGCATACCTTTTTTTTTAATGACAAATATATACAAAAAATAGAAAAATATTAAAAAAACAGTTAAAAAAATAATTAAAAAATTAAAAAAAATAATAAAAGAAAATTTAAAATAGTAAAAAAATATACAAAATTTTACAAACTTAAGAGAAAATTCCATTCTAAGAACGGGCAACTTTCGCTACATAGTAGGATATCACAATATGTACACTGCTTCCTCCTCACCCGCTATACCCCCAAAATTTGGACTTTTTCGATTTTTTTATTTTTTTTTCTCAGACCCTAGTGTGGTAGCACTGCAGGCCTTTCTAAAAACACTATTACAACCTCCTTGTTAGTTAAATGGCGAAGACAAGAATAAATAATTTAAAAATCGAAGTTCGAAAATCACAAGATCTGGAAAAAACCAAAAAGATGGCGAGACAAATCAAGATCAATTTAATTTCACAAAAATTAACCAATTTAATTTTGCATATCAATTTTCGAAAATTAGCAATCTTTTGCGATATTTTCGAATTCGATATCAAGATATTGTCTGGAAGGCTTATAAGCTTCGGATATTTTATGATGAAAATTTTTTATTTGAATTTTATGAAGTTTTAGCACGTTTTTACGTACTTAGCGCAAGCAAATTGTCTGCATAATCAGCACAGAGAAAATCGTAGATGACATACAAAGATTATTATCCCGAAGTTTGGTCCTTACATGGCAAAAGACCATCAATTTTGTTATTGTCCGTACATCGGAAATGCAACTGTAAATTCAAGAGTTCGAAAATGATTACCAATTGCTGAAAACTAGTTTTGACATTTGTTGGATTTTGAAGGTTTATTAAGCAATTAAAGCCTGGGATGAATATAGATGTAATTGAAATTGAGCAAGTATTAAGAGCATATTAGAGTAAACTAGTTGTTTGGTTTGAAAATAAATTATTTAAGATTTCTTTATTAGTCGAATCGCCTATAATGTCTCTGAATAAAGAAATTCTCCATTTCGAAACTTTACGCGGATATCGCAAGAAGATCTTTCTTTAATTTGTTCTTAATTTTGTAATATTGTATTTATTCCATAATTCTGGAAATAGTTATATTCTTCATTGAAACTTTTAATTAATTGTCTATATCAATCACCAATGAGACCATTTTGCCTAGGTGAAAAATTAATTTCTAACTTAATTCGAGCAGCACCAATCCTATGTATAAGGTCGGAACCGTCTGTTTATCCGATTTCGGTTGGTAACGCTTTTAATATTTTATTATATAAGAAGAATGTGAAAAGATGTGGTACCTTCTAAGAGATAAGTTTGGAGAGGAGCTAAGAAAGCGAGATATTGCTTCTGGAAGTGCTGCAGATTTTTCATCAGATTATTCTTCAGACTCTTCCTAGATGAAATCTATAGGGAATACTTATATAGTTTGTCATTCCGTTTGTAACACCTCGAAATAATGATGGTAGAGCTAAATTGGTTGGATACCCACTTATAATATTAAAAGCTATTTTGGTTTTTGCATGTCCGTCTGTCCGTCTATCTGTCGCACGATAACTCGAGAACGCATTCACCTAGAAACCTGAAATTTTGTACATGGACTTTAAAAAATATATATAAAATTAAGTTCGAAAACGAGACAAATCGGGCAACTCCTTCGTGAGATTGCCATACAAAAATTTCGTTTTCCACTGTATATTGGACACTGCCTAAGAACGCCTAAAAACGCCTAAGAAATTTGGTACATGGTGTTTTTATAGAAAATTCAAAAATGGACTAAATCTGGGAAAAGCCTTCTTGGTGTTGCCATATAATAATTTAGGTTTTTTACGTATACTGTGATAATGATCAGTCGTAGACATTTTTGACATTTTTATTGTACTAAAAACGTACTGAGAATATGAAATCCTATACAATTGATTATAACCATTTTTACTGTCTGACGAGCCGTTTTAGAAATATATGCGAAAAACCACTTCAAAAGTCAAACTTGCACAGAGATATGAGCATACGAAATTACACACGTGCATTCATCTAGGGTATCATAAGAATTGATCTGAGACCAATTCTAGCTTTTTTGCTTGTTTTATTAAATGTACATAAAAGGCACAAATCTTCAATTAAATCAACTTCGATTTGTTAATTGTTTTCATTTTACCCTTTTTTTAAAATTGAAAACATTAATCGTCAAGATAATAACCCTTACGGAAAGTGACGTCTATATAATTCAAGAAGGCTATTTTTTGGATTCTCCGCCAAAGCAACCAAAGCGAAAAAATTTATTATTTGTTATTCCATCATACAACCCATTTGATTTTGGCCGGAGAAACCAAAAAATAGTCTTCTTGAACAATAATAAAGTTTACCCGGTAATAAATCATAATAATCTTTTTTATATATTCAGTCAAACCCTTAGATCATATAACAAAAAGGACAAAAATTATTGTACGTGTGATAAGCATATTTTTTATTGACACGGGGGAAATGACAAGAGGGGTATCGCCTTGTTGTTCGTCAATTCGACATTTCTGATTTATTTCTAACATTTCAGATTTTATGAAAACAATTTCGGTTTTGTTTTAGTTATTTTGTGTTATAGAAGTGATTAGAAGTGGTTTATGTTTAATAAGATTGAGAAACAATAGTGAAATATTGTTTTGTGAATGAGATTTTATATAATCGAGACTCCGGGGTCTTGAATTATCGTTACGGTGTGCGGTGTGCTGTGCTACAGAAACAACCGGAGATATTCTCTTAGGAAATCATTTTTCAGGCAAGCTTAATTCTTTCAATAAAAAATTATAGTGTTTTATATAAAAACCTTTAACATTTTCCAATGCCGGTTTGCTTTTTTTAAATTGAACTGTCATTGTCGTCTTAGATTAAAGTATAGCCATACAAAGGCAACGCCAAAAAATATTATCAGAAAATAATCGTGGGGAGGGGGGGGGGGGACTAGGAAAATTCTTAAAAATTAAAAAAAAATTAAAGAAATTTTATAAAATTATAAATTTAAAAATTAATTTTAAAATTTTATGATATAATCGAATCTCTTCTATTGAATTTCTTCAATAGAATACATCGATGCGGTTCTACTACATGCAGACAAATTCTTAAGTTTTCTTCCTCATAGCCTATCCTTTTTGCTATATGATCTAATATCAAACCTCTCTAAGTGGAAATCGGATTTGCCAATGAACTGAATTCATGTTAAGGGGCTGGAGAGAATTTCGATTTAAAGAGTTTTCTTTAAAAATGTTCTTTCTGCTTTTATTAATGAATTTCACTTTATGTGCATTTTTCTTTTACATATTATGAACTGCAAAAGTCGGTAATTTTTGATTGTTTTTTTCTGAGTATAATTTTTCATTTTATTATTGAAAACACATTCAATGTTGTGAACATTTGAACCTTATGTGGAACGTCTGTTGTTGTTTCGATTGCTGACTGCAAAATGCAGATCCATAAAATAAAAAAATCAGAATAAGACTACATATTTCTATGGAGAATTGAAAATGCATAAATTAGTAGCTAGTAGGGTATAAAGTACAAAAAAAAAAACAACATCGATACATAGCAAACGGTACAAATACGTAGCAAGGATTTCTGAATTTATTTTTTATTTGTGTTAGAGGAGGGAGAATAATATGAAAAAATTCCAAAAATTTCTGAAAATTAGTTCGACTTAGGGAGAATTTCAAGATAGCTGTGGCCCAAGATTTGTCCTGGGACAACTGAATCTTTGCTGAGGAAAAAGAATCGAAATTATGTGCGCAGTCTTATTGAAGCTATCACGGGACACTACCTCTTTGGCAAACATGCAGAGCTCCAGAAAGCTCCATACAATACGTCTGCAGAAGCTGTATGAACGAAGAAGAGGTTGAGAGCAGCACCTGCAGTGCCAATGCCCTAAGCTTGTTAAGCGTAAAAGGAATACGCTTCATAGCTACTTTTTCTACGAACTGGGGCATTAGCAGAAAAAATTTGGGGGACCTGGTAAGATTCGTGAAGTCTTATAGCTAGTTACCCCGCACCCCATTAATATGAGGTATCTTCTCCAGGTAGGGTTCCATAAGGTGGCATCACAATGGAGCATAGCTGCTCACTGAGTGCGTTCACTGCCACTTTGCATAGCATTGTCGTTGTCGACTACGCTCGACTATCCTCCTGACCGTAATAGAATGTAGTAGACTATTTGGTACATTCAAAGTGCGGAGTGAACGATAGTCGTAGTCAAGCGTAGTCGTCAACTATCAAAACGCATGGTAGTGACTCGTAGTTGACAAAAAGTCACTCTATTTTGGTGATCACGCCCGCTCTAACTTCACCTATCGAGGTTTTTGAGATAAGGAATATCGAGTTAAGAGAGGGTTTTCTATGAAAAATCGAAGAGAGTGCCCAATAAAGTGCAAAAATTTCGATTTGAAGAGAACTGTGAGTAAGAAAAAGTTCGACTTAGAAAGCTGTGACTGTCGTTTTGGTAAAATTAGAAATTTGGTACGTGAATTTGATGTCGATTTTAGTGAAGTAGCTGTAGAGGAGCAGGAGAAGGATGTAAGCCTGGAAGACAATGTAGCGCATGATAAATTCACTGCAAATCCTAGAGAGAAGGTGAGCGTCAAGAAACTACTCCAAATCAAAATTCATTTAATATTTAAAAATTGTTATTATATTCCATGGGAAGCAGTAATACATTAAGTTTTCAAAAGTTGTGCTTATTTTTCATTTATTTCATGGTTTTTTGTAAAAAACTTTCAAGAAAATTAAAAACTTGGGGCTAATTAATTAAATTAATGTAATTTTTTTCACTAAAAAATAAAGAAACGGAAAATGTGTAAGTCCATGCAAATGCATTGTCCCAAAAATTAGTACGCGAACAGACCAAATGTTAGCTCTAAAGTTCGTAAAGAGAGCTTACGACAGAATTGGGTTTAAAAAGTATACGCCCTGTGCACAATGTAAATTTCAAAATGGATTCAATAACATAACCTTAATTGACATTACGTTCTTCCCGCTTTATTACTCTCACCAAATTTGAGTGTTGGCCAGTATTAATCGTTATTATACTAAATTTTGCATCCCGCCGAAAAAGAAATTTAAAAGGTTTCCAATTACAACTGTATATTTCTTATAACTTTTTAACCCTATGATGTCCTTTTTTTTTTATATAATGATTCGAAAAACAAATTTATTCTCTTTAATAGGTAACAAGCCTATACAATTACAAAACTTAACGAAATCTAGTTAGATTGGTTTAAATTACACGTCTAGGGAAATAACCCCTGAGCAGCTATCACAGATCGCCCATACCAGAAAATTACATCTTGCTTTATTTTGATATCGCAGTTAGGAAAAAATACAAAACTTTAACAGAAAATGAACTCCAAATCAGAAATGTTTTAAATCTAATAATGTATTTATTGGGGTGAAAATTGTTTGTATAATTCTCGAAAATTTGAACTCCCTTTTAACAGACACTGGGCATAAAAATATACAAAAATAAATGGCATAATAAAAAATTTTATAATATGGCACCAAGCAGGTCTTAGTTTGACCCTGACCTCCCACAAATGTTTGACCGGACTGGAGGTAAGAAAATAATTAAAACTATTAAATACTATGAAATCATTCACACTAAAAGAAGAAAAAAATACTTTATTTTTTTCATACTTTGTTTGTAATTCAATTCTTCCATGCACGGAATGTCACGTCTAAAGTGGATCAATCAATTAACCACTAATTAAGCAAACAATCTCCTCCAAGACATCACGAAATAATTAATTCGTCTCAAATTAACGAGACACGTCTGAACGAAAAGGACTGCTGCATTGCGTTCGGATGAAAAACTGCCAATTAAACGACAAAAAGCTGAGGAATGATCGCATTGTTTTGAATTAATTAACACGTTTCCCGAACGTCATTCCAGGTTGTCTGTCCATTTCTCACCGAGAATAGAGTTTTCTTTTGGAAATGTTTGGCACAAGCGATCGATTTTATCTTTCAAATCAATTTGAGTAACGTGCTGATCTTTGAAGTCTTGCATTGGAGAATTTTCGAGAATATATTTCTGTTGATATTGAAAAGAGCACTTTTATATGCAAGTTCCGATGACGAATTAAGCAATCTTTCTGGAATTACATATAGTCAGATCAGATGTGAAAGACTAAAGCCTGAATCTAAAAAAAAAAAAAAAAAATATATGCCAAAAGGCGCCAGTTAGGTCTGTACCTATCTGTATACTCTCAGACGAAGTAGACAGGACATCGACAAAAGGTAAAAACGATAAAATATCGATTTAAAGTCAATAAATAATTTTGATGGACCCATGGACCGTTGTCAACCGAGATGGTTATCTGTGCACGGCCAGCCTTGTTTGGTTTCTATTTCAGGGTCTAAAGATGGTGGCATTTGTTTATCAGAGGAATGATGAGGAAAGGTTCATGTCAGTGACACTTTTTGTTCTTTGTCTTAAGCAGTGAATGGGAAAAAGATTAGTTTTCGTGATAAACGCAACAGAAGGTAATATCATTACTTGTTTAGGCAGGTTGATTTTTTTACTCTGAGAATATTCTTTCGTCTATTATTATTTTTTTTTTACATTTAAAAATTCATCTGTTTTGCTTTAGTGTTAAACAAAGTAAAACAATTTGAAGGATTCATAAATTGAGCCCTCCTCATATACAACTTTTGCAGTGTTAAATTTTAAAAACAGTTAATTGTATTATACTTATTCTATTTTTTTTTTAATATTGCATGAATAGTAGACATATTTTAAGATATATGAAGTCCATATTATTTATATTATGAAGACAAACTACGTTTACAAAATTTAGGAGACATACGCCTTGAAAAACCGGGTGATATAGATACTTCAAGTTATAATTCTTTCTAGGAAATAACTAAACATAACAAAAGCACATACAGGGTGTATCATTTGTGGTGTTACATCCTATAACTATGGATTGGTCATGCTTAGACAAGCATACACTTTTATGGGTGGGAGAAGGGAATTCCTAACGGTCTCCGCGATAACGGGACTTAAATATAATTGGGTATATTTTTTTATATATCAACCTGTAGCTTCTGAATGTTACACCATATGGTAGTGATTTAAAATTTGTTAGATAGATAAAAATACCCCGCCATCAACATCAATTTTTTCGAATTAGATTTAAGAAGCCAAAAACCTTCGCTTTAAAATAAAATTTTTTGCTTGTCTAAGCATGACCTATCCAGAGCCTTCGAGCACAGACAAGAAGTACCCACATATGGATGGCTGTACTAAGAAAGTGATGCATGAGAAGAGCTCGTAGCAAACCTCAATAACTCACTGATCTCGGCTGATATCATGGATACGAACCAAAATTTGTAGTAAAAATTTGTTGAATGTAGGCAAGGTTTCATTTTTTTTTTTTTTTTAAATTTAAATCGATCAAATTTCCTCGGAATTCGTGCGCATTATTGGTAGCTCTAGACTAGACGGTCCGAAAAAGTTCTCATTGCCATTTTTCTGGTGTGCGGATGGGTGTGAGGGTTAAGCATTAATGTTTTCAATTGTTTGCAATATATACCCTAAAACAAATTTTTTGCTCATAGTTTGAATATCGACCTGATACTCATTTTCGAATTCACGACTAGGTAGGCAAGGAAGCCGAAACCGTTGAGAATTCTTGCAATTATACGTTCTTTGTTTGTACTTAAGTACAGACCCACTGTCGTTCTTTGTATTCCATGACATGAACTGAATTAATTTGGGGTAATTATGTACATCTAATTACCTTTATTTGCATTAGTGGTTTTTGTATAATAGTAATCATTAATTTAAGTGATAAAGATCGCAATATACCTGGTAGCCAATACTCATCAGTTTACAAAATTTTAGTACCGGTGCGAGCGGTACTAACTAACACAACTTTTTAGTTAAGCACGACTCGTTGATGTTCTTGGCCAACTCATCTATCAGCTCATCAATAAATTGGTATGGATACTGATATGTAGGTCTAGTACATCTAATGTGGGAGTGAAAGGGAAATAAATGGTGTTTCTTTGTCTTTTTCATACCTTTGTGAAAAGCGAGGAAAGTGAAATATAATTTAAAGTGAAGTGTAATTGAAGTCATTCAGTTCCAGTTAAGTTTAAGTATTTTTCAATTATTGGTAAATAATCTTTCATATTTTTATGGATAGTATAATTACTATTTAGGAAAAAAGTAAAAAAATATTCAATTTGTTGATAATTGTAATAGGCATATATATTAGCCGCATTACAATAATAATATATCTTTATGTTTGCGACTCCGTTTTGTATCCCTTCACGAAAGTATAACAGTATAGTTGTATTTTCGTGCAAGCATATGACATGCGTGATAATCCCAAATCTGTTATTTTCTGAATTTAAAAACTATATCACCTCTGATAATCATGATTATGCTCAGCGATGACGGATTTGATTTTTTCATAAGCGCAATCATTGAATTGCACATCATATGAATTCGTAGTATATAAATGAGTTTAGTCCCGGTGCTAGAACAAAATTTTTCACTAAATTCATCCAACCAATCATCATGAACTCATCGGTGCGCTCATGATGATTGGGCTACCAATGATAGTGCTCATATTTGATGAAATGAGTGCGCAAGCAAATATCACATATAATAACGTCAAATATATTATAAATGGTTATCTAGATGCTAAAAGCGTATATGTGGTTATGATAAGGAGCCTATGTGGAAGTTTTAAGCGTGTTCCACATTACATAGCAAGTCCTAGCAATATACCAGCTGAAATTTTGCAACAGCAAGTTTACAAATGTTTGGACATTTGTTTAGAAATGGGGCTGAAAGTTAAAAAAAGATAATTTATCAAAAACCAGCCTGATAGAAATTAAAGAAGACCTAACAAAAAAATATAATAGAAATGCAACAACAGTAATTAATAAAAGTAAATTAATTTGCAGTGAATGTGATAGATATCAACTTAAGGTTAGTAATCCATCAATCCCGATATTATACGGGTTACTGAAGTTACATAAAAATGGTGCTCCAGTAACACCAGTTTCTTCTGCATTCAACGAACTGACACAGAAACTGAGGAAAAATTAAGTTCAATACTACCACAACTAATAGAATTTAATAACAAATACTCCATAAAAAATACAATTGACCTAGTAAACAAAATTAATTGTATTGCTTTACCACCTAATGCCAAACTCGTGTCATTTGATGTATGTAACCTATTTGTTTCGATCCCAGTAAATAAGTTGAAGACAATTTTGTACAGTCGAATTCGGGAAAAAATTTTAAATAAAGAAAAAGTCTCGCAACTTATTGAATCTTTGAATACGTACTTAAATCAAAGTTACATTTACTTTAATGACAAGTTCTATACCCAAACAGAAGGCTTAATCGCCTTTTTTTTGGCTGACTTGTACATGGACTATATAGAAGAGAACATTTTTAATAAAAACTGTGATTTAGTTGATCAAATTTTATGTTGGTATCGTTATGTTGATGATGTGTTCTGTGTATGGACGGACACTAGAATATGGAGGTATAAAATTAAACTTTCTAGATATCACAATATCAATAAAAAATAAAAAAATTGATAACGAAACATATCGCAAACGAACTTTAACTGACACTGTAATTCCTTTTTCTTCTAATCATCCTCTTAACATTAAGAGTTTTGCATTCCATTCTATGATTGACAGATTAGTTAATATTCCTTTAAGTGTGATCAACTTTAAGAAAAAACTTAATTTAATTTTTAAAATAGCAACGTGTAATGGTTATTCAAAAAGTTTCTGTACAAGATATAAAACAAAAATCTAGAACATCTGCTCTTAGAATAGCATTCCCTATGATCCAAAACAAAAGTAGTAAGTTTTGGAAAAAGATCCCTTATGTTGGAGGAGTTTCAGATAAATACACAGAACGCTATCAAATTATAATGTTCAACCGACTTATTTCACTAATACAACACTGGGTAAGTTATTAATAAATAATAAAATAAAGCCTACAGCGGTGGATTGTGACATGATCTATATAGGAAAAACTAAGTGGTCACTAAAAACCAGATTTTCTGAACACGTTTCTGCAGCCATAAACAATACGACAACTTTTGGTCTATGTAAACACTTAATCGACCTACATCAATGGACAATGTAAAATTATTACGTAATTTATGTGGAGGTAAAGTTCTAGACAGGTATGAGATATTAGAAATTAAAAAGAGAAAGATAAAGGCTCATTTTTGGTTAAAGATCAGCTAGATTTCCGTAAAAACAGCCCTTTAATTAAAACAAATCTTATAACGAAATAAAAATTACGATACTTACACTGACTGAAAATGATATCGAATACCACCTATGTTTATATATGTATATATACGATATCTGTCGGTTAAAATTTTAATTTACACTGGATCAGTCTCATAATTTTCAAGGGCTTGAGGATGCCTAAATAGGGCGAAACGCGTCGCAGAACTTTAATTAATTATTAAAAATTATTTTTGTGGAACGGAAACAAGTGTTTAATTTTTTTTAACATGTTTAATACTATTAACAAGTTCCATCAGGTGCCAACTAAGACATCAATTAATTTGATAAAAAAAAAACGATAAATGGGGAAGCCGTTTTTTGAACATAATGAGAAAAAAACTGTTCTGGATATGATGTCCGCATCTTTTCAAACGCATAAGAAACAGATTATTAAAAGGTGATTGGATTACTCCAATGGAGTTGTAAGTTGGAGGGTTCCAGAATATGTTTATAAGCTTGAAAAGGGTCGAACAACGAAATTATGCCCCAAAATAACTTCTAGACATATTTATCTTACGGGGTTACAAAAAATGAATATTCCTTTGGCAGTACAGGTTTTGAGCCATAGTCTTTCATAGGTTATTTTAACTATCTTGCTTTTTTGGAAATTTATTCCAAAAAAGTTGAAAGCAATAGCAGATTCTACTGCAAAATTTTTGAAAAAATTAATAAGCCTTTCGGAAAACCTCCCGGGACAATTGATTTCAATTATCTTAACTTTCTATTAGTAATGAAATCTTACCTAATTGAAGTCATCCCAGTTAATAAAAGGAACATCAGTTTTTGTTTCCAAGGGATTTCTAGACTCAATACTAACAGTTTTAAAATCACTCATTCAAATGCATCATAAGGATCTGTTTCATCTGTATATTTTTAAATTTAATCTGGATCCCCTTGAAAACATTTTTCTTGCATAACATCATGAAATGCTAATAAGAGCAATCCAAGCATTTATAAATTTAAAGTTTTGGTGACAAAAATTTTATATTTTTGCAATTTTTCAAACTGTGAAGAGGACGACGATGAAATTTTGGATGTTGACTAGAATGCGGTAAATGCTGAGTAAATCCAATTATAAAGCTGTTTAAATTTGAAGAGGAAGAAGAAAGGGACAAATATGACATTGATGAATTTTTAATTCAAAATCCCTGTTTTAAAATTTCCACAGTCCATTGATGTTGCTATTCGGTATTTCCCCAGATATTGTTTTCCTAAAGTTATGAAAACTATGAAAAATCCTAACCCACCAAAATTGTACCGGCTTTACAAAATTTAAAACAAAACAAAAAAATCCTAAGACCATACAAATTTATTATTGGTGGGCATTATAAATCTCGGCACATATTGTATACGTCTAAAACTGACAGAAAATTTACAAAATAACCTTCCAACTGGTATACCATACATTTTTCCTACTTGCAATTTTAATGCAGTGTTAATGAAATTATTTACCTCAATAAATACTTTATCATATTTAAAACATTTTTGATGTGCGAAACAATATCTGTCGAGTCCATCTTTTTTAATTTGCAATTTTTCTTAAATATGTAGACCAAAAAAAAGCAAAATCTAATTTGGTCGTGGCGATCAGTGATAGCTGCTTAGGCGTTATTTCCCTAAATGTGTGCTTTATACCCATGCCCCTAAATTTTGCTAAAGTTTGTATGGTTTTGTATGGTTATTCAACTATTAACAGAAGTAAATCTTGCATTAATGTTGGTCTAAGACCAATTCTTATGATACCCTAGATGAATACTCGTATAAAATTTCGTATAGTTCCCATCTGTGCAAGTTTGATTTTTGAAGTTGTTTTTCACATATGTATATTTCTAGAAAGATTCGTCGGGCAGTAACAATACTTATAACCAATTTCATATTCTGAAGAACTTTTCAATACAATAAAATCAGGACTGATAGTTTTTACAGTATACGTAAAAAACCTAAAGTTTTATATGGCAACACCAAGATGTGGTTGCCCGATTTAGTCCATTTTTGAAGCTTTATTTACTATTACTATAAAATCACCGCGTACAAAATTTCAGCGCTCTACGTCGGCGCGTGTTAAAATATATAGCGAAAAACGAAATTTTCGTATGGCAACCCTACGAAGGAGTTGCCCGATTCATCCCATTTTCGAACTTAAATTTGCTTTTTTCTAAAAATCCCGCGTGCAAAATTTCAGCCCTCTAAGTGAACGCGTTCTCGAGTTATCGTGCGGACAGACGGACGGACATGCAAAAATCAAAATAACTTTTAATATTATGCGTAGGGGTCCAATCGACATTGCCCTACCATCAGTATTTCTATGCGTTACAAATGGAATGACAAACTGAGTATACCCTCTAGATTTAATCTAAGGTATAAAAACGTCAATTCAATTTAAGCAACGTCCAGTGCCGCCACTGTATTTCTGCTGCCCTTAATTTTCGAAATGAGAATAGAATCTGTCGTTAGATTTGTGACATTTATAAATAAATGCTAAGAAACAGAACGGAATAAGATTTTCTCTGAGAGTCTACAGCTTAGAACTGTGCTAAAGCGTATAGGCCGACAGGGGCAGAAAAACAAAAAATACCTTTGTATCGCTGCAGCATGTAGCTGCCATGCGTATGCTGTAGTATGTAAGGCGGCAGTGTTAAAGCAGAATTAAATTTCTGGTTATGTTTGCATGGAACCGGAGTTGAAGTATACTGTACCATGTAGGCGCGACAGAATAAAGGTTTCTGTTTGTACTGCCCGTGTAAACACGGCAGCAGTAGCAGAATTAGATTTCTGCTCAGGAGTGTATATTTAGTGAAGAGGAAGTAAAACTCCTGCCTAAATGGAGGATAAAGGTGAAGCAGAAGTAAATTCCTGCAACAGAAGTAAATTCCTGCAGCAGGACTAAATTTCTGCTTAGATGGAAGATAAAGATGAAGTACAAGTGAGTTTCTCCAGCAGGAGAAAATTCCTGCTTAGATAGAAGCAAAATTTAGGTTTTGGATAGTATGGGAAGCTCAGAGTAAATTCTGATGTTTTGAGTTTAGATTCTGAAATGGGAATGAGTTTTTTTTTTGTGTATTTTCAGATACAATAAATGGTGTGCTATTCAAAGGAATTCGAATCAATAAGATTTGTGCTTTTCGTCTGTTCAACTGTTTGTTTTCCTAACACGAAAGTAAATTTCTCAGATTTGTTGACAGATTATTTAGCTCGCTCTATCTCAGACAAAAAAAAAATCATGTATGTCAAAACTAAAGAGACTCCTATCATTATATTTTCTCCTTATATTTTCCTAACAATAACATTCCTGTGTCTATCTCTAGAGAGTATACGAAATTCAGACTATAATGATGAGCATATTTTAATTTCTCTCTTTGATACAAGAGATGTAGTAGCTTCTATTGGTTAATGGAAATAGAACTAAGAGTATATTTCTACATAAGCAAGCGAGCTTGGTGGAAACGACATTAAAACGTTAGCGGTCAATACGTGTGACAAATTTTGCTCGTCTGGTGCTCGAGATTGTTTCCATCAAAGTGAAGCTTGCAAGCATTTAACTACTTTCAAATCGTTCGTGCAAATTTAGGTGAAAGTAGCCAGCGAAGTTCACGCAATGATTGTTAATAACATTTTTGCCCGCGAATATTGCTCATGATTTTCGCAATATATCACCCATGCCATGGCAGTTTTCATAATTTTGTGTGTTTTAATGTAAAAGTAAAAGCCTCCAAATTATTGGGTTGGATTGTATCTAACAGATCGTGAAAAAATCTGATGGCGAGCCATCAATAAAAAATTTAAAAATAAACATATTTAGCCGTTTTCACATTTTTTCACCTATTCATCTGTTCTCGCTCATAATATCCGATCGCATACAAAAAAAAAAAATTTACACGAATTATAGAAAGTAAAAGCTACGATTAATGCTATAACTAAGCCACCTTGTCATACCTATTTGAAGTTTCCAAATCATTATATTTCATACGTTTAATACACTCTTCCGTCCTCTGTAACCATTTAATCTTACGAAATCTATCCGACTCAATATAATCACTTCCATCAACACTGTAATAAGAAGGCGGGAAAATTGATGATCTGTGCAAAAAATCGAAACCTTCCATAACTATCGGTTAGCGTTAACGTCAAGGCATCGTATATTAAGTTTTATCTATTTCTTTGTACTTTAAGCTGGAGATGTCCATTTTTTTATTTATAATTTTTTTGTTTTTTACCAGCCACATTTTTATCATATACTATTTCATATTTCAACTTCTTTGCCATCTTTGATTAATTTGGTTTCAGAACGAGATGAACTCGATTCTTGAATCACAGTTTACGCTGAGGTAAATAAATAAATAAATAAAATAACAAAATAATAAATATTTGATAATATAATTAAATTTGTTATTAATTTTCTAGATACCATCGACCAAACAAGAGAAGAAATTAGTAGAATATGGATTCAATAATATTTTGAATCTCCCTCATTGCGTCGGTGAACTCGACCGGATTTACTTAGTGATTACCATTTCATCCAAACCTACAGAAAATCAGTTTTTAAATTATAAATCGACATTCAGCATTTCTTCACTTACAAAGTAAATGCTAAAGATTTGTATTTATATGCCGATATTCAACGACCAATTTCATGCGGTTGGTGCTTAGAAAGCTCTAATTAGATCCCTTTTAATGACACTGAATTTACCAAAACCAGAAGCTTTACCAGGACCTGTAGTTCTACCCGAAGCGTAAATAGTACTATTTACGGCTCTGGTTCTACCTTTTTTACTTGTTGTAGATGATGGTCTTGCTCTGGAGAATAATCCAATGAAGTCCTGCTGTATTCGAAATGAGATTTATCTAATGCGGATAAGGCATTTGGAGAGAAACTCTTTGTACATATTTTGCTAGCATTTAGTACTCTTCACTATTTATTAGCTACTCTTACACTAGTCAAATTTATCTTTTTAAGACTTTAAGACTTTTACTCTAGTCAATTTTCCTTGATTAATCTTAATTTACACACTAGTTGAGTCTATTTTTTTTTTCCCAATAAATGACAATAATTTCTGCTAGTAACATTTTTCTGAATTCCTCACAATTTACACACTAGCCAAATTTATCTTTTTGTTTTAAGGGGAGGTTACTGTCGAGATGCATGAAAAATGCATGAGCTTTGGAAATTTCTTTTTACATAAAATAAATACTTTTGGAAATGGTCTTTAACGTATTTTATTCTTCTATCAATGAAGAGTAAATTCCAATTTTATTTATAAGAAAAACAAATGGCGGCTCCAGCTCCCATCAAACAACGCCGTTCATAGCGTGTTTTGATCTGCGCGGAGCGCTCCACAGCTCTGATAGTTCATCCGAAACAAATAGGGTTGAAAATGATTAAACTAGATACAATTTGGGGCGCCTTACCGGTTTTCGTTTTCAAACAAACCTCTGAATAACAAAATGCCAGCCGTTTGAAAAAAGAAACATTTTTTGCTCTGTTTTTTTTTTGCTTCAACAGATGTAAAAACTATTTATAAATAAATTATTAACAAAAATCGCTTTTTGAAGACCCCGCAAATTGAATTTCCTTTTATTTGCGCAAAGATTTATGTGAATCGGTTCATCCGTTAAAGCTGTATGTAAAGCGCCCCGCGCGAAAAATGTTGTTCTCAGAAAAACTCATATAAAGATTAACGTTATAAAAAATTTTTGAAAGCTTACTTTAACTATTCCAACTCCATACAGAGGCCCTACTTTTTCTTCCAAGAACTGATTGTGCTGAATCTGAAGGTTAACGGTTTCCCGAAATTTATGAGGATACCTCAGGTAGGGAGAAAAGGTCACCCCAGCAAGTGCGCTCCGAACGCCTGAGGTACCTGTTTTCCGGTGAACGGTGAACGGTTCCGCTCTCAACAGGCTGTGAATTCTAAAATACTTTACATATATGAAAATATCATTTTCCCCACATGCTCTAAACACTTTATAGATGATAATTATGTAAAACAAAAATCGAATTTTTCATCGTCATGAACGGTAACCTCCTCTTAATCAAAATCCGCATGACCTCCTAGCCAAAGTTTTAAGAACAGATTTATTAAAGTGCTCTAGTTCCTCAGTCTCAAGGTAGGAAAATGTTTAATTGGTATTTTCGACCTTGAGAAAATCTTATCGCTGAATATGTTTAAACACGTCGAAACAAATTTTGATAAATGTAAAGCCATCATCTTGCCGTTCGTACATACATTGTTACACATACAATGTATACCTATGCAACTCGCGTTTCATTTTTTCTGACAAATCTTTTATACCATAGACACATATATTATAGTATTGATGCCATGGTATTCGAAAGCTACGTGGTATACTAGATGTGTGTCTTCATATTCAAGTTGGATCCTTGCTGAAGTAACTAGTATACCGTGAACCTAGTACTGAAACACAACAATTTTTGCTGGTATCCTAATATTCAAACCTAGTAGAGACAATTTTCTACTGATACCACTGCCATAATAAATAGCGGAAAAAAGTTACAACAAAATGTGTCATTTTTTTGACAAACCATTTTTAATTCTATCTAAAATTTGTGTTAAAAGTAGAGAGTGCAATTTTAATAAAAGGAGAAAAAATTTGTCGAGTAGCGAGACCACAAAAGTAACAGAAGTTTGGCGAATGACGGGGACAATGAAAAAATTGCCACATTTTAAAGGAAATGAACTGATCTGCAAGAGAACTATAGCATTGTCCTGTCTATATAAGAAGTCCGAACAAGAATCAATAATCTGACAAAGCGATGTCAGTACATAGCAATTCAAAGCTTTAATGTATTATAATTAACAAAAATTTATTTAATTAGAAAAGAAAAACAAATTACTGGCAGGTCTGGAGGGTCTACATCTAAGTGGGAGCTTTATGATGAGATTGCTGCATTTATGGGCGAGTTCACAGCAAATAGGTTAGAAGAATTTGTAGTACAAAGTGTAGGTAGATATATTACTGAAGGTTGAAGAAGCAATAACATATTATTATTTATTTATTATTTATTATGCTATTATTATTTATTATTATTTTTATAAAATAGATGAATCAAATTCAAATGAACTAGATTTCGAGGCTTATTCCATAGTAACTGAATCTTCCACGTCCGAGTCATGGGCACAGTGCTCTACCCCAGTGTCACCAGCAGGTGGCCTATCATTTTCAGCTGGAAAATTTTCGGCAATAAGGCCATCAAAATCTATTACACACATCTTAAAAATAGAAGAGGGAGGAATAAATCAATGAGGGCTTATTAGAAGTAACAATAAAAAACAAAACTGCAGAAGAAAGGAATCAACTTTTGCGGGAAAATATAAATTTGCAAAAAAAAAAAATTGTTACAATTTTTCATGTTGAACAAAAAATAAAAAATGTGAGAATATTAAAAAGACTTACCAAAATATTTCTTAAATGCATTTCATTTCTTATTATATTTTCAACGCTTGTGTGCCCAGCAATTCTTGTGGAATGTGGGGTTAATTGCGCGTCTCTAATTTTTTTGCTTCATTTAACCATATTTTGTTAGTATAGTAATTTGCGTTAATTATTATTGGCGCGTTATCAATGTGAACCTCCTCTCCCCTTTTACCAACGCGTCTGAAACCAGTCTTTGAATTTCTGTTCATTTACTTCTCGGCATATAAAAATTGGATATGGTTTGATCATTTATTTGGAAAGCTTAAACGCTGAATTACCCAATGGTAATACAGGAATATTCAAACCTTCGACTTTTTTGCTATTGTTTACAAAAATGGGATTTTCTTTGTGTTGCATTTTCAGCAAAGAGTTTTCAAAAATTGTCGAATCAGTACATTTGTATTATAGTAATCCTCAACTTCGATTTTAGTGAGACTTATTTATATAGGGCTAGCGCTGAAATACTGTGGAAATGGCAAGCAGTTCAAATCCGAGAACGATTTTATTTATTTTTTTTATGTATTCAAAAATGCTTTCTGAAATATATTATACAATTCTATACAAAATTCCAATAATATTTGCCCTACGATAGTTCTGCCAACACCAAATAGGCTTGCCACAGTCTTATATTCTGCCGAGTAGCTGAGTGCGTATAAAGATATGGCGATTTTTTTTTATCTAGGGAAATAGCTAAGCGCCAGGTTGTATCCATTCCTTTCATATTTTTTAAGTTACCAACCAAAAAATTGAATGTTGATCAGTCAACTCGAAACTCGTTCTTGAAAACCTCATCAGTCATCACATATCTTGAACACATATTTTTCCCAATATTGAGAATTTTGAATTTAAGGACATAAAAAATTTAGTATAAATATTAGTAAGTACATTATGGTTCAAAACTAGGGATTACTTTTGTGTACACCCTCCGATTGACCTTCCATATTTAAAATATATAATTTTCTTGCGTTGCTCGTCTTTTGCTCCTAATTGCTAATAACTTTAGCTGCGCGTTTGACCTCTTCAGCAAATTTATTAATAATAAATTCATATAATATGAAATTCATTAATTTGGTGACATTTTTCCAAGAACTTCTGAAGAGTCAAAGCTTCAGTGACAGCGAATGTCATACTATACTATACAAAAAACGTGTGTCGGGGGTCGGCTATACTACATGGTTTTGACATGCTATCAATGACATGATATCAGTGTGTGTCCCCAATATTACCGAGAGTAAGATTTGTCAATGATTTTACTTTCATTTTTTAGTATGTTTGAGGAGATAAGCTGCTCATGGTTTTGAGCAATTATCAGCTTATGGTAATGAAAATTAATGGAAATTAATGAAAAATATATTCTAAATTACCTTTTAAGTACATATTTTCATTTACCACAGTCCTTTGTGGATCCTCATGGAAGTAATTTTAACGTCTTTTATTACTATTATTTATTAAGCAGAGGAAGTTGTATAGCTGAGAATGTATTTGGTATTTTAACAGGTGCTTTTCAGATTTTAAGAAAACGTTTGATTTTTGAATTGAACAAAAGTCAAACGATTGTTAACACTTTGTCTGTATACTTTTTAAAGAAAAGTAAGAAATTTCCATTCACCAAATCAAATAAAAATCTGAATAATACTTAAAGATTTAATTATCAGTGTACTACACAAAATTATTGAAATTTACTTTAAAATTTTGTAATTTTAAAGTGTTTCCCATTTTTCTACTTTATACGTTTAGTTTCAAAGATTTATTTTTTTGCATAACTTTTTAATTAAGATTAGGTAAAAAAAAACTAACAGAATTTCATTCAGGTTTCATACAGTCTTAGTCTGTTTGACATCCTTCAAGGAACTATCAAGTAAAGCCTAGTACTGAGGTCCGCGCTAAGCTAAATTTTGTATGAAAATTTAGCAAGCTTAAAGATATTGGCGAGAATTTATCCTGAATTTTAGCGAGAGCGGTACTAAGGTCAACGCGCGCTAAATTTGCCATTGGGTTTTGATTAGAGATGGCACCACCAGTAAGTCTCCAAAAAATTTAGCTTGAATTTATCCGCCCCGGTCGTTCTTTAGAGTGCTAAAAATATTTATTGTCAGATTTCTGAGATTTGATAAATTTATTGACCGGATTTTTATAGTTAACGTAGTTTTGTACGTCTTTGCTGTAAGTACGGATGAATTCGATTTCTTTTCGTGGCCGTATTTTCAATATAATTGTTAATTTTTTTTTATTGTAGGTATACATTATGCGTATTTTTATATTTTTAAAAATTTCAAATAATTTTAACTACCTGTTTTTAGAAATATTATCACCGCGCGTTGTATTTCCGTAAAAAAATTGCAAAATTCTTCTTCTTCTTCTTTTTAATATATCTTTTCTTTGAGCCTCCGCTGTCATAATTTAGCGACCCGATATTGGAGAACCGCTAAAATTTAGCTTAGCGCGAACCTTAGTGATTTAACCACCAAACCAACAAATGATAATCAACTTCCAAACTATAAGATGCATGTAATTGATTCCGCAAAATACGGAAATGCTCGGTATCTCTTTAATTCAAATATTTAATTTTCCATTGGTTTGCCTTCCAAAAACAGTACAAATAGGTAAATTTTTAAGTCAAACCGAATTGCAGATCCGTTTGTACGCCATCTATCCTTGTCTAGGAAAAATAGAATTAAAATTTGCGAAGAAGAGCTTTTTTTATATTATTTTCTTTTAGTTCACTTTTAATATGAAACTTAATTTTTTAACAGAACATACTGCAGCAAAATATTTTACTCACAACAAATAATAAATAATGATACAAAAGTGTCTATGAAAACCTCTTCAAAAATAAACAAAATTACTTTCTATAAACAGAATACTGTAAAACTATTTCCAACGATTTTTAAACAGTTAGGTTAGGTAGCAAATAACGGGTGTTTCAAATTGAGTTTTTAAAAGTAAATAATTAAAAGACATAGAATTTGAATTGAAACTGAAAAGTTTTTATTTATTTTTGAAATTCAATGTTTGCCATTTATACTCTAAAAATGATATCTCCCATGTGACCACTTCTTGCGTCTCTACAGTACCTGATTCTTTTATCAACATTTTCAATCACATTTTGGCATTTTTGGAATTTTTGGTCTTCGGCTATAGGCCAGAAACTGACAGTACCTCGGTACTTGTTTCTTAATTTTCTCTGCTCATATACAGTAGGTTGAGAATTGCCTGTAGACTCGTATTTTGTACGGGTCTCGAAAGAGTAAAAAACTCATTACTACTTTCCACTTATGGTTCGAAGTCATTGTGTTTAAGCAGCGCATGTTTTTCGCGCTTTATTTCATGAGGAACAAATACATCGAGCTTCATTTTGTATTCACCTTTGTGTAAATAGTTCAAAACAGTTTTGTGATTTCAATGTCTAGCTCAATACCAATTCCGACACTGCTGATATACTTACCATGCTGGACTTTTCATGAATTTCATCATCTTTTTCAGTGATTGGATGACCAGAGTGTGACTCATCTTTCATATAAAAATTACCGGCATAAAAGTGAGCGAACCATTTCCGTGCAGCAGATTTTGATAAAGTACCTTCACCGTACATACCATACATTTTTTCACAAGCCACCGATGTCACAATAATATTGCATAATTTAGCGCAATTTTTCATTTTTTTCTCTATTCTCAAACGTTTACGCTTCAAATTTCCAAACACTGCACCAATTTCAAAGTAACGCACGAAGTGTCACTAGTCAAACAAGCGTCTAGTGGTGTCGCTGCGATCAGTGGCTCGTGAGTTATTTGCAATTGACGCCATCTATTGGGAAAACACCACGAATTTTTTCCCAAAACCATATTTAGAGCCTCCTCCATATTTGCAGTGAAAAGAGTCGGTGTATTATTTTTATTACAAGTACATAAATAATTCGCATTTAAAAATGAAATTAACTTAGGACGCACCCTGTTTGTTAGTATTGGAGCTACCCATGAATTGCTAACAGTATAGGTACTCATCAGGGCAGTTTATTATTTTAAAAACCTCCCACCGCCTCAACACATTGTATTCAAGGACTGAACACTTTATAGACTTTCCGATAGCTGGCTGCTATAACAGTATATCTTCCATGTCTTCTTGCCAGGATAATCCACTGTTAACCTATAGAAGACCCTACCTGATATTTGGAATATCAAAAAACAGGCAACTGGATCTTCTCTGACGTAAGGTGCTCGGTATGAGGCGGACGAAGGAATTCTGCACCACCTCTCATCTTCCGACGGGCCAGATAATCGGTCTTAGCAGACATTCGTTCAGGCTGTTTGCTAACGCAATCACTGGATATGGCCCCCTCTCTCATTGTAAGAAGATAGGCAGATCCGAAACTGAACTGTGTCGACTGTGCGAAGAGGAAGATAAAATCTAGATGCATGATATATGTGACTATCCAGTGCTAGCAGGTTTGCAAATCTCTGGAGAAACACTTATCTCTCCCAAAACGGTTTGCTCAGTAAATCTCAAGGACAACGACTCGCTTTTGTCTAACCACTTTAGGGAAACGCACAATAGATCAAATCTGGTCGCGGTGTCTAAATGATCCTAGAGACCTAGTCGATCCTACTCTTAAGCTAACCGAACCTCTAGAAGCTCCCTGATCATTTCACAAGCTGTTGACTGTTTTTACCCTTGTATAGGAATACGAGATATGAGCCTGACTATATATACCCATAACATAACTTTCATCAATACTTAATTAGACAATAACCCGAAGATTAAATATTCGCAAAAACACGTTAAAGTAAATAAAAGTGTCACGAAAAGTAAAGTTGGGAATAAAAAAAGTCTACTGTCAAGAAATTTACACATTATTGCCTCTGCCTTAGTTTCCATTTGAAGAAAATTTCTAAAGGCTCTGCTGTATAAGAAATCATCTAGCAATGATCGGAGTTTCCAAACTGTCATCTAAATTCGCGATTTCACGGCCTGTTATTAATTCCAAGGATCTACATATAAATGGTTAAGATCACGGTAGGATAGTGTTGAATGCAAGCATACGGTCACCGGAGATGCATAGAGATTTGTTTAGTAATTTTATATGTACAGACGCCCAAACTAATTCCTGTTTTTTTTTTGCGCGCACCTTCATTATTTCTATGCCTTACAAACTTGATATGCCTGAGGTATAAAGATGTAAAATGTCCCGCAGAATGACAGGTATTAGATGATTCAAGGCAACACCACAGGGGTGTTCCTGATATGTATGACTTGCACGGCGGGGTGTTAAAAAAAGGCCAATTGTAAACGAAAATGGGACGAAATGTTTTCATGTGGACTGATAATTGCCTGCAACACATCTTGCTGGTGTCAAAACTATGACCACTGGCCATTTATCTTGTCACGCATACGTCATACATACAAGGATTATGATATTATGGCGTTTCTGCAGCAAAGCAAAAATTTTAATTAGTATGAATGCGTGGGCCATAAAAGAGCGAACGTTATGACGTCATCAGACCGTGAAACATTTTCGAAGGGAAGTCTGCTCAGTGCCATCTTTTTTGTGTGTTCTTTTTTTTTTTCAGTCTATTAAAGATTCATATCAAAATGTACAAAATTATGTATATGAAAGTTGGTATGGAATTGAAATGTTATTTTTAATGATATCAATGATAAATGATGGAGGTGTTGAATAAAATTAGAAAAGAAGTAGTAGGTACCTACTACATGAGAAAAAAGTTGAAAGTAAACTTCATTTCCTTGTAAATTTCATTTATTCCCTTCCCTTTAATATATGAAATCCTACAAACTTATTACAAATATCTGTACGACACTAGTTAATCTAATAAATGAGACCAACTGGACTATAGGTTTACATAAAGGGTTTTCCAATAAGATGTGTTATTTTGCTATTCAAAGAAAAATGCCATTTTTTGAGATAAATGATCGGATCTTTATTTCATTATAAGGAGGATGGTATGCCGTTAATAATGGAAGATAACATCAGCCAAATGAACAGCACGACCACGCCTACAGGACCATATCCTTTTCATTAAATTTTCCATAACCAAATCGCAAAGTGGCTGCCCTATGTCCTCGATAGCCTCACGAATTCCATCTTTGAGGTCTTGAATCGACGCTGGGCTGTTGGCGTAGACCTTCTATTTCACGCGGCCCCAAAGGAAGAAGTCGCAAGGTGTTAAGTCACAAGATCTCGGTGGCCAATTGTGATCACCTCTTCGAGAGATAACACGGTCCGGAAACTTTTCCCGTAAAAGATCACTGGTTTCGTTGCTTGTATGGCACGTAGCGCAGTCTTGTTGAAAGTAAACGTTATCCAGATCAATACCATCCAATTCCGGCCATAAAAAATCATTAATCATCAGTCGATAGCACAAACCATTCACCGTAACTGTTGCCCAAGCCTCATTTTCGAAAAAGTAAGGTCCAATGACCGCGCGGGACCATAAACCGCACCAAACAGTCACACGTTGAGGATAGAGAGGCTTTTCAACAATAACTCTTGGGTTTTCCGAGCCCCAGATGCGACAATTTGGCTTGTTGACGAAGCTATCGAGGTGGAAATGGGCCTCATCACTCAAGATGAGTTTTCGATGGAATTCCGGATTATTTTCATGCATTTCAAGGACCCAATCAGCAAAGACTCGACGTTGTTGATGATCGGCCGGCTTGAGTTCTTGTGTTAACTGAACTTTATAAGCCTTAAGACCCAAATCTTTTTGCAAAATACTGTGTAATGACGTTTGTGGAATGCCTAATTCTAAAGAACGACGAGGAATGGACAAACCTGGGTTTTCTTCAACACTTTCGGTTACAGCAGCAATATTCTCGGCTGTTCTCGAGAGACGTGCACGGGTTTTATTCTTCACATCACTAACTTGTCCCGACAGCCCGAATTTTTCTACCAATTTCTGTATTGCGGTCCGACAAGGTGCTTCACGACGACCCAAAAATGTTCGAGTTTTACGAACCGTCTCTGCCACATTTTCACCATTTTTATAGTGAATTTTAATAATTTCAATGCGTTGTTGAATCGTGTATCGGTCCATTTTTATTAATGGCATAGTTTCTACTTGTCAAATGTCAAAAAATGACAGCTCCAAAAGTGACATCTACCGAAATAGCGGGCTAATTAAAATAACACCTCTTATTGGAAAACCCTTTACAAGCATACTTAATTGCACCAGTTTATATCTTAATACAGTTCGATCTGGGTATATTCCATTTAATCGTACGGCAAATTTGGGTCTTGATCCAGCTAACCCATAATATGTCGAGGAGTAAGGACTATGGTCTTGGCTCAAGGACGTTGAACTAAGTAATGGCTACAAACTCTAAATAACATAACAGCGCCTCAAGTAACAATTTAAATGCTATTTAGTTTTACTCAGGTTTTATAATTGTTTTATTGCTAAATAGTTTTATGGTGGTTGTAAGTCATGCCAATTGTCCTTCTAGGCCAATTGATTTTATTGTGATGTTTTAAAGACCTCCTGGAGAGTAGTGTTAAAATTATTTAGCATTTAAGTCCATTTGTACTTTTAGAAGTTTTATCGTTGTCATTAATTCAACTAGGATAAAACCATTAGGTCAGACAAATAGGAATTAAATACCGCTTGATTTTATTATCGTTTTATGGCATCCTCCAAGACTATTGCATTAATCTTTGATAAAACTTAAAAATAAGACTCATGTAGGTTATATTAAGAAGCACGGAGGGCTACTTTAAATCCAATTTAAGGGACAATTTGGTCCAGAGAGCTACTGGGCTATGTAGGCATCCACCATGAAACTATTATTTGCAAAGATTTTAAGAATACTTTTCAAAATTATTTCATAAAATCATTTTAATATTAAGAGGCTTAGTCAATCGCCCTATAAACCTAGTACGTCTTTCCAAGTGTCTTCGTCATGTGACATGCAAGAATATTGTATTCCATTCTAGCTCCGTTATAAGACTTGTAGCGCTAGATTTGACGAGCCGAAATATTTCTTACACCTTTTAAGAAATCCAAGATATTTCTATGCTTCTTGGCAACAGATCTGTCCAGATTAACTTACTGGCAATATTAATGCCAAGAATGCTTAGTGACGGTGAATCGGAAATTAATGCTCCATAAAAATAAACGGAATTGGCTAAGTGATGATCTTGCTTCAAAGAGATGAGACAGCTTTGGGATGATTGATTACAAATTATAAATTAGATTATAAATGATTAGAGGTCAAGAAGAAATCGACAAGTCGAAATAAGTTTTATCGCGGATACATAATAAAACTTAAAAGATTTATGCAAGAATACATAACATTATTTGAGTATCAATAGACTTAGAAGGGTTTTAACTGAGATCAAATAGATTTGAAAAAAGCACCGGGTTTATTAGCAACTAAATTAAAGCTAAACAAATTTATTTTGCCTTTATAAGTTAAAAAGACTATAAAAAGACTAAAAATTCTTCGAAATGTATGGATTTAAAAGCATAAAGGTACTATAAGCCTTGTAAATAGTATAAAAGCACGGTAAAGGTAAGAAACAAAATTTATGTTTGATTACAAATACATATACAATTGTCACAAGTGCACTAAACTTTATAATGCGTTTATTTAAAATTAAATCGTTTTATGTAATAGCAATTGGCATTCTATCAGTCTGGGTGTGCTCAGAAAGGTCTTACTTAAAACCAAATAGATTTACAATAGAATGAATTATTTTAATCGCAGCCATCCTAAGATCAAACGGTTTTATTACGGCTGTATAAGTAGGAAATAGGCTTTAATGCGAAATCGCCATTTTATGCTTAAAAAATGCATTATTCTTAAATTAATTATTTTCAGGAATTTAAGACGTTTCAGAACTACGAGATATCATTTTCAAACTTTTTTTTTTCAATTCCGAACGTATTTAAAATAATATCAAAATTAAATACACTGCAAATAACAAAAACTTATTTTACAAATATTTCTAAACTTTTCTTAATTTTAATTATTTCTTAGGCGCGTTATTATTTTTCGAGCTATTCTACGTGATATAATCAGTACATTTTCAATCGCCGTAAAATTTGCTACATTAAATTGTTAAAACTGAACTTATATTTTATATTTATACCTACATCAAATTGAATTACATTTCAATATTTTATTAAATAATTGTAAAGTGGAACATATGAATCTATTTGGTTCTATTACGGTAATTATGTAATTATGAATTTAAAGATCACTTTTATTTTGAAGTTTGAACTCCAAAAGGCTTGCTGAAATAGTATTTCCAATGCCTTTTTATCTTAAAAAAGTTTGAGGAATAGCTTTATGATGGTTTTGATAACGTTATGCGTACAAGTTGATGAATTGAAATTACGCTTTTAGTTTTATGAAAGGTTTTATAGAGTACCGCAAATCATCGCAAAGAGTATCCAGATAAAACCAGTAAGGCTTTATATAGTTTTAAAAATAGGCCCTCATAGTTTATTGTAGCTTGGGCCTGTTTAGTTTTGTAAGATGTTTTTTACGGTCATATTATTGTTGGCTTGCCTATATGTATAGCTTTATATGAAATAGTATTGACAACGTTATGTAGGCTATGTTAAAACTAAAATTGTTACCTGGCACAGCACTATATTTGCTAATCTGGGAGGTAAATGCAGGAAGAAAAGAGCATTTGGGAATATTTAATCACCTTTGTTATGGATACTCATTACGAACGATCTCTTACTTATAATACGTAGACGACCTGGCAATTTTAGTAACTGATAGTTTTGAAACAAGGATTTCCATGCTGGGACAAAATGGAATGTGACTATAGTTATCAATTGGGAATTGGAAAATTGATCTGCATATAAATTCACTAAAGATTCAACTCTCTTTTTCTATTGGCTCCACTCTTTTGGAACTAAATGATCCAATGAAATGATTAGGTATTTACTAATATCCAAAGAATTGAGCTGGAAACTACACGTAGAAAACAGAGTGTACAAAGTCTTTAGGGTCTTCGAGATGAGTCACAGAGCAATTGACCAAAAGTGGGTTCTATAACCTCAGATGATCTTCTGCATATTTATTTATTTATTTTATTTTTATTTTTTTGTATCAAGTAACATGTCTGACTTCAGACCTATCAGCCTATTATGTTTCCTGGCGAAAGCCCTGGAGAAGCTCATATCAATCCCAATGTTTGAGTATCTTAAGCAACGTTCGTTATTATCTGCTCGTCAATTTAGCTTTCGTCGCAAGCACAGCTGCGAAGCACTTTTACTGAAAGTTACTACCGATATTCGTGAACCGCTTGATAGGAATGATATGGGAACTCTGGTACTATTGGACTTCTCTAAATTATTGCAAAAATTAGCTTCGAATTTTAACTTCGCCTCATATGCACTTTCAGTTATTAACAGCTTTTTGTGTAGACGAACACAGTAATTGAAAATAAATAATTGCCTTTCTAATGCAATAAATTTGACATGTGGAATCCTCCAAGGCTCTATTCAAGGACCACTGCTATTCAGCATATATATTAATGATTTACCAGATGTTTTACGTCATGCTAATATACACTTATATGCGGATGACGTACAGATCTTTATTAACTGACATATTGGCTTGGATGAGGATTGCATTGTCAAGGTTAATAGTGATCTTGAGCGAATAGATGAATGGTCAGCATTAAACAAGCTTGCATTGAAAGCTAAAAAGTCCAATTATATGCTAGTACACCGAAGATGTTTGGATCCTTCTGGGTCCCCGCTACCCCACTTAGAGCGTATAAGGAATCTTGGTATAATATAATACTAAACTCTCGGATGAGCTGCAGTGATTATGTAAATAGCGTGTTGGGAAAAGTGTATGGCGGACTTCGTCGCCTGTGGTTCTCAGCACATTTACTGTCTGTAAGTGTTAAAATTAAAATCGTCAGAGCACTTTTAGTACCTTTTTTTACTTATGGAAATTTAGTCTTCACTGCCCTAGGTTTTAGCTGTTCTCGAAAATTAGAGGTCGCATTTATTAATTGCATAAGATTCGTATTTGGATTTCGAAGTTTTGATCATATAAATCAATATAGAAATGTAAGTCTGAACTGTTCCCTTAAAACATATCTTTTCCATAAAGCACTAGTTTTCCTTCATAGGCTAATTTATACCAATCAGCCTGCTTATCTCTGCAATGGTATCAGATTCTTGCGTTCCACTAGATATGTGGATATTTTGATTCCCCGCTACCGTACAGAATTGGGCCAACGTTCCTACTTTGTTCATATTACTCGCAAGTGGAATACTCTTCCTGTGAATTTGCAACGTATGGGGTCAGCCGGCATGTTTAAGGGGCTTCTTTCTTTTTCAATATTTATTAAACAAGAATTAGGCATACTTCCGATGAGCCTGTAGTGTATTTAGGTTTGTTTGTCAGTATAGCAGTAACTAATATAGGTTAGTTTTTTTTTTTTTTCATAATGTATTCATCTATTTCCCAGCTTTGAATTTTTTTCATAATTTTTTATAATTTTAATCTAATTTTTCATTTTCTCTGTCTTTCTTTTATTTTATTTTGCCATTTTGTTTTTCTCTTTCCTTTCTTCATCTTAGTAGCATTCCCTGGTAGGAATTTTTAGATGTACATGTTGAAAAGATTTATGTATCTTGTGTGCATTATCCTTGAAATAAAATTGAAATTGAAAACTGCCATCCTAGTTAGATGAGTGTGAATCGAGCTGTGGCCGGTGATGATGCCAACCACAGTTCTGCATTGTTTTCTTCCGATCCCCAATAGAAAATCAGAGAAGTTCTTAATACGTCCATCAAGAAAAGGTTTTGTGCACCTCAGGTTCGTCCATCTCTGACATACAAATATTCACTTTGGTGAGCGATTCGATAACCAAGGTGTCAAGGAAAGGAGAACCAGATCCAGAGCTGGTTAGAACGTCAGCCCTTTCATTCCGCATGATCCCCATGTGACACCTTCTTATCCACGGACGATTTCTAATCCCCCAGTAACTTAGATGCTATCCGAGGGCCATTCAGAGCCATTAAAGCTGCCTGACTATCCGAAAGGATCGCTACCGTTACACTGGCCAAGACTTTAACTTGGAGTCCAGTGGTGTGCTTTCCAAGACAGTACTCCAACCCAATGTCAGGTTCAAGAAAATAAACACCAGGACCGGCTCCCTCATTAGTGAGAAAGCCGTCGGTGAAAATTTTCAGATCGAACCGGGGAAGGCTTGATAATACAGTTCCAGCAGCCAACGATTCCTTTTCAGGAAAGCTCACAGAGATATCCTCTGAATATACGCAAGTATAATTCGACCCATCTTCACCGTTGGAGTTGAGTTCACCCTAGAACGAATGTTTCTCTGAAATACATCTTCCAATTGATGCAGTTGATTTGAACACAAAACAAGAAGATTACCATGTAATCAAGGAGTTAATCTGCTGTTAAAGCCTTCATCCAATTTGTTTAAGAGTGTAGAATCATATGAGTCTGAAAACTAAATTCATTTTTACAGTGAAATGAGGTGTTCGTTCTATGTACATATGTCAAGTCACAACAATATTAGCGGAAGCGAAGAGATATACGACAAACTATTTTGTACAAACAAACCGGATGACTTTGCTATAGGAATGAATTAAAGTTTGAACAAATTTCGATGCGAGTGGAGACAAAAGTTAATATCCGGTTTTATCTAGTTCAGTTCTATACCAAAGTCATAAGTTTTGCTTGTACGCAATGGTTTCGGCGATTTCACTCTCAACTCAAGTTCCACATTCATGCAAAAGTCGCAAGATTTGCTTTAGCATGTATAGTGGCCTTCAAAGAAATCTAGGAAGCTCCTCCCTTCAAAATCTGAATTGCCACATAGGGTCGGATTCACTAGCATGGAGAGCTGTGGAGTTGTGGAGATGAGAATTCTTTTTGATGCTTATGTAACTCTCCTCTCCTCTAGGAATTCTTTAACTCGGGGAATTTGTATTAAGAATTACCAAACTTTCTATTCCACTAACAAAACTCACGGCTGTTTTAGTTGTGGAGACGTTCGAAGAATATTGCTCAACTGATAATCTGTTTTTGTTGTGTTTGATGAAGGTACCTAGGATTTTCAAATTAAATTATGGATTTACCGCATCATGGCTATTTTACAAAAAAAAAAACAAATTATGGAAATCCATGCAATGCTTACAGAGAAACCTGGATTTAGGTGTCTCTAGAAACCAGCTAAAAATTTTAAATCACGCGAAAATTATCAATTTGGTAGTCAGTACAGAAAAGATCTTATAAAAATTATAATTATGCATGTTAAAGTTTGTACGAAGAAAATTTCTCGTCTAACAGACTGAAATTTATTGAAAATAATTTCAATAAATTTACAAAATGCATTTTAAGTGCAAAAAAATTATTGAACTTTTCGACCCAGCGATCAGAGAGGTCTCATCAGTATGGTTATCTCAGATCGCCTACCATGGAAGTTCAATGATGGATGTCACACCAATTGCCCATATATATAAATACTTTTTATGAAAGTAAGTATGAATTATATGGTGGCAAGATTTCCTTATTGCACTTTTCAAATTGGGTAAATTTAGGATGAAATCGCATCTATATCTTGTCCCCTAATGAGATATGTAATTAGTTTTTGAGTCCGGTAAATGGTTTTGGAGATAACGGCAAAAGAAATGAATCAGTCCTTCTTAAGATGAAAATATGGCCGCTTTTTGGTACAAAAATGGACATATTTTCAACTCATCATTATGAACAACTGGTAGGTCTCTAAAATTTACACTCCATGAGAAAAATGTTCACAACAGAGCGCTAATGGATGTGAAACAAAGAAAAATATAGGAACTGGGGTGTATATGACCCAAGTGCAAAAACCTTTCGGGGGTAAAAAGTCGGCTACGAAGTTAAAACTATCAAAAACCAACTACTCCACTCGAATACTTACTCCTCCCTCTTTAATTTGATATCAAATATGATGTATTTTGGACAAATCCCTATAAGGGGTGGTACGATCCCCATCTCCAAAAGCTCCGCCCCAAGAAATTGTTTACTTATATTTTTGTAATCTGGACCCTAAATCCGTAAGAAAAATACCTCAATGCTCTTCAAGCCTTCCACACCGAGTTAGCCGTCTTTCAATATTGCGACACTTCTCATGGTTTCTCCTTAACTCCCTAAGGATTTTAAAGAATTGCGAATCTCATCTCCCAAACTCCCAAGAGATGAAGTAGGAAACTCTTGAAGCTAAATAAGTCGTCACTCTGAGCTCTGGTTTCCATCCTCACTAGACACTGTCCCCATAGGAGGCAAATGTCCCTTCAATAATTTAATTCGAAACTCTCAATGCAGAGAATATGAGGAAGATATCGAGATGGTGACTCACTTTCTTGTTATTATCTGATGCTATCCCCTAAACGATATATAGATTTTTTTCTGTTGAACATCTGAAAAGAAATGCATGAAGCAGATAAGGAGGAGATTATTAGCGATATCACATTTCGTCTAACACTGCTGTCCTGCCTTATCTACCATGTCAATTTTGTATGACGTAAAAACTTCTCATTCGTTTAATGGAATGGAAAACAAAACACATTTTGGTTCCTAAAAATGTTTTAAATCACATTTACATTGGTGAAACATTCAAAAAGTGTTTACAAATTGTTTCTTAAACATTTCTATAAACTTTCTCAAAGAAACAGCTTTAAATAATTTCAGAAATGGTTTTGAAACAATTCTGTTTCTACTTCTTTAATATTTCTTTTATGTGGAAAATGGCGAATTTCCCTATAGGTCAAGTAGGCCGAGGCCTAGGGTGGCAAATTTAAGGGGGCGGCAAAACATGATAAGATTTTTTGTTTTTTATTAGTCGCGCCCTCCGTGAACCCACACGTCAACGTTTAAAAATTCAAAAATATGTGCGTAGCACCCCACGAAAGAAATTTACAGGTACGGAGATTAGATTAGATCATCGGACTGGATCTTTGCTTACTAGTTTACTCGAAGCTCAAGCGTATGATCTTCATTTTGCTCCACTAAGGATTACATATATATGTTGGGTTTCGTACACAGTGAAAAAGCGGAATAATCGTTCCTAGGATCCGTCATATTACCACCGCCCCAGGCATATTTTACAGGAGTAGGGGGTGGAGGGCAGCAGTCTTCCATAGGTCTAGGGCAGCCAAGTTATCAAATCCGCCCCTGTATGTGAACCTCTAGAAATGTAACTAAAGGATGAAAAAAAAACAAGGAATTAATTTGCGAGAACAAAACCATAAACTGGCGGCATAAAACGTATAAATTGCATCAAGTTCCAGTCACAGAAAAGAATGAATTATCCACACCTTCACTCAGAACAAAGGCACAGAATCAGGAATTTTTCTAAAGGAGCCATACAGTCCGGTCAATAGGAGACAGTTGTGATTTTTATATATGTTACTTAGCTCTGAGCCACGATGAAAAATCCAAGTTTCACCCTTGGAGGTGGTCTGCGCGGTCCGCCATGTTGGATTAAAAGTAAAAAAAATTGTATTTTTCAAAAGACTTCCTAAGCGGTTGAAGCTTCAACAAGAATTGCTGATACAAATTTGAAAAAGACTAAATTCTCTACTACATTTTTTTTGTAAGTCTGATGTATAACGGGGTACAAATGCGGTATATTTCATCCATGGTAGTAGGACAGGAGGTGATAGTAGTCACCTGGTCAAACAAAAAACTATAGGATAACGTGGGGCGGGGGGTTCCCAACCGTTTCGAAATTACACGAAGTTACAGGGTGATTAAGATAATATGTAAGTCTCTCACAAAATACCCCTGTATCTTTAAAAAAGTTCAAGGGTACGGTCACTTACAGAGTTCATTGCTCATTGCTCAACCAGACATGTACTCCTCTCCGATTAGGAGTTACTTGGATTTTTCATGGAAGCCCAGAAGTAAGTAAAATATATAAAAATCACAACTACCCCACTTTTGTAACGGAAAAAAACAAAGAATTCATGAATTGGATTGAGTCTTGGATTAATGAATCCACCAAGTGGGTAAATCTTAAAGAATCATCAAATCACCTTTTAGATTTATTTTGCTCATCTCTAGGAAACAAATTGATTAATTTTATATTTGTTGAATTATTTAAGGTGTAACACCACTGTGAATTTTTCAGAAAATGAAATTTTTTTTTATTGGCTTAAAAGATGCGTTGAACCTTCTAGAATATGAGGGACAAAGCTTTATACCTGAAAGGAATTTTCTTCATTCTTCCCGAGCCCGTCGATCTGCTCCGAAACGTCTACCTTCGTCAAATAAACCCTACTGGGAAGGTACTTTCTTATCTTACTGATACTAATATAGTAACGTATGTCGTTAGGAAGTGTTTATGTTCAGTTAAAAGCATTTCCAAGCAAAGTACGTTAGTTTAGCGTCAGTACATGTAAAATGTAAACAGTCGAATTTTTCATGTCAATTAACTCATTTCAAAACTTTAAACGTGTTTGTCTCGAAACACGATTTTTCAAAACGGCACGCAGCATAACTCCAACAATTTTCGTTCTTTTCAATTGAATTTTTAACAATATGTTTAAAATAACATTTTGAAGTGAAATACGTACGGGATTTTCGATATGTCCATTTAGACATTATTTATTAACAAATAATTACCGCTTTTTGCGTCGAAAATTTAACGATTTCATTTAAATACCCGCCAATTATACACAAATAAATATTTTCAAAATCCCATACGTACTTCATTAGCTATGAGCATGTAAACTAAGTGATTTTTTTCTTTTTTTTTCGAATTCAAAATTTCACCAGCTACACTGCGTGCCGCAGAGTGCTTTAAATTCGACAAGCCTCACGAGAATGGCTCTGGTTTCGCCAATTAATAATATTTTTTTTTAATAATTTTTTTTTGTATACTTAAATAGATGCTTAATAACGTCCATGAATATTATTATTCTATTACCTTTCTTTACACACAAAAAACAAACAAAATTGTCTATAAAGCACTATTTTTAAGGCTATTACAGTGGTTTAACCCCTTAAGGGTAAAAATCCAAAGAAACTTTGTAGCACAGGACAAAATGGAATGGTGAGAAGTTGAAATTTCCGTGTCTGACTGCATTTTTTTATACTGAGTCATATCACACTTGAGTAGTGTAATTTCCGCATTCATTTTCTATGCATTTTGGCAGCTACTATAGTTTCTTTTCATTCGGGGTAGATATTCTTGGTTAATTTCAAAGCATTGTTTTTTGTAAAAATCTTCGAATCGGGCCATACATATTTTTCTACATACCATAAACCGAGCTCATTCGTTCCATAATTCCTGATTTAATTTTCATAAATAATTAATTTCACGAAAATCGGAAATAATCAAGGCGACATTCAACAATTAATATCTCAAAGCATAATACCTGCTAGTGTTAACTGCATTGACATTTTAGATTTTATGTAAATTTTAAAACTCACTTTTACATTAATGCAGGGTTGCTTTTTATTTCAACTTAAGTCTATTCTCAGGCGTACACATAAATACGAAAACATTTGCATTGCTTAGTAAATATTGATGTGGCGACATCTGTTTCTCAATACTTCTACTAACGTATACACACACATATAGTTATAATCTAAGATAAATAAATAATAATAATGTTTTTTTCCGAATGAGGGCGCCAGGCAGAATTCCATGACGGAGAGTATTGAAACTCGTGGCGTGAGTGTCGAAAAAATCGACGGATGATGGAGAGTATTGAAGTGATGGCGCGAGTATCGGGGGTTTGGAAGTTGGGTGAGGAGATTTATTTTTCGGTTTTTTTTTTCTATTCTTCGGTGCAGTACTTTGCTTGCATCATATTCGGACTTCCGGCAATAATCGGACTTTGATAAATCGGACATAATTTAACGCTTGTTTTATATTCGAGAGATTCGATTATTAAATAATCGACATAAATTCGTGGTGAAGCAAGAATTCTCCATGTCAATGGATTTAATAAATTTGTTTGATAGTCCCACGATGCTGTGGCATAAAGTGTCTCTCCAATATCAGCACCCGCAACAACTGATGTATAGATGAGTCCCGGTTCGAAAAGGCTATAAGAAAAAAATGAAGTTATTAATTAGAATTTATACCCAAAGCGAGAGGTAATGGTGCGTTTTGAATAATTCTTACAATGGTTCTGGGTAGAATGAGATTCTTTCAGTTTCTTTTCTACGATGTGAATGAAGTTTTAAGGAAAGTGTACCAATCTCTCCCCCATGTAGAGCACTTTCGTCTGAAGCAGACATTTTTACTGTTAGCCTATAATGAACTCCTGTAAAAATATGTAAATTAATTTTTATGACCAAATATTACGGAAAATATAAAAGAAAAACTAACTGCAAAATGGCTTTTCCGGAGATGTCATTAAATAGGCACTAACTGCTGTGTTGCTATCCATGAGGCCTTCGTTTTTCAATTTATTGTAGCTAGTAATGCTGTCATAACCAAAACGGAAACAGTTACGTTCGTCACATTCAAAGCATTCCCCAGCTGTGAAGTCCTAAAAAATAGAATCGATGATTAATTTTGTTTATTAAATTATAGATGGCAGTGTTAAATGTTTGAAGTGATTGGGAAATATTTTCTTATAATTAGTTCGTTTTTTCAAGTATTTTGGATATATAAAAACAAAAACAGAAAAATTTAATTAGCTTGTGATAATTGGTGGTATCTTCAAGTTTTTAAATAGTATCAACAAGTTTAATATTTTACATGACAAAGGGGTATTAGATTAAAAAATTTAAAAGTGATAACTGCCAACTGCGAAAACATAAAAATTACGCAAAACAAAATATATTACAGTGTAAATTTTTACAAAAATGTCACACACGAAAACTGTTTACTACAAATCAAAGTCAGGATAGCTTTAGTGCGTAGTGTGCGATCCTTATGTTAAATATATAAGAAAGGCAGCGAAATGGATCTTCCTTGTTAGACGATGAATGAGAACATATTAATGTTAAAAAGGATAAACCTAGACTTGCTTAAATAAGGAATAGTGGCAACCCCCTATCACCTGGATAATTCAGAAAGTCTTTAATTTTGTTCGATCTATATTTTTATTAAATTTTTCTGAAAACCAGGTTATCAGTATTCTCCTTAGTTTGGATCAGGATCCTATACTTGGGTATGATGAATTAAAGAAATCTAACGTATTTCCATATGAATATATACGGTTAAAAGTACCGATACTTAAAAAAGCTCCATTAAAACTCACAAACTCTATAAAAAAAACTGTTAATTACCTCAAATGATTCACAAGAAATTGCATTGAATGGACACTTCGTACTGATACTCTCGGTAAAAAATTGATAACTCCGAACATGATTGCAGCTCACTGATTGTTGTAATTTCGTAAAGAATGAACTTTCTGTACTACCAGCATCATTTAATCCCATCTCACATCCAGGATTATCAAAACCGCCATTAGGATAGAAATCCAAATGTCCAATTGGATGTATCATGCCAAGACCTAAAGCAAAAAGTTTTGTATAACTAAGCAAATTGATGTATACTGAATAAATGGCTTACCTCCAGTAATGGCATCAGTATGAATAATATCCACATATTTTGCATCTGACCTATCCAGGCGAACTACTGGATCTGTTTCACCAAACAGTGGTTCAGCAGGATCTAAGCCAGTTATTCGTCCCAATTTTAATCCGAAATCTTTTTGCAGAGTATGTCCTGCATATCCGGCAATATGTGATCCTAACGAATGTCCAATGAAGTGAACTTTGTCAAGATTTGGCATTTGTAATTCTTCCTGTTAATCGAATAATTTAATTATAATTATAACTATAAATATTCACTCTACTTACATATATTAAATTTATAACATGTCCTGCAATCGCTCCCACTAGCCTGGTATTTGCAACAGCTTGAACATATGGTGGACTTGAACCCCCATGCCAGTCGACAATTATAACACTTGCAGTCCCTTCAGGCTCATTATCTAGTAAGGCTTTCGCCATTTCATGTAACTGCAAATAAAATTATTTTCATTATTTTTAAATAAGTTCCTTGAATCCTCTATTAAAATTCATCATCTTACCCATGGTTTATCTCCTGCCTCTAGAAAACCGTGAGATATAATGAAAATTTTCCCATAGGGATTTATTCCAAAATTTCTGACACTGTCTGGATCATTTATGTCGATAAAGTTTGGATATTCAACACTTCGACTGCTGAAAACTGGAAATAGAGGTTGAATTTTCGATGGACTTTCTGGATGAACATTCATGTGTCGTGACTTTGATATCCATGGTCCATTGAGTGGAAAACAACCGTATACGCCATAGCACTTTACTTCACTTAGATCTAAATAGAAAAAAAAAATTAAGAATTAATTTTTAAATATTATCGTCAGTACGCAACTAGGAAGCTAGATCTAGAGTCTTTTTAGTTTTTCAATGTTTTCTCAAAGAACAACAGTTCAAAATGTTACCGCATTTCTTTTTGCTACTAAACATGCAAACATTGGTACAATTGTTCGGTCAATGTGATCTTCAAAGGATCTTCAAAGAGAAGTTTACAACTATCAAATTTATTACAAAAAGTATAAAAAACAAAATGATAAAATAATTGCGACATTAAAATCTTTAAGGCTTTTACTGTCATTGTGGTTCGGTTTATGTTCCTGTGAAGTATTTTTGGTTAGTTACAAATGGCCAGAGCTGTGTGAAATGACAAGAAAGCTGCTGGAAAGAGAAAAAAAAAGGTAAGAACTGAAAGAAAGGACAACATAATTGTTTGATGCTACAATTAGATTCGTTGAAAAGGATCAAAAACGTCTTAAATGAAACCAACAGTAGGCAACAAATTCACTCTTCAGACTTATGAGCAATTGCTCGTAAGTCCCAACCGGACGCTCTAACAAGCTCTAACAAAAATTCAAAATTGGTTCTCAATCCTCCTTACCGGCTTCATGTAGTTCTTCCAGGATGTGTATAAAAGTACCTTACACAACCCCTGATTAACTGATGGATTGAAAGCTGCGAATGAGACACCTTACAGAGGCTCAGGAATGTAGGCGTTAAAAGGCCCATTGTTCACCCTCGAGACTTATGACCAGTTGCTCATAGGTCCCAACCGGACGCTCTTACGAATTTAAGTATTGGCTCCCAGCCTTTCTTGCTGGCTTCGTGCAGCTCGTCCAGGAGAAGGTATGAACCAAGGCATCTGTAACACTTTTCCAAGAGAGCTGGACAGTGACAAAGGAAGTGAGTCAATGTCTCGGGCTCCTCTCCGCATCACCTACATACAGGGTCAGCAACAAACCCTATCCTGTGTAGGTGACCTCTGAGACTAGAGTGCCCAGTGTGAACTGACGTCAGGGTTCTCAGTGTTTGCTTGTTAAACCCCAGTAGTTTTTTGTTGTTATTTCTTTTGGGTAAGGTCTACCACACATCTCCTTTGTAGTTCTAGAAAGCCCCTGAAAACCAAACCGTGTTTTCGATTGGGACTCGCTAAGGAGCATGTAAAAAGCCAGCAGAACTATGGAGAAACATTCTTGTGTATTCCCAGCCGATTGGGCAAGAAGAACCAGCTTTTACGTCACTCCAATAGCGTCAAGTTAATGATATGGGGTTGCATTTTATACAATGGATCAATTCAAAGATGCTCACAGAAGATGATAAAGATACGAAATGAAGTTGTACTTGTTTCCTTCAATGAGAATCAAGTCAAGAATTTCAGACAGAATAGGAAGATCGCCGGAAGAGACATGGAAGGATCTTATAAAGGCCTGGTTAGGATTTCTGCAAAAATACAATAGAATTTAATAGATTTAATGACTGCATACATAGTCGACTCGTAGAGGTTATTGCAGCTAAAGAGGGAAATACGAGCTATGTATTAGATGATTGAGTAGGTAACCTATTTCTGATAATGTTAACATACAAATTTATATCTTTCCGGATCTGGGAAGCTTTCAAATAGTCAATTTATCCTGCCCACATTATTTTTGTCCCCTATTCGAATGATTTTGTCCCTAACAATTGATGTCGGAATAATTTTGTCATTTCGTTTTTTATTTTTATAATATTAAAGATACTTTTTTCTGCGGTTTCTTCTCTCTGTACATTATGTAAATGCTGATAAGAAGCTTGTAAAATAAATATTAACTACAAAAAAAAAAAAAAAAAACAAAAACGACAGTTATATCGATTTGATTCGTTCTTCTTTATGGAAATAATTGTTCCAATGATATCTGTATATACAACCAAAGTTGCTAAGTCCATATAGATTAACAAGTCATATAGACAACACTATGTGAACACACAAATTAGTAAAATTCATTGCCAGGGAGAACAATTTTGATTATGGGAGTTATGAAATGAACGCTTAGAACTACACCAACACAATCAACAATTAATTTTAATGTGAAGCTACACGATGAGAGACATTGGCTTTCAGACACCAGTTTTTCGGTCTTTAGAGACCCAGAGACCCATGTATATACGTACGACGCGCAAAATATTTCTAAAGAGACCAAATCTCTAGAGACTTTTTTGGTTTCTGGTCTCCCATCGTGTAATTCAAACTAGCCGGGTTTCCAAAAATGTTTGTTAATTTTTCTTTCATTATTATAGGGTCATTCCATAGAACAATCGAATAAAATTTGCACTTTCCCAACGTTTTTCTTTTGCTGAAAATTAACTTTTTTGGCCTGTGATGCATCCTGCCTAAATTAAGAGACCTTGAAATCTTTAAAATTTTTCGATTTAAAGAAATCATAACTTTCGATGTGATTATCACAGAAGCATGGTCCTTGTATTATTACAGGGAAAACTATATAAGTAATGCTTTTTATTAGAAAATTTACTAATATTCTTTACGATTGAATATCTCAGAATTCATCCTTTTAATTTTTGTAATATTTTTAAATAATAATACCAATAACGTTGTTAGTAAATTATTAAAACCTCAAATTGGGATAGTAATGGGTTTAGGGAAAAGAATTTTTTTCGTTAATAGAGGTCTTGTTATTAAAAAAAAGAATAAAAAAGTACTGATCACAAAACTGTCATGCCTTATCCCGTAAAATTTTGACATCAAGGAGATATTTTTTTCAATTTTCAAATAATATTAAAACATTAATAGCATTTCAGATAAGCAATTCTTTCTAACAATTTCTTTCTTGACAATTAACAAAGATCTCTGGAGATCTATAGGGACTAAATATAAATTTCGTGTATATGCAGTCAAAACACGAAATCCGTCAAAACCCGATTTTAATAGTTCTAACAAAACTCTCTCGGTAATTCTAGTTTTAACTAATATAACTCAGTTAAATCTTGAATTAACGGAATGTAATTGATACTATTAGTAGTATTTAAAGAGAATTTAGTTAATTCTGCTCCGCATAGTTTTTAATTAAATCTAGAACTGATTGGCTGCTCTTAGTAAATTCATGTGACAATTGAAATCTCTCACCATTAAACTTTGATGTTTATTAAAACTATTTAGTTATAATTATGTAAAAATACGTTTATTACTTTTTGCACATATACAAATACGAGTACTTATTGCAAGACTATCTGATCTATCATACCCGCGGTAGGCAACAATAAGTAGATAACTCAAAGAACTGGAGAAGAATTTTCGAAATAATTTCTAGACAAAAAAAAAAAAATGACTGCTTTTCTACGCTGGTTTTGGATACTGGCCGCCAACAATGTAAAAAAATTCTAACTCGGACGAAATCTCATTGGAGTTGTGCTTGAAAGAAATGAAGATATTGAGCCATCTCACCTCTTCCCTAGAAAACCTCTTTGCATACTGCACCAGGAATACTCTCGTAAGATGCCTAATTGTGTACAAAATTGGTACAAAGGATGGAGTTTTGAATAAGCTATATTCGAGGTAGGCTCATTAAAGATTAATAAACAAATATTTAAATTCGATATAGCTATCTATTTCCTAATTAATGTTTCTTTTATATCTGAATTCGATGTATGCCTCGCAGTTTTTTTGACTGCAGAACTGGTGCCATAGGATCACTAAATTTCTCTTAGAAATCAGCAAAGAAAGGAGCCATAGGAACAGGTCAAGGCGCTTGCAAAAAAGTTGTATTTCAAAACGATGTTTTTGTATAAAAGAGTAATAAAAGTATTTTTACATAATTATAACTAAAGAGTTTTACTAAGCATCAAGGTGTAGCGGCGATGAGATTTCAATCGTAATGCGAATTTACTAAGTGCAGCCAGTCAGTTCAAGATTTAACTAAAAGATGTGCTAGAATTCAGCCCGAATCAGAATTAACTAAAATAATCTTTAGTTAATACTAGTAGTATTAATTGCCTTCCGTTAAATATTAGTTAAAATTTGAATTACCGAGAGAGCTTTGTTAGAATTAGGATTTCCTAGTAAAATCGAGTTTTGACGGATTTCGTGTTTTGACTGGAGATATGTACATATGTCTCTAGAGACCTTTTTTTTATGGTATTCAGAGACATAATTTTTTGATCTGCAGAGATAAAAGTCTCTTGCCGTGTAAACTTTGGAGATTTTAGTCTCTGTAAACTGGAGAGAAAGGTAGGGGAGGTAGAGGTATTGTTGAGCTTTTAATAATTTTGTTATTATAAATTTTTGGATATCACAATATTTTAGTTTTTCATCTATTATCACTAATTTAAAAAAAAATATTGTGAGATAACCACACCCGCATTGAGTTTGGTTGTCACAGCAAGTAGGACAAGGTGTTTTGTGGGTATAAATGAAACAGATTTAGAAACAAAAAAATGGATTGGGGGTGTTGGGAATCTTAATGGTTTTGCAAGTACAGGGTAATTCACAATTGAAATTTTTACTGTCAAATGAACTCTATTATAGATAGAAATTCAAAAAAATATATTTTTGGTATCTGGAGTTTCGATAAAATTGATCTTAAACAAATTAAAACCTTTTTCCTACTACTTTTCATATTCATCCCCCTTTAAGCCTTCTACCAGTATTGTGACTAATATTTAATTCTTGTATTGGCAACTTGCTTTCAATGAGAAACAAAAATGTTTACTTCTCATCCAATATTTCATTTTATAGTGTTAATTGTTGAATATTTCTTGAAAATATATTTTTTTTACAAATAAATAGTAGAAAATCTCTGAAGATTAATATGTATTTTGATCACTGACTATATTGACTACACGTTAATAGAAATGTACTACAAAAAGTGGGCTCACTTCTATATTGCTGACTCTTTCGGTCTAAGCACCAAGTACCAACTGAGTGAGAACTGTAAACAACAAATAAATAAGCATGTTTATAAATTAATTATTGCGTTAATTACTGATAAAATTGTTTTACCAAACGCAATATATTCATTAGATAAGCAGCAGAAATTCGAAAGTTTTTATTATAATCGCTTTTCTAGCTGCATGCTCATTTTTTCAACTTCCCGCCAATGATTTTTTTTAATGTTGACACCGGCGTAAGAACTTTTTTGACATTAGCAACTGAGCCAACATTAAATATAAACTTAATCAGTCCATATTATATATGTCAGTGATTATTATTATTATTTTTGAAATAGCATCGCTTATTCAATTGTTTGCAGAACGTTTCTAAACTGTTTTCCAGTTCAATTTTGGTGAGAAATTGTGTACAACACATTGACAGCTTTTTGTGGCAATGTTCGTAACAAATCGCTAAAAAGATTGCACCATAGACAAACTAATACATACAAAGACTGGGAAAGTAGGACAAAAATCAATATCCGAATTTATACTCGAATATAACATCTACGATGCCTCGACTCGATGACATATCCAAGGGGTAAGCCAGCATTGCCTCGCACCATTATAAAATCAACGATACCTCGACCTGATCGGTCTCAATATTTTCTTAAAAATTTACTGGAAATTATTTTTTCTTAAAAATTTACTGGAAATATTTTTCTTACAATTTTTATGCAACAATTTTTATGAGCATAGACGCATATACGTAGGTAGCGCAATTTCTTCCAATGCTGGAAAAAAATTTATTCACTTTGGTGGCCGACTAGACCTATTTTCAGATATTTACAATATTTTCATTTGTGCCATTGTCACCCTGTAGTAGTGCATAAAAATTCTAAAGAAAAAAATTCCAGTAAGATTCTAAGAAAAAAATTGAGGGATTCTCTACATTAGGTCGAGGTATCGTGATTTTCTAGGCATTGCTGTCTTACCCTTTGGTGGTTACGTCATCAAGTTGAAGCATCGTCGAAGTCTGGAATTCTTTCATACTGTGGGAATTTCTGGGCTGAAAAAATTTAAAAGAGAAAAGGAAATAGTTTCGTTTCTCCGTGCACAATTATGTGAAAAATCATACATCTAAAATTCAGAAAATATTTCCTTAAAATTGACATGGAAAATTGAATTTTCCTGCGAAAATGAAACTCAAATATTGAGCATTTTCCAAATAGAAAAGCTTTGAGAACTTTGATAAGATTAAGAAAATAACACAATTCCACAAATTTGCTTATGCATAATTGTTTATATGACTAGAACTATAATTAGGGATGAGAGTTTGTATTTAATAGCTGACATGTAGCAGCACTGATCACGTTACTCTTAATTTGCGAATGTACTTTTATAGAGGTCGCCCCTAGCAATAAAAACTAATTAGCTTTCAAAAAATACATGAACTGTTTGTTCTGGTGTATTTCTTATACTTTTTGGTACCCAAGGAAAAATTGTGGGAATTTGCATAATAGTACGTGGAAAACTTTCCCAGTAATTCCCATTTCAGAGGGAATTTTGATCGCAACAACCCTCCAATACTGCGTCGAGGCATTGTTGATTTTATATAACGAGCGAGGCGTTACTGGTTTTTGTGCTACATGCCCAGTCTTTGTATGTTAATATTTTGTCTATGACTATACTCCAAGTCTTTTATTTTAAAGTTATATTACGATTACAACACAAAACTTTTTAGGAATCTTTTGATGTCTAGCTACGCTTATATAAAATGTAAACAAACCAAACTGGCGGGAGATGTTTTTCAAATTCCAATGTGAAGTAAACATACATCGCTGCTGATAAAATTGTCAAAAAATTATTATATTTCTCCATTTTCTTTTTATTCACCGTAAACATTCTTTGCTAAAGGGTAGAGTTCACGAAAATACGTCAAATCAAATGAACATGCGTCAAAGTCCAAGCATGCGAGAAGAAGATAAGAGAAAATCTTAAGGATGTTGAAGTAAATATGCCAAAACCAAGTGTATAATTATAGTCTCGTCGTCGTCTCAAATAAACAAATCTGTTTGTTTTTCTATGATAGACTTTTAATAATAATTTGAGACGAATTTATTGATTCGCTTAGGGGTCAGTGAGATAAACTGTTCTATTACGTCAATGGCTTTTTACGATAGGAGGAGTGTTTCCGACACGGAACCACTGATAAGCTTACGTTTTTTAAGTGGTGTATGCACGATTAAATTTTATAGAAAATCGTTTGATATCAAAATTTTAAATAAGAAATTTTTATTTTTTTTTGAATTTTTTGCGTTCGATACAAAATTATTTACAAAGTTTTGTAAGCATGAAATGAATCAATTAAGTGGGCAATATAAGGGGAGTGGCTTTTTTTTTTTTATGTTTCCAAGGAAAGGCCTATAACTGTACAGAAAATAAAAATAGAAAGAGGATTTTCATATCAAATGGTCAAAATGTAAAATGTAAGACTGTCTGTCATGGTCATGATGGGATAAGAACTTAATATAGGATAACAGAAAATACAGACGGAAAAAATGGATGTGTATTTAATAAAAACTATATTTGTAGAATCTTATCAAAGGTTATTGAATGGTAGCATAAAAAATGTGAAATATTTTATCAAATCGTGTGGTCTATAATTATTTTTTATAAATTATCTCTCTCGATTTCATTCAATGTCGAGTAGGTATACAAACGTACAAAAAATGCTGGAAAAGTATTTTTGTATTAGCGTAGATGAAATGTACCGCATAGAATTATGGTGATACAAAAAAAAATTATGAGCCATTTCAATTTTTTTATGCCCATGCTTCTGTTTGTATATCCGTCTCTGGGCAGTTGGGCAGTTTTCGGTGGATTTTTTATGACATTATATAATGATTCAATCTAGAAAGTGAAGCCCTAATCTGAAGTTTATGCTATCACTAAATGTGCATATGAAACACTCAGCCGTTCCAACAGCAACAGAAAAATTCATATCTATCACAGATAGTCAAGCGGCATTGACAGCCATCTCATCACCTATTCAAGTATTAACAAACTTTGGAATATAAAATTACTTAACACTTCAATGGGTGCCAGGACACTGAAGAATTGATGGTAATGAAAATGTGGACGTACTGGCCAAAAATGGAGCATCCATGCCCCTCATAGGACCGGAATCATTTTGCGGTATTTCTTACAATACCGTGAAGCTTACCTTCCAAAGCTGTATTCAAAACCATATAGACTAACGATGGACTTACTTCAATGATGGGCTCTAGACAAGCCAAAAGATTGATTAAAGGACCTTCGCCAAAGAAGAACCAAGATCATTTTAGGCTGTCTAAGAATTAACTCAGAATCATCAAAGGAGCTGTGAAACTGCAAACTAAACAAACCACATGTATCGGATAGGCATATCATCCACTGATGTATGTAGATTTTGTCTCGAAGAGGATGAATGTAGATTCCAGGCTTTTAGCTCACTTCTTAAAGTCTGCCGACTTTCAGCTCACTTCTTAAAGCCTGTCGACTTTCAGGAAACGTTATTAAAAAAAATACAGCTCTTCCCAAGAAGAGTGGGATTGTTGGATGAGCTATAAAGAAAGCGGTGCACAATAAGCCAGTAAATGACTGCTGTGCAAAGGCCACTCATCCTTAATCTTAAGTATACTGAATCCCAAAAAAACACGGCTTACTTATGCGTCATTTTCGAAACTATCGTATACTGCCGTTGACGCACTTATGCGTCATTTGTGAAACTATCGTTACTGATCTTGACGCACTTATGCGTCATTTGCGAAACTCTCGTATACTGCCATTGACGCAGTTATGCGTCATTTGCGAAACTATCGTATACTGCCGTTGACGCACTTATGCGTCATTTGAGAAACTCTCGTATACTGCCGTTGACGCAGTTATGCGTCATTTGCGAAACTATCGTTGACGCACTTACGCGTTATTTGCGAAACTATCGTTAACGGCCGTTGATGCAATTATGCGTCATTTTCGAAATTATCGTTAACGGCCGTTGATGCACTTATGCGTTATTTGCGATACTATTGTATACTGCCGTTGACGCACTTATCCGTCATTTGCGAACCTATCGTATACTGCCATTGATGCACATATGCGTCATTTGTGAAACAATCGTATACTGCCGTTGACGCACATATGCGTCATTTTCGAAACTATCGTATACTGCCGTTGACGCACTTATGCGTCATTTGTGATTCTAATATTAACAGCTGTGTAAAACACATTAACGTCATATAATATCAGAAAATTTGATATCGAAAATTCTATATGGATTAAATAAGAGTTTTATTGCAGAGCTTTCAACATTTGCAATGAAAAAATAGAATTTTATCACGAAACATTCCGAACCAATAAATCATCGAATGGTACTTTTAATATATTGAAAGGGAATCCACATCCACTACATTTTTTGAATTCCACTTCCAAATTCCACAGATACCCATATTGCTAGGTCTGTCTGACAATTTCATAATTGATTGATGTTGATAACTTGAAATGTTTGCAATATTTGGTCTTCTTTTTTTATTAATCACTTTCTCTGTCCTTTAGGAAATAAAATACAACACCAAACTTATTTAATAAGTATTTATTAGATAAAAAAAAAATACAGACGTACGACGAGGCATACTGACGCAATTTCTTCTTTTATTAGCAAGATGAGCTAATCATGTTGTAAGCATTATTAGCTTATATGAAAAATTTATTGATCACATTTTTATGTTTTTTAGGTTCATAATAGTTATAACACGCAATTATTCAAAATAAACGCACCGGGTATATTATTCCACTTAACAAGAAATTTTGTTGTTGTTATTCGAGTTGCTAGATAACAATGTTAGCATTAACTTATTGGCAACACAACAAAGAATTAAAAAGAACAACAAATAATCCATAAAAGCAGTTGTAAAATATCAAATCCAAAGTAAAACGAATGATTTGTTGACAATGGGTCTAATAATTTGGCAAGGTACTGTAGAAAAAGAACGAAACAGAACCATTTCAAGTGTTTGACATTTCTTCCATTTGACAAAAGCATGTATAAATTCGTATAAATTCTGGCTTATCAAAACCAAAGCCATTTTTTAAAGAGAACATAGCCTCAAGCTATTATACTCCTGCCAACATATAAACAACCAAAACTCATAAATAACCAAAACTCTTAAGAATACTTCACAACCCATGAAACAGACACCTTCACTATCACATGAAAGCCCCAACGGAGTCCTAACATTCTAAAATATTTGCAGTGTTCTTATGGAAAATTGACAAAAGTTTGATTTGAATAGCTCCTCTGCCGTTAACTACTACTCTTACAGAAAAATGGTGTTGTGATAATCTTAAGCTTGCTTTATTATCTTCCGAATCGAAATAAAATTTTCATACCTTTGCTAACAGAATTATTTAAAAAAATTTATCTAAACTAAATGACTACGATTCCTCAAACAAAAACTCTCAGCTGAGTAATCGGTTTATATGTGCTGTGCCCTCATAGGATGCCGTGGGCTGATGATATCGAATGTAACTGCCTATAGATTCGGACTCCGGCTGCACATACGCACTTACAATTACCCCAGCGGGAAACAGAACATTTCGGATGCATTCCGAAAACATTGTGTGAAAGGTATGGAAGCAATACGCTTTGATACCCAGTCCATGTCTTTTAATGCATTGATGTCCTACGATAGGAAGGTATATAAAATGGCTATATACTTGCACACAATACCTCTGCATGACTCGTAATGTGACAGGAAGCCTTCCTTATTAATTCTTTTGAAAGTGAGAGGAAAGATCATTTTTAAATTCAGTGGAAGCATTCATTCTGCTATTTCAGAAAAGTGTACGGAACCATTAAAGCAGGATTTACATTATAATGACATGCATTTTTTACAGAAATTGTGAGGGAGATAGCTTATTGAAATTTAAATGCTGCCGAGGCAATCATTGCAATACCTCACACGTACGTTCCCCTCTGGTTTTTATGGTAAAAATCGCAATCTGTCAAACTGTCAAATTGTAGATATTGAAAGACGGATCATGGACTGAAGTATAATTTTACAATTTCTAAAATATTGAATGAAAGCAAGAAGGAGTTCGAAACAAAGGATGAGAGTATATAGAAAAAATTTCTCGCAAAACATCAGATAGTGCTATAATTCAGTTCTACAATCAACATTTTGTACGATAACAAAATTTTTATTAATTATTTATTTCATAGTAAACAAAAAATTCAGTAACTAATCTGCTAATATGTGAACGTCAATCCACTTCGATCCCCTCACATGAAAATAATTCCACTCCACTACCGAATTAACGCCGGTGAAAATAATTCCAGTCCGGTTCGTGGTCACATGGCGGATCATCTCAAAGGCGGAATTTTTCTAGCAAATTATAAAGGAAAAGGACCAATGCAGTGAATCTGTGAACGAACTTCTCCCTGCTTGTGGACGGTAAAACCTACCTAAGAACAGGGCTGGGCAATACTTAAGTAAAAAAGACTTAAGTACTACTTAAAGTATACATTTTCGTTACTAAAGACTTATTACTCAATACTTTTGAAATTCCCCTACTTATTACTTGAACATAAGTATTTCCATCTATTTACTTATACTTAAGACTTAGTTTTGTACTTAAGTACAAAGATTTTTACTTAAGTATTTTTGAGTCTATTAAGTACCTACAAATATCTAACTTTTCGTAGAAAAGCAAACACAATCTCTAGCGCAACTCTTTTTTTGTTGAGTTTTAAAGCACGCAAAAAACTGTCAAAACATGCGCCGCACGCCTCGACTGGATGACATTAACCACTGACATATATAATATGGATTGACTACGTTCATAGAAATACACTGCAGAAAGTGGGCTCACTTCTATATTGCTGACTCTTTCGGTTTAAGTACCAAGTATCAACTGAGAGAGAACTAAAAACAACAAATAAATTAGTGGATTCGTCGAAATACATGATTTTAAATTAATCTTTTAGGGTTATTACTGATAAAAACTATTTTACCAAAGACAATATACTCATTACATACGCAGAAAGAATTTTAAATGTTTTATTAAAATCACTTCCGGAGCTGTGTGCTCACTTTTTCAACTTCCCGCCAACGATTTTTTAATGTTGGCACCGACTTAAGAACTCTTTTTGACTCAAGCAATTGTGCCCACGTGAAATTGAAAGTAAGTAAGTCCATATTATATACGTCAGTCAAGGGTAAGCAAGCAATACCTCGCTCCAATATAAAATCAATGATGCCTTGACCTGATGTTGGGAAGGCCTCAATTTTTTCTTAGAAATTTACTGGAAATTTTTTCCTGAGAATTGTTAAGCATTATTGGAGGCGATAATGGGTACTTGGGCGGACCTCTAATAGTTTCTATTAGTATAGCAATGGGAGGTTAAAGTTTTACTCTACCTGCAGCATCGAAAACTATAAAAATCTATAAATAGTAGCCACTGGTTACTATACATACTATAGTTTTCAAAAGGTATTGATTTATTAATATCTATTAACTTATTAACTGAATTCAATAAACTTCATTATATTGCTGCCAACGTCCAAAAATTCTAAAAAAGTACTTTAAAAAGTACTTTAAAAAGTACTTCAAAAAGTACTCAGTACTTTTTATAGACTTAGTACTTAGTTACAACTACATTTCATACATGCGGTACTTGTTTTAGTTTCAGTAACTATAAAAGCTTGGTATGCTTGAGGTCTTTTTATGGTACCGGACACGCACACACTGATAAATCGAGGTCCGGAAAAAATGCAGAACGTGTTTGCTTCTCTCGTCACTCATAAATAAATTTCCGTATACGAAGTGCTATCTCCCTCACAATTTCTATATAACTTGCATGCCATCATAATGTAAATCCCGCTTAAGCATGAATTTTCCGGAAGTTTAGAAAAAAACCATTTCAATTTATACTCTCAGGAAGATGGAGGGAAGCACTGTTCCTGTTTTTACTAAGAAGTAAAGAAAGAACTTTTCCTGCTTTATTAGAAAGGTGTAGACAATAAACGCGTCTTCATTTATTCGAATCTGATACTTAATGAAAATAATCCACTTCTTCTAAAATAATGCACAATTCAGAATATTTTTCATCTTCCATTTTTCCACTCTCTCCAACTAGCCTCTGCAAATATATATCTTTTCGATGTCAACACCGCTGGGATTATTCAGCTGAGAGTTAGTGAGCGTAAAATGGTAAGGAAACTAATCAAAACTATTTTCTTATTTTGTTAAGTAAGGTACATAGTAAGTGTAGCATTTAGGAAGGTAAAGAGCCAAGCTGTAAATTACTATCAGACTATTTTCCTGTATGGATAGTAGTTTAGGCTGTATAGCATATATAAAGTCAATGTTTGGAACTTTTTCATAAGTATCAATATAGAATATTTCAGAGAATGGACTCCCAACGTACACATATGGATATCTGTTTCATGACTTGGGAAGTATTCTAGAGGGTTTTGAAAAAACACATTCACGCATACAAATGATAATCGTTCTGTTTGAATTCGAGAAAAACTCAGGTGCATTCAGAAGTATTCGGAGTACAAAAAAAGTGAAGACAGATTGAATATAAATTGTTCGACCCGAGAAAAAGAACGACATGGATTGAAACAGATTCATCCTGAACGAGAAAATGAACGCTGCAATAATGTCAACCATGAGTCATTATAGTGTTCCTGTCGACGATCTTGTTCAAATTTCTTAATAAACACAATGGAAAGAAAGTAGATATGAAAATTATTATTTTTTTTTTTAATTTTAATTTTAATCTAAATATAATCATAATGAAAATCTCAATCTACTAACTCAAGTTAAACTATAGTTCAATGCCTCATATTCAAGACCAACTTGGAACAGGGTATCTTAAGAAATATCCTCTGTGTCAGTTATTTTAAAATAAGGCAATTATTATATATAGTTCAGAAGAAAAATTAAATATGAGTTTCTTTCCAAAAATGCACTAAAAGAAAATAGCATCTAACAGAGGATACCGTTCAGGATCTTCGATGTGTTAATTTGACTCAGCTATTGTAGAAAGATACTTCAAATTTACTCCATCTTAGGTCTTGAAACTAGAGCTAAGGTAATGAATATTATTTAAAATTATTTTGGCGACTATCTTTCAAAATTATATCAATTGCCTTGATTAGACCAGTGTGGCCTTACATTATTTATTTAACTATAGGATATAAATAGTTCAACACCAATTCGTATTTGGTTATCCGGGTCCCGTGATTATATTCTGTTATCTTATTGAAATGACTTACCATTCGAAATTTCTGTGATTTCAATATTTGGAACTGGAATTGTTTGGTTTGCTAGATATAGCATTGTTTGTAAAATTAACGACCCGGTGGTATTCCCGATATACATTTTGCTAGATTTTTTTTTTAATTAACTGCAAAGAGTATTAAAACACTTCTAGCAAAATATCACTTTTATAAAAACACTCAGAACAAAGATAATAACAAATCACATTGCCAATTTCTACAGATGATACAGTTATCACGTAGCTGCAGACGAATATCACTGATGCATTCAAGACTAGACCTGGCTCCAGAGTAGACAGCTCTGTAATTTGAATGTAAATTGCCACCCAAACAATAAAGTCAAATTGGATCTTGTTAATTAATTGCACTTGGAATAATAATTAGATCAAGATATTTTTGCTAGTTATTCAGTTGTAGAAATTTGTTTACCGTTCTCGCTGATAAACTGCGAACAACTAATGATCACTGGAAGGAAGCATTGGTTTTTACTTGCTCCCCGAATATTCTGGTACAGATGGATGTGTATGTATGTGTAAAAGTATTTTCAAACTAAAAATTTCGATAACACAGAGTGTCAACAACGTCAGTTCTGTAATAGACACCAAAAATTATCAGGAACTGTATAGCCTCTGAGGTTAACTCTGTTATCAACTGTCCGTCTGTACACACACACACACCCACTGATTACTTCTATTTTTGCAAGGACTGATATTGAGATGTTTGAAGAATATGCATTATGCAGGTCATTGATTTAAAAGATTTGAAAAGCTTCTGAAAATGGCTTGGTGGGATTAGGAGAGGGCGTGGCGCTATTAAGTCCGGAAAGTATAGCAGGTGGAGATAACGGCAATTATTATAATTAATGTGGATCGATGTATATATAAAAAAAAAAAAAAAATTAAGTATACTTGAACTTAGTCAAGTTGACCCCAACGATAGGTACTGACGTCAAGAGGAACGTATCAACTCTGAAGATTTTTTTTCATTTCAGGTCTAAAGTTCAGATAAATAAAATTGCGGCCTTGTTTAGACTAGACTGAAGTGATTGTGTTTTTTGAATTGAATACAAACTTTCGGCCGGTATAATTGTAGCGTTTTAGCAGAGTGTTTTATTATGAATATAGCAGTGATATGGCAACTATGTTGCTGGAAACTTTGTCTTTTTACTTGCTTTATTTTATTTTGAATAAAAAAAAACACGTTTTGTTTCAAGCACGTTCATGTACCGCGTTATCGAATTAAGTACATAGACTCCTTTGATACAAAATAATTAATAGTAGGTAGTATAGAAATTAACATTATTTTTAGTTTTGCTATTAAATAATTTGAAAATTCAAATTTTTCGAATTTTCGGTGACAAAATCAACAAATTTCCAAAAAACCCAAATATCGTATTTCACGTTTTAAATACAAACTGCATTTGCAACCAGAACTTTTTAGGAATTTTGGAATAATCCACAAGAAGATTTTAGTTAAAATCGATAATATTTAATTTTTTCGGATCCGAGATTTGATTGAAAGTCCAGAGTGATTTTTTTAGAAAAAGCTACTGATGATTTTAGCAACGATGTCGACGAACATTGCTGCAAATTCATACAGCCATTCTATCAAAAAATGCTTGTTTTGGATCCGAGCATCTCCGATTTAGATGAAACTTTTACAATTTGTACGGAATACCAAAATAGCTCACCCGTATTTGTTTGTTTTCCTTACCACTCCCCCCTCCGCCATTCCCACCTGGTGGTTAGAAATTTTGTGATTTTACGATGGAGTGTCATTTTCAAAAAATCATATCTCGAGAATGTACTATGTTTTCATGCAGAGTTCAATCCGAATTGGATTCGAATTAGCGCTCATGGAAACGAGAATTGAGTTGAGTTTCGTTCAATCGATATTAACTCCACGAAACCAGTCGGGTTGAGTTGGGTTTTGTGTAAGTATTAGTTAGAGGAGTGCAGATGGGTGGCTTATTTAATACAAATCCAGAAACTTTGTATGAAATATATTATATGTCAACTCAATTCAAGCCGTTCATGGAAACAGCATCGAGTTAACTCAGCCAGCAAAACTTAACGCTAACTCAATCCTAACTCAATTCTGCCTCATAGAAACATAGTAATGGAGCAACGATATTTCTGATTCAAATGAAGCTCAACGCTTCATATTTTTCATAAGAAAATATTGCAGCACTGAACGGAAATTTTTTTGTTCAAAATAATAGTATTTTCAAAAAAAAAATAGTATTATTCATTAGAGAGGACTTCTAGCACTTTTGTTTTCTATTTTTATTTTGAAGCTAGAGACCTTATCTTTCCACGTACAAAAAAATTGTGATGGCATTCGGCTTCCTTTTTGAGATATGAATTTTTAAAGTCATCGTATACCTAAATTAACGCACTATGGGAGTACTGCACTCAGAGGAATATATTGTTTTATTTCTTTTTACTGGTGACCTCTAGCATTTCTTTTTTGTATTTGTTTTTTTTTTGTAAGCAAGGATCTTTAACTATATATGTGCAAAAAAAAAATCGATGGTGGCGGAGATACAGTGAGCGAAATTTCCAAAGGTCCACATGATGTTTTTTTAAGTATTTCGTACAAAAAAAAAACAAAGAGAATAGCATTCTTTAGAATATAGAAACTTAGAAAGAAATCCACACAGCCCAAGTTCAAAATATAATTTTATTTTGTGTCATATTTTAAAACAGATAATTTTTTTGCTCAAATATAATGCGAAATTACCATAGTTCCACTATAATTATACAGTTAACTTAACTCTAAACTCTTATTACCCACATTATCAATATTTAGTATTTGCACCGTTATTCCTAATTACCTAAAAAATTCTGGAATTTCTACTTAGGCCTGCTTAATTGCTGCTTTGAGGTCCGTTACGTTGGCATACAACAGTTTGATATTTTTTCGTTGTAACCACTCCTTTGTGGCTTTAGAATTGTGAAATTTTCCGTTGGCATTTGCTCGGTATGTATTTCTCCGAATTCATCCTGGTGGAAATAAAACACATTTGCGTTTTCGCAGTATAACTGAAAGCTGCCCATTTCATAACGGCTCCGCCCCCAATATTCCAGCTCATAGCTACTTTCATTATTTTTTTGCAGATCGTGCCAGTAGTACTTAAAACCGTCAGGTCCATCCAAATTAAACTTCTTCTCGTCAGAAAAAAATCACAGTTTGTTGGTTTTGTCAACTTAGAACGCAGACTGATAAAGACACAGTCAAGGAAAGAAAGGAATTAATTCAAAAAGAATTCAAAGATAAGATAAGTTTTATTGTAGATTTTCCTAAACCTGGCTTTGGAAACACCAATGACGGTAATACAAGTCGTAGATTCTTTAATGATCCACAGCTTGCTGCTGAAATAACAAGCATAGATAATTACCAGATTAAAAATAATTTTAGAAGTTATATCGAGTGGTTTCCAAATCGACACAGAAAAATTCGCGTCATATACTATAGACACTGCAAAACTGTATATAGATTTGTATGGATGGTATCCTATGACCCCCACCTTACATAAAATTTTAATTAATGGGCCTGTGGTTGTCAAACATGCCTTATTGCCGATAGGGCAGTTATCCGAAGAGGCAGCGGAATCAACAAATAAGCATTTTCGTCTATATAGACTAAATTATGCTAGAAACTTCACAAGAAAGGATTTCAAAATGGATGTACTTAATAGACTGTTATTAAGCTCCGATCCACTTATTACAAGTATGAGAGAGTCCCTAGATATGCTTATCATGGAGCAGACTCTAAGTGAAGATGATGTTGAATGCTCATATGAAGAAATGAACGAGGAGTCAGATGGAGAATCTTCAGCAGACGAAGAGTGGGCAGCATTACCATAATAATTAATTAATATCGATTGAAAGCTATTTCATATTTTTTTATGCATAAATTGTCAATTAGTATTGCTTGTAGGCCATTAAGATCAAAAAATAATTTTGGCCAAATTTTCACGGTAAATACTCCGATGTGCGTCGTCAGCCTGTTCTCACGCAGTGTTCAAATATACAGTGGAAAATAAAATTTTTGTATGGCAACCGCACGAAGGAACTGCCCGCATTGTCTCATTTTCGAACCTAATTTTATTTTTTTTTTTAGTCCGTATACAGCTCTCTAAGTATACGCGTTCTCGAGTTATCGTGCGCACGGACGGACGGACGGACGGACGGACAGACGGACAGACGGACGGACAGACGGACAGACGGACGGACAGACGGACAGACGGACGGACGGACGGACAGACGGACGGAAATGTAAAAATCAAAATAACTTTTAATATTATGCGTGGGTGTCCAATCCATTTTGCTCTACCATCATTATTTAGAGGTACAAACGGAATTACAAACTTAGTATACCCTATAGATTTCATCACGAGCACAAAATTTCAGCTCTCTTAGTGAGCGCGTTCTCGAGTTATCGTGAGTGCGGACAGCTAAACAGAGTTACGGACAGACAGACGGATAAACGGACGGAGAGACGAATATGCAAAAATCAAAATAACTTTTAAAATCTAGGATATAAAGCAGGGGACTTTTTCTGTTGATTCCAATCTCTGAAGTACATACAAAATTGGTTCTATCGATCATAAAGGTTAAGTACAACATTTTCTGGGAATGGTATGGACAGAGAACAATAATTTGTAATAAGAAAGAAATCGTCATGTCATATTCTGAAAAATCCCCATTGAAATTAGTTGAATCGTTTAAGGAAGGTAAAGACAAAGACCATATCTCTTTTTCAGTTTTATACGAAATTTTTAATCAAAAGTTATCTCTTTTTCCACTCACGTAACTGCAATTTGTTTGTTTACATTAAGGCCATTCTTACTGACTCCACTCAACTGAAAGACTTCTGATTGGTTCCACCGAACGATTTTTGATGTATAAATATAAAAAAAAATCTAAGGTCTTATGATCAATTATACGAACGAACGCTTTGAGAATGGAATGCTCAATGACTTCAGTTCTATTATTATTTGCTTTTTAAAATATGTGTATATGTTACCGTGAAAGACCGAAATTGGAGAATGTCAACTTACACCGGTGAATGTTAACACATACCAAATACGTCGGTGAAAGATCGAATATTTCATTACATTCTTGTACTTTCGGACCCTGAGCAGTGTATGTCGACAATCACAGATATGTTTTAGTGGAGGTCCAAAAGAGAGGAGCCGACAAAAAGGCGACTGGCTCTCTCCTTTGTTCTGTTGGGAGCAGTGTTCCCAGATCTGAGGGATTAAAGCCTTTTTAAGGGATTTTTCCTTGATTTTAAGGGATTTTTATGTCCAAAATGAGGGATTTCCGTTAGCAAGAATCTGGGAACACTGGTTGGGAGTCAGTTAGCTTTGTCAGTCTTAGGCCTGAAACACAATTGGAGCTTTTCAGCCAGCTTGAAATTTGTTGAAAATGTAAATCAATGTATAAGAACACAAGCATCAAGCTGGCTTGAGATTTCATCAAATTGCAAATGCAATGACTGCCAACTTGAGGGAATTTTTAATGTTGCCAACTGTGCGAATGTCGAAAATTAGATAAGAATGGCTTCTGTTGACACATTTTGTTATGTATAACAAGTATGTAGCAAATTATTAATCGTACTGTACTATTGTCGGGAAGTGTACTTGATTCGGACAGACGAACGGGGGAGCTTCACTTCTGTTCTGACTTTCGCACCAACATTACATCCAATCATAATTTTGATAAATTAGAATAAACTTAAGTATAAGTACTGGAGTCTTTTTATTCACAATCCTTAATCCTAGTAACAAAATACAATAAGTGGCGACGAGGAAAATTTAAATCGGCAAAAATTAATTAAAATAAACAGCATACACACACGTGGCCATAAAACTCTAACATAAAAGCGTGCTTAGTGTAGTCTAAAAATTAGTGGAAGTGCAGTGAAAAAAAATAAAGAAATAAAATGTCGAGATTATTGGGAAATATTGAGCGCAAATTTTAAAGCTTACGAAGATAGATTGAGGCAATTCTACAAAATAAATGATATTCAAGATGAAGGTAAGACGGCATTATTTATAACGGTAATGGGTGCAGAAGTATATGAGATATTGATGTCGCTAACAGTACCAGATTTACCCAGCACAAAAGAGTTTGAAACGTTAATCACATTACTTCGAAACCATTTTTCTCCCAAGGAAAATAAAAGAGCAGAGAGGTATAAATTTTATAAAGCGCATCAAGAAGAAGGTGAAACTCTAAATGAGTACATAGTTCGACTCAAATCCTTAGCACAAACATGTCGCTTTGGGGATTTCTTAGACGAAGAAGAAAATAAATCGTCCGCAAATTCCAGATCGCAAATTAGCTCAGTTGCGAAATATAAAGCGAAAGTCTTAGAGGAAGCCCTAGTCGATCGTTTCATCATGGGGTTATGCAGCACGAAAATTCAACAAATTTTGTTAAACGAAGATGCTTTAAATTTCGAACAAATGTGTCAAAAAGCTCTAAATATCGAAGCGTCAGAGAAGGCCTCGAGGTATATGCAGCCATCACTGCAACATGCTATCGTTAGTCGGAGTCGCATTCAGCACACGTGCAAGAAAAACCAGTCAAGTCAAAAATGTCAGAACAGAAGTCAGGGTCAAAGTCAAAATCATAGCCATAATCATAGCAGTAATCAAGAAGAGCAAAAAAAAACAAGAGCAATTCAAGTTACAACAGTAATTCAAGCAACTCACAAAATTCCAGTAAAAAATATACACACCAGCAACAGCGATGCAATAGATGCGGTCGAAATCATCAAGAAAAAAATTGCCCTGCTAGAAATTGGGAATGCTTCTATTGCCAAAAAAAGGGTCATACATCGGTGGTATGCAGAGCGAGGAAGGAAATAAGACCCATTCAGACTATTCAAGGTAGTAATCAGTCAGCTGAGTGCATCATTAAAGTTCAAGGTCAGGAGATTTGCATGGAAATAGATTCAGGAGCATCGGAATCTGTCATCAGTGAAAGAGAGTATCGCAATATATATAAAAATATTGAATTAGACAAAACTAAAATTAAACTTTGTACTGTTACAGGTAGTCAAATAAAAGAAATTGGTACATTAGCGGCGGAAGTGGATTTTGGAGGTAGACGAATGGTATTGGATTTGATTGTGATTGAAGGAGATAAACCATCAAAAGCTATTATGGGACGTACTTGGTTAGATGTTATTTTTCCAAATTGGAGGAAGAGTTTTTTAATCAAAGAAGACAGAATCGCAGTAAGTCAAATTTATCAGATTGATAGCATAGTCGAGAAAATTAGAAAAAAATTTCCTAAAGTGGTAAATGAACAGTTAAATTCGCCAATAATTGGTTATGAAGCGGAGATTGCTTTAAGGGATAGTCAAGGTCCAATTTTTCATGCTGCGTACAGCGTACCATACAAATTACGTGAAAAAGTAGAACTCGAATTAGATCGTCTAGTGAAGGAAGGCATCATTATACCAGTCAAGTATAGTCGCTGGGCCAGCCCAATTGTGGTTGTACCTAAGCAAAATGGGGATATACGTATCTGCGTTGACTGTAAGGTTACAATAAATAAATGCATTCAAACTGAGCATTATCCATTACCGCGCATGCAAGATATTTTTGCTCGTTTATCCGGTTGTAAATATTTTTGCGTTCTTGATTTGACGGGAGCATATCAACAGCTATCAGTTAGTAAGTCATCACAAGAAATTTTAGTGATAAATACCCATAAGGGACTTTTTGCTTTTACACGACTAGTGTTTGGCGTGAAAAGTGCCCCTTCGATATTTCAGTCTATTATGGATCAAATCCTAATAGGGTTAAAAAATGTATTTTGTTATTTAGACGATATAATTTTTGGAGGTAATGATATTGAAGAGTGTACGCAAAGATTATATGAAGTATTAGAGAGACTAAATCGTCACAACGTCAGAATAAATTTAAAAAAATCGTCTTTTTTAAAAACCTCGGTGAAGTATTTAGGTCATAAGGTTTCCGAGAGAGGGTTAGCCCCAAACGAAGAAAAAGTGCGTGCTATTGTAGACGCACCAGCACCATCAAAAGTGTCAGAGCTACAATCGTATTTAGGTCTGCTAAATTTTTACGGCTCATTTCTACCCAATCTAGCAGCTACACTTCACCCGTTGTATAAATTACTTAGGAAGGGGGTGACATTCAATTGGGATAAATTTTGTCAATTGTCTTTTATTAAAAGCAAAAAACTTTTAACTGAAAATAGTTTACTAGAATTATATGATCCAAAAAAACCGATTATTGTGGCTACCGACGCAAGCCCCTATGGGGTTGGGGCTGTTTTGTCGCATCTTGTAGATGGGAAGGAGAAACCTGTGTTATTCGCATCTAGCACACTGTCACCAGCAGAGCGAAATTATTCGCAATTACATCGTGAGGCGTTAGCGATTGTATTCGCATTACAAAAGTTCCATAACTACATTTATGGTCAGCAATTTACTCTATATACCGATCATCAAGCTTTAAAAGAAATTTTTCATCCTCATAAAAATACGTCTTCGGTGGCGGCGGCACGTCTCCAAAGATGTTCAATCCTTTTGTCCATGTATGACTATAAAATCGTTTATCGCAGAAATGTAAACATGGGTCATGCCGACGCATTGTCACGCCTACCCCTCACCGGACCTACCGAAATAGAAGAGTCACCGATAAATTATTTTACCCTAGAAAATAGTGTTATAAATATGAAAACAGTAACGCATCATCTGGAACATGATGAGGTACTAAGAAAGGTACATAGAGCTCTCTTGGCGTCGTGGCCTATAGAAATAAACGAAAACATGCGTCCATATTACCAAAATAGAAGAAGCTTATCCACAGAAGGTATATATGTCTACTACGGAAACAGATTAGTCATTCCGACATGTCTAAGGTCTAAAATATTAAATTGGCTACATGAAAATCATTCCGGAATTGTAAATATGAAACGACTGGCCAGATCATATGTATGGTGGCCGTCCTGTGATAAGGATATTGAAAAGTTTGTCAAATCATGTAAGAGTTGTGAAATAACGCAAAATGTAAAGAAAGAAGTAATATCAAGTAAGTGGCCAAATTGTAGCCATGTATTCGAGCGCATTCATCTAGATTTTTTCTTTTTTCAAGGGAAATCATTTTTAATTTTGGTAGATGCTTTTAGTAAATATGTTGAAATAAAACTTATGTCGACTTTAAAGGCAGCTGAATTAATAAAAGTACTAAACGAAATATTTTCAGTTTTCGGGTTGCCAACGGAAATAATTTCCGATAATGGTCCGCCGTTTAACAGTTTTGATTTTAAAAAATATTGTGACGCCTTGACGATCACCTTGAAACACTCCCCGCCTTACCATCCACAATCAAATGGTCTAGCTGAAAGAAATGTTCAAAGCGTGAAAAAGGTTTTAAAAAAATTTTGTTTAGATCCAGACAAAAATCTCTCCCTCCAAGAAAAAATAACAAAGTATTTATATCATTTTAGAAATACAGTGTCATCGTCTACTAACAGAACTCCTTCCGAGTTAGTTTTCTCTTATAAACCTAGAATAGCTTTAAATATTCTTAGAAATAAAAATCATAATAATATACAAGAAAATTTAATAAATGATGAAGAGAGTAAAATTAAAAACAAACAAAATGAATTAAAAAGTCATTGTATTAAAAATTACAATAACAACTGTAAGATAAATAATACAAGTAAATATAGTTTAAGTGAGGAAGTAATGTACCGAAATCATTTTCAACAATTTGTTCGTTGGATTCCTGCAAAAATTTTAAAACAAATAAGTAAACTGACATATTTAGCAGAAGTAAAAGGACGGGTTAGACTAGTCCACGAAAACCAATTAAGAAAAAAAGGATTGCAAGACAAATGCTTTTTAGCTGATATTAAATCAAATTGTTTTGTTGAAAAGGATTTTGGTGCAACAACAAATGTTAAGCTAAATTATGAAGGGGAAGGAAAAGTAAGTCAAAAGAAAGACTCGAAAAATGAATTGAACAATAAGGTGGAAAATAAACATATTAGAATTAAAAGTAATATGGAAGAAAAAGATAACACAGACCCTAGAAGGTCTACTAGAATTAGAAAGCCAACCAGGCCATTTAAATATTCAAGTTAAAAGAAAATAATTAAATGTAAAGCAAAAATTATAGCGAGGGTTAAAACAGAAGGGGGAAAGTTGTTATGTATAACAAGTATGTAGCAAATTATTAATCGTACTGTACTATTGTCGGGAAGTGTACTTGATTCGGACAGACGAACGGGGGAGCTTCACTTCTGTTCTGACTTTCGCACCAACATTACATCCAATCATAATTTTGATAAATTAGAATAAACTTAAGTATAAGTACTGGAGTCTTTTTATTCACAATCCTTAATCCCAGTAACAAAATACAATACATTTAAGAAGTGAACAGCTACCAAAATTGTTAAAATGGAAGAAAACTTATAGAGTTAGTAAAAGATAAGCAGTTTCTGTGGGACATAAAAAAACAAACTCGGTATTATTTTTACATGTAATTGGTATATCTCGAAAATAATCCAAAAAAGCATGAATTTATCGTAATTTTGGAAAATCGGAAGCATTAACTGTCGTTCCTTAATAAATATTCTCAACATAAACAAGTTAAAGTTGCAAATGTCAAACACGCCAGTTGTGTTCAATTCGGTTTTTTCAGTCAGCTTCAGCAGAAAGCTGGGCATAAAGCTGGCTAAAATGCTCCAATTGGGTTTCAGGCCTTATGCAAGCTTTGATGATGCGAGCAACGTTTTTGTAATTTTTTTTTTTTTTTTATACAGTAATTTATAAAAAATGGATACTGCTGTAAATATTTTTCTTGAAAAGTTAAATGCATTAATTGCGGGTAAGCGAGAAGACAATTTTCATTTTTCTCAAGAAAAGTACTCTAAACACTTTCTGAAGTGGTTTCTGCTAAAAGTAAGTGCAACACACCTTTAGATTATAGACGATTAGAACGTTTTGACGTTTTAAAAATTAATAATGAAGGGAAGGTAATTGTACCATTAAAATCAGGAGAAGAATTGTTCAGTATACTATATGATACTCACATCAGAATATTACTATCATTTTCTTTTCTCATTAAGAATGTACTGTGTGTTTTAAATTCTTGAAAAAGTTACTTCACCCTTGTGACGTTTTATAGCGACTGAATTACTAAGAAGAAAATATAAATGTCCGACATGTTCAACATTCACCATTAGTGCATAGTGAATGTTGACATTTACCGGTGAAAGTCGACCTTCCCCAGATTTCGGTGTTTCACTGTAACATATACATCTGTTCCTTTTTAACGTTGCAATCATTGTTCTCTGGCAAGGGAGAATCTTCACCGCCTACATGGAAAAGAGAAAAACGATCACATTCATATTTGGCCAGATATATAGATAGAAAATATTGAATGCTCCCTTCTTTTAGCTGTGATATAGAACCGCATCGAAACTAAATATTAGCACAAAATGAAAGTTTCGTTTTTTTTTCCATCTCCAATATCTTAAAAGTTATTCTTTATATTAAGATCGACTTTATCTTAGTCTTATCACAGAAATCGCTAAAAATAGACACATTGAAAAATTGCAATTTCCTTAACATTCAAACGAATAAAAACTTTGCCTAATCCCTTGCCATATCAACAAAGTGATAACACATTTTTTTTTTTTATACATAGGTATCTCAAGTTCTATCGAAATTTCCACCTGTTAATGAGTCAACAAAAAGAATTAGTTCAATATCTCCGTAATCCGCGTCTAGAGATAATTCCCGATATGTGTAAATCAAAGAGTGTTTCAAAATATCTTTTACTTCCAGAAACACTTGATGTCTTATCATTCCTCGAAATCACCTTAAAACAAAAGCCTTAAGGTGTTCTATAAAATGCAGTTCGCATGCAAGTTAAACTCAGTGTCAATTCGTTTGTGACGAGCTTACTAGAATCCGTAAAATTTCCATAATGTTCCGATTTTTAACATTTTTTGCTCTTGTAGCTGCAGTCCTATCTGCCCCAAGTCGCGAAATTGGTGATGTCGATGTTGAAGTTCTGGTTGTTGACGATATTTCAGAGCTAGAACTGCCTGAAGGAGATATTATTCCTTTATTGGCTAGCATTCAACCATCAGGTGTAACTAAATATGTTTTAGGAAACCGTCAAAGTGGTATGTACCTTAAAGTGCTTGTTGAAGAAGTTTCGCCTATAAACATGGTTTTTTTTTCCTCACAGGAGACAGAGTTGTTGCAGCAGGAAGCGATGGTCGGCAATGGTCAACACCTCAAGATATCAAGCTTAGCATGAATTATCCCACACAGGGAATTGGAGCCATTGTAACATACGTAGAAATTTTGGTCGATCAAAGTTCTAACCTCGGAAGAGGCTACATTGTAAGTGGAGGTATTGGTCAGAGATCCATTTCAATTGTTGTTGAAGCACAGACAACAACTCACTTCTCTTATCAAGCTGCAATTTATGGAGTTTAAGCTTTTCTTGTATCCTAGACACTTGAATAAAATGAAATTTTGACAAAAAAGAGATTTTTTTTTTAAATGCATAAAAATCTTTTTTTTTACGAATCATCCACCACAAATTGTGAAACTCAGTGTTGGTTGCTTTATTTATTCTTCTGAACTGGAAAAGACTCTAAATATTTGTCCTTTGCCGTCGATTGGACTGAATTTATTAAAAATCTGTCCAAAGTTTGTTGAATTGACTTAGTTTTTTTTTTCCAAATAAATTCGCTTGAAGCAGTTTATGTGGTCTTCTACAATGTGTGCCAATTCTGAACTTTGGTTGTTATGTAGCGTATCAGTTGTAATATTCCCATTGCCTCTTTCGGAGTCTCAACATTTGCCTCATTCATTGTACACTCCAAATCCTGATTGTTATTGAGCTCTTCCTTGTCAAATTGAAATACCTCGCTATCGCTGATATCATTTTCCTTTAAACCTTCAAAGTTAGCTTGTCTAAGGCAATTCGGCTATTTCTCTACAAACACAGAACAATATATCTAGATCTGTAATATTACAAAACATTTCTAACATATTTTGCAGCAAACTCCATTCATTCATGATGATTGTAATTAATTCTGCGAATGGCTGATATTTTCTGTTTGAGGAATTTTGTGTTTAAAGACAATGTTTTCAATAAATTTGCAAATTGCATTTAAAATACAAAAACTTTTCGATACAGCGATCAAAGAGGTCTCATCTCAATATGATATTTTCGGTAGCCATCATAAATTAGATTTTTTTCAAAATTCTTTAATTCTTTTATAGTAGACTGATCTTGCATGTATAATGGATGCCGTACTTGGAGGCATAAATATAAAAACAAATTTCAGGTTCTCTGAGTGTTGAGTTAGATATGCCGAATATCGCTGTCACTTTACGCTTTATCTCAGACATAATTGTAAGCAGATTTTTACTCATTTCAAAACTAGAACAGGATTTTCAAAATTTTGAAATAAATATTCCTTTTGGGATGCTGGTAGTCGTTTCCAGAAGAGTCCAATTTCTTTAACATTTAAAGCTTTCTTAGTAGAATCAAGATCATATATGTATAAGGGCGGGGAAGGATTCCAGGAGGTCGAAACCCTGTTCACGTACTGCTCTTGCAAAAACTTTCTAGGTAAAATCTTACTCGTATAGCCTAGTACTGAGGTTCGCCTCAATTAAATTTTCAAATAAAATTTACCATGGTAAGAGCTATTGACTAACTAAGTTGACACGACTTCATAAGAGAAATTATACCTAATCTACAACGCATAGTAAAACCTTAGGCCGCCCACAGATTGGCGAGCGAGCGGTGAACTGTGAGCGTTGAGCGGTGCGCATATTGATCGGCTTTAGATTTTAGTTGCATCGTACCTTTTAGTGCATAATGGTATCAAGGCTTATGAGAAAAATGGTATTACTCGATAAGTTACGGTTAAAGAGATTGATTTTAGCAAGAAAACGAAAGACTAGTAATTTTTAAAATAAATAAAAACCGGTTGGAGTCGTGAATTTAACATATTAAATGATATCTTCCCAGAAATTCTGAGCAATTTTTTGAATTTCTACAAATCTTAATTAAAACTTTCGATTATATTTTAATAAAACTTACAAATCGTCTTCAGAAAAAAAGCCAAACTTCAAGTCCAGAGGAAAGACTTTATATAACACTAAATTACACTACAACTAATGGGCAACGCGCACAGCCACCGCTCACCGCTCAGTTCAGCTGTGCTGTGAAAACACCACTCAGCGACACAGCTCAACGCTCACCGGCCACCGCTCAATGCTCTTCAATGTGAAAACTTTCGTAGCGACATCCCAGCTAAGCGGTGTTTTACCTCTCACAGCTCATCGCTCATCGCTCACCGCTCACCGCTTGCCAATATGAAAGCGACCTTAGGCAAACTTAATATTGGTATATGAAGTTTGTCTAAGGTAAAACTCACTGACATGTATAACATAGACCTCTGACACTACTGAAATTGCTTACATTATTTGATATTATTATGGGATCACTTTTCTATGGTTGTCTCTTTTTGGTTTAACGACTGAATTCCACTGAACTTAAAATAATAAGTTCTGTGCAAAATTCACCATAGTTAAGTTTCAGTTCAGTGGATTGTCCAAATGAATATATAGAATAGAAATAGATGGCAATACAACATTTGTAATGTTTTATCTCCCCCATAACTACTTTAGGGAGAAGCAGACAAAAATCGCTTAATTTTATTTCCTTAAAAATCGAGTTTAAGGAATATTAGATGTTATAGGAGATAAGCTTCCAATAAAAATAATAATTTTGAATATATTTGGAATTTGTTGAACTTGTAACATGACTTTTAAATCGAAAATGAAACTTGAAATTAAGATAGTTTACACAGCCCTGTCAACAAAAGTGGACCCATATGAAATAGAAGATCAGGAAGTCCATTTTATACATGTCAGTGGTAAAGCCACGCCGTCAAAACGGCGTGGATTTTTGTGTTTGCTTTGTTTGTGTTCGCTTTACCATGCATTGTGGATTGGGCATTAGTTACGACTTCGGTAAGAAAAGTCTGAACCATTTCGTAAAGCTTATTTCCCCTTTAAAACCTTACATAAATCTGCCAGTGGCGTGGCGGGATCTCATTTCTGGGTGCCGTTGTTACATTAATAGACGAAAACGAAAACGCTGAATCGAAAAACTCATTTTGCTATCCTGCATCACTGACTTATAACAATGGTCTAAGCCAAGGTATATAGAAGACAAGGTATTCCCATTACGAACCATGCCCACCTATTAGGTGACGTAATATTGTGAAATGTATAGGAAAGTACAACACAGAGAACACAGAGGACACTCTCTCTCATATCTCCGTCTTTCCTATAAAAATTTATATATATGTAGTAGTCACAGATTTACGTCACAGGCTGTCAGCTGCAATGTGTCAACATTTTAATGGGAATACTTGTCCTCTATACAAGGTGTTCCGAGTGTGGTCTGGCGCCCGCAGGCTACGGATAGGTCATGCTACGACAAACAAAAAATTGTATGGGTGGGGATAGGAAATCGTAATGGTTTCCGAGATAAAGGGACTTTAAGATATTTGGGTATGTTTTTATATATCATCCTGTAACTGCTCAACATTACACCCTATGATGATGATTTAAACTTTGGTAGATTTATCGTTGGACCTTTTAATAGTCTATAAATTTCTTCCGTCGCCCTTTCCGTTTTGAAGTTATGACTCAACAAAGTTAAAATTTCGGAATTTTTACTAGTTTTTTTTTTATTTAACTGCTATTTCCATCAATATCAATTTTTCATATTGAATTTAAAATTCCCAAAAGCTTAGCTTTAAAATGACCTATCATACTCTGTACCCAAAATGCAACCCTTTCCGCGTTTTTTGCACATTTTCTTAAGCATCTCCAGCGAAAATGGCTGGAAAAGTTCAATAAGTGCCAGAAAGTAGGCAATTATTATAAAGAGTTACATTTTGTTTTAAGTTTTATTAGAATCTAATTTCTCGATAGAAAGAAATTAGAGCACTTGTTATAGAGATTCTAGATCTAACCGGAAGGGAAACTCTCCGCACCATCCGGGAATCGAAATTTTTGATTATCAAATTCATCAGCGAACTTTTCTAAATTTCCTAAAAGTATGCTACACGATTTAATAGCTCTTTTAACTGCCGCAGTGCGCGTTGAATCATTTACACGATTTATAAAGAAAATACTCTAATATATTCAGTGGACTTTACCAATCTATTATATTTAGTTATTATTATTAGGTATTCCACAAGCTAATGTGAGCTATGAACTACGCCAACATGGGACTTTAAGAGTCGTTTGAATCTCCGCTGTTATATTTTAGCTGGTAAAAGAACGGCCCGTTAATGAAGACCCGATAAAATTTATTTTAGCGCGAAACTCAGCACTAGACAAATCAGTAAATATACAGATGAAGAACGCAAATCAGAAAAATTAACACCTTATCAACATTTCTCTTAACCAAGCTAATTAACTACGACGAAAATTGTAGCTCAGAAATGTTATTAACAGAAAATATTCCAGGCACACACCCAGAGCTCAAGTATAAAATCAACGATACCTCGGGAAGCGCTCAAATGTTTCCTTTGAATTTATACGCATATTTTTATGAGCGCAGATGTGTAAATATGCAATAATTTTTTTTTTTTAGAAATTTACAGAAAATGTTTCGGTAAAATTTTTATTCATTTGTGCCCTTATCGGCCTCCAATTACATAAGCATTCATTTCTTCTGCTGTTGTCAGCCTCCAATTATTCATAGAACTTCTAAGGTACAATTTTCCAGTAAATTTCTAAGAAAGGATTGAATCCTTACCTACATTAGGTCGAGGCATCGTCGATTTTATATTTGCGCGAGGTGTTGCATTTTTTTTTAATTTACTCGCAACAGGTATCTGATTTCTGGTTTTCAATTTTCCTATTTAATTCGTTGTCTGTATATATACTTATTTGCAGTACTAGGCTTATGGTGAGAGAAATATGTAAAATGTATAAAAGTACGCAAACGCTTTTCTTGCAGTTTCGATGAAAACAAAAAAAAAGTGTGGAAATGTCATTCCGCGAATTGAGTTTTGTTTATAGTTTTGCTTTTATTGGTTTTTATTGCACACTTGCAAAAGTCCCAGGAGAACACTAAATGGTAAATCCATCCCCATTCGACATGTATATTGTGTTTTAAAAACTATTAAAAAAATTAAAAATTGATCTTTTGTTATGACAGCTGTCAATTTTCCTTGCAAAAATGCAGTAACTAAAAACTTCTGGTAAATTTATTCAAAAGGGGAAGCTGTGATGTATGCAAATCTCATGTATAACTTACTCGCACGAGAAAATAAACGAAAGGGAAAATGTGTAAGTTCGCACAAATATATAAGGTATGACACATTGTCCCAAAAATGTGTAGGTACGCGAACAAACTTATAAATAGGCACAATTTTGTGTATAAAATAGAGAGTGCTTAGTTGGTGCCATTACAAAAAAAAAAAAAAAAGTAAAAAAGCTAGAATTGGTCTAAAACCAATAATTTCTTCACCCGTCTGCGCAAGCTTGATTTTTGAATATATATCTAGACAGTGGCGGATACAGCGGGGGGCGATCGGGGCGATCGCCCCCCTAGAGCTCTAATAATAATAAATCGAAATTTATGTTCTAATCCAATGAAATAGAAAATACAAAAAAAAAAAAAATTTAAAAAAGACCGTTTCTAAATCGGCGTTAAAAAAATAGAAAATAATTTCTCCTTTCATTTCTCCAGAGTTTCACTTCATTTTGCATTTAATTAAATTTTAAAATTTTCAAGGTATACAATCTGGACAGCTCAAATTATACTACAGTGAATAACAATTTCCCGAAATTTAAATTTGGAACTCCTAATGTTTATCAAAATACTTAATTAAATTACTTTCCTTTGAATATGCTTTCTTTGTGTACCATGAAAATTTAAAATTTTTTATACAAATGTAATTTGATTAAATGGAAAACTCTAGATAGTTATTTAATATATTTATTGTTTTTTCCTTTTTAGTCATAAATTATTCTCAAAAAATGTAAAATTATATCACTAATGAATTTTCAGTACAAGCATTGTTGCACTTTTTTGTGATCGAAAGCTCACAAAAGCCGGGTATTTTGATGAAAAGTAGTATGTTGGGAAAATTATCATACCCGAGGTAATTAATCTCAGATTCAGTTGTCCTGCAAATATTTAATTTAAGGCAAATAGGATAATATATATATTAACCCTACCTAATTAGCATTACTCGAAAATTTCTTCCACCATTTAAGTTGCAAGAAATTGCAGTCCAGCCCAAGATTATGGTGTTTGAGCGAAATGCAAGCGACCTATGTATGAAAAACACCAGTAGCGCAAGCAAGAAGTGTATAATGTCTATTTTATGTGGGATTAAATTTTACTATGCTTACGGGATCAAAAACTGATATAGATAAAAGAACTCTGGCGATATCTGAATGCTAATGAAATTTTCATGCCAGAACGAAATGAGAAAGCTATACAGAGCAGTCCACTGCTGATGGTAAGTGCGGTTATAGGGGGTCATGGGGGCGATCGCCCCCCCCCCTCCCCCCTAGAGCAAACGTATGGATCCGCCCTTGTATCTAGAACAGTTGGGCGAACAGCAAAAATGATTATAACCAATTTTATAGCATTTCATATTCTGAAGAACTTTTCAGTACATTAAAACCGTATAGGATTGATAGTTTTCACAGGATACGTAAAAATCCTAAATTTTTATATGGCAACACCAAGAAGGGGTTGCGGATTTAGTCCATTTTTGAAATTAAATTTACTATTTTTATGAAAACACTATCTACAAAATTAGAGCGTTGAAATTTTGTAGATAGCGTTTTTAGGCAGTGTCCAAATTTGTAGTGAAAAACGAAAATTTCGAATGGCAACCCTACGAAGGACTTATCCGATTTGTTCCATTTTCGAACTTAATTTTAGTTTTTTCTTAAAGCCTATGGGCAAATTTTAGCTCTCTAAGTGCACCCGCTCTACAGTGATCGTGAGGACAGATGGATGGACAGACGGACGGACGTACGGACGGACCATCACCATTGCTAGGTGTTACAAACGGAATGACATAGTATACCCTATAGATTACATCAAGGGTATAAAAAACTAATAACCAACATGGTTTCTTTCCTGGTCGTTCTAAAGTTACAAATCTATCTATATTCGCTGATGCTATTGCTGTAGCACTACTAGATGAGGGAGAATAAAGTGATGCTTTTTATGCTGATAAGAGTAGGGCTTTTAACATGATAAATCAATCCTTCGTGTTTACAAAGATACTTAATAGTATTGATTTTGATAGCAGTGCTATTGAATGGTTTGCGTCATACTTAACTAATCATTGATTAAGAGTGGCAATAAATGGTTTAAAATCAGACTCGTTGACCCAATTTTCTGGATTTCAGCAAGACACTATACTTGGACCTCTAGTATTCTTAATCTATATTAATGATCTACCAGATGCAATTATCTCATTTTGCTTCATATATGCTGATGACACCAAAAAGTATAAAGAGGCCAGAAGATTGTATTCAGCTGTAATGTGACTTTGAGCAGTTACTTAACTGGTGTAAATATAATTTCATTTCTTTGAATATTCGCAAGAGCAAATATATTACCTTTACTAAAAAGTTGAATGTCATGTACTGGAACTAACGCCTTGATGGAATTAATATAACAAAGGTTACTGAAATCTGTTATCTTGGTATGATCTTTCATAACATGCTTCTGTTTAACACGCACATAATAGCATCACTATCAAGGCTTACAGATCTTTTGGTTTTATTTTACGGTGTACGAAGTCTTTTAAACAAATTCAATCGTTCAAAGTGCTTTACGTTAGTCTCCTAAGGAGTATTTTAAAGTATGCCTCCTTTATATGGAACTCTTTTTATGTAGCATATGCGCACAAAATTGAGGGCGTTCAGAGACGTTTTACTCGATTTATATTATTCAAATTTGATCAGTCCAATTATGAATATAACGATAGGTTAAGTAGACTGTCTATGACTACTTTACTTAATCGGCGTTCTTATCTCGACGATTTATTCCTATTTAAGTTGCTTAATAATAAAATTTATGCTCCTGACATTCTATTCAAAATTTGCGTAAGTGCTCCATCTCGTCCTGTACGTCAACTATTAGTAGGTATTTAATCCTAAATCAAAACGCACAAATATAAGATTGAAGTCTCCTATCGATAAAATTCAAAGACCTCATAATGATTATTTCAATGAACTTGATCTCTTCAATTCTTGCCCTTTAACTTTTAAACGTAATGCCATGGATTAAATGCTTTCTTTTATTTATTGAAATTTTTTTTTACTTCTTGCTATTATTTTATGTCAATTAAGTTGGGACCGCCATTTCAGGATAGAAAAGTTTTGAATGCGTCAAAATTTAGAACTCAATTAGGCCGAATTCAATGCTTTACTAATTAATTATCAAAACCTAGGACCAGTACTATTGAAAATATGTTAAATAATATTGTCACAATAGTGTGCGCTGCATAAAGTTTAGGGCTCAATTAATCAGTAGTGGTGGTCCTAGCTTTTGATAATGCTGGATTAACCATCGATTTTTTAAGAAATTCGTAATTCGAGGAAATGTCATTAAATTCGGCATAATTGAGTCCTAAATTTTCTATCTTGAAATAGCCGTCTCAACTTAATTGAAGTGTAATTTTTTTCTCCTGTTCTCTTTCCTTTATCCTCCTGATATTATTATTAATTCCTAGCTTAAGTTACCCGTTCTTACAACGGAATTCTCTCATTCACTCTTAAGGTGATAAACATATTTTTTTCTATTTTTTTTATTTATTTATTGTTATTAAAAGAAAAAGTTTGCTGGGTTTCAAACGCATTACAGACGGAGTCTGGGCTTAAGTTTATTAGTAGTTTTTTTTTTTTTCAAACTTTCTTCTTCTTTTTTTATTTGAATTGAATTTATCTTTTGTGAATAATTATTTATTTCCTTAATAGTTTTTTTTATTTGCTGTTAGTACAATTTTTTATTATTAAGTCTATTAATGCGTTTTTTTTTTATTTCTCTTATATTTTCTAATTCTTAAATTTTTTCATTACGTACATATTTTAGTACTGTAGTTGCACTTTTGTATTTCTTTTTCACTCTTTGTTTTAATTTAGGTTTAGTTGTGTTTTCTTCTAATTAAATTTCTTTTGTAGATCTTTAAGTAAGTAACTGGTGTAAACTGTTTCCTACGAAAAAAATTTTTATAGGTTTTATTTACCGGTCTCAACCTTTCTCTACCCAATGGAGCGACTACCCGTTGACTTCAGTGTCATAGTCTCTGGCGTCTGAATATTAGAGATTTCAAATGTTCTATTTTTCAGAAGTGGCATATCGGGTGAAGCCACTCGCGAAATTTTTTAGTGTGCTGTGTTTGTATTCGTTTCATAATGACAATAATGAAATCGTGACATTTGTTATAATGCAAATTGCTGTGTAAAAAAAAAAAAAAAATCGTTAGCGCCCCCTTGCTTTAGGTAAAAGAAATACAGGGATGCCATTGAAAAGAAGAAACTTTCTTACATTTCTCAAATAAACAAATCGCACATGATGTGAAACCATTTTAAATTTTCGTATCTTTCTCGGTTTTTGTTATATATATTAAAAGAAATTCAGAAATAATTATAAAACAAGATAATTTTCTTTTTAAATATATTCACTTGCCAAAAAAATGATTTTCCGCCTGAATTTCAGCGCTTGTTTCTGCAACATTGCATCGCACAATTAATCACTCGAAATTAATAGCTTAACAGCTTTAATTTCACAAAACACTGAACTCAATCAAAGTTTATACTTCGGAAATAACACAAATGCAAACAATTAAATTTAAAATAGTTTCACCGAACTCTGAAATATTTACTTTCAGAAACGTCAAAGCAAGTAAAATCAAGAGCAATCGGACTATAATTGAATGGCTTACACACGTACATTAACTGACATATATAAAATGGACTGCTGATGTTACTGAAATTGCTTACATTATTTGACATTATTATGGGATCACTTTTCTATAGTTGTCACTTTTTGGTTTAACTACTTTATTCCGCTGAACTTCAAATAATAAATTCCATACAAAATCCACCATAGTCCAGTTTCAGTTCAGTGGTTTTCTCAATGAATATGTAGAATAGAATTAGATGGCAATACTATATCTGTAATCCTTTCTCTGTCCCCCATACCTACAGGTTAAAAACGTTTGGAAAAATCAAATCATCCTTTAGTATGAGGTAAGGAAATAATTTGCAACGATCAATGGTGTTTTTCAAGCACGCGATACGTTGTGAAGCTTCATTTCACATGAGTGGCTACAATTTTACAAAAGGAAACTAGTATATCTACCACACCACATAATTCACGTTGTCTCAACGATCTGGAGTTTTCTTTTCGACAACTGGAATATTGGGCAGACAGCATCTGGCGTTCAAAAATTTTAAAAATAATCATAAACATTTATGTACTGCAAGTTTGAGGTTATTGCAAATTATTGCAATCCTACGACGTTTTTGTTGAAGGAAATAGTAGTAACTTACTACGAGCTGCTACTAGTCTAGGAATTTATGGTTAATTCACCCTAGCATACGAGTGAGATTTGTGACATCGAGTCCGGCCTCGAGAATTGATGATTTCACGCTTCCCCAACTGGCTGGGAGTTACCCACATTTTGATGATTTTGATCCTGATTAGGCTTCCATCCACCAATTGGATTATTGAGAGTGAAGTCGTGCTTCTACCTGGAGACCGAAGGCTCACCACTTTCATGTCATCACTGTTAGTGGTTATCTTGCTGAGAAAGTAATTTCAAGACCGACCCAGAAGGTTAAACGAAGTCTATCAGTTCAGTGATACTGTTTATGTAAAATGATTGTGCAGAGAATCAGCTAGCTCCAGAATTAACTCAGTCTAATGTTAGATTCAGCATCTTTTTTTAAAAAAAAATTTATTTTAGAACATAAGTAAATCCATCACGGAGGCGCCTCTGCGGGGAATCCGAAACAACATGAAACAAATGTAAGTTGGTGCTTTTTACTAATCTTGTTTGAAAATATTGGTTGATATATTTGGTCATAATTATGCATATTGAAACATTGAATTGAGTATTACATTCGTTCTTATATACGGAATAGTTAGTATCTAGGATAAGAGTGAACAAAGTTTTTAGATGGAGAAAAGTTTTCATTAGTATAAGGTACGACCAATGAAATAGTTTTCAGATATTTGCGAGACTGTGCGATGAATATTTAAATGAGGATAGGTATATATATAAAATTATATCTAAAATTCATAACATAATACAGATAATTGAAATTCTAGATGTAACGATTTTTTTTTGTCATTAGTAAGGCATAGTATAAACGTACATGGTAATGGAGCGTACTTCCCATTAAGTTTCGGGAACTAGTACCAGTTGAGATTAATAGTTGAATGGCATCGTAGTATTTCTAACAAGGTTTATGATTATAGTTAGAAGATCTTTCTACACACGGAAGTGTATATAATCACATTGGATTAACTAGTCTTCTCATCGAGATTTAATTAAAGGATAAGAAACCTATGACTAATTAAGGATAGTGATAGTAGCGTTTTCAAGTTTTCAAATAATACTCTGTATTATTGAAGAAAAATCCTCCTGGTATAGGGAGCTAATTACCAGAGATCTTATTCTCATGCTTGTATAGTATTAACAGTCATGTACACAAGAATATCACAAAATCCATTAGACTGAAGAATTTTTATAATGTGAAGTTGCAATAAGTTTTATTTTCCCTCTCACTCTCCCCGAGTCCTCTCCAGGATGAAGTTCGAATAGGTTCGCTCCACCACTCATACTCTTTTCAGGTCATCACAGGGATACTGTACTATATAGCCCGTAGTATCGCTGGGTGGTTGGGGAAATGGCTTTGGAAGCCGAATACCTGCGCTTCACCGAGTGATCTGTCAGCTCATGCTGGCAGTCTGGACTTCACGTCCAAGTGCATCACTCTATATAGTTAGATAACAACCAGTCTAAAATTATAACACTTACTCTTACTTTTCTTGTATATTATATTTTTAATTTTATTATTAATTAATTAATTTTGTTTTTACTGAAAAGAAAACCTTAAATATTTTCAAATTCAAACTTTTTATTAAGAAGACAAATCTTTCTAGAATAATTTTTAAATTATGTTTTTCATCTATGATAATCTTAAAAGTAATTGAATTAATAATTATTTTTAAAAAATACTTCTTACTTTGTATTAACATTGTAGTTTTGCGACTATTGTACAAAAACAAAAAAAAAAAAAACACAAAATTGAAGAATTCAATGTAACAATTTCAAGTATAGTGGAATTTTTAAGGCTTATTCTAGTAATCTAGTTACTACATCCATTAATAGAATACTTGTGTATAGTGATGGATTATTAGTTTATATTTTCTTGTATAAAAAGCAAAATTTAGCACTAAGCATAAACTAAATTTTCCATAAATATTTCTGTTAAATATTTGACTTAAAGGCATTTCATGGTGACTTAGTTATTATTTTATGTAAGATCTAAAACTATTCTGCAGTTGTTCTCTGTATAATTAAATCTATTTTGTCTCCTGCGGCAGCAATAAGAGGCACTGTAAGGCAACAATCGAAGTCTTGTGTTTTTGTTCCATTTACCTAAAATATTGTGATGAGATAAAAATTAGATTAATCATAAAATTGATTGAAAAATTACAATAATTACCTGCATAATCCGATCAAATGGTTTAAGCGATCCACTTAAATCAGCTGGTCCACCTGTTCGAATGCGATTAATGTATACTCCGCGTTCGTATAAACCATCCGATAGGGAAAATCCATAGTCATCGTAAACTTTATCCTTATACAGTGTCATCTGGAGAATACGGTGTTTACTATCTTTACTAGTGTTCGACATAAGATCTGTAAATGATGGACTTCTAGGTCGACGTTGAATTTTGGCATACATTGCTTGGGGTTGAGGCATACTTCCTGATGCATCAGTTAGCATGGAGCTATGGCAATCTCCTAAAAAAAAAACATTTTTACAATAAGTAAAATCTACTTGCTGAACTAATACATAGATATACGAGTATATAGTATATGAATGTATAATTTACCAGAGTTTCTGAGGATCTTCAAATCTACAATATCATCCAAATTTTGTAAAAGTTTTGTTGCATGTGATAATGGCATGCCTTGGACTGATTCCCCATTGATAGCGAGTAAACAGTCTCCAATAAGAATTTTTCCAGAGTTGTAAGTAACTCCACCTGGTGAAATAAAAGAGCGTAAAAAAATTTAATATAATTGAAATTATTTAAATGGAGAAATGAGAGCGGCGATTGGGTTATCCCATAGCAAATCGACCTAAAATAAAGTGTGGTCCATCACCAATTTTTGTGAAATTTTACATAAAAGGTGTCCGGAATAAAAATGTAAAAAAACAAAAAAACTGATCGATCACACACTTGTTACTTTAAATTTATTTTTCAGTCAGTCATTTGACCACTGTAGTGACAACAATGAGATCAAAAAAATGAAAAGCAGAGAAAACTGATTGTTGAATGGCTAATAACTCAGAGGAAACCTGGATTTGGGGCGAAAAAAGGATCACGTGATGCAACAAAGGAGTAGAAGATGAAACTTCTCCTCAAAAGACATCCAAACCTCTCATTGACCGGCAGAAAATATGCATTGCCGCTATAAATTCAAGTATTAAAGAGAATCCAAGAACTTCAATTCGTCATCGATCTCAATAATAAGGCTTTACACTGTTAATTATGTACATGATATTTTACGAAAATATCTTAATATTTATCCTTACAAAGCGCAGATACCGTAACAGTTTCAACCAGCGGACCATTCGTCCAGGTATCGGGAATTGATTTTTGGGGGATTTAATCAAAAAGCAAATATGCCGATTTTTTTAATAAAACCTTCTTTCATAATGACGAATATCTTTATTGGAAATAATAATAAACAAATCAGATGATATGAGGAGAAGATTATCCACATGTCCAAAAACTATGTATCTGTTAGCACTCAGAGCAAGTAGGGGCTGGAGGGAGGAAGGATTGGTCCATACTTGATAACGATGTCAGCAGAACAGTGTTACTGTCAAAAGTCGAAAGGGTAGTAAGAGATTCTGGTCTCTTGTAAAAACAGTAAAAAAACAAACTTCACCAGATCGTCGGTACCGGACCTAATCTACAACGGGGATGAGTACACGGAACCATTGGACAAACCCAATTCTTTCTTACCACCTTCTACGAAAGCACTTCCTTCTTCACCAACATCCAATTAAAGTCAAAGACTGTTACATTTCCGCACAAGGGAGGTTTTCAAAGTGCTCGCGAATCTCAATGTGTCCAAGCCTACTAGGCTTGATGATATTTCGGATCTGAAACTCTTCTTTAGCTAAACCTCTACGCAAACTATTTCATTTTTCCTATTCGACAGGAGTCTTTCCTTCGGCATGGAAACTTGCATGTGTTCAGCCAATATCCAAAAGAGAAGAGGTACGCGATCTATCAAATTATAGACCAATTGCTCTTACTTCAATTCTTTTGAAGGTTTTTGAAACTCTCATCAACACTCAATTGATAAAATATCTAGAAACTAATCACCTTATTAGCGATCATCAATACGACCTTCGTGCTGGCCATGCTACTGGAAATTTGATAGCATTCTTTACCGATCGTTGGATTCAATGTTTCCATAATTTTGGTGAATCTGAAAACATCACATTAGATACCTCAAAGGCCTCCAATAGAGTTTGGTATCCTCCTCTTAAAATGGATTGCAAGTTTTCTCTACCGCCGGTCAATTCAAGTTATATTGGACGTAATTACTTTTGATCGTTTTATATTGCATGCCGGTGTACCGCAAGGCTCTGTGTTCTCTCCTACTCTCTTTCTTATTTTTATTAATGATCTGATAGCTCTCACGTTCAATCCTATTCATAGTTTGGTAGGCAGCAGCATCTACTCGTTCGACTGTATAGCTGATTCCTGTGGGAATATTATAGTTGACAAGCGATGACATAGTTCACTGAACTATTGCCTTACAACAATACTCGCATGGGCCAGAGCGAATCAGGTCTTGTTTAATGATTCCAAAACCCAGTGTTCTCTGTTATCACTCAAACGTACTCCAATTCCCGCTCAACCCGTTTCCGTCGATGGACAAGATATCGCGAACTCGCCATCTCTTAACATCTCAGGCATTGAAATATCCATCAAACTTAGTTGATCCGATCCTATTTTTGGTATTGCCAAAAATGCGATAAAAGGCCTGGGCTTCATGCAAAGATGCAAGAAATATTTTACTCCATCAGACTTGACAAAAATCTACAAGTCTCATATCAGTTATTGATTAGAACATAATTCCCATAATTAAGCAGGGGTTGGACGTACCGTATTGTCCGCGTTAGACAAAGTCCAAAAGAAGGCCTTCCGACTTATTAGCGTGATGACATATCAATAGCAACTATTGATCCCTTAGAGTACCGACGTAATGTCGGATGTCTGTCTCTCTTTTATCGCTACTTCTATGACTATTGCTCTGACGAAATCGCTAGCATCACAATCCCTCTCTTGAAGTCAGACTCGGCCGTACCGTGAAAATGCGCGAATACTTCATAAGATGAACAGTATGAATGTGGAACAGTTTGCCATCCTGTGTTTCCCCCTCAGCTGAGCTGTAAACATACAATCGTAATGCACAGCCACCTTCTTGGCTCAACCCAATAATCCTCAATAGCATACCTCTTCTTCCTTTCTTACCAAGACTCTGCTATGGCATCATAGGGTATCCACTGAGCGTTGGCAACATTATAAAAAAAGCGGTTAATGACGAACGTTATCGTGAGATAATAATCCGAAATTGTTAATAAGTTTTAGGAAAGAATTAATTTCAATAAGACGACGCAACATGCTCTACAGCTTTCATGACAATTGCTTTTTGGCAAATCAAATAACCGCAACAAGTAAATTCTAGTTGATGTGACGTCCCCAGAGTTCGTGCACAATGACACTACTTTCTGAGGGATTTCGTGAAGGGAAAGTGCTAATGATCTCCAAATTTGTACATAATTACAAAAGTATGTTCAAGAGATTTTGGCGAAATTGATCTAGTTTTCTGTGACAGATGAGTAGTAAGTATGTTGTGTTTCACACTTTATTAACATTTTTATACTTAGAATAAAAAGTTGTATGAATAAACATATTGTATTAAAAAATCAAGCATAAATGTGAATACTCTTTAAAAGTGAAATGCGCCATAACAGTAACTCACCTTCAGCTAGACCACTAATAATTATTGGTTTTTGCATATCTTCACTTCCTGCTAATGTAATACCCAATGGTCCACCATTAGGCTCCAATCGGACAGTCAATACAACCTGATGGGTACCATATGTTTTACTCTCCATCGGAGGTGGTAGAATTGAAGAGTCAATGCTAAAAAACACAAAACAATTAAAAGCAATCAATTTCAGTTAATAGAACCCTTACGTCATAAATCCGCTTGAAGGATAATCCAGCTCATAAGGGCTTAAATCATGATAAGAATCCTCTGGTACCTCAGTTGTTAAACTATGCGTATTTTCAGCGCCCCCTACACGTCCAATTGGAACAATTTCTCCAGGTTTTAATGCAAACGGACGCCGAATTTGAACTATAGGATTAGCCACATGTTGTATATCATCTACTCGAAAATATTCAGGTTGAGGTGTAGTTGATTTAAATGAAGCCGTATCGCCATACCTCACGTCCCCATACTTTTGTGAATAGCTATAAATATCCTGTTCATTGCTGCTACAATTGCTATAAATTGGATTACGTTGTTGGGCATCAAAAAGAAAATCGGGCAGAGAGTTTCGTTTTATGGTTAATGTCGTAAAATCATTCTTATTATCCTTGAGCAAGGAGTCGACATTAAAATGCTGCAGCGGGTGATTATCGACTGCCAATAGAATATCTCCGGCACGTAATGATCCTGTTCGATGCGCAGGACTACCCTGTTTAACTTCAGATATTACAAATGATCCATGACTAGATCCATTCACAGTAATTCCAAGGCCAGCTTTGCCTGTTTTAGCTAATTTAACATTAAAAACTCCACTCGATGGAATAACAGAATCAGCCATATCAAATTCAATTTCAAGCTCCATCCAATTGGCACCCTGGTAAGTCAAGTTTGGCGGTCTTGTTCCAATATCTCCTAAAAGTTGTCGTACAGCGTTTATATCTAAGTTGTACATTTTGTTTACGGCAATAATTCGATCCCCTTTTTGTATGCATCCAGAACGATCAGCCACAGAATCAGAGACAACTTGTGCTATTGTGACACCTCGTCCGCAGGCAGTTTGAGATCCTAAAATTATTCCAGATCCATGTGAACAGTCCAATACAACTTGAATGGTTTCCGATCTACAAATTCCCATATTTGAGTGTAATGTTCCTGTATCCAAAGGAAGGGAACTTTTGCGCGCTAGTTTACGGTGACGTGTTTTTCTTGCTTCAAGAGTACTAAATCCATACTTCGGACTACCAATTGCATGGCCTGAAAGTAAAGGATGGGGGAAGTAAGATATTTTTATACGTTATACTTTAAAACGAAATTTTATGATCACTTAAAGTGTTTTAATGAACTAGGGAAACTACCAAAAGTTGTTCGTAGCCCATAAATTTTATTTTATCGTTTTTTTTCGAAATTGGAGTTTTATGTTGTCAAAGTTTATGGGAAGTTTTTATTTGGAGACAGATGTGTCGGTATTTATATTGGCTGAATATTATTTAAGAATTTGCTTTGTTTTTACTTACAACAGAGTTAATTTGGGCATATTTTTTGGCGTTATTTTTAATAATTCATTACGTCGTAAGGTATTATACTAATTATTTCATAGATCCAGAGTCTTAGCTGACTTCATTACATCTTTCCTCATATGCCCATCTTTCGCAGCTCTGCCAAGACCAGTGTCAGTATTTAACTTCCGAATTTCTATTGCACATAATCAGAGACACCTACGCAAGGATTTCTTCTAATATAACAAAGCTTAAGACTGTCCAATTCAAAAGGCTTAACTATACCTAACGTACCCTTGTCTTTATGATGGTAGTAATGGACGGTTTTAGTAGAGAATGGATGGAAGTAAATTGGATATTGAGAAACTAAAATCAAAGTGTCCATTCGCTTCAAGATCCGCATGTTTAATGAAATCCAAGTTAAGAATAAATCACTAGGTACTAGACAAAATATTGAGTTGGAACAGTGTCCATCGAACCAGTGAGTAAATATAAGTGAAATAAAGACGTCGTTTTGGAGGATATTTCAACGTAACTATAATGCGGTGCACTTCGCACTTGCCTAGATGTGGTAATTGAACTCAAGTCTTGGCCTGATATGGGTCTTGTAAATGCAAACGCAAGATCCAAAGAAGACAAATCTATCCTTGGAAGAATCTAAGGTGCTCCATTATGTTCTTCGTAATAGATTTCAGTTAAGATTATGTGAAATATCAATACCAAGAATTTCTAAAGAAGTACCTCTTCTTTGGTTAAGGATTTTGGAGAGATTTAAAGATAGTAAATAACTTGGAGTTATAAATGCATGAAACTTAACGCGATTCACTTGGCCCTAATGGCATATTTTATTCATTTCAAATTCAATCATTTTATCATGCTTGTGTGTTGGATCTGCAAAATATTGAGGACATGTGAGAACAGAACAGAGTCATACAAATACATCACATCAAAAATGATGTCACCATAAAAGCTATCAATAGAATTAAAGATAGGAGGTGATTGGTCATTTATAAATGAAAATAAACACGAATCGGAAAAGTTCAGAGCCTTGAGGCATGCCAACATTTATTTTATGAGAATTAAGGTAGCGTCATTTAAATAATTTTAATTGTGAGGTTAGGTAACAAGTTTCAACTAATGATAGCAAAGTGGAGTCCACATAAGTATAATATGCCAAATTCTGTCGATGTGTTTAGTTGTATCAGGCCACTACATAGATAAGAAAGCTAACCCAGTAAAATTAGACACAAAAAGGGCTAAATTTAGACCAAACCGGATTTCTATGGAGACCTTAGTAGTTGTTCTATGGGGATCCTGGAACACTTTTGACGGTCCCTGGATCACTATAGGTTTAAGTGATGGACGCTTTTTTGGGGGAGGAGGTATTCAGGTTTGAGCTCTGGCTAAGTGCGGGTTGTGCCGGGGTTGCTTAAGTGTCGCGCCTAAATTTAGGCAAAATTTTTTGTACTTAGCTAAGGTGTCGCATTCTGTGGGAACTTTGTTTTCGTATTCAGAGGCCATTGATTATTTAGATGTGCCCAAAATCATTGACGTCTTAGAAAAGAGATGTTGCTACTTGGAAAAAAATGCAATAAAAACTTTTATTTAATGGTTTAAATAAAAATTTTCCAGCATATAAAGTAAAAATAGTTAAAAACCAATTAAAATATTATATCCAGTCATTGAAAATTGTTTTATTAAAAGTTTTAAAGCTGGAAATAACAAACGAAATACAAGTAGCGATATCTCCTTTCTAAGACGTCACTGATTCTGGGCACATCTATATATAAATAATCAATGCAGAGGCGCTACCCATATGAGTAGTGGATTAAAAGCTTTGATGATTAGTATCGTGCCTAAATTTAGGCTTTCTACAGGATGGGTTTATGCCAAGTTTCCTTTCGGGTATTTGGCGGCGCAACCATATGAATAGTGGATTAAAAGCGATGATCAATAGGATATGTTGAGTGGCTTGCAATTTCTTTGCCGAAAATCAAAAACTATAAGTAATATGGTCATGGTGTGAAATTCGCAGATCTTATTATTTGTCAAACATGTTTGTTAAACATTTCTCAAATAATTAATTACTAATTAGAGAAATTCCCTAAAATGTAGGCTTTTTACCCCGAAATTTCAGGAAAAAGTCCTACGTTTTTTACAGTGTACCCTTAATATGAGTCGTGGATATGTCTATTTTTAGGGGATGAAAAGCGGTGAGTTCTATTTTTTGCAAATGTCTCGAAAATTTATCAACGCAAATATATACGACAAACATTGTAGTTTATAAAAAGAAAAGAACTGTGCTGTTACTATAAGTAAAATTTTCGATTATCCATGAATACCTCTATGAGACAAAATAAATTTTTAAGCAATGAAATAAACAATAGTAGATTAATTAGTATTAAAAGAAAAATTCGAAGGTGCGAGCATCGCTGTCAAACAAACCCAACTGATGTTCTATCATAAAAAGTTCATTGAAACACTCTCATACTGATAATAAAACAATAGTGTGCAAAGTTACATATTTAAGACCAGAATTTAAATTCAAATAAGTCCGTCATTGGGGCATTCGAATAAAACTGTCATAACCACTTCATGCATGACATATTGTACAATTTATTATATGCACAAGCTAAAATAAGGGAACCTTTCGGGAAGTGTTTGAAAGTTTTTCTTGATATAAGCAACTTACACAAGTGGTAAAACATCAGACACTGAAAAGCTCTCGCCATGGGCTATATAAGGCCCGAATTACAATTACGACTTCGACTTCCACTTGATTTTCAGTTGAAGTCGACGTTCATGTGAAATTTGTAATTAAATTACAACTTCGACTTTGCCCAAAGGGTAAATGCAATTGCTATTTCTGTCATTTTGTATTTGGCGTTTGCTTGAATCGCATGTCAAGAATGGATTTTTGTGATCAATTTCAATTATTTTTATTAATTTGTGTGTGATTTCGTAAAGCCAAAGGACGACATAGGTAAGGGAGATATGCGAAAAACACGAAAGGGAGTAGATGTAGTTGAACAGAAGTTGGCCGCAGGAGACACCAACTTTGAACAAAGTTCAATTTATGTCGAAATCGAAGTTGGGGTCGCCTACGGCCAACTTTGAGAAAAGTTCAATTTATGTCGAAGTCGAAGTTGGGGTCGCCTATGGTCAACTTTGAGCAAAGTTCAATTTATGTCAAACTCGAAGATGCAATTTAATCTTGCCACATGCATTTACCATTTGAGCAAAGTTGAAGTCGAAGTCGTAATTGTAATTCGGGCTTTAAGCATGCCAGTTGGGTAAAGAAGCGAGCTTGAAGAGTCAATTGAGTAGACCATTTTAGTGTATAAGTACTGATGGTAGGGTGAAATTCCAACACCAGTAAATACTTGGCACGCCGTGTAAGAAATCCCTGAGCTATTTGTCCAAATTTCCGTTTTGAGGTCAGCGTATAATATCCCCCCTTCAAAATTTTCTTTGTACCCCGTGTCATAAAATCTCCGTACATCCACCTTGGTTCTCCGTGTTGAGGTCAGCGTCTAATATTTAGCTTAAACATTATTTTTTAGGCCAAACACATTTCCTTAGATCAGTGAAAGTGAGCACTACGACATTATACTCTGACACTGAGATAGGTATAACTTCAACCATTCTAGACAATAAGGATATCGCTTCAAAAAATATTGACGTAAATATTTCGTTAACTCAAATGAAGTTTACAAATAGCCACAAGTCGATGAAACTCTCCGGGGCCTCTAAAAAGGGGGAACCACTTCTACTCGTCATACAGATGAGAGCATTTAGCATCAGACACAACATGAAGAGTTGTCAAGCAAACATACATACCAATAGCTGGGAGAAGACCTAATGACCAGCCTTGTCGTGCAATAAGCCTAACATCTTTTCTATTGAAAACTATTAAAACGATCCTTGATAAGCATATCAGAGTTGAACCACTACAAGTAAATCAATATTTGGTATCAAGAACAGAGCATACTATCCATTCCAAAAAGATTGCTGGATTTAGTGGGAGAATGTGATAACTCACCATGTCATCGATCACAAAATCACCCAAAATAAAAGTATTGATTCGAGAATGTGCAATTGAATAAATTTTATTCTAAAAGAAAGGATAATTAACTCCACAATAGCAAATGAACCCCTAATCGTCATTCCTTCTAAAATATGGTCACCAGCCGGGTGACAAGGCAAAGCTCTTTGACTTAGGCCAATAATACCAACTTTAGCCGGAACATGTGGGAATACCGAATATTCATCATCGACAATTGTCTATTATTTTGTTGCATCTCTTAAGGCTCAAACACAATTGCGACGACTGACGACTATTGCAGTAATAGAAGCAATTTTCTCCAGGAACGTTTTATGGAGCGTGTATTACATAGGAATCTGCAGTTTTCTTTGTCGTCGACCACTTTATTGAATTAATTCAATTAAGAAGACCAGAGAGGCCGACGAGCGACGACTATTGCAGTCATAGGAAAAATTTTCTCTAGGAACATTTTATGGAGCATATATTGCATAGGAATTCGTCGGTCGCCCTATCATCGCAATTGTGTTTAAGCCTTTACACGACGGGTTCTCGCCTTTACTCTCTGAATATTCGGTGGTATGTGCCAGTCGAGTGGGATTGGCTTTACTGTCGTCATTTGTTATCGATGAGTTACTATAATCAGATTCAGTACAGCTAGTTTAGAAGAGAAAGAAAAAGAAACAGAAGCAAACAGAAAACTAAACTACCATACTCACAGAGAAGTTTGGCGCTTACCGAGACAGCTGCCGAATGAATAAGCATCTGAACACATTTTCCAGGAACAATATATTCAGACTCTTTGAGGAAACAGAGGAAAACTGCAGGGCACAATCTATGCAAATGCAATAACGAAGACTGGCAGACAGAAGATTCAGGCTTCTAGGATAATACTTTCTTACTCAATTAGAAGTTATATCTGGCAGAAAAAGGGAAATCAGATTAGGCCAACGCTGACCGCACTGAAAGAGACCTTCCCGATCCGTCTTATTAAAAATCTAAAACCTAAGTATTTTAGGGATAATTCCTATTCCATACTGATTAGCCTCCCATCTTGGTCTTGAGAGCTTTGAGTTCTCTAGATTTTAATTTCCTGAGGTATTAACCTGAAACCTGAGCTGATGAACGCTGATGATCTTTATGTACTTCCCTCATTAGTATTACCCAACTACACAAACTTGGTGTCTGGTATACTTACGGATCCCGGAAGGCGCATTGGTGTTTAATCACCTCTCATTTTTCAGGCGGAAGTCTTTGCTATAGAGGTTGGAGATCAGGAAAGCCTAAAATGGATGCAAGAACTCCAACATCTACATCTGTTTAAACAGTCTTTGAGTCGAAACTAGTTTGGAGCTGCTACTCGAAACTACCGACAACGAAGTAACCTTGGTATGGGTTCCTGGACAAGAAGAAGTGGAAGGTAATGAAAAATCTGACGAACTGGAACTGGAGTTGAATGTTCATATACTGGTCCGTACCCAACATTTGGTCTACCAAAAAGCCACTTTAGGGGGGAACTGCTTAATCGGGAAAATAGGCAACTGGATCCCCTTTGGGGTAGCGCGCCCGATATGAGGCAGGCGAAGAAATTCTTCAACCCTTCTCTCCTCCAGACGCGATAACTTATTAGACTTAGAAGACACGTTCTTAGGCTGTTTGCTAACGCAGTCATTGGTCACTACCCCTTCCGGCACTTCTTGAAGAAGATAGGCAAATCCGACAGTGAACTGTGAATCGCATATTCGGTGTGTTCCTATCTCTCCGAATAAAGTCTGCATTCTAATTTCAAGACTAATAAGTGAGCTTGTTAAAAGACTCGATTTTGACTAACCACCTTAGGGGAAGGTACAATACATCAATTCTGGTTACGGTGTCCACAATGTCCTGTAGGCCTAGTCGTCTCTACTCTTAACATTAACACCAATGTGGTGGTCGGTGCTAATGTGTGCTTCTCAGAGGACTCGGACGTCCGCTGAAATGTTTGCCTATTGCGACAGATAGTTACATAACATAACCTATATCTTCTCTGCACTGGGCTTTGGACTCACGTCTTGTTTTTTTATAACATTTTCAGGAGAAGTGCTGCCGCAAAGTCGATTTGCGAATTTTATGAACCACCGAGATGACTTAATCTCTTCTAAATACAAGATCGAACTATTTGTTTAGCAGCAATTAGAACTTTTACTTGGTTTCTTCTTCAACTTTTGAATTACAGTGTTGCCAAGTTTCTTATCATCAACAGTCATAAGAGTTGAACTAATATGGACAAAATATTGAGGGTAAATCTTAAACCATTAATAAATGAAAAAAAGTAAAACAAGAAAAACAGCAGATATAAAAAACAGGTCTAGAATAGAGTCATACCGAAGGGCTATATTGAGGCTCTATGCCCTCAAATGATTGAAAAAGGAAGAAACCAAGACAAATGGGAACAGATATTTAGTAGTACAAAAGATTTATTGTGCCTTCATCATAATGAAAATACACAAGACGTGTGAAAAGTAATCAAATTTTCTGAGGATATGTGCATTCCACAATTTTCAAACCTGAATACAATTAGTAAAAGAAATTTATTTTTACATTTTTGGATTTTCCCGAATTTCACAAAACCAAAACAGAACTCGCATGTTGCGGATAAGAATCTGTAAATCTGTGGTAAAAGCAGAGACAGAATTTATCCCTAATGGAATGTGACAGCCGGGAAGTTACGAAAACATGGTAAAAAAAATTAAAAAAAAAGCAACAACAACAGCACGTTACAATGCTATTAAGTCAACCACTGTCACAGTTTTCTCCTCATCCAGTTTTTCTTAAAAGTGCGCAGACCAAAAATAGAAAGATTCATAAGCCTACAAAAACTCATATTTCGTACGTAGACCCTTAGAAGATGAAGTGGAAAAAGTCAAAAATGGAATTTCTATAAAAAGCGAGATCTTCATGGCATAGAGATGTTTTTTTATTGAGAGCGCGAGAATAACACTTTTATCAGATCTGCAACAAATACCAATTCATGATATACCGATAAACACAGTAAGTGGAGGCCATTAAATCAAAAGTTGTGAAGTTATTGAAGTCAGGAGGAGTGATATAAACGTCTTAAGTGCTGTCAAAGTTATTGATTTATCTTACAATTCTCACTTTTTACGATTCTGTCACAAATAATTTTCTGGCATGAATGGAAGATGTCCGTCTGCAATTAAACTGATAAAAACGAACTGCACATCCGTTTAATAAGAGTTAAGTCTATACGGGCGCCGTAACAGGCGACAGCTGTGCCTTAGCTGAGATTTTCTAATTTTAGCTACCACATCAGACAAATTTTTGCTTAAACTTTTGTTGTTATATCAATCTAAAAAGGAACGAACCATCAAGTTGAGTATCATCATACGCGCATGCGATGAAGGCTTCTGCATAGCGATTCGCCCTGTCATCATCCGAAAACCAAATGATATCCATGCAGAACTAAGAAGCCTTTTATAAATATCTTAAGTACTTACCCTGAGGAAGTTATAAAACTATGTACAAGAAATGATATTACCTCGTCGTGTTAATGCATGTGCTGGCATTATTTGTATCTGCGTATATCCACGAACAGTGGTAGCATCTAGCAAAGACATTACATCATCAGGCGTGAAGGCGGTATTCTCGACTACTGTTTCATCAACTGATAGAATTTGATCGCCAACCGATAGAGCACCACATCTGAAAAAAAGAAATTAACAAATTTGTTAAAAATTTAATTTTTTAATTATTTTTATAAGGGATGATAGCGGGTAGCGGAAGTATTGATCGGATATTAATGTCTTATCGTTCCATAAATATTGGTGACTTCCTAAAGGTTCCGCATACCTTCTTAACCCGAATCCGCCCAGTGTGACCATATGGTTACGCCAGACAAAAGGTAATAAAAAAAATTCCACTGCATCTAAAATCGGTTTGATTCAGATGCACAAACCGGTTTTGCATTTCGAGGACCTTTACCTGCCGAATGAATTATACGGAATATTATTTTAAGGCGAGCTATATTGCAACGACAACATTAGTAAAAGTGACTTAAAATTAAAAGTGAGAAAAATGCCAAAATTAGTGGATATGAAGAAGTAAGTATACAGCTATTTCATTTAATTGAGCTTATTTCTCTGTAAAAATGTGACAACTCATTCTAAGAATATTGAATTTTAGTTTAGTGAATAAAGTTTTATAAAAAACGAAAATTTGTTTAAGAAATTCCTTTTTTGATTTTATGTGTGACCATACGGTCACACTGGGCGCATTCGTAGGTTTTATCCGTATTAATTAATTTGGTTTTTTTTTTGAAAAGAGAAAGTGTATAAAAAGATTTTTCCGTTCATTTCAAATGGAGGAAATTTACAGCTGCAGCCATGATCCCATGTTTTCCACCCCCGGACTACGAAGATTGCAAAGATTTGCATCCACATGAGCAATTTGAAAATTTTTTTTATGATGACCTTGTGCGGCAAATTTGCGAGGAGTCTGAGAAATACGCTATATTTCTCGACAAGCCAAACCCGAACATTACTGCTCTGGAGATCCGCTGTTTTATCGGCATACTGATAATAAGTGGCTATAACACTCTTGCCAGTATGCGTTCATATTGGAGCACTGATGACGTAATTCGGAATGATTGTATCGCGAAAGCTATGTGGTGCAATCGCTTTTTTGAGATTCATAAATATCTTCACTTCGACAATATGTGGAAGTTGCGACCAATTACATATCACCTAAAGGTTAATATTATCAAACATTTCCACCTGGAGCAAAACCTATCGTATGATGAGAGTATGATAGCATACTTCGGGCGCCATGGTTGCAAACAATTTATTAGAGGCAAGCTTTTGCGTTTCGCATAGAAAGTTTGGTCACTATGTACTCCTGATGGCTATCTAGTAAATTTTGAAATTTATCAAGGAAAAAATCCTAGAGCAGAGACTACATATGAGCAACGGTTTGGGAAATGTGCAGCTCCTCTCATCAATATGATTGGTGATTTCCCACCTGAGATGCAACAGTTCCGCTTTCTTTTTACTTTGATAATTTGTTCACTGGACTGCCGCTACTACTTTATTTGAAATAACGTAGTTACAATGGCACAGGTACAATTCGAGAAAATCGAACCCCGAAAAAATGTCCTATTATGGCCAAAAAGAGCATGCAGAAGCAGAATCGCGGCTACATGACATCCAGCAAAGCTGAAAAAAAATGGAATCATCCTGACGTCTTGGAAAGACAACAATGTTGTCAATATTGCCCTGATTGTGTTTGGCGTTAATCTAGTTTTTAATACTCGGAGATATTCAAGAGAGCAATCTAAATAAACCAAGTGTTGCGTCCATACGTAATCGCTGAATTTAATAAGCACATGTGCGGGGTCGATCGGTTGGACCGAACATCAGCCTGTATCGTATTGCGATCCGAGGGATAAAATGGTGGAATTCAATTTCCACCTGGTTGATTGATGCGTGTATTCAGAATGCATGGCTTCTTCACCGCATGGTTCATCCTGAAATGCTTCAATTAGAGTTTCGTCGACAAATTGCTGTTTACTATTGTAAAAATTATAGGGAAAGTCCAAAGCATCCCGGCCCCACACGAAAGCGAAAGTCGCTTATATCATCATCCGGAATTCTTCGATTCGATGGAATGCACCATTATCCAACCCAATGCCATAAAAGACGTCGCTGTGCGGGCGAATTGTGTATACTGCGAAACCAATCCAATAAAAAAATATTTTTTCATAAGTAAGTAAGTATTGTTTTGATAAAAATCTAGTTAACACATAGTGACTTACGTATATATATATTTCGTATTGAAATCCAAAGTTTATAAGTTAAGTTAAATACAAAAAAATAGTAGACTTGAATTTGAAACATATCTATAATGATCATGTGAATGCAGACATGAAGTTTGATAAATTGCTAAGAGCCTATGCTGAGTGTTGGAAAGATGAATATTGTTTCTTGATGATTGATAAGGATAGCTCATTAAATAAGTGGCGCTACCGTAAAGGATTTGATACCTTCATCGTACTATAAAAGGATGAAACATGCCAAATCTTCATAAGTCGAAGTCGTAACTCAGCCGAAAGCACACCGAATCCTGTGGACCTGCTGAGAAGAATAAAGCTGTTCACCTGTTATCAGACCTGTTTGAAAAGCTGTTCACCTGTTATCAGACCTATTTGAAAAGCTGTTAAGCTGTTATCAGAGCTGCTGAAAGTTAAGTTTTTTCTCCTGCAATACATGCTGCCGAATTAAACTAAATTTAAACTGACTTTGAAATCCTTAAAACTTTCCGATTTTGGTATGTGTACTTACTACATATACCTGTAGTTATATTAAAGAAATCATAGCTTTGGATCCAAATACCTATCACAGAGGCATGGTCATTAGATTATTTCAGAGAAAATTATATAAAGAATACCGTTTATAACAAAAACAAGTAAAAAAGCTAGAATTGGTCTAAGACCAATTCTTATGATACGCTAGATAAATGCCCGTTTGTAATTTCGTATGGGCACACATTTGTGCAAGTTTGATTTATGAATTGGTTTTTCGCATATACATATTTCTAGAATGGTTCGTCGGAAAGTAAAAATGATTATAACCAATTTCATAGGACTTCGTATTATGAGGTACTTTACAGTACAAGAAAAATGTCTAGGACAGATCGTTTTCACAGTATACATAAAAAAACCTAAATTTTTATATGACAACACCAAGAAGGGATTGCCTAATTTAGACCATTTTTGAAATTGTGTTTATTATTTCTATGAAAACGCCATGTAAAAAATTGCAACTCTCTTCGTTGACCAGTTCTCAGGCAGTGTCAAAATATATAGTGAAAAACGAAAGTTTTGTATGGCAAACCCCACGAAGGAGTTTCCCAATTTCTCCCATTTTCGAACATAAATTTACGTTTTTTTCAAAACCCGTGTGCAAAATTTCAACTCTCTAAGTACACGCGCTATCGAGTTATTGTGAGGACAGACAAATGGACAGAGAGACGGACGGACAGACGGACGGACATTCAAAAGTCAAAATAACTTTTAATATTATATGCGTAGGTGTTCAATCCATTTAGCTCTACCAGCTTTATTTTTATGTGTTACAAACGGACTGACAAACTTAGTATAGGTACTCTATGATTTCATCATCTTGGGTAGTAAAATAATAATGCTTTTGTTAGTAAATTATTAAAATTTCAAGTTTGGATAGTAATGGCTTTAAGGCAATAGAGGTCTGCTTATATTTGTTTGAAAAAAAAAAAAAAAAAAAAAAAAATCACCCAAATTTGTTGTTCTAACATTTATGCCGTAAAATTTTTACATAGTTTTTTTTAAAGCTTTTTCACTTTCTGTCTAATAATCTCTTTCTTGACAATTAATACGGATATATGGAGATCTCTAGAGACCAAATACAAAATTTCGTGTATACACTTCGAGAAGTGTCTCTAGAGACTTTTTCTTAAGGAGCGTTTACAATGACAAAGTAGAGTGGAGTCACCAGATTGCATTTTCTAATCTCGCGTTGATAGTTTCGAAAGCTTTTAACATTTGTTTCGAAATGCTAGTTTCTAACAGATGTCGTATTGGTAATTACAAACTTTAACTAAAGAAAATTAATAAATTATAACAGAAAAACAAATTATAAATATTTTTACAAAAAAATAATAAATAATTTATTATTTCTATGATTCAATTCTAACAAAATAAAGTCAATTTAGAATTAAATTTTCTTATGTTCGAATTGGCTTATCAATGCAATATAGTTGGGTTTCGAAAGTTTGCGTAATAAATTTTAATTTGTATTTTGTGATAATTTAAATTGTTCATAGCTCATTCTGGTGTAATTATAGAATGATTCTCTCTCATTTAACACAATTTCGTTAATTAAATTATACGATTCGGCAAACTGTGTTCTGTTTTGAAATATATTTCAAATGTAAACACATGATAATCTGTCACATCATTATCATATGATTTCGCAATCGCCCCCATCGCCCTCTATTACCACACTTGCCATCAGTTGTGGACCGATTTGTATAGTTTTCTCTTTTCGTTTCAGCATGAAAATTTCATTAGCATTCAGATATCGCCGGAGTTCTTTTATTTATATAATATAAGTTCTTGATCCCGTAAGCATAGTCAAATTTATTCCCACATCAAATCGACATTATACACTTCTTGCTTGGCTTACTGCTGGTGTTTTTCATATAAAGGTCCCTTGCATTTCGTTCAAACTGGACTCGCTGGACTGCAATTTCTTGCAAATTAAATGGTTAAAGAACTTTTCGGGGAACGCTAATTAGCTGGGGTTAATATATGTATAAAATTAAATTAAATATTTGCAGGAAAACTGAATTTGAGATTGATTACCCCGGCTATGATAATTTTCCCAATATACTACTTTTCATCAAAATACCCGACTTTTGTGAGCTTTCGATCACAAAAAAGTGCAAAAATTTTGCTTGTTCTGAAAATTCCTTAATGATATAATTTTAAATTTTTTGAGAATAATTTATGATTTATGAGAATAATTTATGATAAAAAAGAAAAAGAATAATAAATATATCAAATAACTTTTTAAAAAAACTATATAGTATTTTCCATTTAATTAAATATTATAAATTTTAAGATTTTCATGGTAGACAAAGAAAGCAAAGTCAAAGCAAAGTAATTTAATTAAGTATTTTGATAAACTTTAGGAGTTCCAAATTTCATTGTTATTCACTGTAGTGTTAAAAATTAAACTGCCCAGGGGCTAGATTCCGCAACTGTGAAAACTTTGCCAGTGTACACGATTTAAAAACTCATAGTTACGGAATCCGGCCCCAGATCTTGCGTTCTTTGAATACCATGAAAATTTTAAAATTTATACACAAATTAAATGCAAAATGAATGGAAACTCTATTGAACTTTTGTGATGTATTCATTAAGTGGAGGGAGAAATTATTTTCTGTTTTTTTAATGCGACTTTAGAAAATTTAATTTTTTTTGTTTTTTTTTTTCATTTTATTAGAGTATAAATTTTGATTTATTAGAGCTCTAGGGGGGGGGGGGCGATCGCCCCGATCACCCACCGCTGTATCCGCCCTTGAATGAAGCTAACTCTCTATTGTGCATGCACGCTACTTTGGTAAAAGCATCACTCCACTCTACTCTGTCATTGTAAACGCTCCTTTATGGTCTACAGAGACTTAATTTTTTGATCTGAAAGAAAAGTCTCTTGCCGTGTAAGCATTTTGGAGATTTTATATTTTGTAGACTGGAGACTGGAGAACAAGAGTCTATCACCATTTATATTTACCTTAAAAATTTATAAAAATCAACACAATTTAAATTTTTTAAATTGAATTTTGTTTTGATCCACCGTTGAGAACTTGATAAAATACTCTCCCTTTGTTGGCATTATGAGCTGGTATGGAAAAACTGCTGTGCAATCTTAAATACCTCGATGTGTAAAAGAGCATTCGATGTTTTAAAAAAATTAAGCCAAAGTTGATTTGGTGTTAAAAGCTTGTCTGTTCGCTTAGATTTTGACTGAAATTTTATAAATTCATCCACTAATGTATCAATTTTCATGTTTTTATTTTTAATTGCAGGCCATTGAGTATTCTTAGTTATATTAGGCAAAAACATCCAGTAAAACTCATCAAATTGTTGTAAAAGTTATACACTGGCACTATGTCGAGGAACAGCATGTTCTTAGTAGAATGCGCATGCAACACTTTTCGTTTTGCTTGTTGTTTATTTTAAGTTTTATGAATATAGAGGTCTCTTTTTTATGGTAAAACCCCGGACAGGATAGAAAACCCCATCCGAACCCTCTCCGGACGCCCACCAAACTAGGACAAATCGGAGGAAACCGGGATAGATGGCAGCCCTAGTCGCAAGCGAACTCGATTTCGAAACTTAACTTCACCTAGTCGAATTGCTTTACTTAGAATTCCATTCGATTTTGAGCTGTAATGGCAACGATGCTTCAACCTGATGTAGGGAAGCCCTAATCTTTTTTATAAATTTACTGAAATTTTTTCTTTAGAATTTATATATGCATTTTTGGAAGATAACAACGGCACACATTGTATCTGTAAATAACACCAGTCTGCCAAAACAATTTCTGTAAATTTATAAGAAGATATGAATGATCATTGCTCATCTACCTACGCGTCTACGCTCAGAAGAATTGTTAGTGGCCCAAGCAACGGTTTTCGGCCTCCAATAATGCGTAACAATTCTTAGAAAAAATTGGGGCCTTCCCTACATCAGGTCGTGGCATCGTTGATTCTATATTAGAGGGGGGCATTGCGGCTTTAAGGAGCGTTTACATTGGCAGAGTAGAGTGAAGTCACCACATTGCATTTTCTCTCATCATCTCACCAACGTGAGAATAGGAATTCTTCAAATCTGACACTCTGAGAAATTTACTCTGGTGGGAACCGCAAAGAACTTATATTGGAATGGAAGGGGAAGGTCTCAAGCTCTCAATACAATTTGGTGACTCCACTATACTATGCCATTTTAAACGCTCCTTTAAACAGCTGAATGTGAGCAAAACTGTTCAAAATTATACAAGTGAAGCCATCTGACATTAAAACAAGGAAGCATTTTCGCAATCACTAGATAGTTCTATACATAAGGATATTACATAGGTACTAAATTGAAGATTAGGTTTTTAAAAAACCTGTATACCTTAATAACCGGTTTTCGAAAAGAAATTACCGTTTCAAAACAAATCAAAAATTTAAAAAAAATATATCTTGAAAAATACTGTACAGTCCTTGTGGAAAGGTAGTAACAATACTTTCTAAATGAATCTAATCACGTTCAGATTTATGTCGTAATTTCTGAGATATTTTAAATGAATATTAAAACTATGGAGGTCCTTTTCGTTCTTACGTAAAATGCCAGCATATTAATGATCTGTTTACTATATTCTACAATTATTTGGGGTATTATCCTATAATAAAGGTTATGAAATTATCTCTAACATTTAAGTTCCTTTAAACTTTAAGCGATTTCCCAATGATCAAAATTTGAACATAATTTGAGTGATCACAAATTCTGAGCAAATTAAAATATTTATGAGATTTAAATTTAAAGTTTACTGCAAAATAATTTGAAATCATTTCTGAATTTAGAGAAGTATTGGGATAGTTTTCAACTTTGCGTCTACCCATCGATGCCTTCCTAAGCATAAAAGTCGTATTTGAAAATTTATGAAAATTATGTTGTTGGAAAGTTTTGGTTCAGGGGTACTTCATTCATTCATTACAATTCGCAATATATCGGGAAATTGTAATTTTATGGCATAATAACAAAAATAAAAATTACTGAACTTTAGCAATGGCTCAACAACGTACATACTTTCCACGAGAGATCTGCCATTAAATAAATTAAAAAAAAAATTACAGATGTTGGTTTTATGCCTAGGATAGCAACATAGTAGGATAATTGATTAATTGACATGACATTATTGATGAGTATCGCCCCGAAAGCTTTTAAAATTTTAATTTGGAATTTGAGCGAAATCAGCTCAAAAATATGAGCGAACTCAGATTTATACGAACTCAATCAACACCAGAATTTTTATTCTAATTATAATTGAAGTGGATGGAAAAATTAGTGCAGCAAATGAGTTACTTTGTACATTTGAGTCCATCAATTTAAAATTCTGTTTGAAGAGACTATCATTCTTTCCGGGATGTCTATATCTAGATATAAATATGAGAAATAATGTTGGCCTTTTGAGAATCTCCGATCAGTAAGGAAAACTCCAATATGTGAGTTTGTTTTATTTTGGAGTTAGTTCTTTTCTAGGGTCTATAAATTATTTTATCATACTTAAGGACATCTAACATTGTAAAAATAAAAATTAAAAATTAAAGTGAGAAATTATTAACCTTATATGTATAAAACTACTCAACTCGACTCGAAACGTCGGGCTAACTCCAAAATAACACAAACAACTCAAATATACCAGTTTTCCTTACTGATCGGAGATTCCCAAAAAGCCAACATTATTTTCCATATAAATAAACCCCACTCATAAACAGTATAAAAAATAGTTAGATATAATGTAAGCGCGGTTTTATAATATTATACAGGATACTTTAAATAAGTTGGTGAATTCACACAATTTAAAACTAATAAAACTTACCTGTCGGCAATACTCGCTGGCAATATACTTGCAACGTACACTCCTGCTGGAGATACTTCATCAATCTTTGCATGATCATTGTGCACTCCAAGTAAATAATTACTCAAGACTAATCCTAATTTTTCATTCATCGGTCTTTCGATCTCTATAAGCAGTGGTCCCATAGAGAATTCAACACTTTGCATAACTGAAACATCATACTCAATAGTCAAATTCGTGTACCCAGAGACATGACCACATTTTAAAATCTGCTGCGCCTCCGACAAACTCTTGTTGATCAAAGATATCTGTTTTCAAAGACAGGAGATTTGTTTTTGTTAGTAGTAAAAAAAACAAGAAAACTCTAGATCTAAAAATAAATCAGGACAAAAAGAAAGTGCATGTCAAAGCAGATGTAAGCGATCACTTACAGTGTCAACTCTTAGTAAACGATCACCGGGCTTTATCCGGCCCGTTTTAAATACTGGTCCATGCGGACGTACATGAGTCACAATCAATGGATAGTCCCCACCTCCACGAAGTGTTAATCCTAGACAACCGTTTTCACGCTCTACAGTGATCTGCGCCAGTTTTGATGTTACACACAAGCTGTTCTGAGAGACTAAAATTCGAAAACACATTGACAAGAATAAACAAATAATTAATCTCGTGTAAAACGTGTCGCTTGTATTATGAAGATACTTACTGTACTCAGGCAAAGAATATTCAATTTCCACAATAGCCAATCCATCACCATGGCACAATATGCTCATTATGTGTTGATTACTTAGACCGATCGTTGAAATTCCATCCACCTGATGAATACGATCACCTGGGGCGAGAAAATCTGCAGCTGGACCAAGAGCATTCAAAGATCCAATGACTGGGGGATAGGAAATGTCAGGCCGATCTAGAATATATTAAAAAAACAAAATATTATTTTGCCACTCTTTGCTCTTTACTAAAGATGCCGAACCGGAAGCGACTAATAAATTGTTTTGGTTAAAATTTCAATCTCTGGACACCCTGTTCCGCATACATTTAACAAGAAGAGAAAAGTGAAGTGACAGATTTAGGATTTTCTTTTTTTAACATTTGTCTAGACAACTTATATAAAAGATCTTTCTCCAAATAATAATAAGTAAAAATAGGAATCTCTTTAATTTTGTTTACACGCCCCCGATCACGAGGAAATGATAAACGATCGAGCTAACTAGTTGGGCGATGTGTTGGTCTTCTCCTCTATGTTGTTAAATAAAATTGACTGGAATTTAATACGCGTTCTATTCGAAAGGAATTCTATTTGTTATTCACTTCTGAATGAAATATGTAACAAATTCAATGCGCGGTATTTAATCGTATATAAAAATAAAAAAACGATTTTGATTTTTGAATATTTACCAGCAAAAACGATTCCCATCACCTGAGCATTTTCTCTTGGCAAGGAAATTGTTGCATACGTAGTTCCTCTATCTGGCGCTAAGCCACTGTCTTCAGATTGAGCAGGACTCATGGCGCGATCACCTAGAATAAAAACATAAATAAATAATCTTTTTTTGTTTTGTAATTCAAATGATTTCAAAATTTATGAAATATTAAAATTCTCTGTAGATTAGGTAAAATGGAATAAATATAAATTAAGAAAAGTTGGATCTGCAAGGTCTTCTATATGGACAATTTCCCGATTTTCAGTTTTTGGTACCGTTGGAAAGAGCTAAAAGATAGGCATCTCATTAAAATTTCGCGGATGTAATAAAGGTACTCAAAATGTCGTAAAATGCTTAAAACGAAACCTCTTAGATCACACTGCAAATACATCCTATTCTAAAACTTAATAGGAACACAAATATATCCCATTTACCATTTCAATATAAATGTTCATTGTGATTTCCTTCTATTAGTACTGCTATAAGATCAAAAATGGATCGGATTGATATACGCCTATGATAATAAACAGACAGTTTTTACCTTCCTGTAAAATTTGTATTTTTACCATAGGAGCTCTTGCAGATCCAACGACGATATGACGGTAAATCTTATTACTACTTGTAGTTAAAGTTGAATAAATCTTCAATGGCTTGAGTGGAAATCTTGAACTTAGTCCACTACTAGGCCCTTATTCACCCTCGTAATTTTATGTGTGAGCTTATAAATCAATCCAAGCATCCTGATTACCAGCCCCCTCCGCCTACCTCATGTAGCATTTCATTGAATATGTGGGAGCCAAAATATTTATATAACTTAACAGAGAAAGATAATGTCCTCTGCACTCTGGGTTATTAATCAACCCATTGTTACAAGTTCACCACTAAGGAACACCTCATAGCATCGCATTAAAAATAGACTAAGCCATCAACCTTATGGCTTCGTCCTTCGAAAGATGTCACTTAGTTTAAGGTCAAGTTGTTAAGTCTTAACAGTATTCAGGTTTAGTTTAGGTCCACAATAATGGCACTTCCATTAAAATATCTCGCCTTGATTTTTTCCACCTTTTCTTTTCTGTTTTTACAAAATGGTCTTCAGTTTATGCACTTTATATTCTGTTTCTAAATTAGTAATTGATTTTTGTAACACTAACTTTGAGTAATTTACAGGTGTGATTTTCAGTTGTGATTCAAGTTTAATTGTATATTTATCATACACATTAGGGTGTTTCATTTTGTAAGGAAAACAATGAAATGTAAAATTTTTGCAGACTCTGCTTACGCCCCGAGTCTCGGTAATGTAAAAAATATATATGCCAAATTTAATAATAGGATAATAAGGATAATATTTAGAGGTTGCACACTTTGATTAGTTTTGTATAAGTAGGCAAAAAATACGATTTTTCAATGGTAATTATACCTGACCCTCGATTTACACGGTGGATTCGTTCTCCAAAAGTACCATGTAAACCGAAATCGTGTAGATTGAAATCGTGCAATTAAATTCATGTTATATATTGAAAAAATATACATTTAAAGTAAAACAGTGTTACACATATATTAATATATTTTGTTATTATATTTGTTCAAGAAGGAACTTTTTTTGGATTCTCCGGTATATAGCAAAAGCTAAAAAATGTTTTTAATTTGTTATTTCATCACACAACCCATTATATTTTAGGTGACAAGTTTCAAGTCTTGGTTTGACTCATCAGCAGGTCCCAAATAGCGAAATTGAGTGACCCGGTTTAATCCTATAGAGTAATCTCTATCTTTATTTGTTATTATAAGTATATAGTTTTTCATAAATTCAGGCGCACATACATATATGTATGTAAAATCGAAAAAACAAAAAAATAATTACTATTACATAGAAATCATAGGAATCAATAAAGTTCCTTTTTAAACAATCTACGCTGACTGTTTTTATGGATGTAGAAGGTGCATTTAACAATGTCCTTCACATAAGTTCACTGAAACGCTAACAAAACATGGAGTGAACTGGTCCCTAAAACACTGGATTGCACACATATTGAACAATAGAACTATCTTTGCCGAACTTGGCGGATAAGCAGTGTAAAAATAGTCCAGAGGTGCACCTTCAAGGCGATATTTCATCACCTTTGTTGTGGGTGCGCATTATGGATGATCTCTAACACTTATCCGGATGGGTACAAAGCAGTATATTACGCCGACGACCTGGTGATCTTTGTTCACCGGTAGCTACGAATCTGAACTCTGCGAAATGGTGCAGAATGCGATCCGAACGGACTAAAAAGGAACACTCTCAGATTGAATCTGGCCTCTATCGGCTCCACATGTTTGGAAATGAAAGACAGAATAATATATCTAGGTATCATATTAGATAGAAAATTAAGTTGGAAACCACATCTTGAGGGCAGAGTGAATAAAGCTCTTCAAGGCTTCGCGATGTGCCGCAGATCCATAGGGAAAAAGTGGCGACATAAACCATGGATGATCCTTTGCATCTACATTAGCATCATCCGACCCATGCTAACCTACGTTTCTGTGGTATGGTGGAAGGCAATGGAGCAAGATATTGGAGAAGATTCAAAGATTGTGTTTGCTTAGTGTTAGTGGCACTCTCAAGTCAACGAGTCTTGAGGTAATCCTCAACATACACCCCGTTCATATACACCTTATCATCTTTGAATTGGTGCAGTCCATCGATCTGCCTCGAGACTATGCTGAAGAGTAACTTTAAATCGAAAATTGCGGATTGGGCAGAATTGGAATCACCTTCTGTACTTCAACCATTGACAAAACCTATCATATATACAGAAGGCTCCAAATTGGAAGAGAACCTCGGAGCAGGTGTTTTCTGTGTTTCACCTTGAAAGCCATGTAACGGTTTTCCAGGCGGAAGTCGAGGCCATCCTTGAAGCTGGAAGATATCTTCGGACAGCCAGGCAGTGTCAACAGAATAATCAGGATATGTGTGTTATTTCACGAGATGAAAATGCCGAAATTGTGCACAATTCTTTGACTAAGAACTTTGACGTGTAGGAAAATAAAATCAACCAACGGGAGGGACGCAAGTGTAAGACTTAAGTATCTGATCCTCTTACGCAACAACAGTGTATCACATCCTTCAGCCTTATATTATGTCAAATCAAAAAAAGTGGAATGTCCACCTTTCATACAACTTTGGGCCCGACATCAACAGACATGACATATGTCTTAAACGATGCATTATGATACTCTGAACGTTCCAAAAAAAGAGATTTCTGAATCTGGAAGAAGTACTTCACCCAATAATACTCCGCAAGACCTTTAATTTGATACGCAACATGCCGTATTTGAACCACCCCTTCCCCGCCGAGAGTTCCTACCCTCGCCCTAAAAGTATGCAGAGAAAATTTTACTTTCGCGAATTGTAGCTGATGGGCGAACAGTAAAACCCGTTTTCCGATCAGACGTAACCCTACCGAGTTAGAGCAGATCTAAGGTACAAAAAATCTAGTACCTCAGTTGAAATAATAAAGAGGGAAACACTAATAAAGTGAGAATGTAGATGGCTATTTAAACCTCCGAGTGTAGGAGTGTGTGAGTACTTAAACTTCTTCTCAGAACGTAAGGAATTCGATTCTGTACTAGATTTCCCAAAAAGTACTAGATCAAACTTTGACCCCAAACTTCCTCCGCCTTAATTGAAATTAACATAGTTAATAAAATATGTTCAGAGTATCATAATGCACTCCTCTTTATGAATAAGTTATGAGGCTCTTTATAAAACGGTTGAAAAAATTAAATCTGCCAGGTGTAATGTGACACTTCACTGCGGGAGAGTTATGGCTAATTTACATTGCTCGAACATTGCTAGAAAACAGAGTAAACAGTTTCGCCTTATCTGAAAATACTTTAGAACGATAAGGACAAAAGATAATTCAGCAAAATTTTACTGGGTTAAATGTCAAATTCCCCGACGACGTGGAAATTTTTACTGCCATAATTAGCCATAAAAAGTTCTAGCCAGAAGTATATTTTATGGCAGTAAATTTTGCTATTATGGCAGCAAACTCATACATATAACTACAAGCGGGTACAAATATAATTGTTTACATGCACACAAATTAAAAATATTTGAAGAAAGTTATAGCACATCAGCTGGAATGTGTCAAAGTTTATTAAAAATTGTTAACATTTTTTTATAAAGTTATTATAAAATTTTTTTAAATTTTTCAAAATTTTAAAGGGAATATTTTGTATTCTCTATTGTATTCTGTATCTGTATTGTTGTTGAAAATAGTGCCTTTTTTATCCAATTTTGAACTTCAGCATAAACGTCCAACTAATTTATGCAATTGACAAATTGATGAAATGCCACAAGTGACACTTCGCTATAAAAAAGTAGGAAATAATGCTTTGACAGTCGATCACCTCTTCCTTTTTTTCTAACAGTGCAAAGTAATAAGACCCTCTCACTCACTTTCTCAGTAAAATCGCATGTTCGAGTAATGTAAATCAGCCATTAAAGATATTAAATTTAATTGCAGAAGAAAAAAAAAATTAACAACGAATCACTTTATATTTTGACATTTATTCGTAATAAAAAGCCGTACAAGACTGACTTAAACTTATATTTCGATTAATCCTACAAAGCTTTCCCTAAATTGATCATTTTGCATTTTTTATTTGATTTTATCTGTTTGTTAGATTACAATATGCCGAATTACATCTCGGCTATATTTAATTAAGGTGACATTTGGAACATGCATACATTACATTTCCTGAGAAGGTTATTAGCATTAGATGAAAGATGAAACATTTGTTTAGCTAGGTAATTAGGTGTTAGGTGTGTACCATAACTCGGGTGGTGATTGCATTAATAGTTGAAAGTATTCACGTAGTATGTTCACTGCGAACATTCCATTCAATTGCCCATATTAATTCGAACTTTAATGAATATTTCTATTCTAGTAGTTTATAATCAAACCACATTTTCCGCCAGTCTTAAATAGGATTCTCAAATTCCGTCTTCTTTTTTACTGTTTTAATAATAACACTTAAAAATCAGAATATTCTTAAATTGCCAATGCAAGGGATAACCTCTTTCCATAAGACTTAATTACTGTTGACAAGTAAATTTATGGCAATCCCTTGTAGATTTTTTGATGTCTCTTGTGGTTAATTTCTCACGAGGCATGATTTTGGTACACATTCCTTAAAATCTTCAGACGCTATAATTATTTCAACACCCTTGCTGTGCTTTAACCAAGAAAAATGTATTACATACATACATAAAACAACGGGGGACTCTAATATCTAAAAAGTCACGATTTTCAAGAATTTTTTCATCTATAGTCTGTTGCTTGCTTCTTGAAATTTCTTGTTGAAGGACGCTTTAAAATAACACTTTGACCCTACTTAACCGAAAATTTCTTACTTCAAATTGACGCATTTAGAATCTATCTTAATACTATGTTTCAAGCTTCAATTATCGCATCTGGAGATGGTAATGAACCGAGGCTGTGATTAATGAATTATACCAAATTTAGAAGAAAAAACAATCAAACCGAAAATAGAGTAAAATCCTAGAGACATATATAGTTTATTTGGCAAAAAATAATAATTATTAAAAGCATTACGCACTCGCAAGCACATAATTGAAATTGATTAACTTTAATTCGTAATTAGACGCAGTTAAGGTATTTGCGTGCAAGGAATGACATTAATTACACGTGCTGATGTGTATTTCCCTCCTTTGCCCGGGACGATAGTGTTTAGAAAACGAAGGATAGAATCTTATTATATACCTACCAAAGACAACAACTCTAAATCCACTTTATTTGTGCGTAATTTAGTAAAATTGTAACATCAACCAACAACCAAAGAACGGCCTAGACGCCTTCATTGCCTCTTTCCTCCATTTGTTTTTGCTTGAGTGACATAAAATACATTTTATCTGATGTACAAATTAATTAATCGCGTAATTTCTCCCTGCATGTGTACTCTAGGCTCTTTCTGATTTCTGTTTCCTCTACCCAGAAGAGCAGCAGCAACAGCAACAAACTAGCTTCACTTTAGCTAACGTTTGTTTTTGGATTAGTTGTCCCGATGTCCGCCATTCATATGCGCTAGCGCTTGAATATTATTAGATGCGTGCGTAAGTTTCTATATATGTAGGTATATAGCCCGTTAGTTGAGATCCTTTATTTACAACTTTTTATGAAAAGAATTATAGAACACTTTACAGATGCATCACAAAAGGAATGTTCTAAGAAAAGACAGAAGATTTAATGGCGAGACGTAATCAATCGTACTCTGTCTATCATGGACGATGTTTTATGATTGCAGTTAGAACCTTGTAAATCATTTTAGTTTTTGCCCACCTAAAAATGAGGCGTGTGTGTAATAAATATGTCTCGAATTTGAAATTACCCTGTTAATCACCTTAAGTCGGTGTTTTATTCATATAATTGCAGATAAATAATAGACTAGTAGATCTAAAATCAAATTGAATTAAAACTAAATGGTCATAAAAATGTTTGACCCAAAACTTAAGCGACATCAATCTGAGGCTGCTTTCATGTAGAATTATGTTTCTATGTACCTATATTATTGACGCATATTAATTATGCTATGATCTAAGAAGAAACGTAGAAAATTATTAGAAAAAAGTCATCAAAAATGCAGCTATCTCTGAAGGTTTTGAGTTGAAACTAGTCTGGAACTGCTACTCGAAACTCCAGCAATTGTCTAGGGACAACCAAGTAACCTTGGATTGGATTCCTGGACATGAAGGAGTAGACGGTAATGAAAAGCAGACGAACTGGCTCAAACCGGAGTTGAATGCCGTATACTGGTCCCTACCAAACATTTGACCTATCAAAAAGCCACTTTAGGGGAAAATAGGCAGCTGACGTAGCGCGCCCGGTATCGGGCAGGCGAAGAAATTCTTCAACTCCTCTCTTCTCCAGATGCACCAACTTGTTGGACTTAGCAGACAGTCGCTCAGACTGTTTTACTGGTCATGGCCCCTTTCGACATTTCTTGAATAAGATAGTCAAATCTGACAGTGAACTATACCGACTATGCGAAGAGGAAGATGAAACCTCGATACATGTTATATGTGAGTGCCCAGCGCTTGCTAATCTAAGGCTGCAAATCACTGAATGAACACTTATTTCTCCAAATAAAGTTTACAATCTAATATCAAGAGCAATAATCGACTCGATTTTTCCTAACAACCTTAGGGGAAGGCAGAATAGATTAACTATGGTCGCGGTATCCGCAAGCTCCTGGAGGCCTAGTCGCACCTACTCTTAACATTAACCTTAAAAGTTACTTGATTTATCATTATTTTCTACCAATTTACTTTAATTTTAACGACGTTTCCATGGCACCCCGGACTAACCGTTGAATTGCATTTTTCTTTTAAAGTTAACCTAAAACGGATCACACGTGATACAACGGTTGGCTAACCCTAATGCTAATGACGATCGAGTTTGTTGCTCAGGAACATTGAGTATGTACTCAGAGTATATTGAGTATGTTGTCTTTGCATAAACACATAGTTCGATATGCACAAAGTTAGCATAAATAATAAAATTTGGTTTCTATGTTTCAAGTACGGTTTATGTTTTATGCTCACTGCATTGGTTTGTTTTGCTCAACAAACAATTTTTACTTTTTTTTTTATATCACTAGCTTTATAGTTTTAGCATTTTACACTTATGCTTTCACTAGTTTTATCGCGAAAACGACTGCCGTGGCGAGAAACATGCTCACATAAGTAGATTTATTTACCGGATTAGATCTTTCGTACTGAGATTTTAGCTAGATTTGCCAGAATAATATCCGGCTCGAAGGACCAAAAATGTTTTAGTTCACACAGGTGAGTTAAGATGTGGACTGTATATGTTTGAAAGAAAAAAAGAAGACTCAGAAGACGTAGTTTATCTTTACAATCGATTTAATTTTAAGTAATTGAACATAGATGTTATCACGTCGAGAGCCCTAACAAGAAGAAGGAATGTAGCGAAAAAACTACTTGAACAGATTGACAGATTATTGATACAGTTATTAAAGGGAAGCATTACAGAATGCGTTTTAGTTACTTTACGTTAAGAAACTCTCTGTGATATATTTACAAATACATTTGTGTGTAACTAGAGCAAGTGTACAATTTATAATTTAGGATGACTGCGGCTGTATAGTGTTGATTGTAGTTGTGGACGTAATGACGGCTACTTATCTGATTGATAGTATTTTGTTCAGATGCAACGCGGTTGAATAAATTTCTTTTCCACTTGTTGAGAACTTGACCTAGCAAGAAGTTCAAATAAATTGCTTTGAAATTGCACCGACAGATCCTCACCACATAAAACCCTTCATTAACTGAATGAAATCCACACAACTGTTGTTCAGCAAAGCAAACCCATAAATACGAGGCAATTTATCGAAGTTCAACCTAGGTTGGCAATCGGCTGTTCTGTTTGCACAACCAATCGTATAACAGAGTTTGCGACAACCCTCGTCACCACTACATGCTCATTCACAAAACAACGGTTGTAAGTCGACTTTTGTCGATGCAATTTTTGCACCAACCGTTGTATCGTGTGTGAGTCACTTAACACATTTTTTGGAATATACGTATATTACGAAGACTCTTATTTTACAACCTCGAAGTTTTTTCGAGACAACCCTAAAATTATGCTACTTGGTGAGAAAAAAGATTTTGTAAAATCCCAGTTCGATCACATAGAAAAAACTATACAGGGTTTTTGCACCTAGCTGGTCCATATAGCAGGAGATGATAGTACCCACTTAGCTAAACAGAAAATTGTGTGGCAGGGGAAATGGGGGGCATATCAACCATTTTGGAGTTACAGGGTGATTAAAAATAATCTAGGTTTTTAAAAAGCACCCTGCATCTTAAAAAGTACAAAGTGTACGGTCACTGTCAAGAGCTTGTTGTATGAAGACCTTCATGGCCTTTCCAACGACGGGTAAACCAGACCCACCGGTCTTAACTAAAAATTTCGGATTTTTTATTTTTTTTTTAGTTTGACATCTTTTTCTTTTTACAAAAATGTGGCTAACAAACCTTATTTTTAGAAAAATCGTAGACTATGGACTCCCCCTTTAATTTAACTTATTATGCCTATGTGTTAACTGTAGACGTTAAAGAGTTATTAGCTCATAATCTGATACAATTTGTAACGGTAAATCGAAAACTGTGGCGGTGACAAGACCTATTTGAAGTATTTTGCGCTTTATGGCGGTATTTGTAGTAAGTACGTACCTTGGTACTTATACATGATGTTCCGTATGTAGTCTGGCACCCGAAGGCTACGGATAGGTCACGGTTTCCGACATAACGGGACTTTAAAATATTTGGATATGTTTTTATAGATCACCCTGTAACTTCTGAACGATGATGATGATTTAAACTTTGGTAGATAGATCTAAGCTTTTTGGCTTTCTAAATTCAAAATGAAAAATTGATATTGATGACGTGTTTTTTTTTTATAAAAATAGTAGTTAAATAAAAAAAAACGAGAAAAAATTCCGAAATTTTAACTTTGTTGAGTAATAACTTCAAAACGGAAAGGGTGAGGAAAAAAATTTATATACCATTAGAAAGGTCCAACGATTATCTATCTACCAAAGTTTAAATCATCATAATCGTTCAGAAGTTACCTATAAAAATATATCTATAAAAATATACCCAAATATTTTAAGGTCCCGTTATCATTATCATCATTATAGCGTGTAACGTTCAGAAGTTACAGGATGATCAATAAAAACATACCCAAATGTCTTAAAGTCCCGTTATCTCCGGAAGCCGTTACGATTCCCCCCCCCCCCATACAATTATTTGTTTGTCCAGGCATAACCTATCCGTAGCCTTCGTGTGCCAGACCACATACGCGACACCCTGTAGAGTACTTAAGCTTATATATGGCACTTACAAGTACCAGGACCAGTACCAATTTTAAGTTCAGGTCCTAATACTGGTGCTGGTACTTTTACTCGGAATTTTACAGGTCTGCTCATACTAAAAGTCTTTTGTGGTGCAATATTTGGTTTTGTTATTATACTATGATCAGAATTTTTAAAAAGCCATAACACTGGCCCCCTATTCCCATAATGTCCTTCAACTTAATCAGCTATTAGAAGAACAAAAAGTTGCATTGAAATACCTTCGTCTTATAAAAATCACTGATTACTTACTCACAGCACGAGCTTCGTTTGAAATACCTCAATCATTTCTTTGTATATATATTTTTTTCTTGCACATTAATATAATATAGCCTTAAAATTATCCGAAAATATCTTACTCTTATTTTTGAAGGAGCAACACTAATATGAAAAATCATGTACTCATTTGTGTGTTATGTGTCTTTCGTTTTAAATTGAATTTGAATTTATCATTCATTCCAATTCGTTTCGACTCAACTCTTGTGATTTTGCATCATTCAATCAATTTCTGTCGTTGTGGCCTTACATGTCTACCATGTCTACATTTTCTCTTATTAAGACATTTCACACACTTCTGTCAATCTGACAATTATATTGAAAAGTTTGCTTCAAGATTTTTTTTATATTTACTTCTCCACTGCTTAAAAATAACTTGTTTTCTTCAATTTTCCACTCTAGATTTATTCATAGGCAAATACTCTTCTTTCCAAATTTCAACGCAAACTAATTTTCCTGACTGGGGAATTCCAAGAAGATATTGGCTTTTGCTTGATATCTGAAAATGTAATGTATCGCCGTACAACATTTCTATTTTTATCGTATTTGTTATTTGTAATATTTTACAGGGCGGGAAAAATATAATAAAGTGGAAAATGTTTGAGATTATATAAAAAGAAATTTTTCACTTTGTGTCAATTTGCTCAAATTTTTTATATTTGCAAGTTAATCATTTTTTGTTTGTTTTTATATTGTTTTTTTATTGTTTCAAAGTTAAAAGTTAAAGTTAAGAGGTATCAAAACCAACTGTGGAGGTAAATAAATTACTCGATATATCAAAAAAGAGCTGTCTACAATGCCATTAAACCTTTTGCAAGATTTAGGGACTTCGAATTATCGTCCGAAAAGTGGGAAGCTACGGATTGTAGACATCTGCTATCCATTACATAATTCTGGAGAGAGTCACTGAAATAGTCGGCTAAATGCAATGCAGAAAGTAAGGAGCAACTGTTTTTCCTCTGAAGTGGCACGTAGCATAGCAGACAATGGGTCATTGAGAACGGTATTGCTGCAATTAGTATGGGGAATCACAACTTAGGGTTTTAGTTCATGTTGAGAGTTTTAGTGAGTGATGCGTGCAATTGAGTAATAATTTTTGTTGTGATTTTTTTTATTTTATTTTTTATTTGAATTTTTAAATGAAATCAACTTTTTATTTAACTTTCTCCTATGAGTTTTGGTGTTAGTCTATTTTTTTTGTTTTTAATTGATGAAGTTCACTTTTTTATTTTAGTTATTATTAACCTGACTTATGTATGTACGTTTTATTATTTATATTTTAATTAATTGTGACATCTCGCCTGTAGCATTTTCATGTTTTCATAACATTTTTATTTTTTTTAAATTTTTCATTACAATTGCCACAGCATGAAAGATTTTGTGATCACCTGTTTCACTCGATTTCTACTACTTAGGATACAAATAAGAACTTCAATGAATGAAGAAAAGCTTTTTTCACTAATGGGGGGGGGGGGGGGGTGCATATTTTGTAATCAGTGAAACCACTCATTACCATGTAATGCAGAAAGAAGCCATTATGGCCATTATGACTTACTGCCATACGACATCGTAATGTAAATGTAAGTGATGATCTCAGTCAAAATGTAGCTATTGTAGTAATTTTCATTGATGAGAGCATTTATTCTTTCACTAACGGTGTCGCTTCTGGGGCCAAATCCAGTGTTTAGATGAACGTGCTCGTCACTGGTAGGAATACCAAATTTAGTAACGAAAAATCTTTACTGGCACAAGAACCAAATCCACTGGATAGAGAACTTTTTAATATTACCAGCAGAAATACCAATGTGACAGAATAAGCTGTCGGCAGAACCACCAAATCCGATAGCAGCAAAGAGTTTCTCTACGCAATGATATGAACTTCATCAGAGGAGAAACACCAATCTCTAACTAATCGCGTTCTTATACAAAATTAGACACTAAAACCCACTTAGAAAAAGCGGTGGACCATTTTTTTATAAGAATATTAAAACACAACTCAAATTTATGTGCACACTGAAGGATGACAGTTTTACACTTCCTTGATAAGTGACATACCTTTGGTTGTTTTTTTTTTTATGTTAAGTGTTAGTGGTTAGATGGTAATAAATATTATATTTAATTAATTGTGGATGTTTTTGTTAGTATGGAAACTTCTATCGCATCTTATAGTGATAATATGACACTTTTATTGAGGTCAGTATTAGTTCATGTTTGGAGAAGTGTAATGAAGGGATTTCAAGTATTGAAATTCCATCTGAAAAGAACACTTCACTCGAGGAATCCATTTCTATAACTCGCGGCAGCCTGTTAAGAAACAGAAAAAGGAGACCTACGAATGAAAATATAAGTAAACTTATAAGAAAAATTCTTTAGTAGATATTTGAAAATTAAAAGGAAATGAATGAAGATTAGGCAGTTTTATTTCCCCGATTCCAGCTTTAAGAAAATTTACTAAAAATTTTAAAACCAGATATTTCGGTTAGAAGCTATTGAATTCATTCAGAAAATCAACTGAAATCATGGATTTGCTTATTTCCACTATCCCACAATACTACTTAAATAATGTTGAACTCTAACAATGTAGAAACAAATTTATTTGGTCAGACTTTATATTTGCATTTTCTAACCATCTCTCTATGACCGTTTGTCCACCCAATTTCAAGAAAACTCAAGAGCGTATTAACTTTGAGAGATCTTAAATTTTGCAATCTTTTTCATTGTAATGTAAGTTAAAACAAAAGCGAAATTGGGCAACGCATTACCATATAAAAATTTTGAAACGCACTAAATGTATTTGGATAATGTTTAAAAATGCTGATAGCTGAGATCTCATAAAGTGCAGGGGTTTTCATAAAAATTGTAGATCTAAATCCGATATAAGATAAGTGGAAACTGTTTGAAAATTGATTTTGTGTACAGAACAGACATATTTATTTATTTAAGAAATTCATGCGATTGTAAACAGATAAATCCACTTACTTATTACCGTTAAACAAATGCAAAATAAAATAAGGAAGAAGAACTACAAAATTTATATAAAAAAGAAAGCAAAAATGAAAAAAAAAGAAAAAATTCAAATTAAAAACGAAAAAGCAAAAATTCAATAGGGAGGAAGTCCATTAAAAACGAAAAACGAAACAACATCTGATATTAATCAAAAATAGATAATAGAAACAAAAAATAAGAAATAGGATAACAAATAAAGATAATAAGGATATCTTAAAAAGTATAATAATAAAAAAAAAGAAAGGAAAAAAAAGGAAAATAAGATAAAATAAAAATACAGAATAAAAAATAAGCATGAAGGCAAGGAGGAAGAAAGCAGAAAAATAAGGATGAACTAGCTAACGTAAAATGGAAAAACTATCCAAATGTTTTATTACGACCAAGAGGTTGCGTTTAAAAACCGTAAAGCTGTCACTAAGCATATCTGTATCATTATATAGGACATTGTAGGCCTTTTGAATCCTAACCAAAGGGGATTTGAAGCGTAAGTTAGTGCGGGGAGCATCGATATGGAAAGATAATAGGTGGACAGATAATAGGTGATATGTGTAAATAGAACCATGTAAAATTTTAAACAGGAACATTTAGGAACGACGTACTTCTAATAATAACATGGAGTATCTGACCAGTCTGTCATCATAGTCCACATATGAGCCTGTAAGTTTAAAAAGCAAGTACCTAGTAAATCAACGTTGAATACTCTCTATTTTGTTTCTTCATGTCGTATAGAAAGGGTTCCAGATTGGGGAAGCGTACTCCAGTATAGATCTAACCAAGGTATTATACATAGTAATGTGCGAAGAAAGCTGTTTAAATTGCCTAGCGCACCTTAACAGAAACCTCAAGGTTTTAAAAGCCTTGTTGGAATATGGTTCATATGCGAGTCGAAGAGAAGTTTGCTATCAAATTGTACTCCTAAATCATTGATTTCTGATACGCGCATGATAGAGACGGTGTCCAGCTTATAGTACCATTACAACGTGGATTGCTTTCTTGAGAAGGACATGTATTTGCATTTGTCCACATTTAATGATAGTTGATTTTTTATTACACCAAAAGAACAGTTTCTGGATGTCATTTTGTAGGTATTGGCAATCGGATAGGTCATTTATAACTCGATAAATTTTGGTGTCATCAGCATATATTAAGGAATCAGAGGATAACTCATTAGGGATATCATTAATATATAATAAGAAGAGAAGTGGGCCCGAATCGAGCCTTGAGGTACACCCGAGGTTTGCGTGTATGAATTTGATGAAAATCTGTTAATTACAACCATTAGATGATGAGAGATATGACTCAAACCAAAGGGTACTGTTAGAATCAAAGCCCAATCCCCTTATCTTATCTATGACAACTTTGTGATTTATTCTATCAAATGCCTTAGATATATATATAGAACATCCAGCTGCTTAGCTTCATCTAGAGCCAGAGCAACAGAGTCGGTGAATATCGAGAGATTACTTACCGTACATCGGCCTGGTAGGAAGCCATGTTGTTGAGAGCAGATGTAGGATTTTAGTTCCTGTATTAGCGCATTATAAACGATTCTTTCAAGGATCAAGGCTAGATCATTAGAAGTAGAAATGGGGCGGTTATTCTTTACCAACCTTTTATCCCCTGGGTGAACAAAATGATCCTTAAGAACATCAGGAACAGAATCTAGATCGAATCGAAGACCTGATTGTCAAAATTTATATTATTTGTTAGTTTACTTTCTATGGACAGTATCGCTAGATTTCGGAATCTTAAATCACTCATTGCTGAACAAAGATAATTTTTAATTAATTTTAATTTGGAAAAGTTCCGCTCACAACTAGAGACACTGATGGTTATTGTTAAAAGAATTCTTAATAATATTAATATGTTGTGAACAGAGTTTACCAATCTATATTTTTTTATAAATATTAAAAATTCAAGAGGCCATTCCCCGCTTTTCCAACCTCTTGGTTGCTCTTGTACATCAGATACACTGTAAAAAATTTGCACAATTGTTGTCACAAAGCTTAGGTATTTTTCCCTAAAATGTAGGGAATATTCTCTAAAATGTAGGGAATATTCCCTTGAATGTAAGGAATATTCCCTAAAATGTTGAAAAGGACGGATTCCCATAAATGGAAATAGCACAAAAAAAAAAGATTACATTGAGTTGAATAATATTCCAGCCTCTGATCTCGTTTTAATATTTTCTTCCTCAGGTGTCAATTTTTCCAAAGCACTGAAAATGTTTAATAAATGTTGTTTAACAACAGTCACCGCATCTTCTCTTGTACTCCAATGAGTTTTTACACTTCGCTTAACATCTTGACCAGTGACAGAAACTATCAAATTTTGCAAAAAAATTAACCAAAATAACTCCAATCGACCACCAAAAGTAAATGAAAAATCTGCCGAAATATTTTCTGTAAATTCCTAAGAAAAAACGAATGTTTATTGCTCGTCTCATTGCTCATTAAATTGCAATATAGGAGTGGACTAGTCATATAAAATATTTACCAAATTCAATAATAAAATTCATTTAATTAATTCAAATTACCCAAGCAGTCAAAATGACTTCGTTTGGGCAATCTATGTATAACACATGAATTATGTCAGAAACAAAGGCGGGGGGGGGGGGGGGGTAAATACATATATTATATATAGACATACTTATTTTTCTAAACTAAATTAAAAACAATCTAGTATTCAGGACATCTCTTCTTACTTTCTAACCTATTCTTAAGTTAACTTTGCTTCAACTAGCACGCACTGGCGATGTCCATAACCGATGGGGATCTGTTTACAATAACAACAATGGCGCTAAAGAAACTATTAACAGCGGATGTTTGTTTACATACGTGTTTAAGCTTAAAAATCTCAACGTCGATATGGACTCTCGGGGTCAGCACGCATTATTGTTAAATTAAATACTTATTACAATAAATGATTCTGTGGATTACAACATTATTATGTTATTAATTTGATTTTTAAATAATTTAGACAGAAATATCAATTTCGTCCCAAGATATGTGCCGCCCGGGATGGACCGGTGGGGTTCCACTAGATACGCTACCCCTTTACAGTGTAAAGGCAGCGAAAACGACTATAAAGAGAAATATTAGTACCTGGTAATAAAATGTCCCATTTAAATTTAGGTGCATTCCTTGAATTATTTGTACTGAAACAAGTAGAAAACTAAAATTGGTCTAAGACCAATTCTTACGATAATTTCGTATTCTCACCCTTCTGTGAAAGTTTGATTGTGTTAGTGATTTTTAGCATATATTTCTAGAACAGTTCACTGATAGTAAAAATGCTCATAACCAGTTTCATAGAATTTTACATTCCACAAGAACTTTTCCGTACAATAAAAACATATAGGATTGATGCTTTTCATATAAAAAAAACTCAATTTTTGTATGGCAGCACCAGGAACGGGTTACCCGATTTAGTTCATTTTTCTGTTATGTATCTACATCGACACGTTCTCAGGCATGGTCCAAATATGTAGTAAAGCATGAAATTTGAGTATGGTAACCCTACGAAGGAGTTACCCGAATTATTCCATTTTTCTAACTTAAATTTCGCCTTCTCAAGTTATCGTGCGGACGGACAGACAGACAAACGGAAATTTAAAAAAAAAATCGCTATAATTAACATCAAAATTTTTTCCAAAAAACGATTTTTTTCCAAAATCGTACCTACGTGCGCACTTTCGCTCGGCACAAAGTGTAAAAATTTAGGAATTAAATCACCAGGTTAACATCAATGGCACACTAAGTATCCCAATGACAAGCTTCTTGATACTAATAATTATTATGCAACAATTTGAGCTTTTAATTTTATTCAAAAGCTTTTTCAAAATCTTGCATTAATTCTGAATATCTATGTTTGCGATATGTTAAGATTTTAAATATATCCGCGATGTGTTTAGAAAAATTCAAATGTAAATGTTTCCCTCCAACTGCCCTACTAACCACAATTTTAGATGATTAAAAACTTGAACTTTACCATTTATCTATCTATGTATGTCAAAAGAAGATGAACATTAAGATTTCCCTAACGATGGATGCATATATGCTGATGGATAAAATTTAACGCGACATTTCACATCCACCCACACCTTTGAACTACTTTTCCACATTTTGGCAGTGAAATAAGATTAAATGCTCTTAGAAAAATACAAGGGACAAGAAAAAGCAGTCAGTCAAATTGCGTAAATTTGAAGTTTTCGAACGATTTTCATTTAGAAATCATTGAAATCGGATTAAATGTCCCATGAAAATTATATGCCGTGTGTTATAGATATCCAACGTCCAACATCAGTCCGGATCCGGATACAAATGTAGAATTTTTGGCGCGAAGAGAAATGGCGAACTGTGAGCTGACCTTAGCTACAAAATTCTATCACAAATTTCTGTTCTGACTTGGCACCATTTCCATCTTTTCTGTTCAGTTTTTCTAACAGAAATTTCAATATTTTCACTATAGAAGTAAACTAATCGCGAAATATTATAATAGAAACTGTCTAAATAGTTTGCTGTCTGCCGAAACAAAGCTGCGCAGTTTACTTAAGATCGAGCAAGGAATATGACGAGATGAGTAACTTCATGAGTAATTTCATGAAAACTCGGCATGGCTGAATGGATTACACTGTATGATGTGCATTCATGGGTTTATGCTGCTTAATGAACCGTCCAGGACTTTAATTACATATCGTGGATGCATAGTCACTCATATATGTATGTAGACAATTGTGCCGGATAACGCCTCCCCTGTTGTAAGATTCTCGATTGGGGCTAGAAAGAAAGTCAATCCTATTCAGCTCAACGGTAGATTTTAATCTTCAGTCGTAACGCAATTATGATAATCAGTCAGGCAGAACGACTGTGACATAAACAATTTGGTTTGAATTGAAATAAGTTTTATCTAAACTTTTGCAAATATGAAGGGGAGAGAAGGGCACAGAAGATAGATTAACATTCTAAAGTTGATAAGAAAATTTATTACTCATCGAAATTGTACCATATTTAGTTAACATATACCTTAACGGGGTAAGGGGTCCACTTTTAAATAGATATTGCACTTAAAAGTGTATGATGTAGAAAAATTTAAGTAGTGAAACCAATAATAAAAAAACAAAGTCTTCCGTGTAACCCGCGAGTGGGGCATACAGAATAATCAGAACACATTACGAAGTAAAATAATAATTAGACCCATTAAGCATCTCGCAAGGAATTCCGTACGTTTTCCGAGTTTATTTGGAAACGCATACGATTTTCGCACAGAGTTCCGTGATTCTGGCGAAGAAAACTGCGCCAAGATTCCAAGTTTTTAATAGTATTGGTGGTTGGCATTGAACGTGGAAAAACGGTGGATTTCCGTATTTTCTCCGTATTATTTTCGCATGGAATTCCATGACTTTTCCATGGCATTTTTGATACTATTGGTTGTTAGAATTGTATGTGGAAATCTGGTGAGAATATCTTTGGACGGAATTCCATGACTTTTCCATGGCGCCCACTGAAGTGGTATGTAAGCAATGTGGCGGTGGTGTGGTTTTGGCATGTAATGTGGCAGTGGAATGGTGGCGGAGTAGTATTAAAATTATTAAGCGCGCATCAAAATGGCAAGCAATGAAGCTCGTAAGTGATTCAACATAATTTTTTATTCAAAATGTCATTATCAGAGGATGAAGATGCTCTTGCGCATTTGTGCAAATTATAAATGCAAATGCGGGGAATAAAAATAAAAAACAGAGTTCAGTGCTTACACCCACTATGGCAAAGGAATTCAAAATACGGAATTTATAATGTGTATAAAACTGATTCAAATCTTGATGATAGTAAATTTAAATTGTTTAACCGATTGAAAAACTGTACATTTTTTAAATTAATTGAAAAGTTACGATATGCTACAAAGAAAGAATACTAATTTCAGAAAGTGTGCATCTCCAGAACAGCGTTGGAAAAAAGCGGAAAAATTCCCGTTTTTTTCAGAATGGCTCGTTTTTTTCAAGTTTTTTTTTTTTGAAAAAAACAATAAGAACGTGTTACCGAATTTTTCAAGTTTTCTATGAAAAGAACGGAAAAAACGAGACGCTTTGAAAAAAACCCGAAAAAAACTGGAATTTTTTACTCAATTCCAATAAATTAAAATTTGGTTTTGATATAATACGTTATTTCTACGCTCTTTCCAAGTCTGTCACAAATCTATTTCGATAGGTTTTGTTATTTTTAGTACCCTAGAAACATTAGTGCTTTTCAATTGCATTATGTAATATATTTCTCTAAATACTGCATATTTACTGACTTTTGGATGACTTAAGTAAGCCACTGTAAATTTAATGAAAATGAGTCAGTTATTTTCAAAGAATCTTCTTTTCAAAATGTGGAAATTACGCAGATTGAGGAGTATTTCTCATGAAGCAAAGGCATTATTCAATCTGATAACACAAGTGAGCAGTAAACGTTCATCACACAATATGACAGTTAAATAAAGTACATTTTATTAGTAGTGCGATATAATATTTGATTGATCGCTGGATCCCAGATTTCATAATTCTGTTGACCCTAATTTTGAAGCTTTAGCGGATAATGAATTCCTTCAAATGACTCAATACTTATCCCAAGTAGCTGATTCCTCGCAAAAAGGTACTTCTGAAATATTGGCTAATTTCGCAGAATATCAATCAAAGAGCACTTTCTGGAGTAATGACTTGATATGGCAACCAGTCACAAATATTCATCCTCGCGATTGGTGGAAAGGATTTTGTTCATCCAAACCGAACGGAACTGGTCAATATTTGGACGAACACACACAAAAGACAGGAACCGTCTAGCCCCTGATCGCCTGTACAAACTTATTTATGTAAGGTCAAATTTGCAATTTTTGCAATCTGACAAACCGTCAGTTGAAAACATAGTTTGTAGTGACAGCGAAAGTTGTGATGATAATTAATTTGTTTTTAAAGAAATTATCTTTAATTTAACATTGTGGAAATGAAAGAATGCTTATATTTTTCAATTAAATTTTTCCGAAAAATACATGTTCCGTTGAAAAAAACGTTTTTTTTTTCAAATTTGCCGTGTTTCTTTCCCTTAAGTATACCATCTGTATTTTTCAAATTTTTCTTGAAAAGAACCGAAAAATACCAATAATTGTTTTTTGCAGGAAAAAAACATTTTGTTTTTTTCAGATTTTTCAACCCTACTCCAGAAGAACGACTCCTCATAACTTTGATGGAAGTAAAGAGAACATCATATAAATAGGGATGGTCTTCAGCAAGTTCTACAAAATGTATATTAAACTCTTGATCATCCCGCATTTTCAACACACAATAACGATAAATACTTTCGTAACCTTTGGCTTTTAACCAAGGAAAAATGGCATCCGCTGCCACTTACCACTCAAAAATTAAACTTGTCGGAGACTAGTGGTAATCAAGAGGTGGCACGCCACTTGTCAATTGCCACGCCATTGCCACTCTATTTCAGTGTGCGCTATTCCATTTGTTTTTACGGGACTACCACTACCACACTGCTCACACACCACTCCAGTGGGCGCCCGGCCTTAGAGATTTCAATACACTTTCCGTGTTTTTTGTTTTGTTTTTATAAGGAAATCTAACAGATTTCCATTGAATTTTTATAAGAAATTTCTAAGGATATCCACAATTTCACTTCCTAAATTTTTTACTTGCCTAAATAAACGGGTGGGGGGGGGGGGGGGTATTTCAAAACACTTACTAGCGTAGTGATACAAAATTCATCATAGTACCAGAGAATAACTATTTTAATTTTGCAGCTACAGCAGTGATGCGTCATCAGAGGCGGCACCTAGTTGAAGGAAGTAGTGTTTGAGCTGACAAAATGGAAAAACCCCATATAGGTATAATTAGCATATCAGTCACATTAAAATATTCCCAGAATATTTTTAAAAAATTTATCTTAAAAGTGCCGAAAAATTTTCCTCCTTTTTTTGTCGCTACTATACCACCCAACACCACATCCAATTTCGGACTCAGCTCGCACAGCAAACTATGTACTCCGAAATCTAATAGCTTACTCCGGTACTACTCCTTTAATAAAATCACTCCGTTTTTGGTATTATGTAGATAGGACATTTCATTTTTCAAACTTAAGAAAACCAAGTTTATTCAAAAGATTTTATTCACCTGTAAGGGAGGATTTAGTTGAGTAACTATGCATGGTACTTAGGGCAGATTGAAAGGACGGTTTGGTAGTGGTACTACGTTGAGATATACCAAATTCAATCAAAATACAGAACAAATTTCTTATTGAAAAGAAGGAGAGAATAAATTAATTTCACTTATGAAATGTCATTTAAGCATTGTCATTCGTTTCTCTGGCTTGGCTTGTGTAATGTTTTGCTGTTATTTTGCCTGTCGCTACAGCATGGTAATTATGCAAATGTAAATCTCGAAGAATTTAGTTAAAGTTTACCTTAAGACCGCGCTCAAATCCAAATCCGTTGAACATTTTTCATGGAAGTTTGAGTTTAAATCCTAAAGTGGAAGAATTAATTCATAAAAAACTACTTCAAGGGCAAGTGATACAAGAAATAAGTAAACAATGCCGTGATTACTATATTATCTAATGTAAAGGAATATTACATCGTATAAACTTTGAAGAACCAGGACTAAATGCAGTTGAAGGAATCGATCCAAATTTTTTAAGTTCAAGCTTTATACACTTTATCACACTTTTCACAAACCTTAATATTTGGAGTGATATCGATGCGTTAGACAAAGAGTAGCGTCTAATATTATTTGAAGAATACTGGAACTCGATTTTTAATGTTAAAAATGCCGTAGGAGAGAAAATGTTATCCAATTTGGAAAAATTTATTAGCTGCGTTCTGTGGCTTTCACATTCTCCGCAAGTGCGGAAAGAAGTTTTCGCCGGTCGGTCAGGCAGTATCCTAGATGGATGCGTGTATGTAATTTCGTACGGTTGATTGTTAAAGTGAGTTTGCACATATATTTCTAGAAAGGTTCGTCGGGTGGTAAAAATGGTTATGACCAATGTTATAGGATTTTATACAGGACATATAGTTTTCACAGTATATCTGTGAGATCTAGTCTCGTTCGTGAAGGAGGAAGCCGGTACAAAGGACAACTCAGTTGTTTTTTTTTAAACTTCAAATATAAAATTTTACTCAAAAATTCAGTTTAACTTGCTTAACCTAGTATCACAATTCAGTTCAATAAAAATTCAATATAAAATTAACCTGCAAACTAGTACAATTCAAAACTTAAAAAAAAAACAAATAAAAAATAAACAAATTAAAAACTCAAATTAAAAAAAAAATGATACGCTTCCTTGCTTGCTTTAATTCTGAAAAAAAGAGAAGAAGAAGAATTAAGCAACCGTAAAAAAAAAAATTCAAATGGTATTAATTGACAAAATGCCTTTGTTGGTGCGTGAGGGCAAAAGTGGAGTAAAATGCTTCTATAGAAAAATGGGACACTCAGATTATCTCTGATCAGAATTATCTTCTGTGATGATGCGTGAGGGCACCAAGGTAGTCAAATGATTTTGTAGAAAATATAGGACGCTCAGGTTATCCCTGACGAGAATTATCTTCTGTATGATAGGAAATTCAGGTTATCCCTGACCAGAATTATCTTCTGTGGAAAAGGTAGGAAGTACGATTCTTTATTACTCAGATTAGCTCTGATACAGATCAACTCTGGCAAAAGAATGGTGCCATCTACTGAATTTCGTCGGCTTTATATAGCCGATGTAAGCAGTTACGTCTTCTCGCCTCTTGGTGTTGCCCTAGCAACGACTGGTGCGATGTCTAAATGTACCACAGACAGACATGCCCTTAAAGCTGGCAGAACCAAAATGGCAGAACGGGTTCTGAGATAGTGGTAAATTTAAGGCTCATTTAAGGCTAATTTAATGCTCAAAATCTAAATTTAAGGCTCCCATAGTTTTCCCAGAAATCAAGGTTCTGCTAGCTTAGATAAAGTTAGCAGAACCAAACAAAAAACCTATTAAATTTACAATTGCGATATAAAAAGAATATAGGAATTTAAGCCTAGTATAAGGCTCCATAAAAACGGCACATAAATAATTTCGTTCGAAATTTCCAAGAACAAATCGCATTGGTTTTGAGGTATCTAATTAGAATTCAATGAGCCTTAAATTCTGTCGGTTCAATTTAAGATGTTTTTTAATAATAGGTGTCGATTAGGTCCGGTTCTGCTAGCTAAACGCGGTTCTGCTGCTGAGCCTAGTACTGTTTGGTTCTGCTCACTTTATCTAAAGCTAGCAGAACCGTGATTTCTGGGAAAACTATGGGAGCCTTAAATTTAGATTTTGGGCATTAAATTAGCCTTAAATTTAACACTACCTCAGAACCCGTTCTGCCATTTTGTTCTGCCAGCTTTAAGGAAGTCAGACAGACAGCTGGTTGACGCAATGTCACTGGTTGTCATCACAAATTTGTAAATATACGGAGGTAAATAGACTGGTGTCGCTTAATTAATGATTTATATATATATATTTTTTTTACATAAATAGTAGAGGAGGAGCAGCAGCTTTTTATTGAATGAATAATCATTCGAAAAACGAATTTCGAATGAGAGCTGATGTGCTGGAGGATTTGTTTAGATAAGTATTATTTTTATGTAAATTAAATTTTAATTATACTTTGTGTCTCCTTTTTTCGTTTTTAGGTAGATTAGACATCGAGGGAGTATTGCTCAGCTTGCTGACTCAAGCTTTATAAACGTCTTGATAGTAGGAAATTCATCGTGGGATCTTACATATATGTGAGGACTGAACAATATGTAAAAAACCATAATGTTCCTATCTCTCCGCTGATGCGTTCCTAATATTATATAGTGAAAACGAAATTTTTGTATGGCAATCCTACGAAGCAGTTACTCAATTTGGCCAATTTCAAACTTAAATCTACAATTTCTTTTTTAAATATGCCACGTGGAACGAAGGCAGTTTCCATGAGGATAAACAGGCAGACAGATAGATAGACCGCAAGACGCATGGACATACAGACAGACGAACAGAGGGATATGCAAAAATCAAAATAATTTATAATATTATGAGTGGGTGTCTAAGCCCATTTTGCTCTACCATCATTATTTTTGTGCGGTTCAAATGAATGCCCAAGTTAGGAATTTCATATCCTAGGAAGAACGTGCCACAACGACTGTTTTTTATTGCAATATAAGCATTGATAACGGGAAGTTCGTAATTATAGCATGCAAAAATAGTATTGTCAACCAAGATTTTTTTATTGTGCAAAGTTAGATATTTATGTACGTATGTACTTGCAGAAAAGTATGTAGAATGTCACAAATAAAAACATTGGAAAGAAAGGGTATAATGCGTTACTATTCGGTAACGTTTGTTGCACTGTTTGTAAAAAAATATTAAATCTACAATGTTTCAACTAAATTAATCGCAGTTTATATGCTGTTCTCCGTTCCGGAGTTCTATTCTCCATCTCCAAAGATCTTTATCAGATTTTGACCAAATTTTGAAATTGAATTGGTTTAGAAATACGGGAAATATGAGGTAACATCCATAAAAAAAATCAGTTGAATAACAGATAATCTCCACTTTTTAAAGTCGGTTTGTAATAAGTTTTACTGTATTCTTGAAGATCTCATAGAAAAAGAAGAACTCGAGAAACGAAAATATTCTTTAGCTATAGATGATTAAATACGTTCGTCAAAAAGGCAAGAAAAGTACATATTTTACCACTAAAATATTTTTTAGATTTGAGGTTTTTTATATGTGTTAGTGATTTTGTTATCTTCAAGCATAGTTGTTTGTTCATGCGAATATTATTGTTTATTTTCTAAAAAAAAAGGCACTAAGAAATTTTTATACTCTCAGGGCTATAGCTACACCGCTAAATATAATATACTAAAACGAATAACTTTTAATGAAATTTTTGTTTAATATGATCGATTTTAATTTTGTTAGTCCTGTACTCCATTTTTTCTAAAAAGTACCCCGCTTTGACAGCAAACGATACTACTCTTGAACTTTTCCAAACCAAACCTTATGGTTCCTCCTAAAAATCTTTGGGCTAACCTACGCAAATTAGGTGTATGTGGTAAGGATTCACAACAATGTAATTTCGACACCAACAGCTTAAATTCATTCTTCACATCTACTCAATCCTCCGCGAATCGTTGTCCAGAATTAATATCTAACTTTGACAGAGAGTCTGAGTTGTATATTGGCGATGGATTCTCATTTAGGTGTATCGATGTGTCTGAGGTATCTAAGGCTATAATTAAAATTAAATGGTCTGCTACAGGTCCTGATAATAAATCACCAAAATTTGTCAAAATTATTTTACAGTTTATTCTACAAGACTTGACACATGTCTTTAATGCATCTTTAACTACATCGCAATTCCCAGTGCACTGGAGGGCTGTTATCCTACCGATTCCCAATTCCCGCAAGTGTACTGAATTCCAAGACTTTCGCCCGATCAATCTACTTTGTTTTTTCAGCAAGGCTCTCGAAAAATTAACGAACGATCAAATTACCACATATGTTAACCATAGAAATTTGGTAACCTGCTGGCACTTCGGTTTTCGACCAAGGCGTAGCTATGAATCTGTGTTACTCAAAGTAGTATCTGATATATCTGAGGCACTAGACAAAGATCATACGGCCATATTAATTCTCCTTGACTTTAGTAAGATATTTGATTCCATCAATCATGGCTGGCTCCTTTTCAAACTGCGCCAACACTTCAATTTCTCGATCAGAGATATCAAATTGATAAAAAATTTTCTTTTCTCCAGAACTCAGTCTGTCAAAGTTTCTGAGAGTCTTTCATCACCCCTAACTCTCAGCTGTGGCGTGCCTCAAGGTTCCGTTCTCAGACCACTTCTCTTTTCGCTTTACAATAATGAACTACCCACAGAACTTCTTGATGCAATTAATTGGTCTAATTGAGGACTGTGTTGAGCGGTTAAATGACGATCTGGTTAGAATTGGTGAATGGGCCAAACATAATCAGTTTATACTCAACCCCAAGAAGATCACTTGTATGCCAGTGTATCGAAGAAGCTACGACGTTTCAAACTTATCTCCAATCAACGTAAACAACACCATCGTACCTTATGTTGATTCTGTTAAGATTCTTGGCGTTGAGTTAAATAGCTCCCTCACTTGCTGTAATCATGTTTCTAATACGATTAGAAAATTTTATTCAGATCTGAAAATGTTGAGATTTTCTGCTAACATGTTATCCCGTCAAATGAGCATGGTACTCTCAAAAGCTCTTGTATTACCACATCTCAATTTTGGAAGTTTAACATCTCATGTGTCACTTCACACTAACTCATACCTAGGTTGTACACTGGATGTGTATCTAATGGAAAGAAGATTAAATTTTTTATATAATTTGGTATATTCTAAGGAGCCTGAATATCTGTATGATCGTATTCAGTTCCTAGGTTCATCACGGCACCGAAACCTTTTATTGCCTAACTTTCGACCTCAAATTGGCGAGCGACCTTTCTTTATGCAGGTTATACGGAAATGGAATTGGCTACCCACTAGCGTTCAAAGAGCTAGTTCCACTAATATATTAGGCAGGCTTTTGACTTCGACCCGCTTACCTTGAATTCAATATTTTTCTTGATAGTATAAGTGGACACGCGTTTTTGCTTTGTTACTCTACGTCTCGGTCTTTCTTTAATCTAGCTTTCTCAGTCTATAATTTTTATTTTTATTTTAGATTTAGATTTTTCAGTAAGCAATATTCATTTGTTCTTCTTTTTTTTCTAATTGTATTTTTATATCTAGCGGCCAACTAATTAAGACACCATATAATTTAATGAAGATTTTCTTTTATTCATGGCGTATCTTTGTTAATAAGAAAAAAAGTGAACAAAATCCTCCATTAATGCTACTAGGGCTTTATATATGATAGTTTACAAAAGCATTTATTTTTTATATTTTTATTAAATCCTTAAAATGCATGTATTTCTTAAAAAATTCGGACAACTAATTAAGCTGCTCCATTTTTTTTTAAATTATTATAAAAATTCAAACTTATTTAATTTAGAATTTAAAGATTCGAACACAAAATATTCAGTAAGGTATCGTATACCCATTATTTTTAATTATTTGGGCACATCTTCGCGGCATACTATCAATAAGCTTGCGAACCTCCTCAAGCGGAATGCTATTCCAAACTTCCCTGGTTGTTTGCCATAGATCTCTCAAATTTGAAATATTTCTTGATCATGCTTTTACCTTAGGTGTCCGCCACAAATTTTCTATGGGGTTAAGGTCAGGACTTTGAGGTGGCCACTCAAGAACATTAACAAAATTATCACTGAGACATTGCTTCACCACTCGTGAAGTATGTTTAGGATCATTGTCGTGCATAAATTTCCAGGTAAGGGGCATGTTTTCATCAGCATAGGGTATCATTGTCTCAGTCAATATATTTTCGTAGACATATCGATCCATTATACCCTCAATTTTCACTACAGGTCCAACGCCTTGCCCAGATATTGCCGCCCACACCATAATACTACCTCCATCATGCTTCACTGTTTTTGTGGTATATCTTGGATCAAGGGCCCGATTAGGAGGTCGCCTTACATACCGTTTTCCATCAGATCCAAATAAATTTACCTTTGTCTCATCTGTCCAAAGTGTATTTCTCCAGAATTGAAGAGGCTTGCTTAAATGTTCTCTTGCGAACTTAGCCTTTTTTGCCGATTCTTGGATGAAAGCAATGGAACTTTACTGGAAACACAACCTCGTAATCCAAAGTCGCTAAGACGTCTTCTCATGGTTCTTTCGGATACTTCTATATTGTGGCTTTCCTTAAGCATATTTTTTTTCACTTTGCCGTTAAGAAAGAGTCAGTTGTGCTGGTCCTGCGGATAATTCGGTCTTGAGAAGGTGTTGTTTTGCGTGGCCGAAGTTTCCCTGCCACTTTCTCTGTCGTTGAAAATTTTTCATAATGCTTTATTGCATTATACACACAGCAACTGGAGCGCTTTATTAGCTTTGCAATCTCAGAAGTTGTCTTATTTTGCTCATACAGTCTCTTTATTATAGAACGTTCCTCGGGACTGCATTCAGGGCCTTTCCCCATTTTGAAACTATAAAATTTTATATTATTTTAAAAATAAAATAAAAAGCAGAGATAATACCAGTGGAAGATGTTAAACAAATGTTTTAAAAAAAAATTTCAATTGAATTAAATCACTCTTAACTGAGTTGGCACAACTTAAATCAGACCGCTCTTTCAAACTAATATGCACAGTTTTAGTTTCAGCACACTATGCAGCGAAATGTCAAAAACTAAATTTGGTCGTACCCATGAAGTTTAATAACTGTACTTTTATTGCAAATATATTTTAATGTAATATTTGGTAAAATGTTGGAATCAAAGCAGAATGAAATGAAAAATTGTACCAAATTTCGATGTGTCTTAATTAGTTGGCCACAAGTGTATATATTTAATGTATACTACTTCTTGTATCTCTTTCCGTATAATTTGCATTGCTTATTTATTTATGCATTATTAGAGTTAGTTAAATATTCCGACATTCTTAGCCTGAGTGTATGTACTACTATAAGATTTTAAAATCTTTTGTACAAAAATAGTAAATAAAGTTAAAGTTAAAGTCCTTCCAACAATAAAGCCAACGTACAAAGTGCAACACATTTAACTTGTTGGACTCATATACACCCAAGAGTTTGCGTATGCATATTGCTATGGGACGCGGAATAAAACGAAACGTTTTCGCTTTCGCACTTGATATAATTTTGTAGCTTTTTAGGGTTCCGTACCCAAAGAATGTCAACGGGACCCTATTACTAAACCTCCGCTGTCCGTACGTCCACCGACAGACATGTCAGCGAGCTGTATCTCATGAATCGTAATAGGTAGATAGTTGAAATTTTCACAGAGTATGTATTTCTATTGCCGCTATAACAAAAAAAAAAGAAAATTAAATTAAGACTAATGGGGACCCCCCATACAAGAAACGTGAGTTTTTTTGACGTTTTTTGCTCGACGTTAACAATTGCTGTATCACTTAAACCGTAATAGGTAGGCATATGAAATTGTCAAAGAGTGAGTAATACTCTAGCTGCTATATAACAACAAATAATGAAAATAAAATAAAGTTAAAAATTTAATGGGGCTCTCGTAGAAAAAACTTTTGTTTTTTGTTAAATATTTTTTCATATTATGCAGGAATAAGAGGATAGTGACTACGACGGGTTACCGAAACTTATTTTCTTTTAAATTCATTATTTAATTTATTTATCTTTAATCCTCTTCAAAGTAATTTCCACTGGTACTAATACATTTGTGTAATCTTTTATTCCATTGTTCATTTCTTTCAAAGCAAAGCATGCTTTCACGCGACCTTGTTTTTGTTCAGCTGTGAGCAGTCTAGGTACGAATTTGGCAGCCAGCCTTCTTATCCACAAATCTTCCATTAAAATTCGCTGAATTGAATTCCAAGTCACTCCAGACAGCTATCCAACTTTTTTAATACTCCTACGTAGATTTTTCAGGATGATTTCATGAATTTTTTCAACATTTTCATCGGTTCGGGCTGTAGAAGGACGACCAGAGCAAGGTTTGTCATCAATTGACATTTCACCTCTTTTGAATCGGGAAAACCACTCAAACAATTGTGTTTTCCCAATAGCATCATCCTCATATCTTATAAAATGGTTTCTTTTTGATTGGGAAGGGAGAATTCTTTTTTTAGTTTAAGGATTTAATATACCCCAGGATTAAATATGCATGGTATGTAATTGGGAAGAATGAATCAGATGGTTGGTTTGGATGAAAAATAGAGAACGATTGTTATGATTTGAGTGTATTGCATGTGTTTGTCTTGATGGGCTTCATTATGATGTGCTACGTTTGTTTCTTGAATTGAATTCTTGCGTTCACTTTATGATTGTGGGCTATTAATGGATTAAATGGTTAAATGAAAGATATGATTGCTTGCAATAGGGCTTGAAATATCGCTCCTACTCGAACATATTTTAAATTTCTTTTTGGAGTAAAATGCTCTAAGCGAATCCTTACTCCGCCTGTAATGTACTTAAGTACATTGGTACTTAAGAACTAATACCAGTACTAAGACCTGGACTTAAATTTTTTTAAGTGCAGATACAATTCCCGGTACTGGTACTTAAAACATTTTCAAGTAAAACTCCCGATACTTTATAATATAATTTATTTAAATAGGAGCTGAGACAGAGGTTAAATACTTCGCGTCGTGCTTTGGTGCTTATAGGGTACTTATAGAGTACTTAAGCTTATATATGGGACTTATGGTATAGGTACTTGTACTTGGAAATTTACAGGTCTGATCTGGAGCATCTTAGTGGAGCTAAAAAATATTTTGCTCTTTGGAAAAGCTCCGCTCCAGAATTTAGCAAACTGTTTTGCTCAAATTAGGGTAAAAATGTAAGTATCTTCCGCTGCTATTCGGAGTTGCACTCACTGCATCAGTATTTTTGAAGCGATATTTCAAGCCCTAGCCAGGATTGTAGTGCATTACATGTGCATGGCTTAAAAGTAAAGCATATCGCTGTAAATTATCAAAAAAATAAAATTACTTCATTTCTTCTGAGTCCCACGAACCACCACTGTGCGTCATGGAGCTGAAAGCCAGTGCTGCTTGTAACGTGTAATGTAGTGCTGGAGTGCAGTTACTTTTTTCGACCGGAGTTCTATGGGAAAATGTCCACATATAGAATTTTTGCTTATTGTGAAGAGTTACGATTTCAGTTTTATATTTTGATTATTTTATGTAAGATGTCGCTGTTTGAAATGATATTTATTTTTGATTTTTGACATTTCTATTTTGTTTTGACAGCTTCAATAGATCAAAGAAAAAAATGGTTGTCTTTGCGTTCAGAAAAGTCAACTTGTTAAAAAAAATGGAATTAACTCTGGAAAAGGTTTCAAGCCATGATTTTAAGATGGACAATAAACAGCGCTCACAGAAACTTAAACGGTAGGCACTGTGTAATGGTTCAATTAGTTTCAATGTGAGCGTATTTATTTGTTGAGTAGCTCTGGGGGGGGTTTCCATCGACACCTTGACACCTTCTTTATTGTTCTTAACCTTGTTTATGATTTAATTATTTTTTTCTCTTGGATAATGGATTCTAGTTGCCTTGGTGATTGCGGTTTGATCTGACTTCTTCTCATTGTTCTTCTTATCCGTCTTGTATTTATTCGCTGAAATATTCTCTCCATCTGTGGATTTTTACTTGTTTTGAGATTAACAGCTGATCTCACTACGATTTGATTAGCTGTTTTGATCAGTTGTTTCCTGTGCTTCTTTTAAGATATTATTGTAATAGGTACTTTCACATTTTCTTGCTGAATTATTTAGATCTTTGGCTTTTTTTTTTGCGGTATTGTTGCTCCAGATTAGTTTTTCGTTCCTTTCGTTATTGTGCTATTTTTGCCTTTATTTCGTTAGTGCTCCATATATTTTTCTCTCTGGTGTTATTGTTCCTAAGATCCCATCTCCTTCACACTTCTCGGTATATGGTTTAAAGTGTTCTTGAATTATGTTATTTTACCTTGCCATTATTTCTTTTAGCTTTGCTACGAAGCAGACACTCAGATACGGATTGATAGTACAATTACTATAAGCACATGAACGATAAGGACAATGGAGCGTTCAGAGAAACCTAACGTCTAGAGAAATAGAAAAGGTCCAGAGTAGAAGCTCTTGCAATCTTACAAATAATAAAAGCAAACTGGAATAAAAATAACAAACTGGAATACCTTCTTTAGAGGCCAAAATAATAGTGAAGGATATGAATAGTCCGAGCACTTAGACCAAATTTAATAAGCTGGAGGCCAATGTTGAATAGAATCTTAACCGCCAGAGTCCATATAAATTACCTTTGTATAATGCTACCAGAAGCCACAAAAGACAAAAGAAACGATGAAATCTACTCCCAGCTCTCGGCAACTATGAATATCCTTCCAAAAACAGACATCTACCACTAAGATCGACCTATATTAGGAGTATAACATGATAATACATGATAATTGCACAAGTAAGATATGGGAATTCCAAATGACTACACGAAGACCCATATTGATCACATCTACGTTAGTCCCAGATGGAAGCAATCTTTGCTTGATATTCGAATATTGAGAGTAGCAGACGATATACGACTAGGATCAGCTACTCTGAGAAGAACAAGCTCAAGCATGAGAAAAGATTCGGTAGTTCTCATTCCCACAGGATAATTTGTTCTTGAAAGTATACAGTGATGGCTTAATTAAATGCTTCATTGATAATTCTCCGAAACAAATTCAGAAGGAAACATGAATTGTATAGTGAAACTGAAGTAGACAGAAACCAAAGAAAGCGATGGGAGAAATTTGGATATTAAGGGTAGTAGGTAATGTCAATATGGGTACTGAGAAGTCAAAAAGTCAAAAAGAAAATAGGTATGTGGAATAGCACAGGTAGTCGTCTGTAGTTTTTCAATTCAAGATTTCTGTTGATATGTTTTCAAAATCTCAAATTATATCATAGACCCAAAAAGAGGGCTTGGAAGCCTCAAATCGAAACTGGTCACCTTATTTACCATCGCAGTTGCTCCTAAGAAAGTGGATGTAGGGACAACCTGAAGTAAAATTTTGAAAATATTTAGAAAACTCAGAGCCGATTAAAATTACTTTCATCATTCGATTATAATTGCGTAAAATACATTTTTGCACAGCTAAGCAAACCACTACTTCTACGCTAAATTATAAATATAAATTCAAAATCGAAACTAGTTTTCATCAGGTCGTAATAAACTAATGAAAAGTTTTGTTGTTTCAAATAGCAGACGAAGGGGATCGTTTGAGACCCTTAGGAAAAATCTCAGGGGAATATTTCCGTCAACACTTTAATTAAAAACGTTGGCGGTGACATGAAAGACTGCAGACTTGCCTTCACCAGAGACAAATGAAAATGTGGGACTGCTACGCATGGTGGCGGCTATCATCGTGAACGCAAAAATATACTTTTCGCTTTTTTCTTATTTTGACATTTTTCTCTTTATAACAAGTGAAGATGAAATCTTCCACACTCTGCCAAGAAAATTTCTCATTGAGAATGGTCTGGTTCTGGTTTCGTAACTGCGTGAACGGGGCGAGCTCCTGTAGTTTATAAAACGAAAAAACAAAAAAAAAAAAAATAAAACAGTCCACCGGGAGATTTTCTTTATGGACTAATTAAAGGTCATTTTGAAACCAAACATTGAGAGGATCCAAATAGTTTCAAATTCGGAAAGCGAGAGCCCCCATAAGTGCAGTATTAGTGGCATTAGTAAAATCAACACAGATACCGGATTTACGCCGCTAAAATTGTCTTTATGGAGCGTGAAGGCATTCGCAAGAAGATCGTATTGAACTGTCGTCGAGACGGGTGCGCATTTTAAAATTTTAACGAGAGTATTATGAATTAATTTTTAGAGCTAAAATTAAAATATAATTAAAAATGTAAAGTAAGTTGTATACCTACGCAGTTCTGAGAAATCCTATTAATCCGAGAAAACAATTTCGTTGAATTCTTACGATGTGCATTGAAGCAGGTGTAAAATATTCCTATAAATATAGGGGGGGGGGGGAAATGAAAGGATGGTGATTTTTGAAACTAAGTAAGAGTTTTTTCTAATTTTTCTTAAGTCCCGTTATTTACTTGAAAAGAAACGCACAAATTAATTTGATGATGGCAATATATGATATCGCAGCATAAATGGGTATCGAAAATTATTCTCCCAATAAAAATTGATCTGAGATGGATATCAGAAAATTTTTTGTTTAAAAAAAGTGACTGTAATCAAGTCGGAGTTTACTGATAAAAGTTTCGTAAAGTTTCCGGTTCCATGAACCGAATCAAATAAAAGCGGAACGAAACTTTTTTTTTTTTTGATCCCTGGGGTCGAGAATGGCTAGATGGTAAAATTTAGTAGATTTTAATATTTTGAGAAAGCTTTTCGAAAAAATTGTTTTTGGAATAAAACACTTTCTTTATGGCTTTAGATTTAAGTCTGAGTGATAAATCACCTACTCAGAAAACGATTTTCTTAAATATTTTCGCTAATTCGGTATTGACAATGAATATGGCGGTATGGTAAGGAGATTAATTTTGCATAAGATGCTTGAAAAACTGTATATATTTATGCTACAACCAAGCATTGCGACCTTCGAGCAGGAAACTAAATGGATTTGATGAGCCGTGATAGAGCGTAACAACTTTTAAGTTGTGTGGGTACACCAGTGAAGTCGAAAACATTTTTCGGCATTTACAGTCGCCATGCCAATTAATTTCGGGAGATTTTAAATATTATTTAGGTGGAAGTATGATACAAGGCGAAATCAATTAGATATTCGCGTAGTTAAAAATACATATACATAACACACATGTTCTCATTGAACAAATTCATTGGGAATTTTGTTTGGGCGGGAGCTGATGAAAAACTAAATAAGGTGGAAATATAAAAATCCAAGTTAATTGGGCAATTTTAATATTTCCTGTATCTTACTACGTCTATGCGTCAGGTTCCAAACAAGAAATACAAAAGTACCAAAGTACCAAGTTCCTGCTTTGAAATCTGACAATCAGGGTCCAATATGGCCGAACCTCACGCACACATAAAGCGGCATTTTAGTTACGTTCATGTACACATATTTTATACACAATGCCTACTCCATTAGTTTCCTGCTCGAAAATTGTGACAGTATAAAAAGTAGGGCACACTGGATAATATAGGTGAGAGTCAATCGGTCCAGAGATATATTACAGCTGACACGGCACAGCAGCTGCATGAAATCAACGAGGTAAGAACTAAAGGAGATGCAAATGAGAAAATATCACGTACATAACAAATTGACACTGATATTGTTTGTACATAAGCGCCGTAAAATTTGTACAACTGTACACAATTGTACAATCTGTGCGCGGTTTTAATCGCTTTTATTTTCATATACTCAAAAGTATTTACTGAATTTGCAAACGTTGAACACAGAAAAGTTCAGTTGGTAAAAAGTTTGTGAGTAATATTTGCTTCGTACCCTATGGTTATTTCCTGCGTCAATGCGCCAAGCCCAAAACAAACCAAATTTGAGTATGGATTTGACAGCGAAGACCAAAGATGGCGGAATGAAACATACACAAATGCAGCGCAATTTTGGGTGCGCTCATGTACACGGATCGTACATATGATTGCATCTCCTTTAGTTATTACCTCGTTGCATGAAATAGAATCCAACAACATCACGTCAAGTAAACAACACCCAAACTAAAGTTCAAAAAGAAGAAAAGAAAAGACATCGAATCGAACTGAAGGCCAAAGATAAGCCCCAAACTTAGAATATAGAGACAACAAGAAGTGTTGATGCCTGTAAAATTCGTATGTATGAGCGTGGATTTTGTCAGGATATCGTGAAGTAGGTCAGAATTATATTGAAGAAAGAGACAAATGTATTTTCAGCTGTCAAACGAAGTTTCCTAATCCAAAGAAGGAAGAAAGCGAAGCATTTCGAAAGGCGCAAACACACTTGACTTAACTTAACCTGGCGATAAAATGCATACTGAATTGACAGCTAGAATTTAGGATGGATATTTTTTTAAATATTTGTTTTTATTATATATAGGAGACTACTAGCGCCACCAATATGCTAGCGTGGCAAAACTTCCTTCAGTGACAGAGAACTTTTCGTGACATTATAAATTTGGAGCGTGTTCACAAGTGGTTTGAAATTAAAACAAAAAGTTTTTTTTTTAGATCAGTGAATACGGCCAGAAAGTAAAGGAGAAAATATGCAATCGTGGTTCATGTTTCAAGACAAAGAAAAACTAAAATTCAATCCTGTAACATGTTTGGATGGGGAGTGATGTCATGTGGCAATGGCGCTTGTTGAAAAGGTTTGACAATTTGTGTAGTCAGGGTTGGCACACTGTAATTGTGTGTCACGAATATACCAAAAAAACGTCCGAAGTTTGCCAATATAACACCAGCTAAAGGAAGATGCTCGGCCATAAAAACGCAGAAAAAGTCTTCTTCGAACAATGCAAGTGAGAAGTGCATTTGATATACGCCAATATTACGAGATTAGCCGGAAATGCGATTCCGAATAATGTGCCATTCAAACTGTGCTAAAAACAGAAAAATGAAACAAATTTGGATTTTTATTTCATTCAATTATTTTTTCAGGTTATTTGTAACCATTTTAGCATAGCCAACCTACCACTCTTTTTTTAAGTTCCCATATTTTTTTTTATCACCCAATCAATCTGTAAAGTTTAATAAAAGTGTGCCTTTTTCCCAGACCTTTTCAAAGATGTGTTTTAATTTCTTCCTTATACGAAAGTTTTGGGCTAAAGGCTATCTACACTGACAAAATTGCCCTACATATACAGGGTGCAGCCCCTTAGGAGATCAATAAAGCAGGAGGTGATAGTACTCACCTAAGCTAACAAAAAATTGCAGGGCGGGGGGGGGGGGGGCAATAGCCACCGTTTAGCAGCTACAGCGTGATTAAGAAAAAGAGCTAGTTTTTCACAAAAGTACTAGGCGCATGTCACAGTTCAGAGCTCATGAACTTCATGCCCTGTCCTACAACTGCTCAACCAGCCCGATACGCCCCTCCTCTCAGGAGTTGCTGGGATCTAAACAAACTATTTCGGATTTTTTCCGTTATTTTTTTTACTTTGACCTCTATTTTGCAAAACAGTCGTTAACATAACTTTTTTTTTATAAAAACTATAAACTGTGGACGCTCCTTTTTAATTTGACCTATTATACCCTATGCGCTATATGCAGCTGTTAAAGAGTTATTAGCTCAAAACCTATTCATGTCGTACCGAAATTACCCGATATTTTTTTTAAATGACGTGTTTTCAGTCAGTAAGAGAACAAATTTTGGTTTGAGAATAGCTTTCAGAATAGGTTTTGAGCTAATACCTCTTTAACGGCTGCAGATAACACATAGAGTATAGGTCAAATTAAAGTAGACAGGCTACAGTTAATAGTTTTTATATAAAAAAAAGATATGTTAACGACCCTTTTACAAAAAAAAAATAGAGGTCAAATTAAAAAAAAGGTAAGAAAATCCGAAATTTTTCATTTAGATAACCATAATTCTTGAGGGGCGAGTGGTACGGGGCTGCATACAATGAGCTGTTAACTGTGACCGTACGCCCTGTGGTTTTTAAAATATAGGATGTTTTGTGAAAAACTAGCTTTTTTTCTTAATCATCCTGTAACTCCTAAACGGGTGATATTGCCCCCCCCCCCCCCGCCTGCTGTACAATTTTTTGTTAGGCTAGGTGAGCACTATCACTTTCTGCTCTATCGACCTCGTAAGGGGAAACAGCCTGTATAAGTAATATATAAAGGAATACTATCCTTTGTTTGACCCTATTTTGGGAGCTGAAGATCCAGTCCAAAAATTCCTTATTTTGGTAGTTCGTAATAGAGATGTCTTAGCTCACACTTGTTTTGTAACCAAGTTATGCCAATGTCCAGCATCGTAACTGAGATTTGCCAAATGGAATTACAGATAACTCAGAAGCCAAGAAAATTAATAAAATCAGGAAACACAACAAGTTACCAGCTAATTTAAAAAAGCCACAGGAGCGAAAATCAAAAATCACTGTGAAATTTCTATTTCTGAAAACCTCCTAGCATTTGGTTCTAAAATGTCTGTAGTATAGGATCCAACATATAAGACCGAAACCATCTCTGCTAAATGTGCAAGTCCAAATGATTACCACTCTTGGATAATTCACAGTTTTGAGTACTCTTTGGACCCCATAGTTTAGATTACAACCTTGAGGCAATAAAATCCAAACTGATTTATTTTTTTCCAATATTCAATATTATAAGCCCACAATGAAGTTTTTCCCATATTTATCGGATTTTATTCATTTACTCTGTTAATTTAGACTTCTCTGCTGCATTTGAAAATTTGCTTGAAAAATTTTCTCCGAAATGTCATAGCTGAAACTTTCTTTTAATGGTTATTTAACTGCATTTTTTCTTGTGTTTTCTTTCCGGTGTTTTTGTGATTCTGCAGAAATTTGTACGTTTGCTAACTAGCAATAAAACAAAAGATAGTTCAAGCTAGTTTACAAAAACTGCAATGGCTTGCATGGCATATCTAGGAATAAGTGGTGCCATGTATACCTGCCCCACTGCAGCCTTAGAGGCTATGCAGGATCTACGTACTCTCTTTACATCTGCATGCTAGGAAAAATGCTATCCTCAGTGTAATTAGAACAAATCTCCTGAGCACAAACAACTTAGTTGGCCACCTGGTAGTCCTCCAAAAATTCCTAAGAGACCCGATGGCCAACCCATTTCAGGCGTTATGCCGAAACGCCATAACTTTGAAGCATTTAAGGTGATGTTAAGGGACCGTCAAAAGGGGCACACTGGGGACCTACTCTTTGAAAAAAGGATCTCTAAAATGGTACATGGATGGATCCAAAGTGAAAGGTAGAGCCGGCGTAGGAATATATGGGCCGAAGTGCAAAGGCATTGCAATCCTCACAGCACTCGCGAAATAACTTACAACAATATGCGTGGAACTAAAATATACTTAATATCAGACAGCCAAGCAGCAAACTGGTTTAAGTCTAAGCTGGTTTGAGATTGTCTTATTGTCTTGAAGCAACTGGCCGAAGCAAACAAACTGACGCTGATTTGGGTGCCAAGCATTAAGGTCAATGAGATTGCGGACCGCCTTGCAAAGGAAGCAGCCAGATGTCTATTCGTTGGCTCTCACACCCATCTTCGGACACCCAAAAAGTCACCTCTCAGCTCAGATCAGGCTTTGGCAAACAGAATTAAAAAGGCACACTGGGAAAATATTCCGGGCCTGAGACAAACGAAGAAATTCGTAAAGTATTTGCAACAGATGACAAAAGTATTCCTCACATTCAGTAGGATGCAATTAAGGCTCATAACGGGCCTACTTACTGGGCACTGCACACTTAGATGCCATCTTAAAAAGATGGGTAAGAAGGACGATAAGATCTGTCACTTCTTTATTTAAGACAATGAAATCGCTGAGAGTACGTCCTGTGTGACTGTGAAGCTCTATGCCGCATAAGGCAAATATGGCTCCCAAGAATGGCATAGACGTTATAAAAGACCTTAAGTTCGAATGTGTGCTCTAGGCTATTCAGGGGTAATCTCACCAAAGATCTCATAAGTCGCGGTGAGTAGATGAGAGGCGGGAACTCTGTCTGCATCCGTCCACAAATAATTTTATGAAAACACAAATCTAAGTTACAGCGATGATAAAGCATTGCAAAGTATTCAATTCGACCTTTTTAGGGCTCCGGAGCCAAAATGGTAGCCCTATTACTAAGCTTCCGATGTCCGTCCGTCTGTCTGTATCTCATGAACCTTAATAAGTAGGTAGTTGAAATTTTCATAGATTGTGTATTTCTATTGCCGCTATAACAACAAATAATAAAAATAAAATAACGCCTACTCTCTTTTGAAAAAATTAATAAAAAGTACATAGTATGGTAAGGAATCTTTCGTGCACAACTTCAACTCGCACTTGGCCGCTTTTATTTGTTTTGCGCTCGACCCCTTCGACTATTTTTAGGATCAGCAACATTTTGGGATCAGCAACAATTTGGGATCAATTTAATTCGCAATGGTATTTTCATAGAAGCATATCTGAGGTCTGGATGTACCAATTCTAATGATTTTGGTGTTATATTAAGGACAATATAGTGGCCTCGTTAAGCTCGCTGACTACCATCCCAAGGGTCATGGGTTCGAATTCCACCTCAACACAGTCCTGTGCTATTTCCTCATACCTAGTTTCCTGTCGACTTCTATAGCATTATAACTGGTCCTACTTAGCAAGTTAGAACAATGGGCCACTTTGAACTTCGTACTTGGGATCTTTCGTCCTTCTGTCACAAAAAAAAAAAAAAAATCAAAGGGACAAGAAAAAAAAAAATGGTTGCCAGAACATGAAGGCATAGAGTGCAGCGAAATTGTGGATTACATTAAAGAGGTATATTGGTATACAATAAAAATACCCCAGAGCTGACTGATACAAGCGAAACAATTCATAACGTACTCGCAACTAAAGAGAAAAAAAATTCTCATGCTCAATAGAACAGAACTAAAGCTGGAAATACAATGCGACGGCCATCACCGTTCATCAGCTCCGATTTCATTCTATTCTGTTATCAGATATAGGAATAAATGGAAATTTGAGCTTAAGGCTTATAACGGGCTCACTGAGTATTGTCCAGTTGGAAACTATCTTAAAGAGATGGGAAAGTTCGATAGCGGGTCCTGTCGCTTCTGCATGAAGGATGATGAAACTGCCGAATATATTCTTTGCGACTGCGAAGCTATTAAGGCTAAATATCCTTTCCCCAAATGATGTTACGAGGATTGCCCCAAGAATATTATAGGCTTTGTCCAAGACAAGAATTTCGAGCACCTTCATGGCACCTACGGGTAATGTCATAAAATACGGATGAAATTACAGTGACAAGATGAGAGGTGGATTCTCTGTTTCGCGTCCCCATATCAAAATATAAATAATAAAAATAAATAACTTCCAAAAACTTCCTAAATAAAATTAATTTAAATTTAAAATTAATATAATTCCCTTATTTTTTATTTAATTATCATTAACTAATAATTCCTTATAGGACATAGGGCAGATGGAAAAAAAAATGTTTCTTAATAAATTTCTCTAATCGGCCCTAAATTTTAAGATGGATTTTGATTCATCAAGTGAAATGTGACAACCATACAATGGCCATAACATAGTGATTAATCTGTTATCAGCAAAATATTTAAACATTCGTGTACGTCAACAGTTGGGACTTTAACTTGGCTCTTATGAACTATGAAGCATTGTTATTTATTACACCACCAGCGCCAACTAGGTACCTGTAGCGTAGAATATATTTTCATTTTAAATTTCCCATCTCTAGATCTATGCAAAATAATAAATTATTAACAAGCGATATGCAATTAAGTGAAGTAAATAGTAATGGCCCCTCGCGTTCAACGTGTTAAACAAATATTTTAAGATCGCACAATTCGAAAACGAAAGTCTTAGAAAAGTTTTCTGTTAATAAAATCCGATACGATACGAATCTCTATGACAAATCAAATAATTAGATTAATTAGAGACTGCTTAAGTAAATTGCACGCTATTTGGTCTTAAATCAATTGGTTCCGGAAAATTAATTTTTTTCTTTGTACGGACACAGTGAAAATGTTATAAAACTGGCACCAAAGCGCAAGCCCACGCGTAAAGTTTCCTGTTTAAAATTGTAAAAAGCGCAGGGACTCACTAAGTAAGAACACGAGTCATATCAAACCGATTCACCTTAAATACGTCTTTTTATCCATTAGATTTCGAGGAAAATTTAAGATTCAAATGGTTGCGGCGTGACACTTTGGTGAATTAGTGTCGGTGGTGAATCAAGCACGGCAGTTGATATTTTCACTTTTCAGTGACTAATTTCCCCTTTCAATTCGCGGCGCTTTTCTACTCTGTTAAAATAGGCATCAAAGCGGTTTTACGAAACGCTAGATGCATATTGAATCTAAGCAGGAACTAAAATAGCACTCAGCGGAATATCGTAAATTTGAATTTTTGTTTCACATTTTGTTTTTTTCGTATAAGATTTGTAGTTTTAATAAAATTTAACTATTTTCTATATTCCTTTCGATATACTTAGTGAGTGTATTTTTTCCGAGTGCAAGCTTTGAATAGTGATTAGTGAGACGAAATTTATCTAGTCACTAAGGAGAAATAAAATAAATAAATGTCTAGAGGTCCAGTGCCTCCGATTAAAGGCTTTCAAAGTATTTAGAAGCATTCGCAAATTTATGTGGAAAAACATTTTTAGGGTGTTGTGAATATTATCTAAATGGGGCGGAGACTGTGTGTGCCCTCTCAATTTATTATTATTATAGTGTTGATGGAGGGGGAGGAGAAGAGGGAGGGGGTGATCCGACCTATAACACTGCTAACTAAAAAATCTTTTGTGCTATGCTCCTATCCTGTTAAGTTCAGTCGACGTTTGCACTTTTTAGAAAGGTTATTAGTTCATTAGAACCATTTCTCCTGACGATTGTTGGGGTTATGAATCCCTTAGCCAGACATTAAACTCTTTGGGAAGCAAATCTTGAGCATTCGCAAAATACGTTCTCAGTAGATTAAACCTCTTCATTGCAATGGCCAGTCATTAGGTCAGTTATAATAGCCTGATCTGGTACTTACCACAGTTGATGATTATTTTAAAGTCTTTGTGTGGGAAGTTGACGAACTTCTTGTGTTTCCGCCCAAGAAGGCTCTCCAAGTGTAGCTTCTGCTAGATGTTTCTTTGTAGTCAGTTATATTCACAAATCTCATTACTTTCATGCCCTTCATGTCCTGATACCCACCTAAGGATTACTTTGTTTGCCTTTGGTCGTACATAGATCTAGTACATCACAACAGTCACAGAACGAGCTTTGAATTGAAAGTATTTACATTATATTTAACACCCGAATTGACAGCTCTTATTTTTTGACATCTTTGAAATTCTACTTGGAGCAGATAAAGCATTCTTTCTACAATTTTGATGCAGAAAATGTGAGCCATGTCTCTCAATTAGTTTTTTTTTTCAGTTATATATTTATTCTTATCATCTACTTTCATTTTCTATAAGGACCACAAATTTTCTAAAGGAAAACTGTTGGTACTTCAAAATATCAATTTTTTCATTCTTTAGAAATTTCTAAGCAATTTTTGTTGTATGATTTGTGCGCCATCCTGCTGCAGGATACATTCTTCGCAATTTTTTTTTTTTACCTTTCAGATATGATAACTACAAGTATCTTCAATAGGTTAAAATAAACAGAAACATTTATTTTACCCTCAAACTGCTGAAAAACATCCCCAAAGTGTGTTGAGTATACTTGCAGAAGAACAGTTCGTTTTTTTTCTCCATACAACCGACCATTTATTTGACCTAATCCTAATTTTTGTTTTTTTATTTTTAGTACTATATTGTATACTTCTAACATTTTTATTCAGATCTTTCATAAAATTTTATACAATGCTTTCTGCGATGTCCGAAAGGTAATATTTTGAGGCCTCCAAATGCAAAAAAATGTAATCGTTATCAGGCGGGACAATCATTTAAATTTAAAAAGATTAGAACAAATTTTCCAATTTTTTAACTAGCTACTTGAGGGGAGTAGAATGATTCGACATTCGTTGAGAAGCTTGGACGGTTTACTATCATCTGAACTGAAAATCACTTTCATAGGCTGTACACAGATCCTCACTGGAGGAACGGGCAATTGGACGCTAGCTCGAAGATCCGATGGTTATCCGGGCCAGTGGTCTTAGGCTTAATCATAACCACACATATTTACTAAAGATCTGCAAGATAGACCGACACAGGAAGAGCAGAAGATATTCATCAGGTGTATAAAGAATCGTCCTACTTGGTAAACTCGCAGGAACAAGTAAATGGAACAAGTAATCAAATCAGTTTACATGCCAAAAAAAACTTTTAGTGAATTGCGAACAGAAAGGCTGGTATGCAGGCAGAGGCCCGGGGAAGATATCAAGGAGTTCGCAAACCGGATAATAGAATTGCCCGACTAGATAAAAGCGGCGGTCTCGGCAAAATACCCGGAGTCTGATAGCAGAGCTGGAGGCATATACCGTAGCGACATTCAAAGCTGGCTCATGTACATATAACTGAAAGGAAGCTTGAACATTGCAAGAAGTTCGAAAGGAAGCTCTCTACTTTAAAAAGGACTTGGAAAGGCTTCAAGCCATGACACCAGAGACGTGGAAGGGAGAATCGGAATGTCTCAGTGGAAGGAATATCAAATTCTTCAAATGTGGACAGCATGGATACTCTTATATGAAATGCCAGTAATATAGGCGTGAAACATCCAACTCCCAACTACATTACGTGGGAGTCGCAGATATTAAAAAAAGTGTTAGTGGAAGATTCCATCCAGCAGGGGAGGGGCTTCACTGCCATTTCTACCGAACATAGAACCAGTATATGGGGAATTGTCTTAAGAAATATCTAGCAGAGAAGGCCAGTGAAAAATTAAATTCTTAGAGTAAGATTCCAGTAGAACATAGCATTAGCAGGTAAGTTGAGACTTTTAATAGATACCGGATCTACCTGTAGTATAATTAATGTAAATAGGATAAAGAGGAATACGCCCATACAGACACATATCACAAAATTAGAACTGAAGGACTGTTCGAATCCGCTAGGAGCTCCTTAGGCACTTGTGGGGCAAATTACAGATAAACAACAGCCAGCATACCTGCAGATTTTACGCCGTTAATGATACGGACTAAATTCCAGCCGGCGGTATACTTGGAATGGATTTCCCTAATGTCAGAGCTATAATTGACTGTTTAAATCAGGGATTTCCAAACTATTATGGGCAAGAGACCCCTTTCCCAAGAAGATGAACTGATACCTCAGACCCTCATAGCCAAATTACTTTAAAATTCCTATCTCTAGGTCTTTTTCCTATTGATACAAAATACTTACCAATTTAAAGACTTGGTGGTTGGTTAAGTGAGTAAACTTGACATCATTTTCTCATCAAAATTTAACAAAATAAATGAGACATAAAATTCAGTAAATATCAAGTGTAATGAATAATTATTAATACAAATTACGTAAAAATAGTTAAGTAGGTAAATCGCAAAGTAAAGATAAAAAAAAATAAAAAATTCTGTGTTATGGATGAACCTGATGACTTTCTACAAATCTAACTAAATCCGGTTCAATATTGGTGAGTAGCAGCCTTAAATCTCCGCGTTCGTTGATTTTCAAAAGGTTTCTTTGTTTTGTCAAAATGTTTGTAATCACACTGAAGCCTTTTTCGACTAGGTATGATGATGGAAAAGCGATAAGGTATTTTTATTTTTCAGCAATGTTCCACAATGCAGGATACTGTGCTTCAATGTTGCGTTGCAACTAGAACTTCTGATAGCCTTGGTTGAACTTTTGCTTAAGCTCCTCGTCTGTGCTGATGGTAATCAACTCTTCTTGCATTATCACATTGGTTTCTTCCATGGTTGTGATATTGTACGGATTTATTATCCATTGAGGAATACGTAAATTTAAGAGATCCTCAAACCTCTTAGTAAAATCCTTGTTTAATGCGTCCAAGTAAGTGACATATGATAAAATAACATCGTCTTGAGGAATTTTTGGTAATTTTGATAAATGCGGAAAGCGTAAATATTTCTGCTTAAATTTTGTTTATAAAGGATGAGTTTACCCACCAAGGCCGATATTATTGATTTTATTTTAATCAAGTTGAGATCGTCACCCTGCAGCTGCAATATAACTTTGTTCAACATATCAAAGATATCAGTCAAGTAATAAATATCTGTTTTACAATTGTTCAGATTTTCTTTCAAATTCGAATCTTTTTTCTTGTAAAAACTCCAACACCGAGTCAAAAAGAGCTGAAAATCTTGCTAAGCAAGAGCCTCTTGATGCAATCTAGGACTCAGATATTTTTCTACTAAATGCTGTCTGTGAATCACGCAGTAGTAGATGAGTGTATTATCATTCAAGCTCCAACGAATTTCAAAACGCAAATGAACTTTCAGCCATAAGTGCAAGCTTGTTATTTAGTAAAATATCAGGAGCATATTTGGACTTGAACTTGATCATGATTTCGTTCGTGTTAAATTTCGTATATGCGTCAAATACAGAGCAAGTAAAAACGTGCCTGAAAAACTTGTACGCTCGAACACGAACTTGTCCACGCTTATTGACTTGCCCAGTTTTTCATCTTGTACGAACTTGTGCACGCTTATCGACTTGTTGAGTTTCTTAAAAGTACAACAATGATACTTCCTACTAAAATATTAGTCATTCTTATAAGAAGTTGGTACACATAACATAACTTATACAGTATCTTGAAAGTTTCAAATAAGACCTTTTGTTAATTAATAGGGGTCTATTTTTAGACCTCGTCGACCTCAAAAATCAGATTTCGTTTATGTTGACCCCTGGGAAACCGATATAGACCCCAAGGGGTCGATATCGACCACTTTGGGAATCCCTGGTTTAAATGAAGCTGCTGATGCAAGGCGCTAGCAAAGGCAAAAGTTGAACGCTACAGTGGGATAAGATCTTTGAGTTAAAAATGCTCAGATATGTTCCTCAAGCTATAAAAACTAACAGGACGCGCAAGGTAGCTTATGAGTGTTGCCAAGATAGCATTATACATATACAGCTAATCTGGCATTTAAGTGGCTTCAAAACACGTTAAAAATTTTTTAAGCACTGGCACTATTTTGAGCAGCATATCATATTTATTTCCAAAAACGCGTGGAAAAGTGCCTTTTTTTATCAAAAGGGTTCAACAAGGGTTTCAAACATTTTCCAAATATAATTGTACTTTCTAGGCTTGTACTAATTTCTTATTATGCTATATTTTGTGTGGATATATTCAGTATTTTGCGTTTTATTTTTTTAAAACAAATACAACACTGAAAACAAATTCTAAGCGTGAGCCAAGATATGATTCGGGAAAGCCCCGCCGAGTTTCGAGTGATACAAAACTTCCAGCTATTGAAAAGTGGTGCGGTAGCCCGCCATCGCTGCTGAGGGCGGCTAGAGACTTCTGTAATAGAGTAGTAGTAATAGTAGCATTAGTAGTAGTATTAGTATTAGGTTAGTAGTAGGAGCATGTCAGCAGTAGAAGAATAGTCTTTGTGAAGAGCTCGAAGGAGTCGTGTGTGAAGTGAATGTGGTGACTATTTTAGTGAAAAGGCTGACCCGAAATCTCTTTCCGGACCAAAATGTGGTATCATTTTGTTTAAATATGAAAAAAAAATTTACAATATATTCAAAAACTTTTTTAAAATTTTCATTTTATTTTCTATTTTTTAAAAAATCAAGTAATTTGATTTCATGTAACCAAATTTTGAAGTAGAGTATACATACTCTGTGAGCGAAATTATTACAATCAGACTTTACTTATGACAGGTTTCCAGTTTTACTAATGCAATACGTTATTACTGTCAGAACCCGCAACTTTTGATATACTTACTTTTGATTTGTTCAAAAAAATTGCCACAGTTCTCGTCGGCCGTCAGTACTTTTAACAACAAATATAAAAGTTACTGCCAGCGTGAAGGCTTAGCATAACTAAAGAAAGTACTTAAATATTAGAAAAAGTGTAAATTTTGCTACATTTGCTATAGTGTTAATACAGGGTGATACAGATCAAGAGATACCTTCCGATATACCACGCGATTCCTTGAGGTACGCTGATCAAAAAATTGTTCCATGGGGTTGCCATACAAAACTTTCGTTTCCTACTATACATATATTTGGACACTGCCTGAGAACACATAAATATAGAGAGCTGAAATTTGGTATATGGTGTTTTTATTATACTAGCAAATAAATTTTAAAAAACGGACTAAATCGGGCAACTCCTTCTTGGTGTTGCCATATAAAACTTTAGGTTTTTTACGTATACTGTGAAAACGATCAGTACAAGACATTTTTATTGTACTAAGAACTTCTTAAGAATACGAAATCCTATAAAATTGGTTATAATCATTTTTTCTGTCCGACAAACCGTTCTAGAAATATATGCGAAAATCCACTTCAAAAATCAAACTTGCACAGAAGGGTGACAATACGAAATTTCATACGAGCATTCATCTAGGGTATCATAAGAGTTTGTCTTAGAGCAATTCTAGCTGTTTTACTTGTTAGTTTTAATTTTACGGGTGGGCGGGCCAACATATTTCCTGTATAAATTTCTTCCTTCCTCCTTATTAGGTAAACCTTGCAAATTATTAAAAATAAAAAAATGAATTTAACTTTATCTTTTATTTATTATTACCATTTCTTATTTTAAATATAGAATTATTCGTTTTTCAGACGACCTTTGGGAAAGTTTAGACTTGAGCCACACATGTACTGAGTGCAAAAAGGACTTACGAATAGAAAACTCTGTTGCTTGTGTTGCCTAATAATTTAAATTGATTACCTTAGAAAAATGGCATTTTTTAAGACCCAAAAGGGCTGGCTTGGTATCGTTTGCTCGAGTCGGTTTCAAGACTCAGTACAGCCCTGGTTGTACAACAACGAAAATACTGGATGCTGGAAGAAAAAGTACCCAAAATTATAGATCACGTACCTCTAAAAAGACGCATTTTGCCCCCACCCCCTCATTGAATTTTTTTCCAACACTTCAACTTCTCCTGTTTCATTTATGACATCCAATTCCAAATCACCTTAAATACGTATATACATATACTTCTACACTAACACAATCAAATCGTAAATGATTTAGAACCAACCATCCCTGATGTAAATGAAATTTTTATGTATGAAATACAAAAATAGGTCACCCGGATAACGCACGGGTTAGAACTTTGGTGATTTTACCATGAAAAGTCATATTCAAAAAATCATATCTCGAGTACCGAACGAAACTATTTTTTGTTAATATTTGTTTTTTTTTTTAAATAGTATTATTTACTATTGAAATTGGGGATCTCTAAATCTTTTTTTTTTTACTTTTATTTCGGAGCCAGTAGCCTTTTCTATCTACCTATATGCCAAAATTGCGGTGGAACTCGGCTTGATTTTAAAGATATGAATTTTCAAAATCACCATATACCCTAAGTAACCGAGTAGTGCTACTTGGGTATACATATTGTCAGTTTAAAAATTTATATCTTCAAAATGAGCTTGAGAACTGCCATAATTTTTAGTACAGGGATAGATGAAGTTTTTGGTTCCAAAATAAATAAAAACAAAAACAGTTTTACAGATCCTTAATTTCAATAGTAACAAATACCATTTCGACATACCTAATTAGTAAGCATGCACCCGTCCATAATATATATATATATATATTATGCCAGAAGTTGTCATTATTCAAAACGTGATCTATATAAAATTGCATCCTTTTTCCTCTATTCTTAAAAAAATGGAAATTACCCGCTGATGATAATGTGAGAATCCATTTTATCAACTCTGTTTTCCGTTGTTCCCACCCATTCCATTCAAAATGTCTTTAAATATTAGGCCTGGAAAAAAATTCGTAGGGTTTTTTAAGTAAAATTCAACTGGTTTTCTTATAGGGTGAAAATGAATTTATTTAAACCAAATATACTCTCGACATTGTTTCGCCCTTTTTGGGTAGAGTCATGATGTCATCGGTGAAGAACTTCTGTAATGTCTGATTGAAAAACTGAATCAAGGGACTTACACAGGCTTCTTTTGAAGTGAGGTTAATTCCATTGATAGAGTTCTGTATAGATCGGAGCAAGTGATAGTCAGAGGGTGCCTTGTGTGGACTATACGGTGGATGCATCAAAACGTCCCAACCAAGCTCTCGCAATTTTTGACGGGTCAGCAAAAAATTGTCTGGCCGGAATTGTCGTGATGTAAGACAACATCTTTTCTGTTATTCAATTCTGGCCATTTTCTTTCAATTGCCGGGCGTAATCTGTCTAGTTGTTCACAGTAGAGTTGAAAATTAATCGTCCGACCAATTGGAAGTACTTCATGGTGGACGATTCCCTTCCAGTCCCTCCGTACATACAGCATCATCTTTTTCAGAGTGTTCCGGCTTCGCGAACGCTTGTAATGGCTCACCATCCTTTATCCACGATCTTTGATTCTTTCGATTGTCGTACGTGATTTATTTTTCATCCCCGGTTATCAGATGTTTCAGGAATGAATCGATTTCATTGCATTTAAACAGCGCATATTTTTTCCGCATGTTTTTCGTGCTCAACTCATAAGAAACCCATAGATCGAGCTTGTTTTTGTAGCCAGCTTTATTTAAATAGTTCACAACAGTTTTGTGGTCAATGACTACCTCCATACCAATATCGATACTGCTGATATGCTTATCTTCCTGGTTTTAATAAAGTACCTTCATCGTACACAGCACAAGCCTGCGCAGCGTTCTTCTCTTTGTCGTAATAATATTGCAAAATATAGCGCAATTTTTCATTATTTTTCTCCATTTTCAAACACAAAAATCCTTCCAACCACTGCACTAATTTCGATGATTGTACACTCAAAGTAACGCTGTTACCTGACAAACAAGCGTTTAGTGGTGTCGCTGACGTGATTCATGAGTTATTTGCAATTGACGCCATCTATCGGGGAAAACGCCACGAAATGCAGATGAAACAAAAGGCTGAAGATGCTGCACTTGATTAAAATTTTCGAATTTGATATTGCACTTCCAACATTTCTTTGGCACACAATGCAGATCTGTTCCGCAGTTGATCTCTTCCATTCTTGAAACCGCACTGATATTGGTCCAGAGTTTAAAATGCGTACTGTTTGAGCTGAGCAGCAGTAATTTACAAAAGAAATTTATTCTATTAGATAAAAACATCCCTAGTAGAAATTGCTCACAGTTTTACCTTGTCTCCTGCCCCCCAAGGGTCAGTTTTTATGTAAACCAATACTAATTTGAATGAAAAGTATCAAGGTGTTTGCAGTTCATAAAGAAACATATAGAAAATTAAGTCCCGATGAGCCTCCTTATGAGTATTCATTAAATCTCATCGAAGGGCTCATTGAATATCATGAAACTGCTCCCTATTTACTAAACCAGCAATAAATAAATATTTATTATTGTCATTACCTTGTCAGATGACATTTCTATTAGGAAAATTTGATTGGATTTTTGTGATTTATTTATTTAAGTTTTTAAATTATTTATTTTAAATTAATTTTTTGATTTGTTTTCCGCGGAAAGACTGTCGCCGGTATGCTGAATAAGACGTTATGCCCAAATCCTTACGCCTCAGCGTCTTATAGTTTGAATACGGAAAAAAACATGAAATCAGTCGTAAATGCAGATTATCATTTATGAATTCATCATGCCACTCATTGACATGCTCCTTAATAAACTCATCGTGACACTCAGTGCTACGCTCATTAATAAGCTCATCGTGACACTCATTGACTTGATCATTAATAAGCTCATCGTGACCCTCATTGACATACTTATTAATAAGCTCATCGTAACGCTCATTATGTACTCATCGAAGTGCTCATGTGTTATTGTAAAATGCACAAAAGAGAAGCACAGCATACATTTCTAAATAAATGAAGAAGATGCAATTCTCATGCACACTATCTGTGAAAAAGTAAATAAATGAGTTTTTCCCGGATTTGAATCAAACGCGAATAAATTTCATTAGTACGTTCATCTGATTGCTCACGAGGAGCTCATAGATGAACTCATCATGATATGTCTACCAGGGATACGCCAAAGCCATTTGTCAATTATTTACGCATACACACATTCCTAGCACCATTTTATTGACACGAATAATAACAGACTGCTACGAATTATTTGATATCATTACTTCACTCACACACAATCAGCTCATAAGAAGCATTGTGGAGTATCGGACCACCCTTAATATATCTTACCGCAACATTTAAAAAATATCTCATTAATAAAAATACTTTCTTTAGAAAATTATTCACTAAATCAACCGACATTTGAATTTTAGTTAGTTGCACTTATATTCACTTTATCTAGTCTAGAGAGGCTCGTGAAAAAATATGTGTGACGGCTCTTACAGCAACAGCAGAGATCAAGTAATATGAAGAAAGACAAGCGCCCCATTAAATCAAATTCGAAGAATTCAATTATAAGAAGACAACGATGGCTAAGAAGATATTGCTAAATGGCAGCATAGACTATGCTGCTGCGATGCTAGTTACGACAAACTGTGCAGCAATTAAGTGGAAATTTATGATCTTCAAATCACTTGGAGAGAATTTGCAACAATAAATCCGAATATATCGCGCGTTCATATGCCGCATTGCAGCTTGAAATCAAAGTGAATTATATCTGCCGGATGTCGCACAACTCGAATTTTTAGTTAGCCATTAGTCGTTTATCATCAACCTCTACTTTAGTTGTACTATCTGCATGGACCGTACATCAATCAGGATTTCAGTAAGTGAGGTGTATGATACCTGAGTATTCAGGTCAGGTTGACCATTATTTTTGGGAAAAATATGGAAATATATTTGGGCTTTCGGAAAATTATTTTGGATTAAAACGTTTTTTTTTCGTAGCTCTATGTTTCAGAGATTCGCGCTTCGCTTCTTTAGGGGGTTTTCCTACTAAAATTTTAAACATCATGCTAAATAATTTCAACATACGTAGATAGAACAAAAAGACCATTTAAAAAAATAACCATCGCAATACAGCATTTGCATTGCAATTGATGTCTCGGATATAATTTGATAATTTTAAAAACTATTTTGGTAATAATGAGTGAAGCTTTACAATTCATCCGCCCAGTCACCAAGAAAAGTACTGACTAATCGCTATGAGAATCGTTTTAAAATAATGCACGATATATATTTAGGTCAGTGTTGTTTGTTTTTCTGTTAATTGTGTTTGTAATCTCGTACAGATAAATGCAGAGCCTCGAACATGGGTCCCTTTGTGACACAGTTATTCTCGTTTTCCAGTACTTGAATTAATATCAATTCAATGAAGTGATCTGTCTCAGGCGCGTATCCAGACCTGCAGCTTAGGGAGGGTCACAACTAAAATATTCGAGGGAGAGGAAAAAGTAGGACGAAGTTGTTTTTAAACTTTTTTTATTATCATATTTACTGTTATATCATAAAATACAATTTTCGGTTTGATTTGGAAAACCTATCGATAATATTATCCACATCAATGACGACCTCATGGTGGACATCAAGGACTCATAATCAGATACGCCGTCTCGTACAGAGATTGTAGAAATAGATGCAATCGAATCTGCCACATGTGAAGTAATTGACTGAGAGCGAGCTTATACTTTGGGTCAGTTTAAAAGAATGGGACCAGGAGTACATGATATGTTAGTGACTATTTCTTCTGATAGAAAGTTAACTGATCTTGCTTTCTTCTGAGAAAAGTTGTCAATGATCTTATCAGTCTTCCACTTTATACTTTCACTACTATATCTACCTCTATCGCTAACTGATATAGCAATTTTATCCTTCTCCTACAAATTAAAAGTACACGTGAACTTAAATTAAACAACACTACCTGAATTAATACGAAAGTACAAGCAAAGCAACGCCAACTACCGCAGAGGAAAGCATATGGATCTTATTTTTTTAGTTTTGCCGGAAAAATTTTGAAGAAAAATTGTAGAATCAATTTTAGCAGTACTCGAATCAATCCAAATGATGGTTTTCAGTCACCATAAATTGAAAGAAAGATGTTCAAGTAATTCTCTAAGAACAAAATGTATACATAATTGCCAACGCTCATAAATATCTTTAGCGACCAAGACCAGCCAAGGCACCTGAATCAATCTAACTCTTTAGAACCATGGTCGGCTACCAGTAGTGCATGAAAAATGTAAACAAAAAATGTCAAATCTCTCTAAGAAAACTGAATGCTTGTACCTTTGTCCGAAAGAATGAACCACCAGAATCAATCAACCAATTAGTTTAGACCGTTGCAAGAATTTAATGCTTCCCTACGAACGTTAAAATGTTGAACAACTCAGGCTTGAATTAGTGTCGCTACTAAAAATAATGGATGATTGCATGGAACTACATACTACTGGAAGAACCCTAAATCAAAATTCGTTAAGTAAGTTTGTATGCTTCTGCTGCGAGCTCGCCTGTCCCCTTGTCCTGTCATCATCGATTTTATGTCGGAAAATTAGATAGGTAAAAAAAAATAGGAGTAATCGACAGAACAAAAATATAAAAGCATCATACTAACTTGGCTGCTAAGCATTGCGTACCTTTTTCTAAATAATTGAACACTAAAATAAATATGTAGTTTTCCAAAATTACTTACCATCCTGTGATAGGTATGATAGATAAAATTCTAAAAAAATCGTACACTTTACAAAGACGAAGAGGTACAAGCGAAAGACAATTATATCCACTTCAGACTCCACTATTACTACTCAAAAGAAGACAAACAAACGTCCAACCCAGCGCTAGGTATCACCGCGGATTGGAAAAGTGCGTTAGAACACCAGCATTAATCGCCGGCGTCAGCTACACATTGTGTCCGTATCATACGAAAATCGTCCTGTTAAACTTTTACAACTCACTCTACAGGCCAGCACCACATTCAATTTACCGCGAAGGTGAGGGGGCACTTTGGGGGAGGTCATGACCCCCGTGACCCTCCCCATATATACGCGCCTGATCAGAAGAGTCCATGTGCTGCCAGAATTGCTTTATTCGAGTCTCTATTTTTCATGCCAGATTTATGGTCCTCCAACACTCCATTTTTCAAGATTTTCAATGTAGTACCAAGATAACAGTAATCGCCGTTGCCTCTCCGATGAATCCAGAACGGGAAATGTTGCACATATTCAAGAGGAGCAGCCCTAGAAGCCGAAGCCTTCCAATTAAGACAGCTCTTTTCCGCAGTAAGTTCCTTATCTGAATGAAGTTATTGAATCCTGGGAACTGTCCGTCTAGAAGCCATACTTCCCAGGCTGCCTCTTTCCGAAGCTAGTTTCTGAATCTTTGGAGAGAAGCCAGTTCTCAAGGACTGTCCTCTCAACATGAGTTCGTAGTTTTCTAGAACTGGTGGACTGAAGACATATATAACTAAAATAAAATCAAATGGACTGAAGATTAATCATCATCACATTATCCACAAACCCCATATAGCAAAAACAAATTTTCTTAATACTATTTGAGAATTTATGTGAGTGTGAAGGTAAAATACAGCCGGAGAAGCCAATCTTGGCTCAATTTAGAGCTAAGGCTGAGAATTGGATGAGTTCCCTGATACAAGAGTAGACATTCTTGAGACTTAAACCAGTGAAAGAACTTGCGGTATCGATATTGCAATATTGATATTGCAGTTATGTCATATTGAAATATTGAATTTCAGAGACGCACTTTCGGTTTACTAATGAGAAATTATTTAGAGAACTTATATTTGATTTGCAATTTAATTTTTCATTTGATTTAAGAAAGTAGTTTAGCGTAGGGGAGACGGTTTATTAATATTTAGATTTGGCAACACTTTTTTTATAACATTCTGAAATGTACCGCTTCTTTTGATTTAGTTTCTGGTTTACTCTTGCAGTGTTAGGTCGTGGTTTGTGCATTTTGACATTTCATACTAAGGTTAGTAAATTATTACCGATTGTTAACTTTTGAATGTGAAAATTGAGTATGTTAGTGATCAACTAAGTCTTTATGCATATGTTTTTGAGTGTTTATTAAACATCTTTTGGTTGGTTCTTTCAAAGATAAATGTTTTTTAGGGCGTCAGACGATATATTGCATTGTTAAGAGTAATAGAGCCTGACAGTGAGCCGATCCGAAGCGTCCGACAGTGAACTTGGTTCACGGTTGGACATTTTTATTATTTCCTTCTGAAATATTTTTTATCAGTTGTTTGCAGATATTAGTTAGATATGGTACGCAAAATTGGAAACTGTTCTGAAAAGCACATGAAAGAAGCATTTCAGCTGGTTGAAAACGGTAAGAGTATGAGAGAGGCAGTAGTGTTAAAAAAGATAGCGTATGCTACTTTAAGAAGATATTGGGTGAAAATGAAGGACGGGATTATGCGTTACACACCAAATTATAAAGTAAATCAAGTGTTTACGAATGAACAAGAAAAGTCGCTACTCGACTATTTTCTGACATGTTCGAAAATGTTTTATGGATTACCTTTATTGGAATGTCGTAGGGTTGCTTATGAAATGCCCGTAATGAATAATATCAAAACTCCAGAGAAATGACAAATTGATAAGCTCCGCGGGGAAACATTGGTTGCTAAATTTCCGCAAATGGCATCCTCAATTATCTTTGCAAACTCCGGAAGGATGTAACCTTTCAAGAGCGACATCATTCAATAAATATAATGTTAATATATTTTTTGATAAACTTTATGAAGTAATGAATAGAAATACTAATTTTATGGATGGTACCCGTATTTTTAACCTTGATGAATCTTCGTGCGTAACTGTTCAACGCCCTCAAAAGGTGTTGACTGAAAGGGGCATTCGTCAAATAAGTAAGGTGACAAGTGCTGAAAGAGGTACCTTGGTGACGATCTGCTGCATAATAAGTGCTTCAGGACAGTCGATTCATCCTACGATGATTTTTCCTCGTGTTCATTTTAAGCAGCATATGCTAGTAGGATCCCCAGCGGGTACATTAGGATTAGCTACTCCTACAGGATGAATGAATGGTGAACTATTTTTGGATATTATGAAGCATTTCATAAAGCACACATGTAGCTCTAAAGATAATCCAACTCTATTAATCTATGACAATTATGAAGCTCACTTATCTCTGCCTATTTTAGAACTAGCCAAAGCAAATGGAGTTACCATTTTAATAATTCCTCCACACTCAACAAGTAAGTTGCAACCACTTGACGTTGGGGTCTTTAAACCATTCAAGACTACATATAATGCCTCAATCGACTCTTGGATGACGCAGAATCCTGGAAAGCCAATTTACATGTATGAAATAGCTTCCTGTGTTGGGTTAGCGTACCAAAAGTCTGTCACGCCCACTAATATAATTTCAGCTTTCAAGAAAACTGGAATATACCCATATGATAGACATGTCTTCACTGACATCGACTTTCTACCAAGCTATGTAACTGATAGACTCCAAAACGCTACTGATTGTTCTACTGTACCTTCAACATCTGACGTGTCATCTTCTTCTGCGATAACTTTGACTAATCTCCCACCAAAAGAAACCACACCAGAGCCTTCAACAATCAAATTCAAATTCAAATTCGTGGATATCCTAAAGCAGGCCCGAGGAAAAACCAAGCTAAAAAGCGGAGAAAAGGAAGAAGTATTATCGCTACCGACACACCTGAAAAGGACGCAATTGCGGAAAGGAATACAAAAAAATATATTCCAGCTAACAAAAAAGTTAAAAAGAATGATTTGACTGAAAGTGAAACTGAACTGCAACCTTTGACTGATTCTCCTGAAAGAACTCCAATTAAAGACGATTTTGTTTTAGTTAAATTTAACATGAAAAATAGGAAAGAAGTTTTTTATGTGGGAAAAGTAATTGGCAACAGAGACAACGATGGTGATATTCAGATTAGCTTTTTGCGAAAAACCATTCAATATAAATTTGTAATGCCAAATGTCCCTGACTTTGGAAGTGTCCCTGAAACAGATGTAAGAATGATATTACCTAGGCCTTCTTTTATTCAAGGAACATCAAGGCAAAAATCTAGCTATAATTTTGGCGTTAATTTTTCTTTAGTTGATGTAGGCTAAGCAGAAATTTGATTTTCTTTTTTTTTTCACTTCAACTGAATAATGTGATTTTACTTTCTAGCCATTTCCAAATGTACTTTATTTTGTTAATTTTATCTGAAATATAAGTTTCTTTTAAGCTTTAACAGTTTGATTCACTGTAGGAAACCATTTCTAACAGTGAGTCATTTTGACTTCAAAGACGTTTTAAATTTTTTTTTTCATACTTTACAAAGCTTTTTGAAGAATTCTTATATTTATAATCAATTGACAGCCTAATAATACTGGTTCACTGTTAGATATTCTCCCCTACGTACAAAATGCGAGCAAATATTGTGAGATTACTTGTTTGTATGGAAAATAAAAATGAAATAGACACTACAACTTGACAAGTGTCAAATATTAAATGTTAGGAAAAGTTGCAACCAATATTGCAATATAAAATTCGGGTTTAAAAGGTTCGTGTATTAAATAATTATGGTTTATAACTAGAGTCATATGGAGATAAACTCTGTATACCGCAAAATTTTTCGCAATTTTAATATTCTGTTCCAATGATCTACATACTGAGTAAAAGGCAAAGTGCATTTATTACAATTCTGTGTGTCACTCTGACTATAGCAATTAAAATGAAGCTAAAAGAACTTACACTTACTTCTTCAGACATGCAATGTTACGATTTATATGAAACTGAAGCACAATCGAAGCGCTTTGTGCTTCCGTACAACAGCTTTGAAAGGACTTTTAAAGTGCTTTTTTCCCTATGGATTGAGACTTCGTATGATATACGTGTGTTTTATATTTATTACATATGTGTGCCTGTACACTTTGTGTGTGCGTATAGATCATAAGGAAATGATAAAAAACGAGAGTTTTCTTTACTGTTTCAATTGATGTGTATCAACTGTGTATCAACAACATATTCTGTCAGTTTAGACACACTTGATACAAAAACCAGTATTCTGCTCTAAATTGAGCTATGCACGAAGTTTTTAGTACGGCGCATATCGTGTATGTATCGAGTATGTATCATCGTATATCAGGAAGCTTAGTGCTCTAGGTCGAGCTTTTGATTATATACGGCTACCATGTGTTCATAGTCTGGTAGCAAGTAGGATTGTGTGTTATTGTAACATTAAATCTGCTTTTATAACGCGTAATAGAGGATATACAGACTCAATCAAGGGTTACTCTTTAGTTACCCCCTAAATATCGTCTAAACTAGCTTTTTTTCTCTAAATGCCCCAACATCAATAGCCCCTGTGCATTTTTCCAATCTAACTTATTCGCTTTCTCGCATCCTGAAAGCAGTAGATTTCCAAGTCCCATGAGATAAAATTCAGAGTGGTATACCGCAGGAATGGCGTAACGGTCTCTGAATTCCCCCCCCCCCCAAATTCATGACAGATTTAAAATAGCAGAGGGTGTGGTTGCGGCGGGGTGTAACTCTAGGCCATGTATGTATGAATATACTTCTTCTAAAAAAAAATACAAGAACTGGGAAAAAATTATTAGTCCCCGTAGTAAACACTATTGCCTTATTTATGCTATTTTTTTATTATTATTTTTTTTCAAAAAAGCGTTTTATTTTTATCTTTAAACCTTCTTTCGATTTTCTTTAACAAAATTTCGATGCACACTCATCAGACATAATCCGTTCAGCCTTTCCTCTCCCATAGTGCTCCTCAGGAGGATCTTCATTCTTCGAGGCGTACTGAATGACCGTTCTGCGGTCTCCGTAGTGGGTTGGATTGTGCTAAAATTCGTACACTGAAAGAACTTCGGAATATAAAAACCCATTTTACAGTCAAAGGAGCTCTTAAGAAGAATACTTGCATATTTTTAAACCAGCTAATCTAGAGTCTCTTGAAAATTGGTCTAAGAGAAATTATAATTTTTTTCTTGATGTCTTCTTATTATTCAATCGACTGTATGGGAGCATTTTCCCCACCCCATCTCCTGCTTCTTGCTGAGTAGACCCTTGTACCACAGAATGCTTACCAAAATTTATTGAAATAGTAGTAGTAGTGCATCTTGATAGAGCAGCTTAGATTTAATCCCTTTTAGAAAATATCTAAATTTCTACAAATCAAGAATTTACGTTTTTCAGCATTCGAAATCTTCTTATCTGAAATAACGGTAAAAAATGGGGAAAATGCTCTAAGAATTAATTCCGATAGTACAGCAAAAAAGCATTTATGCAAACTACGAGTATTTTGAAAAACAATCAAAAGAATTATAATAAAATACTTGTTTTAATGTAAAATTGTAAATTTTTTCAGTGTTACCAATACCAGTATATCAAAGATATATTTTTGGTTTTATGTATGTTTGCAGGAATATTTTTGTTAGATACACAGTTTTCTCTCTCGCAGTTCAATCTTGGACGGAGTTACTTCTGACCGTTTTATAATCCATGCTGGTATACAGCTATGGTTCTGTGTTCTCTCCTATTCTCTTCTTCCTTTTTATTAATGATCTGCTAGCTCTAACTTTCAATCCTATTCATAGTTTGACTTCGTGTACTCGTTTGACGTTGCATCCCGTGGGCATGTAATACCTGACAAACGAAGCCACAGTTTCAGTTCAGTAAATTATAACCTTACAACAATACTCGCCTGGGGCAGAGCGAATTGGGTCTTGTTTAATGCTTTCAAAACGCAATGTGTTATCACTTAAACGCATACCAATACAAGATCAACCCATTTTCGTCGATGGAGAAGATATCGTAAAATCGCCATTTCTTAATAGATTAGGCATTGAAATATCCAACAGCTTTAGTTGGTCCGATCCTATTTTTGGTATTGCAAAAAATGCGATAAAATGTCTGGGCTTCTTGCAAAGATGCAAAAAATATTTTACTCCATCAGACTTGGCGCAAATCTACAAGTCTCATATCAGGCATTGATTAGAATATAATTCCCATATTTTGGACAAGGGCTGGACACACTGCAATGTCCGCGTTAGACAAAGTCCAAAAGAAGGCCTTCCGGCTTACTAGCGATGACAGATCAATAGAAAATATTGATTCCTTAGACCACCGGCGTAATGTCAGTTGTGTATCTCTCCTTTATCGCTACTTCTATGGCTATTACTCTGACGAAATCTCTAGCCTGATCCCTTGTGAAATTTTTCCTATGCGCACCACATGAGCTGTAACCTGAGCTCACCCTCACACCCTTGAAGTCAAATTTGGCCATACCATGAAATTAAGCTGAACAGTACGAATATGGAACAGTTTGCCATCTTCTATTTGCCCCTCCAGCTATGAGCCGTGCATATTCAAGCGTAATGCACACGGTCACCTCCTTGGCTCAACCAAATAATCCTCAATTCCTTCCACCTTTTTACTTTCCTGCCAATACTGTGCTACGGCATTATAGGGGATCTCCTGAGCTTAGGCAACATCATAAAAAAAAACATGTACACAACTATAGTATGTGGAACTCTTATTTATTCGTATTAGTGTAATTAGCAATTTTATTATTAGAGGATTTGGATACTGGAGCCCACAAATTTACGATTCAATTTTATACGATTTTTATCTTAAAATAAGCATTAAAATGCACTTGATAGAATCACACATAAGTAGAAAAATATGTCTATTCTCTTGCAGTTAGCCGGCCCTTAAGAACTGACCTCAGTTTAATCGCCTACACAACATCCGATATCTATCATTAATTGATAGGAATTGGTTTTTATAAGCTTAATCGGTTAATTCAAAGAAAAACACTCCAACTTAGACATCTTCTATGCTTAGATATATACATACAGGCATATGTCGACAGTACAGTCTTCTCCCAAGACCACTTTGACCCCAATAATGAAATGAAAATGCGCGGTGTTTTTAAAATCTTCTTAGTCCATGCAATTGACGAGCTGCGCCAACGCACTGAAAGAGGAATTCAACTAATTGAATTGTTAATTGCGCCAAGACTAATTAATTGAGAAACTGTCTTAGTTCGCTTCGTTACTATCATCTAATTTCTTCGTTTACGCGTTGCGTCCAGAGAACGACGGATTTCAATAATTCTGTGTTGCAGTAACGCGCATAGATTCAATTTAATTCTTCTAAATTATGTTCAGAGAAAAATTTCATTAAATATTGCATAAAAAAAAAACTTAGAATTGTTAATGTAAAGGATATGTAGGTACGCGACAAAATAAAAAAAATGTTGATTCAATTATTATTCCTACTTATAAGTATTTTTTAGATTGAAGGAGAATTTAATGCAAATTTGAAATAAAAATTGTGGGAAGCTTACTTTAAAGTTTTTTTTTTCTTTTTCAATTAATGGATATAACAAAAACTACATTTGCGTTTTATCAATCAATTTCGATATTCCAAACCGTAAGATAAAAATCTGTGACGTCGTAATATTGGAAGATGATGAAAATAAATGGCGGAAAAGTCGTCATCTTGAAGTTCGGTACGGAACACAGCAGTACAATTATTTTAAAAAATTTCGACAGATGAAAAAAATTTTGGAAAATAAAATAAGAAATTTATATAATTCCACCGTAATGACACGTGGTAATATTTGTTGAATATGCGGGCTAAGTTGGGTTAAGTTTAAGAATAGGGGCATCTAGGCCTCTAAGACCCTATGTCCACCGCAACCAGTTTATACAGTAATGTGTCCTATGAAGACTAAGCCAACTAATGTACCAATTCCACCGGTGAGTTATTGTCTAGGGGCCCAACCTTGTAGAGGTCTCCCTCTACGGGCCGAAATGTTATGGGGGACATTCGACACCGGGCATTAAAAAAAATAATTCACTTTATTGTTCCTGCATACAGGGGCGGATGTACTGTTGGCAGAGCAAGGCGGCAAATTCTCAATTGATGAATTTTAAAGAAACGAGATCGAAGTCGCACTATCCGACAGGGAGGGATTCAGAGTTACCGTTTTCAACGTCATTATCAATAGGTTGATTTCAGAAGTGCAAGGACGTGATTGTGCTTACGAGAACTTAAGGAAAAAGTTTGACTTTCCTCATGAAGCTGCATAGCTTGAAATCTGAAGTTATTTGCGAGAGCGTACGGAACTTGAAAGCATTCTATATAGGAAATTTATATGAGATTTTGGAAAACGAGTGTCTGCACCTGCGAGCTCATTTGACGTCCGCTGAGGCTACACGGGGAAAACAAATTATTAGCCCTGGAGTTTTTCAAGTACATCCTGAAAAAAATGCTTTTTAGACATTTATCCAAACGTGGAAATAGCACTCCGGATGTTAGTGTGTACACCAGGGTCAAACTGTTCGTCAGAACGATCATTTTCACTGCTAAAACGAGTGAAAAACCATTTAAGGTCCACCATAGTAGGAGATCAGGCTAAATTTACTCTATGTACTGTACATAGAGAAAAATGCAGTATGTGCATTATAGTGGGATTATCCGTTCCTTTACAGAGAAGAAAGTTCATCACATGATAATCTTAGCGTATCCTTACACGCAACAAACTTTTTTTGCATATAATTTTGTACTTATTTGTGTCATTTCTAAATCTGTTTGTTTATTTTTTAAGGCTTTTGTGATTTCTAGAGCATCCTCCTCAATAAAGGACTTGTTAACACGTCTTCATCAACCTCAACATAATCTGTCCAGTTGGAATTGCCTGCACTATAGTCGTTGTCAATCAGAATTTTCTATGTTACTTCTAATTCGTCCTTCACGTTACGTTCTACAAATGTAATAAGTGGCAAATTCATCTTCTTCATCCCAATCCAATTCAGGAGCTTCGCTGAGTGATTCATCTACTGCGGCACTTTCTCCACAAAGCACGTTTCCGACTAAACCGTGCCTCAATTTAAATCTCTAGAGCCAGCCTTCACTAGCTTTGAAGTCCTAATAATTTTTCTTCCTAGAAAATTCCAGTACTTTTTGTTTTATTAAAGGCCCACTTACAGGTAAATTGTTTGCACAAATAACAACAAGCCATTCATATACATCCACATCAATGTCATCGTACATGCAAGTTCTATCTCCTTTCAAGCGCCCACTAATTGCAACAGATTGTTACTTTTTTCGTAGTTTTTCTCTTTTGATCCATATTGTTGGCAATGTACTAGGCGGTAGGCTAAATTTATATGCGATATCCTTTATTTTCCCTCCTTTTTTGAATTTCATCCATCAACTTTATTTTTGTTTGTAAATCTCAAGTTTTAAGAAGTTAACTTCAATGGTGAAATGAGCAGAAAAAGTTGTATACAATTCGAACACTTCACCAATGCACTTTCCCTGAATAACTACGTTCGTCGAATGGAAATCCAAAAATATAGACTCGCAACTAAACTATATTTCTAAGCACAATTGAAAATGCATAAAGCAAATAGAATAAAAAGTTTCTAAAAAAAAATTGAAGCATAGCAAACTGTCCAAACAAGTAGGAAGGGTTTATCTGAATTTATTCGAGTTAGAGGAGGGCGAATAGTAAGAAAAAAACCAAAAATTTCTGAAAATTAGTTCGACTTAGAGAGGTTTTCGAGATAAGGAAATTCGAGTTAGGAGAAGGGTTTACTATGAAAAATCCAAGGGAGTGCCAAATTAAGTGCAAAAAATTCGAGTAAGAGGCAGTTCGACTTAATTTTTAAAAAAAAGGCCCTGATTCTGTTAAATGCCAAGGGGCCCTGGGTCTGCATGTCTGGGCCTGTCGAATTCATCGATGTTAATAACACAATGGATAGAGTGGAAAGTTAGTTATAGAAAAACATTGATTTCGAAAAAATAAAAACCGTTTTTATATATTCAGAAAACTTGGTTCTTAGGACTTCTTAACCGGGGGGATTTTTTTTTTGTATTCGATGTCTAACACAGAAATTGTGTTGTTTGTGGTTAAACCTGGTACTCCAGCTTGCAGTGACCTTTATGTAATCCAACAGAAAAAGTACTTTTCTTTTTTACAAGGAAATTTCGTGCCCATCTACCGATCCTCAGAAATCACATGGGCGACTTATACAAATACTTTAGCGATATTTTCTCTGTAGTTAACATGACGGACCTTGCAGCACGGGTATATATCTTTTTCTAAATTTAAAGGAACTTAGTTATGAACTTATTGTAGTGAAATTCGTTTTAGAAAATTAAATTCTTCTATTTTTTATAAATTTTTCAAAATGAAAATTCGAACCCGGAACTTCAATTTTTTGACTTTTTCTACTATAATGTAATCTACAATCGATTATCTATCAAACAACTACAACTTAGGGGGGTCATGTAGTGAATGATCTGTTCTCAAAATGCGATTTTTTAAGGTGAAGCATTTTCGCCAATTACAAGGATGTGCTGACCCATAAATGTAACGACTTTGTACTAATCATATCTTTTTTTTTAATTATTGGATTGAATACCCACGCATAATATTAAAAGTTATTTTGGTTTTTGCATGTCTGTCTATCCGTTCGAACAATAAAATTTAATTTCGAAAATGGTACAAATCGGGCAACTCGTTCGTAGGGTTGCCATACAAAAATTTCGTTTTTAACGGTATATTTTGGCACTGTGCAAGAACGCGTTAAGGTAGAAAGCTGAAATTTGGTGCATAGGGTTTTCATAATAATAAAGTTACCATACAAAACTTTAGTTTTTCACTATATAAATGGTCACTGCCTAAGAACGCGACAACATGGATCAAATTTTGTACATGGCGTTTTTATAAGAATCGCAAATCGAAGTTCAAAAATGGATTAAATTGGGCAACCCTTTCTTGGTGTTGCCATACAAAACTTTGGGCTTTCACTGTATATTTGGACACTGCCTGAGAACGCTCCTATCTATAGAGCTAAAATTTTGTAGACAGTGTTTTCATAAAAATAGTAAATAAAATTTCTTAGTGCGGCCATACAGAACTTTTGGTTTTCACTTTGTTTAACTTTTATGGTCATCTAGAGTACAATATTATTGGTTTTAAGATCAATTGTAACTTATTTTCTTTTCTTTTTTTTAATCATTTTGTTACAGTTAAAATGTCTACATTTATGAACCGGCACATATTCTTTGTAATTTGTAAAAGTGCTTCACCTTCGAAAATCGCATTTTGAGAACAGTTCATACACTACATGACCCCCTTAAGTTGTGGATTTTGAAAGATAATCGATTGTGGATTACATTATAGTAGAAAAAGTAAACCCGCGTGTCACTTTAATTTACAAAAAAAGTGACACGAAGTCAAAAAATTGGAGTTCCGGGTCGGAATTTTCGTTTTGAAAAATTTATAAAAAATAGAAGAATTTAATTTTCTAAAACGACTTTTACTGCAATAAGTTCACAACTAAGTTCCCTTTAATTTAAAAAGAATCAAGAAAAAATATTGTCAAATTGAAAAGTTATGACAGAAAATATTGAAACAGTCTTCCTGAAAGTCCAAAACAGGCACAAAAAAACACTATTTTCGATTTGAGCGAATTTCACTGAAATTTTGCATAGGAGTTTAAAATTATATTAGCTAAAGAATGTTAAATGAACATTTAGATATTTTAACACTTTTATTTTTTGGTCCATCTTAATATATATATATGTAACATTTTCTTTTAAACCTGCTTTGCGAGTATTGTTATTCTTGGTTGAATAAAGAGAGTTATTTAATTTAACTGTGTTGTTATACCATCATTTCTTCTTAGTAAATTACAAATGTCCAAGGTACAATACCCCACTGTCCATGGTACTCCAGCATGTTGTACCTTGCATATATCCTGAAACATAATTTTTTAACTGCATATTCGACTTTTATTGGAAGTTACTCTGTCACTCATTCAGAAAACACTGCCAATTTTAGTGTCAGAAAGACCTTGTAGTATATGAAAACAGACATTAAGGTTTCAATGTGCTTAAAAAATAACTGGTTTGGAAATTTTAGGTTTTTTATAACTTTAAAGCGACTGCAAGTGAAAAATGGGTATCTTCGTTACTAGCTTGAAATAGCAGTACGAAATTCAGTCATATTTTTCCCATATTTACACCAAATTAAAAAACAATGAATCTTCAAAATTGAAAAAGCCCCTACTGTTTTCAAGAAAGCACTTCTGGTGAATTTTAAGTTCCATATTGACCTCAAAGCAACCGAACTTGCGGAAATATGCAAATAAAAGACGCATAATGTACTTAACTGTAGACGGTACCGGTAGATTTAATTTCAAGTCGACAAACATTTAACAGGCGTATAGCTAAAGTGATTCTTAATAATAAAAAAATACATAAAAGTCAAATAATTTCAAATACTGAAGATAGCAGTGTAAATTATTTGGGGCTTGTAAAATATTCTAATAAAAATTAAACTAATTTAAACGAAAATATTGCTTCAAGTTCGAATTCCGAATCTAGCGCAAGTCAAATTGACCTATAAGAAAAAAACACTTCTAACATTTGGCGTTATTAATGCAAATAAAATGTTGCGAACTTTATGCATTTTTCTATTTGATGATGAACTATTAGAGCAGGTACCATGGACGGAGACAGCAACAAAACACAGTTTTGTAGGTTTTCAGGAAACGGTGCAGTTACTTTTTGGAGTTGTTAGATATTTGCATAGCAAATTTACCGATAACAATGGGACACTGTTCTTCAAAGAATACTTAAAGCATTCTAAAAAAGGTAAACAGTTCTTGCTTATTAATATTTCGACAAATTTGTTTATGCATATTTATTTATATTATTATGAAACACATCCACTACGTCAATTAAGTTGGGACCGCCATTTCATGGTAGAAAACTTTTGAATACGTCAAAATTTAGGGCTCAATTAGGGTAAATTTAATGCCACTTCCACGAATTTAATGCTTTTGGATTTAAAAAAAATCCATGGATAATCCAACGTTATTAAAAGGTAGGATCACCACTACTGAGAATAGGTTAAATAGTATTGTTACAATAGTGTGAACTGCATAATATTTTAGGGCTCAATTAGTGTGCACTGCATAATATTTTTGGGGCTCAATTAGGGCTAATTTAATGAAAAATCCATGGGTAATCCAACTTTGTTAAAAGTTAGGACCGCCAATACTGAGAATAGGTTTAATCCGACTGAAAAACACAATATTATTAAAATGTTGGTAGCGTGGAGGTTAACATCGATGGAGAATTTTGTTTTTTAAACTTTTGCTTTTATGGTTCCTTGGTCTCAATTGATTTCATACTTTCGGAGAAAAGGCAATAAATTGGCCCTAATTGAACCCTAAAATATTATGCAGTGTACACTTCTGTGACAATACTATTTAACCTATTATCAGTAGTACTGGTCCGAACATTTAATAAAGTCTGATTATCCATGGAATTTTTTTTTTAAGTATTAATGCTTAAAAGTCGGGGAAGTGGCTTAAATTAGCCCTAATCGAGCCCTAAAATATTATGCAGTGTACACTATTGTAACAATACTATTTAACCTATTCTCAGTAGTGGTGGTCCTAACTTTTCATGAAGTTGGATTATCCATGGATTTTTTTAAAAAGTAATAGAGCATGAAATTTGGGGAAGTGGCATTAAATTAGCCCTAATTGAGTCCCAAATTTTGACGTATTCAAAACTTTTCTACCATGAAATGGCGATCCCAACTTAATTGACGTACATCCACTTCAAATCAACCTTCTACCAATGTAGACCAAGCGTAAAAAATTACATTTGCTAATTCCTCACGGGTAACCTTAAAATAAAATACTTAGATTTTTATTGTTTTGATTCAACTATAATATATTTAGTATCCTGTTGAAAATGATTTATTTTACAATAGTACTTGAATTTTTGCTGTATTGATTTATTTAATTATAGTATGTTAGCATATTAACCTTCATCATCATGTTGTTCAAAATTATAATTAACATAAAATGATGTCATTAAATCTACTATAAATAATAATACTTAGATATTTTCTGTTTTGATTTATTTATATTTCTGTAACCATATGAACCTTAAGCTTTCTACAAAAGACTATTATATCAGTCTCACTAATTTTAGCCTCTTTCCTGTATCTTGTGCATTTCGGATTATCCTTTAGATACCTCAACGAAGTTTTATATGAAGATGGACGCCAGGGTTTTTTATTTAGATCAATTTAGCTTCAAGAGTTTTGTAGTTGTTTGCTTGGTAATTGATTCCATTGCTCAACTGTGGCCTTCTTTATAAATGAATGAATGAATAATTATTCATTTATGTACAGTAGATGGTATAATCAAGGTCTAATTAAAATTTTTCGAACATCTTTAAAAAAAAAAAAAAAACTTGTGGTAACGTTGATAATAATTTTTTTATTTACCGTGCGGATTAAGTTACATTTACACCGAGGGAGTTAAAAAACGACACAGCAACCTTTATGTCGATAGTTTTTTCACCATGCCGAATTGGTTATTGTTTCACATAAGTAACTGAAAAACGTCATAGTAACATTAATACCACTAGTGCTTTTACCATGATTTATAGGTTAAATTTTCACCGAAGCTATTAAAAAACCGTCCAAATACAGTTGAATACACGTCATCACATCGTATATGACACGTTATATACACGAATATGCAACTGTTGGATGTATGCAACCGAAGTGATAAAACGGTTATATGACAGGTTTTTCACTTCAATTTGCTACTTGGGTATGGATTAGACAATCTATAATTATCGGTTGCTTTAGATTTATCTCATCAGTTTTGTAAGAAAAAAAAAACTATTTCAAACAAGTAAAAAAGCTAGAATTGGTCTAAGACCAATTCTTATGATACCCTAGATGAATGCCCGTATTAAATATTCAAGTATTGATTTTGAAGTTGTTTTTCGCATATATTTCTAGAAAGGTTTGTCGCACAGAAAAATGATTATAACCAATATTATAGGATTTCGTATTTTGCAGAAGTTTTTAATACAATAAAAATGTCTTGGACTGATCGTTTTCAAAGTATACGTAAAAAACCGAAATTTTTATATGGCAACACCAAGAAGGAGTTGCCCGATTTAGTCCATTTTTGACATTTTATTTGCTAATGTAGTATAAACATCATGTACGAAGTTTCAGCTCTCTACGTCAACGCGTTCTCAGGCAGTGTCCAAATATATAGCGGAAAACGAAACTTTTATATGGCATCCCCACGAAGGAGTTGCCCGATTTGTCTCATTTTCGAACTTAATTTAACTTTTTTTTTATAGTCTGTACAAAATTTCAGATCTCTAAGTATACGCGCTCTCGAGTTATCGTGCGCACAGATGGACGGACGGACGAACAAACAGACAGACATGCAAAAATCAAAATAACTTTTAATATTATGCGTGGGTGTCCAATCCATTTTGCTCTACCATCATTATTTCGAGGTGTTACAAACGGAATGACAAACTTAGTATACCCCTATGATTTCATCTAGGGTATAAAAAGGTACCAAGATACAGCACCTTCCCCTATAATTAAAATAATAAAACTGTTAGTATCAAATTGAATATGTCGCGTGTATTGTGATCAATAAGGGCATAATTTTAAGTGAATTTCAACAGCGGTAATTTTTGATTAAAGTAATACGCATACGAAACCAAATTATATTTATTTTTCTTAACTTCAAAGTAATTTTACTTTTGATATTAAATGATTTTTCTCTGAGTTAGTCTTGAAACTCGTTTGCAAATATTTGATACAATTTTATATTTTAATTCATGAAGAGTGAGTGATACGACTTAGTTGATTGAGAAAAGTAATTATAATTCATGGACTCCACAGAGATCGCAACAACAATGAAAACATTAAGCCTATTTCCAAAATGTGCTATATCTTTTCAATATTCATTTTCATTCAATTATTTTTATTTGAATAAATCTCAATTAAGAAATATTCTTAATAATTTCACAGGGCCATAAATTTTGTTATTTTAAGATCTGTTGTGATATATCATGTTTTTTTTTTGTATATAAATTATTGTAGCTCTAGCATTTATCGAATAAAATAAAATAAAGTAAGATATTTGTTCCCAATATTATTGATCCTAACACTAACTATATCGAAACGAACCTCAAATGGAAATCAACACGAAAGCAAAACTTTTAAAATACCTCTACTCATCAATTTTCTCGATGATCACCTTCACATTAAAAATTTATAAGTAAAATTGTGGCGGCGGCGGCGTGGCCATTGTGTATATTTTGAATATTATAAATATTATCGAAAAGTTGACAACACTGTCACCAGTTCTTTTTTTTTTTATTTAAATCTTGGCACCAATCGCAGTTTATATTTTGTAATATAATATTTTATTATGTTTAGTAGAAAAAATAATAATTAATTTCAAATTAATTTCATAAATACTTAATTTGCATAATCATCATTAAAACAGGTATGTGTACATATGATATATAGGTGGTGGTGGTGGTTACTAATCTTACCTTGCACTACAGATGACTGTGAATTGGTGTTCTCATTTTTATCCTCATTTTTTGCTAAATTTACCAAGGGCACACAACTGATGGGCTTCTTTGATTTCCACAGCTTCATTTTCTTGCGAAATTAAGAACGCAAAATTAACTACAGACGGGGCACACTTAAAAAATCACAAAAACTTCACTTTTGTAAATATTTCCTTCTTTACGTTTCAGTGACAACAAGGCCATTTTAAATTTATTTGCGGCATCTGTTTTCTATACCGACCGACCGACCGTACAACGCAACGCACGACTTCATTCAAGTTAAAAACAGCAAATTATGAAAACCTGTGTATATACAACAATTTTTTTATTAAAAAATCACACAGACGCCAAATTTCGACCAAACAAACAGAAGAAGAAGAAACAAAAAAAAATGATGAAAATTTATAAAATTCCGACTATACTGAAGTACGACATTTCAACCGATTTTCTATTTTGAGCACATTTGCGAGCATCCGTCTTCACATCCTCGGGCTGAATCACACAGTGAACAAATACGACGCATCAGATTCGGGGCTATCGCACTCTACATCTACACACAAAACACTAAACAGCAGTCTCGCTGCTCCACTCTCCAACTTAATATTGAAAATATTGTGAAAATTTCTGAAAAACCAGAAGCACACTCTTCGTATAATAAAGCAGAAAACTCGCGCGTGTATCTCCTCACGACAAGAAACCGAACCAAAGGAATATCTCGCGGAAAATCTATTAAAAATGCTATCCTCGCGCCCCCTCCTAAGCATGAAAAAAAAAAAAAAGAAAATGACCCTCGTGGTGTATATAGTGAAAACTATAATCTCGCCGATTCTGTTAAAAGTGTGTATATGGTGAGCCGTGAGGTGAGCACTTAACACTTTCGGGATCACTACTTTAGCGGCTCTTTCTTAGCTAGCGGGGATAGTAACGTATCTAGATACTCGAACTTACGCGAACTAATATTCAAAATGATTACACCACTAACGAGACTCCGCACGTATCCGTATCGGTACCGTTCTGTACTAAGCTTAAGAACTGAGGGAAAATCTGGGAGTAAACTTGCTCACTAGCAGCCACTAATTATGAAGAATACTGGGGTCATTCGGTCGGGATGAAATCTATCTAAACACAAAACTAACTGCAAAAGCGTGAGCCTGAGCACACTGCAATAGTCTCCGACTACTGTTGGTTGGCTTGGTACAACTGGCAGGCAATGCCAACTCATAAACTATACTCTGTTGGCATTTTCATCGAGGAAACAAAAGGGGAATAGTGACATACACACACCAAACATACGGAGGCGCCAAGCCCATCCTCGTATTTTCTGTGAATTTTCTTTCATCTAAAGACGGCCTAAGAAGAAGCACTTAAGAATCGGCTAATAAACTAGAGTATGTGCCCCCCCCCCCCCCCTTTAATAGCGAAAACATTTGGGATTCCAGTTGTATTGATGAATTCGTTACGCTTTCCCTGGCTTTATCCAATAGGGGGAGATACTATCGCATTATAATAGTCCAAGCAGAGATTAATTTCAGCATTGTTTACTTATGGAGGAGGAAGAGAGCGAATTAATGAAAACATCAGCGTCGTCAACGTTTTCAAAATATTGAAAAATTCGGAAGATATATTTGCAAAATAATCACATTTCCATCGGTTTTGATGCACCGCTCTGACCGCACCGCATCAGCTCCGGGAATATTGACAAGTGAGCGATTGTGTACAAGTACAAGTTTTACTTGCTGTTATGATTCGGCTTTGAAAAATATTTACCTGTTGTTGGCTATTGTATCAAAAAGTTACCTTTAAAGTTTGGTGTTGGTCGGGCAATGTCTTCGGATGCAATGGTTTAGGTGTGAAATGAAAATGAATTAAGGTAAATATTGTTTAGAAATACGTGAAGAAAAAATACGTTTAATTTTTTTTTTTTTACATTTAAAGCTTATACTGCCACCTGTCGTGGTCAGTCCGAACTTTTGAAAAATACGCAATTACAAAGAACTTTGACTCGATTCTTAGATGCAACGCAGAATCTGAACACATACTATCTGGATGTGTAAAATCATCAATAAAAGATGGTGAGTCTCAGCAAAAACATTGGCCTCAATATTTGAAATATAGGTATGTAAATAAATTCAGGGTGTACCGATTTAGGATGGCCATATGAAATGAAGTGATAAATCTCGAAAGAAACATGTTTGGTGTGGGGGGAGGGGCTATCTTCACCCCCTGAGTGCTACGGTGATTTGAGGTTTTTCAAGTTTTCTTTTTATTTTGTGTAATCAAAAGATTTTTTCGTTGGTGAAACCTCATTTTCAATTAAGGAAAACTAAAACACTTGTTAAGTTTCACAGAAAATATATAAAATGATTTATTTAAATTCAATTTAACTCTCCTTCCCAGAGACTATGCAAGTGGTTGAGTAATACAATACCTAACATAATTGGTTTTAGTCCTAAATTTTCTGTAAAAAATTCCATTGAATTAATTAATAAAATTAAAGATTTGGAGATCACACAAAATGCTAAATTGGTATCATTTGATGTGTCCAGTTTGTTTCCGTCTGTACTAGTCCATAGGTGTCGTGAGTTGTTAATAAATAGAATTCGAAAGAAAATCCACAACATAGTACTAGTTAACGAATATATCGAACTTATTGATTTAAGTTTTAATCAAAATTATTTTCATTTTAATGGGAAAAATTACATTCAAGAGGATGGTTTGGGTATGGGGTTGTCCTTTTCACCTTTTTATGTTGAATTTTTTATGGACCATTTGGAGCAAACTTTGTTTTCTTTTAATTCTCCTATTTTGGCAGACGTGCATACCTGGTATACGTATGTAGACGATGTTTTATGTATATGGACGGGCACTGAGCGACAACTAAAATATTTCTTGAATAATATATTGAATAAACTTGACGATAATATAAAATTCACTTTAGAGTTAGTTAATAAAATAATTAATTTTTTAGATTTGACAATTACTATCTCTGACAACTCATTAATTTTTAAAATCTTTAGAAAAGATTCATTTTGTGATGCTGTAATTTCTACAGACTCTGCACATCCATGGTCCACTAAGTTATCAGCCTTTTATTCTATGATACATAGATTGATATCTATCCCATTGGAACCAGATAATTTTAAAGATGAAATAAAAACTATTAAACTGATCGCGAAGAATAATGGATACTCTAATAGCTTAATAGACAAATTACTAAGGAACAAGCTAAAAATTAAAAACCTTTCTTTGATTTTTCCTTTTGTTCAAGAAAACAAAAATCGTGACATGAAACGCAAGAAAATTCCTTTTATCAAAGATGTGTTAAACCCTTAAAACACAAAAATAACGTATTGCCTGCTTTTTCCAAAAAGTTAACCTTAAGGAAATTATTGGTTAACAATAAGTTAAGGCCGCGGGTTGATGACTTAGAAAAAAGTGGAGTTTGCAAAATATCTTGTAATGATTGAGATGCCATTTATGTTGGAAAAACAAGACGTAAACTAAAAGTTAGGTTGAAGGAACACATTAGTTCCAAAGCTTCTAATGTACATCAGCATCTAATGTGCAATAAGCTCAAAATTGAAAATAATGTTAAACTCTTGCATAGTCTACCGACCTGGAGATTGTTAGATAAATACGAAATTAAAGAAATCCGTGCTAATATGCAAGCCCTCTCTTAAGTCCGCTTTTGTTGGATTAACATAGGTTTCTTATTTCAATATTTGCTTTTATGTAATTTTCTTGTTGGTATGTATTGGTAATGATGCTTGGTTCGATTCGATGGCTTCAAAAGCTGTTTGTATTAATTAGTCCTCTGATGATGATCTTTGAGATCGAAACGCGTTAGGCATAAATTAAATTCGTACAATCTTAGACCTAATTAAATTGAGTCCGTTCGGATCTTCAAGAAAACCTATTAAAATCCTTTTAAAATTTTTAAAACCTATTCTGAGATTTCTGATTCCACTGAATTTGGACAAAGGTGTGATCCATAGGAGAAATCATGCAGAACTATTTTGACAGTTTGTGCGGAACTTGATAACTTTTGATATCAATTAAATTGTGAAAAGTTCGATTTTTTTTTTGAATTTTCTGGAAAGATGGCTTTTTTAAGCTTTTTCGCTTCTGATCTCAACGGATTCAGTAATAAGGCTGATTATCTTTATAAGGAAGAAATATTGCAGTTAAAAAAATCAACAATATTCTAATTACGTTACATTATGGAATAAAACTATATTAGCGCTCTAGACAATAAATACTTCGGGAAACCGAGAAATTCACAGAAAAACATTAAATTTGTCTAAAACCAACTCGTGTCTCGAAAGAAGAAGGATAGGTTCCTAAAATATGGAGAGACATTTGTAGAAAATTATGACAATACATATTCAATGTACCTAGACTGAAACAAAAATAATAAAAATATATTCAAAAACAAGAGCATTGTAGTAAATTTGGAAAGACTGAAAACAAAAATTAATGAAGACTTCTGAGAAAATTAATACAAGTAGCAGCAAGCAGCTCTGGGTCTCCTTGTCAGCTCGGCCAGCTGTAAACGGAGCTTTTTCCATCGACTTAAAACTTGGTTAAGAGCAACTGCTTCAGGAGAGGTTTTGGAACATGGCACTCATAAAAAATGAAAATAAGATAATTAAAAACAAATTAACAACGCAACAGGTGCTAAATAAGCTTGCAGAAAAAAAAAACCGTAAACTAAAGCGTATGCAGACTTTAACTATCTCTTTACTAGTGATTAATAAAAGCGTAAATAATTGTTCTAAAATTTGTATCCAACTTCAGACCTCTAAAGTATTTAAGTACATTGGTACTTAAATATTAGGACCAGTACTAGAACCTGGACTTAAATGTTGTTTAAGTACAAGTACATGTCCCGGTACTGATACTCAAAAAATTCTGAAGTACAAGTCCTGATACTGGTACTTAACGCAATTATTACAAATACCGTCATAGAGCGAAGTACTTCAGCTCTTGTAAATTATTTAAATACGCCTTCTAATAATAGAGGTTATCTGCATCTCGACAGTGCCTCAAGAAATCATACCACCTTCAGTAAAATAGAAGGAAAATTAGCGCAATATATGAGTAACTGTAGGACAGAAATTGACATGCTGAATCGATATCCTTAGTTGAAAAGGTTGGCAATCAAGTGCTATAATCTGCTCTCTTCCTTGGCACAGCGTTGATTTTCATTTGCAGGTCTTGTAAATGCTACTTAAAGGCAATCATTGATCTGATGTGACATTTGCTAAAGGCAAACTCAAATACTATATGAACAACTTCCAAAATTATGTAGAAATTAGAACAGCAAAAGCTTTTACGATATTTTATGATATTTCATAAATGAAAACCTCATGCAATTATTTAACTGGCTATAGATTTTTCAAAATTTCTGATTTGACTTTTCAAAAGCTCTTGAACCTTATAAGTACCAGTACCAGTACCTATACTTGTACTTGTACTTAAAAGATTTGAAGTATGAGTCCTGGAGTACTGATACTTGGAATAAATACTGGGCATTGGGCAGGACGGCACTATCATATCTGTTTCGTGTATGGAACTTTAGGATTCTAATTTATTTTTCTTAATACCTGAGAGAAGTATGTGGTAAACAGAAGTCTTTGTTAATTAAACAACACCACTTTCTTTTATTTATCTTTTAAAATAGTGCAAATTTTATTTTATTTTTCACCCTTCCTATGATTTAAAAAAAAGATTTAAATCGCGTTATATGTTTGGAGTGGATTGTAGGAAATAGAGGAGTGTCGCTTGGGTTAATTGGGATTAGAGAAAAAATGCACTTTCACTCAATTTGCCACTTACATTATGTATTAATCTATTTTCACAATAATTTAAATGTCCGACGAAAACAATATCGTAAATATTCGACGCCGTTGGTCTCGATAAGCAATAAATATCGTCCGATTGCCAGAAATGGGAAACAATTCAAAACTGTTCATTGTTCTTCTGACCTTAACATCGCAACCTCGACAAAGACTTATTTTTGAATTATTTAATTTATTTTCTTTTTATGAGAATTATTTTATTTTTGTGTACAACGGAAAATATGTTCTAGAATTTAGATTATAGAAGAACAAAAGATACACAAAAGAACGCCTCATACATTTTCATTCAACATTTATAACTGAAGCGAACAGAACAAATAGTTCACTCCAATCGACAGAACAATTTATTCTCTCCAGTATATGGGAGTTCTAGAACAAAGTACACAAAAAAACACAGCTTATGTTTCTTGTGAGTTCTATAACTTATAGACTCGCTCTACTCTCTGTAACTTTAGAAACTTTATGGTTATTTTAATCTATGCAATTTCATTGGCTCTGGGCATTATATCAATATCTTGTAAATGCTCAGAGCAATGTATAAAAAATGTCGGTCCAAATCTGGGAATACTCATGAGCTGGTAGTCTTGGCAAACAAAATGTTTGTTAAAACCTATGTACGAAAGATGGGAGGACCTGGCCCAGCCCAGAAAAAAGTCCTAGTTACGCCTAGATATGCATACCCCCTCAGATGTTTCAGATGCTGGACTTAAGAAGCAATGATACTCGGTAGATGGACCCCGGTATTCTCTTTGTTGAGGAGGTACATCGCACATCTATCCAAGGAATATCTCACGAAGGGTATCTTGGTGCCATTGAAAAAGTCGTTAGTATTCACTATTGAAATCACTGGACTGGAATTAGGATACGGTGTCAATTTTTTTTTTTATTGAGGCTAAAGCTTATGCTCACGAACATTCAAATAACCGACAGACACCTGACTTACCCAGAGCCAATGATACTTCCGAATTGTTTTAGATCAACTACTTAATTTATGTCTAGCTAATATTTGGCTAAATTCTTCAGTCGGCATTCAGCTAATGTTTCCATCCTATCTGCCTATCTGATAAGGTATTAAAGCAGAAAAACGATATTCATGTAGAATGAACTCAAATTTAATATGTTCCCCAAAACTTCAAACAATTAGGAATCTTTTATTGCAATAGGTTTCCTTCAGACAATCATCTCGACAGACCCAAGTTAACTTTAAAGCACGAAAAGAACCATCGAAGTCATAGACAGATTCCTATACAACAGGAACAGACGCATATTGTTCGTGGTGCCACATTGTCGTTCAGCAGGCCTCTCAATGGAAATCATGGATCATGCATAAAAAGAAATGTACCCTCGTCTCAGTTCGTTTCTTATGTCGCAACGCAGGGAAGTTTGCCAAAAAATAAGATGTTCTATATTTTAACATTGTTTTTCTCGTGTATTTCCATTATTGATTTACTTTACTAATTGTAAGTGAAAGAGGGCAGACATGTCTAATGTAGAGAGTAAAGCAATTCCCTGGGAGTAAACTGGTGGATATGAATGAGGCGTTATTTGCATTTCGCAAACGTCCGGCTCACAGTCTTTATTCATTCAAAAAAATATATTGTTTACGTTTTTAAAGTCAATTTTTAAAGAAGTAAAAAAGTTAATGGATGGCTTAATCCTATCACTCATATTTCCAAATTGCGAAAAATTTAATTTTGGTGTTGTACGACATTATGCTGATTCAACTTTTGTAGACTGTATAATTTATATAAAGAAACTCGATCGACTTCAATTTCTAATTAATTTTATTAAAAACTAGATAATAATTAACAAACTGTTACTGAGTGCTGACTGTTTACATGAAGTGCAACTGTGTTCATATATGCCCTAATTCCTACTGTCTGTGATGATGAAGCCTAGCAGAAATTACTTACAGTTTTACCATATCTCTTGCCCCGTAAGGGACAGTAATTATGTAAACCAATACTAATTTGACTGATAAGCATCAAGGTGTTTGTGGTTCATGAAGAAACATATAGAAAATTAAGTCCCGATGAGCCTCCTGATAAGCATTTATTAAATCTCATCGAAGGGCTCATTGAATATCATTCACCTGCTCCCTATATACTAAACCAGCAATAAATAAATATTTATTCTTATCATCACCGTATCAGATGACATTTGAATTGATTTTTGTGATTTATTTATTTAAAATATTTATGTTAAATTAATTTTTTGATTTGTTTTTCTGCGGAAAAACTGTCTCCCATATGCTGAACAAGACGCTATGTCCATATCCTTACGCCTCAGTGTCGAATTCGCAAAAATATATGAAATCAATCATAAAATCAGATTCTCATTCATGAACTCATCATAACACTCATTTATATACTCATTAATAAGCTCATCGAAGTGCTCATCTAATATTGTAAAATGCACAAAAGAGATGCAAAGTATACATTTCTAAATAACTGAAAAAGATGCAATATCTCATGCACACTATCTATGAATAAGTAAATAAATTATTATTTTCCCGGTTTTGATTCAAACGCCAATAAATTTCATCAGTACGCTCATCTGATTGCTCATGAGGAGCTCATTGATACACTTACAGACTTAAACTTATCTGTTCATAATTATATTTCAATTTAATATATAACGCATAAAAACAAATTCATGTTGCTGCCATGTGAAATTAGCGTGTCATTCTACGTAAGCAAGAAATCAAATAAGTTCGATGTGGACACAATGTGTAACCTTGCTCTTTGGCGTGTGGACTGGATCTGGCAAATCCTCCGGCCAGCATTCCACTTGATGCGATGGTACTAGAGCTCATATATTTTTCCTTTAAAGGAATTGTGGATTGCGGGAAGTGCCTATCGAGCCTTCCCTGGTCCACTCTAAAAAATTTTACCGACAGCTGTCTCACTAATAAGGAAGCCGGGGTGGTCGTTTACCTTTTTGAACCTGACATTAGGATGGATCACTCACTAGAAGGACACACTACTGTCTTCCAGGCTGAAGTCTTCGCCATCGCAATGGCAGTGAAGATAGCAATTGATATGGACATCAAAGGGAAGTTCATTGCTATACATTCGGATAGTCAGGCAGCCTTAATGAGTTTGAGTGGCCCTGGGATAAAATTTAAGTTCCGGGGGGACTGCAGATTTTCCATGGATAAACGGTGTATCCACTACAAGGTGTCCCTTTAGTGGGTTCCTGGTCAAATGGGGATCATGGGGAATGAAAGGGCTGACGTTATAGTCAGATCTGACTCTAATTCTCCCTACCTTTTACTGAAACCCGCCATAGGCGTTGCCACTTCGGTTATCGAATTTCTCATCATGGCGGATGGTCGTATGAAGCATAAGCATAGATGAGCGAACCTGAGCACTTGCAGGTGTACAAAGCTTTTTTCTTGATGGGCCTAATGGGGATATCTCCGATTTTCTCATGGAGCTCGAAGGGAAACAATATAGAACTGTAGTTGGCATCATCACCGACCACAGTTAGCTTCACGGTCATCTAACAATGATAAGAGTTGTTGACAGCCGCGAGTGTCTGTCCTGCCTGGAAGGAGAGCCTGAGACAACCGAACACTTTTTATTTGTCCGGAGCAGACTGTATACTATAGGTTCTGCCCTCCAAACTATAGAGGAGTTGAAAAACCTTCCTCACCAAGACCTGATGTGCTTCGCTAAGAGGACATGAAAGTTTTGGTGATAGAACTCGTAGCAGGAAAGTACAATGGGCCGCTCCGGCCTCCCTGCTTGGGATCTTTCGTCCCCATGCTTTAAAAAAAACAAATAGGTGTGACTTCTGGGCAATAACGTGTTATAGATTCCGTCTGCAGGATTTGTAGCTATACAGACAGCATAACTTTTCTAATTAACAACATACTAACAGCATAGTATGAGCACAAAAGGCAAAATGTTTAGTTCTTTTATTCGACTAATTTAGTAAAGTATAACAAATAATGAAAATGTGATTCCGTTAAGTTTTTGTTTGTTGTAATAAATTATATAATTTATAATTTTTCGTGTTTACCAAACTTTTTTAATTAAATTTCTAGGATACTATTTGGATGCTTTTTATACCCTATATGAAATCCATAGGGTATACTAATTTTAGCATTCCTTTTGAAATGCATAGAAATAATGATGCCAGAATAAAATGAATTGAACACCGACCTTAGAACATATAACTAAAGGAAGCAAAATATCGTGTAAAAACCCTATCGGTGTGAGGGAAACTCGGTTTTTGGGCGAAGGGGTGGAATGGCAAGAAGAATTGAACTAAGTCTAGCCAAGCTATAACCAAGCTTTAGCCAAGTGTACTTGACATTAGTCAATTCTAATTAAACGTCACATTCGTGTTTTTGCTCCGGGCTTTGTATTTATTGTGTTATTTATATAAAAACCTTTAATTGTTCAGTAGATTGTGTTAAATTTAAATAAAAACATTTGAAGTGGCAATTTTGTGATTAAGCGTCGGACTTGACTTCATAAAAGTGTTAATATATCAATAATGAATTGTGCTGTGCGGTGCTGTTGGAATAATTGGCGAAATAATCCCGGAAAGACGTTTTTCAGGCAAGTTGAAATCCTGAAATTAAAATAGAAAGTTCCTTTTCTGCAAATAAGTGCAAAAGAAACGAAAAAAGGTTGGGAAAACGAAAATATCAAGATAATTGTTCCAAAATATTTCTTTGTTTACGTTTTTGTGTTCCCAATTTTTTTTCGTTCTTCAATCAGCCAGTGGCAGTTCACAAGTTTGTTTTATTTTAAATAATTACGCCAAACGACCCTTCAAAAATATTTCAAATTAACTACTTCCATGACATTATCGAATACATAAACAGAATTCTACCACATAGTGGGAAATGCCGCAATTTTTCGGGCTTATTGCGCTTCCTTTAGTTATATGTTCTAAGACACCGACGCATAATATTCGTCTGTGTGCACGATAACTCGAGAAAGCGTTTACTTAGAGAATTGCGATTTTTCCCACGAGCTTTAAAAAAAAAACTAAATTGAAGTTCAAAAATGGGACTAATGGGGTAACTCCTTCGTATGTTTGCCATACAAAAATTTCGTTTTTCACTATATATTTGGACACTGCCTGAGAAAGCATCGAGGTAGCTCTGAAATTCGGTACACAACGTTTTTATAGCAATAGTAAATAAAATTTTTAAAACGGACTAAATCGGGCAATCCCTTCTTGGTGTTGCCATATAAATTTTTTTTTTTTACGTATACTGTAAAAACGATCAATCCTAGACGTTTTTATTGTACTGAAGCTTTTCAGAATATAGAATCCTATGAAATTAAAAACATTCATACTGTCCGATGAACCGCTCTAGAAATATTTGTTTAAAACCACTTCAAAAGTCAAACTTTCACAAATGGGTGACCATACGAAATTACATACGGGGCATTCATCTAGAAGAATTGGTCGTAGACCAATTCTAGCTTTTTACTTGTTTATGTTTTCAAAATAATATTAACCTGGTTGGTATGATATGCAGCGTCAGCATTGACCTGCTGTTTTCTAGCTTTTTTACTTGTTTCTCTTCAATTTCGATCCAAAAATTTTGAGACTTGCGGCAACACTGGTTTTGTTGTTTGTCTTGGTGTTGTTGCTCTCTCGAGCTTTTACGTAATTCTGGAGGTCTTTCGAGAAATTATTATATGCCCAAGGATCTCGACTAATTTTTTTCACAATCTTCTTGTATAAATGCAAGAATTTTTATCTGTTTAAGTCAGTTACCTCGATCCATATTTGTTAAGATGCAACAACCCAATAAATTCAATTCAATTCAATTTATTTCAACAATATGGCATTATACAAAAAGGAATAAAAATTCTTTTGTGTTGTACAAGTTAACACTAGATTTCCCGATGGAGTCATTTTGACTCCTTGCGAATGTTCTCTATCATATTAATATCGTTTTAAAAGAAAATAATAAATAAATATAAACATCTTATATTACAAAGTTACTGAAACTTATATCTACATCTATACAAAACTATAAGAATAAGAATAACAATATTATAAGTAAAAAGAAAGTTAGGTTGCCCAAGTTTGATAATTTTAGCCATATATGTAATCAGCTGAAACTGCAAGTGAGCTTCAAGAGTACAACCGAAGACTAAAGAAGCTTGCTGTGAGACATGATCAAATCTACGAAGGTTACATATATAGCTAGTCATAGAATTCAATGTAGTTATGAGCATCCTCCAGCAAACAGAATTAATCCTACCATAGATCTCACACCCATAAGTTATTAAGGGAACGAGTAGTGCGCACAATAAATGCAATCTGGTTTCAGATGCAAAAAAGCTTTTGGACCAAAGCGAACTAAGGTCACCGTAAATTAATGTGGTCATTCCACTCAAGGTCTTATTAAAATCACCCCAAGATTGCGAACCGATTCAACATATGGAATTGTGTTATTATTAAAAATGATCGGAGGGAAGTACGACGTGTCAATAGAAGTCCTATAAATAACCAAAGCCTTCAATTAACCAAATAGGCCTAGAGAGATACGCCTGAACATCATCTGCACAGAGGTGTATTTGGCAATGCTTAGGGCAGATAAATATGTCATTGATGAACATGTAAAAGAGTAATGGACCAAGGACTGATCCTTGAGGAACCCCACATACAACAGATGAAAACACCATTTGCACACGATTAGAAAGGTAAGAATAGACAAATTTCGCAACCTGCAACGAGAATTGAAAATTATCTACAAGTTTCTTGCAAATCAATAAGTGGTCAACAGCATCGAAGGCCTTAAAAATATCGAGAAAAATCAAACCCATAAATTTATCGTCATCAAGAGCTATTCGAATATCTTTAGTCGCTTTCAGCAAAGCAGAGGTACAGCTATGGTTGAGTCGAAAGCCAGACTGAAAATCATGTAACAAATTGTGGGTAGCAACGTGTTCAGATATTTTCAGAAAAATTACTTTTTCAAATATCTTAGAAAGAAAGGGATTGGTATGACTTTTGAAAGTATCCAGTAATTGCGAAACTGGTATCTCATAAAGTATATACTGGAAGGACAATTTGGATAAATTTTGTATTAATTCCATCGATACTCGAAGCATTTGATTTAATACTGGAAGCTGCATTTAATATGTCAGCTTCGATAGCGCGATTGAAACTAAATGTATTGGAAGCATGGGGAGTTATCAGTTGCATTACAATTACACAATCTCGCATGATATAGAAACTGTCTATTAAAATCATCTGGATCTTTAGTGCAACAAAACTTTCTAAAGGAACCAATGCATAGAGATTTTAAATCCTTCCAAATTTGATGAGTAGGAAGGTTAACATTGAAAAAAAAAATATTTTTTCTTTTCTCGACGGACGGCATTAGAAATTGGTTCCAAAAAACTGTAAGTCGGTATCGTTTCCATACAATGTATGCCCTAATCGCATTATAATTACGGAAGGAAAGGGAGCTCTGGATAGAAGGTGTCGGCAGATGGAAGTTATTATATGAGAAAATAAAGTCATGATCTGATATATCCGGCAATGAAGCTTGGTTCATGAAATTGATTTTGGAGTTATCAGCGATTAGAAAAATATCGAAGAGGGAAGAGCTTGTATTGGTAACCCGTGTTGGTTTGCTAATAGGTCTATAATAACCTATAGATGATATAAACTTATCAAATGAGTTTAAGTTAGAATCATCAAGAAAATTTACGTTAAAGTCGCCACATATTATGACGTCACAAAACTGTAGAACAATGTGGATAAGTTCATTTTTAAGATTTTCAATGGTGGTCTATATATGCACTCAATGAGACAGCAATTAAAAAACATTTTTATTTTGAAGCTCTTGTTATAGTTCTGCATGTAAATAGCTTTAAGTGGTACAAGTGTATGTTGTATGTGTCCTTAATTCTGGGAACTATTGATACTGTGCACAATTTTATTTTAGGGGATATATGATTAGTTGAAAACTTTCGTCAGAGGTCTCTCAGTTGTGTACGACTGGTCATCTACAGTTCCCCGTGCGCTAATATTGTCTTTCAGTTGTCCTAAATTGTGGAGCAAAATTTTGGGGCCTTACGATCGCACTACTGTTTCGCCATACTATTGTCCATTATTTTCATCATGGCCCACTGTAAGCAATCTTATTTATTAGAGGAAATTATTGCTCTATTGTAAGCATCTTGTAAGCCCTGGGAGAACATCAAGCTTTTCTAAGATTAATTTGATTCTCTCAAAATGCCGTTAGTAAGTCATTCAGTCACAGGATCCTAGTCCTTCGTTTCTATACCCATTCCATGATTAATTCGTCCAGGTTTCGTCTACTAATTAAAATTGCAAAGGAGGTAAAAACAAATAAATAGAAAATTATTAAAATTGCAAAGAAGGTAAAAATAATAATTGGAAAGAAGATAAAAATAAGATATTATTAAAATTAGGAAGGAGCTAAAATCCAATTACAAGGTTTTAAGCTAATTAAAAATAAATCGGTTGGCGTCTTCGATAAAAATTTTAGGCCGACCTAAGTGTAATCCTTAAAATAAATTAGACCACTCGATAAAATAAGCTTCAAAGTGATTTAAATGCCATCCAGTCCAATTATACCTTTCAAAACTGGCTAGAATCATGGATGCGGGCGGTTGATAACAGACCGCAAAGAGACCGAGACTTGTTCTAGAAGTTTTTCTGTTGTCGCTTGTTAGGAGTAGAGAAGTTCTCAAAAAAAAGTTCTCCAAAAAGAAGTTCACAGGTTTTAACTATGTACTATAAAAAGAGTTTAGAAAAAAAGTAAATGGATTATTTAAACCGGAAAAATATAAGAAAAGCCGAAATTGTACGGATCCTGGAAAAGAGAAGCTGAGTATATTTTTTTATTTCTGCATTATTGTTTCCTTTTTTATTTTGTGGCTGGCTAGCGCATGTCGATGCAGTGGGGGCGGTCCGCCCCGGGCGTTACATATTTTGGGGCGGCAAATTTTATATGTATGTCTAAATAATATAAAAACAAAAATAAATAAATAATTACGATAATTGCGCCATAAATTTGGAATTGGCGATAACCATATGAAGATACGTCGCTTGGTGGTAGAAATTAGAACTGCTAAGAAAGTATTTTTTAAAACAGGAGTCAAATTAAAAATTTCAAACGAATAACTCGCGCTGCGTGCGTTGACATTTAATATTGAATGTATGCTTGTTGTATAGGGAGTGTTACATTACAACTGCACGCGCAGTTCGCTAAGCAAAAATTACGCGAATTTCTACTTTTCATCGCAAACGTTTAACCTCACATTTGGGAGATTTAACCTACTGCTGCTACTTTTTGAGATTTTTTTTATTTCCAGGCATAAAAGTAATTTCGTGAAATGTTTATTTTGAAAGTGGAAAAATGTGAACTAATTTATAACGAAAAATTGGAAACAAATTTGACGAATCTCAAATGTCAACGCGTTCAATCTGACATCATATTTTTTCCAACTATTCAAACCTGACGCTAACCATTCGTCGAAAATACCAATCTAATCCTACCTTAAAGGACCAATTGTTTCAAGAGAATTATTTTGAAAATAGATGTACCTATCTAATATCTAATACAAACTGCTATATTTTTTGAAAAGTAGGTAAATCTCCGTAATTCTTAATAACTTTTGTCACTTATAACTTTACAAAACTCGTTTTTACACAAACCGCAAATGCCGGTCTAAAAATGTGTATAAACAAAAATCACCTGTTAATACTTTCTTTAGTGTCATTAGTAACTAAGCCATACAAGCTGCGCGTACATTCTTAGAACTTAAGATTATACGGTTATAAATTGTTGTTGTTTTCATTTCAGAAGCATGGCATTTGCAGTATGCAAAATTTGCACGCTAGAGAGTCGAGATAGACCCTCCTATTATTTCATAAATATCGTCAGTTAATGAAAATGGTTTCAAAGAAGAGAATCCATGCAATAGTTTATAAATTTTAAATAATCACTATTATGTTCTCAAAACCACTCTATTTTATATGTTTTTCAAATATTTTCTAAATAGTATTAAAACTTTGTTAGCATCATGATACACACACGCTGAATAAAACCAGATAGGATAGGCAATCATGTTCGTGTATGTGAAAAAATCATACAGGAAACCTGTCCGGTTTTCCAAACGGTGTTGTACAGAATTAACCGTGGCACGTGTCGTTGCCCATACACATATGGGCTTTCAGTTATAATCTAGGTCCAATCAATCTGAAACCACAATGACGAAGAACAGTTCCATATTAAAACAAAAAAGATCCAAAATTTTACGTCTATACCTGCTCTATAAGAACAAGCAAAACGTTGGAAAACCGGACAAGGGCCTCTTGAACTTTTATTCATTAAGTAAAAAAACTAGAATTAGTCTAAGATCAATTCTTATAATACCATGCGGCATAGATGAATACCCGTATGAAATTTGATATGGTCACACATCCTCAGTGCAAGTTTGATTGTTGAAATGGACATATTTCTAGAATGGTTGTTAACGTTGACACGTTCTCAAGAGTTTCCAAATATATAGCGAAAAATGAATATTTGTATGGCAACCCTATGAAGGAGTTACCCGATTTGTCCCATTTTCGAACCTAATTTTATTTTTTGTTTTTAAATCCCATCTGAAAAATATTAGCTCTCTAACTACACGCGCTCTTGAGTTATCATGAGGAAGGACAGACAGACAGACGGATGGACGGACGGACGAACGGGCATGCAAAAATCAAAATATCTTTTAATATTATGAATGGGTGTCCAATCCATTATGCTCTACCATCATTATTTCTGTGCGTTACAAACGGAATGACAAACTTATTGTACCCTATAGATTTCATCTAGGGTATAAAAATATACTTTGAAAGACTCTGTTCACAACATAGTAATATTGCTAAGAATTTTGTTAACAATAGTTATTAATCTAGCTAGTAGTAAACAGAAGTTTTCCAAATTAAAATTAAGTAAAAATTATCTTCATTGAGTGACTTAAGATTGCGAAATCTAGCGATACTCTCCATAGAAAAACAACTAACAGATGATATAAATTTTGACAATGTTATTAAAGACTTTTCTAATAAAAAAGTATGCAAAATAACTATATAAACACGCTTACATTTTATCAATAATAATAGTTATTAGTAAACAAAAGAAATATAATTTTTTTATTTATTTTTTTATGTTCCGTAATTGTCAATATACACTCTTGATTTTGATTGACTTAGAAAGGGCGGCAATTAGGGGACCGGCCCAGGCGGCAAAATCTTTAGATACGCCACTGCGTCGATGAATAATTAGGGTTCTAAAACCCATGATAAATCACTTGTAATTAAGATGCTCATCCACGATGTGTTTATTAACTTTATGTGAATTCCACGCAGTTGACATTAATCTCAGCTTTGTAGTTCTCGAGCTTATCATATCAGTGAAATTATAACGTGTTAAACAAGAAAATAGGTTTTGTGATTTTCCTCTATCCAAAAATTACATGGTGCCCATCACTTCATTTATATTTCATTTAACGAACAACCCCTTTTACTGAGCTAGGACAGGGATCAACGGGATCCCCAGTTGCGTTCAAAGAGAAGTGTAGCACTCTATACTCTTTCAATAATTAAAATAAACTGATATGAGGGTTTCCAGGGCTCTAAATGTATGGCTTGAAAACTTCCATTTCTTCCTTGCTTCATTATCAGATAGATAGCATGTAACAAAAGTTAAGAAATCTTTTCCTAATGGTTTCCAGGAAATAGTAGGGGAGCAAAGGGCTAAAAGTTACAATTTTAGAAAGAAAACTCATAACTTCTGATATGTCATTAATATTTTTATAATTTTTAATACTCTGTTGTAAAATATATCTGAAATTATTATAAGCAAATTCTGATTACGTTGAGTAAATAGATTTTGTTTTTTTTTTTACATTTCTTCGTAGGAGCACAGACTGTCACTGTTTGGGGATAAAAGTTACAAACCTGGGGTAAATTGTTACATAAGAAAGTAACACATTCCTTGACGAACTTAAAAGTTTATTTAGCATATAATCACAAAAAATAATATATTCAGTTTTAACTAAAAAGACATAAATACAATTCTTCTCGAGTAATAATGATATGTAATTGAATTACAATGACAAAAATAAATGGTATTTATTTCATTTATTTATTTATTTATTTAGGTCTACAGAGAAAAAACTCCTACAGACTAAGCATTAAAACTAACTTAATATTAAGTCAAAAGGATATAAATATGTTCTATAAAAAAGAAATATAAAGAATGTCTAAAGACGTAATTATCTATAAATTTGCATTACAGTATTTCTGAAACTATTACGTTCATCAGTAAGATCTACGAAAGTACAAACAGCGTTAAAGTTTCGAGAGCAGTAAGTGATGGGTTCATACTGACCGTAACAAGGTCTATGAGAAGGAATATATAATAAATCTCTAGATCGAATAGAAAATCCAGGCACATAAATTTTGAATAAGGCAATCAATTCGGGTGAGCAAATCTTGTAGCAGAAAACATCTCTGACAAAGATAATACTGAAAGCCTTTCTACGAAACTCTAAAGTTTGGAGCCCAAGTAACTGGCACCTGGCCTCGGTAAGCCCGCGCAAAGCATAGCGAGTAAATGATCTTTGTATAGATTCAATGCGTTTAATATGTAAAGCAGTATAAGGGCACCAGACAACAGAGAAATACTCCAATATGGAGCGAACTAGTGAAACATACAAAGCTTTTAAAGTGTAAGGGTCTTGAAAAACAGTGCAGTTACGCTTAATGAAACCAAGCATTTTAAATGCCTTGCAGATGACATAGTCAACATGTAAAGAGCAGTTCAACTTGTTATCAAAAATGATACCAAGATCTTTAATCTCAGTAGGTCTGTCTATAGTAATGTCTTTAATCACATAATCAAACAAAATAGGATTAATGCAACGATAAAAGCTGAAGCTCTTACACTTGCTAGGATTGAGCTCCAAACCATTTAACGAGCACCAAACTAGAAGTTTATCTAGGTCATTTTGAAGATGTAGACAATCTGCTAGATCTCTAATTGGCAAGAAAATTTTTAGGTCATCAGCGTACAAAAGACATTTAGCGAAAGGAAATAGTTTAACCACATCATTAATATAAATAATAAACAACAGGGGGCCAAGATGACTGCCTTGAGGCACCCCAGATTTAATTATAAATTTACGATATTTAACAAAATCCATTTTTACACACTGCGAGCGATTACTTAAGTACGAATTATTCCAGTTAAGAAGGGAGGAGTGAAACCCGAAGGCATGCAGTTTCGTTACAAGTAGATTAATATTTACCCGGTCAAAAGCCTTAACAAAATCAGTATAAAAAACGTCGACTTGCGCACTATTTTCAATTTCGTTAATACAAAATTTTTTAAATAATACAAAATTGGTTGTTGAGGACTTACCCTTCATGAAGCCATGTTGCTGGGAACAAATCTTTTCGTTTACGTGAAAATACATCCTGTTCGTTATTATGCTTTCAAAACACTTGGGAATAGGTGGAAGTTTGGCAATTCCTCTATAGTTTTTAAAGGATTGCCGAGAACCTGCTTTGTATATGGGAGTAATAAAAGAAAATTTCCACTGGTCTAGAAAAAGTCCTAGTCTAAGTGTTAACATTAAAAATTATTGTTAAAGCTGGTGCGAGAGTAGCATTGCAGTTTCTTAGTAAAATGTTAGGAACTAAGTCATGTCCGTAAAAAACATCATTGTTTAAAGAGCTGAGCGAGTTTTCAATTTCATTAAGATCCAAAGAAATGAAACCAAGATCAATAGCAGCATCAGAGGTATCCCAAATAGAGTAGAGGAAAAGGGAGGAATCTGAAACATAAAGAGATTCGAACCAGTCAGCAGATAAGTCGCAGCTTTCTTGTAAATTGCTTGAGATCACATTATCAAGATCCATTTGAATAGGAAATCCAGATGAAGATCTCTTATTTTTAATAAATGTCCAAAAAGCTTTACCGTTAGTTTTGATATTTTTTTCAGCAGACCAAATGTATTTCTTAAAAACGTACCTACATATGTAAAAATTAGAAATTAAATAAATCTTCATAAAAGTAAGCAAAAAAAAAGAAAATTATGTTGCAATTAAAATTAAGACAACATTAACGATTCATCAGTAATGCAACTTTGGCATGGCAATGAAGCTTTGTTGGTTTCATTTATACAGCAAACATTGTACCCAATCTTCTCCTGACCTACTCTTTGAAAAAACTTCATGACATACGATAAAATAATTTTCTGCATAATCTTCACTTTCTTCGCTTTTCTCTTCTTGTAAAATTTTTCAATTTGTTGCAGTACCTTTTTTTATTTTTGCTTTACATTTTTGTTTATTTTTTCCTTTAGCATCAACTGAACCAGTAGATTTCTCACTCTTTTTGATTGTTCTTCTGCTAACCCGTCTTTTTCGGGAGTTTTGGTTAAAATAGCGGACTTACCAACTTGACGCTTCCTCTTCGCATCTCTCGGTGGTGCTTTAGGAAAAGGTCTGACATATTCTGGGATAAATGTCAGATTTTCTATCAAGCCACTGAGGGATCAGGTATTGAATCAATAGTTATACTCGTAAGAACAGCGTGCGTACTATTTGAAAGGCCTGCAACAGGTTTCTTTTCTTTGAGGACTTTGTTATTGTTGGTAATTGGTACTGTATCACTAAGTATGGGGTGTCGATCAATAACAAGAGAGAGTGCATAATCTTCGTCATTAAAAATGTTCTGATTGAACGGATATATACCAGTCTTTTGGAAGCCATTTTGAATGTTCGTTGGTGTCGATGCCAGTGGCCACGAATATTTAACAATCCCTGGAAGTTCATATATAGACATAGTTTTTCCAGCATTGCTCCTCATCCAATTGTCCTGTACCATGGAGCAATAGTGCTTAAACGGTCCATACATGCCTCCATCAAGTGGTTGTAAGCGGTGAGTGCATTGAGGGGGAATTGAGAGCAAGATTATTCCATTCGATTTAGCTTTTTCGATAAGCTTAATATCAATATGAGACGAATAGTTAGCTAACAATAGCAACATAGGTTCAGAAATTGTTAGCTTAACGAACTTAATAAAATGATCCATATAAACCAAGAATTCAGTTACCGTCATCCAACCAGAACTCTTTCCTGCACCTATTGATTCTAAAGGGCCATCTCTGATAAACAAAGCTTTATATTTCAAACGTGGAAACACAAACATTGGTGGAATTCTATTGCCAGCAGTATTTATCGCCATTTCGACTCTGACCAGGGTTCCCCTTTCTATAGAGGTAATTTCTCCAACCTTTTGAGCCAACACCCTTTTAGGTTTCTGAACTGTCAGGATACCAGTCTTGTTAAGATTCCTGATTCTTGACGGGAGTAACTCATGTTTAAGCATGATCTCTCAAAGCTTAGAAAAGAAGTTGCGTGCTTCTATTAAATGAGGTAGCACGACTGAGCTCGTTACTTCCGGTGACCATCTAGAAAGATTTTGGTTTCTTTTTATAAAAGCAGTTAGCCAGTCTGGTCCAGCCATGCCGCATTCATGCCAAGAATTCGGCAAGCTGCCAATCTCAAATTGTATGGCACATTCGTAAGCCAACTTTCTTACTTCTATGGGAAGTAAACACAAAAAAAAATACTTGAACATTGTACAAGATAGGCCGTCAATAATCTTTCCTACTCTCCGTTAAAAACCTGCCTCACATGTTTATATCCTACTGATACTAGTAATCCTTTTTTTTTTTTACAAACCTTGGGAGCGTCATATGACACAATTCGAATTGTTTAGCCACTCCTCGTATTGGTTGTCCTTATTCTAAAACAACAAAAAATCGAATTAGTAAGTAGTTTTGGATATCTTTTCTTAAGCAGGGGCTAGTTGTTACAGCGTAACAGCATACCCCATGTTAGTGTAACTTTGAACTCTAATATTTACCTAATGGTCTTTTTATGTTTCCTTATTCACGAACTGAAATATTAACAAAATCCTAATTTACATAATTTGCTTAGACTACTAACAAGTAACCGTAAACCTTAATACTGCTAATTTCATCTAAAGGTTGAAAATAAAACCGAAAAAACTTTACACGTAAAACTATACTGACGCGATGCTGACTTGCAGACAAAGATGGCGTAATCATTCATAGTTTAAGTAAGTAAAGTATTTATTTACCATAAGTACAATAAGACAAAAGCCTTTTATTAGTACTACTAAATTACACTAAGATTAAAGTTAATTATAGAGATAATAATTACTATCGAAAAGAAAAAAAGAAAAATTCATTATTCTAAAACTACAACTAAAAAATATAGAAATGAGAGAAAATAACAAACAAGAGTGAGAAAACAAAAGAGAAAGAGAAAACAATAAATAAAAAAAAATAATAGTAAAGCAAACCAAAATAAAAATAAAAATGAAAATATATAGAAAAAAAAAATAATAAGGGTAACTAAATTACGTAAATTCGGTAGCTAACAAAAGAAAATAATACAAAAAAAGAGGAAAGATCCCGCCGCAGGTGCCGTCGATTGATTGCAATTGATTAGGAAATCATCATCCATATGATGTGTGCTGCCAAAGTAACCGTTTAAAGCTAGAGGTCGAACTCTCGCGCTGGATGGAAGCGAGAAGAGCGTTCCAAATGCGAATAGTTTGAACAAAGTAAGAAGCATTTAAAACAGAATATTTAAAGCGAGACAATAGTAAATCGCGACATCTGTCACTACGCAAGAAGTTTAAAAATTATACAGATGAGCCGGTCTGCGTGTGTTCATTATGTTATGCAGGAAAAGTAATGCCTTCCGTTGCAAATGCAATTCAAAATTATATGTCGAAAAGGAGAGATGTGATCATGTCTACGTAGCCCAAATGCGAACCTAATGGAATCGTTATAGGCTGCTTCAAGCTTACGCTTACAGCGTGAATCGAGTTTGGGGAAGATGATTGAACCATGCATTAGATACGGCAATATCAGGGTCCTGACCAGCCTCATGCGAAGGTTGGTGGGAAGTAGATCAGCATACAGCCAGAGTCGACGAAGCACCCCATAAACCTTCCTCAGGATCATTTTAATATGGTCACAACAACTAATTTGAGAATTGAGTATAATGCCTAAGTTTTTCACTTTCTGTACCTATGGTATGGTTGAGAGATTGAGTTCTATCTGGGGAAAATAGGAAGGGTCGCAGCTTCCTCTACCTACCGCTAGTGCTTGAGACTTTTGGGGGTTAAGTGTCAGATTATTTGCAATTGACCAGTCTAAGATGTTATGAAGATCTTCGTTGATTCTACTAACACAGTCCTCTAAGAGACCAATGGGACGATCAAGGTATATTTGCACATCATCAGCGTACAAATGGACGGAGCAATTTTTGATGACAGTAGGCAAATCATTAATAAACAAACTAAAAAGAAGAGGTCCTAATATTGATCCTTGTGGTACACCGGCAGTCAAGCGAAGCCTGGTGGAAGTAACTTCATTGACTCTAACCCGCTGCGAGCGATTCTCCAAAAACCTACTAATTAACTTCAGCGCAGGCGAGTCAAAAGCAAAGAAGCTCCTTAGTTTGCTAAGAAGCATCATATGGTCAATACTATCGAACGCTTTTGTGAAGTCGAGAAGGACCAAGAGAACAATACGATCATCGTCCAAAGCCTTTCTAATGTCCGTAGTAATTTTTAGAAGAGCTGTCTCACAACTATGCCCAGAGCGAAAGCCTGACTGCCAACAGGATAAGGAATTTATATGATCTAAGTGTTCAGATATTTGATTTGCCATTAGTTTTTCTAGAGTCTTCGCAAGAAAACATAGTAGACTTATTGGCCTAAAGTCCTTGACGTCCTTTGGAGAAGGGTTTTTAGCAATTGGAACTACTAGCGCTTCTTTAAAAAGTGAGGGAAATTCGCCGAACGTTAAGCAGCTATTGAATATCTTGGTGATAGGGCGGATAATGAAGGGTAAGATAGGCTTCACAAAACGCGGAGGGATACCATCAGGTCCAATAGCTTCGGATTGAATAGATACCATAGCAGAGGCGGCCTCAGTCTCATCGACCAACGAAAACAGAATTCTGATCCAGAGTGAGAAATAGGCGTATCCGGGAAGGCCGATGAAGAGCCAGCACTGAATTCGTTTCCATTTCTAGAGGTAAAAAACTTGTTGAGCTCATCAGCGTCTAGGTCATATGCAGAAGCATCACCACCACTGACTCCCAAGCCATGCAAGACTCTCCAAAGCTTCCTAGGTGGGACATCACAACCTAACTTGGACGAATAATATAAGGACTTTGCATCTCTCACTTTTTTATTGACAAGATTTCGCAATTTTTTAAATACAGATAGACTATTTGGAGATTTAAGCCTTCTATACTGACGGTATAGGAATTCACGCTCAGAGATTAATTTTTTTATCTCCGGAGAGAACCAGGGGCAACCTTTTGTTTTTATGATTTTAGACTGAAAGGGGGCATATTTATTAAGCAGGTATGAGAGCACTTCATTGAAAGCATGTACATTTAAATCAAGAGAGTGTGATAGGGAAGTAGCGTTTCGTCCCAATACTAAGTTCCAGTCTATATTTCTACACTCCTCGAATAAACAAGTAGTATTAATAGATTTGAAGTTACGGAATTTTACTAGGCGAAAAGGAGTAGATTTATCTAGAATGGGTACATTATATTTAAGGAATAAGATGTCGTTGTTAACTGTATAGTGCTTTCTCTTAGGCCTAAAACACAATTGGAGCTTTTCAGCCAGCTTTATGCCCAGCTTTCTGCTAAAGTTGACTGGAATTGAACACAACTGGCGTGTTTGACATTTGCAAATTTAACTTGTTTATGTTGAGAATATTTATTAAGGAATGACAGTTAATGATTCCGATTTTCCAAAATTACGATAAATTCATGCTTTTTTGGATTATTTTCTAGATATACTAATTATATGTAAAAATAATACCGAGATTTTTTTTTTATGTCCCACAGAAACTGCTTATCTTTTACTAACTCTATAAGTTTTCTTCCATTTTAATATTTTTGGTAGCTGTTCACTTCTTAAATGTGTCAACAGAAGACATTCTTATCTAATTTTCGACATTCTCACAGTTGGCAACATTAAAAATTCCCTCAAGTTGGCAGTCATTGCATTTGCAATTTGATCAAATCTCAAGCCAGCTTGATGCTGGCAAAAAAGTTAAAGCTCCAATTGTGTTCTTCTACATTGATTTACATTGTCAACAAATCTCAAGCTGGCTGAAAAGCTCCAATTGTGTTTCAGGCCTTATATATGGGAGGTTTTGCCCATTGTAACAACTTACCCCTGTAAGTTTTAGCCCCTTGCTCCCCTACCCATACATTAGGCACTCGTTCAAAATTTCCAGTGAGCATTTGCAGTGTATATTCAACACAAATTCCATGTGTCTTTAAATCGCAACATAGGTACATCTTTTGTTTGTACAGGGTGTTCCAGAAAAAGTATGCAATACTGAAACGCCTAAAAGATGAGGTGGTTTGCAATCGAAAATGTCATATTAATTTTTTTCGAATTCGTGTTATTTTCGAAATTACAGCAGATTTTAGATTTTTTCGAAAATGAGGTCCTTGCAACGTTTTTTGGCTGTAACTCAGCTCGTTTTGCTTACTGAACCGCCATTTTGGTCTTGTTTTATTCGTATTACTACTGGCTTTCATTTATAATAACTAGCTTTCAAAATAATTTCTATAGAAGTAAAAAATTAACGATATAACTTCAAAAATGTTTTCTCTTCGAAAAATTATCTTCTTTGAGGGTCGAAAAACTCCTAAAGTAACTATATTACCAAACTATGCCGTGCCCACAGAAAACATCCTGAATTTGTTACCTTTCAGACAAATACAACATTTTTAGCGTAGCTCAAGTACTCCCCGAGATACAGGATAAAATGTCTTGCAACATACCTCGCCCAAATTTTTTTTTTTTATAATGGTGGGAAAACTAAGCACTGAAGCAAGAAAATCGAGTGAAACCTACACGATAATTTTAAAATATATGTTTAGGCCTGTTAATAACATATTTTGCACTATTAATTTTAATCTGTCGTTATCATAATGAAGTCAAAATAAACCGCCTTTTAAGTTCAGGTATCACTCCATAAATAGATAAATTGCGACTCAAAACATAATGGCATTCGTTTCATGCCCTAATATTAAACTTATCGTCGCATAAAGAAATAATCTTGCATAGGTAAGGAACTATCCACAGGTAAAGAATTTTCCACATATAAAGAATTTTCCACAGGTAAAAATATATTGGTATTTAATTTTTATGTAGGAATTCAGTAGGCAAAATTTCTTCATTTGTGAAACTTGTGAACAATTTTTAGTGCTTTCTTCGTAGTTAGATTTCAGCATTTGAGAGTCAGTAAAATTAAGCGAAGTAATGCCTGCAAATTTTACATACCAGGACTTGGCTGAAATGCACGTAATATATGGTATGTGCTATGGAAATGATTCTGCAGCTGTAGAGAAGTATAATAGGCGGTATCCTCAAATACGGGCCCCGTATCACGGATTATTTTTCATATTTCACCGTCATTGGGCGAGAGCTGGTCTTTTCGCGATTTGAGTTCTGCTAGACCCAGAGGTGAAGACGATATTATATTACATTTGGTAAGAAGCGATGCTAATATAGGTATCCGTAAAATTTCAAGACGCACTAGTCAGCCTGTTGTAAATGTAAGTAGCACTACTAAATTTTGTTTTTATTACTTAATTATTTATTAAATTAAATTATAATTATATTAAGCTCAAAATACTTTTGTAATTCAAGGTTTGGAGGCGTTTGCGTGAAGAAAGATTTCATCCGTACCACTACACTCGAGTACAAGCACTACAGCCGGCAGACTATTCAAAACGAATTTCATTTTGTCAATGGTTACTTCAACATAATAATATTGTGAAGCATATCTTATGGACAGATGAGGCTAATTTTTCAAAGAATCCAACCTTAAACATTCATAGCCTTCACTACTGGGCAGAGTAAATCCCAAGGCTTACAAGAGCAGTCAAATTTCAAGGGTCCTTTAGTGTCAATGTTTGGGCAGGAATAATTGGGACTCGATTAGTTGGTCCTATAATATCTCCCTCCAATATAAAATGCGACAATTATTTAGAATTTCAACACGACGGTGCCCCAGCACACTACGGGGTACGAGTGAGGCAGTACTTAAATGAGCGGTTTCCAAACAAATGGATTGGACGTGGAAGTGACATTCCTTGGCCTCCTCGATCACCATATTTATCACCTCTAGATTTTTTTTTTGTCACCTAACAAATCTTGTTTATCAGGACAAAAGGACGATTTAGTTAATCGAATAGTCGCAGCGGGTAACCGTATAAGCCGAGAAATGTAACGAGCAGGCATATCAAAGACAATCATAAAGCGAGCCAGGAAATGTATTCAGTGCGACGATGGTCAAGTATTTGAGCAATTTTTAAATTAGTGGTTATTAGTATTACTTAGATCATACTTATAGGCTAGACACTGCATTATAAATGTCATTAGAATAATAACATTTTTGATTTTGATCACGTGTTTTGGAAAAACAAATATTCCTTTACATTATTTTATTTGGCAACAACAGCACTAAACTTATATTTTAAAATTATAAAGTAGGTTTCGCTCGATTTTCCCACATTATAAAGAAAATTTTAATTTCAAGATAATTTCGTTCAAGTATGGGCGAAGTATGTTGCAAGACATCTCGGGGAGTACTTGAGCTAGGCTAAAAATGTTGTATTTGTCTGAAAGGTAACAAATTAGGGATGTTTCCTGTGGGCACGGAATAGTTTGCTAATATAGTTAGTTTAGGAGATTTTCGACCCTCAAAGAAGATAATTTTTCGAAGAGAAAAACATTTTTGAAGTTATATCGTTAATTTTTTACTTCTATAGAAACTTTTTTGAAAGCTAGTTATTATAAATGAAAGCCAGTAGTAATACGAATAAAACAAGACCAAAATGACGGTTCAGTAAGCAAAACGAGCTGAGTTACAGCAAAAAAAAACGTTGCAAGAACCTCATTTTCGAAAAAATCTAAAATCCGCTGTAATTTCGAAAATAACACGAATTCGAAAAAAATTATTATGACATTTTCGATTGCAAATCATCTCATCTTTTAGGGGTTTCAGTATTGCATACATTTCCTGGAACACCCTGTACAATGTGTACGTGTACGTACGTAGATGCAGCTAAGGCCCTATGAGCATTCATCAATGAATGATGGAGGATGCAACCAAAAACACATTTTCGCATTAACTTATTGTTAATTTCTTTTGCTACTATTTCGATAATGCACTCCCACGACCGCCTAATTGAAATCATGCTTATGTAATCGCTGAATAATCTGTGACAAGGAATAGCAATCAACAAATCACCACATGTCTATTAAATCCATGTTTTGTTTGCGTACAATCAGTTTGAAACATCACGAGTTATTGATTTTTTAATTATACGTGGAATTTATGTTGTAATGGACGTACATTGTATAAGCAGGATGCGGTTGTGATTTCACATAAACGAAAGCCAGCTAGTCTCTATTCTGGTGACCGAGAGAGTTACCAGCAATTGTCAATTGTAGCGTAGCAGTTAGTGGATAGCCCCTTTTTGATTCAAATCTAAAACGTTTCTGTGCTACTTTTTCGGATTTTGTGATTATTTTTTGTTTCATAAATCATTATTGATTTCGTGTGAAAAAATCAAAGTGATACTACTTTCGCGAAGACATACAGAAACGAGGTTTTATTTCACTTTCTCCGTTCTTATGTCTTTTATTATGTTGTAAATTCTAATTTTTTGGAGCCGCAAAAATGTCGGGAATAAAATCTCAAACTTGGCATTATTTAATATTATTTCGAAGAAGTCTTATTTATCAAACAAAAGAGTTTTTTAAAAATTCTACACTTCATGGTGTTCGATATATTGCAGAAAGTGGTCGTCCAATTGGTGAAAAGTGATGATGAAATTGAAATCGTTTTTTAGGAAAATTGTTGTAATTTTGTTTATATTTAAGGTTTATGTGGTTTTGTTTTACGTCAATTGGTGCAGTTACAGCTTTAGTGATAATAATGAGTTTGTGGGAGAAATTTCAAACAAATCCAACAATAACGGGTAAAATTAAATATTAGCTATTAAAATGTTCAGAATTCATACATAGCTATTTTATGTAAAAACATCAATTTATGAAGGTTTGGATACTGATTTTCATAATCAGCAAGTAATGTTTCCGACGACTATTGTATGTCCTGAGAAACCCTACGATGAACAGAAACTTACAGATTTGGCAGTTAAACTCTCGTAAGTTGAATAAATTCTTTCTTTTGTTATTTGTCATTAGATACATTTTTGTTTAGTGTTATTTCTTTATTCAACTATAGAAATTATAAGTATAGAAAACTAGTTCGACTCCGTATTGAAACTGTTCTAAATTAAACTGGTTTTACTGCAGTCGGTTCTTTCTTGATCTCTCCATTCGACGTATTTCTTGCAGATCCTAATTAAATGTCTGCCTGTGATACAAGTCAAATGAGGACAGCCTGCTCAATCTCGGCATACAGTCTACACAATGATGCATTAACTCCATGATAAAAAGATATCAAGGTATGAGCGACTTTAGGTAGTTACGTCATTTGGGGACAAATGTCATTCAGTGAGTCTGTCATTATTTCAAGTTGATATTTTTTCACGAACTTAAGTATTTTCTGAATTACATTTTGAGTATTGTGCATTGCCAAGCTTATAACAAATCCAAAAAACTGAAAGATGTTGGCCTTTCGCGGAATTGAATGTCACCAGGATTCCCTTCAGTAAACAATACAACCTGTCAGATGAATTCAGGTTTTTACAAGACTAGTTTTCCTATTGGGACAAAATCTCTTTAAAATGAGTTGTAAATTGCAATAGATGTAGTCAATTTTAGCAATTGGCACGTTTTCAAATATAAAAAACAAAATCGATTCATGATTCTCAATTCTGCTGTGTGAAACCATTCAAAAACTACAATATTTAAATAAAACTTTAAATTAGAATTGTTCATGGAATTACTCCTCTTGTGTAAAGATTTTCGATTTCCACAGAAGAGAAGGCTTACTTTATCTGTCGGAAAAATATCGCAACAATAGATGACATCCAGCGATATTTAAGTAGTCTTTAACATAATTCGGACCTCTAAACCCCACATATACTACACCCTAGTCTTCTTCGCCCGACGGGTATAACACTTATGAATTATAAAGGACGTACATATATTCGAGTATTACGATGAAATTCTTGTGTATATTTTGAACTCTCCATTACTTTTACGTCTTTTGATTCTTCCAAGGGAAGTATAGCCGTTTTCCAAGGTCAAATAAAGGGTTTGTTTTTCTTCTTAAAGCCTGAAATACCTTTGCTGGTAGCACTTTCACTTTTTCAATGATAATTATAGTTAAATTCTCTGACCTGTAGAATGCGGCGTCATAGTCTAAACTGCCCAGTAACAACTCTAGACCATCAACATCAGCTAGGACAACTAGGACGACTAGGATCTTAGTTTTTTTAGATTTGTTCTTTTCCACGTTGATAAAATCATTTATCGTTGCTTCTGCAACTTGAAAGCTAAGTGGTTCGCACATTTTTATATTGAATTCATTTGAGAATATCCTTTTACACCTATATATAAATTTTGAGCCGAATTTCCAAACAACAACCAACCACACTATTCGCTCTTTCTTTTTTGTTTTTTTTTTGTTTTACTGATATACAAATATTTTGATGTTTTGCAAAATAATTGGAATGCTTTGCCAAATGACATTATAAAGGTTCCCCTCGAATCGGCCATACTATGTTATAATTTTATCATGGGTTAACTCTTCCAAGTCTTTTCTTCCCAAACACATGTATCTAATCTTAAAGGAGATTCCGTTTTTATAATTACCGCCAATATTATTTATTCATTTATTTATTTATTCTAGCCTGCACAGTGGATCTTCTGCAGACTATGCAATATAACTTAAGATATACTAATCAAACTACTCAAACAATAAATAATATAAATAGTAACTAAATTGTAAGATACACTTAACATAACTAAACTACAAAAATTAAGTAATATTTAGGTATCACTAGAAATGGAATATTGTTAAAATATGCAAACTAGAAACACTTTGAAATATAACAACAACTTTAAACTTGGAGCGTGCAAGAGCTAAATCGACTTCATTTTTACAAATTTCATTAAAGCAATGATAACAATAGGAAATGGGTTCATCCTGACCATAAGAGGTTCGGTGATAAGGTACATGTAAGAGACATCTAGTTCTTAGAGCAAAACCTGGCACATAAAATTTGAATAAAATTTGAAAAACATGCTCCCAATGCAATCTTCTTAATGCATAGCGAATGATTTTGTTTTTTTTTTATTTTCTCAATTCTATCGAAAACTTGATTGATATAATAGCACCATACCACAGAAGCATACGCAATTATAAATCTAACTAGAGCAATGTATTAAGATGTGAGGTTATCTGAAGTCCTCAGTGTTGCGTTTTATTAAACCAAGCATAGATATTAAAACTTCTACAGCAAATATAATCAGTGTGCAAGCCACTCCCCAGTATTACGTTAAAAACGACACCAAGGTTTAAGATTTCAATAGGCCGTACAAAGCAAACATTACCAATAAAGTATTCAGTATGAAGGAAATTCAGCATATACGGTGAAAAGTATAACACTTACACTTGCTTGGACTTAGAGTCAGTACATTTGAAGAACAACATTGTTAAAAATAATCAAAATCCAACTGAAGAAAGCAAGTTTCGGTTGCGCAGAGCGAAATATATTTTTCATATCATTAATAAAAGTAATAAACAATAAAGGACCTAAGTGGCTTCCTTGTGGAATACCAAAAAAAAAACTTCAAAAATTCGAGACTAAAAGCAATCCACTTTAACGCACTGAGTACGGTTAGTAAGATATGATGTTAACCAATTAAGCAGAGAACACTGACATGTATATAATTGGACTACTCGTTGAACCAAAAATGCAGGAGAGCATACTTTCCCACTGAACTGTAACGATTGTGAACGAGAATTTGCTTAAACTTCAGCGGTGTTTCCAGAACTGGCAACTTGGTAATCAAAATTTTCCTACCAAAATAGACTTGTGAAAAATACTTCCTTCGGCTCTTAATTAAAATTTAACAATGCAAATAGTCCCAAATTCTTTTGTGATAAATTCGGTAAATCCCACTGACATGCACATAAGTAAATTCCCAAATAATTTAAATGTAGCGTCAGTTTACGACAGTTGGTAGCATTGACTGTGAGAGCATACTTTCTGAAACTGGTACCTACAGCATAAAACAGGAGATCAGTCAGTCCATTTACATATATTTCAGTGGCAGAGAAGAATTAAAATCAAAACTGAAAACAAAAGAAATGCTATGGTAACGCGATTAAAACTTTTCCAAAAACAGTGTATATATGTAACATCCACCTGAAACCCAGTTTAAAAAGGATTAAATTAGTGGAAGTAGATATATGATTTATAACCGGGTAAACTTTACTTTAAAAGTAACCATCTTGAATAAATTTAAAATTCACACAAAAATATGAAAATTCGTTTATTCACACGACCCTGTTAACATTAACATCAAACTCAGTATATAACTAATTAAATACGCTTTACTTTTCTATTTTTTGTTGAAAATCGGCACAACACTTTTTCAGCTGTAATTTTTCTTTTAACAATTGCATTCTCTATTTTGACTAATGCCATATGAGAGAATTGTACTTGAAGCATTGTGCTAGAAGCACACACGTTTTTCGCTTCATAGCAGAAAAGCTTCTCTCACGACCGGCGGAGCTTACTGGCAGTATTATTGCTCTTTGGAAAAGTTTATATAAACTAGGGCAGTACTCTTTTTTAATATGGTTTTTCAAATTTTCGGCATTCATCTCATAATTTTTTAATTGAAGCATGTTTTCATGAAAACCATAGCTTCATCTTCCAAGTCAATTCTTAAGATTTTTTAAGATTGCGTCTACAGTACAAGCGTTTCCCATTTACTATGATATTCTCTAACACTTGGTAGTAAATGTTGAACTTCCAGTATTCATCTCGTTGTGTATCGGCTTGCAAATCTAATCTGTTGCTTTTGCCCACAGTCCTTTTGTTGACGCCTCTCCTTCTTGAAACTCTTACAGGTTCTAGCGAAATTGCTTGCTTTTCAGCAAACAGCTCGATATCTGTCCAAACTTTGAACTGGATCCGATGTTTCGAAGGTACCCCTATAGTACTTGGAAGGCATCAACCTAAACAAGAGTGCATTTCGGGTCTGGAAAAATTTACTCAGTACTTTCACTATAGCTAGAACTAATGTTTGTAAGGAAACGAAGAATTCTGGTTCCATAATAATCGTTAGCAATTCAAGTGCTTCCACTGTGTGCTTATCACAGCTCTCAGTGATCTCGTTTTCCAAAGTCAAGTTAATTGCCTCATATCTTGTCAGTACTGCTTTGCAATTTTTGTAACGACAACTCCATCTGGTAGTACTTAGACTTCCCATTTCACGACTGGTATTGATTCCGAGATTGCCTTGTAATTTTTACAGGCTCGCATGAGACCAGGTTATAAGAAACAAATATACAAAGCTTCGAGGCTGTTAAAAAATGTCCTTGCTAGTGAAACATTGACGCATGAAGCAACAAGAACGAAATTTAGTTTGTGCCCTAAATAATGGATGTAAATTGGGTGAGTCTGAGTTTCTTTTATAAGCGCCTGTAGGCTTCGATTTTTACCAGACATAACACTAGTACCATCATAAGTTTGTACAAGAATTGGAACATCATCCAAATCGTGTTTATTTAATGTGTCCAAAATTAATATAGCCAGCCCTTGCGTATCTCTGGAGGGAGAACAATTAATAAAACATAGAAATCTATCATCAATATTATAATTCAAGATTAATTCCGCTCTTCCATCTAAAACACTCTGGCAGAATATTAAAAATCTTAGAGTTGGGCGAACTACGAGCTCAGATAAACCCTACTGAAGGAAAACAGTTGTTCATATCTGCCTCTTATAACTTAAATGTTCCGGGCCCTAAAGAAAATGATTATTCTAGTGATATTTTAAGTTCATTAGATCCTTTATAAAAATTATTCGGCCTGTAATAGTCCAGCCAATAGGGACTAAATAAGGCCATTGCTCTCCAAAATGTGGGGTAGTTATGATTTTTATATATGCTATGCAGTTCCGGGCCCCAATGAAAAATCCAAGTTTAGACCCGTGGGTGGGCTCCGCGCGGTCCGCCATCTTGAACCAAAGATAACAAAAATTGAATTTTTCAAAATTATTCCTCAACGGTTGATCCAACGACAAAAATGTAACAACATAAATTTGAAGAAGACTGAATTTCCTACATTTTTTTAAAACCCCTTTTTTGTGATGTGTAACGAGTTACATTGGCAGAAACGTGAACATTCTTCCAAAAAAATGCATACGCATAGTACAATTTATACAGGGTGTTTCGCCTATGGTGGTCCATAGGACACGATGTGATAGTAGACACCTAGTCAAACAAAAAATTGTATAGAAAGGGGGGGCGGCATCTCAAGCGTTTCGGAGTTACAGGGTGATTAAGAAAAATCGGTAGTCTTTCGAAAAATACCCTGTATTTTAAAAAGTACTGAGTGAACGTCTACATACAGAGCTCATTGCAAGCAGAAGTTCTTGACCTTTCCAATGACTGCTCGACCAGCACCGTACTCCTCTCCCCTCAGGAGTTATGGAGGGTTAAACTGAGAATTGACGATTTTCTTGGCTTTTTTTTTACTTTGAAATTTTTTTCGTTTACAAAAGGGTGGTTAACATAATTTGTTTTTATAAAAACTGTAAATTTTTGTCTCGCTTCTTCAATTTGATCTAATATACCTATGTGCTCAGTGTCATATCGAAATTAGACGATATTTTTTTTTAGTTTTCAGTCACTAAGGAAATAAATTATCTCCAGTTTACACCAACATACCTCCTGAGGAAAGATCAGTACGGGGCTGGTCGAGCAGTCGTTGGATAGGGTATGAAGTTCTGCATGCAACGAGCTCTGTAAGTGACCGTACGCTCTGTACTCTTTAAAATACAGGGTACTACCTACCGAATTTTCTTAATCACCCTGTAATTCCGAATCGGTTGAGATGCCGCTTCCCCTTGCCATACAATTTTTTGTTTGACTAGGTGACTACTATCATCTCCTGTCCTATGGACAACCATTGACGAAACACCCTGTATAATTGGTATTATATGTATGCATTTTTTTTTAAGGAATGTTCACATTTCCACTGCTGTAACTCGTTACACATCAGACTTGCAAAAAAAAAGTTTTTACAAAAAAAAATGTAGGATCAACCGTTGAGGCATAATTTTGAAAAATACAAGATTTGGATAAACTCAGATTTTTCAACGGGCCCCGGAATTGAATAACATATATAAAAATCACAACTACCCCACCTTTTGTAGGGAAAAAACCCCTACTGACTGCACTATAATTACACCACTCCCAAATCCCACCCATTTTTTTAGCATTATTTTAAGATCTACGATTCCTCGTATCTGAAAGTACTCTAAAATAAATGCCATCCCGAAAAGGTTTCGTGGTTCAACGCAATATCGTATTTCCACTTTGCTTTTTCTCTCTAAAGCCTTTGAAAAAATTTCTTTACTCCCAAATCACCTGTTTTTTACATAGGAAGAACTTCCTATCTAATTTTCAGTCGGGCTTTAGATCCAAGCGGAGCTGTACTTCAGCGTTGTTCAATATAACAGACGGACGATATTAGGCAGTAATTAACATTGATAACCTTACAGCGCGCTCGTCTTCCTGGACTATTCCAAAGACTTTAACAGGGTTAACCACATATTGCTAGTTAGTAAACTTGCCTTTAAATTCAAATTTTCAAATTTATTATTATTACCTTAACTGACGTCAACAGAGTGTTATCTGTTCGAATTCTGCTTCTGGATTCCCACCTTTGCAGAATGGAGTTTCTCAGGGCTCCATCTTGGGACCCTTATTATTCACTATCTTCTTTAATGATCTTCTAATCTTCCAATTGAATATTTGTGACTACCATATGTATGCTGATGGTATTCAGCTTTTAATCTCTAGTCCTCTAGGATTGTTGGAGGATTCTATATGCCGTAAGAACGAAGAGCTTGCTGATGTTCTTAATTGAGCTTAAATGTCTCTAAATCTAATGCTGTCGTGATCTGTAAAAGTGAATTGGATACTTCCTGCATTCCAGATATTATTCTGAATACTGTGACTATTCCTTATAGTACTACTATACTGGAATTATTTTTGATCGTACCTTGAATTGGATCGAACATATATGAGCTTTGCTGCAAGGTTTATGGGACGCTACGTACACTTTCTGCCACTGCATCCTTTAGTCCTGTTGACACGCGGATTATATTAGTCAAATAAGCTCAATGTGGCCTTTAATTCTACTCTTTGGTATGTGTTCGGCTTGAAGCGATACGACCATGTCTCGAAATATTTAAACTCAATCTTAGAATGCACGTTAGAAACATTAAACAGTCCTTGTTCCACCTGTTTCTCAAGTTGTCGTCAATTTTTTTATCAATCCATAAGACTATGGAACTCTCTTCTTCTTCAACACGGAAGGAGCAATTTATTGGAATACTTGCGAACTACTTAATTGTTTGGTTGAATCAATTTTCTTGTGAGGCATATATTAATATAAATGCAAATTATCTTTTTGGATATCTTACTTTGTATAGTTTAATTTTAAGTTAAAGTTATCAATTTTTTTTTCTAAATCTTTCTATTGTTCTCCTTCACATAATTATAAGATCTTGTCTTACTTGTGTAGCGCCTTATTAAATACTATTTGAATTTGAATTTTGAATATACCAGGACCATTAGGATATCTTATGGTTATTGACAATTGTTCCTCTTTAAAACATCTGGGCTTGCCGACTGCAACCAACTTCTGATGACGTGCAGCTCAATATTAAAAATTTCGTTATGCTTTCAATGTATTTCCTCATGCTTGCTTGGTTGAAACTTACAATTAATATAAATATAATTAATTTTGAGGAGCCCATGCTGATTATAGTATATGGCGTACATACTTAATACATTCGTCACTGAACCTATATCTGTAGCGTTGCATGCTGGGTTGTTTAAAAAATATATTTTTGAATTTTAAATTGAGTTAAGTGATCGCTGAGAATGTGTTATTTCTCTGAATATGTAAATTTCTACCCTTATCACTAAATTCCACTACATTTTTGTAATATTGTAACTTTAGAGAAGTATATTTGGCTTTCAATTAATAAATATTAAAGTAAGTCAGTTGGGAAAAATGTAGTTCCAGAGAAATTTTTACTTTTTTTTTCGATGTTATATAAAATATTATGCTTTGTTACTAAATCTCAATTTTTGCTGGACAGTCTATAACTTTAATGAAAATGCTCCTTTATATACCAATATACAACAGGTACTTACTTAATAAAAATATTTTTATTTATTATCATTTCAGGCAACATGAGAAGGAAGACGAGGAAATGATTAGCTCATTTCTAAAATTTCTACCGACAATGACTTTCGACAACATCGAAGGGGCCTACAATATCAGTAGTAATTTCTCAAAATCAGTACAGGATGCACTAAACGGAGTGCCTTTAAGATATTTAATTTTCCAAGTAATCTGAATTAATTACAGGAAAATAAATATTATATTCTCAATAACTGTGCTCCTCTCTGCTTTGATTATAGATGATCCCTGATGTCATGGATATGATTAAAGAATGTAAATATCGGGATGAAGCCATGAATTGTAGTACGGCATTCGAAAACATTTACACTGAACATGGATTTTGCTTTGCATTTAACAGTCAATTTATATCAAGACTATCGGACGAGTAAGTTTTAATTAATAATTTATTCATTAAAAGGAAAATATCATTATTTAAATTTGTTGGAAAAATAATATGTAATTATGTATAGTATAATGCTTTTTGGCAAGAATCTTGATATTTGTCATTCCCATGTATGTTAAAGATTAGTATATATATAAATATGATTTACCCGGTGATAAATTATATTCATTGTATTAAAAATTAAGAAAAAAGTGCTTTCTCTCACAAGCGTTATTCTCAGAAGATTGAAACTAACTCAAAGTTCTAAATCTCAAAAGAGAATTTTATCCTAAAATCACGAAACAAGGATGTTAATGCTCTTGAATTTAAGTGCTCCTTAATACTCAATTAATAATAAATCTGAGTTACTAATTACTATTAGTTTTACGACAGTTTGATCTCATAATTGCAAATACTGAAAACTATTTTAAGTGAAGTGAAGTTAATCAAAGCCATTAAATTTCTCATGCTTCGAAGTATTAATTTTAAATAAATTTTCAAAGCCATTGTTTACATTTAACGTGTTTGCAAATCGTATTTGTATTTTCATTTCCATAGTGAGTAATATTTGTACGCGTTATTTTATTTTTATTTTTTTACACAAATAAGTTTCCTCCGTTTGGCAACAGATATCACCACCAGTAAGTTATAGTAGACATTTTCAAATGTAAACGTCATATAGTAAGTTTGGATATCTAGTAACACCACAACCTTGAAGTATTCGCGATTTCGTATCAACTTCAAATAATATTTTTCGCTCAAAAATGTCGTGTTTTGAGCCGAATAAACGTCATTTGCGGAAACTTTTGATTTACTTCTTTAATTTGAAGACATTTGCAGCTGAAGAGCATCGATTGCTTGTAGAAGCATAGAGTGATGCTGCTTTAAGTGAGAGAAGTTGTCGTAAATGATTTCAAAAGTTTAAGAATGACGAGTTTGACGTCGAAGACAAAGAACGTAGTGGAAGGCCGAAAGTGTACGACGATGCGGAATGGAAGCATTATTGGAGGAAGACTCATACAAAAATAAGAAGAACTTGCACTTGCATTAGGAGTGACTCAACAAGCAATTTCACGTCGTTTAAAATCATTGCGAATAATTCAAAATTAAAGGAACTGCGTTCCATATGAACTGAGGCCGAGAAACGTTGAGCGCCGATTATGCACATATGAAATTAACTTGCCAGGCATAAACAAAAGGGTTTTTGCATCGTATACTGACTAGTGATGAAAAATGACTCCACTATGATAACCCAAAGAAGAAATCATGAAGACCACGTGGACATGCTTCAATGTCGACAGCCAAGCTAAATATTCATGGAGAAAAACTCATATTGTGTATATGGTGGGATCAGGTTGGTGTCGTGCATTTTGAGTTGCTCAAACCGTACGAAACTATTACTCTACTGAATACAATTGATGAGATTGAGATGAGCACTTAAGGAAAAATGCGCCTAATACTACTCCAGACACGACAAAATTATTATTCTGCTTCGAAACACTCAATTGGGAAGTCCTACCATACCCGGGATATTCACCAGACAATGCCCTCTCCGATTATCTCTTGATCTGTCTGAGCAGCATATTACATCATATGAAGATACCAAAAATTGGGTCGATACCCGGTAACCGTATAATACCAGAAAGATGTGAAAAGTAGTGGCTAGCAATGGGCAATACTCTGAATAAAACATAATGTAGCGTTCTCTCACAATAAATGCCCAATTTTTAATAAGAAGCAGTGGAAACTTATTTGTACTTCCAATAATTTACGTTACTGGAAATAAAATCAAAGGAAATACAGATTAAGAAAAACGGAAAAAACGCGAAAAAGTACAACAGTTCTTGAAAGAAATTACTCCTCCAGGAAGTGTTGACGTAATTCAGGAATCTCAGCCAAATATCCTGAATAAGTGAAAGATCGAACCACATTAACCAAATCATAACCACAGAAGCGCATCTAGGAGGGGAGCAGGGGAGAGATAGCTTCTTCTGGGTTACATCATCAATATACGAATTCAAGTGTAAAGAAGTCACAAAATTTGAAGGCGAAATAAATTATTTTTGCCCACCACTGCGTTATTTAAATGAAACTTGAACTTAAGTCCAAGTAACCACGCCACTGGGGCATGCAAACAAAGCTGACATAGTCACAGGCTGCATGATCAGCACACTAGCACATGTACTAGTCAAGTACAAGAAAAGCTTTTCAAAAGAGCTTGAAAGTTTTTCGTACTCATACCAGTAGAAGCATTAGACACTCAGCCATTGAGATGCTCTGACCCCCGACTATATAAAGCACGCCAATCGCCCACATAAACAAGTCTGGTCAGCGAGCTCGACGAGTTAGGTGATCAGACAAATTTTACTAGGGTGACTAGTGTGTTAAGGTTAGCGTGTACAATCTCGCCTTAATATTTCCCTGGTACGTCGTGTGATTATTCTCCGTACCATCTGTCCTAATCGGTCGTGTTAAGGTTAGCGTGAACTATCCCGCCTTAAAATTTCCTTGGTACGCCGTGTGAGAAATCCCCGTGCCATCCGTGCTAGTCCGTTGCGTTAAGGTCAGCGTGTACTATCTCACCTTAACATTTCTCTGGTACGTCGTGTGAGAAATCCTCGTACCAGCCGTCCTGATCCGCTGTGTTAAGGTTCGTGCGAAAAATTCCGCCGTAACACTTATCGTGTGCGCCGAGTAAGATATCCCCGTACTATCTGCTGTACCCCCACTTAGGTGTATTAGATTTAAGCCATAGGTATATCGTGTGAGAAATCCCCTTATCTCTCCTGAAAATAGCGAGGTCCGTGTGAAATATCCCGCCTCCGCAAGTACTCTCTTGATACGTCACCTCGTCTCCCTCTCAGGTTATCATAGTGTTAAGTTCAGAATTATTGTTATAGTGGTAAGCCGTGTGAAGTTCCCCTTACCACTACCTCGTTTTCAGTATAGGGAAATAGATCTAGGGTGATATATTGAGTTTGTAAGAATATTTATTTCGTCATAAATTAAACAGTATTTACCGCAGAAAGGCATTGCGATGCTGCAGAATTTTTATATGTATATGTAATACTTACTATAAACACAGTGTGCCAAATTCAGAATTTTTCTAAGCATTTGTAAAAAAAAAATTAAAAAATTCCGTCAAAATTTCGGATTCTTAAACTTTTCCCGAACAAATTCTTTGCGAGAAGAATATGTAAATTTTCACAAAAATATTTTCCCTCAAATCGACGCGAAAAGAGTTTGTCTATTGTTATAAATTCGTAATGATTTTCTGAAGAAACTTGTCAAACTTTCCATCTGAATTCCAATTGAAATCCTAAGGGATTCATACCAATTTTTGAGAAATTCTCAAAGCGTTTGGAACTGGTATAAACTCATGAAAATAAAGTAAGAGCCGCTTCTGTAATAAACTAATTATATTAAATCTTTGACAACATTTACGCTATTTTCAAATACCTTTGAAAATGGAGGCAATCGAAAAATCAAATATTTTACAATTTTGCCATAGTACCATCCGCGTGAAATACTTAGCAACTTCCATCATCATGGCCTTGAACGATCTCTTGGTGAAAGTGGTCAAAGCCAACCCTCCAAGAGTTTTAAAAAAAAGCTTTCTGCAAAATTATAATAATAAAACATTTATTATGGTTAAGAAAACTTACATGCGTACCAATGCTTCGGTAACTTCTACTTCTATTCCACTTATTTTTGAGACTTATGAAGTCTTCTTTTAAAATTGTTGGCAACGAACGAAGCATATCACTTAAGTTTAAGGGTGTCCTTTGCACTTTGTTCAAAGCTTTCATTTCTTCCTTCAAATAGAAGATGTCTCGCCCTAACTTTTGAATAGCGAACAGGATAATAAGATAATTAGCTCGAAGCACTGGGTTCATTTGGTACTGGTGAAATACGGCAGCATTTATCCGGTGGCTCATACAGATCTTGAACAGCTTGTTTTACCCGCCAATACTTCAGCTGTCTTAACATACTGAAGCACTGAAATATTTATTAATAATAATTCAAGTATACATTACTCATCTTTCCCACTCTTCAGAAAATTGTAATCCACTTTCAACTAACTCTGAACCCAAAATGACAGTGCAACTCCAACTTAAGAAATGTTTCGGATGTATTTAGAATTTAGAAAGAAATCAGTGAAAAATCAGAATGCTTACTTCTTTGAAGAGTCTTTATGAATTTTAATAGTTTTCAGAATACCATTACGAAACTTGAAAAAGCCCTGAAAAGTGGGGATTTATTTCTAGCTCTGGCTCTTTCGCACACTTTCCGATTTTGTTCTTACCATTCCGAAACTCCGAATTTAGCATACTGGGAAGATTAAGAGCAAACAGTAGAACGAAATTCTGACCGTTTTTAGGGTGCCTCTCCTAAAGATGGCATCCACTTAACGGAAAAGAAATCCACATCGGGAAGATGTCACTCACATAGCCAGCCTTTATTTAAAGTTGCAATTTATTAGCTAAAAATGATCCATCGAGCATTTCACCTGAACCAATGGTGACATAATACCGAAGACTTATTACCTAGCACAGTGGCGTATCCAGGATTCTTGTGAGGGGGGGCACAACTATGGTTTAAAAACTGAACAAAAGTTTGAAGACATTTGCCATGCACAACATTTATCATTTAAAAGGTACGAGTCGAGCAGATTAGCAAGTGGCTACCACTTGCAACGAAGAAAGTTGCTCAAGGTTTTTTGCCACTCCGAAAAAACAAAGGAGATGTTAGATTATTGATTTTGTTTTGGTTTGTAAATGATGGAAGGGTAAAACTTCCCAATCATCCATTTTAGTTAGTAAAACTAGGAAAACGTACTTTATTCAAATTCACGAATCATCATAAATTGTGTCTTTGTAAAATACAGGAATTAAAAATTTACATTTATTTAAAGTAGTAGTCACAGAACAGATGCAATACATACCTTGCACGTATATAACTTCGTCGGCAAGTTAAGAAAGTGTGACTTCTTTTGTTCTTTATATTATTAAGCCAAGCTCAGGAGATATTCTAAGAACTATGATGCAAAGCACAGTATGGCAAGAAGGTGATAAAGAAAGGAATTAGGAAATATGAGGAGGGTATGCGAAGATGCAGATTGCATGCCGGAGGAAAGACAGAAGATTGAAGACTGTTCCACATTCGCACAGTTCTGGATAAAAAATCATCACGGAATTTTACTCTACGGCCGAAAGTATTTTGAAGGGTAAAGGGATGTGCGCGGCTCTTGCAGTGCGAGTATTACATGCAGGAATCAGGGATCAGACTAGATATTTCATCAGAAAATTATCCATGCATGTAGAAATATAGGAGCGAAACGCAACCAACATTGCGGCGGTGCCCGTGTCAGTCCATATGACAAGTTTTTCGACATCGCCAATGAGCTGGAGGCTCTCTTTTGGACAATATCCAATGAAGCTACAGATCTGCGACCAGCCTCGGCCTACATATGGAAATTGTTTTGCATTGTAGGCCTAATGTAGGACTTGTAGAGGAGCGATAGAATTGATGGGCTGAAACATTTCTAACACCTTTTCAGAAATCCAAAGGGAAATCAGATCATTAATGAAAATTGAGAAGAAAGATGGAGAGATAACAGAGCCCTGAGGAAGCCCAGCATTTATTGGCTGAAATTGAGATGTAACGCCATCTAATATAATCCATATTTAGCGACCAGATAAAACACTTTACATTCATAATAGAAGAGGACGAGAGAGGCCAAGTGCTTTAAGTTTGGCTAAAAGGTCTGAATTCCAGACATTATGATAGGCCTTTGAAATATCTAGGGCAACGATTTTAGACTCACCAAAATTGAGAAGACTACGGCTTCAACGTTCCATAAGAAAAGTCAAAACGAAAAGCCATATCGGTGATTGTTGTGGGTTTGATCAGTTTCTAGATATTTCATTAATTTAGAGTTAATGATAGATTCAAAAATCTTTTAAAGAATCGAAGCGATTGCAATTAGTCCATAATTTGAGGGATCGCTACTCTTCTTGAGAATAGATTGTGAGGTAGTTTCCAAGCAATTGGAAATTTTCCTATCGAATAAGACAAGTAGAATAGTTTTCGCAGAGCTTTAGCCAAGAGTGAGGCACAGGTTTTATTTAACGGGGGCTTAAAACTATCAGAACCTGCAGCTATGCAGACGTTGATCTCCTTAAGGACCATAAATATATCTGTCGTATGGATGTGTATTGGCTCTTGTACACATCTACAAGGGAGATGTAAAGTGGATGGAAAAGGAGAATTTGAAGTGAATCTAACAGTCTAAATATTAGTTTTATTCAAGGAGTCAACAATCACTTCATTGTAAAGTAATGAAGGAATAGAAGAACTGCTGAAGTTGCTCCTGATGGTTTTGACTTGGTACCAGAAACCTTTGCTGCCCTTGCGTCTTGCCAAGATTCTAGCATTCTGGGAAAAAAAAAAATTTTTTTTTCCTGATAGTGTTTCAGTTCTGGACATTGATGTAATGAATGATCGCTTTTATTGCTTGGTTGTACTTCTTGTTAAACTAAGGTCGATTTTGCTGTTGTTAATATCTGCTGTCTAAATACTGAATGTATTCACGCATGCCCGAGGCTTATAATTGTACTAAATTCAAATGAGCATTCATCAACATCCCTTGAAGCAAAACAGACCGAACAATCAAATTCTCTAGGATACACATTGAGACTTTCCCAATCTGCAGATTTATTTTGAATTTATTTAACATTTGGGTTAAGTATTCTATAAAATTTATTACATTTTACGAAATAATAAAAAAAAATAAAAATTTAAAAATTAATCTCTTGCTTTAAATATAATGAAATCGAACTTTTCGACCCAGGGATCAGAGAGGTCTCATCAGTATGGTTATCTCTGATCGCCTACCATCGAAGTTTGATGATAGGCGATCAGAGATAACCACACTGATGAGACCTCTCTGATAATTGGGTCGAAAAGTTCGATTTCTCTGCATTCTCAATGCATTTTAGAAATTCATTGAAATTATTTTCAATGAATTTCAGTCTGATGTAGACGAGAAATAATCCACCTTTAAATGTAATAACACTCACTACAACAACGCACAATGACTTATTGACCGTTGTGTAGTTTCGCTGAATTCCTTCAATTACGAGTTATAATTGTTTGTTTAAATGTTTATTTTACCACACCACCCCTATAATGTTCTAAGATGCCGTCTTTGCATGGAAGGCTTATCAAAGACCCTTTGGCTGCTGTTTTCAATTAAAACAAACCTTCCATCGCGATAACATGAATAGGCTCTCTCTTGCTTCAAACACCCCGAGCAAAGTAACGCTCATGTACAGGTATTCGCGCTTCCTGTTTTGTGTATAGGCTTCAACAACCATGACCGAAAGCCAAGGTGCTAGCTAGGGCCTGCGTTCCTAAATGTATCATACTGAACGCTTCCAGAAATTGTTACGTTTTTTACAAAAGGTGCAGTAGAATAGATTTGAATCATTTATTAGAAAAAATTCAAAAGATCTACTGAAATTTTTTTCGGTGGTCTTCAGGGGGACGCGCGCCTCCCGCGCCAGCTAGCTGGATCCGCCCCTGGCCCAGCATCTGAACCCTGTGTTTCGACCATTATAGATGCACTAGATGTGGAATACTCTGAGGACATGGTAGAGCTAGGTACGAGGTACTCAAGGACAATTCTACATCAGGCTTGATAGATGGTAGAAGTGAGGCCCTGTGAAGAGCTGGTTACTCTCCAGCAGTGAATCATCCATAAGATGAAGCTTTTGCAGTAAACGTTCGTCCAATATTTGACACAAATAGAGAATACCCAATAGATCCAAACTTATATTTAAACATACCCATATAGCACTTGATCTAATTCGTGTTCTACTTGAATTAGGCCCTTGTCAGTGTTGTACTAGGTACTTGAATATTTTCTATCTATGAACTATTCTAAAAATTATGAGTTCGACTCCCGTATGGGAAAAATAAATGAAAATTGAGAAAATTTACAATATGTACACTATCATCGTTACTTGCTAATACCAGCTTTATAGGCTAGATAAAATTAAGAAATGAAAGAGGGAAGAGCATCTGTCTGGTTAGCTCAATGAAAAGAACGACTGGGGGGTGTATAGTTTGCTGTCATGTTGCGGGATATTACATAAATAGGGCTACCATGATTAGCTAAGATGAAGGGAAATTTTCAGTTTTATTTTAAAGTTAATTCTGTACGTAGTTCTCAATTAAGTTGTTGCTAAATATTCAGAGAATATTTAAGTATTTACTAAACTTTCTGGATAAGCGAAAAAAACATTTTTCTGAGTGATGACATTATCAGTATATTTTCCATATGCCATTGTGTTATTAAATTTATTTTTTTAAATAAATAACTGAACAGCAATCTTTTATTCTCAAAGTTATCTTGTGAATTTTTTTTTTTTGTTTAAATAGTAAAAATCATTATTCTGAAAACATTACATTTTATTTTTATATCCACAAAACCTTTCCTTCCCTCTCACTATCGATATAACTGACAACAGCTTGTCCTTCGAATTGTTCTTAATTGGTACGAAACTGTTTGTTCGTTTACGAACTTTTGTCTAGTTCATAAATCTTTTCTTTCTTTATTCAACAAATTTTTAATTTAATTAGAATATTTTCTTGGAGAAAAACAATTTTTTTTTTAATGATACAATTGAACAATTCGCTTATTTTACAAAGAATTAATTTTTGAAACAAATTTGTAGTTGCTTTATAGTTTTTCGTTTTGTGCGACTAAAAAGTTTTGTTAATCTTACAAAATGTTACGATTTTTTTTTCATGTAACAATATACCTAGGTACTTAGCTTAGCTTTCGAACTTCAAAGGCCTTTGCAGTTTTAACAAATATTTTTTGTATATACATATTTCTATAAATTATTTGTTATTTCAAATTGTAACAAAAACAGTTTTATTTTACTCACATTTTTATCGGACTAATGGTGACAAATAAAAACGAACTGTCAGCCACTCAGAATTTTGATAAAACCATAACATAAGAAATCATTTAAAGACTCAATCTTCATGTTCGTACATCCATTTGTGACTTAAATTATTATTTTTTTTTTTTTGCAGTTCAAAAGTTGTAGTCAATTATGATTTGTACGAAACTGACAAAAAGTGGTCCCTTAGAATTATACCACAACAACCCTCAAAGGTATGTAGTTAAATTGATACTGAAAACATTTCAATAACAACAAAACATTCTTATTCTGCAGATTTTCATTCTTTCTCATGACGAATACTTTGGTTGGGATTTTAAGCCACAACTATTTTGGGAAGCAATTGAAGTAGCTGAAATATTCATATCGAAAAAAAATACATACACTACCGATGATGCTATACAATTATCTATAGGGTATAATTAACAATAATTTATAAAGCCTTGATTCAAATTAAACTAACTGCTCTACTTTAAGACAACGCAAATGCATTTTTTCGAATGAACTCAAGCTAACATATTTCGAAGGAGACTACACATTTTCATCTTGCATGAAAGAGTGTCGAATGAAAAAGGTTTTGAAGTTCTGCAATTGCATGCCGCCTTTTTTTAAACCAACACGTAAATTATATTCAAAATTTTATTATATTGTACCTAGATGTAATATTATTATTATTTAAATGTCAGTTAACAATTTTTAGTAAATTTTAACAGGTGCAATCATATTTTAAATTATATTGCTGTCATTCTTTGAAAATCTGCACTCAGTCGACTTACATATTTCATCATAGAGTTGTATACAATAAAACAATTATATAGCAAAATCGTTCAGATTTATCAGCAAACATTGAGCTCTCTCTAATTGCCAAACTTTTCGTGTCTTATGTAAAATTTATAGTCAGATCGACAGAAATACTAATTGCCATATTACGAAAAATATCGCTTGAAGAGAAAATGTTAAGGTAAATCCAAAGCAATCGATTGGACATTGTTCGCAAAAATTTCAGCTTTTTTGAAACTTCAGTTGGATAGTTTTGCTAAAAAGTTTTAGTCTACATCCATATAAGATCCAGTTGACTTAAAATACAAAGCTAATAAACTCTTTATTGCTTCGTAGATTAGTGCCTTGCGCTTTAGAAGTTTTGGAAGTTAATCCCAATTTCCGTTAATAAATCCTCTTTACCAATGAATCCCATCTTTTTGGTTAACTGGATTCGTCAACAAACAAAATCGTCAACAATCCACAAGTTATTTACGAGAATACCTTTTATATCCAAAAACAATCTTTGCTGTGTCATCCTGCCTTATTTTTTCGAAATGTAGACGGAGCTGAACTAAGAAGAGACTAACCGATTTCAAGAAAACTCTTAGGTTTCTGAAAATGGGTTCCATTAGAAAAGTTATTTATTTTGTTGAGTAATATCACAGAGTGACTTAAGGTATCGCTTATAATGTGAACAAAAAAACACATCTCACTCAGAAACAGCTGATTATCAAGGTCATCCAAGATATTTTGGAAACGTTGAGATTAACAAAAACTGCATCAATATAAAAGTTTTTTGTTTCTACCCACAGAGCGGCTCAAAAATTAATCTGCTCATTTAAAAAACAAAAAGATAAAAATCTATATCTTAAAAATTAGTGACCTTGAAATTTCTTGCCTTATTCCCTATTCAACCTCTATAATTTGAGATAGGAGTATCTATCATCGTTTTTCGAAAAAAAAAAATAACAACACTGAATTAGTGTATTGTCGGATGATATATTAACTTGTATTGTTCATATTATTAAAATCAATAAGGTGTACCCTCCCAGATTTTTGTACATTCTGGTGTACTACAGAGAAGCCAGCTAGGGATACCTCTTTTTATTATATTTATAAACTATATTTATAATATCTTTGAATTTTCCTCTGTTCTGCATTTTGCTGATGATCTAAACATTTTTATGGAAATTGTTGTTATGTCTGAAGTATCCAACGTCAAATCAGAAGTCGATATATTTGCGAATTAGTGTCATCTTAATCATTTATCGATAAATTCTTCTAAATCTAAACACATTATCTCTATTAAATTCAAATTCAAATTTATTCAGAGAACTATTGTATAATTAAGACACAAATCTGCTTTATTTGTACAAGAAAATCAAAACCAAACAATATGACTAAGTAATATGTACCTGCTTATATACGATATAAAGGAAAAAAATGCTAACTACTAGGATTGAAAAAAAATTAAAAACACTACTTCTAATTGTAGCTAAAGTGTTGGTCTGGATCATATCTTTTATCGATTGTGCTAAGTCAATCTATATTCTAATAGCATGATTAAAAAAAAACGGGCGTTGAGTGACAAGGAAATTACACCGTTCTAGTAACAAATGGTGTGTTCGTTTAACTTAGAGAATACCAAGAGGTCGTTAAGATACCGAGGACATTTAAAATTAATAATTTTAATTAAATAAATTACTGAGAAATAATCAAGATAAACAGAAATGTAGCACCACAAAATTGAATTCTTAAATTCAGAAACATGATCAAATCTTCTAAGGCTATACACCTACCGGATTTTAGAATTAAAGTCAATCTTCACTTTTCTTCTATTACTGTAATCAAGCTATCCAAATATTTCACATTCATAGATCAGAATAGTATTAGCAATGTATGCACTAAAAATAATCGTGTAGACATGGGTGTAAAATGGCTTGACACCCATAGAGAATGAAGTCCAGAATTAATGTGGAGATTCCACGTAAGCCTTTTATTGAAAATTACCCAAAAATTTTAGCTGAGTCAACAATAGGAATAAATTGTTGTTTAAGGAAACTGCCGGAAAACCATTCGTATTAAGTTTACGCCTATGGATAAGCAAATACTTAGATTTAGAGGGATTAAGCCTTAGCCTCCAAGTCTTCATTTACCCGAGAGATGCAATCCCCAATGAGATGAAGTACACTAGCTCTGTACATTGAACATCATCAGCATAAAGGTGCAGAGTAGAATGCTTAACTTGAGCATATATGATAATTATAAGCATAGAAAATAGCAGGGACCCAAGAATGGATCCCTGAGGTACACAAGATACAACTGGTAGAAAGAAGGATTGAGAACTATTTGCAAAAACTGCTTGTGATCTGTTGCTCAAATAGTCATAAATTAATTTTGCAGAATGAGAAGAGAAGTTAAAGTTTCTTTTAAGTTTCGTGTGAAGAAGTCTTTGATTAACGGTATCAAAGGCCTAGAAGTAATCTAAAAGAATTAGTACCGTTAATTCATCTTTATCGACAATACGAACGATATCATTGTTCACTTTAAGGAGAGTAGATATACAACTATGACCTAGACAAAAACCTGATTAATGCTTGTGCATAAGACCATTCAAAAATAAATAATGAGAAATTTGAAAATGAATAATTTTCTCTATTACTTTAGAGAGAAATAGTAATGTACTTATAGACCGAAACTCACTACAATATGAGCTAGTATTTTTAGGTACTGAAATCAGTTTAGCGCCCTTGCATGGCATAGGAAAGCTATACGTAGTAAAACACGAGTTGGAAATATATGTGAGTGTGGGAAGGATAAAGGGCAAACAGCTCTTAATGAATCGAGGATTGAGATTATCAGCAAAAATATTTTTATTTGTGACTCGAGAGAAATTAAAAACTGGGGCTGAAGAAAAATAATTATCAGCTTCGTAAGTTTGAGATATAGACTGTATAGACTGTATCATCTACATAGGACAGAAGAAATTCATTCTTAGCTGAATCAAGATCAATAGAATAAAATTAGTTTTACGAGATGAACTGATGCTACTCATCCTCAAGTTTTTCTATAGGATTTTTTAAGGAATTTTAGAATTGAGTTTAGATTCGTAATACTGCTTTTTAGCTTTACGAATATAGCTGCAACGGTACCATTGCGTAAGGTTTTATATCCCTATAAAAAAAAAACAAAATAAGTTTGAACCTCTTCCATTTACGATATGCAATATCACGAGCTGATATCATATCCCTTATACGAGAGGAACACCAAGGGCACAGAGGATTACTTTTGAAATTTATCGATGGAAGGATATCATTCTTAAATGTAGTATACAGTTTCGGATCATGGTGTTATTCTATGTAGATAGAAAATTTACCTTTTCTAACCTTATTGATTATGTAGAAAGTAATTCTCGGCTTGGTTTTATTAAATAAAAGTCGTGGTAGTGAATTCTCTGATCCGTACCCACTTAAGTCATTATTTTCAGCAACTTTATGTTTATTAGGGATATTAAGGATTATTTCTCTATTTATATGTGGCATGTAAGCAGATAAGACTGTGTCCAATTCTGTTTTAAGATTTTCATAGAACAAATTGCAGCCTTAGTAGACCTATAAGTCATTGTATTCGGTAGTTTAATTTATAAAGCACCATAATTGACTCCAATCAAAATAGAGTTTCTTCTAAAGCCTCTGTTTCTAATTTCCTTGCATGATTACTATGATTATAATTTATATATATATTTTTATATTACATAGTATGTTAGTTTTAAGTTGATGCTCCTTGATTTGTATAGTTTTATTTGCCTTATTTTAGTTTTAGTATATCCATGGTCTGTTGATTTAGAATCTGTGGACTAAGGCTGCATTCATACCGGACGTTTTAATCACCTTTCAGTTTTGATTCAATGAGAACACCATATAAATTTCTACGCATATCACTCATTGCATTCATACCGATAAAACAAAATGATTTAATCAGCAGCTCTGATAAATTATTAAAGCATAATTAAAACGTCCGGTATGAATGCAGCCTAAGAATATATAAATAAATAAATATATAGGTATATGTGTATGTATATATAATACTGTTACGAGCGGGCCTTTTGCTCATTATACAGGGTGGGCCAACTTGGACTGACTGATTTGAAATGCTTATAATTATTTTATTTTTAAAGTTTTTTATTTTATTTTTTTGCATATAATAAAGAATTTTATGAAATTTTATAATGTCATCATACTCAGTGCAAGAACGTGTAAAAATTGTTGAATTTTATTATGCTTCCGGACGATCAATTGTTACAGCACAAAGAAAATACCGTCAATATTTTAATAGTGCGGCGGCCCCCACTGTAAACATGATAAGAAGCTTAATGACCGGTTTTGAGAATTGGGGTTCAGTAGGTGATGAACTACGAAGAAATGTTGTTCGACCTGTTCGCACTGAACAAGCTGTAGATGCTGTACAAGAAAGTGTTAACACGGATCCAACTGTGTCTAATCGTCGACGTGCTACTCAATTGGGCATCTCCAGAACATCGCTACGAGGATGTTTCCCTATAAAATTTAATTGGCCCAAGAATTTTTGCCGAGGGATGCATTAATAATAATTAATTAATAACCAGAACTGCCGAATTTGGGGTACGAAGAATCCGAGAGCATTGCAGCAGCGACAATTACAACCTCTCCAATGCACTGTTTGGTGTGGAATCATGGCTGATAGAGTTATCGGTCCATACTTTTTCGAAAATGAAAATCAGGAGCCTGAAACCGTCTCTGGGGCGGCATACCGGACCATGTTGGAAAATTTTTTACGTTCAGTAGTTCTCAATAATCCTGACATATGGTTCCAGCAAGATGGAGCTACACCTCATACCGCAGGAGAACTTTTCGATGACCGAATAATTTTAATAAATGCTGATTTCGCGTGGTCACCTCGTTCTCCAGGTGGGGTTTCTTGAAGGAACGAGTTTACGTCAACAAACCACAAAATATTTAGGAGCTAAAACAGAATATTCGTACAGAATTTGCTCAATTGGAGCCAGAAACATTGGGCAAACGTAATGCAAAATATCTTAAATAGAGCCATTAACTGCGGGACGCCATCTAAAGAATGTCATTTTTCATACTTAAAAAAAATTTATAATTTAGACTTTCAATTAAAAAAAAAAATAAAATAAAAAACTTTAAAAATAAAAAAATTATAAGCATTTCAAATCAGTTGGCCCACTCTGTACAAAGCACAATATTTCAAATATAATTCACAAGTCCTTTTTATTATACTACACTGTTTACTTTTATTAAAAAACAAATTACCAATCAACTCTACTTTAATTATTAGTAGTAATATGTAATTCAACTTATCTCAATCCAACACTTTCTTCTATTGATTCGCTTTCAGTTGTATTCATTGTCTAAAGCGGCCCATACACAGCGAACATATTGTCCAACTTGGTGTGTCACACATAAAAGCTTTTTCCAACATAAGGACAGAAGGACATATCAGAAACTGCTAGAACTGTTCAATATTATCTTTTCTTCAATAGAGTTCACTCAAGATTCAAGAATTACGAATGCGTGTCAAACATCAAGCCGACATGGTTCAATATGTTGTCAAACACGTAACCCTACCTCTAAAAATCAAACCAATTTGATTTTCGTCCAACCGCTTGACATACTGCTAGGTACAACGCAAACACACTGTTAAATCTCCGTGACAACATTGTTGTCCTACTCGAGTTGGCCAACATGCGTGACCATGTTAAAGCGGCCCATATATGGCGAACATGTTGTCCAACTTGGTATGTCATACATAAAAGCTTTTTATCCACATACTGGCCAACATTAGGACAAGAACACATATCAAGATTCGCTAGAACTATTAGTTATCTTTTCTTCAATAGAGTTCACTCAAAAATTGAGAATGCCTGTTAAACATCCTCCTACATGGTTCAATATGTCGTCAAACACGTAGCCCCTAGATATCGAACTAATTTGATTTTCGTCGTACTCGAGTTGGACAAATGCATGACCATGTATGGACACCTTAAGATAAGACTGCCTCCTAGCCGTATTTATACTCTACAAATTGCTCTAGAACCTTCCCGAATATTCCGTTCTCGAAACATCGATTCTCCCAACCTAAAGTTGTTTGTGTCCATACTTTATAGATGTCGCTTGCCTTTTTCTGTGATATGATTCTCTGAAAGTTGGTTATGTCCGTACTTAATTAGTCATTTCACGCAATGTATGTAGATGGCGCTCGTCCTTTTGCTAATGCACGTAACAATATCTATAATTTAATAATTTTTTTTTATGTTTGTTACAACCTGAATTATAATGTTTTAGAGGCAATTTCAGAAAGTAGAGCCATAGTAGGTATGGGGAATGTGATGCACAGTCATGCAGAGGCACAATTGAAGTTGGGGTTCACAGTACCGTTATTTACTGATTTCCCAATGGTGGTGCAGGCTCAATAAGAGCTTTGAAACCTTATCATATTATGCCCTGGAAGATCTTTGAATCATTAAGGAGGTCTTTAGAATATGCAACGCTTGACAATGTATGAGCCTCAGACAACAATTTTTCTTCTCTCTGTTGAAGTTTCAAGTTTCTCAGGTACTATCAGTCAAACTCCAGGAAAAGTTCAAGGTATACATCGGTCTATCAATGTATATAAGGGTTTCCTGTAAAGTTATCAGCGCAGCCTTTTATGAGCACAACTTAAGAACGAAGATCCTCCTCTCCCGATTGATTGCTAGCGGTTTAGCAGCTGTGCGATTTCGGCCATGCCCAGTTTGTGAAGAATTTCATCGCAAGATTTATTGAATGGAATACTCTAAATATTTTTACCAACAAAATAATTTTATTCAAAGAAGTCATACTACGAATTTTCTAAACATTTTACTTCCATTTCATGAAGGATGCTTATCAGCTAGCCCAAAATATTTTTTTTTCTTTTATAAAAACTTACAGAATACTTATAACAAAATATTAATAAATGTAAATAACAATTAAGTTTTATTTTACAGTTAACAAACCAATTTGCCACCTTAAGGATTTTTCCTGTCTCGTTGAGTTCAAAGATAATATAACAAATATGAAAGACTGTCTAAGATGTGAACTGGGTTGTTCAAAAACAGTATTCAATGTGGAAAAACTCAACAAGGAGTAAGTAACGGTGTAACTGGAATTCACCTCTTTTTTTTTTCAAAATAATAACCTCATACAATTTTATTAGCTTTGAGAAACCGACTCAGAAAGCAATAACTGTAGAGTTTCTTACATGGCCCATTATACGCTACAAACGTGAAGTCCTGTTTGGTTGGGTTGATCTACTAGTCTCATTCGGCGGTATTGCTGGACTATTTCTCGGATTTTCATTGCTTTCAGGAGTGGAAATCATTTACTACTTTACTTTACGAGCATTTTGTATGGTATATAGAAATCGGGTAAATATAGTATAATCACGTATATGAATTTTGGATATATCTACTTTTCGTTTGGGTTTTAGGATGAATTATATGCAATCGAGGAAGATATTTGTCGAAGACCATTACCTCGCATTAAAATGTCTTTGAAGCCACAAACACGGCCCAAAGGTAAAACAATTACTCCAATGTCGAAATTTGATCCGCCCAAGAAAATTTCATTGGAAAGCCAACACTATAAGAAGGTTGCACCAATAGATGGAGGAAAAAGCATAAATAAATGGAAAAGACCTCTGAAAGTATTATTTATATTCTTATGATATTTTTTTTTCTAGTGTCTTTCATATGGATTTCTTATATATTTTCCAGAATTCTAACAAACCAATAATTAAACAAGTCAAAGCCGTTCCTAGATCACAATTGGAGCCTCCAAAATTTATCTATATTAATTAAATTATTTATTATGTAATTTTTATCTCTACAGCTTAAGCACAAATATTAAATTTAATATTTACGCAAAGAAATTCTCTCAACTCAGTTATTATTTACATTTACGTGTTCTCGAAATAAATTAGTTAAAATCTTGAAAAATATATTTTGTTTTATTTATGTTGAAATTGATGAAGATATCTATCTAAGATACCCAATCAGCTCGAACTCATCACAAACAGTGATGGAACTCAGGCCTCTTCCTTTGGGGAATCTTTGGAAATCTCGCTAGACAAACACTTCCCCGACAATCCTAATAACGCTTCTTCGTCTCTGCGAACTGAAGCTTTTCGTGTGGAAACCATTTTCGAGGATGGAAACACAGATTTTATCACGGAGGAATCGGTAAAATGGGCAGTCGATTCATTCAAACTGTTCAAGTCCCCGGGCAAGAATGGCATTTTTCCAGCCGTTCTTCAATACTCGGGTCAGCAATCTAGCCCCTATCTTTAGGGCATGTATCAAAATGGGCTATACATGGAAAATGTGTGTTTATTCCCAAGGCAGGCTGAGTAAACTAATCAACTGCCAATGCATATAGGCCAATAAGCTTGACTTCTTTCCTACTTAAAACACTAGAGCACACCTGTGACTAGGAATTCAGGTGCTTCATTTTCAGAAACAGATTGTCGCATCATAGTAAGATATTGGAGAAGATTCAAAAAGTGTGCCTAGTGTAAGTGGCGCTCTCAAGTCAACCAGCTCTGGATCTATTTGAGATCATACGCAACATACACCTCATGCGTATACACTTCAAGAAGAGGGCGTCAATCGATGCACTGAAGGTGTATCTCAATCAGAGCTGAATTTACACTGCTACAGGAGTTCCACATGAATCCATCTTTTAATTCGTGTAGTCCATCGTACCTAACATAGACAGGAACAGTGATCAACTCCTCGAGACTGTGCAGAAAAGTAATTTTAAAACAGAAATAGGGCAGAATGGAAATCACATTCCGTGCTTCAGCCATTAACACACCTTATCATATATACAGATGGGTTCAAATCGGAAGAAAACACCATAGCAGGCGTTTTTTGCGAGGAGCCTCACATGGACGTTTACATACACCTTCAAATCCATGTCGAAGTTTTCTAGCCCTGATAGCACAGAAGTACTGAAAATGTACTTCAGGAGGCCTGAACCGAAGCCTTCCAGCTCCAATGAAAAAGGATAGGCAGTCGGGAAAAAATTCAGGGGTAAACACTAACACAAATAACCACTGTCGCGTTTTTAAATGATTTATTTGCGTATGTAAGAGCAGGACAGGTAGCGCCACCAAAACTGAAAACCCCGCACTTTCAGGAGGGAAGCATCAGTTTTTCATTACTTTTATGCTGTAGTCTCTGGGGATGTATTCGGTACTTCTAAGCCAATGAAGAGAAGCGCAATATGCAGGTATTTTTCAGTAGTTTTGTACCAGTGAAGAGATGTACAATATTCAGGCATATTTCAGTAGTTTTGAAGTAGTGAAGAGAACCACAATATTCGGGCATATTTCAGTAGTTTTGAAGTAGTGAAGAGAACCACAATATTCGGGCATATTTCAGTAGTTTTGAACTAATGAAGAGAATCACACCATTTCCAAAATAAAAAAATCTATTTTCTTTAAATATATTTAATATATATAATACTTTACAAATTAAATTTAGTAAGTTAAGAGCCTTTTTCACAGCAGTACCTCTCCAGTTTTAGTCTTTTCACTTCGTCAATGGCTTGTAAAATGACTCTGGTGAACCTCTAAAACGATAGATTGTCTGTAATTGTCAAACTTTTTTTTATTATAATTAAAAATATGTTTCTCAATTCTTACCAATTTATTACTGATATGTGAAATGCGCTTCACTCAGACGCACTTCCAATGGATTTAACTGGAAACGAGTTCTGAATTTGTTAATGTAATGTACTTCAAAACTGCTTTAAAAGCCCTGAAGAGATGTAAACCAATTAGAATGGGACAAATCTATCAATATACTTTTATCTTTCTATGAATACTGAACTAAACAGCTTCTGTGAGTACTGAATAAGCCCTGAAAAGATGATGCAATAATGTGGGAGACAGAACATATCGGGAGTTGCGTTTTGTTTCATTTTATGCGCGGAACTTTCCGTAGTGTTTCAGTACATTTTTTCGGGCTGAAGTACATGCAGTTTCACCGATAGAATAAAAGAATTATGACTGTAGTGGTAACCCCTGAAGTCGTGCTATCAGGGAGGTGGAAGTCAAGGCCAATCTTGAAGCGTGAAGATATATCGCCAACCTTGAAGCGTGAAGGATATACCTTCAAACTCAAACACTAACAACAAAGAGATTTCAATCTGCTCGGGCAAGCAAGCAGCTGTCAATGTCTTGTCAAAACGTTTTACAACCTCCAAATTTGTTTTGGAATATAAAACCACCCTGAACTCCCTCTTTCGTGGAACAACAAGGTACTTGTTCTTTGAGTGCCAGGTCACAGCACGACATTATCGGGATGAATGTTATGGAACTATGTTGAGTGATTTGGCTGGGACGTGAAGTCCCGACTGCTAGCATGAGCTGAAAGATCACTCGGCGGACAGCGTTGACTGCAGGGCGGCATGCTAGCTCGCCTCGGCTATTGGCGGAGAGTGTGGGGAGGTTCCACGAAAACCTGCAGCTGCCGCCTGCCACATACAAAAAAAATTCGTGCCTATTTACAAAAAAAAAACGCCAGCACACATTCGGTCCTGAAGGGACCCTTACATTACTTACCTACATCCCGTGGGAAGACGTAGATGTTCTGACTTCCATCGCCGTTGCCCCAACCACCCTGCGATACTGCGGGCGATATTGAACAGTATCCCTTGTTGACCTGAAAAGAGAGAGCGTAGTGGACCTAGACGACCTTCATGTGAGAGGGCTCCAGGAAAGTGAAAGGAGAAATAAAAGCGTTCAGCACATTTTTACGTTATAATTCAGAGTTCTAGACTACAATTCTTGCTCAAGACATTTTCGAAAAAAAATATACATACAATCATGGATTCATTTTAAACAAATAAATGTTAAATTAAAGTGAATTCTAATTAAATTATTATGAATTAAACGTATATTCTAATAATGAAAGAAAATCTTAAAAGTATATTTGAAATAAGGAAGTTCACAAACTAAAGAATGGTGGACAAAAAAGAAAAAAATCCCTAAGGCGGAGACATACGAACTAAATCATTTGGTAAGAGAAAGTGATTTGCATACACCCTACCTATAATCGCCGAGTTATTTCTTTAAACACTCTAATTTTGACATAACAAAATGATGTAAATTAAAATAAGAATTACTGATATATCGATATATCGCCCAGCTCTACAAACTAAAAAAATTTTGAAATTTAATACTTGGCCTTTCAGATATTTTAATTCATCTTAAATTTTTCTGAGCTCTCAATTAAAAAAACATTTAAGAAGAATTCGTATTAATTAAACTGAGAATTCAGATTACAGACTAAATGAATTTGTATTTTTGCATTTAATCGAGTAGAAATAAATATATACCTGATTATAACAAAATATAGCTCCTACGAATTAACCTAAAAAAGGAGGTGGACGGATTATACTACTAGAAAGGTTACTTCGGAAAATATGCATTTAAGTAATTATAATGTGAACATAAAAAAATAACTTTTTACTATAGCACTGATGGAAAAAATTTACTTATTGTTAGTATAATATTATTCTTAATATACAGGACAAAAATAATAAAAAAAATCGTTATTTTGGTGGAGTAGAACAAAAATACTCAAGATCAATCTATTTTGCATAAATGAGAATCACTTTTTCGTATTGCATACGCGAATTTTGGCAAGAAAGGAACCAAATTGATTACCAAAAAGGTTTGATTTTCTTTTTCGGAGAAAATGCTTTAGGAATTGCCTAGTTTCTATGTCATATTTGAATATTATTGCATTATTAAAATTGATTAGGCTTGTCTTGGTATGTATATAGATAGAAATAAATTAAAAATCTTACAGCCTGCAGGACATTAGCTGGAGTTCCTGATATTGATGATTTTGACTTTTCTTATTATTTTTGGATAAAATTTCTGGTGCAACTAATGCACCACCGCCACCCGTTGCTGCTTCGAAAATTGTTCCTTTATTTAATATTGTTGTTTGTGGATTTATTGAATTTATAGGTAGATGATTCGGTAGCTGATTATTATGCAGATCGTGGTGGTGGTGGTGGAGGTGGTAGTGATTTTTAAGATTTTGCATTTGATATGCAAAAGGAAATGATTGTCTTGCTGTGTTTCACTTCCACTTAAATAACCTCGAGGAACTGGCTTCAAAATAATTTGTACCTTAAAATCCTGCACAGTCTTTATATCATTGCCAGTATTTTATTCGCAGCGTAGAAGCGGCGACTTTACTACTGCCGGAATTTCGATTTGTTCTTTTCTCCGGATTTTCTCGTTCTAATGAGGAGAATATTTTTACTAATTTAAAATATGCTATTAGTAGAAATAAATACTCTTTTGAACTTACGTGAGGGGTTGATTTTCTTCCGATGTCTTCGGATAATTGTGATTTCACTTTTTCTATTTCTTCACTGTGTGAAAAGTTTGACAAGACAGAGACGATTGTCTTCTTCTTCTCAACCAACAAGTCAGAGCTCTTCGCTTTTGGGGTGCGTTCGGGCTGTCGGTTTGGTAGCAGGCCGGCATACGTGCTTTCGTACGTCTCTAGCATTCTGCTATATGCATTCCGATATGACCATAACATGAAAAGGCGTCTTGATGCAACCTCACAGGCATCCTCCTCCACAATTGGGATTGCACCAAAACACCTTATACCTAATATCTCGGCTCAGGCCGACTGCCGACGCAGTCGCCTTTGTTAAGATAACTTTACAGGTAGAAAAACAAAAGCGATGTACGGCAGACCTAACCCAAACGAAACGAAAAAGCTAATCCTATATGCAGAGTATGCGGATAGAAATCCGAGACGGTGACTCACTACGGTTTTCTTAAGAAAAGGTTACAGACTCCTTGGCTGATACCTCCTGAACGAAATACATGAAGCCGGCAAGGGAGGTTGGGAGCCAATACTTAAATTCGTGAGCGGGTCCGATTGGGACCTATGAGCAATGTCTCATAAGTCAGGAGGATCAATAATGAACTTTTTTATGGCCCACTTTCTAGAGATCCCGTAGGATGCCTCAATCATAGTTTTCAATCCATTCCCGCCTCTGTTCTACATATGTATATATACAGGATGATTCTGAATTGGTGGTAATAAATTATACAATAGATAGGTTGTTGAAGTTTTGGAGAAAAACAAATTGTACGGGAGGGGGCCCAAATGCATCGGAGTTATGGGGGATATGTAATTTTAGTTACTTTTTCTCCCAACATCCTGTATCTTCCTTATTGTACAACATATGAAGGTGATTTTCAGTTCAGATGATAGTAAACCGTCTAAACCTTCCAACGAATCTCAAATCATCACTACACCTACTCGTGTCGCTAGTTATAAGACGTTAAAGTAAAAAGAATTCTAGTTTTTTTTTTTTTTTTTTTTTTGAATTTAACGATTTTTCTGCTAAATTGTCTGATAACTAGTACATTTTCTTGCAAGATTTGGAAACTGCATATTGTTATCTTTCTTCGTTCTATATACCTACTACCGTTCTTGAGATGAAAGCTAGTTTTTGTGATTCATTATTTCATTAATTTTGCTACTGACGATAGACATCGCCAAATTTTTTCCAATTCTATCCAAAATCTTTAATTATAGACTGCAGTAGATGTCTCCAGAATCATTGACGTATTGCAAAGGAGTGATAGAAACTTTTTTTAATGGTAGGTACAAATCAAATTTGTCGTGCATATATGTAACGTCAAATAAAACCTTAACATTTTCACGCCCTATTTGCCATTGTTTTTTTATTTTTCCTTCCTTATATGACTGTTATATTATAGATGTAGTAATATTGTTATGTAGTCATTATGTATATACAGGGTGTCCCGTAAGTCGACGTCAAGCCGGAAAACCGGGTGATAGACCAAATCGTAACAGTTACCAGAAAAATATAAAAAAAATCTAAGTCATGGATTTTTCAAATTATAGGCATATTTCTTTTGTTTTCGAGAAAATGTACACCTTGTGATGGTTTATTAGCTCCTGTTGCTACAAACCTTTACTTTTTTTCCAATTTTATTTTTGTTATGTAATCCCGAATAGTGCTTACGTAATCTGTTGCTTTAAGTTCTAAGCCAACTGCTCCAGCTTGGAAGAAAATGTCACATTTTGCCGAACCAACAATATAAAATTAATTATTCGTTAAACTTTAACTGACTGTACTGAAAAAATAACGTACTACGCCAGTCTGGCAAGTAACTTTAAAAGTTGACGCATTTAATAAGGATTCTAAAATAGTACAACACTTGCTACATTATTTCTTAGATTACGAAAAAAAAAATTTTTTTCTTCAAGAAACCCAGTTTCGAAAAATTTCTTTTCACCTACTAAAATTGATTCTAGTGTACCCAAAGCTTGCCTTAAGAGCGTAACTTTAAGATTCTACCTTGAATGAGACGGAGAGTCATTCCATGAAGTGTGAGTGAGACAGATAGTGACGCTTTCAAGTTAGAGATGCTAACTTTTATTTATTATTTTATTTTATTTATTATTTACAAAAGATATTCAAACTACCTTCCTTCAGCTGCAATACAAGCTCGACATCTTCTTAAAAAAGATCGGGTTATCAGACGGGCAATTCTTCCGTTGTTGACAAAATCAACTGCTTCCGTAATTCTTTGTCGAAGCTCAGCTAAATTTTCAATTAACTTCTTATAAACTTTCTCTTTTACTGCTCCCCAGTAAAGGAAATCTAATGGATTTAGATCAGGTGAACGGGCTGTCCACGAGATCGTACCAGACCGCCCTATCCAGCTGTCCGGATATTCTTCATTGAGATATTCTCTAACTGAAAGGGCATAGTGAGCTGGGCAGCCGTCTTGCTGATACCACAACTCTCTGTAAATACTTAGTGGCATGTCTTCCAGTAAACTACGTAAATGGTTTGGCAAAAAATCTAAATAAACTTCAGCATTAAAGACCTCTGGCAACTCAAAAGGTCCTATGACTTTTCCGTTTAAAATTCCGGTCCACATGTTTATTTTAAAACGATATTGAGATCTATTTTGTCTCATTAAATTGGGATTCTCTACATACGTGCCACTCGTGTAAGTTGTGTAGGTTCATGTAACCGTCTTTTTTAAATGTCGATTCATCCGATCACAAAATTTTCTCGAAGAATCGCAGATCTCCCCGTTGTCTTTGTAGCATCGTTTGGCAAAACGCAACCCGAGGTTGATAATCCCGAGGTAGCAGGGTTTGTACTCGCTGCACATGATATGGGTGTAGCTCATGGTTTTGTAATATTCGGTGAGCTTCGCTTAGAATTTAAAGCAACAGCTTACATAAGCACTATTACTAAGTCACTATCTGTCTCACTCACACTTCATGGAATGACTCTCCGTCTCACTCAAGGTAGAATCTTAAAGTTACGCTCTTAAGGCAAACTTTGGGTACACTAGATTCATTTTTAGTCGATGAAAATTTTTTTTCCGTATTCTAAGAAATCGTGTAGCAAGTGTTATACCATTTTAGAATCCTTATTAAATGCGTCAACTTTTAAAGTTACTCGCCAGACTGGCGTAGTACATTTTTTTTTCAGTACAGTCAGTTAAAGTTCAACGAATTATTAATTTTATATTGTTGGTTCGGCAAAATGTGACATTTTCTTCCAAGCTGGAGCAGTTGGCTTAGAACTTAAAGCAGCAGGTTACATAAGCACTATTCGGGATTACATAAGAAAAATAAATTGAAAAAAGTAGTAGGAGCTAAAAAACCATCACAAGGTGTACATTTTCTCGAAAACAAAAGAAATGCCTATAATTTGAAAAATACATGACTTAGATTTTTTTTTTATATTTTTCTGGTAACTGTTACGATTTGGTCTATCACCCGGTTCCGGCTTGAGGTCGACTTACGGGACACCCTGTATATATACACGTACATAATTAATTTCATGCATATAGAGTCTACCTTTCGTTTCAAATAATTTGTGTTTCTAAATTTATTAATGAGAGAAAATTGTGTTTTTGTTTTTTTTTTTTGTAAACACATTTAAGCCAATTCCTCGTCACCCTTGCAGTAGACTTATGAAGATGCACAGAAAAAAATTTTATCAGAAAGCAATCCATCAAATATCGATACCTAAATTTTATATTCCATTTAAACAGAAATTCTTAAGAGGCAAAAAAGATTGATCACATAATGTTCAGTGATGAACAATTCTGAAAACAAAAGAAAAAGAATTACCAAAGGAGAAAATTTATTTATTTAACTTAAACAAGCCATGGAAGTCGACTGGCATACCTACAAAAAACAAAACAAACAAGCAAAACATGAATTAAATGAATTGAATAAATAATAAAGGACTTATAGATTAAGAAATATTAATTGAAATCATAAAGAAAGCTAAAAATTTTCCAATTTTTCCCATGTAAACAAAAGTAAACAAATACATGCAAAAGCAACAACAGCACTATGGTAAATGGAAATTATGTAATAATTGGTTAAATTTCAATACTCATCTGTTGTAATTTGAGCCAACCATTGAAATTGAAATATAGAATGCACATCAAGTTTTTTGATGAATTTATAGTTTGATAACTCAAAACTTTATCTTGGATCTCGACTGAGGTAAAGTTATTTATTCTAGGTACCGACTAGAATAAACAGTACTAAAACAAGTTTGCTTAGGGTCTCGACTGAAGTAAAGTATCTTGTTCCGGGGAACAAGATAATCACTAACTATCTAACTAGGGTGATGGCACCAATAGTTGACCGATTAAGGTAACCTTGCGCGTAAAAATTACTGCTAAAATACTTATTAAGAAAAAAATTTCAAATTTATACGTGGATTTTAAAGAACCACCCTATTATGTATTGAAAATAAAAAATAAGACGACATTTGATGCTTTAACTGTTTTTTATTTTAATTTCAACTCTAATATTCGTGGATGCACCTAAAGGTGACCATAAAATTGCAACAGTAATTGACCAGTTTTTAAAATTTATTTAAAAATAAATTCTAATGAAGGTATAAATTAATATTTTGAATAAAGACTATGAAAATTAGAACTTCTGTGTAAATAAAACTTAAATTAAAATAATTAAATTCTTTTGAATTTTTAAAAACTAAACAAGACATTCTGCAATTTAAATATTTATTGCAGACATTTATTTATTCTGAGTCTGTATACATTATTCTTTACATTTTTTTAACACTTCTATTTAATTTGTTTTCTTTAGCTAGCCCGTTCCAGTTTTTGTTTTCGTTTCTCTGCGCGTTTGATCTTTTGTACATTTTTATCTGTTTTTTCGTTTTCTTTGTTTTCCCAATAGTTGATCCATTCTTTGGAGGATACTGCATCAGGAAGTCTTTATTACTTGCCCTTTTATTTTGTGTGGATGACTCAGTAGGCCACAAAAGTACATTCGCGAAAGCTCGACTGATATGTGAGCCTGAAGCTCCTGCGGCTGGTTCAGTTGAAGAATTTAATGTCACACTCATAGTATTAGATTCTACCTGGGAAGGAAATCAAGTACCGATTTCATGGTAGTCGCACTATTCAATTTACTTATGATAACGAAACTAGCTAAAGCCCTTAAGAAATATTTCTGTCGAGTACATACGATGTGTATGAATATGAAGGTGCAGATTAATAAAATGTAAAATAATACGATATTTTTAACCGACTTAAAAAAAGGAGGAGGTTCTTAATTCGACCTGTTTCGTTTTTTATATTTGTCCAGCGATTATTCCGAAACTACTCGACCGATTTCGATGATTATATTTTCAAAGGAAAGAGGGTAATCACCCGGTGGTTGTATTCCAGTTTATTAACCGATTTAAAAAAAACAAACTTAAAAAAAATCGACTTCGAAAAGCTAGATTAAAAAATCCCAGTAAGAATAATGAGTAAAATAGGAATAGATATTAAAAAGGAAATAACTAGAAAATCAATGTCAAAATTCCAGAAACTAGAATGTAAAAAACATTTTTATACTGAACAAAAGTACTTTACTCAAAACCGTTGTTGCATCGGATTTGAGTAAGGGTACGTGCACAACGAGGCGAGGCGCGGCTATATCAAGAGTTTAAGAAATAAAATGATTGCATGCTGTAGTATGAGAGTGACACCTCGAGGTATCTCGCTCGAGAATTAAATTTTTCATTTTTTTGCGAGGTGCAAGATCTATACATTGAATATTACATACATTTTCACTGGGTATATCGTCTATCCCAGCACGCCCAATTTTAGAATCTCAAAGAGATACATATGAAGACGTTGACAAGAAGTCGGAAAGAGAAGTCCTCTCTCATTCGTAAGGACAAATCCAATCGAAGTTGAAAAGAAAAGTCCTACACCGAATTAGCAAGAATAACTCGAACCAACAACAATAAGAAAGTATGTTGCCGAAATCGGAGGGATAAATCCACTCGATATCACGAAGATGCGTATTCCCACAGATTTTCCAGTCCTACCCATTTGAAGTACTTACTACCGTTGTATTATTATTCTTATCTTTCACTCCTCATCAAACCTTCCGATAATATATTTTTTTTTATTATGGAGCAGGGGGAGAGGAGCTCTCATTTCAAGCACGGAGGCCATAGCGGACCATTGTGCTGTCCTTCTAGAGGCCCATTCACCAAAACCTTCTAATCTTCTTAATGAGGCGCATCAGGTCTTGATGAGGAAGGTAGCTCATCTACAGATAGAAGGGCAGACCCTAGAGTATCCAGTCTGCTCCGAGTAAAGGCCGGACAAGCACACAAAACGTGTTCTGTTGCCTCAGTTTTTCTTTTCTGGCAGGACAGACAATCAGGGCTGTGAACAACTCCCATCCTTGTTAGATGAGCGTGAAGTGAGCTGTGGCCGCTGCTGATGTCAGCCACAGTTTTATATTGTTTTCTTCCGAGCCCCATGAGGAAATCAGAGATTCATATTCCTATTGGGCCCATTAAGGGACAGTTTCATGCACCTGGAATTACTCAGGTTTGCCCATCTCTGCTGATGCTTCCTAAGAACATCCGAGTTGATGAGGGACCCGATTCTCGAGGTGGCAACGCCTACGGCGGGTTCCAGTACAAGGAACGGAGCATCAGAGCCCTACCTAAAAGGTGATCAGGAACGCACAGAACACCTTATTGTGGATAGACAACTTATCCACAGACTACCTGCAAATCCTTAGTAACTTAGATGTTTTCTGGAGGCCATTTAGAGCTATCAAGGCAGCCTGACTATCCGAAAGGATAGCAATGTCCTTCCCCTTGATTTGCACACAGAATCTATGAGGATCAATATGTAAATCTTCACTTACTTCACCTCGCCTTGCTCAACTGCCTAGCCTCGCCTCGCCTCGTTGTGCACGTACCCTACAGTACGTTTGGTCAGCATAAAAAAATCTACTTTTTAGTATTTCCTTTTTACTATTTTAGTCATTTTTGTTACTGACATTTTTTAATCCAGCTTTATTTGAAGTCCTTTTTTTATTTTATAAAGAGTGTTTCGAATTGACTTCAGCTATTTTTATTCCCGGTGTCTCAAATATTCTTTACCTGTGACATGTTAGTGGTATTTTCTTCATTTTGTGCAGTAATAGTTTCAATAGGCGTGGTGCTTTTATTCATACCAGTTTTAATTTTTCGCCAAACATAAAACAATTCTCTAGCTGATTCATCCCGTTACCGCTGTTCGTCTTCTTTGAGATTACGGAATTCTTCGACTCTATTTACTGGCATCAATGTCTCAAAAAACAATAGATCCTCTGGTTGTATTTCGTCGGGTTTATTCTGCGTGTGTGTATTGCGTCTGGAGATGGCATCCATACATTTATTATAATCAATGGCATCCGCATTAAATGGACCTTTTAAACCCATTTGATATTATTGTTGCTGTGACAGCTTTTAAAGCTTCTTCAAATAAAGGGGCGAAAAGTGTCCTAATCAAAATTCTATGCCCGGTTTTTAATTTCCAATTTTGCACTACTTTATTCCATGAAACTTTTAATGGTCGAAATACAGAAACATCGGCAGGCTGAAGAATATGTGTGGCGTTTGGATATAGAATAAAGGATAATTTGGCTCTCAATACACAATTTTGATACCTCATAATTTATATGCGATTTATGCCATCAATCAAGAATAATAACGAAAACTTTACATTTTCTTCTTTTAATTTAGGTATTACCGTATTTGCTATGTACCCATAGAATACCCGCGACGTCATCCAACCATTTGATGATCGACTAATGCTCCAATTTATATTTATATGTTTAGCTATTTCCGCAGGTATTCGGTTGTATGGATAAATAATCAATGGCGGCATAATTTTTCCAGACGCGGTGAATGTTCCTAGGACTGTAATGTTTTCTTTTTCTTTATCCTTAACAGAATATAAATTATTAAAACCTTTGGGTCCTACAACCAAGCCATTTGAAGGATTTGTTCGAAATCCGGACTCGTCCGCATTTGATATCCGATCGGAATCTTCTAAAATATCGAAGACTCCCTCGGAAAATAAGTAATTACGCAAGTCGGAATACCAATGCTGACTCTGTAACGTGACTTCTGGCAATCTTGACAGTTTCAGCATGTCGTTGGCTAATTTCCTTATGCCTATTGAGGAAACCTGTAAACCATTTTTTCCCTGGAGTATTATCCTTAAATTGTGTGGGTCGTCCATCTTCAATTATTATATCTGTCACCGTTTGAAGGATACAGTGGGACAGTGGGAATCCCTTTTTTGCCATACTTGTTATCCAGTCACATAGCAAATCTTCTTCTTGGGATGTTAGTACTGTTGGGGGACCCATTTTACGATGGACCGGATGTCTCAATTTTATTTTATTTATCAAGGTTGAATGTGGAATGCCGTATTTCTTGGCAGTTGGTCTAATTGCACAACCATCATCATTTCTTCTAACGCCATTGACAACTCTTCCTCACTGTGCTTGAAAAATATTTTCTTGGGAGGCATTTTAACTAAAATTAAATTACTATCATATGAAAACCATTCAATTTTATACCATGTAGGGAATTAAATAAATTGGTCAACTGCTGGTGTTTGTTTAGAAAACACGGTTCCAGTAGTTGATCACCTACTCCCTTTATGATTTCCTACCTACCTACATGTGTCTACAGAAAGTGCAAATGATGAAGTACCCTAAAAAACAAAACTGCACTAAACACACCTAATATTATCAAGCTCACAAAAAATCTTTAAAAGAAAGAACTAAAATCACTTCCTTATTACACGATGATCCATAAAAGACGGAAATTTGATTCTCAGAAGAAAACATAATATTGCACCTAATTTAATCATAATTTCCACGTATAACGTTACTTACATAACGGACAGAAGTTTAAATAACATGTATGAAATTTGCAATTTTTTGTGTTTTCCGTAGAACAAGAGTATTGCCAGCTTTATTTAAAAATGGTCAATAACTGGTGCTTGGTCAACTACTGGTTCCATCACCCTACCAACGCCATAAAGTCGATTCCATAGTTTAAATTGGTGAGTACAATTTTTTTATTGATCATATACTATATTTGATACTGATTATTATATTATTATGTTGCTAAAAGTTGTCTCAGCCTTAACAGTATTGTGTAGAAATTTAAATTAGAAACTAAGTGAAACTAGTGAGTAAGCGCTTTTATTGAATCAATTTACCTAATTGAAGTTTAGTTGTTAAGTGACGTTATCCAAATAAAGTGTATCTAATATAAGTGAAATTGAGTTCTATTAGATTTAGTTTTAGTTGGAATTTTGTGCATAAGTTTAACGTGTATATCCAATAAACCACTGACATTAAAATATTCCCCGGCGTTCCACAGTCCACATCCTTATTTATATTTTTCTTGAGTGTTCTAACTAGGCAGAACAAAAGATCATGGCAGAGTTCAAGAATTTAATTAAATACTATCAAGAAAATTTGCTGGTATTTGCTGTAGTTGCAAAGCATTTAGTAGAAGATAATTTTTGTTGTTTAAAGAGACCAAGAAGAGAAGAAAGCCGGAAAGAAATTTCTTTCATGATGATGGCTGTCACTGCTAACTTTATTAGAAAAACATTCTACTTTCCAATAAATTCCGCACGTTTACTGGAATTTCACTAAATGGAATAAAACTTAATCCATTTGAAAATGAAGCGAAATACTGCAAATGGAGCCTTTATGGACTTCATTTGTGTATGACACACTGCACATTTGACTCCATTTAATTAACAATTAAGTCATTATTGAGACAGTCTGTCTAGGGTATTATACTGGGTCTGATTAAATAAAACTAAAAAGACTAAGCTTTTCAGAATGTTAGTTGGATTTTTGATATTTAAGTCAATGAAATTTTGCTCTGTCTTTATCGATCTAAAATAATTTAGGCTTATTATGCACTCTTCACTTTGTTTAAATGTAAACCTAGCATTATATAGGATTTCCGTGTGATGTCTTCACTCCATGCTTGAAGATACCTGATTACACGGGACAACAAGAGTAGCCATATACTTACGAGTATAAGTGAAATTTTTTAGCTTCGATTTAGCTTTTCTAAAATTCACAACCACACTACTGCAATTAATAATTTTCTTAAATGTCAAAATTCTCAAAAATGGAATCAGAAAGGATTTCTCTCACTCAACAAAATCCTACACAAAATCCTTTTGATATTTTTGACTTTCATCTTATCGTTGCAGGAGCATCTTTAGAGGGACTGGCTTGTGCAAAAGAAGCAGCCAAAATTGGAGCAAAAGTTTGTGTAATTTCAGATGGTGAAACATTTTACGATTTGCAAACGACACTTTTTCTTGAATTTCTGCATAAAGCTATTAACTGTGGTTATGAAGCCCAAAAGGTGCGTATATGTATATGTATTCTATACAGCGATAATATTTTTCAAGTTATTTCCTTTTCAAGTTGGCCACAATTTATTCGTGGAAAGCATGTATGTGTTGTGATTATAAATTCGATTGGAAAATGATGATGGATCGAATTAAAGTAGCCGTTCGATGTAGCTTAAAAGAAAAATTGGATTATTATATGGACAGGTAAATGAAATGCTGCCAAACACCCTGTATATTCGGAAAATACTTGGGCTTTTTTTTTCTAGTAAAGTCTCTTATGTTGAGGGAAACTTAAAATTTCTAGATGATCATAAGATTAGCTTTGAAGCAACATCGAAACGGATATATTGGGCTGATAATTACCTAATAGCTCCGTCAGGTACAAAAATAACTGATAAGAGATTTCCTGACATTAAAGGTGCTGATCTGTATGGGATCACAATACTCGATTTAATGAACACAAGTGAAATGTTTGGAGAAATATTAATCGTGGGAGATGGAAGTAAATATTATGTCTAAAAAATTTATAAAGTCACTACTGCGAATTTTCATTATTTTTGTTTTAGATGCTGCCGTACAACTGGCATCTTTATTGGCAACACTGTTCGAAGTTACATTATTTTGCCGAAAATCTCCAGTTCCAGATTATGACAAGGAAATGGTCGAAATGTTTATTGAAGCTGCAGGATTTAAAGTTTGGGAGAAAAGTATTTTAACAATGATAACCGAAACGAAATGTGGACGATTTGAAGTTCATTATACGAGAATTGATAAAAACTGGCGAGAAATAAGTTTCTTCGATAAAGTCATATTTATTCCGGATGAAAAAGTGAATCTAAAGAAATTTAAATTGGAAAATACTGGGATCAAAGAGACTAGATATGAAATTCCTACAACTGAAAATTTCCAAAGCACTGTAAAACATATTTATGCTATGGGCAAGGTAGCCAAAAACCCGCATGATATTTGTCATATGCCATATCAAAATGGACGACATTTAGCTAGATTTATGTTCTCTAAGAGAAAATGTGTTAACACTATTTTTGAACAGACTGGTGTTTTACTGGGTAGACCTAGTTACTGTTTCGTTGGGTTGTCAGAAGAAGAAGCTATTAAAAGACTTGGAGCCGATAATGTAGATGTATATATAAGTTATTTTCATGCCCATGAAATTCTTAGTATCGCACCAGGAATACCGTTAAATTATTTGAAAATCGTTTGCATTAGAGATGAAAAGCAAAAAATTTTGGGAATGCATTTTTTCGGACCTTATGCTCCGACGGTAATGCAGGGATATGCAACTGCATTGAGGTTATAAGATTTCTAAATTTTTATTATTCTTTTTCTTTTTTTAATTTTGATTTTAATTAGATGTGGAAAATTGACAGTTAATGATGTACGAAATAACATTGGAATATTTCCTACTGTTGCTGGAGAATTTACTCAAGTTTGGGTGACAAAGAGATCTGGACTTCGCTTAGATGTTTCAATTTGTTGCAGTTGATGAAGTTTTTAGGATGACAGTATTTCAAAAGAATGTTTCTAGTTTTTTTGGTATATATTTTTATTATGGCTTAAATTTTAATAATAATTCATTAATTAATAATTAATTTTGTTAATATTTTGATGAGTAAATTCCAATTGACAAATTTTTAATGAACATTTTTGTTAATATATATCGATTTTGGCAGATCAATTAAAATTATGACAGTTCGTTTTGAGACTGAAGGATAATTAATATTTTCTATATACAGGGTGATTTTGATCAAGATACCTTCCGGTATACCATGCGATTCCTTGAGATAAGATGTTCAAAAAATTGTTCCACATACCCCCCCCCCCCCTCCCCCCAACATTAGAAACTTTCCTTTAGAAGTTGTGGCCAGTTCAAGATTTCGCCAATATTCGTGAGAATAAATGAGTACAAGTTTTGAACCACCCTATAGATTTTGGTTATTGTTGGCTTATTAAATAGCCAAGAATAGTAGCTGTCGAAAAGTGTATTCCTCTGTATTTTTTAATTAAGCTTCTCTAAATTATTCTCAAATATTTCCAAAATTTTGATTTTTTTACACACACAAGTTTTTGAAATAAATAACGGTAACGGCCAACAATAATCAAAATCTATAGGGTGTTTCAAAACTTATACTCATTTATTCTCACGAATATTGGCGAAATCTTCAACTTACCTCAAGGAATCACATGGTATACCGAGAGGTATCTTGATCTGAATCACTTGTATATAATTGAGGATAAGATTAGCTACTTCATAAGTAAATAGTCTACTTGTTGATTATGCTCTTTACTGTAGCTTTATAAAAATTCATATTCATATACAGGATGATCTGGATTGAATTTGCACTAAAGCAAGAGATAATAAGAGATATCATTTCATATAAAACTCAAAGAAACAATCTAAGAGGAGATTTATATATTGAAAAACAAAACCAAACCACCTTAAGCCAAAAAGTTACTGTCCAATTTAGAGAAGATCATACGTAAAATTTCTACCAGCTTCATACTTGCGTGGGGAGATGAGGCAAGATACGAGCCCCTATTGCTGAATTCGCCGGGAGAGACAAGTTTGCGAATTTACCAATGTGACGACCAAATCAAATAACATCTACTTTTTTTGCTTTACCCTAAAACCGGAAGTATAGAAACCGGACAGTTTTGAGCTGATTCTGCTGAGAAAAACATATATGTAATTATTAGAATACTAATTAAATTTTAAATTTTCATTTCAGAGTACGCCATCTATTTGAAATAGTTGAATACAAAATATTCTCTGTACAAACCACGTTCCACCATTATTGGACGAAATGTCGTGTAATGTATAGAAAACCATGGTACAGAGAATACAATACTCTCTCTCCTCTTTACCTTTTCTATACATTAGTGTATGAAATTATGTCACAGCACATATGGGTTTTCCAATAAGAGGTGTTATTTTATTTAGCCCCCTATTTCGGTAGATGTCACTTTTGGAGCTGTCAGTTTTTGACATTTGACAAGTAGAAACTAAGCCATTAATACTAATGGAACAATACACGATTCAGCAACGCATTGAAATTATTAAAATTCACTATAAAAATGATGAAAATGTGGCAGAGACGGTTCGTAAAACCCGAACATTTTTGGGTCGTCGTGAAGCATCTTGTCGGACCGCAATACAGAAATTGGTAGAAAAATTCGAGCTGTCGGGACGAGTTAGTGATGTGAAGAATAAAACCCGTGTACGACGCTCAAGAACAGCCGAGAATATTGCTGCTGTAGCCGAAAGTGTTGAAGAAAACCCAGGTTTGTCCATTCCTCGTCGTTCTTTGGAATTAGGCATTCCACAAACGTCATTACACCGTATTTTGCATAAAGATTTGGGTCTTAAGGCTTATAAAGTTCAGTTAACACAAGAACTCAAGCCGGCCGATCATCAACAACGTCGAGTCTTTGCTAATTGGGTCCTTAAAATGCATGAAAAAGATCCGGAATTCCATCAAAAACTCATCTTGAGTGATGAGGCCCATTTCCACCTCGATGGCTTCGTCAACAAGCAAAATTGTCGCATCTGGGGCTCGGAAAACCCAAAGGTTATTGTTGAAAAGCCTCTCTATCCTCAACGAGTGACTGTTTGGTGCGGTTTATGGTCCCGCGCGGTCATTGGACCTTACTTTTTCGAAAATGAGGCTGGAGCAACAGTTACGGTGAATGGATTGCGTTATCGATAGATGATTAATGATTTTTTATGGCCGAAATTGGATGGTATTAATCTGGACAACGTTTACTTTCAACAAGACGGCGCTACGTGACATACAAGCAACGAAACCATTGATCGTTTACGGGAAAAGTTTCCGGACCGTGTTATCTCTCGAAGAGGTGATCACAATTGGCCACCGAGATCTTGTGACTTAACACCTTGCGACTTCTTCCTTTGGGGCCACGTGAAAGAGAAGGTCTACGCCAACAGCCCAGCGTCGATTCAAGACCTCAAAGATGGAATTCGTGAGGCTATCGAGGACATAGGGCAGCCACTTTGCAATATGGCTATGGAAAATTTTATGAAAAGGATATGGTCCTGTAGGCGTGGTCGTGGTGGTCATTTGGCTGATGTTATTTTCCATTATTAACGGCATACCTTCCTCTTTATAATGAAATAAAGATCCGATCGTAAAAAATGGCATTTTTCTTTGAATATCAAAATAATACCTCTTATTGGAAAACCTTTTAGTTTCAATCCATTTTATACATCAATAATAATAATAAAAAAAATAAAAATTTCCGATTTTCTTACATTTTACATTTTTCTAAATGCTCAGCCCTACTTTAAGTTAATACCATATTATTCCGCTAGAGCATTTCAACATTTTTATTATATAGCGCACAGCAAAGTGTAGAAAGTTAGGAGAAAGCTATAAAAAGCAAGAAAAGATGACACGCAAAAAATAACTCAAACTCCTGGTGAAAACCATACAGTACAACTCTAGTATGCAAGCTAACTTCAATAAACACCCTCCTCTCTGTCTCAACAGACCCTTATATGACTAGCATAAGGTAATTTGATACTATACCAAAGTATCATATGAGAAGTTTCGTACCTACCACGTTAACGTTAAAAATAAAACAATTTCGTGCACATTTTTTTTTTACACATAATTCTACACATATACAAACTATTTATGTACAATCGCGTTATGTGGGTGTAAGAATATCACCCCCCAAGTTAACTTTAATTTTTTGCCAATATGCCATACATATATACCAACAGAACCATACAAAAAAAAAACTGAAATACCAAGAAGGGAAGAAATATACTTGCGTGCTTGATATTAACCGAGCCGGGAACAGAAACATATATTTAAGGGTAGCATACCCCTACAGAAAGCACAAGGCACATACATGCAGAGGCTGATGTTTCTTTTATTCTAACGGTGAAGGATATTATACGTGTGAAGTATCCTTGTATACTATTATAAAGGGGGAGATTTGGGGTTGAAATTCGCATGTATTAAATTTTATTACTTTACAAAAAAAAAAAAAAAAACGACTGAGAAATATCCTTTCATTTTCGTTGCATACTTTGTCGAGTGTGCTTTAGAACGTGGAAATACTGCTTTCTGGCAGCATGTACAGTGGAGAGATTTTTCTCTGAGAAATATAAAGACAAAAATTTTCTAATTTTCTTTTGTTCCTATATAAATGTACGTAAAAGGTACAAATAAAGTGCTAAAAATATTTGCAGTGTTTGTTGTGGAATAAAAAAAGTTATTTTATATTTGCAAAACGGGCGGATAAGTTAGTGCAAAACGTTAAACAAAAAAAAAAAAAAACATTAATTTCTAGAAGAAGTGTGTTGATGAAATTCTTATTCTTGTGCAAATTTTATGACTTTCGTGCTCAGACGTTTCCCCAACTGGGAAAATTCGACTTCGTTTTTGTGTAGTTTAGTTGTTGGACAGAAAATATTGTAAGAATTGCTGAAATTTTTTGTTTTGTTTTTTGTTATCTTTTTCAAGTGATATATAAAAATAAAGTAAAGAAAAAATTAAAAGTGCTTATATTAAAATTAGTGGTGATTTTTATCTACTTAATTCCATCAGTTCTATATAGAAATATTGTTTACCGCGGAGAACTCCATACCTATATAGTTTATTATCTACTAATGCAAGAAAAATAAATAAATATGTGCTCAATAATATGTGAGAATATAGTGCTGTTCTTTAGATGTTTATAATTAATTAGATTTTAAATGAATTTTAATTAATTATATTAATATAATGTATAAATGTTTTTCGTTATAATATTATAGAGATCCTTGTTCGTTGTATATACATACATACATAATAGATATATTAAATATATACTTTTCTTGTGCTTCTCGTGCTTCTTCGTTGTTGATATATCTACTGAAAAAAAAAAAAACAAGTTGGAAAACGAAAACACAAAAATATTAATTCGGATTTATTAATTTCAAATTGATTAGAATAAAATAAAAAATAATAAAAATTGTATAAAATCAAAATTCCTAATAATATAATAATTGTGTGCATGTTCGCATTGAAATAATAAGAAGAAGAAGCAGCAGAAATACCCGAAGAAATTAAATGAGAAAATAAGAAAATCAATTCGATGGCCATAGGATTGCATATGTGTTGACAAGAATTTCCTCTGTTTTGTTTGTTTGTGAATGTTGTTAAAACTTATTGTAATATAACTAAATAATAGTAAGTTAACAAACAGTTTATTTATTTATTTATTTTATACAGTTTTTCTACATATATTTTGTATATTGCATCCAAAATTATCACTATATCGATAAAATGCATAATTTCTCTTTGTTTTATTTTTCTTTGTTATTCTTTTCTTTGTGCACATGAATTGTAGTTCGAAAATAAAAATCTCACCATCAGACATTTGTTGCTATACATATGTATATATACATATATTTCCATACATTTGCATACCTTTCATATAACCTTTGTTGCTATTATTTTCTTTCAATAGTGCGACCTTCTCACCTTCTATACTTTTTTTTATATAGGCTACCCCTCCGCTCTAATATTGAAAGGATTTGTTATTTTTTTTTTCTTTTTTTTGTATATACAGCTTTAATGGTGAATACTCTAAATAAGGTCAAATATTTGACAGATTTAAGCTTCATATCTTCATAAAGGAGGTGTATTTAGTAGAAAGTAACTCAACACAAAAATTCAATTCAACAAAAAACGATATTTTTTTTTTCTTGATGGAATGTTTTCGCTTTGATATTAGTTCGCTTGTCAATTATCTTCATGAGAGCTTGCAAATTTTTCCTTTAAAAATATGAAATTTGATATTGATTTTTTGCCTCCTACAAGGGGTTATTATTGAATTTTCCTAATTTATAAGTGGTATAATATTGCTTATATTGATTTCCACTTTATTGTTGAATATTCATACAGGTTCTTGTATTTTTCATTAGTATTTCTAGTATGAATTATTATATAGATGATATAACGTATGTCGATAATGTATTTTACTGGGTATTCCCGAGAAGTTGTATTTAGATGAGTCAATATGCTTTTAAAAGGGTTAAATTCCTAAATCTAATCATCCGAATGATATGAGAGAAAATAACTTACATGATTCATGTATACTTTACTTTGTAATATTATTTATTTGTATACAGGGTGATTTTGAATTGGGGCTCATAAATGAAACAGGTTATGGGATGAAGTGTTAAAAACAAGAAAATAGTATGGATGGAGAGGAGAATCTTAAGGCACAGACAAGAAATACCCAGATATCGATAGCCGTACAAAAAAATATATATATGAAAAGAGTTCATATTATCATGGATACATTAACAGACATGAGAGATGTCCTAAACGATGCATTATATTACTCTGAAGATATTTTATTAACGATGTTTATTTCAATTAAGCGGGGAAAGGCTTGGAGATTTAAAGTTTGATCTAGTACATTTTGGAAAATCTAGTACAGAATCGAATTTGTTAGATCCTAAAAAGAAGTTTGAGTACCCACACTCCTATTCTCGGAGGATTAAATAGCTATTCACTTACTCACTTCTTTAGTATTTCCATCTTTTCTATTCGAACTGGGATACTACATTTTTCGCATCTTAGATCGGCCATAACTGGGTAGTGCTTTGTCTGATCGGTAAACGGGTTTCATTGTTTCCCTCAGCTCATTTGCTAGCTAAAGTTCGTAGAAAAAAGTTTTCTCTGCATAATTTTCGGTTGGCAAGGGGATGGTGGAATCTCGGGGGGGGGGGGTGGTTATTGCAATACAGCATGTTGCATATCAAATAAAAGGCCTCACCGAGTACTATCGGGTGGTTGACTTTTTCTCTAATTGAGAAAAATTTCTCGGGACGTTTTTGGCCGGAAAACCCATTTCCCTGCCCTTGCATCACTCCAGTTACTACATTTCGCATATATTTTTGCAGTTCTTTCTTTCGTGGCTGTTAGTGCTCTCTTGTCAATGAACGTTTCCTCCTAGGAAATCATTTTCCACCACGAACCAATTCCGCATAATCACGACCAATATAAAAGTCCACTTTTTCACTCAAAAAGTCGCTCAAAATACATCCGATCGCCAAAGCTTTCCCCCGCTTAGTTAAATAAACACTGTTAATAAAATATATTCAAACTATCATAATGCATCGTTTAAGACATCTCTCATGTCTGGCCTAAAGTTGTATGAAAAGTGGGCATTGCTCTTTTTGGATTCTATACCAAAAAAGTACCAACGGGACCCTATTACTAAACCTCCACTGTCCATCCATCTGTCTGTCAGAGGGCTGTATGTCATGAATAGGTAGACAGTTGAAATTTTCATAGAGTGTGTATTTCTATTGCCGCTATAACAACAAAAAAGAAAAAGAAAATTAAATTAAAAATTAATAGGGGCCCCCATACAAGAAACGTGATTTTTTTCGGCGTTTTTAGCTCGACATTAACAATCGCTGTATCCCTTGAACCTTAATAGGTAGACACATGAAATTTTCAAAGATTGAGTAATACTATAGCTGCTATATAACAACAAATAATAAAAATAAAATAAAATTAATAATAAAAGAGGTCTACATACAAGAGACGTGTTTTTGTCGTTTTTTGCCCGATTTTAGTAATGGCAACACATACATAAGTCTAACTAACAAAATATACCTACTTCAGACTACATTAGTCAATATACTTTTAAGTAAAAAAACAAATAATAATTGTTCTTGCGCCATATATATACTTATGGTGCTACGGAAGCCTTAGTGTGCGAATCCGACTCGCCCTTGGCCGGCTTTTTATACCCTAGATGAAATCATAGGGGTATACTAAGTTTGTCATTCCGTTTGTAACATCTCGAAATAATGATGGTAGAGCAAAATGGATTGGACACCCATTCATAATATTAAAAGTTATTTCGATTTTTGCATGTCCGTCCGTCCGTCCGTCCGTCTGTCCGTCTGTCCGTCTGTGCGCACGATAACTCGAGAACGCGTATACTTAAAGAGCTAAAATTTTGTACACGGACTTTAAAAAAAAAAAGTAAAATTAAGTTCGAAAATGAGACAAATCGGGCAACTCCTTCGTGGGGTTGCCATATAAAAATTTCGTTTTCCGGTATATATTTGGACACTGCCTGAGAACGCATCGACGTAGAGAGCTGAAATTTCGTACATGATGTTTTTACTACATTCGCAAATAAAATGTCAAAAATGGACTAAATCGGGCAACTCCTTCTTGGTGTTGCCATATAAAAATTTCGGTTTTTTACGTATACTTTGAAAACGATCACTCCAAGACATTTTTATTGTACTAAGAACTTCTGCCGAATACGAAATCCTATAAAATTGGTTATTACCATTTTTTCTGTGCGAGAAACTGTTCTAGAAATATATGCGAAAAACAACTTCAAAATCAATACTTGAATAGATCGGTGACCATACGAAATTTAATACGGGCATTCATCTAGGGTATCCTAGGAATTGGTCTTAGACCAATTCTAGCTTTTTTACTTGTTTCTTAGAACTTTAATTGACCATATTTTTCTTCAGAATTAGTCTGTATTATTGACAACCCGAATAAGTTGTGTCTGAACAAATAAACATTTTTTGTGAATGCAGATAGCCATCAAATTTGTTTTATGAACTTACTGACCCTTTTTCTTCAGAATACTTGGACATTCAAACTGATTATCCAGATCGGAACAGAAAAACTGGTGTCGGTTACATTGATTATGGAGTATAGAATAGTATTATTTGATCAAGAATAATTATTGTTAAATGCTTAAATTTTCTTTATTTATCCATTTCTTTATTTATCCATGTTAGGACATCCCTCCTTAGATTGGAAACTGACTCAGCCACTTCCTGCAAACAGAAAAAGATGGGTGGGTGTGAGTAAACAGTCAATGAGCTATGTGATCTAGATACAACTACTACTCAAACATACTCTAATGCTAACAGTAGAAGGACAAAAAAACCTTCTTTCTCCAGAACATTTACAGAGCATGAGTAATATAAATCACAAACTTGATGAATGTTTCTTGTATGTCGCACAACATGCCAGCGCATGCTGAATATACCAGCCTATCGCGATCACTATAGTATATCACTCACACACAACTCTATTAATCTAACTAAAATTCTCTATCAAACTTAACTACTATATCGAGAATATCCAACTAATTTAAAAACTATCACTCACCTTTTTTTAAATATTATGAATCCTAGTCATGGTATCGCTATTACTTCGAATGACACTGATAGATCAATGGATGCATTCAACTGATCACAGACAGACAAAACTCGAGAGTTGAGCCTTGGTAGATACAACCAATATCTACCTTATACTTTTATATCGGTACAATATAAAATCACCGTCAATGCCTCGCTCCAATATAAAATCAACGATGCCCTTTATGTACGGAAGCCTTCAATTTTTTATTTAAGAATTTACAGCAAATGTTTCGGTAAAATTTTTATTCTCTGGAGTTATTTAAGGTACAATACCTTCATGTGTACCATTGTCGGCCTCCACAAATGCATACGAATTTGCTATAAATTTCAAGAAAAAATTAATGCCTTCCCTTCATCAGGTAGAGCAAAACCTTCGGGAAACAGAAATCATATGTATGCGCTGTGAGTCCGTTTTCTAAAATGTTCTACATATTGATGTTTATGGAAAAGCGCCAAACATTGACATTTTATTTGCGATAGAACCTAAACTACTATCCATACAGGAAAATAGTCTGAGAATCTTTGTTTGAGGAATCGTAGTCATTTGGTTAAAATAAATTTTTTTTTAATAATTTTGTTAGGAAAGGTATGAAAATTTTATGCTGTTCGGAAGAGAAGAAAGCAAGCTTAAGATTTTCAGAACACTATTTTTCTGTGTTTTTCTGTATTTTCTTGAATAACGAAAGCATATTCCGTATACGTTGAGCTGCCAAAACCATTCGAAATAAATGTGCATGCGGTATTCTTGAAATCTGTACATATTTATTATTTTCGTACGCAAACCATTCGTTATTTACCGAATTTGTAAAAACCATTCGTAATTCAAGAATAGGCCCCTACCCAAGTCGAGGCATCGTCAATTTTATATTCGATTACAGATGAATTTTGTTGTACTTGCCCAGGCTTTGTCGCGTATATAGCCGACATTGATTTTAGACTGTAATAATATACATAGATATCGTGCATGAAATTATGAAGAAAAAAGGCTCAGAGAAGTTCTAAGAAAAAACTAATGTTTATCTGGCCGTACACAACTTGTTCGGACCGTCTTCAGCCATCAATAATGCACACGAATTCTGAAGATATATAGTCGATTAAAGTTCTAAGAGAAAAAAATGAATTCTTGCCTATATATTGAAAACAGTTTTTAGTTGCCTGAGCATACAAATAAATCGAAATAATATACATTTTGGTTCGTATCCATTATTTAGCCAAGATGAGTCAGTTATTGAGGTTTGCTATGAGCTCTTCTTTGTTAGTACAAGGGTTTTAAGGGTCTTTAAGGGCTTTCCAGATACAGGATGATTCATCACTAAAACTTTTCCAGGTACTTGGCAGATGGTTTTTATCTCTATTTCTATTCCCGGTGATCCGTAGAGTATCAGCGGTTTGAAACTATTTGATATATCCAGTTCCGCTACCTTTCACTTAAACGGCGCGCATTAGTCTTAAGTATGAGAAATTGATTTCTTTGTCCAAACTCTCCTCTCCATTCTACACGGCATATAGCATTATTAATATGTGAATCTACTATATCCTTTATAACGACATGCCATTTAGTACACCCTGTAACATTCTCCAAATTTGTACTGTAGCTTCCTCAATTGTGTTGCACCACTTCTCTTTGATTACTCTAAATACTCTTGTTCTTTAACACTTCTTTATATAAAATATATATACAGGGTGTTTCCCATTAGGAGCTCAATAGAGCAGGAGGTGATAGTACTGACCAAGGTGAACCAAAAATTGAATGGCGGGGGGTGGGCATATCAACCGTTTAGGAGTTACAGGGTGATTTAGATAAAAAGCTAGTTTTTTACACAAAACACCCTATATCTTAAAAACTACAGAGCTCATTGTATGCAGAACTTCATGGCCTTTCCAACGACTGGTCAACCAACGCCATACCTCTCTCTCATCAAGAATTATCGTTATCTAAACTAAAAATTTCGCATTTTCTTACCTTTTTTTTTAATTTATCCTCTATAATTCATTCAAAAAGGTCGTTCACATAACTTTTTTTTTATAAAAACTGTAAACTGTAGACTCTCCTCTTTAAGTTGACCTATTACACCCTATGTGTTAACTGTAACCGTTAAACAGCTGTTATTAACTCATAACCTATTCGGGTCACACCGAAATTAGACGATATTATTTTAAATGACGTCCTGAGCGAACAAATTATCATTGAGAATAGGTTTAAAAATAGGTTTGAGAATAGGTTTAGAACTAAAAACTCTTAAAGGGCTTCAGATAGCACATTGGATGTAATTCAAGAGCAGAGTCTACAGTTTTTAAAAAAAAAAGTTATGTTAACAACCTTTTTGCAAAAATAATAGAGGTTAAATTAAAAAAAGAAAATCCGAAACTTTTAGTTTAGAGACAAACATAATTCTTGATTGGAGAAAAGTCCTTGGAAAGGTCAACTGTGGCCATACGCCCTGTAGTTTTTAAGATACAGGATGTTTTGTGAAAAAAACTAGCTTTTCTTCTCAATCACCCTGTATTTTCTAAACGGTTGATATGCCCCCCCCTTCCTACAACTTTTTGTTTGCCTGGAAGAGTACTATCATCTCCTACTCTATTGACCTCCTAATGGGAAACACCCTATATCCCAAAGGCTATGAATAGGTCATACTTAGCCAAGCACGAAATTGATAAAGGAACTTCAAAATATTTGGGTTCGTTTTCATAGGTAACTTTTCCACGTTAATCTCTATGACGATGATGATTAAAAATAGATAATAATTGGATCTTTCCAACGGTCTATTATCCTCCCACCAGTTTTGAAATTATGGCTCAACAAAGTTAAGCCAGAAACACAATACGATGCAGTGCAATGCATCGCACTACAATACAAGTGCAGCGCTGCAGCAGTGTACGTATTGTAAAGAACATTGAAGACAGAGCAATCACATTGGGTTTTAGGCTTTAAAATTTCGAAAATTTAACACTTTTTTTTCAATTAACTACTATTTTTATCAAAAAGCACTTCATAAATTTTTCATATCGGATTTAAGAAGCCCAATAGCAAAGCTTCAAAATGACCTATTACACTCTGTACCCAAAAGTGACCCTTTAAGCGTTTTTTTTTTTTACTTTTTTTTAATCATATCCAGTGGAAAAGTGAAATATGTATGTGCCAAAAAGTACACAATTAACTTTTGGGGTCGAGCTTTTTAAGCCACTTTCACGACAAATGTTCAAGAAAAAGTACAAAAAACGCAAAAAGTCACTTTTTTGGCACAGAGTTAGATAATTTTAAAGCTATGCTTTTGGGCTTCTTAAATCCAATATAAATAATTGGTCGTGATAACGTATTTTTTTTTAAAAAATAGTAGTTAAATAAAAAAAAAACGAGTTAAAATTCGGAAATTTCATCTTTGTTGAGTCATAACTTCAAAACAGAGGAGAGGATAATAAACTGTTGGAAAGATCCAACGATTATCGGATATTCGGATACGTATACTAAAATCCGGATTTGAGGAATTGGAACCTAATTGTTCCGGATTATCAAAATACCTCCGGATACTTTCAGTCATAATATGATGTCCTTGATATCACACTGGACCGCAAATGGTCTAAGTGAGGCTAATCGCAGGGGTTCGCGCAATGGCCGCCACTCTAACCTAACAGAGTGTCCAGTAAATAAGTAGGATGGACTATGCCGATGTATTCCTTAACCCCTTAAATTTAATTTTGAAAATTTTTCAAAGGTAGTGTAATCCTTCAATCCCGTATATTCGGGATCTAACTTGACCACTCTTTCCAAAGAGGATATTCCATTTATTTTAACGATATCCAAAACGTTCCGGTTTATAACATGCTTTAGTTTTCGATCTTTAAAATTTAATTCTTGAAAAAATCATGCAAATTTGCTGTGTTACCCGTAATTCCGTACAATTTTTACACCGAGGACATAAAAATTATTTCTTTTTAAATGTGACACATTAACAGTCCTTTAAAAATAAAGAGGTTTACCTTAATTTCTACTTCCGTTCAAAGGTTATGAAAATTTTTGTGTTATATACATATATAGAAAGTGAAAAACCCTATTTTACAGAGCAGAAATGTGCATCTTTCCTGCAAGACAACACTAAACTTATTATATTTTTCTAATAGAAGTTAAAAGTTTTTTGTTGGACGTTCGATATTTTGTCCGGATACCTATACTGAAAAACAGCTAAACTATGCTTACCATGAAAACGTTCCATACGATAGTACCGTTAATAAAAGTCAGTGACGCCTTATTCCATCGCAATACATTTCTCAATGCAAGAACTAAATTAAGCGCCATTGAGCTAAGCAAATTGAATGCGCTCCAATTTAAAATAGTTCAAAATTTTGAGCTGATTTTCGTATAAAATTTTTATTAACGAAGAACAACGAAACAATAAATTTAGCTTACGTAACGAATAAGATGACCTATGAACTCTAACTGGATGAGATGGTATACAAATGTTCCCCATCATCGCTTAACACTTTCTGCATGTTGTAAATGCAATGGGACATTCATCACTCTATTCCAATTCAAATCCTGATCTGATGTGTTCATAAATATGTCATCATTGGTAGAAGTTACCCCAAGCTCTCTGCACTCAAGCAAGTGTGAAATCACAAAACGATTGAGAATCAATACAACGGAGGTGGCTAAAACATTACGTCGCTATAATTAACAAAAAATAAACTAAATAATAAGAAAAATTCCACTGAGAATTATTAATATTTGATTATACTGCGTACTAACTTTGATTAACTGGCGTGACTCACCACCATATGTATACAGACACATACAGACATAGTTTATGTAATTATGTAGGATGTGGCTGAGATAAACTTCGTCCAACGAACTTACAGGCATTAATTAACGGTGACAGAACCTGATGTATAAACAACCCATAGACAATGTTACCTGAAATCAAATTACCACAGAAGGAGAAGGGCTTGTGAATGTGTTATCATGATTCTAGCAATATTGTTAGACTTTTTCTTATAAAGTTAAATCAACATCAAAAGTAACACAGTTAGGGACATATGCATATGTATTTCTATGTACATATGGGGGTCAGTATAGTAAGAATTTTTAATTGAATAAGGCCTTATCGAAAAGCACATTAGGTGGAAATACCATCGAATTCTAACAATACTAATTTCGGTTACTTTTTGGATATTCCAACTATTGTGATTCCAGTTAGTAAGATTTTCCTGGATGCGTTGTCAATCTAGTAAGTATTGTAAGGCAGCATGCGTAAAGAAGTCATCTCGAAAAGAAATGTATCGACTAACTTGTATGTCTTCTTCATGAAACTATAGCTCCCATAATGAATATCTGTCTGAAATAATCAACTCTGGCAGAATCTTAGAAGTATCTAGGAATTCAACTGTATTTTTAAACCCATGTGAGTTAAAGCAGATGTTTGTTTCTGCTTCAAATAGATTAAATGGCCCGGGCTCTACTATCAGTGATTATCCTAGTGATTTAAAAACACTTGATCCTTTTGTTGGGTTTGCTTTTAGTCAAGTTATTGAGGCAAACGTTTATTCTTGTATTATGTCTATGAAATCTATTGCTGTTGGAATGGATGACCTTCATATCAAATTTATAAATATTCTTCTGCCTGTTATACCCCAAATCTCAACTACTTTTTCAACAACATTATTTTAAGATCTACGATTCCTTCTATATTTGAAAGTATTCCCATCCCCAAAAGGTCTCGTAGTTCAACAGAGTATCGTCCTATTTCCATACTGACTTTTCTCTCTAAATCCTTTAAAAAAAATGTTGCACACCCAAATCACCAGGTTTTTAGATGGGGAAAACCTCCTACCTAATCTTCAAATGGGTTTTAGATCCAAGCAAGCGGAGCTGCACTTCAGCGTTGCTAAATATAACAGATGATATTAGGAAATCATTTCATAGTGATAAACTTACGGTGCTCGTCCTCCTTGACTTTATCAAGGCTTTTAACACCATTGATCACATATTGTTGTTACGTAAGCTGGCTTTTAATTTAAATTTTTCTAATTCTGCATGCACGTTGGTTTGGTCTTACCTTTGCGGGCGTCATCAGAGTGTGATCTGTTCTAATTCTGCTTCTGGCTTCCTACCTTTGTGGAGTGGAGTCCCTCAAGGCTCAATTCTGGGTCCCTTATTATTCACTATCTTTATTAATGATCTTCCAATGGTTCTGAGAAATTGTGATTACCACATGTATGTTGATGATATACAGCTTGCCATTTCTAGGCCTTTGGGATTGCTAGAGGATGCCATATGCCGTATGAACAAAGACCTCGCTGATGTGCTTGATTGGGTTGTTAATAATAGTTTGAGCTTAAATCTAATGCTATCGTGATCTATAAAAGTGAATTGGACACTTCCTGCTTTCCGAATGTTATCTGAAATAATACAATTATTCCTTACAGTAGTAGGTACCGTAAAGAATCTTGGAATAATTTTGAATCGTACGTTAAACTGGTTCAGTCACATTAACGCGCCTGTCTGCAAAGTTTATGGAACGCTACGTAAACTTTCTGTCACTACAGCCTTTACTCCTTTTGACATGCGGATTGTTAGTTAAATCGTTATTTGTTCCCCTCATGACTTATGGATGTGAAATTTTCCGTGGTTCTGATTCAATTTCATTGAGTAAGCTCAATGTGGCTTTTAATTCTACCGTGCGGTATGTGTTTGGCTTGAGGCGATACGACCATGTCTCGGAATATTTAAATTCAATCTTGGGATGCACATTGGAAACTTACTTTAAATATCTTTCGATAGTATTCCTTCGTAATTTTAAGATTATCAAGCAACCCGGCTACCTGTATACTAGACTAACTTTTTCTCTAAACACTCCTCGGTTCACTTGTCTTTCAATTGGTCGTCAATTTTTTGTTCACTCCACAACGCTCTGGAACTCTCTTCCTCTGCACCTAAGAAGGAGCAGGGACAATCATAGTTTTCGGAACAATTTAATTGAATATTTAAGATCTGCACAACTGTATATTTGATCTGTTTTCTTGTTTTATTGTCATTATTAATTTAGATATCAGATATATTATTTTGTAAAGTTTAGTTGAGTTCAGTAATGTTTAAAATCTTTCTATTATCCTACCTACACATATCTATGAGATTTGTCTTACTTGTGTATCATTGAAAATAAACTTTATTTGAATTTGAAAGGCCACGAAGTTCTGCATGCAAAGGGCTGTAGTGGGTGACACCATGTACTTGTGAAAAACTAGATTTTTTTATTAATCACTAACTGCGAAAGTACCTACCTAAATGCATTATATTCCTTATTTCAAATTAAATTAATAATTATAATTTGCTTTCACCTACATTCACCATACATTTGTGAGGAGTCTGTAATGTTTTCTAACAATTACTTCCTGTAGCCGTTTATTCCAATGAGGTCCAATAAAGGCGTTTAACCTTTAAAAATTGGAATTTTGTAACTAATACTGTTTTATAGAAAAAACAATTTTTTTTAAATCACTGTTCCCATTGTGTTTATAGATAGAGTTACAAAGAACAAAAAATCTTTAAAGTCTATGCTCACCGGGGGAATCAGCTGTATTCATGGTCAATGGGCATTATTCATTCATAGCATGACATGAAATTTTGCTTCTTTGTTAAAAATCATTGTTCGTTGCTATAGGTATATTTTTGCCTATGTACACCTACATAGATATTATGTATTATGGATTTATTCACACCAAGTTAAAAAACAAAACAAAATTGTTGTTTTTTTATGTAACAGTTATTCAGATGTGGCTTATGCTATACCACTACAGCATACAATTGAGCACACTCAATGCATGCCTACTTTTTTCTGCAGGAAAATTTTTGCTTTGGGGGAGAATTATGATAAATGTCTTTCTGTTCATTTGACAGCTACCTACGATGTGTTTTACCCAACAATTTACATAGATTTGACAACTTCAAGCCTTCAGTGTTGGCAGCATGTGTCATATATTCTCATAAACTTGAGTAGATATTAACCAGTTTAATAGTCATAGTCTGGCGAAAGGTACTTTCTACTCGGTTATCTTGAAGATCAATTGATTTTGGAAGTTATCACTTTACTATATAACTACGTCTGGCAAGGGCATATCTGTAGTAGCCTTAACACATTACATTACAGATTATAATTACATAAGATATTTAAAAGTTATTAGCAACTGGATTCCAATTTTCGAAAATTGCAAAAATTTAATTAACATTTTTTTTAAATTGGTAATGCTTTAAATTTTCCAGATTTCTAGCTTAAAACTATTTTTAACAATTTATTTAATCTGGCTCTGTTTTTTAGCCATGACAAATTTTTTTAAGCTTCGTCGATATTATAATTTTTCGAATAGAGTCTTCACCTTTATTCAGTCTTGGTATACCGCAGAGCTCTATACTTGGTCCGTTGCTCTTCTCTTTATATATAAATGATCTATCGTCATCCGTGAATGAAATGTTCATAAATTTCTATTGTTTTTTGTATGCCCGAGGAAAAACGGAAGATAGTATATTGTTCCATATTCGCACAGTTCGGAATAAAAAAGCATTACGGAATTTTACTTTAGGGCCGAAAGTCTTTTGTAAGGTGAAAAGATGTGCGCGGCTTGAAGCGCGAGTATTGCTTGCAGAAATCATTCAACAAGGGATCAGACTAGATATTTATTTATTTAAGTCTCCAGAGAAAAGCTCCTACAGACTAAGCACTAAAACTAACTTAACATTAAGTCAAAAGGTTATAAATATATACTATAAGAAAAAAGATAAATTTGCTGTACAGTATTTCTGAAATTACTACGTTCTTCAGTAAGATCTACGAAAGCACAAACAACGTTAGAATTTCGAGAGCAATGAGTGATGGGTTCACACTGACCGTGACAAGTTCTATGAAAAGGAATATATATAATAAATCTGTAGATCAATAGAAAAGCCAGGTACATAAATTTTGAATAAGGCAATCAATTCGTGTGGGCAAATCTTATAGCAGAAAACTTCTCTGACAAACATAGTATTGAAAACCTTTCTATGAGACTCTAAAGTTTGAAGCACCAACTTCTCAGTTAACCCCGAGCAAAAAATAATGAGTAAATGATCTTTGTATGTACATATATATTCAATGCGTTTAATATGTAAAACAGTATAAGGGCACCAAGCTACAGAGGAATACAACAATATGGAGCGAACTAATGAAACATTAAAGCCTTTAAAGTGTAAGGATCTTGAAAAACAGTGCCGTTACGCTTAATGAAACCGAGCATTTTAAATGCCTTGTTGGTGACGTAATCAACATGTAAAGAGCAGTTTAACTTGTTATCAAAAGTGATACCAAGAACTTTAATCTCAGTAGGCCTATCTACAGTAATAGAATTAATGCAACGATAAAAGGTGAAGCTCTTGCACTAGCTAAGATTGAGTTCCAAACCATTTAACGACCAAACCAAAAGTTTATTTAGGTCATTACGAAGATGTAGACAATCTGCCCGATCTCTAATTGGGAAGAAAATATTTTGGTTATCAGCGAACACAAGATATTTAGCGAAAGAGAATAGCTTAACCGTATCATTGATATAAATAATAAACAACAGGGGGCCAAAATGATTGCCTTGAGGCACCCCTGATTTAATTATAAATTTTGCTAGATTTAACAAAATCAATTATTACACACTGCGAAAGATTACTTAAGTATGAGTTAATCCACTTAAGAAAGGAGAGAATGAAACCCGAAGGCATGCAGATCAATATTTACTCGGTCAAAAGTCAAAATAGATAACGTCGACTTACACTTCCTACAATCATCTAATAATCAAATAGAAGAGCTTCCGCCGGTCATAATTAATAATGCCGCCATGCAATATGTTACTTCTGGACGATGATGAGCAGAATGAGAAGTTAACTTGTAATCATGTATCTAATTCATTAAAAAATGTATATGTCTGCCTGAGATAGCTGAGATTATCCGACAACTTTTCGCTGCAGATTAGTTAAAACCCTGGTGTAGTGAGATATTATCTTTGGAAGCTTAAATTTCCGTAAACTTAGCTCACATTGTCAGAGGGAACAAACTTTCAATGACACAATTCGATTTATCCATGGTTTGTTTAGATATTATTAAGTCACTGCGTATATTGACTCTTTTTTTGGATGATCATTAGAAATGTATGCCATGCATAGAAAATTGAGATTTTCATACATTTAATCTAATCTACCCTAGGTTAGGTTAGGTAATGTAAGAGCAGTGCCACTAGCCAACTAGACTGCATCACTTAGACCTCTACTGGATCTTTTATGCATCAAAGCGGGGCATTCCCAAAGCACGTGTTGCACGGATTCGATTTCCTCCGAGTTCTTACAGCTCCAGCAGAAATCGTTTGCCGCTATTTCCAGTCTTCTAGCATGGTCCCCTATGGCTCAGTGACCCGTAATGACTCCTACTAGATTCCTGGTATTTGTTCTGCTAAAATCTAATCAGCCCTAAAAGACCGTCGTACCTTTATATTCGTGTTTGATCCCATAGATCTTCTCGGCATTGCAATGTCTTACTATCAAACTAGAATTAAATTGGAGAGTGATATTACTTTGTGCAGATAGTTCAAAAATAGATATAGAATAGTCTACCAGTCAGTGCTGGAAGAGCTGGCAGTCTTAGGACATTCGTCAGGTTTCTAATTCTATCTCGCATTTTATCGTATCTATATATTGTCTCTTTTCTAGATTTCTCAATATATTGCTTTATTTTTCTTTTTCTCTTTTTTTCGTGTTTCTTTTCTTATTTAGCTCTTTTTATTTTTAACTCCCCTTTAGTATTATACTAAATATTTTATTCTTAGCATTCACCTACATACTTAGTTAGTTTTATATGTTTCCACTTATTTTTGCACATTTATAAGATTTTAGTCTTTTAGACCTAGCTACTAAATAAATATATTATTATTATTGTTATTAAATCTACTGTCGGCTCTTATACTATAAACATCAAAGTTTTCTTAACTAAACATATAATTATTCAATTTCATTATTCATATTAATTTAATATTGCACAATTTAAGTCTATACTCAGCCCCATAAATAACACTGTGTTACAGCGAAAATATATTTTTGACGAGACATAGTGTAGGTTGTAGGTCTAGTGGAACTAAAAGTACTGGCATACTAGAAATTTCTCATACACCACCAAAATTACATTTTAGACCAAAAAAACCGTCTTCGATAGGTCCATGTATAAAATAATTTATAACTTCGCCATTTTTTATGCAATGTCGAATTTTTTTGTAGTATATGAAAGAAGAGAGATAGACCCTTCCAACCATATATGCCTTGTTTCGTTGCGATGAAAGGTCACGAAGTTACAGTCGAAAACATTTCGAAATTTACCATTTTTTACACATTTTTCCAAATTTGACAACAATTTGATGGCTTATTTTGCTCTACAATATTACAATATTGTTTTTCTGTTCATATCGCTAACAGCGAATTCGATTCCGCATCTAATGAGCATTTGCTAACTAAAATTGGTTTAAATTTGACTGAGTTATCGAATTTTTGCTCATTAAGCAACTATATTTCCGTATAATATTCAACTACAGAGAAAGTTGAAGAAGCACTGGGCTTTAACTGCGAAAACTGTGAAAACGTGAAAAACTGCAACAAATAACAACAACTAAAACAACAACAACAAAAACAACAAATCCAAAAGCCGTTGTCAGCAACACCAACGCATGCTCAAACGTATGACACAGTAGTTTTAATGACAGTTTTGTTTGGAATGGCAGTGACACCAAGTATCTTTGGTCCTTTTGTGAGTGGGATAGTCGTGTGCGAAATAGGTATAAATGAACTGACTGAGTGGAAACCACGTACATCGTTTCAAATTGCAAAGTAAAATGTTTTGAAAATTCCATTAGTACGGCTTGAAGATGTCATCCTACCGCCACTACATTTGAAGATCGGCTACATGAAGCAGTTCGTGAAAATTTGAACATCGACAGCGCAGCATTTCGTCAATTAAGAAGAAAGTTTCCTGGATTCAGTGAAGCTAAAATCAAAGAAGGCACACTATATCGTCATTTGTTGGCAAACAGTACTTAAATATTTCAATGATTTCGGCTAATTTTCAGTAATATTCGTTGGGTCACAAATTCCGAAAATTATGCGGGACAACGATTCTGCAACGAAACTGAGTACTGTGGAAAGACAAGTCTTTCAGGACTATGCCACTCACTATGGTAACAAGAATACCTGGTATTACCGCGTTACATCCGCACAAAATTGTCATCTACTATATCATATGTTTGGACATGCGTCATGAAATTTAATTCTAAGTGTTGTTGACAACGGCTCTTTAATTTGTTGTTGTTATATTTGATGCAGTTGTTGTTATTTTGTTGTTGTTATTTGTTGCACTCTTCCACGTTCTCACAAGTTTTTGCGGATAATGCCCAGTGTTTCTTCAACTTTCTCTGTAGTTCAATATTATACGGAAATATAGCTGCTTAATGAGCAAAATTCGATAACTCAGTCAAATTTCAACCGATATTAGTTAGCAACTGCTCATTAGACACGGAATCGAATTGGCTATTAGCGATGTGAACTGAAAAAAAAAAAATATTGTAGAGCAAAATAAGCCATCAAATTGTTGTCAAAGTTGGAAAAATGAGTAAAAAATTTTAAATTTCGGAATATTTTCGACTGTAACTTCGTGACTTTTCATCGCAACACAATAAGGAACATATGGTTGGAAGGGCCTGTCTCTCTTCTTTTATACACCAAAAAAAATTCGACATCGAATAAAAAATGGTGGAGTTATAAATTATTATATACATGGACATACTGAATAACGGTTTTATTTTTCTAAAATGTGATTTTGAGGGTGTATGAGAAATTTCTAGTATGCCACTACTTTCAGTTCCACTAGACCTACAACCTACTTTATGTCTCGTCAAAAGTATACCGAGTTTATCTTTTCTTATATTGCAGTGTAATTGAAGTAATACAGTCCTTTTGGGATTACTTACTTCCTTCACTTTTGCATTAATTCGACATAAGAGCTACTCACTTCTTTTTTTAGTTTTGTTGCCAAATTTTTAAATAGCACCTCAAAGATTATTTTATATAATTAAGAATAAAATTATCTCACTGGCGGTAAATTATTTAGTCTTCATATTCTGATTTCTATCAGTTTTTTTTTGCTTATTTATTGAGAAGCTTACAACCTGGAATAAATTTAAATAAATAAACTTAGCAAGAATAAAATGTTGCTTCATGGCTGCTATCATAATCGCTGTACTGGAATTGGATATATGAAGATAAAATTTTATGCCAATAATTTAAACAAAAACTACAGAAAAAGCTTCAACACACAACTGGAGACCACTTCACTGGAAAAACCACTGAGTGAAATATTCCGAATATTACAATTTTCCAATGGTTTTCGAGTGTGTTATCTCTGTTTGTCAGCAATAGTTGGTAAGGACCAGTAGAGCGTGAACAGAAGCATAGAACTATAAGTCTACATATATTTTATGCATTTCAGCAGTGATACCTTTGATATGTAGTTTTTTTTTTCTTTAAAGAATTGCCGATGATAGTTTGAGGTCTTCTTTGTAATATTCTCTGGCAATGGAAATATCTTTTTGATATGTTTTAACCCATAGAGCTTCACAGATTCAGAGGATGTATTCTGCAGGTTCGTTGTCTTCCATACAAAAGTGACCTTATCCATCTCCTTAAGATTCTGTCTGAGTGGGTAATACTCATGGGTAGTACTGCAGTAAGTAAGCTCATTATGAGCCTTAGTTCTTTCTTACTGAGCGTTCGGAATATTTTTTTTTTTATTTACTTCTTCGGTTGTCTCAGCCTTGGGGCATTTACCCAGTGTGCAAATTTAATTATGTCCTCTCAAAGCAAACTAGTGTAGAAAGGAGGTTCTTTGGGTGTCTAATAAAAAGCTTAGGGCCAATAAACAGATATCTGGCTTCTTCCTTTGCAAGGCAGTTCAGAATCTCGTTGCCCTTAATGCCTTCGTGTGTTCTGGCACCCAAATCAGCGTAGCCCTATTTGTTTCGGCTACATAGTTGCTTTAAAGCATCTAGGATGTCCCAAACTAGCTTAGATTCAATGGTGATGAGAATTTACTGATTTGGGTGCTGCTTGGCTGTCTGGTATTATACAGGGTGATTCGTAAAAAAGTGCTCCAACATGTGCCAATCGATTCTTTATAGTTTACAGTGTTGTCATCATCATTCACGATGAGCAATTTTTCCATAAAATCCCTCCTTCACCCCTTTTTTAACGGATAAAGTTATTTAGGTATTTTTTCATTGATCACCCTGTAACTTCTGAACGTTACACCCAACGATGAGGATGATTTAAAGTTTTGTAGATATGTAATCGTTGGAGCTTTTCACGGTCTGTAAATCTGCATTATATGCAATTTCTTTTAAGCATATCCACCGAAAATCCCGGAAAAAGTTCATTTCCAAAAATAATTGCCTACTTTGGGGCACTTATTGAAATTTTCCCGATGGATATGTTCGATAAAAAGTGCAATAACGCAGAAAGAGTTACATTTTGGGTACTGAGTGTCATGGCTCGCCTTAAAGCCAAGTTTTTGAGCTTTTTAAATATGATATGAAAAGTTAATTTTGATGACGTGTTTTTTGATAAAAATAGTAGTTGAATAAAAAACACTGAGCTAAAACTCCGAAATTTTAAATTTGTTGGGCCAAAACTTCAAAACGGAGAGGAGGAGGCAAAAAGCTTATAGACCATTGAAAAGGTCAAACGAATATCTTTCTACCAAAGTTTAAATCATCATCGTCCTAGGGTGGAACGTTCAGAAGTTACAGTGTGATCAATAAAAACATACACAATAATCTTTATCTGTTAAAAAAGGGGTGAAGGAGGGGTTTTACGGAAAAATTGCTCATCGTGAATGATGATCACAATATTGGAAGGAATTGATGGGCATATATTGGAACAATTCTTTATTAATCATCCTGTACATAGTTTTGCTCCACGCATATTATTGTGGAAAATGGTAGGTGTTTCCTTCAGTGCCTTAGCGAGACGTAGTAGCAGTAGTTTGGCCCATATATGTATATGTATGCTCTACATTTCATTTTAGATTCATCTTTGAAGCATTAAAAAGATCTCTTTTTAAAGGGTAAGTCACCAGAATGCCACTGCTGACCGAAGATAATTTTGACTGGGGTTTCAAAGTTATGGCGTTTCCACAGAACTTCTGAGATTGGTTTGGCTTCTAGGATTTCTTGAAGGACTTTCAAGAGGCCGACCAGAGTGTCTGTGATTAGGAGATTTTTCCTATGTTGTGTTATTGTCCTTAGTATGATCTTCTTCTTCACATGCAGATGCAGTGGAAGCAGGTCTAATGTATTTGGCGAGGTACCTATAGCATCAGTTACCGCTGGACACGCAAGCCGTTGTAGTTTTTTTTAAACTATAGTTTAAGTTGTCTTTTGTTTAGTTTTGACTACCAAGCGACTAAAGCATATCTATGTGACCATTGATCTTATAATGTATGATCACATAGTCATTTTCGGTTTAAAACCCCCAGATCCTGCCAAAAAGTTTGCAGCATGTCCATGTTACCACTGCACTGTGGCCTTCTCCGGGATTTTTTTTTTTTTTAGAGAGAGTCCCAAGTTAACTGCTATTCAGGGTAATGTCTAGATATTTAACCTCCTTTAAGAATTCCAATACTGTTCCTGTTCAAGGGATGGTGCTTGTAAAGCCAGCTTCCTTTTATCTCGTGACCATTCACTTCATTCCATAACGAGTTAAAAATTTCAATTTTATTTTTATTTTTTATTATTAAAAATTTTTATAATTTTTTCCTGTTAGTAAAATTGTGGGAGCTGGATGGGCTTTGATTTCCGTACAATGTTTGTGATGATAATTTTCTTTTCAGCTTTTAATGCTCATTTTATTTTTAAATCTTTCATGAAAGAATAGGTTAATGGAGGATATTTATTAATATAATGTTTTACTTTGGATCTACAACTTTAAATGAACTAACCATAACCACAGCAGAATATTTGATCCATTAATGGACGTCGATTGCAGACGTTTCTATGAGCCTTAAATTGTATTAAAAGTAAACATTTTTATAAAAAACAAACAAACAAAATTAAAACAAAAAACTTTGGCTTTAACCTTTAAGGTAATTTACTCACAGTCATTATATCCTATCCCATCGGCTAAATAAATTTTCTATAGTCGATATCCAATTATTCGTGATTATAGAAATCATTTATTTCTCTCTAAACATATCCAAATTAACTAGGATACGCTGCATGCAAATTCTATGTATGTGCGGTGTGGTGTATATTTAAGTATTTAATTTCAATCATTTTATGAAAACTAAATATCGAATTGGGGAATAATTAATGAAAAAAGGTTTTTCCCTCTCTTTAATGATATAAAGCAGTATAAAAATAGGAAAAATAAAACTAAATGTTGTACAATTTCGATTGTTTTCAACATCATTCTAGATTTTTTTTTTCCAATTCAATTAACTAGATCCAACTTTAATTTATAACTACCTGCTTAACCACAAAAAACACAGTCTTATTTTACGAAAACCAAAAAAAAAAAAGGTTTTAGATCAACCAACTATTCTCAACTTGAAATTTCTCTACAGGGAATAAGTTATTTCCTTAATTGAGTGGAAAAAACAAAAAGTTTTAAAACAATTTTGGCAGAAAACACCTTGACCTACAATGTCCACTCGAATTGATTTTGTGCTGTGAATTAGTATGCGGTTGAGAGATTTTGCTCTCTGTTTAATAGGTCAACGGTTAGCTTTTTCAGGTCTGTGATTTCCTGCGGCTCTTTGTGATTTTTACTTGTTTGTGTAAGGATTTCAGTTTTGTTTTTGTTTTTTCACTACAGAAATGCTTAAATGTTAATTTCAACTTTAATCTTTTATGCATACGGGTGCTGCGGAAAAATATTTACCTACTGCGATGAATAATAAACTTTTTCCAATAGACATCTGCTCTACCTAAAATTTACTCTTTTCGAGATATTAAAAGTTGAGAAATTTTCGTTCTTATTATGAACATAGGGTTTTCTCATTTGACCCGTTTATTTTGAAAGAAAGTTGTGTAAGTCCATTTTGGGATAGTATTTCTTCAAGCTTCTTTAATAAAAAACAATTGGTTAAGAAATTTACAATATCTTTAACTTGAAAGTACACAAAAGTGATCCTATAAATATTTTTAAATTATTAAATTCCAAGTACAAGTACCAGTACCAGGACCTGGACTTAAAAAAGCTTTTAAGTACAAGTATAAATACTGGTACTTAAAAATTTTTGAAGAACAAGTCCAGGTACTGATACTAGTACTTATAAATCCCATATACAAACTTAAGCACCCTATAGATGCAAAGTACGCATTTACTACAAATACCGCCATAACTCGGAGTACTTCAGCTTTGTTCCTGCTCCTAAATTTCCATTATTAGAAAGCGTATTTAAATAATTTACACGAACTGAAGTAATTCGCATTATGGTGGTAATTGCGTATTTCGGTACTTATGAAATAATTATAAATAGGACTAATGAGTACCAGTATCAGTACCTAAACTTGTACTTCAAAAATATTTCAGTACCAGTATCGAAACTTGTACTTGGAAATTTGTTAAGTACCAGTACCGGCACTTGTACTTGTACCAATGTACTTAAGTACTTTACTGGGCTGATATAATCCAGTCAATAGGGGCTAAAAAAGGCCCCCTGGATTAGAATTGATTTTAATAGATGTTATTTAGTTCCGGGCCCCGATCAAAACTCCAAATTTTCGACCTTTGAAGGGGTCCGCACGGTCCGTCATATTGGATTATAGGTACAAAAAATGTTTTTTTTTTTGTACAAAATAATTTCTCAACGGCTGATCCTACGACAAAAATGTCTAAGACAAATTTAAAGAAGACTAAATTCCCTTCGTATTTGGATAAATACTTTTTTTGTAAGTCTGATGTGATAATAAGCTACAGCGACGGAAGCATGAACATTCTTCCAAAAAAATCCGCAATTGAAATTTCGACCACTTGCCATAGAGCCAAAGAAATGGGGAGAAGAAGGAAAAATGTCTTTTAAAAGGGGATGTTTTACTTCAACGTCTGCAATTTTAATTATTCTTAAGCCCGCATTCTATCTTTTATTTAATGCTGACAAAATAAAATCGAACAGGCCACTTTTACTATTAAGCAGGCTGAAGAAAATGCTGATGTCTTGTTTGCCACACAACGATTTCGTTATACTCATCATTCAACGCATTTTTTCGTTGGCGAGACATCGATCTTTTAGTTCAGACAGCTTTATGATCATCCAAAACTAACATATACCTTAGGAAACCGGGGAGAGACACAACTGCTGAAAGAATGTATTCCGCGAAAAGTTTGAAAGTGAAAGAAACAGCCGAAAACATCCTGATTTTATATGATGTTAGCGGCTGTGACACAATTATCATAATTATGCAATCAATAGTTACAAATAATTTATTAAAATGAGAAAAACGAGGAGATGGACGATTTTTTGGAAGAATGTTCACGTTTCCGCTATAACTTGTTATACAAACAAATAAAAAAAGGAGAATTGGTCTAAGATGAAATTTCGTATGGTAACCCATTTCAGCAATTTTGATTTTTGCAGTGGTTTTTCGCATATACATATTTCTAGAATGGCTCGTCGGAGAGGAAAAATGATTATAACCAATTTTATAGGATTCCATATTCTGAAGAGGTTTTCAATACAGTTTTTAGCTGATGATGTATAGATGTACCTTAGTAGACCTATAATAAGGATCTGCCGGACTCAAGGTAATATAGAAGACAAGGTATTCCCATTAAAATGCTGACACACTACAGCCGATAGCCTGTGACGTAATTCTGTGACTAATGTATATACATTTTTATAGGAAAGACAGAGAGAGGAGAGAGAGTATTGTGTTTACTGTACCGTACTTTCCTATATATTTCACGATATTACGTCACGTATGGTGGAACATGGTTCGCAATGGGAATACCTTGTATTCTATATACCTTGTGCAGGACCCTATATAAATGGTCTACAATTAATGAGCTTTCACTTCTCTCTTCTTTTTCTCTCTTCTTTTTCTCTCTTCTTTTTTCATTTTTTTCATTTGTTTTTCAAATCACCCAATTTCGCTATTTGTGATCTGTTGATGAGTCAAACCAAGACTTGAAACTTGTCACCAAAAATTAATGGATTGTGTAGTGAAATAACAAATTAGAACGTTTTTTAGCTTTTGCTATATACCGGAGTATCCCAAAAAATTCTTTCTTGAACAAAACTATTATTAACAAAAAAAATTTCGTTCGGTACTGCTACATTTTGTTATAAAAAAATATAAAGCATTGAGCTTCATGTGGCATTTGAATCAGAAAAATCAGTTTCTTCACGAAATTTCTATCATCACAGCGGATGTGGGGGGGGGGGGGGTGAGTTACAAGAAAAACGGTTGAGCTATTTTGGTATTCCCTACAAACTGTGAAAGTTTCATCCGAAACGGCTGATAGACGTTCGAAATTTCAAAATTTCAATGTACTATAACCTAAAATGTAGGAAAAATTTTGAGAATGAAATCTCATAAATATAAAATATTTTATATGAAAAGGTTTGTAGCCCCTGCCGATAAATTGTTCATATTTTTAGAGTTGCAATGTATACTATAACCTAAAATACAAAAATATATTTTGTGAATTTTATTTCTTTCTAAATGTTGAATTTTCATCGTTTGAAATAGTTGTGCATAAAAAATTAACAACCCCTGCATAAAAATAATATTTTATTTAGAAGGTAGTTGTGAACTATTGTAAGAAATCTATATATCAATTTTTATTAAAATCGGTAAATGGGTAGGTAGGTACAAAAGTTATTTTCAATTTGCGAAATCTATCTAAAAATTTAAAAATAACTCACTCTTGGGTCGCTAAAAACGTAACTCCCTGATGAAAGGGTTAATGACTACTGCTTTTTGATGCTTGTTACCCTGAATTCTTATCCAGAGACGCAACCAATTCCTAAATTCCGAAAGATCCCCACATTGTTAAACATAATGTTACCTTTCCCCCTTCAATGTCAGCTTGGGATATTACCATGTAAAATTCTAGAATTGACGCCGTTTTTTTTTTGTTTTTTTTTTTTTAAGTTAAAATGAAAGTTTTACTCTTTTCTATTTTTCCCATCTCATAGAAGTCAACCCTAAATAAAGGCAAAATATATAATAACTAAAAAAAAAACAAAACAAAATTAACTCCTTCTAGGTGTACTTATATTCCAAGAAAGTGAGTCGCATTAAACGTTGTTAAGGAACCTAAAACTAGAAGTCATGAACGAACCCCTTTCCAACAACCAAAAACACAAAATTTACCTATACCAAAGAGAAAAATTGCATGACTCAAAGGAGAATTATGTGGCGGAACGGACAATATTTTCAGGAATAACCAGGAACTACATTAACTTATCTATCCCTTTCCCAACAGAAACAGTTTCTCTATTCCATTTCCGACCTTTGCATGTTTGCAATTTTTGTGAACACCAAATTATGACTCACCACTCTTATGTCCTTAACGACTTGGCAAGTTGTGTCGTCGTCGTTGTTGTTGTAGACAGTTTTTCCTTTATTGTGACCATTTTTACTTAATGCGGTTACGGCTTAGGGCTACGTGATCCGGTTTTTAAGAAGTGGCTCATTGGCTTAAGTGCGACTGTCGCACAATATACACCAGTGGTAGCGTATAGCTGGTGGCAATCTGCTAACCTTTTAACAACATCCTTAGCAAGGATTACGATTCGCATTAGGTTTCTTATTCAAGAATATTTTCATATTATTTACCATTGATATTTTATATTCGACAACAAACAAATCGTCGCAGGAGGAAGGATATGATAGGACAGTTTCAGACGAGCAAGCTAATTTTCCGTGGTTATTTTTCATTATTTAAGTAACTACAAGAATGAAAAAGTATCTCAAGTGTCAATGACGAAATATGAACGTAATTTTAAGGGAGGTAATGGGGATGGGGTCTTAGGCATGCAAACATTATTATTTTACTCACGAAAATTGTTAATTAAATTGTTTAATTACTTTGCCGTAATTAATTGCATTCTTTCCAAAGTTCTTAGGAATTCTTATAATAAAAATAGTCATAAATATAAAGAGGCGACATAATTTTGGGTAAAATTAAAATAGAGATTAAAGCTTGCTCAGAATATTAATGATAGATTATCTGAATAACGGAGAGTCAAACATATTTACACGTTCTTTTGAAAACAAGAAACAAATGCAGAAATTTAGTAAAATAGCTCTACAGAAAACTTGTAGATATGTATAAGTTCGAAAATTGGCAACAGTATGTACCTAAGTCCTTTGAACGCTTGCCATACAAAAATTCTGCTGAGTATACAAATCGTAAATTTAAAGATGAAAGGGGAAAGACTATATGCATAAGTGTATAAGGACAACTTTCCACATTTACAGGAGCGCTTGGTATATAATTATGGATTTTTTTTTCTTCGCCAACCTGATTTCTAAATCTGGATGAATGCTTTGAATGTCTGAATTTAGTTGAAGATCTTTTTGTAAGAAGTGCGAAAGGCGATAAAATCCATATGCAGTGAATTCTGAGGAATCTTCTTCTTTTGCAAAGGGTGGTGGATATAAGTTGACTATATTATTGAAGACTTTAGATGACAAAACTTAATGGGCCTTTCCCCGGTTATTACCTAACTAAGATGGACTTAACTTAACTTAACTTAACTTAACTTAACTTAACTTAACTTATCTTAACATCGTGCCACTTCTGCCAGGATTCTCATGAAACTTCAGAATAACTAATCTGCCATTTCGAAAGATTCGTGAGGCGGACATTACTCTACCTCGAACATGTTTTACCCCAACCAAACTTCGTGTGGATCTCAATTCCAGAATGGTTCCAGACTTTATGAACAGCACTGTAAAAAATGAACAAATTGTTGCCACAAAGCTTAGGTAAAGATGTAGGGAATATTCCCTAAAATTTAGGAAGGAAAAACTTTGATTTTAGGGAATATTCCCTACATTTAGGGAATAATCACTACATTTTAGGGAATATTCCCTACATTTTTAGAGAAAAATACCTAAGCTTTGTGGCAACAAATTTGTGCATTTTTTACAATGAGTCTTAAACTAGAAAAGGAATGACTTGAACGGGGACTCACAATTGATCCTTCACGTCGCAGTGAATGCGAGACTAATGGCTACACACCCCTCCACGAATCTAAATCTTTCCCCGGTTATGAAATAATAATTGATAAAAAGAATGGCATTTTTATGTTAAATTTATCCAAATTCCTTAATTTAACTCAGCGACGTTATTCCACATAGCACCAATGTGGCCGTGGTATGTTACTGGAAAATCCTGTTTGGATATATAAATTGTGAAGTAACAATTGTCCGAGTTTGGAATGTCCCTGTAGATCCCATGCCCTTCCTGCAGGGTTTTCTGTGAATGTACTTAGGCACAATTAACTCATTCAATAATGTGAAATTCCCGCTGCAAGCATATCTAGGAAGTCTTATATATCTCGTAATTTGTTGGCAGGATGTACGGGGGAATATCTGAGGATATTGTTTGATAGAATTTTTTTTATGGGTATTTTCACAAAGATAAAATAAATTATGACTGGAAAGTATATGCCAGAGGTGTGCACTTGCACAAAACATAAGTCCCTTATCTTTTACACATACACAGGAAAATTGAGTTCCTATGACAAAATTACTAAATAATTACGTTATAAATGCCCAATTATCAAACTTTTTCAAAACAAAAAGAAATTGCAGAAGCAGAATTCCCAAGAAACAATTTATTTTATATAGTAGTAACCGTAAGGTTTCCATTACCAAATTATATAACTTAGGTTATATAGACTAGTACTCGAAACCTCTTTGTAACCACTATAAACCCCTTATAGAACTTAAATGAAGGATTATGTAAAGGTTACCGTGACTTGATTTAGGTAATGTTATATAACTAAAAGTTTTATAAAATGAGTAACGAAAATATGCTGGTTACCTTAATATAACTTCTTATATAACCCTTATATAACCCGGGGTGCTCTCAATTAATTTATTTTAGTCATAGAAGTGGTTGTAGTAATGTTTCGGTTATCTTTATAAACTTTGTTTATAATGGTCATGGTAACGTTTCCACAACGCTTTTAATTTCTCAGACTGATTACTTTTAGTGATTGAAATATTAAGGAAAGTACTTTTCGTTACCTTTATAAAACGATATAATGCAAATATTTACGAAACCAATGTTGACATAGAATTTTGATATTTTTTGTACTGTATTTTTATAATGTAAGCATTTCATATTTTTACATCTTAGAATTACAATTTTTGGACATGTACGTGGTGAAATTCAACTGCAATTAAAATTTTACGGTGAATATCATTAGAGATATATCTAAAAAATAAGTTTTTTATCTGCAATGCACAGATGAAAAAGTGGCAGCTTGTACTTAAATGAAAAAATTAACATTATAAAACTTCAAGTACTTTTATATAAACTGAATATAACTGAATGACCCTTATAAAACCTCTAGAAATATTATATAAACTAAAGGAACTACAATGCCTAGAAAATGGTCCTTATATATCCTTTGGTCATAATATGTAAAATGTAATTTTTATAACAGTCACATTCGTTACTAAAGCGCCATAAATAAATGAAAACAGTTTTATAATAGTTCCATTCGACATTATAAGTTATTTGTTTTTATAACGATCACCATAAAGTTTTACGATATTTTATAGTTGGGATACGTATTACCCAAAGTTCCCAATTTTTATTAGTCACCTAAATTACTGAATGTTTTCGAGTTATATAAGGATACCTCAATAAGCACTTATTACCAATTATTTATAATAACGTGGAGATGAAAACAATTATAAAACTTTCTTATATACCTTTTAGTAAAGGTTACTCTAAGTTATACAGACCGGTGATTGAAACATTTCCGTCACCAACTTATAAAATCTTTAGTAACTTACTTCCACGATAACCATTCGTAACCTTAAAAAGCTCTTATATAACTACATCACCAATTGGTAATATTATACAACTCTTATATAACCACTCAAATTCTTATATAACCGAGTAACCATTATATACCCCTTATAAAACTAATCACCTTCAATCACCAAAAAATTTTACTTGGGTTGCAGAGTAAATTCTGGAAGGGGGAAAATGAGTTTTCCATGTTTGTCCCAAAATTGTCCCATATGTGTTTGTCTGTAAAATACTGAGAATTTTCCCATACGGAATAGTTGCGGGATATCCTAGGGAATAACTTATTGGAAATTTCTAATAACTCCTAAAAATAAAGTTCTAAATACATACTGCATACTTCTTGGTTATCCCAGGAAACCTATGAGATCTGTGGGACAAGAATGGGATGTCCTTGGGTAATTTTGTGCTGTATGGGTAAGCTATATAAAATTCTAACCTTCAGTATCGGTTTTACTAACTCTTAAAAGATTTGTCAGAATTCATTTATGGACGACGATTAATTTAACATTTCGTTCCAAGCACTCGCCAATTAATATATATAATATAATATAAATCATAGAATCAGCAACGAGATTGTTGCTGCAGCAGGTCTAAGTGAATATCGTCGTCAACTAAATCCATGAAAAAAACTAAATAAACTCGCTTTGTTAACAATCAAAGAAATATCAAAATTTTACCAGCATTTTATGCTCGGCATATTAAAATGGTCATTAAAATGAGTGGAGACTTAAAAAGCGCCATCTATCTTATAATAAAGAGCGGTAAAATTTATATGGAAATGTCGCTTTTTACTCCAATTCCGTACTAGGTTTTAAGATCAACAATGAGCAACACGAAGCTAAACAAACTTTTCATATTGACGCAATACAAAATACTAATTTTGAAGATCTGATCTCCGACTTCGGAGCTGTTAAAACTAGAAAGAGGATTTGAAAGTATTTGCGTCTCGCTTATTTAGTTTTTTTCTAAATATTTATAATATTCCAACTTTATTAATATAGGGTGTTGCAAAAGTATGCCTATATACGTTAAACTTAGGTAGCTGCGATCGAGCTAAGAAAAAAATTCTTATACTGTTTTTCCCCACATTGCGTTATTTCAGAGTTATGCTGGCAACACTGTTTTGCGTACCGTAAAGTGGAGATTGTTGAGTTTTAATGTATATCTCAGGGAGGAAATTTTGTTTAACTGACAATGTCTTTCACTTTAAGAAAACATGATTTATTCAAAATTTCTAATAACATTTTTTTTTGTGTTTTTAATTATTTGGTGGCTTATACGATTCATTTTCCAAAAATATGTAACTCATTGCTGTACCTAGAGAGTTTCATAAAATAATATCCAATAATCTTTCAAACGGGATTCATTTTGGGGTTTATTTGAATGGCTTTTATGGTGCTCATTTAGTGACATAAAACAAGTTTTCTGATGAGTCATGTCCATTACCCTATTCAGAGTATACGAAACTTTTCATTTGCTTTCCAAGAATACCCTATTTTTGCACCGGTAATAAAATAATATAAAACTTCTACATTGATGCACCTACACATAAATACAGACTACAAAATTTTTATGAAATTTATTTGGTCACAACAAATTTTCAATTTGTTGCCCAAACTTGTAATCTACTTCTTACACTTAATGGTATGTGAATTTCTCTCAATCTTTCTCTTATTTTCAAACACGCTGCTTGAAAATGTCATCGTTTTCAAATACGGCGGAATAAACTTGTTCCTTCAAATAATCCTATATGAAGTAGTCCATCGGAGTAAGTTCTGGTGATCTTGATGACCATGTTATTGGTCCACCTCGGCCTATCCATCTGTCAGGAAAGTTTTCATTCAGCCAATCTTGCACCGTTCGAGTAGAGCGAGGAGGTGCTCCATCATGTTGAAAAATCATATTCCTCCTTATGCTCAAAGGCACGTACTCCAACAATTCCGGTAGCACATCCTTCAAAAAATTGAGATAAGCCTCTCCTGATAAATTATGGCGAAAGATATAAGGCCCAATGACCCAGGATTCCTGCCCAAACATTCAGCCTGAATCTATGTTGACAGTGTGATTCCCTGCTTGCGTGAGAGTTCCTTTAGGCCCATCTATGTATATTGTGGAAGTTAACCAGTCCATCCTTTGTAAAGTTCGAAAGCAGGGATCAGTCCTATCCTTTTCTAACATAAGCCTGGAGAAGTCAACGCGGCTTTGAAGGTCCCTTGACAGAAGTTCCTGTACGGGCGTTAAATTATAGGGATGAAGACAGTCATTCCTGATCTGCCACACAAATGTATGGTCTTAATTAAGTACCACTGCCAGAGCACTAGTACTTACGGAGTCATCTTGCCGAATCCTGTCCATAATGTTATCGATGTCCTCCATTCTCTAAAAGTAAAATTCTATTTATAAGAAATTTTAATTTGAAGATAAAAATATTATTTACTCATCTAGACCTACCTGAAGTTTCTTGTCGACTGACAAAGGATCCTTTCGTGATTAGTCTATTAAAAAGAATAGAAAAAAGACTTGAAGAAGGACAAGGTCTCTCAGGGAATCTTCTAACATACTCCATCCGCGTGCGCTGCACACGCATTTCCACGACAATACCCTTAAGAATACACCATCTGCGCTAAGTAAGCGTAATTCATTTCTACCCCTCTACTGGACCTGACATAATATTTGCTTTTAATTAAATTTTTCGACTATAATTGATGAAACAGTGTCTATCAATAAGGCGATACAACTAGAGAAATTTCATTTTATGTAAAATTTTCAGGTAAAATTGACTTCATGCAGCAGCAGAATATTTTCTTATTTTGGTACTCATAATAGGTCAGAACACCTTCTTTTATGGACTATTTTCATGCATCTGCTGACACTGAATCGAGGGTCTAAGTACGCGAACATAATCTTTTGTTAATTTCTGTATAATACTTGCAGTTTGCACAAACTCAACATTCTTCAACAAACTGCAATGCTGTCATTTTACCTGAGTACAAATAGGATATTTTTGTAAAGAAAATGAGAAGTTTCGTATACTCTGTACAGGGTAATGGACATGACTCATCAGAAAATTTGTTTTACGTCACTAAATGACCGCCATAAAAGCCACTCAAATAAACCTCAAAATGAATCATTTTTGTGGTACGAATCCCGCTTGAAAGGTTATTGGATACTATTTTCTGAAACTCTCTAGATACATCATTGAGTTACATAGTGAGGTAATCAAGTGAGGGTAATCAAGTGACCCACAGTGTATGTATGTATTTTTGGAAAGCGAATCGTATAAGCCACCAAATAATTAAAAACAAAAATTATTTGAAATTTTGAATAAATCGCTCCCAAAGTAAGAAATTTGTAAAACAAAAGCAACATATTCCAATTTAACATTTTGTTATTTCAAAACAATCGATACTGGATGAATGCGCAATTTGTTTTCTTAAAGTGAAAGATATTGTCAGTTAAACAAAATTTATTTGAGTTCTCTAGGCCATTTCCTTCCTGAGATATACATTAAAACTCAACAGTCTACAATTTCCGGTACGCAAAACAGTATTGCCAGCATAACTAGGAAAGAACGCAATGTGGGGAAAAACTCTATAAGAATTTTTTTCTTAGCTCGATCGCAGCTATCTAAGTTTAGCGTATGTAACCATACTTTTGCAACACCCTGTATATAAAGAACTCTTTTATAATTTTTTTATAATTTTTATCTAAAACATGGTTTACTACTATTATTATTATTTACACTTATGGAATTCGTTACTTTGAATTTAACAATTTTTATGGGGTGACTTCATCTAGGTACATCCGCAGCGAGTCCCACTCACTCATCTAGCTACGCTAAAGGTCACATATAACATTGGCGATATCATTGGAAATAAATACGAAGAAAAGTCCAAGATGGCTGCCCTGAAGAAGGCCGGGGGTAACAAAAATTTTCACTTTTTCAACCCCATCTCCAAAAAGTGGTTAAGACTTAATCCAAGCAGTAATAAAGTGAATCAAGAAATCGATAGCATATGTAGAAGTTGGTGATTAATCTTCTCGTAGATATATCAGTATAAAGCCAATCAATATGCACCCCCCCCCCTCCCGGTGATAGTTATAAATGCAACGTAGAACAAAAGTATCCAAACCAAGTTAGTTCATGCAGACCCACCCTTTCTTTATAAACGTATCTTAAAATGTAGAAAGAATTGGTTTGCAAAGAAAGTAAAAAGCATCGTACACAATATTCTCAAAGAGTTTCGGTACATCAAAAAATCTGCAGACGTTTCTATAGTTCTTCACGACGTTATACAAAAAAAAAAACAAAGATGATTTTTCAAAATGACGGGAAAGATCTTAACAACAATGACAAATTACAGAAGGCTGCTCGTAAAGGGCTTGACACATCTTCTCAGAACAATATTGAAGAAATGCTATCGCAGCCAGGAGATATAATTTCTTATTGATAATATTGACTTTTTAAAATATTCCCCAAAGTTTCAAGTGAAAAATTTGGTAAAATATAGTAGTTACTCACAATTGCAGGAAGTTCATCACTTTTAGGATAAATATTGTCGAGCCTCCGAACCTACGGATTCTATCATAGAGTTTTACGAAGCATTTTAATCAGACTGTGCAGTAAAATCGTTTTATTTCGGAAATTCAATATTTTCTAATATATGCAGGTATATAGTCACGTATTGGTCCTTTTGTGTGCTGAAATGTAACAGAATTTAGCTATTAATTAACCGTTCTAGTTTTTTTTTTTTGCATAAATATTCATTAACAACCTCCTTAAGTATAATATTTCTCGATTCAATGATTAATCTTGGTCCAGAGAGTTTATGTTGTATACATAAAAGTACAGCGGATAAGAAATGTAATTTTTTCATCATCATTATCTCCATCTTTATCTTCATCTTCGTCTCCATCAACATTATCATCATCATTATTATTTTTATCGTCATCATCAGCTGCAACACATAATTTCAGCACTCTTGAATACCTTCTTAAAGCAGCTTTCCTTTTTCTATCTTAAGGGTCGGAGTGCAATTTATTCATTCTACTGAGAGGAAAACTAATTGAATTCCTTTCCTTCCCTTCCAACCCCCCCCCCCCCCTTCCCCTAGCCCATCTTTAAAGGGAAATTTTAATCTCCTCCGAAGGATAGTTTTCCTGTAGTTATATGTATTGATTTTATGTTCAGAATTTCTGTGAAAGTTTCTAAGAACCGCAATAGAGACGCCCATCAGCATCCACATGTTGCTTCAGGATACAAAGCGAATTCAGATTCAAATTGAATGAAATTTCTTTGTGAATTGAAAAAGGTGATAGCAGTTGGGTGTGAAATTTCACAGAAGGAAGAATGACAATAGCACGACAATATGCTCCCTAAACCAGCATCTTATAAATCTGCCATTATAGCAGGTATGGTATAGGTTTAGTCACCAGACTTCAATGATGTTTAGGGGTGGGGGGGGGGGGCACTTTAAAAGTTTTCTAATTGCACTACGACCTGCCTTCCATCGCAGACATGTTTTCTGTGTGTTTCTTTTTTTTATGCATTTCTCAAAGTTTCTCTCAGGGTAAAACTTTTAGGCGAAAGAAATCTGTTTTAGTCCTTGTTTTTGTCCTTCCTTCTCTGAACTGAAGATTTTCTACTCGCATTTTCTCTCTACGCTGGATTTTTTTTTATGGGGTTAGGTTTAGAGGTGCCTATATGACGATGGAATTTTCTGTTTCATTCCATGCAATTCATAATAAAATATAACTTGGTGTGGTGCAGCATACTGTCTGTCTCTCTCTCTCTTATTCTCTATCTCTATTTGTACCTTGTTTCCAGAAAAGCAGAAATGGAAAATATGTTGCTATGACGTATGCCAGGATATCGTTTTAAAGTGTATACAAGCTTTTTTTTTTATTAGAGAACTAATGACGACAAGTGTGTCAACATTGAGATCTTCCGTATATGTAGTTACATAGGTAGTAGAATGGCCGCGAACATTTTTTTTTTTTTGCAAACGTTCTACATTCTCAATGTCTCATTAGGATCCGAAATGCATCCATTATGTGTCGCACAATTATTCTAAATGAGCACTCCAATGAAGTTTTAGTCTTTTTTTTTTTTAATACAAGCAAGTGTATGTACGGATGATTTTCAACACAATTTGATGTTGAAGAAGATAGGAAGATTCTTGAAAATTTTTTGCGATATTTAAAAATATAAATATACCTACTTGTATTAAAATTGTAGATGTGTGTCCTTAATTAAGAACCAACCAAGGACGAAATCTGCCCTCATATCACTCTTAAGATTAAGCTACAAAGGTACACAACATGAGAACGTTTTCATATCGAATGATAAAAACGAAAATGCTCTATGAAAAATGCACTTTTTTACTTTGCAACCGAGAATATTTCCAACTAAAATTAATTAATTAAAAGGTCGGAAAAGTCCCCCGATTCTTGCATTCTTCACAAGAAATTATTACTCTTTTACAAACATATTCACGAAAAACCTTTTTTTTTTGTTTTTCTTTTTTAATATTTTTAAGGCTATTTCATAAATTTATATTAAAAAAACTTTTAAAATAAATTACTTTCATAAATAAATTGCATTAAAAAATAAAAGAATATTTTTTTTTCTTTCTCAGTGATATACGCAAGAAAAGTTTCGTTGTTAAATAAGAAATGCTACAACTTAGATTAAATCTTAAAAGTTTAGGCATCCATAAATATAATCACAATTTTTTAACTACAACTCAAGCCCAAACTTTTAAGATTTAATCTAAGTTGTAGCATTTCTTATTTTACAACGACACTTTTCTTGTGTATATCACTGAGAAAGAAAAAAATATTTTTTTATTTACTAGTGAAATTTATTTGAAAGTTATTTATTTAAAATTTTTTTTTTTAATATGCCACACAGAACAAATGTATTCGTGGTATGTTACTGGGAAATCCTGTTAGGATATATAAGTTGTCCGTAGGAAATCTCGTCTGTTCCCAGTTAACAACTTAAGACATCCCTGGGGGTAACGAATTTCCAGGGTTAGGATGTCCCTGGTAGATCCCATGCCTTTCCTACAGGATTTACTGTGGATGTACTTAGGCACAGTTAACGCATTCAATAATGTAAAATTCCCGCTGCAAGCATACCTAGGACGTCTTATTGATCTCCTAGTTTGTTGACAGGATGTGCGGGGGAATATCTGAGGATATTATTTAATAGATTTTTTTATATGTGTAAGCATTTTTACAAAAAAAAAAAAAACATGAAATAAATAATGACTGGAAAGTATATGCCAGAGGTGTGAAACATAAATCCAATATTTTTTACACAGGCAAATTGAATGTCATAGGAATTAGGAATTAGTAAAAAATCCCATTCTGAAATGTACAAATAAGAAACTTTGCTAATACAAAAAGAAATTGCAGAAGCGAATAGAATTCTAATATAGTTTCACGCATGTAGCTGGCTTAAACAATGCAATTTTCATATGCCTTCTTTCCACACATATTTTGTTGTTCTTCTTTTGTTCTCCAAAAACGACACATGAAAATACACCAAGCAACAAATTAATGCTTTCACCAGAGAACCACACGAACCATGAGAATCAGAAAACATACTGAAATAAATTCTGGAAGGGGTCCAAATATTTTCCTGTACATCACGCATGTATTTGTCTGTAAAATACTGAGAATGTTCCCATAGAGAGTAGTTGTGGGATATCCCAGGGAACTCTTGGAAATAGGGTCCTAAGTACATACTGAATACTTCCTGTTTATCCCGGGAAAGCTATGGGATATTTGGGACAAGGATGGGATGTCCCTGGGTAATTTTGTGTTGTATGGGATATTTTATTTTCTACTTTTTAGTTACAAATTCTATACACTCCATCCACTCTCCACACTCGAATCGCGAACGTCGACTCTCCAATCTCGCCTCTCGGGTTCCAGATCTCAAATCCCGGCTCTCGAATTTCGGATCTCCGGCGGTAATTACCCCCCCCCCCCCACTCCAAAACCCCCAAAACCCATCAAAACATAAGAAAATTTTACCCCATCGGAAAGCTCCCCATTCACTCATTCTAAATCAAAAACACCATGTACATCCATCGACGTTTACTATCCTAAAACTTTTTCGCCACGAACGGCACTCTCAGACGCTCCGGCACAAAGTTATTTAGTCAGGGATTAGTCAGTTGATAAAAGTTATTTAAAAAGAAATAAATATTTCTTTGTCTTTATTCATCGCGTGCAAAAAAATATAATTTCTCTAAAAACTGGCACTAAAACCAACCAGAAGAGCTTCTTGAACCATAGCTAGCTTGAAATCGCACTTGTGGTGAATTCTCACCATCTGCGATTGGTCAGCTTGTAGGCCTATAGAATCCTCTTCGCTGATTTTAGGGGACTTCCTATAGATTCTTCCACTAAGCATAATCGAACCCTTACTGATCAGAGAATCAACTGCTTGTTCTCTTGTACATCACTATGATCTGGCACCCAGCAGAAAATAACTCTGTTGTTGGTACCAGGTCTGCTAAGTTCCCTGCAACAATGCTGGACTAGGCGTAATCTAATGGTGTTCGAATCCAGAGCTTTGAATATAGGTGGACTGTCAATGTAAATCCTAACATCTCGATCACTAAGTTTGCTGTCAGTTGTTTCTAGCAGTATTACTGCATTCCTTATAACTAGGATCTCGATTTAGAAGAGACTACAGAAGTCTGGCAGGCGGTACGATTCTTGTATTAGCACGGATTCTAATATACCATGGCTTCTATTCCCACATTCATTTTCCAACCATCTGTAAAGAGACATATATCAGAATCTTCTGCCACACAAATATTTCCCCCACTCCTCTCTACTAAGGATGCTAGCCAAGAAACCTCTCTAAAAGTAAGTCATTCCGTGTGTCAGTGTAATTTGCCCCCCCCCCCCCTCCCGCTCCCTTGTATATAGTCCCAAAGACAGATCTTAAGTATTCTGTTGTGATTCTTATGTCGATTTCGATGGGACTTCAATTCAACACCAGTGTTGTTGGGACCAGTTTTATAGCAGAAGTGCAACACTAGCTTTGCACTGACTTCCCCTTCTTTGTACTGGATATTTTCTCGGTGTTACAAATACATATTGAAGGTGAATTATTATCTGCTCTGTCAAAGTGTACTGACTGTAATTTTTAGTTAAATGAATAAAAGGATTTTATTTGGGTAATTTTCATAAAGTTTACGAAGGAATTTGTTTCTATATATCAACAAAGAACACTTATAACGTTTGACAGTTCCGTGTACATAATACATGTGTCCACAAACACAAGGAATATGACAGAAATAAGTTCGATGGGCGTCAGTGCTCCCAGTTATTCACTGCCAGAAAAAGTGCAACACTGAAATGGTTCCATCGAAATCGAAATAAGTCTCAAGGCAGTCTTTCCAGTAATACATTTTCCTTGCATTTCAAGGTCTCAAGGCGTAGGGGCCGGAGCATAATATCCATTGCTGCCATTGGAGTCATACCATAGACTAACCAAATGGGTTACGCACGAAGCATTGGCAAGATAATAAGTAGTTGCACCTCATTCTTCGTAAATGACGAAATCTCCAGCAGGAGTTTGTTTTTGTAAATATTTTCCATCCAAAAACCACATAGACGAGGTCCGGAAGTTAAATCGGCGAACTTTTTTCTCTTCTCATCTTTAATATCTAATTGATTTACTACCAAGTTTTAAATCGTCTCGTCGAAGTCTTTTCATATAACAACACAAATGACATCCCGGTACGGTGGGGCTTTATTGTAGAAACAAACACACAAACAAACAAAACCCCCTCCACTTCTAGCCAGCCAACAGAAAAATTTATAATTTGTCATATGTATATGGTTGTACCGTTGTTGGACCTCTTTCCATCTATGCAGACCTTTATTTCAGCGATTTCGTTATTTAATTTCAAAAATTCCCTCCCTTAACTTTATCGAAAAAAATTCAACATTCGATTTAAGGTCGATGCACACTTACCGGCACAGCACGAACCAACACAGATATGCAAAATATTTTTCTATGAAAACAAGTTAGCTATAATTCACATCAACCGGCAACGGAAACTTCATTGCCGGTCGCTATCGGTGGCTAGCAACCAGACCGATATTCGTCGGTTGTTGCTCTAATTGCGAAGCTCACATGGGATCACTTTTCTATAGTTTTCTTGCGATACCTGCCTTAACTGAAAGTTTTCATTCCATTTTTGGTCGTTATATGTGCACGAAAAATTCCGGTGCTGGTCGATGCCTGTCTGTGCCGGTTCGTGCTGTGCCGGGAAATGTGCATCGACCTTTACTTTTCAGATATATGTCGGTCGTCTCATAAGTTAAAAAACAATTTGCATGTCTCCAAAAATGTCAAGAATGCAACTACCCTTTGAGTTCACGATACTGCTAATAAAAAAAATAGTATTCTTCTTCTTTATCTTTTCTTTAAAAAAAAAAACAAAAAATCATTGTCATTCGGAGCAATAAAGGACCCAAAATTGAACTCTAAGATAACTCGCAATTTATCACCCTGCCCATTACTATCCACTGTTGCAAATGCACGTGCAACCCCTCTACATAGCTAATAGACTTCTCGTTCATTAGCGGCTTGTGTTTGCGATCATATTACGGAAAGTGATGCATAACAAACATAAAAAAATAAATCTGAATTAATAGCTGTGTTCTTTTGTGTCCGCAGAACAGTATCCAGCCTGCTCTGAGTGAAGGCCGGACACTTACACAGAAAGTATTTGGTTGTCTCAGCCTATTCTTTCAGGCAGGACAGACACTTAGTGCCATCGATAACCCCCATTCTTGATAGATGAGCATGAAGTGAGCTGTAGCCGATGATGATGCCAACCGTAGTTCTACATGGTTTCCTTCCGAGTCCCATGAGAGAATCGGAGATATTCCTATTGGACCCATCAAGAAACATTTTTGTAGACCTACAAGTACTCACGTTCTCCCATATCTGCTGATGCTTCCTATGAACATCCGCTTTTATGAGAGACTCGATACTCGAGGTGAAAACGCCTATGGCGGGTTCGGTCCGAGGAACGGAGAATGAGGAGCAAGCCCTATCTAAAAGATCAACCCTTTCATTCCCCATGATGCCCATGTGACCAGAAACCAACTGAAGGGACACCTTGTTGTGGATACACAACTTATCTACAGATGACCTACAATCCCCCAGTAACTTAGATGTTATCCGAGGGTCACTCAGAACCATCAATACTGCTTCACTATCCAAAAGGATAGCAATGTCCTTCCCCTTAATTTTCATATCAAGGACTATCTTCGTTGCTATTGCGATGGCGCAGACTTCAGCCTGGAAGACAGTGATGTGTCTTCCATGTGAGTACTCCATCCCAAAAGTAGACGCCCGCCCAGGCTTCCTCATCAGTGAGAGAGCCGTCGGTAAAAAATTTTAGAGCGGACCGGGGAAGACCCGATAAGGCACTTCCCTCAGTCCATGATTCCCTTACTGGAAAGCTCACAGAAAAGCGACGTCCAAGACAAAGCTCTGGTACAATTGCATCACGTTACATACTAGCCAGACTATAATCCACAGACTACATTATTTCTGACTATATATACAGCACAGAGAGCGAATTTAGTCTGATCTCCTATGTGGTGGATCTGAAATAGTCCTTCACTCGTTGTAGTACTGAAAACGACAGTTCTGACAACCAGTTGGAACCCGGTACACACAATAACATCTGAAGTTCTATTTAATCATTTAGGTAAATGTCCAAAAAGCCTTTTCCAGGATATTCTTGTATAACTCCAGAGCCGATAATTGTTTTCCCCGTGTAGCTTCAGGGAACGACAAAAGAGCTCGCAGGAGCAGACACTCATTTTTCAAAGTTCCGTCTAAATGTCCTAGATAGAAGGTTTTCAGGGGTCGTGCATCCTCGCAGATATATTGAGATGCCAAGCTATGTAGCTTCATGAGAGTGTACAAATTTTTTCCTAAGCAGAACCATGTCTTTGTACTTCTGCAACCAACCTATCGATAATGACGTTGAAACTCTTAATCCATCCCTGCCAGATAGTGCGATTTCGAATTAATTTTTTTTAATGTCTGGTGTCGTATGTCCTTCATGTATACCAGTTCGACCCCTGGCAGGTCCCCACTACAAGGTTGGGCCTCTAGGCAGAAGTTCATCGTTTTGAATTATCAGTTGCACTTAGCCATTTTCTCGATAACAAGTTTTTGTTTAATTGAAACTCATTGCGACCTTTATTCTGGATAAGACTTACATCCCTTCTGCCTCCCAATGTTTTAGGGCAAGTTATCATGGTAACTAGTTGAACAGATTTGAATTGTTGGCAGTCATATCAGTTGGTTCTAGGCAAAAATTTTATATTTAGCAATACAGATGTTGTGTTGATTCTATGTTCTTGGCAACATACAATAAAATATAAAATTTAACATCCTCAACATAATAAATTTGAAAACACATACACACAGGAAATTCATCTCTGTAACTATAAGAATTGTAAAATTTTTAAACGAAATAACTCTAAATATAACATAAAATATAATTTCCTGTCAGCTTATAACAATGCCAATGAATTCTTAGCCAATAATATCCCTTCCGGTTTGGCAAACACAATATGTGTTATCAATTAATCCTTGGGGCATTATATTGCGGTTTTACTTGTATAACTAAATACGAATGCGCATACCTACATTGTCCAGAGCAACATAATTTATATACAAGCGCAAAAATATAGATAAGATCATAGCATTCATGTATGTAATATGAAACTTAATCCCAAAGTCACAATGTTGTCATGCTACCCACTAAAGTATGCAACAGAACCTTTAACATCCTTCTTTTTATAGAGACAAGAGTTTTTTTCCATTTGGATGGGCGCCAACAATTTGGATGTAAACGAATCCTGTAGGCATGGAGAAGATTTTAAATTTTTGGAACCATACCATTTATACCATAGAACCGAAGGCAAAATTCAATGCAATCAAGTGCAGGAAATTAAAATTCAAGGCTCTGGAAAATTATTTCTATTGCTATGACTATATATAACAATATCACAGTTGTGTCGACAGTCAACAGAGAATTTAAGAAGCTTGCAACATGCAAAATGGCTAAGATAGATTGACATTTGCTTAAAATGCAAATATTATGTATGAATAGGAAAGCAAGAAAGCAAGCATACTGTATATGTACATGGATTATGGAAAGCTTTAGCCTTTTTGTCCTTCATCCGTACAATGGGTTTAGAACAGACTTGGATCAATCATTTTTTGCCAGTGCTTCTATCCATTTCTGGTACGGTATCAAGTCAGTTGGCGGATACTGCTTTTATACACCATACAAACTTACATTCGACACTCTGTCGCCGTGTGTTTCATGTTTCTTTTTATAGACAATTGTTTTACTGAGTATAGAATAAAAATGAAGGAACAATACAAATCATAACGCCTTTGTACTTATTAATTTCGCTTTTAATTAAAAATGTAATGACAGCATTCAAGGAATCGTAAAATTATAATATTGAGCTAGCTGTTAATGCATTAATTTTGAATTGAAAATTTTCTGTGAAATATCAGAAAATATCGAATTTAATATTGTTGTCAATTAAAATATTGAAGAGATTAAGTAACTGTACTTTAAGTATACAGTCCTAGAATTTAAAATGTATGTAGGTATTGAAAATATGACCCAGCATTACACTGATCCTAGTGTAGAGGCTAAGCCCAACTATACCCCGCAACACTAAACACGTAAAGAAAAAGGTGTTTGAAATAAGCTGCGCGTTTAACCGCAACAGCAGCTCATATCTAATACTACAGCAAGTCTACAAGACTGCACAAAATACCTGCAAGTCCATTATCTAAAGAAAAAAAAATTATTTTTGACCAGAGAGTTAGGCAAAGAATCTTGGTGTCTCGTCCAAACCATCAGGAACAACTTCACCAGTTCTTCTATACTTTCACTACTTAACAATGGTGAAGTCGTTGTTGGATAAGGATAATATTTTGGATGATCGATTCGCTTCAAATTCTCGCCTTCCACCCACTTCACACAGACACCTGTTTTATATCACCAGTATGGATGTGTACAAGAGCCAATACACATCCATAGGAGGAATGTAATCCAGATCCTTAAGGAGATCAACGTCTCTGATGGTCGCTCTGATGGTTTGTCGGCCCTGTTAATTAAAAGCTGCGCCTCATCCTTGGCTAAAGCGTTGTCTTATTCGATAAGAATTTTTCCAACTTCTTGGAAACTAGCTCACGTTCAGCCTGTTCCCAAAAAAGGAGACGGAGAGAGAAGGTTTTTTTCCAAATTAATGAAGTATCTGGAAACCAATCAATTCATCAATGATCACCAATATGGCTTTCAGTTTGGACGCTCATCTCGTAACTTGTTGACTTTTCTTACGGAGCGTAGGTCTAATAAAATTTTGGTGAGTCCAAAATCATTGCCCAAGATATTTCAAGGGCCTTTTGATAAAGGGTTCCATCCTGTCCTTTTAGCCAAACTTAAAGCAGTTGGTCACTCCCCTCCTCTTCTATTATCGATTGAAAGCTTTCTATCTGGTCGCCTAATTTATGTTGTATTAGATGACGTTGTATGTGAATCTCACTCTATAAATGTATGTGTGCCCCAGACTCTGTAATCTCTCCGTCTCTCTTCCTAATTTTCATTAATGATCTGCTTTCCCTTACTATCAATTCCATCCAGAGTTTCGCTGATGCCAGTACCCTTGATTTCACTTACTCTTTTGACACTCTTGCGAACTCCGGGGAATTTCCGCATGTGTTAAATGAGATTGTATGATTAGATCATTGAATAACGATCCTGGAAATATCCTCGCTTGGAGCAAAGAGAATCACATAGAATTCAATACTGTACTGTATCCATAGTTGCCCTGATTTAGACCTAATACAAAGATCATTGCGGTAAATTGATTGGAATCATCATCATTTGGGTCGAAATCCTCATTAGGCTTATTATATCATCGTATGTGGAATTCTTTACGAGTTTAGTAAAACTAGCAGTGGCACGTTTAAATGTGGTAAGAATATTAGGTTTACATTTGCACGAACAAATGACATTTCACTTAATATTTAAATTAGAACATATCTCTGACTGAATATAACATGTAAAGGGTTTTCCAATAAGAGGTGTTATTTTAATTAGCCCGCTATTTCGGTAGATGTCACTTTTGGAGCTATTATTTTTTGACATTTGACAAGTAGAAACTACGCCATTAATAAAAATGGAACGATACACGATTCAACAACGCATTGAAATTATTAAAATTCACTATAAAAATGGTGAAAATGTGGCAGAGATGGTTCGTAAAACTCGAATATTTTTGGGTCGTCGTGAAGCACCTGTTCGGACCGCAATACAGAAATTGGTAGAAAAATTCGAGCTGTTGGGACAAGTTAGTGATGTGAAGAATAAAACACGTGCACGTCGCTCAAGAACAGCCCAGAATATTGCTGCTGTAGCCGAAAGTGTTGAAGAAAACCCAGGTTTGTCCATTCCTCGTCGTTCTTTGGAATTTGGCTTTCCACAAACGTCATTACAGCGTATTTTGCATAAAGATTTGGGTCTTAAGGCCTATAAAGTTCAGTTAACACAAAATCTCAAGCCGGCCGATCATCAACAACGTCGAGTCTTTGCTGATTGGGTCCTTGAAATGCATGAAAATGATCCGGAATTCCATCGAAAACTCATCTTGAGTGATGAGGCCCATTTCCACCTCGATGGCTTCGTCAACAAGCAAAATTATCGCATCTGGGGCTCGAAAAACCCAAGAGTTATTGTTGAAAAGCTTCTCTATCCTCAACGTGTGACTGTTTGGTGCGGTTTATGGTCCCGCGGGGTCATTGGAACTTACTTTTTCGAAAATGAGGCTCGAGCAACAGTTACGGTGAATGGATTGCGCTATAGACAGATGATTAATGATTTTTTATGGCCGGAATTTGATGGTATTGATCTGGACAACGTTTACTTTCAACAAGATGGCGCTACGTGCCATAGAAGCAACGAAACCATTGATCTTTTACGGGAAAAGTTTCCGGACCGTGTTATCTCTCGAAGAGGTGATCACAATTGGCCACCGAGATCTTGTGACTTAACACCTTGCGACTTCTTCCTTTGGGGCCACGTAAAAAAGAAAGTCTACGCCAACAGCCCAGCGTCGATTCAAGACCTCAAAGATGGAATTCGTGAGGCTATCGAGGACATAGGGCAGCCACTTTGCGATTTGGTTATGGAAAATTTCATGAAAAGGATATGGTCCTGTAGGCGTGGTCGTGGTGGTCATTTGGCTGATGTTATTTTCCATTATTAACGGCATGCCTTCCTCTTTATAATGAAATAAAGATTCGATCATTTATCTCAAAAACTGGCATTTTTCTTTGAATATCAAAATAACACCTCTTATTGGAAAACCCTTTACTATGGAGCACTAGGGTAAAAATGACCTAGTATCTCGCTTTACCTTCAAGCATGATACGTCATTTTACCTTAAATTCTAGTTGGATAAATAAATTTGAAGTGGCATAACTCTGGAGTGGGAGGGGTACAAGGGTGGTTTAGCATTAATAGGAAATATCCTAAGATTCTGCATACAATGCTGTCTTAAAATAAACCGTATACCTTGTAGATTTCATTTGTCAAAATGTAGTCTTATTGGTCTGGGACAGCCTGTATGTATCTGGAATTTGTCCATTTATTCCAAAGATTTGTTGATGACATCAAATAATGGTCGGCAGAGAGAGAATTCTGCTATGTGAAACATGGATTCAAGAAGAAGAAGACTGTCGCCAGATTTGTCTTCTGAATGCTTACCCTTTCTGTCCTTTTTGCCTTTGGCATAATAACAAATTAACCGTAAATCCTCTGTAAGCTAAAAACCGCTTTTAAATTATTATTTTTTCTTTTTTTTTTTATCAAATACCTATCACATTTTTTTTCCAAGATCATAATTCATCTAAGCCTTTAATTTCAATTAAAGCACTTCCACTTCCCTTAAAGAACAACATCCTTAAACGTTAACCAGCAAAAAAGAAACTCCATTTTCCACAAGTTGTACCTACTTGTGCCCGACAGATCCTTTTTATAAGAAAATTGATTAAAAGTCCGGAGGTCGAGAAGCAAAACTTTGTAGGTACGAGAATCTTCCAGTAAAATTGCCCAACTGCCCTAACTTTAACAAAGATTTATATGTGGTTCCTCCTGCCAGTCCGTCACAGTTGTGTTTGTATTATAACCGCATCATAGTAGGGTGCCTATGTTGGCTTTTTACTGGGAACTGGGAATACACCGCACAGAAATAATTACAGCATAGTCGATGGTGACTATTCGACTAAGAACCAGGAACATGTGAGCTTTTAACTGGTGGTTTTTCACAACAAGGAGTGACCTGACCACACATTCTGACTGACATGGTAGGTGTAATTAAATTTTTTCCCTTTACACATATACATATGTACAAATGCCAGCACATATTAAGGTTTCGTCTTGGGGCATTTTATAGTTGCCACACTTCTTGTGGAGTTTTTTTTTTTCTTATATTTTTTATGTGGGCTATTTTCTTTGATAAAGGAAAGGTTCAAGTAGGGCAACAACATACATACATGACGGAACCTCTCTGAAAGACAAGTATACAACAAACGCTTATAGTTTCCATTCGCGTGCCAAACACAAGTTTTTCAGACGCCACCAGCTGAGGTTATTGAACGCATTTGCCCGCGTTTATATGAAGTCAGTATCATCTAGAATTGGTTGTTTTTATACATATATTGTAGAAGTTCGGTGTAATGCTGCTCGAATCGATAAAATCAGTTCTGTCACAGAGGGTGCTGCTAGCTAATGTGCCATGTTGACAGTAACAAGAAGACAAGGGGGCTTTCGAACCCTTGAATTCCCATAGAATTCACAATAAACAAAAACTGCTTTTACAATGGCTTTTTGCAAATTTACGCAAATAAGTAAGTAAGTAAAGTCCTAAGCTGTATCGTCTAGACTATCGATAAGTCTGGATTAAGTTAAAGGCAGGCAGGCGCATATCAATGTCTTGGTTATTTGTTCACGTAAAATATGGCACCTTTGTAGCTCCATTAACCTTTGTTCATATATAATCGCTTTCAATAAAGAGAATGACAAAAAAAACTCATGAACCATTATTATATCCCTTCGTTTCAATCTCTCACCTCTGATAATGGTGATGGGGAATTCTAAGGCGCAGAGCATTCATTTTCGTACATGTGCTTTATTATCCTTAGGGCACTTGACGTAATTTACCCATGCTTTGACTTAATGGAGTTAATTTGGTTCTTGAATAAATAAAATTTGTCTGAATACACCGCCATAAATTATTCAAGCAGTGCCACTGCTGTGTTAATTTCAGAAACACTTTAATGTCGTCAATGATTTTACTTGAAAGGAAAAGAAGTCTCCCTTTTTTTTTACTTTTGATGGACTTTATTAAATATTATTGGCAATTTATTGTGAGTTACGAAAATAATTTTCTATGGATTTGAAAAAAAAATGGGTCATATATGTTTGTACAGTTACTTTGTAGTTCAGCATTTTTGAATTTTATATAGATTTTCATGGCATTTGCAGTTGTTGGGTAAAAGTTATGGATTCCTTAAGAGGAGTCAGTACTCAGCAAAAGTTTCAATTTAGATAGCAGCGAACCTGTAGGCAATAAAATTTACTATACATAGGTTTGTGTCCTGAAAGTGAGAAAATTCATGTAAAATTAGCCTAGACTTAGACCAAAGACCACGTTAGAGACATCTAGCGTAAAATACAGAAACCCAACATGCGACAATTTAAGATGAAAAATGAATATTTGCAGTTCAAATAAATTGAAATGTTTTAACAAGAATTAACTCTCCCAAATTTTTTTTCACATGATTGTTAAATATACTATTTTGCTTTGTATTTCAATAAACTCTCCACGGAATATTGCAATTTCAAATCGCTGAAATATCGAGAGGAAGAACAAGTACTATTAGAGTCAAATAATTAAAAAAAGTGCAACTAAACATGAAAAAACTCGACGTTATTTGCTAGATCTAGGTTTTATCTTTCTAAAATAGTTATAATCTAAAGGAATGAGAATACCTACCCACAGGAATTTGATTTAAAAGACTTCAATTTTTACCATTTTTTGCAAGTTTCCGAGCTAATATCTTCATTCCAATATACTTTTTTTTTTAATTTTGCCGACGATATTTGCTAGACTTCTTCGTTACCTTTAATTTAAGATATAACTCGTTATTCTACTGCAAATAGTTCGCCAGAAATTCGCATTGAAAAATGTATGAAACTTGCACTTGCAAATCTTGGTACTGACTCCTCTTAACACATCGTTATTTAAAACACAATATTAAATATTTAATATACAAGTTCTTTATTTCACTCTAATCTTATACAATTCACAAACTTTTAATTAATCAACTCAACTTTAATTATCGCTTAATACTGTACTTTCAATTATCGCAATCTAATTACAACATTTTCGTACGTTTATTACTTTCGCTTGCTAACACTGCAACGTCTAAGACAAGACTCTTGTTCTGGCTATGACAACTGTTATATTTATACCCTAGAAACTCTCCAGATTATTCTCGAGTGTTCTATTCCAGAAGCTTCTTGACTGTTCTATTCATTCTATTCCTGAACCTTCCTGTACATTCCATAATTCTCCTGAAGTCGTTTACTCTCCATTGCCAGTAGATGTCACCAGTTGTCTCTTTCTATTGCACGTAACAATATTAAAAGTTATTTTGATTTTTGCATGTCCGTCCGCCCGTCCGTCCGTCCGTCCATGCGCACGATAACTCGAGAACGCATATAGTTAGAGAGCTGAAATTTTGCGCACGGACTTAAAAAAAAAAGTAAAATTAAGTTCGAAAATGAGACAAATCGGGCAACTCCTTCGTGGGGCTGCCACATAAAAATTTCGTTTTCCGCTATATATTTGGACACTGCCTGAGAACGCGTCGACGTAGAGAGCTGAAATTTCGTATATAATGTTTTTACTACATTAGCAAATAAAATGTCAAAAATGGACTAAATCGGGCAACTCTTTCTTGGTGTTGCCATATAAAAATCTAGGTTTTTTACGTATACTTTGAAAACGATCAGTCCAAGACATTTTTATTGTACTAAGAACTTCCGCAGAATACGAAATCCTATAAAATTGGTTATTACCATTTTTTCTATGCGACAAACCGTTGTAGAAATATATGCGAAAAACAACTTCAAAATCAATACTTGAATAGATCGGTGACCATACGAAATTTAATACGGGCATTCATCTAGGGTATCATAAGAATTGGTCTTAGACCAATTCTAGCTTTTTTACTTGTTTAATATTGACTTTGCTACTGAATTTGAATTAGTAATTTCTAGGTAGGTACACTCAGACCTACCCCAATGTTATGATCGGTCACGATTTCAACTTCAATATGCTTTGTGCGAGCAACTTAACTAATACCCCTTAATGCAATCATTATGGAGCGTTTACAATGGCAGAGTAGAATGGAGTCACCAGATTGCATTGTCTCTCCTTGTCTCAAGCTTGCACTCTAAGTTCTTCGCGCTTTAGATATCACAGAGTAGCATCAGATTTGAAAAATTCCTAATCTCACGTTGGTGAGATTATGAAAGAAAATGCAATCTGGTGACTCCACTCTACTCTGCCATTGTAAACGCTCCTTTACACTTAAGTCTTGTAAATAATCAACCTACCTATTTTAACACTTCCAATCCATCAATGCTAGACCTACTCCTTGTTTTTGATATGTGTCTGATATTAAAGCCATCTTATTTCATAACCAGATTGAACTTCCTGCTATATTTGTTCATAATAATTTATTCTTAACGTACAATTTCTTAATACAACCGGATAATTGATGTATATAATATTATTTCTTCTAGAAATTACAGAAATATTGATGTGGCTGAGTTAGCTCAAGAATGTGCCGCTCTGCCTTGGAATGAGCTTTATCTAATGCCATCAATAAATGATAAATTGAATATTTTCAATAACCAATTTCAAACGTAGGTTTGACAACAATTTAAAACTCTCAGATATTTTTTAAAAGATACAGATACATATGAACTAGATTCTAATACCTTAAATATTGATTTTACATCAACACAATCTATTACCCTGAATTCTGCCATAGCTTGTGTAGATTTTGTTAACGTAAATGCAGGCGGGGCTCAGATGGACGGTCTTAGTTTCCGTTGTGTTGATATCGAAGAAATCAGTAAAGCTTTCCATTCAATAAAATCTGATACAGTGGGTCCAGATAGAGTTCCTCCTCAATTGCTTGCTTGACAACTTGGGAATATCCCACTTGTTGGAAGGTCACGATTGTGCGCCCAATAGCTAAAATCAGTAATCTAAGTAACTTAACTGACTACAGGCCAATAAGTGTATTATGCTATCTTTCAAAGGCCCTTGAGAAGATAATTTATTCCAAAATAATTGAACACTTGGAAAGCAATAACCTCCTAACTCGCTGGCAATGGGGCTTCCGTGATTTCCATTAAAAGTCACCAGTGATATTCGCAAATTTTTAGATAGCAATGACCTTGCAGTGTTGACCCTACTGGATTTTTCAAAAGCTTTTGACAGTATCAGCTATTATAAATTACTAACAAAATTAGCTTCACGATTCAATTTTTCTACATCAGCTATTTCTTTAATAGCTGATTTTTTGGCAAATAGATCCCACCAGGTGATTGCTGATGAGCGTCTCTCAGAAGTACTACCTTTATATTGCGGAGTACCCCAAGGATCTATTCTTGGACCACTATTGTTTAGTTTGTACATTAACGATCTTCCTAATGTCATCCAGGACTGTAACATCCATCTGTACGCAGAAGATGTAAAACTCTACTTGATTAGGCCGATTAGTCTAATGGAAGACTGCGTGGACCACCTCAACTCTGACTTGAAGAGAATATCAAGATGACCGTCTGAAAATCAGCTTAAATTAAATTCCAATTAATGGTCTTTTATAGACAACATTTACCCTCATTTAGATTTTTCTTGCGCTAGGAAATTGGAGGTTGCTTTTAACGATTACACGAAACGAAACGATTTGATCACATTTTTCCGTTTCGGTTGCATATACTTGGATGTTCTTTAAACACTTTTCTTGTGCGCAGGCAGTTAGTTTTGCTTCATAGAATTATATATCAAAACTGTGTACCTTCTTACTTACAAGACGAGTTAGTTTTCCTGGGTTCATCTAGAATTCTTAACATTTTAATTCCGCGACACAGATATTCCATAATAGAGAACTCCTAATTTGTTCGAGTAATACGTTTGTGAAACTCACTTCTTACCAGATTTCAAAGATCCATCTCATTAGATTCAGGGAACCTTTATACCAATACATACCTATTGACAACTTATGATCACAAAATTTTTGCACTCACTCAAAACACAGAACACTTAATTCTCACTGTCAGAGATCTTAATTTCGTTAATTTTTGTTTTCCTATTTTTTCTCTTTAATCAATGTTGCTATTCTTGCGTTCATATAGATATTTACATTCTGAATTCTGTTTTATTCCTGTTTACTTTTTATAATATTATTGTTTTCATATTAATTCCCTTTTCTTAATCTTTTTAGCTTTATTTAATTTAATTGTGTTTTTCTTTAGGTTTACTCATTAGCTTTGAATTCAATATATAAATATATTTAGTAATAGTAGGTGCAAGTAAAAAATTTTGTAAGTCTTATTGTACCATTAGCCAGGAAATAAAAATTGAATTAAATTGAATTGAATAATCTCCTTCTTACTCAAAAGCACATCCAGACTTCAAGAGTGCATGCAATCAGAATCGAACACATTTATACCTTCCCCGATCGGAGAGCAGAAGACGAAACATATCTAGAGTAGAGTTAAAAGCTCGCCTCGGAGCAAAGTCAAATCTAGATTTCTCATTCGAGATCACCATTAATTTTGTATTCCTGTAGGTAGTATAAATTAATTTTCGAAAAATGCCCATGTGATAATTTGCATTTTTTATGTTCGATTAGAAATCTCAAACTGCTAATCCCCAGCTCGACAAACAGTTTAACGGATTGTGCAAGCAAATCGAATGCAATGGGCCAAGTTACTTGAGCACAAACATATTTGCTGTGTAACTCCTGATGAGCAACACTTTGGTACATGTCTCGTAACCTTATCCCCAAGACACACAGCGCTCTTAATGAAGAAATAACTAACGACTCATAAGTCTATATTGATTCATTATAAACTGCAGACACACAGCCATTTCTTTAATTAAGTTGTACTGTCAAATTGGTTTTGAAATACTTATGACATTAAAGAAACGATATGGATCGAATTAACGCCATAAACTTTGTTTTTATGTATTTTATTTTTCAATTTAACAATGAGAAAAATATTATAAGTATTAAAAAGAATATTAACAATATAGTTGTGATTTGCATTTCTTCTTCTTATTTTTCTAATCGGCAAATGCACAGCGGAGTTCCACATTTATATTATGTGCCAAATCTAGCACGTTTTCCCCATTATCGATATAATGAAGGAAGAAAACACTTCATTAGTGTACTTCATTATAATCGGATTTCAGAGCCATAATCACCTATACTATATGTGACACACGCCATTTTAATGAATAGTTAGTACTAATGATTCATTAGAGCATGCTGTGTGTCTAGAGTATTAGAATATAGAGACAACAGGAAGTGTGATAAACCAAATTAAGCGCAGTCATATTCTGGTTGTGTTAGAATCTGTTGGCGCTATAGTAAAAGCTCAGTATTGGCGTGTAGTATGAATCAACATAATATTCAAATTCAAATTTATTTTATAAACTCTATAAAATTGAGACATGAAAATAGTCTTATTTATAAGTATGCATAGGATCAGAAACAAATTTACAAAGTTACTTAAAGTAAGATTAAACATAGCGATATGAAGTTGTATTGAAAAAGAAGTAAAAAGAACTACTAATAGCATATCAATAAATGTAAAAAAACAGCACATATTCCATACAAGTTTGTTACTATACAGAGAAAATCAATAAATCTACGAACAATATACAATCATCAGTTAGTTATCTACATAATGTTAGTGCTAAGAAATAAAACTAATATAAAGTCCTGAAGTCATGTATCTAGCTAATTCCATACTAAATTTATCTCTACTGCGTGCTCCCCTGAGCACAAGTGGGAGATGTTTCCACAACCTTGTAGCCTAAGCAAAGAACTGACGCTCTAATATCACACATCGTGGACTAATTAAGGTAGAAGTTCGGTTAGAATGAAAAAACTAAAAAATGTTATACAGATAGTCCGATTTTCTATATTTAGGGGTATTTTATAAAAATATTAATATTCTTTGATGAAGACAGGACACTAAAGGACAGCCAATAACTGAAATAATATGTGTACTGATATGGTCAAACAAAACCCTCGATAATACTTCACAATCCATGAAACAGACTCCCTCACTACCACATGAAAGCCCCAACGGAGTCCTAACATTCTAAAATATTTGCAGTGTTTTTATGTAAAACGGACAAAAGTTTAATTTGAATAGCTCCTCTGCCATAAACTACTACTCATACAGAAAAATGGTATTCTGATAATATTAAGCTTGCTTTCTTATCTTTCGAACTGAAATAAAAATTTTATACAAAATTATTTATAACAAAATAATTAAAAAAAAATTATCTAAACCAAATGACTACTCTCAGCTGAGTAATTATTGTATATGTCGCTGGCATGCCGTGAGCTGATGATATCGAATGTAGCTGCCTACAGATTCGGACTCCTGCTGCACATTCAAACAGGCAATTATTACTCAGTTGAGAGTAATCAAAGCAATTTTATTATTTTGTTAACTAAGGTATACAGTAAATGTAGGCTTTGGGAAGGTAAGGTACCAAGCTGTAAATTACTAGAAGACTATTTTCCTGTATGGACAGTAGTTTAGGCTCTATAGCATATATAAAATCAATATTTGGCACTTTTCCATAAGTATCAATATAGAACATTTTAGAGAACGGACTCCCAACGCACCTATATAGATGCCTGTTTCATAGCTTGGGAAGTGTTCTCGAGGGTTTTGGGTCAAATCTTCGAAGACCATATAAGCATGTTAGGGTGGGGTGGCCCAAAAAACAAAAGTGTTAAAATATCTAAATGCTCATTCAGAATTTTGTTAACTAATGTTATTTTAAATTTCTATGCAAAATTTTAGAGAAACTCATTAATATTTAGAGGTCGCTCAAGTCGAAAATAGTATTTTTTTGGCTGTTTTGGATTTTCAGGAAAACTGTTTCAACATTTTCTGTCATAACTTTTTAATTTGACAATATTTTTCTTTAATTCGTTTTTTAAATTTAAAAGAATTTAGTTATGAACTTATTGCACTGGAATTCGTTTTAGAAAATTAAATTCTTCTATTTTTTATAAATTTTTCAAAACGAAAATTCAGACCCGGAACTCCAATTTTTTGAATTCGCGTCAATTTTTTTGTAAGGAACAGTTCCCTCTGGTTTTTCTACTATAATGTAATGTACAATCGATTATCTTTTTAACGACTACAACTTAAAAGAGTCATGTAGCGTATGAACTGTTCTCAAAATGTGATTTTCGAAGGTGGAGCAATTTTACAAATTACAAAGAATATGTGACGATCCATAAAAATAGTGCCTTTTTCACTGTAATAAAATTATTTATACAAAAAAAAAACCAAGAGAACAAGTTACAATTGATCTTAAGATCAATAATATTATATCCTAGATGAACATCAGATTTAAACAACGTGAAAACCAAAAGTTCTGTATGGCAACACTACGAAGGGGCTGCCTGATTTAATTCATTTTTGAATATTTATTTACAATTTTTATGAAACCGCTATCTACAAAATTTCAGCTGTCCAGCTCAACGCGGTCTCAGGCAATGTCCAAATATATAGTGAAAATCCAAAGTTTTGTATGGCAACACCAGCAAAAAGGCTGCCCGATTTAGTCCATTTTTGAATCTATATTTGGGATTCTTATGAAAATGCTGCGACCCGTTCTCAAGCAGTGTCCAAATATATAGTGAAAAACTAAAACTTTGTATGGCAACACCAAGAAGTGGTTGCCCTATTTAGTACATTTTTGAAATTTTATTTACTATTATTGTGAAAGCACTACGGACGGACAGACGGACAGACAGACATGCAAAAATCAAAATATCTTTTAATATTATGCGTGGGTGTCCAATTCATTAATTGAAAGAGAATATGCAATTGGTACAAACTCGTTACTTTTTAGGGTCGGCACATCTTTGTAATTTGTAAAAATGTTTCAACTTCGACAATTGCATTTGGATAACAATTCATACGGTACATTACTTCTTTAAATTGTAGTCGTTAGAAAGATAATCGATTGTACATTACATTATAGTGTCTAGAAAAAGTATACCCGGATGCCACTTTTCCTTACAAAAACATTGACGCGAATTCGAAAATTTGGAGTTCTGGGTCCGAATTTTCGTTTTGAAAAATTTATAAAAAATAGAAGAATTTAATTTTCTAGCCAAGTTCCTTTAAATTTTGAAAAAAAATTAAGGAAAAATATTGTCAAATTAAAAAGTTATGACAGAAAATGTTGAAACAGTTTTCATAAAAATCCAAGACAGCGAAAAAATACTATTTTCGATTTGAGCGACCTCTAAACATTAATGAATTTCACTAAAATTTTGCATACAAATTTAAAATAACATTAGCTAACAAAATTCTGAATGGGCATTTAGATATTTTAACACTTTTTTTTTTGCCACCCTAATGTGCATATTTAGAGGGAGTAATGGGCATGACAATGGATTATACCTGTCAAATTGACGTTTAAAAACGTTTCGTTTTTCAAACGAAGTATAGTCACTTAAATGTTCATAAGTCCTTTCAATCATATTTTCTTTTTAACAATATAACCTTCACCTCATTGATAGTATTCGGTAAAATTTATTAGTTTCGGTCAGTTATCTATCGGCCAGTTTCTATTAAAACTTCAGTCATCTAACAGCACGAGAGAAATATTCTAGGATATTTGAGTTATCGATGAACAAGGAGCCAGGATTATAGGTATGGTCAAGAAAAGCAAAATATTTTATGATAAGAGAAGTTAATATGTTTCTATGGATCACCCTATAATCTGAGAGCTATATATATCATATATAATGTTTAAGGACTTATTCCATTCCAAGCTTTCCACAGAGCTAAGCTGCCCACCTACTCGTCCCCATTGTAAAATTATAAATGCTTAAATAATGAGAATCTAAATATTTACCGAATTATTTTCCTTTTAATGTAACGATTTTTTTCTTTCTTTTTTTTTCAAAACGAAGATCTATGAAGGTACCATTCTGTTGGCCATTTTAGATTATTTTGGTCCCATGTTGTATTACATTAACTCTTACCCACCGTTTTTAAGATAATCAGGTACCAATTATATATACTATGCCCAACTACTCCCCACACCCTCTTTCGTTAACCATAATTGAAAAATGTTCTCTTAAAGTTCATTACATTTCCTTTCTATGACTACTAGAGCAACCTGGCTATTTGAGAAATTAGAATTTTCTTTATGCTAATATGAAAAGATGCATGGATGAATGGATTGGAAAGCAGTTGAGATTCCTTCGGATTCCTATAACTTTAGCCACTGCAAGGCCCATTGTTCACCCTCTAGATTTATAAGCTATTGCTATTTGTGTTCTCAGGGTTAGTATGTTACGTCCCAGTAACTTTTCCATTAAGTGAGGTATCCCCCACAGTTCTTTTGTAGTTCTATATCCAATGTCAAAAGATAGTCTTTGCTGCCGTTACAAGAAAAATTTCAGTGCTGCCATTACAATGAAAATGTCAGCCTAGAAAAAAGTATAGCATAAAATTAGATAACCCAATGCAAAATTCAAGACAGAAAATACCAGCACCACTGCACTCCTATATATGTGAGAGTATCATACATGAGAAGAAAAAAATTGCAGAAGGTCATCCAAATGGTTTGCATCTTCAGTACACAGTTTCCTGTTATAGTATAGGAGGGTTCACCGAGAATTGTTAATTCTAGTTAACAAAAGCATCACTCATGGGATGTGTATTATACTTCTTTTTCAGTCTAAACATCAATCATCCATAACCAGACCCACTCCAGTAAAATCTCAACGCGTTTCCATGTTCGCTTCCTATAAATAGGGGAATCGTCAATAAAACTTCTTCAAGGGCAGCCATAGACACTGAGCATGTGGAGGACGTGATAAGTATAGCCTTTACAACTTTGTCCTTGTTGAAGACTACCACACAAGAGACATAGGTAAGCAAAGTCCCATGTTATCGATGTTTACATGCAGCACACCATTCTCAGTTTCATAACTCATATACAGTTTTATACTGAGTGTGTAGACCCTATAGTTTATCTTCATCTGCATATGTATCCTCCCGGTTTAGAGCACCAAGATGCTTAAGATATATTAAAAAAAAAAGAAAAAGAAAAAAATAGACCAGCGTTTGTCTTCTGGTGAAGAATACTAAACTTTTCTTCATCAGATTCACATTCAGTCGTGCAGTACTAATCTTCAACTTAAAAAAACAAAAAAGCAACCTGTCTAAATAGAAAATCAATTAATCTCACCCGATATAGGTGCCTACATATAATCAAAACTACGCTACCCAACAAATCGATTAAATCAATCCTATATAATCCTATAATAGTTTTCTAGTTAATAATTAAAGGAAATATAACAACGGACAATCAGGTTAACATTTTCAATGACTTTTAACGACCAAAATCAGAAATCGATCATCTCAATCCTCATTAAGGAATTAAACAAAAATGCGAGTACATGTTTCCTCGTAATTATATTGCTTGCGATATAGTTGGAGACTTTTTGAGTAGTTTAACAATGCTGTGAACTTCCCTTTTCCTCTGTGCTATATTGGTGTCATGTTGTTATATAAAATGCTGTTATGTGACCTTTTTGTGTGCTCAGAATAATTCTCTTTCCATACCTATATACATACATACATGATACATATCGACATATATGTATATTGTTCGCTTGTTCCTTGTTTCCATAAAATCAATATTTTACTAAAGCAATGCATGCATGATCTGTTCATAGTACCTATACATTACATAGTACATACTAGCTTTATTCTGCTTGCCTTGCTTACTTATGCTTAGCATGGCACGTATTATATTATGTATATGTGTATATGAATGTAGTGTAGACATTAGCATGCCCAACACAGAGTACTCTCTATACAAAACAACTTTTCTAATGTTTCTACATTTCCAGTTCATTGGCAACAATAATGGTCAGCACAGCGTTGACTACAATAGTATCGACAACAGCTGGAACCAACAATCATCATTACCAACATCAGCAGCAGCAACAGCAGCAGCAGCAGCAGCACCAACAGCAACCCCAAAGCGGGCGAAATTTTTATTTTACCCCTGTTGGTGACCCAAAAACCACTGCAGCAGGTACTACAAGTCCGCAAAATATATCGACAATAATTGGTTCTGCAGAAGCAACTACAAGTAGTAGTGCTTCAGTAGTAGTAGTGACAAACGACGACGACGACGACGACGACGACGGACCGATAATATCATCAACAACCGCAACAAATTCTACATCATCTCAATTGGCATTTAATAAAAATGACTCAATTATTACATCATCAACATCGCCGCCATTGAACGATCAAATTTCATTGTTATTCCCGAAATGTCGGCCCAAAAACGATGTCAATTTAAATCCAGTGCAAAATAACAAGACGACAACAAATTCATCACCATCATCATCATTATCTTCGGAATCCTTATCTTCTGCAACGCCACGAATCTCTACAAATCCTTTCTTAAATTTAAGCTCAAACTTAAGCCAGGATCGATATCATCATCATCAACAACATCAACAACATCATCATCATCATCAAAATCTCCCCTACTATTATCATTCAGGCTCAGAAAAGGAATTGCAGAATTTCTATAGTATAGACATGCCACGAAAACGGAACTGTCATGGTTCCTCCAATCATAACCCCTTCATTAAGGAGAACTACTGGGAAACCAGACATAATACAACACCTGCCAGTACAGTGCTCAATTCTCCGGAATTGACTGAAAGCGAATCCCGGAATCATTTTATGCAAAAGCAACATGTCAAAGTAGGCAGAAGTCCTGTCAGCCATCCTGAAACACACACCTCAATTGACTTAGATACTCCTACACGTGGGGTTGCGGTTGTTGCGGACGGTGAGGTCGTCGTCTTCGATGATATATCCGAGAACTGGCAAAGTAAGTTTTCATATCCTATTTCTCAATGTATAGTGCATGTACATAAATGTATGTAAGGATATATGTAGGATCGCGAGACAGTATTCAGCGAAATATACCTACTTACATAGATTACATTACAGAAAGATGTTTATATAATAAAAGGAAATTAGATTCTCAAACAAAAGAGTCGAGTACGGCTAGGCTGCTACATCCTTTAGTATGATTATAGCATACACACACACACCTACTAATGATGATGTGGAATGTCACCCAGATTGACATTACTCAAGCATATAATATAAATTCTTTTCTATATTTCCAGACCTGAGGGTAACAACTTCCGAGCAGAGTAATTTAACCGTTACGACAGCTTGCACAAGAGAAAATACAGACAAACACTGCGATGAGGATAATTTAAGGAACAACCAATTTTTAGATAGAAATTTCGGAATGAACTCAGAGACAAGACATGGAATCATGGGTGAGTAAAGTGTATATTCATGTTTTAGATTTTAAATAGGATGATTCTAAGGATGAAAGTGATATAGAGAATATAACAAAAAAAAAAAAAAACAGCTTCAATAAAAATCATCCTGACCATTTCGCCTTGATTTTAAAGTAATCATCATAAGTTTGGTGCTCATGGTGGAGTAGTGGAGGAGTGTGTATTCAATAATTTTAGTTGTCAGTTGCCGTATGATGTCGCCTCTAGGCAGATGACCTATTCACTTTCATCCTAAGAATTTCTTAAATAGACGAACTTCTTATGACCTCAGGCAGGACTCTTGCTTTCATACCAAATTCATATGTTCGTGTGGGCTGGATAGAATTTTTCAATGTCCTTGCTCCTTTTTAAAAATCTTTATATGTCAGTTCAGATGCAGGGTATAGAACAACTTTTAGGATTTTTTTTTTCTTTTCTTTTCTCTATAGTATTTTGGGATTAAGCTAGAAACTGGATGAATATAATTGTGGATTTATAAATATAAAATTGCTTGGTCTTAGAAAATAAAAAATCCAATTAACTTTCTGGTTAGGGTCGTTCTAAAATTGGAATTTCTCAATTTGGATAGGTACCCACGACTTCAAAAAGAATAGAAATAATTTCCTCAGGGGTATATATGTAGTTATTTAATGTTTTATGTATTATGTTGATGAAAGTCAATCCATATTGTATCAGGATTAGCATGGTATGACCTTTCCAAAAAGATATCAGCAAGCCATTTGATTTGTTTGGTTCATCATTTGGTAAAAAAACTTTGAAAGTGAATTGAGTTTTGTGTTATAACGGTTGATAACCAAAAATCTGCACAATAATTACATATTTGTAAGGAATAAAATACAGTTCGTTGAGACCAATCTGCTTTCATTTCTAGTTAGGTTTAATATTAATATATTTCAATGGTTTGGTTAGTTTTAATAGTCTCGTTGTACACTGCTTGAGTTCAATTTTCGGAGACATTTTCGTATTCCTTTTTATTTTTTTTTATTTTTTTATTTGAATCGTGTTTTTTGCGGTCCAACCATTTTTGTAAACAGTTGATTTCAGCTTACTAAGAAAATCTTTAATCGGGCAACATTGAAGAGGATTGGTAAGATTCATTTCTTTTGAAACCATAGACTTCAATAATATAGACTGCTAGCTGCAGGCCTTTCCCATACAAAATTATTGAAGCTAGCATATGCCTCCATCAAGAGGGGCAAAACATTTCAATTTACTGTCATTTTACGGAATATTACATAATTAGGGCCAAGACCGTATAAACAGGTTGATTCAGATCAAGATACCTTCCGGTATACAACGCGATTTCCTTGAGGTAAGCTGATCAAAAAATTGTTCCACATACCCCCCCCCCCCCCAGAAACCTTCTTTTAGGAGCTGTGGCTAGGTGAAGATATCGCCAATATTCGTGAGAATAAATGAGTATAACTTTTGTTAACTTATTAAATAGCCAAGAATAGTAGCTGTGGAGGAGCGTATTGCTCTGTATGTTTAAATTAAGCATCTTTAAATTATTCGTAAATATTTCCAAAATATTGATTTTTTCTACAAACAAATTTCATAAATACCGTTATTTATTTCAAAAACTTTTGTGTGTAAAAAAATCAAAATTTTGGAAATATTTGAGAATAATTTAAAGATGATTACTTAAAAAATACAGAGTAATAAACTTCTCGACAGCTACTATTCTTGGCTATTTAATAAGCCAACAATAACCAAAATCTATAGTGTGGTTCAAAAGCTATACTCATTTAGTCCCATCAGGGTGCACGAATATTGGCGAAATCTTGAACTGGCCACAGCTCCTAATGGAATGTTTGGGGGGGGGGGTATGTAGAACAATTTTTTGATCATCAGCTTACCTAAAGGAATCGCGTGGTATACCGGAAGGTATCTTGTTCTGAATCACCCTGTATATAGATCCACGAATGGGAAGGGTTTAACCTAGTAGTCTAATACCCTAGACGAAAGAATAACTCAGAATTAATGTGAACTCAATAATCGGAATTTTAAGTAAATTTAATATAATTAATTTATTAAGCTTATAATTTGTGCTGACATCCAAATTGAATTGAAAAATTCTATTCATCGATAAGTGCGATTTTTAGATAATTGAGTTTACGGTAATTCTCAATTAATATTTCGTGGGTCTGCAGTATAAGGCTTCCGAAATTTAAAAAGTTATGTTTGAAAACATGTTGTTTAACCCTATTTTTATTAGGTACATACTACTTACAAAAAAATATATAAAGTTCCAATTTTTATAAAAAAGAAAAAAAATGCCGAAGTAAATTATTTTTTTGCTTCCTCCTTTGAAGTGGGAAAGTACTTCATTCATTTCAATTTTAACATTTCTATGAATGATTTTATTGACTGGGCAAGAAAGCAATTTAAAAAAATTAATAAAAAAAAACATCTAAAAAAGCCAGAATAGGTCTAACATCACCGATTTCATACAAATTCACAGTATATGTTGGAATTGACTAGAAATGAAATTCACGCAAGTAGGAACTTCAGATGGCCAAGTAAAACCGAAATAATGCATAATGTTGGTGAACCCGGAGTTAAATTTAACACTTTTCGGAAAACTTTGATAATTACCATCTTATGGGTATATTCGCAACATTTTCTTTTCTATAGAATTATCTATAATCTCTTATCTTTCATATACAGAAAACATGAAGTCATTACTCAATTAGTTCAGCAACATTTTCTAAAATAAAATTGCGAGGTTTGCTAAATTACTTTCAACTTATAATAATTAGCAGCATAACCTGTAAAGCTATCACCTTTATCTCTCAGCCAAATTCCAACCGATTTTCAAAATTCTTTTCTTTTGTGAGTTTTTTACGATTTTTTGAAACTATTACGAGATACGTACAGTAACGGGTTACAGAGTGGTAACCCGTGCTGGGTTACTTATATATTATTATAATAAAAAATTATGTAAAAAAAATAAAGTATTTTTCCAGGGGTGGGGGTATTTATTTTATATTCTACCATCTGTGTAGAATATTCATACACAATCTCATCAAAATCGGATGATAAATTCAATGCCACAGGTCATATACACCAATGGGAAAAAGATTTTCATTTCCCTAATTCGGGTGTTCTGAGAGAAGTGGGGTAAATAATATCCGATTTGCAAAATTCCTTTTGCTAGCTTTTTGTGATTTTTTGAACATATTTTCTCTCCCCTTCTGATTAAGTTGCGAAATTTAATTTTCGACGGCCAAAGTTTTGTCTGAAAAATTTATTTTAAAATGTTTTTCTACAACTTGTCGATTAATTCAATTTTTTTTTTTTTTTTTTTTTATGGATGCGCTTTTACTAAGAGATTATCTGTACAAAATTGCAGAAAAATAGAATGTCATTTACCTATTTAAAAAAAATTAAATCTATAAAACTTTTGCATACCCCCTTTTCGCCATCTGCCGGTAATATTTAAAAATGCACGGAAATGCAACTTACAGAATCGAAGATCAACATACGTCCTCTGTAGTTGGCATTTAACCCGAATGATCTGGGCACTTTCATTTAAATTCTTTTGCAATTTAACTGCGACAACTCCCACGAAAATTTACAAATTTGATCATTTTCCGAGGGGTAAGCATACAAAACCCCGGGCTACCCTACATTATGCATTATTTCGGTTCCGTTTGGTCATCTTGACCTCCCATTTGCGTGACTTTCATTTCTAGTCAAGCCCTACTTATGAATTTGGACGAAATCGGTGATGAAGGGATCCTCTCCTTGTAAGACCAATTCTTACGATATCCTAGATGAATGCCCGTAGGTAATTTCGTATATGGTAATTTCTCTGTACAACTTTGATTGTTGCAGTTGTTTTTTTTAGAATGGTTCGTCGGACAGTAAAAATTATTATAACCAATTTTATAGCATTTCATAATCTGAAGAACTTTTCAGTACAATAAAAACATCTAGGACTGATCATTTTCATAGCAGACGTAAAAGACTTTAATTTTTGTATGGCAATGCCAAGAAGGGGTTAGCCGATTTTAGCCCATTTTTGAAATTATATTTACTATTTTTATGAAAAGGCCATGAACAAAATTTCAGCTCTCTCCGTTAACACATTCGCAGACTGTGTCCAAATATATAGTGAAAAACGAAATTTTTGTATGACAACCCCACGAAGATTAGAAATTAGAAATTTTACACACGGGCTTCAAAAAACAAAAAATAAAATTAAGTTCGAGACAAATCAGGCACTTCCGATTTGCCTCGACCTTAATTTTGCTTTTTCGTTATCAAATCAGTCATTGTGTACATTTGGTAAACTATGAATTATCAAATAAAATAAAATAATCAAAAAATGCCGTGTTCATCATTTTGACTGCAAGGAAGGTAAAGGTAGGTCATATTCCGATTCTGAATCAGGCCTGGTTATGACATTAACGACATTTTGAATCATATTATCTACTTCAGTAACATCTTCATCGTGTATTGGATCTGGTAGCCAATCCAAGTTTCTTTTCTTTCCTGAAGACTTGTTAATGCGTTTAAGCAAGTACACCAATTTATTAGACTCGTCATTTCCCAAACGGTCTCTCACCTTTGACTGCACCAGACCAAAACTTGAAAAAATCCTTTCAAGATCCGCTGTGGATGCAACTGCAGTCAGAAGTTGTTCACACATATTCAGAAACCTTTTTTTGTGTTGCCATTGCTGCTATTGTACATCTGTGGTGTTCAAGTCTAAAAGATTCCACCAATCCATTGGTGGGGTTGTTTGAAACTGAGACCCAAATAGATATTGCGGAAAAATTGATGATTCGGTCATTATCAATGTAACCATTGACGTAAAGTCTATTTCCAATTCAGCAAATACTGTGTTCCGTTGATCATGGGTCAAGTTTTTGCCTGCCAATCTTTGATCAAGAGTATTTACCAAGTAATGTGGTGCATCTAACGCCATATCGCGCCTTTTGTTGAAAGCAGAGTTCACTTCAGTCGGTTGAGTTGATAAGTCTTTCTCTAGATTGTTTTAAATTTCGACAGCTACTGAAATCGTCATGCCATCTCGTTGGGGGCGATCTAAAGCTTTTGCGATTGGATCCAGACTTGTTAGCAAATCCAAAAAAATTATTGGCAACTTGAATGTAGTTGACAATTTGGTAAATGTCACTATCAATCGCTTCTCGATGATTTTGGCAAATCTGCACTACTATTCCGCGATTTTCAACGAATGATCATACTGTATCACAAATCGAGTTTCAGCGTACGACAATAGGCATGATCAATTTTTTACCTTCTTTATACCGCGCTGCTGGCAAATGTTTATTCCTGAAATATTTAACGTCTTTAATGACGTACTTAGTGACACCTTTACATTCTACATCTTCAGCAAGTAGATTTAAGAAATGTGAACTACATTCATATTGGATAATATCAATGTATTCTTGCAAAACTGCGTACGTTAACTCCGAAATCTTCTTCAGTCTTTTTGATTGATTGCTTAGCAACAGTTGTTAAATATTCGGCAGAATGTAAATTTCCTGATGTATCGACAGTATCAACGAGAACGGAATCTCCTTCACCTGCCTGTTGTGATGCTACAACAAGCAATCTGTTCGTTATGTATGTTCGCCATCTAAGTTCATTGATATGGTTTTTCCGCACAGGAGCCCGCGTGATCTTGACTTTGATTGACGAAATCGGCGGGAAACGAACAGTTATTATCGTCTGATTCGTCTGTTCATTCTCTATGCATTGATATACATTGATATGCCTTATTTAAATAAGAATGAGGTATAATTTGCCGCGAGTCGTATTGTATTGATATATATCACAAAAAGTCATTTGGTATATATCGGATATATATCATGATATATATCCATTGATATATATCCTCGAACCCTGATATATACACTTCAATTTTTCTCAAATTTTTGTATACAATTATTTTAAAGTAAAAAAAAAAAACCTTAAATAAATAATTAACGCGCTAATTGCGATACTTCCAAGTTGGTGTGAAAACTCGTAAATTTTTAATGTTTATTTCTTTTTTCAATCTTCTATAAGATTTTTTTTTTAATTAATAAAAACTATTTTCGTATTATAAATAAATGTTATAGCACGGAATTTTTTATTATTAGCTTGAAATATTACTATAAATTATTAAGCTAATAACATGTAATTGCAATAAATAATATCCTTTTATGTATAACAATTTCCCTTGTAGAAATATTTTTCTTACTTTGTGGCAGCACAAATGCTTCACTTTTTGCTAGCTGTCATCAGTCCATATATTGAAATCTGTGTTTGGAACAAATGCCTTTTTTCTTAGAAATTCTGTTGAGTTTTTAGCATAATGTGAAGATGCCTTATTGGGCCAAAAGACATAATCATGGTTTACTTTGATGAAATGATTCAAAATGTTTCTTAAACATTAATTTTGATACATGTCTTAATTGACAGCCAGTCCAGAATCAATCAGAAGAGGTTTTGAAACTCCTTTCTTGGTAACTGCTATGTAAAGCATAACTTTTTTCTGAAATTTCTTCTTGAATTTATATTTTACATTTGCGGATATTAGACAAGGGCCGCTTGAATAAAAACCGTCCTATCCAGACATCTGTGGTTTTTTTAGCAGAAAATAACTTTCGACATCCGGCTTCAGTCCAATTTTGATTTAGTTATGTTCTCTTTTATGTATTGTGATGACTTTTGCGTTTTTCTAGCTTTGCTCGCTAAATTCTTAAGCGTTTTGCAAATATATGGCTGGCTGCATTTTAATTTCTTAGATGTCTCGCTAGCTAATGTTTTTATTCAGGAACATGGACTCTACTCTTTTTAGTTACTTAGAATTCATAATTAATGCTTTTCGATCCGAAACACATTTTTGTTCTATTCGCTTTCCTTTTAAAATATTATAAATAGTTCGTTTTACTTTCACCTTCCGCCACAGAATGATCAAATGTAACCTTTTTCCAGCACAGTTCATTCTTTTTCGAAAAATTGCACAGCCCGTTTACGCAAAAGCTCTTATTTTGACGCAATTTTAAAAAGAACTAAACAATTCAGGCAGAAAATTTTTTCGGAATTATCATAATAACTGTACTTGCTATCTGCATACTGTTATCGTCATAATTTTACTTCTTCAGTTTCTTTTGTATTACAGATCAAACTAAAAATTTCAGTTATCTCCCGTTATAAACTGAAAGACGTTAGAGTTGTGCAGTGTTAAGGTACGATTACATGCAACTTTTATTGCAACGCAGTACAAAAAGCTGCATTACTCGAGGTTTACAATGTGTAAACACCTCTGAAACCCCAAAAGTTGCTCCTGCAGCTCAATTGCTTGCAACTTTTTCGTTCTACCACAGTCTCGCAAGTTGCAATGTGTAAACACCTCTGAAACCCAAAAAAGTTGCGACTGCAGCTCGATTGCTTGCAAACTTTTCGTGCTGCCGGCAATGTGTAAACACCTCTGAAACCCAAAAAGTTGCGCCTGCAGCTCAATTGCTTGCAACTTTTTCGTTCTACCGCAGTGTCGGAAGTTGCAATGTGTAAACACCTCTGAAACACCAAAAAGTTGCTCCTGCAGCTCGATTGCTTGCAAACTTTTTGTGCTGCCGCAGTTTCGGAAGTTGCAATGTGTAAGCACCTCTGAAACCCAAAAAGTTGTGCCTGCAACTCAATTGCTTGCAACTTTTTCGTTCTACCGCAGTCTCGGAAGTTGCAATGTGTAAACACCTCTGAAACCCCAAAAAGTTGCGCCCGCAGCTCGATTGCTTGCAACTTTTTCGTTCTACCGCAGTCTCGAAAGTTGCAATGTGTAAACACCTATGAAACCCCAAAAAGTTGTGACTGCAGCTAGAACTACATATTTTACTACACTGACTTATAACAATGGACTGAGCGTATTGTCATTTTCAAGAATGGTACAAGTTTTATATAGTTCTCTCTTTCGCGCTATGGCAGAGTTGGAGCTACGAACACAAAATGTCGCTTACTGAACGTTTTCTTATTACATTTGATATTTTTATGTTGGCTGCAGATGCAATCATAGCAGAAAGAATATGGTAAAGATAGTGTTTACCATGCTCCGTCTCTCTTACCCATATGCAGGATTCAGGTAAAAATAACCTTTTGAAAATTAAAATCGAAATGAATTTAATTTCTTATAAGAGTGCTTATAAGCGATTAAAATATCACTTGAATACAAGAAATATATTTTTTTAATTTAATTCGATTTTCGGGAGTAAAATTTCATCCGATTGGTTGAGTTTTACATGTTTTTTATGTAGTAAACGTTTTAAAGAGTGCTCAAACCCAGATATGCTGAAACACAATAGTTTTTGTGCCACATGAATTAGCAAATCGCTAAGTCAGTGTTTTACTACGATGGGGCTTGAAGCTGGGACCTTATCAAAAACGTTTTATTAACTCAATTTCAATTATATTTTCATCGATACTCCATTTTGTTTCTTTTTTAACAACTAAATACCTGCATTCAAGTTGCTTTATCATCTATTAAGTTTTTTTTTTTAGCAGCAAGAGCTTATTAAAAAAATTGATGCAAAGGCAGAAAAAAATTTAATTATCAAGTCATAATTATTTCAAGAAAAATGAAAAATATCAAATAAGCTTTTTTCTGATAATGAATGAGCTGATTTTTGCCTGTCACTAACAATAATACATCAGGGCCTGTATTCTACAATTTCACTCACCCAACTCACTCACTTACGTGATGACACTTATTTCTTTATTTTGGAACGTGAGTTGGTGACATTTCTGTGTGAAATTGAGTGAGATATTTCTACTGGGTATACGCCACACGACACAATCAATTGTGTTTACTTACACTTTCGTTTTATACGGGGGACGTGAAAAACCTTTTGACGAATTTTAATTTATTATTACTTAATTATTTAGAAAGCAAATAAATGGAGGGAGGAGAAAATGTTTAATGTGGGAAAATTGTCCTTGAGATAAAAAATCAGGTTGGTGGAATTTATAAGGGAGAATCCAATTTTCCTAACTGGTAAGTTAGATACTACTATTACCGCCAAAGATTTTCCATTGTTTTGGGAAGATGCTGTAAGTATTTTAAATACAATTCAAGTCAGTCGGAAAGATTGAAAGGTTTGCAGAAAGGTTCGTCATATTTACATAATAGTCGTAAACCTGTGAAAGTTACAACAAATATTTTATATTCTCAGTCTTTCCTAGTTTGAATACTCTCACAGTCGCCTTGAAGGTAAATGTAATTCTTCGTTAATCAAATCATATTCCTGAACAACATCAACCACCTCAATTATATGTAGCTCTGTTGGCTGATATTTGGCTCATTCATTTCAATAATTATAAAATTTAAAAAAAACTTAATTTATTTATTTATTAAAAACAATTTATTACTCAAGCCAGCCATCTTAAAATAATTTTAATTAGATACTTCTACCTACGTCTACCCAACTCGGTAAGGAAAAAACAACTAATTAACTCATCAAAATTATTTCACCGCTAACGTGGCAAATTGTTTTATTTAAAATTATAGGTAGATTTCATTCCATTTCTTTTCTTAGAATACCTAAATGGTGGATTCCTGAAGCAGGCCTGGCCATCCCCATAATATGTACAAGCTAAATTTCTGAAACTGCCAAACTATCTACCTATTTTGCTGCTACAACCCTTCTGCAGCTAAAAATAACTTCAAGAATCCAGCACCATCTTGATTCACCTAAAAACATGTTGACCAAAGCTGTTTTAGCTTGCTTTTGACTGTAAGAGCCAAATTGTCCATTGCATCCTAGTTGAGTGGTGGGAAAGCAAAGAAATTTCTAATTTGAAATTTTTTTTGCACTTCGGTAAAACGGATTTAAATTGAAATGAAGTAAATACGTCACCATGTGACGTAGCATAATTAATAATCTAATTAATCTTTATATTATGAATTTGAGCTAAATAGTTTCGCTCAATTTATGGTTCTTGAAGATACTGCCAATTTCCCACTGAAATTCTACTTTCCAAACTGTAGGGGGTCGGATTTCTTTCAATATGGAATACTTTCAGAATACATAGATATCTCTATTATTCGTGTTAAACTCAAGGATGGCTCCTCGTTGGCAGAAAAGGAAGCAATATTTCCCTTGACGGAACGGAAAACTGTAAATATAAAAGACAAATCAGTTTGCATTAAAATAGTCTCAGAATATTGTATACCTAACATGTCCAAATTTTATCCTTACCTGGCAGCACTAAGTACAGGCGAGAATTCTTTGTATGAAACGCCCAACTATCTCCTACGAAATTAAAATATGCATATGGTAATAAATTCCTGTGGTACGCTGAGCAAAACGTAGCGTTTTCACCACCCACCACCATGCCATCCAACATAACACGAACCTCCGACACGACCGCAATCACCAGTGCTTGGATGGAATTGCTAAAGAGTCGAACTTACTGTGATACAGTCACACGGTAGAGGCGCTCAAATATTTACCGCGTCTACACCACCCAATACCACATCCAATCCCTAATTTGGCTCGCCCATCAAACTGCATACATCAAGCTGTATGAATGCAGCCACTTTCGTCTCAAACTTACTGTAGTGTAGCATAATCAACCACACTACCGCAGCGACGCTAAAATTTTGGCAGCGTCTTTGCAACAACAAAGTCAACATAAAAAGTTAAACAAATTTAACTTATTGGACTCGTATGCATTCAAGGGTTTGCGTATGAGCATTACTATGGGACGCTGAACAAAACGTTGCGTTTTCACAATTAATTTATACCCCTACTACAATTTTCATTGAATGAATTCTCAAAGTTGCATACGAGTGGGGGTGTTGTTCTCGCACTCAATATAATTTTGTAGATTTTTTCATAAGGCGCTTTCGGCAAGCACATTCTCAGTGAGACAAGTGAGATATTCTCAGTTGGCTCACTGAGACTGCACTTTCGGTGAACTGTCTCAGTTCCAAATTGAGCTACCAATTTCGAACACATCCACTGAGCAACTGAGACAAGTGAAACTGAATTTTCTTGTCTCAGTTGACTCAGTTTCGTTATTTTGTGATTTTAATTAATAATGAAAGCTTAGTGAGCTATTTGAATAAACTAACAACACTTTCCTGAATTTATTACTATCCAATTCTGTGTTCAAAATTATTTAAATGCAAAATTGGCAAATCAGCTGATTGGTTTGAACTGAGACAACTGAGATGATTGCTCAAAGTTTTGTCTCAGTTGTCTCACTGAGACAGTGCTTGCCGAAAGCCCCTAATATCTGTCTTATAATAAGATCTATGTTTCTCTTTAATTGGGGAAGAAGAATTATTTTTTTTTTATTTGAGGATTCTGATGGCCAAGGTGGGGTATATGAATTGAAAATTCATGTTAATTGGTAACAATGGTTGGATTGGATGAAAGATGGAGAACGATTTTCAGGAAGTAGTATATTGTATATGTATCCTTTGACGACCATCATTATGATGTATTACGATCGTATCTCTTTATTGGTGAAAACGAAGGGGATGTTGAATTAAATTCTTGCGTACACTTTATACTACTCCTACTCTTTTCCGTTTTGAAGTTATCGCACAGCAAAATAAAAATTCCCGAATTTAACTCGATATTTCTTTTATTTAACTACTATTTTTATCCAAAAATTCGTAATCAAGACCAATTTTTAATACTGGCTTTAAGAAGCCCAAAATCTTCGCTTTAAAAAGACACATCATAATCCGTACTTGAAATGTAACCCCTTCTGCGTTTTTTGCTCCTTTTCTTAAGCATATCCAGCGAAAATTGCTCAAAAAGCTCATTCGCAAAAGATACTTTCTGGCACTAATTGAAATTTTTGAGCTATTTTCCTTAGATATGCTTTAAAAAAATGCAAAAAACGCAGAAACGGTTACATTTTGGGTACAGATTGTGATAGGTCGTTTTAAAACGAAGCTATTGGGCTTCTTAAAGCCAATATGAAAAAATAAGTAAAAATCGAGTTTTCAAACAAAACTGAGGCCAAGCCGCATGAAAAAGTAGAAAATAAACTTGTCTTCTTCACACACAGAGGTGGACTCAGATTTTTCGATTGAGACATTTCTCTTAAATATTCTTTCTTTTCATGAATCAAATCACTTATTACCTCTGATTGATCATACTGAAATATATCGGTGATTATCAGCGAATAAAATCGGAGTCCACCTCTGTGTGTGTGAAGAAAAGTTTATTTTCTACTTTTTCATGCGGCTTGGCCTCAGTTTTGTTTGAAAACTCGATTTTTACTTATTTTATTTTCTGCCTTTTTCACGTTAACTAAATTGTTATTACGTGCTGCATGGAGATATTTTAAAACAATTTTATGACGGCTGAAAAGACACTGATTTACCAGTTTTTCAAAAAAATTTATTCGAGTATCAAATCGTTGAAGTACTTCAACGGTTTTCGTAAATTCAAATTATGTTTTAAACAGCGTTTTTTAGCTGTATTCCAACTTGATCCCATATAACATTTATTTTCCCGATTTTCTATGTTTTCCACAGACTTTTCCTGTTACTATGAAATTTTTTTAAAAATTTACATGAATTTTCCTCGATTTTTCATGCAAGTTTTCATGATTGTTGAAGACAAAGTATTGATGCCAGTAGGACGGAAAAGAAATGATTCCGCATAGCTTATAAAACTTTTTTGTCGGAAAATTTTCCGGAAAAGTCGGAAAATTCCGGAAATTTTCGGAAAATTTTCCAGAAAAATTGGAAAATTCTGCATTTTTCCTGAAACAGATTTATCACTAATTATATCGATGAAAATTTTTCCGATAATTTCCCGCTTTTCCAGTTTTTCCATGGAATTTTCCACAAAAGCAACTTTATGCAACTCATTTCGCTCTACAACTCCGGAAAAGCGTTTTACATGAATTTTCCTCGATTTTTTCTGCAAGTTTTCACCATTGTCGGAGAGAAAGTAATGATGCCAGTTGATAGGGAATTTGATTCTGCATAATTTAGAAAACTTTTTTATCGGAAAATTTTCCGGAAAAGTCGGAAAATTCCAGAAAACATTTTCGGAAAAACGGAAAACTCTGCATTTTCCCTGAAACGGATTTATCACTAATCAAATTTGTACCAAATTTTCAAATGATTTTTCCCGATTTTCCGGATTTTCCATGGAAATTTCCAGTTCAAATTTTGATAGATTCAATTGTCACGCGACATGAACCTGTATGCCAAATTTCAGCTTGCTGTGATGAGAAAAGTGGGTCGACGAGAGAGTCGAAAATAGTAAAAAAGAAATATATAAATAAATATACAGACAGACAAATTCGTGTACGAGTTAAAGGGACGGGCTGGCCTCAAAAATTGGTTTTGATTACGAATTTTTGGATAAAAATAGTAGTTAAGGCTGAATGCCAGAAAATAAATCTCTCGGTTCCGCGCTTCCAAAATTTTGACTATTGTAGTAGTAACGTGAGCTTCCGTTCTAATCACATTACCAATACTTACCAATAGTTCCTATAAAGCGCTATTCAAAATTACATACATATAAACAAAACCGAGAATTTGCTTGGACTACTGGATCATGTCGTCACTACGAGAAGCTTTTGGGAATTGAAATGAATAAATCATTCACTTTTTATCAAGATAGAAGTTTACAAATTGCTTTTTATAAAATAAACTACTCACGGGATTTATCCGGTTTTTGAGCTACAGAATACAATTATCTCAATCTTCATTCTCATGTTAAAGTAAACGTATAGCAATAAATTTTATTCAAGTTACAGGGGTATTTGTTACATGACAAATATTAACAAATTTGGGAAAACAGCTCCGGTAGCATTTACAAATATCTTTGGAAAACCTATGTAGGAAAAATAATAAAAATTGGTGTGTACATGAAAAAGCATTTAGGGGGGAGAGAGAAATAACACGGTTTTTTGAGGTTTTTGATTTTCTAAAAAAAAAAAAAAAAACAACAAATTTTTCAAATATATAAGCCCGGTAGCATTGAATTGAATAATTTCTGATATTTTGCCGAAGGTATCAAATCAATATCATAAAAATTGTGGAAAATAAGAAGGGGAAACAAAATGCTTGCAAATCTATGCAGCCTTAAATAAAAAAAAAATAATTAAAACACAATTTTTTACTTGTCTAAGCATGACCTATCCATAGCTTTCGGGTTTCACACCACTTACGGGATACCCTGTATAGGTACCTAAATTTATTTTAATAAATTGTAAAGCTTTAACTAAAGATTTATTGAAAACCTGAAATTACGCGTATTTCTGACTTATATTTATGTTTCGTATCTGGAACATCATAGTGGAGCTAAAAAATATTTTACTTTTGGACAGCTCGAGTTTTACCTTCAACTGGAAAATGTTTTACTCCAACTAGGGCAAAATACGGTTTTCAACGATTTGTCCGCTCCTATTCTGAGCAGAGCTCATATCATCACTATTTTCGAAATGATATTTCAAACCCAAGCCAGGATTGCAGTGCAATGCAAGTGCATGACTTGAAAAATATTCTTGTAAATTATACAAAATATGAATTGCTTTCCTTATTCTGTAGCCTATGAACCGCTACTCGGTAAACTGTCGAGAGTTTTAAATTCGTTTTTAGGAAACGCGTTTCGAAAAACGTTTAATTAAATAAACGTTTTCTTACCAAACACATAAACATCCTTTTGTAACGTTTTGCGAAATGTTTACTTAGTTAAACTTTTTTTTAACGTTTGTTCAGTTTTTTTATAAATTCTGCTTCTTAAGTTTAATGGATTCAGTTCATACGCAAAAGGAGTTCCTGTTACTACAGAAAGTAGCAGAAGGATGCTAAATACTTTCTTTCTTTACTTTCTACAATATAAACCACCTAAAATTTGCCAAAAAAAAAAACTGATTAAACATTTTGTAAAATAATGTTTCGTAGCAAAAAATTTTTAAACGAATTATAAGAAATCGTTTCTTTAGTGAAACCTTTTTAAAAAGGACTTTGAAAACAATTAATCGCAAACATTTAAACGGAAATACTTTGCGAGCCTAGAGCCCTATTTCAACGGTTTTACATTAAAATGAATCTGGTTCAACCTGTTCTCACCGTTAAGTTTCTTCTACAATGAATAAGAAGCAAACATTCATAAAGCTTTACTTATGGGATCTTAAAATAAAATGCTGACTTTAATTATGATTTTAATATAATTGAATCTTGAAAACTTTCTTCTTTTGAGAGGTAGAAAAATTTTCACACATCCACCAAAATGATGGCATTGAAAAATGTCGTCGAGATAAAATTTGCCGTTTGCTTTAAGTATAAAAAACGTTTTATTAAAAATAATCCATAAAGAGGAGATTATAATAAATTTTTCCTCAGATATTCCTTAAATTTTTAAAACAATTTTGCTTAATTTTTAAATAATTTTTCAGAATACGAAGGTTCACCTCGTCGAATTGGACAAGGTAGTCTGGAAGAAGAGCAATCAAACATTCAACAACAACAATATTCAAAAATTCAAAACGTTATGCCTTCAATATACACAGCACGTCCAGGATTTCCTCAGGTAAAGTTCAATCCCAAAAACAGAAAAAAAAAAATAAACTCCTGTACTTGAACAGCGTATTGTTTCGCAACGAGAGTCATCTCCTCCTTCTCCACCACCACCACCACCGCCGCCACCACCACCCCCGCCAACATCTTCATCACATTTAACCGTGAAACAATCGAATGCCGAAGACACCAGCAACGATGTTTCAGAGATTGGAACATCATCTGACATGACTACGTCTGAGCCACAAAAGTCATCAACCTTCGACTACCTGTACGAGTTCTCAGAGACAAGAAAAGTTCTCGAGGAGTTTTTCAAGTGCCCTTCGAACGACGAGAAGGCAATCGAAAATGGGAGTGATGTTGACAGCATTGTAAGAATGGTTAGTTAACAATATTTGCATATTACTTAATATTGTGCTTTTGTTATACAAGCAGGATATACACTATGAGTTCCGGGCAAACATGGATTCCGAACAGAACAATTACATTGGGCAGCGATTGGCTACAAGCCCAATGGAAAACTTTGCACAAGATGATGACAGTCCATGCCAAAATAATTATGTGAATGGCATAGACAATTCAAATGATAAAGGCAATCATGATATTGACTTTTTTTTGGATTCAGCGAGTAGAAGTAGTGGGGAAGCAATCGATAATCAGGATGGAATTAATCAAAATCGTGTCCAATCAAGAAGTTTTCGATATTCTCCAGAGACAACAGATTATGATTCGAATTGCGGTGATTTAGATAGTAAGTTTAACACAAACGTGTAAATGGCATATTTTAACAATTCTCCTAATTGCAAATATTTTGTAGGTCTTTCGGGAGACTTTAATGGTATTACGACATATACAAATCATACAAAATATTATGCGGCCAGTATGCCTGTTCTTGAGGATGGTCTATCCAGCGGTCATGCATCTGATACTGAAAATAATAATTCTCCTGCAACGGGTATTTCAGTTTTAATGGATATGAAACGGTTACCGGATAATTTAGAAAATAGAATGATTTCATCACCAAGTGAAACATTTCCAATAGCAGAAAGTCCAAATAAAAGTATTAAAGATGAATCAGGCCGAGAGTCTGTACGCTCAAGAAGAGATCGAGATAGTTTGGTTCAAAGTCCCAACAGTAATAATAAAGTATTCAAAAATATCGATCCTGACCTGGACTCCCTTTATTCAATAAGTAAGTTTATCTTTAATCCGAAAGAAACGAAAAAAAAAAACTTAGATAACAACAAAAACACTCTTTTATGGATTTCAGGTATTTTTCATCGTAACGAAGTGGCTCAATTAACACCTCCTCCACCTGCACCAGCGCCACATAGAAAACCTAGCCTTGCATGTCCTGAACCACCAAGCTCTGATACAACAAGTGTTGTTGCCTTAAAAGATATGCGATCCACATTACAACGTGCTAAAACGATACCATCAACTACGCATGATAAACAAAGACATCATATACCGCCTCCACCGCCTCCTCCACCTCCTGAAAATATTTCAAATTCACCAATAATTGGATCACCAATTTGGGTGCCACGTCATTTAGAGAGCACAAAAAACTGCACCGATTCTGAGATTCATTCAAAAAGTTTAAGTGCCGACGAAGAAGATATAGACACAGATCTCGAGACAGATCGACTTTTAGGACACCAAAGACTTGATGATCAGGGATTTTTTGATGAAAATAAATCATGGGAACGAAAGCCTCGATCACTGTTAGCAACATCCCTATCGAAATTTTCACCAAAAGTGCAACAAACAAAAAGCACCAGCTCAAGTCTTTTACGACAAGGTTTGAATTCGTTGTTACCAACAACACCAGAAGTGCCACCACCACCACCGCCAATACCACCTACTAAGAACACAACAAATAAACTTTTGGATATTGGAGGATCCTTATCTTCACCGGATCACAGTGAAAAATCACCAGATAAATCACCAGAGATTCAAACATGCAATATCGATAGTCCTGACGGTTCGAATAAGTCCAAAAAGGATAGCGAAAAAAAAGTTAAAAAAAGTAAGAACAAAGAAGGTAAATGTTACTTTCTGTGCTTCAGCAATTTTAGTTCCTTGCTAACGCTTTTGTTTTCACACGCTTTCACTTGCTGCTGGGTTAACATAGTAAGCATAGTGACGAGTGATTAAAAATAAAAACATTTTTACCTTTATCTTGAAATCTTTACAGATATAGTGCTGATCGAGGGTGTACTGTTCAGGGCTAGATATTTAGGATCAACGCAATTAGTGTGCGAGGGACAACCTACAAAATCTACTAGAATGATGCAAGCTGAAGAAGCTGTCTCAAGGATAAAGGTAATCATTTATGACTCTATATTCCATGGAGTAGAGTTCGTTGGCTATTCCAAGAACCATTGTAAATTGCTAGCTTTAAAATTAGATTTAATTTAGATGTATTGTTTAGTTTTAAAACTTTATGTACATCGTCATTTAGACTGAAGAAACTAAGAATACCTACTACTGCGTGACTTGTTATAGTGGTATTTAGAGTGATTGACTTGGACGTGAAGTTCCGACTGTCAGCATGAGCTGGCAGATCTTTCGGTGGACAGCGTTGACTGCAGGGCAGCACGCTAGCTCGCCTCGGCTATTGGTGGAGAGTGTGGAGAGGTTCCACGAAAATCTGCCGCTGTGCCACCAGCCATATACAAACAAAAAATCGTGCCTCACAAGACAAAGGCCGTCTCACACATCCAGTCTTGAAGGGAGCTTTACACTACTTACTACATACTTACTTGAAGGCGCAGATATTCTGCCTTCCGCTACCTTGCCCCATCCACCCAATCGGCACTGAGAACAGCAAGTTGTTTCAGTGTCCCTTATGATGTCCTGAAGTGAGAAATGAAGGACCGGATCTAGTCAACCTTCACATGAGAGGGCTCCGGGAGAGTGAGAGGAGAAACAAAAACAGATCTAATATTCCATTACGTTATAAATTCTTGTATTAAAATTTAATAGTGACAGTGGAAACAGGGAAGCAACTAATCTTTTGGGAAATAATTAATGTCTCTAAGCCTATGGGTTTCATCTCAAAAAGGATCCAATATTCCTTAGATAAGCTTACTTAATTCATTGAATTTTTCTTAATTTATTTATAGACGATTGTAATCTTCCAAATAAGACTAACATTTGCATACTTATAGCGATTCAAATGTTATGATAAAAAAATTGTTAACTAAATCAAATGTGCTCTTTATGCTTAGCGGACTATACAAACTTATTTGTTTATGAATGATTCAATGATTCACTTTATGTGCGGGAAAGGTAGTTCTACCCGGCCGCCTGACTGACGCTAAACGGCGGGAGGGGTAGTTCTACCTTTTTATCAGACTCTACTTTAAAGGCGGGAAAGGTAAAACTACCCGATTTGTGTATACGAATGTTGTATACCAATCTCTTGGTAAAGGTCCAAACTACATCTACATGTATAAAAATCCCAATATACGTCCACTATACCCTTTTGTCTTCGTGCCCATTATATAGTAAATAATAAGTAACAAGTAAAAAAGCTAGAATTGGTCTAAGACCAATTCTTAGGATACCCTAGATGAATGCCCGTATTAAATTTCGTATGGTCACCGATCTATTCAAGTATTGATTTTGAAGTTGTTTTTCGCATATATTTCTAGAACAGTTTGTCGCACAGAAAAAATGGTAATAACCAATTTTATAGGATTTCGTATTCTGCAGAAGTTCTTAGTACAATAAAAATGTCTTGGACTGATCGTTTTCAAAGTATACGTAAAAAACCGAAATTTTTATATGGCAACACCAAGAAGGAGTTGCCCGATTTAGTCCATTTTTGACATTTTATTTGCTAATGTAGTAAAAATATAATGTGCGAAATTTCAGCTCTCTACGTCGACGCGTTCTCAGGCAGTGTCCAAATATATAGCGGAAAACGAAATTTTTATATGGCAACCCCACGAAGGAGTTGCCCGATTTGGCTCATTTTCGAACTTAATTTTACTTTTTTTTTTTAAAGTCTGTGTACAAAATTTCAGCTCTCTAAGTGTACGCGTTCTCAAGTTATCGTGCACACAGACGGACGGACGGACGGACGGACGGACGGACGGACGGACATGCAAAAATCGAAATAACTTTTAATGTTATGAATGGGTGTCCAATCCATTTTGCTCTACCATCATTATTTCGAGGTGTTACAAACGGAATGACAAACTTAGTATACCCCTATGATTTCATCTAGGGTATAAAAAAGCTAGAATTGATCTATGGTGCACTATGGGTGCACTATGCAGGGTGTAATAATTGGTGCGCCTAGCTCAAGGATTTGATAGCTGAGGTGGAGTCAAGCAAAAAATTATGAGGTGAAGGGGTGGTAAGACGCATCGTTTCGGGGGTGGGGGAGGGGGGGCGGCACCAATTATTACACCCTGCATAGTGCACCATAGTGCACCATCGTGCACCATAGGGCACCCTGCACCCTGCAATACATGCGTGACATATGTGATAAACTCAATATATTTTTAAAAATTTAGGCGACTTGTTGGCAGATAGTATACAGTATCAAGGACCATACTGTGGCAAGTGAGAATTCCAAATTTCATTCAAAAATAACAAACGGTTTGGAAGATAGAACGTTTTTTCTAAAGTTTGTTTTTTATCACATTCCAATGGTTTTCGACCGCTACACGTCCTAGTGAGTTAAGTTCCTTTAAAAAAGTTTAGGTCAATTCCCTTAAATATTTATATATATTATGACTCAGCAAAGGCTACTGAACTTATTTATTTGTGCACATAATAAGTATTAGGATCTAAAGGTTAAATGCATTGACGTTGTTCTGTACAAGCTAAAATATTTTAACAATAGTAGTATTTAATGACTTACGTGGACGATAATGAGTGATAGTCCACCGTTGATGCGCCTCCGTAGATGTCCTGTTTCTCCATTGATCATTCCTATATAAATTATTGGAAGAAAGAATTTAATATAGCCTATCCAGAACTAATTTATAACACCACTTCCCTGTTCCGTATCTTGTATTTCCTATATGGACTGATGAGTAAACTATTTGCTGGACATATCGGTCTATTACGATGTTAACTGCTTAGTTGGTTTGCTTTTCTTCTTTTCATCAACGATTTTCACGATAATAGGTATGTCTAGATAATCTAGTAACGTTTTCATCTGTGTGAGCCTTGTTTTATTTGTGCTGATACAGATTCCACTGGCTCACCACTTAGCGCAACGAGAGTAATAGCACCTCAAGATAAATTCACATGTATGGAGATGGATAACACATTATTCCAAGAAGTAAAATCCTCTTGTTTTGGGTTCCCTGACAGAGACTTCACCATACATCAAAGGTATTGAATGCCTAATATGTCTCCTGAAGTGTGATATAGGAACGCTGCTGGATAGTCCGTTGACGGTGCACAAGATTCTTCTATTCAATGAATGATGAAAATGCTTCAGAAATATAAAAAGTAACTCGCCAGCTCGTCTTCTGTAAAAGAGGCCTGCTCCCGAATAAAAGTTCCTTTTTTCCCCTTTTTCTGCACAAAAATTTTCTTGGCCGAAGAGCAATGGTCTTTGCCTTTATTTACTTAATCCTTAAATTCCTCGATATTCGTTTATCGCCTCGATTTTTCTGGATTACCGATCTATCTTTTCTTTTCGAATTCGTTTTTCCTTTACAGGCCTCCCTTTTACAAGCTCAACTTTATACTGATCGATATTAATATTTTTAACTTTTACTTATCGCGGTTCACGTGGGATAAAAATTTAAGGAAAAAAAATAATATTTTCTAAAATTATTTAACACTGCTAAAAACGTGTCTGTTTGACATCACTTCCTCCTTCTTCCTTTTCTCCCTTCATCAAACTGGTTCTATCTGGAAGAGCTGATGTCCATTAGGTTTCGTTCGGTGGGTACAGCCCCCCACACAGACAGCAGTTCGACAGACGCAGCTAGTCTTAGTGTAGCATACTGCTGCCGGCAGTATGCTACGACCATAACAGACTCTATTAAATTATAGGTTGCCTTGCTATCGTAGTTAGGTGTGGTACCAACCCAATAATGTAGTACCACTATATTGGTCTGGGGAGGCTCGGATGTCACGTCAAACACTAGGTTAGCAACTGGTGAAATTAATGTCTTCAACGTAGTTAATCTTTTGTCACTAGCTGAAGGGAAGAAGTCATTTAAGTAACACTTGCGTCCTATAATGTCTTGCACCTTTTCACTAGCGGAAACGGTCTATATTGTATTTCCTTCCGAGCCCATGAGAAAATCAGAGATATTTCTGTTGCGCCCATCAAGAAAAAGTTTTGTGTGCCTGCAAGTACTCAGGTTTGCCCATCTCTGCGAATGCTTCATATGAGCATCCGCTTTGATGACAGACCCGATATTCGAGATGGCACCGCCTACGGCGGTTCCCGGTCCGAGAAACAGAAAATCAGACCCAGCCCTAAAAGGTCATTCCTCATGATCGCCATGTGACCAAAACCTCACTGATAGGACACCTTTTTGTGAATACACAGCTTCTCCACAGATGACCTGCAATCCCCCAGTAACTTAGATGTTATCCGAGGGCCACACAGAGCCATCAAGGCTGCCTGATAGCAATGTCCTTCCCCTAGATTTGATATCAAGGCTATTTTCGCTGCCATTGCGATCGCGAAGACTTCAGCCTGGAAGACAGCTGTGTGTCTTCCAAGTGAGTACTCCATCCCAATGTCAGCTTCAGGAAAGTAGACGCCCGCCCCGCCTCTCTCATTAGTTTGAGAGCCGTCGGCAAAAAATTTTTAGAGTGGTGCGGGGGAAATCCCCTCAGTCTACGATTCCCTTACAGGAAAACTCAGAGAGAAGCGACGCCCAAAATGAAGCTCTGGTACCATCACATCACGTGGCTACTGGCCAGAGTGTTTTCCAGATTCAGCCCATACCCCAAAGAGCCAGTCCAGCCGTCCTCCCAACATCCCCATGAGCGCAATATGCACACAGCCCTTTTGGCATCTACCTAAATGGCAAGATACAGGGATGGCAGGTTAAGTAGGACCTCAAGAGCAGCAGTAGCCATAGATCGCATGGAGCGCGTAATTCGCAAGCAGGTAAGGCTTTGTAGGCCCACCAGCTTTTGGATCGCAGTCCCACAAGCGATCTAAGGTGTACACCCAGTGCACAACCCTCGGTTTTATGACCCATGTGCAGCCTAAGGTTCTCCTGCATTGAGCGAAGACCCTCATAGACGCATTAACTTTTTCCTCTACGTGCAATCCCCACGTCAGCTTTGAGTCAAGGTAGACTCCAAGGTGCTTGACATGGGGAGAGAGTTGCAGAGTATATCCAAATAGCTTTGGAAGAACAAAGTACTGTCTTCTGGAGAAGAGCACCAAGCTAGTCTTTGTTGGGTTTACTGTCATGTCAGCATCGATATTACTATGTGTCGAACTTGAAATGGTTCTATTTTGATTCTTTTTCTGTGTACAAACACAAGCTACTGCAAATTAATAGGACGAGACGATATAAGGAATAAAAAACCTAGCTACAATATAAGAAATTCTAAAGATATTTTTCAATTCATTCAAGTATTTTACAAAAATATTTTCACAATGTAGTTTTTATCAGCGATCCATAAGCAACTATCGTATCGTGGCAACGTTCAGTTTTCTACCTTAAATGGACGAATGAATATTTAGTACGAGATTGAGGAGATCAAAGCCTTTCGCATTGTAAATTAAATGGGCTCAATAGATGATCTACATAATAAATTTTACGTGAAAGGGAATAGGAAATCTAGCAAATTTGAGTCACTCAACGCCGCAAATACAGCCACTGAGATTGATTTTAGATAGATAGAAAAGAACCTAATAAAGTCCATGGAATGATAACCTAAATAGTGTTCTAATCTTGCATGCTAAATTTTCACCATTTACAATAAATACTTATAAAAATGTTAATTAATAATAATAATCGTTAAGTAAATATTATATTTCGCCTTGAGAAATATTATAATCATTTTTTCTATTCCATAAAATTGCTGCCAACATTCTTAGGCATTGGTGAGTATCCACTAAATCTTATATCAATTCCTTAACCTTAATATATAGTTACTTAGTACATAGATAAAAAGAGCAATAAATGCTTAAACTTAGTTACTTTTCATTCACATCATAAAGAATTGCTTTACTCAATTAATTACTGCATCCAAATATTCCCCCACAAATATTAAACAATTTTAAATTTCAGGCACCAGATGGAGAGGCACAACCCAGTACAGAAGTCGATTTATTCATATCAACAGAAAAAATTATGGTCTTGAATACAGATCTCAAAGAAATAATGATGGATCATGCCCTAAGGACAATATCTTATATAGCAGACATTGGTGATTTAGTTGTTCTAATGGCACGAAGACGATTCGTACCCCAAGATATTGATGATGGACCCAAACCGAATCGAACTCCAAAAATGATATGTCATGTCTTTGAAAGTGATGAAGCTCAGTTTATAGCTCAATCTATTGGGCAAGCATTTCAAGTGGCTTATATGGAATTTCTAAAAGCAAACGGAATTGAAGATCATAGTTTTGTCAAAGAAATGGATTACCAGGAAGTTTTGAATAGTCAAGAAATTTTCGGAGATGAATTAGAAATATTTGCAAAAAAGGAACTACAAAAAGAGGTGGTCGTTCCAAAAGCTAAGGGTGAAATTTTAGGAGTTGTTATAGTAGAAAGCGGTTGGGGTTCAATGCTACCAACAGTTGTTATAGCGAATTTAATGTCATCAGGAGCAGCAGCACGATGTGGCCAATTAAATATTGGTGATCAATTAATTGCAATTAATGGAATGAGTTTAGTTGGACTTCCATTATCAACATGTCAGAATTATATTAAGAACACAAAAAATCAAACCGTTGTAAAATTTACAGTTGTCCCATGTGCTCCTGTTGTAGAAGTTAAAATCAAAAGACCGAATACAAAATACCAATTAGGTTTTAGTGTACAAAATGGAGTGGTGAGTTGAATTTTATTTATACTGAAAAATTAAATTATTAATAAATGAATTTTAGATATGTAGTCTGTTACGTGGTGGAATTGCTGAACGTGGTGGTGTTCGTGTTGGTCACAGAATAATTGAAATTAATAATCAGAGTGTTGTTGCTGTACCACATGAAAAGATAGTTAACCTTTTAGCAACTTCTGTTGGTGAGGTATGTATTAAAATCAATATATATTTTTATATAAAATAAATAAATAAAATTGCTTTATTAATGTGCACAATTGAGACGTATGACTCATTATGTGCATACTCTAGTACATATGTATAATAAAAATAATGCGTATAATGACATAAGTCATAAATTTATAAATTTAACACTATGTATACGCCAAAAAAACACGTTTCTTTGGGTACGGAACCCTAAAAATAAGAAATTATAAAAAAAAAAGAAATAGAAAAATAAAAAATAGATAAAAAATTCAAAATGTCAAAATGAAACAAGGTAAAATAATAAGCTATATATAGTAGAAAACAGTAGATATTAAAAACAAACAAAAAATAAGGGCTATTAACGCGTTAAGTACTTCATTCAAAGTTGCTTAAAATAACTTAAAGCTTCCATCCTGAAACCCCGCAGACTCCGAAGTGCCCGAACATATACAGGCAGACTGTTCCAGACTCTAACTCCATACATGAAAAAAGTGCGAGAACTATATAGGAAAAAATGGCGGGGAACCCACAATAATAGCGTACGCGATGAGAAAAATTCAGTATTATCCTTAAGAAATTCGTCAGAATTATTATTGATTATATTATGCATCATAACGCATAACAGGTAGTCCAAGTAGTAATCCAACTTACATCCAAAAATTTGCTTAGTTACAGCTGACACGTGATCATATCTCCTGAGGCCTAAAATATATCTAGCGCATGCATTGTATACTACGTTTAGCTTCATACGACCTGAGCTATCAATATTGTAGTATACACAAGCTCCGTAAGTAATAATAGTGACAATCAGAGCCTTAATGAATCGTTCGCGTAGCACTCTGCGGGTATACTCCGCATGTCACCACAAGCTTCTTAACCCGCAGTAAGCCTTGGACACAGTAGAATTGATATACTTTGCCAGGACAAGTCGCTATCAATAAACATACCTAAATTCTTAACAAGGTCTTATATTCAATACGAGTGCCATTTAGATAAAAATATGGAAAAGATGAAACATCAAGTGCCTAATTGAAAAGAATTATGCTCTGAATTTTATTAGGGTTCAATGATAACTTATTTCTGAGTGAACAGTGGTATATAAGATAAAGATCCTGATTAAAGTGAGAGAAATCGGTAGCAAGATTAGTTTTAAATGATGACAGGAATAATTGTACATCATCAGCATACAGTGTGATGGAAGAGTACTTAGGAATTATGTCGATATCATTAATATAGTATAACATAAATAAGAATGGACCCAGTATTGACCCTTGTGGGACACCTGATTGAAGAGGTAAAAGTTTTGACGTGGAAGCATTCAAGACAGTAGCCTGCTTACGGTGAGTTAAATATGACTATATAAAGTTCACTGCAGACTGATTAAAATTGAACCAATTTTTGATAAAGAATTTGAAAATTAACAGAATCGAAGGTCTTGAAGGCCTTTTCGCAGTTCAATATTTTGTCTAACAGATTCATTAAGATGTAATAAATCAATAGCAGTACTGTGCTTAGGTCTAAAGCCACAATGCTCATAGAGTAACCGCTCTAGAACTTTAAATAGTAGGTACTGGAAGAATTCTTATAGATCTGAAATCTTGTGGCGCAAAGGGTTTACTTACTTTCTTCATCGGATAAACCTTTGAAATCTTCTACTGTGTCGAAAATGATGAATATTAACCTATAGTAAATTAAAGTTCTAACTGTAGAATTTTAATTTTTCCACACTTTTTGTATTAAATGGAAAAATTAAATCAAGAATGTAAAATATACTTTAATTAATTTTTTTGGTGTAATCTTAATCCAACTTTTTACCCAGTCTAATCTACTTTTACTTACTTTTAACATTTTAATTAATAATTTCACATAACTGAATAAAATATTTCAATCATGTATTTTCAGATTTTAATGAAAACAATGCCAACATCAATGTTTCGACTGCTGACTGGACAAGAGAATCCAATTTACATCTAATTCGATAGACTTCTTAGCTTAATAATAATTGTTAACTATAGCTTAGATTAAATAATTTTAAAAAATTCGGTTTTCATTCCCCAAATTCGCTTATAATTTCGAACACAAGTTAGAAAGAAAGAAAAAAGAGAAAAAATGTTTAAATAAAAAAATATAATAAAAAAATTATAAATAAAAATTAAAAACAAAAAATACATTAAAAACACGTCCTCTTCTCACCAGGACACTTAAATATAGTTTTGATATACATACTACAATAAACGCCTGATGGCGGCGGACACACTATGTAATTTGATAACATAAATAATAATTAACTACAACAAAAATCAAATCAAATCGCTTTTCCTATACTGAAGTAGTCTGCAGTAATTAAAAATATAATGAACGTTACGTTTATACAATACTATTATACATAATATAAAGTCAAGAGTCAAAAGTACTTAAATATAATTAGCTACGGTATTCATTGCTCTGATAAAGTAATATTAAGATAAAAGTGAAAAAATAAAAATAAAGAGGAGAAAACATTATTACACTGGTCTTTGCCTTCTTCAGGTGTGTCTTAAAATTTAAGTCCGAATATTTACGCATTACATCTATGAACTTGTTAGCTACAGTCTTATATAAGTATAAGATTTAAATAAATAAATAAATAATATATATTTAAATTGTGGTTTTTTTAATTAACCCATTAATGACGAGATCCTGGAAATTCAGTTAGAGGACTGTACAGAAGGTGTCATAGGCTGTAGAAATCCAAATCTGAATACAAAAAATGTTTTCCCGGACTCCATTCCCGCAGGAGTGTTCGTTATATATTATGTAACGTTAGTCCGAACACGGGGAAATTGACGTTTTTCCTTTTTTATTGAAAAGGAAGGCTAACAATTTCAAATATATAGTAAAGATGTATGGAAATATATAAATGAAATAGGGAATAGATACGGATATATTCTTTTGCTAGTATATTACCAAAAGGTTAAATATGAATTGAAAAAAAAATAAAAAATTAAAAATGCTAAAGGAATATGAAAATGAAAAATAAAATTTTAATTATTTGGCAAAACTTTATTTATTTATTATTAGATATTTATTTATTTTAGCTATTATTAATTTATAGTTATAAAATGATAAATTTCAAAGCGATCCACGCAGAGCCCTACGTTGCATTTTCTGCACATAGTCTTTACAGATGAAGTGCAATTTGTCGCACCACAATGAAGTCTTTTGTTCTTTTGGAATTTTGATGACATAATGATGCATGCCGTCAAAACGGGGATTATTATACTCTACTTCAGTTTTAGGATGGCGATAACCGCCTGTCGGTTTTGGATGACTAAGACTTTGGTAATAATATTGTGCAATGGCATGCCGAAATCGAAGTTGTGTTATCGAAGAACCTTTTTTTGGAATGAAGCAGCCAGGCATTCTGAATAGACACATCTACCAACCACATAAAAATGGAGCACCACCAGTTCTTTCCTCTTACTACAATGCGATAAGCGTTAGCATTCTGGTCCATTTCATTCGTGCCGCCCATGCATGGCAAAGGCAATATATTTATAGTCATAGCCCACACAGGGGAGGATATTGGCACTTTTTACGGGCGAGAAGTATTCGGGGGAAGGAAAAATGTCGAAATGCCAAGTTTCGATCGGGAGTACGGGCAGCATACCAATACTACAGCAAGCCGGCCATTTTTAAATTGCTGTACAGATGTTTATTTGCGATTTGAGGTGATAATATAATAATTTAATAATCATTAAGTGTTGTGAATTTGTGATATAGTAATTGTTTATATCAAAAACTGTGACTTAATTGAACAAGACGTCAAGACGTCTGTGACTTTTAGATATTTCACTAAGGCATCTTCAGCAATCTCAAACCCGCCTTCACTTCCATCAGAACCAGTAAAAACCAATTCGCATGTGGCCTTCAATTGCCTTACTGGCAAGTTTTTTGACGTCCCTCTTCCATCCTCATAGCCTGAATCCTCCCAAGACAATTCTCCTTTGTCGAGTGGCTCAACATATGTAAACTCGATCCACATCTTCATCATCAGATTGAAGCGAGTCTAAATAGTCCACAACTATTTCTATGTTTGAAAAGCTAAAAAAAAAAACTAAAAGAAAACAAAAATTCATTTAATGCTGTAAGACGATAACGTTAAATATATGTAACGCACACTTTCAAGTGACCACCGCTTAGCTTAATGGCAAACAAGTCAAAAAGCTAGAATTGGTCTAAGACCAATTCTTATGATACCCTAGATGAATGCCCGTATTAAATTTCGTATGGTCACCGATCTATGCAAGTTTGATTTTTGAAGTTGTTTTTCGCATATATTTCTAGAGCGGTTTGTCGGACAGAAAAAATGATTATAACCAATTTTATAGTATTTTGTATTCTGAAGAAGTTTTTAATTCAATAAAAATGTCTTGGACTGATCATTTTCACAGTATACGTAAAAAACCTAAATTTTTGTATGGCAACACCAAGAAGGAGTTGCCCGATTTAGTCCATTTTTGACATTTTATTTGCTAATATAGTAAAAACATCATGCACGAAATTTCAGCTCTCTACCTCGACGCGTTCTCAGGCAGTGTCCAAATATATAGCGGAAAACGAAATTTTATCTGGCAACCCCACGAAGGAGTTGCCCGATTTGTCTCATTTTCGAACTTAATTTTACTTTTTTTTTAAGTCCGTATACAGCTATCTAAGCATACGCGTTCTCGAGTTATCGTGCGCACGGACGAACGGACATTTAAAAATCAAAATAACTTTTAATATTATGCGTTGGTGTCCAATCCATTTTGCTCTACCATCATTATTTCGAGGTGTTACAAACGGAATGACAAACTTAGTATACCCTATAGATTTCATCTAGGGTATAAAAACGTATATTCTTAGACGAATTCACTTTTAGTTTATTTCTAGATAAAAGTACATAATCAGAAATTAAAAAAAAAATCAAAGAATATAAAAAAATAAGATAATTACTATTTCCTTGTTCCCATATTTTAGGTTTCTTCTTTTTATATTTTTCACCGTTTTAATACATGTCTGCCAGATTTAAATATTTCCACTAAGGTGATCACAATGTTTTTTATTCTATTTACTTACACATATAACCCAGATAACAAAATGGAACATGTTCTAAAGAGATACTTTTCGGACACAGACGATCGGCCCGAAAGCGGTAAACTTCGTTCAATTTCCGTGAAAGTATTCCACTTGATATGAATAGAATATATTTTTAACATGTATTTTGGCAAATCAAATTTTCGTTCCTGCCTCGGTACAGCAGTGTACGGGTTTGTGTACGAGCGGACATACAAATGATACGTTTTCGATACGTTATTTTATATCAAATTTTCGTTTCGAAACCGCATCTCGGTTAATGTTCTCAGACAGTTCTAATGTCCTGTGTGTGGTGGTTTCTAGTTTTGGTGTTATTAGCTGCGTTTTTTTATCTCTCTGATCTGATCCGGTTCAATTTTATGTACGTAAAGCAACAACAATGCGTGATCCATTGTTGTTGTTTTACGTTCATAAAATTGAACCGGATCAGATCAGAGAGATAAAAAAACGCAGCTATTGTTCTAAAACTTAAAAGTGGAGAAAATTTAATAATTTTTTTAATTTGATTATAATTTAATTCAGGTGAGTTTCTTTAATTTATGAAAAATTCGTGACCTTAGAATACTAACTTCGCAATATTTCTTAACAACTGAGGTTTTTTGGTGGGATTGTTCTATGGTCGCGAATTATTAAGTAAAAAATAAATATTATAACGAATTTTCGTGTTTTCAAGTACACAGAATAAAGTGTAATAATGAATCGGACTAAAATTTGTGATGTAAGCAAACGTCATCTGCGAAGAATAGTTGCTCAAAGAAGACAACTTCGCAATGACCTTTCTTCCCAATCTCAAAACGATAATGGTGTTTTAAATCAAACTTCCTATGAAGGTTGTCGAGAGTTTTTGAAAAGTGGTGAAATCGACAATGGCGTTTCAAATAAAACTCCATATGAAGTTCTTGGAAGTTTATTGGAAAGTGATAAACTCGACAATGGCTTTTCAACTCCAACTCCCTGTGAAGATCTCGGTAGAGATTTTTCAAAAACAGCTGCTAGCTGCAGTAATGGTGGTGTTGATGATGATTATTTATATATTCAAAGCGAAGTTGAAATGTTGGAACCACAGTCACTGGAGCATGAAATTCGTATATGGAGCATCCAGAATCAAATTTCCCACAAGGCATTAACGGGACTTTTAAAAATATTGGAAAAACATGAATTGCTTCTGCCTCAAGATGCCAGAACTCTGCTGAAAACTCCTAGAGAGATAATATCAGCTAGACCAGTTTCCCCAAGCGAATACCACCACTTCGGCTTAAAGAAACAGCTGAATTTATTATTAAAAAGTATTCCTGTACAAAATTAATATGTACATCATAAGTACTGGATTTTTTTTAAGTTTTCGTGATACTTGAATTTTTGTATAAGTTAAATTTTATATTATAGGTTTTATTTTTTGTTATTTTTTGTTATATGTTATATTTTTATTAAATAATTTTCGTTTATTGAATACATTTTTATTTTATATAAATCAATTAAAGTATACAAATTTCACTTTTATGCTTTTTTCAATTTTATATTCAATTGAAAATGTCCCGAGTATGGGTTTCATCAATATCTATTTAATATCCTTTAGAATACGCTCTGAATATGTTCTTTCGGATACGCACCGATAATCACACGATCATTTTTGGCCTACGTCCGAAAATTTCGCTCGGCAGGGCGGACATGAGTCTTATAAAAAGCATATGGAAAGAGCATGTTTTTTTATATCAATACGTGTAGTCAGAGAACATGTTCTCATATCCTCTGGAACATATCAAGAAGATGATCAGAACAGAAGTTTCTACGAAACTAATTAAAAAATTCGCCGAAGTTGGTAGACTATTTTTATTTTGCCTCTATTTTGTTTGAATGCCAGTGTTACATATATGTAGCGTTAGTCATTAATTGGTTAAATTAAATATAAAAAGAAATTATCGCCAATTAATGGCCGATAAGAATTTCTACCTATTACGTACTCATGTTTACATAAATACTTGACTTGAAATCCACTTGAAACTAAAGTTGGGTTTTTGGTTGAATTAATTCCAATTACTTTACTTGAAATTTAACAAAAATTAAAACCTGAATTATCAACAATAATCTTCTTTTTGTTCCTTTACCATTTTCTTATCTCATAAGTGACCGGTAGGTATATTAAAATTAGCAGAACAAAAGTATATAAAAGCATTAGACAGTCTAGAGCTGGTGTACAAAGGTTAGGAGTTTAAGAGTTAAGTTTAAGAGCTAGAGTATCAAAAATATAAGTAGGTGTACATTGAAGTTGGCGTACAAATACATATATGGTACCTGAAAGACCTATTGTGAGCCCCCGTTCAATTTACTCTCTTTCAAGATTTAGACTGTTAATTAAGTCCAGGACTATTCTGGGATTGAGATTCCTTACGTACCTAGTTTAAATGAGGAAAAGAATGTTCGAGGTGGAGTAATCTCCGCCTGTCCAATGCTTCGCAATACCAAAACAGGTGCTTTGAGGTTTCGTGAGCATCTTGACAGAATTCAAATTGTATTTATTTTCAAACCCTTGCTTAAAGTAACGTACAACGTTGGGCTCTACGATATTAAATAGTTTAGCAATTAGATAATTACATTAGTATAACAACAGCAAAATAAACAAAAAACAAACGATATAGTAAATCATACTGCCTTATAGAACTAAATATATACATCATTGAACCAGATACAACTGAGACCAGACAGTAAACTGGACCATATACCGTATTGACACTAGATATATATAGTAACTAGACATAGAGAAATAATAGCTGTGTTTCTTCTTTCTCTATTCTGATCTGGTTCAATTTCATGTATGTAAAACAACAACATTGGATCACATATAGCTAATATAGGAAATAGCATATCATACATCTAAAGTATTAAAACTAGATATAACAAAAATCAAGACATAACCGATATATAGGCTTACAGAATTCAAAACAGTGTTAAAGTCTTAAAGCCTTATAAAATTATAAACAGTAATTAAACTGGATCCACAGAAAACTAGATATATTTATTATAGCCTGATATATTTCTATACAGTATTGAAACTAGATCTAAAGAAAACTAGTCCACTAGATAGAAGCCTGAAGAGTAAAATAGCAGGCTTGCTTTACATGTTAATAGCTATATGAGCATCTTAAAGTATAATATAATTGGATGGACCGGAAGCAGCCCCTACATATCGACAAACGGCAGGATGAAATCACTTTATGTCTAAAAAAACCTCCCCGCGCTCGCTAATTATCTATATATTATGTACACCAATTAGTTTCTCTTTTAATATTTATTTTCAAAAACAAGTCCACCTGTCCGAAATACATCTATTTATTTTACGTGCAACTGTACGATAAAACAAAAACATCGTCCATTTAAAATTACACATTCTTTTATGGCATTACACCACAGGTCGAATTAAGACGACGATGAGTACTCTACTCACCACAGTACTCAAGTATTGAATAAAGTTGGGCGTATACCTCTAAAATCAAACCAGGAAGAAGAAGATGTTGACGTCTGAAAATTCAGTCGAACTCGAACCTGACATCAATTCGCCCATATCCTTGATTGGAAGTGTTTTTCTCGGCCGCGAAAGAGTGTATCTGAGGATTGCAAAGCAAACAACTAATTGGGAACTCTCTGGACATGGGGGTATTTAGCAATTTAATTATTGCCAAAGGTGGTTAGTAATATTTTTGGTGTCTAAACATAGTACTTTGCTTCTATACTTGTGGCCTGCCATTGAAATTGAATTGACGAGGACTATGCCCAAAATTTTGCAGAGGGTCAGTATTGATTTTTCAATCGAAAAATGAAAAACTTAAGTGCGACGTCTGTTAGATATTAAAAATTCCTAATAGTTAATTTAATCCTAGATTTACTAAATACTGGTTATTTGGCTAAAATATTCGCGGGTAATGAGAAAATGTTTTTTTTCAATACCAATTTTTCCTGCCTAAAAATAGTTGGTGGAATACGGTTGTGATGAAATGAAACAGAAATTTAATTAAAGCTTAATGATCCTATAAAATTTATATTGTGTCACTTTCCCTGACACTACATATAAGGTATAATAATTAATTTGAAAGTGTTGTTATTTTGTTCGATACCATTAAGGTATTGACTATCTTCACAAATTTTAGAGGTATTTAAAACATATTTAGGCCATTATGCACAATACAATTATAATATAGTCCTTGACTAAGGATTTCTCATACATCCCACTGTAGGATTTAAAAAAAAAAACATATGCCAATCTAGTTTATTATGTTTATCTTTATAGAAAAGCATTCAAGAATATCGTAAAAAATCGATATGACTTAGCTCCCGGAATAATCGGTATAAAAAACTGATTTGCTTATGCAAATCAGCACGCCACTTCCGCTGACTGAGTATTAAATGAGATGAGTAATGTTTCATTGTCTCATCGTAATTTTGCAGAAATATTCCAGTATAAATTCTTTATTGAAAATAATTTAATCAATGACGTAGTAGTAAATTTATCGATATTAGTTTGTCCTACCTGTTGCATACCTTTTAATTTTTTTTGTGATGCTGTTATTATGTCGGTGGTGTTTTATTGAAATATGATAACTCCAAAATTGGGGTATTTTTCTATTAAGAAGTAATTGCTCTTTTTATTTGATACATGAGTTCAATCCAATAAATGAATGTTAAACAGAATCCTTTTTTCTATACCCTAGATGAAATCATACTCTGTCATTCCGTTTGTAACGTACAGAAATAATGCTGGTAGAGCAAAATCGGTTGGATACGCACAATATTGAAAGTTATTTTGATTTTTGCATGTGCGTCTGGCCGTCTAGAGAGCATTCACTTAAAGTGCTGAAATTTTGCATATGGGTTTTTTAACAAAAAAGTAAATTTAAGTTCGAAAATGGGACCAATCGGGCAACTCCGTTGTTGGGTTGTCATACAAAAATTTCGTTTTTCACTATATAATTTGGGCACTGCCTGAGAACTCGTCGACGTAGAGAGCTGGAATTTTGTACATGGTGTTTTCATAGCAATAGCAAATAATATATTAAAAATGAACTAAACCGAACAGCCCCTTCTTGGTGTTGCCATATAAAATTTATTTTTAACAAATTTTATTATTTGTTTCTGTTTTAGCGTTTGATCGTAACAACTGACGACCTTTGTACACTAAACTAAGCTAATCTATTTCTAAATAATGGCAATCGAAAGTCATTTGCATTCCTTACCCAGCGATTACACGATTCAGTAGAACTAACGGTGAGTACTGAAATCGTCTGTCAATATAATGGACTATAAACGCGTTGTGTTCGATCAACTGACCAGTCAGTTCATTATAAAAATGTCGTCAAGCGGTCTTTTATATGCATTTCTAATGATTTCTTCCTTATTCCGTTATTTTTCTCTAAAAAATATAGATTAGAATGGATATTAAACTCTTCAGTCATTTCGCACTCCCACTGACAGTTTATTGACTAGTGAGTACCTACGAGAAAGAAACTAAAGGCCCATCATTAACAATTTTCGTGCCAATCTCAAAGATGCGTACGTTTATACACGCACTATAAAAAATTCGCATTGCAGGCGGATGGAAAAGAAGTTTATGCAAGGGGTTAATTTTATGGCTGGAACAGAATGAATGGATCAATGCCGGAGTAAACACGCAGCTAACTGTCAAAAAATGCATGAAATAAAGTGCTGCCCAGAACGAAATTGGCGCGACTGCGTTTAATGACAATTCAATGCAATTTTCATATTTTCAATATTGTGGATATTTTTATATTGTTAAAACTTGTGAATAATAAGAGTAACATTTGAAACATCCCGCAGCTCAATAATTAATTTTACTTTACAAATTTCATTCAAAACAAACGTTTCCTTCTGCTGTCAAAAATTTTCAATCCGGCACTTACGTAAAAATTGAAAGTTGACCAACTTTCTTGCGGTAAATGCGGTAACTGCGTTCACTGTGTGCGCATTATCGTATTTCAAATGCACTCAACTTTTGCGTGACATTTCCATCCGGCATTGATCCGTTCATTCTGTTCCAGCGGTTAAACAAGTAAGAAAGCTAGAATTGGTCTAAGCCTTGCTGTCCTGTCTTGGTGAGGAACGTGTTTCAGCTCATCTACAGATAGAAGGGCAGACCCTAAAGTATCCAGCCTGCTTCAAGGCCGGACAACCACACAAAAAGTATTCGGTTGTCTCAGGCTCTCCTTCCAGGCAGGACATATACTCAGGGCTGCCAATAGCTGCCATCCTTGTTAGATGAGCGTGAAGCAAGCTGTAGCCGGTGATGATGCCAGCCACAGTTCTACATTGTTTCCTTCCGAACCGCATAAGAAAATCAGATATTCCTATTGGGCCCATCAGGAAACAGTTTTGTGCACTTGCAAGTACTCAGCTTCGCCTGTCTCTGCTGATGCTTCTTATAAACATCCGCTTTGATTAGAGGCTTGATACTTGAGGTGGCAACGCCTACGGCGGGTTCCGGTCCGAGAAACGGAGAATCAGAGCCAGCCCTAGCTAAAAGGTCAGCCGTTTCATTCTCCGTGATTCCTATGTGACCACGAACCCAGAGAAAGGACACCTTGTTGTGAATACACAACTAATACTTAGTTATACATCAATTTCTAATTTTGTCAACAAATAATAAAGCATTCATAGCTACACGCTGTTTGGCGCTTAACCAATACAATGCACTAACATATCCGATGTTCTTATGTACCTACTGCTCTTCAGTATTGTTCTCATACCTTCTTTTTGCAAACTTTGAAGCCTCGTGGATTTCATATTTCAATTGCTGAGTTTGAATTGATAGATCTATTGTTCATTTTATATTAAGTTCACAATCTGCACACTCGCAATGGATTGAGTTATTGCTTCAATACTATCAACGAAGTAATTATTAAATTCATTAGCAATCTTTCTCACACTATTCACACTCACACAATTGAATTTTAGATTTCTAAAAAAAAATTCACGAACTTCACCCAATACACAATCTGGTCATTAGATTCAAGCAACTTATTTGTGATATATTTATTTCTCCCCCTTTCCAGTTCTTTTTATATTTATTATGCATCCCCCTGTAGTTATCCCAGTCCGTTCTTGTATTTAAGTCGAATGCTCTTTTGTACAATACAATTTTTACAGAGAATTATTTCGTTTTACACAATTGCGTATATGACTGTTTGTAATTCTTAACAACTCACTTGATATGATATCAGCAACATAATTAGTTGCACTCAAAACTGTACAACTAGGTAAGGCACTGGCAGACATTATAATTGCGCCTTTACTATATTTTAATTATTTAAAACTTTTATTTCTTTATCATTACTGATTCTGTTTTTAACACTGAGATTCACTACTATAGTTTTATGATCCGATATTTTTAAATCATTTCTTAAATCAGGCTCAATGACATTTGAATTTGTTATAACGTAATCGAGTAATTCTTGTAGACTGATTTACAGGTTGGTTGTAGGCTTTATCACATGTAATTACTTTGTTTAGACATTCCCTATACGTGTTGCTGGTATTAATTAAACCGGAAAAATGGTCGCACTAAAATCTAGAAATTTTCTTCCCAACAAAAATTACAAGACAATACAGCCAATATTCAGCTTCCGAGAATTCTGCTTATGTGTTGATCTTCATTTCTGCATGTACAGTACTAAAAATCTAAGACCCCGCCCCCCTACCGCCAAACCGACGCGGCTTTCCACCCCTACACCATAGAATTTTTTGTTTGCCTAGGTGAGTACTATCACCTCCCCCTCTATGGATTACCTACACCGGAACACCCTGTCGATTTATTTTAAAAAAAATTTTTTTAATAGGAAAAAACTCCCAAAAACATGTATATGAGGAGCATGTAAATGAGTTTAATCCTTATGTGTAGAAGTTTAACCCTTATATGTAGAAGTGGTTGCGACAAGGTATACAGGGTGTTTCATAATTGGTGCACATATCTCAAGGGATTAATAGCTGAGGTGGAGACAAGCAAAAAATTATAAAGTGAAAGGAGGTGTGGTAAGACGCGTCGTTTCGTCGGTGTGGGGGGGGGGGGGGGGTTAATATTTTTAGTACTTCTTCCACTTTACACCCTGTAACTTTCTTGATATACACCCTGTCAAGGTGGGATTCATCTCAGATGATAGCAAACCGTCTCATCGTTTCATCTTTCTAATAAATGCCCAATCAGCCTTCCTGTCACCGTCCGTCGGAAGTTGTAGGACACAAAGGGAAAAAATTCTCATTTTTTCAGATTTTAACGATTTTCCCGTCAAAATATATGATAAATAACTATACAGTTTTTTTACAAGATTTAGAAACCCCGGAATGTTACCTTTAATTTGACTATGTACATGTACTTGCCTAAATGCAATCGTTCTTGAGATATTCCTGTTTCTATGATTCATAATTTCATTAATTTTGCTACTGACGATGGTAATCGTGTCTACTAATGTGCAATTCCACGCAAAATTTTTATTAAAGTTAACATTGCAGGGTCTCTAAATTTGGTAAAAAAAAAAACTGTACAGTTATCATGCGTTTTGGCGGGAAAATCGTTAAAATTTGAAAAAATTAGGATTTTTTCCAATTTTTGCCTATTACGTCCTACAACTTCCGACGAAAGGTGATTGGAAGGCTGATTGGGCATTCATTGGAAAGCTGAGACGATTTGCTATCATCTGAGATAAGTCCCCTCTTGATAGAGTGTATATCAAGAAAGTTACAGGGTGTAAAGTGGAAAAAGTTTCACTGGAAACTTTCTGGCACGCAACCCACCTGCTAGGTGGAAACTAAGATTGTCTAACACCAAAATAAGCAGCATGCGCGCGGCTCGTTCAATGTGCAATGCATTTGAAATGTATCCACCGAACATGGTACTTCTCAGCGTGTGAGCTAGGGAGCCAGATGCTGCCCGCAATCTACTTGGACGATTGGGTAAGCTCGGTGGATACATGCAAGAGTTACCAGAGTGCTGGATGCATGGAACTTTTATGCTGCCCATTTGAAATGGAAAACGAAAGCTTTTCAGACATTTTTTGTATTCCGCTTAGTTTCGTAGTCATGTAGTTATTCCACATTTGGGAGCTCTATTATAAGTATAGGACCGAGATCGAGTGTGTGGTACAGTATGAAATGCAACAAAAATTTCATGAAACCTGACAGAAATAATCCAGAGAAGAAGTGAGCCTGAGCAGACGACTATGTTTTGTAGATTGTTCCGTTAATTAGGTCAATGATATCGACGTGCAAGGGAATGCAGCATACGCTCTACTTGTACGCAGCATCCGGGGTGTATCCACTAAAATGCTAACTTGCGAGTTGAGTGTGCATTGGTTTTTTTTTCTTCTACACACAAAGTTTTTTCCAGGTTTCTGAGAAACTCCGGGCTGAATGCGTAGTGTGCAATTCACGAGCTGTGCATGCCCCTTAGCAAGGTATATAGAAGACAAGGTATTCTCATTAAAAATTTTGTACTAGAGCTGTGACGTGTTTTGTCCTATAACGTATATACATTTCTATTGAAAAGACAGAGAGATGAGAGATTATATTGTGTTCTCTGTACTGTACTCCTATACGTTCGGACACAAATGGCGGAACGTGGTTCATAATTGGAATACCTTGTCTTCTATATACCTTGCCCCTGAGTAGATACATGCCTTAATAGAAGAAGAACTCCAATTTAATTTCAAACAGATTATACAACGTAAATTTGCACAGAAAAACCAATTTCTAAGAAATTGCAATTCAATATGTTTTTTTTTTTTTCAAATTGAAAAAATATTAAAACACCAGCAAAACAAAAGTGCGTTTTATGGTGTTGTTTTCCTGAAAATTCGATGATTTTGGAAAATTCTACATGCTACACTTTTTTAACACCATTACAAAGGAAATATACTAACTTTCAATTTGTAAAAAACTAATTTCTCTGCGGATGTTATATTTTAGTCTCCATTTTAGTTCCTTTTATTGAGCACCAATGTAATTTCGGTCGGCTAAACAGTCGACCAAGCTACATAATATAGATGCAAGTTTGTATGGCTTGTATAGTATTCTTCGGGCTACGGGGGAGTTCATAATGTCACTTTACCGCTATTTTAATTTATATATCCTTGAGTGTCAATAAACTATTTTGTTTTCATTCTGCGCGACATGACAAGATAGTTACAAACTTTAACTACGACTTTCGTTAGCTCTGTTTTTTGAAAGTACTTCACAACCCTTGAATACAGCCGCAGATGTTAGTCAACAAATAAATACTACGTAACATAATTTAATTTTAAATTTACCCCTTGTGGTCATGTTATACTCCTCCCTTGACAAGCCTATTACCCGTATGGTTACATATTGAAGGAAAGCCACATTACTCTTCTTGATCGATGAATGGCAACTACGACACGATTGTATGTCAATTCATTTGGGCTATATTATAGCATTCATAATTATGTGTGAATTGATACTAATATTAGCTGTTACTTTCAAATGAAAGCTCTAGATTTTACAATCAATGATTATCATAACCATGTCTTCCATTGTAGATAAATGAAGGAATTAGGTATTGTGCTTAATGTAAAAATGTAACTCCAATAATGTCCAACCAGAATGGTACTCTCGCACTTTTGATTTAAAGTTAAGCTGAAGTTGGGATACTTTTTATGTTTTAATATAATGCAATGTCCCTAAAAATATTTAAAATTTCTATATAAATTTCTAATCAAAATTTTATCTTAAATATTATCTTTACAGCAATGAGATGAACTATATTTTGAGTGAAATTGAAGCGACAATAATTCTAGACATCCTTGTATATAATAGAAAGATTAACGTGTAGAAAAAAATTATCGTAAACATGAACCCAGACGGAGAAGGAAGTTACGTGCCCAGGCACAATCATAACAACTTTTCAAAAGTTAACAGTGATCCAATTTATGAAAAGCATGACAAACTTCAAGAGAGATTTGTCTGGGAAATGAGAAAACGTAGTCCGAATACAACCCCAGCCAGTACAGTATTAAATTCGCCAGATTTGACTGAAATTCATTATACACAAAATCATCAGCATCAAATACGTGTTGGTCGAAGTCCAGTAAGTCAACATGATAGTCAGACATCAAATAGTCCGGGTATATCACCAACAGATATGGGAAAATCTGGAATTGATTTAGTACGTGAGGGTGAAATTGTTGTATTTGATGACATCGATACAAATTGGATTAGAAATTCTGATCGGGAATGCAATAGCGATGATGTTCTTAAAGTTACTAAAATGATAGGGCAACTACCTATAGCAGAATATGAGGGTTCACCACGCCGTATAGGAAACCATCAGCATGAAATATCACAGAATGATTATAATGGTAAAAACTCCAATATTGATTCATCACCTACAGCGCAATTTCCTCCAAGACCAGGATTCCCTCTACGGGTATCAGCAAGCTCTCAAGATTCTGGACAAATTAATGATAACCATCAGGGACTAATTGATATCGATAGTAGTAGTAGTGCAGAACAGAGTAAACCAAAGACCCCAACATTTGATTACTTGTACGAATTTTCAGAAACGAGAAAAGTTCTCGAAGAATTCTTTAAAGGGCCTAATAATGAAGAGGAGAAAAAGTTTAGTGATTTAAATAAAAGCGATGAATTAGGAAGTTGTGTAAGAGATTTTATAAAAAAATTTGAATTAGTATAACAGGTTGAGAAATTTTCTTCTGTAGGATACTCAGCAGGAATATAATCGAAGTGAAGATAACAAGGCTGAACGGGCATATATTGGTCAAAGGCTAGCTAGAATGCCAAAAGATGAATGTGTAGTTCATCAGTCGCCTCGAAAACAGGTAATATCTCAATTTTTTTTTTCGCTATTTTAATGGTAATTTCTCTACCACGAAATGTTTTTAGCATATTTACGACAATTATGATCAGAATGATATTGAACTTTACATTGATTCGAATAGCAGAAGTAGTGGCGAGCTAGCAGATACTGAGCTGGAAGCAAATATTCGTAGACACTCAAGAAATTTTACTCTATCTCCAGAAACTACAGATTATGATTCCAATTGTGGCGACTTAGATAGCTTGTCGAACGATATTAATTGTCAAACTGATTTTGGGCGACTTTATACAAGTATGCCAGTTCTAGAAGATGGTCTATCTAGCGGCCATGCATCTGATACTGAAAATAATTTATCTGTTGTAATTGATAATAAATATTTAGAAATGACTCCCATGGAGAACGCGGATATTCGAAAAATGGACGCAACAAATAGTGTTGTAGAACTGACTAGCAATAATAGTAATTGTAAAAGCCATAAGGAAACTAACTTTGATTCCATCTATTCAATGGGTAACTTGTCTTGTGTTGTATATTTAAGAGTATATCATTATTAAATTAATTTAATCATTTCTCATAGGTATAACACAAGTAACACCGCCGCCACCTGCACCAGCACCACACAGACACTCTTTAGCAGATAATGACTCACAAGATATTCAAGAAGCTCTTAAAGATATAAGATCAGCACTTCAGCGCACAAAAACTCTTCCTGAAAAATCAAAATATTGCGATGAAGTTTTGCAATCGAATCGAGACTCACCAGTTTGGATTCCACGACGGAATTCATCACATGAAAGTATTATTGGTGAAAATATTATACAAAAGGATACCTGTCATGATGAAGAGGAAGCCGATACTGATTTAGAAACTGATAGATTACTTGGTCAGCAGCGATTGGACGATCAAGGATTTTACGAGGATAAGGTGAGTAATTTATTTTCAGTTTTAATCAGATTTATTTTTATTTTGGTTGATTCTTGATGATTAGATTAACTTTAACTTAATAAATTAAATTTCGCAATACTTATGTAGTTAATCCAATCCCATTGTCACCTATTAATTGTCGACGTATTCTTTTCATAGGATGATACTCATTTTGAAGCTATTATTACGTTGTAACATGTGACGTTGTAACAAGTCGGTCTAAGGCACTTGGGCAACTCTAGCAAAAAATATGGCTTTAGTTAAAATGTATAGAGAACGACCCGGTTAACAACAGAATTTGCTAACACTACTTTTTTGTTACTTGACCTCAATGTGCTAAAGAAAGACTTTTCTCCAGATTTGAATGACTCAATATGAGTATTTTCGGGTGCTTTGGGTATAATTAAAGAAGAAAAAAACGATGAAATTAGAGCGGTATTATGTGCATCGAAAACTAGTTTGCGTTACGAGAAAATTTTGAGTGGAATCAACAAGGTGACAAATCGGAAATTTAAATGTCATTATGTAAAAGGGCATATCTAAATGGTATTGTAATAACTGTAAGATCCTGGAACTGGAGTATAATGTAGCAGTGACATATACGCTGCAAGAAGGGCACCCATTATTCTAGCTGATTACTGGACTTCTTATTAATGAGTTTATTCTATCGTAGGAAAGAGATGCTATTGTAATCCGGTAAACTAACTCACAAGATTGATGGTGCAGTGTATATTAGAAAATTCGCTTATGGTATATTAAACTAATTGATAAAATTGTAAAGCAGTGGATGATTCTGCTAGAGAAAATGGAAGAGCTGAGTAAAGAAATCTTCATCAGGGAGGTTAAATGTAGTATGGAACTAAGACGTCACTAGTTTGCTATTATACGTTGACTCCTAGCAGTTCGGAAACGTTAGGAATTTTATATGGAGAGAGAATTTTGTCTCTTGGAATCTGAGAAGATCAGGGGCTCTGTTGTAGAGCCTATTGGTATCCCTGAGAGGAGATAATCCAGATATATATTCATCCATTAACGTTTATCTTTTACAATATATTAGATTTTGCTTACCTTAGTTCAGTTTAGTTAGTTAGGGAATGAAATTTTACTTAGTTATTTTTATTAACTTGTTTTACTTAGGAGCTGTCTGCAAATTAGTAATTCTGGCTCTTACCACGCTGGAGTGCAACTTATGTCATCCGACGTGGCTGAGCTCCTCTCAACATAATTGGTGTTGTGTTATCATATTTGCAAGTGAAGGTTTAAATGGGATTTTCAGTAAAATCTTACATTCATATGTAATGGCCAGCTGCTTTGTGATTGCGCAAGTTCTCCTTTGGGAGAAGCCTCGAATTTATTCTCTCTCCTAAATAGTTTATAATATTACTATCTATACTCTAATTCACTAAAATCTGGTGGTTTCTAAGTGCTCAATGAATAGGTCCATTCGTAACTTCAGCTTCTATTTACTATATAAAGTCTTACTATAGTAATTTATAACTGTATAAATCAAACACATAAAAAAATTATTTTTCAGTCGTGGTCTAAAACGTCTCGAATAAAATCACCAATAAATTCAACGGCTGGACTTTTACCGAATGCAATTAGTTCAACATCAACGTGTACGTCAACAATAACAACCATTGCAAATATAACTACAGTGAAGCCTCAAACTTTTTCTTCAGCCACAATTAGACAAGGTATTGGAACATCTTTAACATCAACATCTCCAGAGCATTGTGAAATAATTGGTACGGATGATGTAACACTTGTATCCCCTGAAAAGTTACAATTCTCGAAAAGTCCGTCCGGCTCTATAAAATCAAAAAAAGATTCGGCAAATGGTGATAAAAAGGCGAAATCTCGAAATAAAGAAGGTGAGTACAGTGATGAACGATCCTGTCTAACGAAAATTAATATTTTTCCGATTTTCTTGATCTAAAAATTCTCTTTTGTTTTTTTAATATGACTAAAACTATTTTATATTTCATCTTACATTCATGAAAATTATAATTAAAATTTTTTCAACTAAAATTCCACGCTTTCATGATATTAACGAAAATAATAAAATCAAAAAAATTCAAAATCAAAATTGCAAAATTATCAAAAAAACAAAAAACGCACAAAACACATGTAAGTTCCGTCGATTTCTTCTATTTCATATTCTGCTCATAAATTATAGCCTAACGGCCAATTATTTCTTTAGCTCTGCTCGATCCTGCAGTATTAATTGAAGGGGTCCTCTTCCGTGCAAGGTACTTGGGCTCAACTCAACTAGTTTGTGAGGGTCAACCGACAAAATCAACTAGAATGATGCAAGCGGAGGAGGCTGTATCTCGAATAAAGGTAAATAATTCTTATTCGCATTACTAACAGCAGCTCTAATTTATAAATTATATATCTGCTGTCCGCTATAAAGGCATTGGTGAGTATAATAAAATTTAAAGCATTTATTTTTCGATTTTAATAAATGTTAGAATTTATTTATAATATAGGCCCTGAATATATACCTGGCGTACTCTTTATACAAAATTATAAATTCAACTATTCATGTTAGAAATTTGATGTTTAACAATCTTGAAACACTTTTAGAACCTAACCACAGAAAATGTCCAGAAATTCTCAGCCCAAGTTGTTTAGCTTCACGGCGATTTTTTCTCGCTATAATCGCTCTTGCTTCCAAGCCTTGTAAATGATAAAGATATTAAAGAAGTTTTCAATCCCCAATACCCTGGGTTTCTCTGGTTAGGTCTATTGCTTTGAGCAACGCATTTAATTTAATTCTTTTTATTTTATTTCCATTCTAACCAAAATTATTAATTGAATCGTGATTTTATATTTAGAATAATATGAAAATTAGTCAATTACAAAATAACGTCATTTCTAAATCAATTTGTAATTATATTTATAGGCACCCGAAGGTGAAAGCCAACCAAGCACCGAAGTGGATTTATTTATATCGACTGAGAAAATCATGGTACTCAATACTGATCTGAAAGAGATAATGATGGATCATGCCCTTCGAACAATTTCCTACATAGCAGACATTGGAGATTTGGTTGTATTAATGGCACGCCGACGTTTCATACCATCCGATACCGAAGAAGGTGTAAAACCGAATCGAACTCCAAAAATGATATGTCATGTGTTCGAAAGCGATGAAGCCCAATTTATAGCCCAATCTATAGGTCAGGCATTTCAAGTAGCTTATATGGAATTTTTAAAAGCAAACGGTATAGAAGATCATAGTTTTGTCAAAGAAATGGACTATCAAGAAGTGCTTAATAGTCAAGAGATATTTGGAGATGAATTAGAAATATTCGCTAAAAAGGAATTGCAAAAGGAGGTGGTCGTTCCAAAGGCCAAGGGTGAAATTTTAGGTGTTGTAATTGTGGAAAGTGGTTGGGGTTCAATGTTGCCAACAGTGGTTATCGCGAATTTAATGTCATCAGGGGCAGCGGCAAGATGTGGCCAATTGAATATTGGTGATCAATTGATTGCAATAAATGGCATGAGCTTAGTAGGGCTTCCATTGTCTACATGTCAGAGCTATATAAGAAATACAAAAAATCAGACTGCTGTTAAATTTACGGTTGTGCCTTGCCCTCCGGTTGTTGAAGTTAAAATAAAACGACCGAATACAAAATATCAGCTTGGATTTAGCGTTCAAAATGGCGTGGTAAGTAAAACATTTGTTTTTTTTTTTGTTTTTCTTTTTTAATACACAAAGAAAACAGGTGCTTGAATTAAATTTGACAAATTCAGTTCGTTCAAAGAACGAGATTTTTGTAGAGTAGCCATTACATGAAAATTTAATTATTAAATGCTCGTGAAGTGAATGGAGTCTTTCATTCTGCATATCTACCTTAGCTCTTATTTCACCTTTTGTACCATCCTTCATAACTGAATTCATGGGCCAGTTTTGAAAATTGGTGGCACCACATTTATCTTTTATGTAATGGCGGTAGTATAGCCGGCTGTACAAACATTTGAAACAAGTTTAGTTCAATATTTTATTCTGTAGCTCTTTGATTTGGTAACAATTTTATATTTTCTGGACATCGATTCGATTAGCTGTTTTATGAATGTTTGTAAATGCTCTCCCTCAACGGAGATTTGTGGAATTGAGGAGATGAGAGTTCTTTTGACATTTAAATCTCCATTGGGAATTTGTATTGAGAATTACCAAACTCTCTATTCCACTTGCAGGATTCTCGGCTGTTTTAGTTGGGGAAAAGTAAGAGAAGAGTTTTCAACTGAGAGTATTGTTTGTTTTTGTTGTGTTTTTTGAAGGTATCTAAGTATTTTCGAATTAAATTATGTATTCACCGCATATCCTGGCTATATTAAAAAAAAAAAAACTATGGAAATCCATAGAATACTTACAGAGAAACCTGGATTTTCGTGTCTCAGGGTGCCCGCTAAAAATTTTAAATCAAGCGAAAATAGTCAATTTAGTCGTCTTCTAGCATAGAAGAGATGCTATAAAATTTTTAAATATGCACGTTAAGCTTGTATATAGGATGAAATCCTATCTAAATTTTGTCCCCTAATTAGATATGTAATTAGTTTTTGAATCCGATAAATGATAATTTGGAGATAACTGCCAAAGAAGTGAATCAGTCGTTTTAAGGTTGAAAAATGGCCATTTTTTGGTAGAGAACTGGTAATAAGTCGTGAAAATTCACTGCCCATTAGAAAACTGTTCACAACAGAGGACTAATGGATGTGGAAGAAAGAACGGAAGATATATATGCAAAGCATACTTGGGTGTATATGACTCAAGCCCAAAAAACCGTATTTCGGCAGTAAAAAGTCAACTATCACGTTTAAACTATCAAAAACAAACTACACCGCTCAATTACACTCTCATCCCTCTTTAATTTGATACCAAACATAACGTATTTTGGACAACTCCCACCCCAAAACTCCGTCTTGTACTCTAAACCCTCTAAGCCCTCCTTCCACACAGAGTTAGGCTAATCTGCAAATTACCGTTAATTGAAATAAAACATAGCCATTATAACACCCATGCATACCTAATTACCAAAGTAATTTCTCAGTTTTTTTTACTGGTCTTTAAGATCCTCAGTTTACCCCTGCGACTTATTGCAACTTCTGGAATTATTTTCATTTTCATTAATCCACTCCATTTTTAACCCCGTATCCTACCCGCCTCATTTCCAGCACCGAGCACCCATTTTTTTTTTTATACCATATACATTCCTTCTTCTCCATCAAACTAAAAAAAAATCCATACATCCCTCAAAAACTACCCTTATAAAAAAAATGAATTTATCTCGATAATGGAAGGTAATAGGCACATGTACCTCAAATATAAAAAAAACAGTCCAGCCCTCTACAACATAAAGTGACATCCTTATTGATCGTCCCCGGCGATTCACTTTTTCACACTTCTCACGTTTTTCTTAACTCCTCAAGTATATTAGAGAATTGCAAATGGAGAGTTAGGGAGTTTTAATCTTCGAAAACTAAAATTCTCATATCCCAAACTCTCCATGTTACAGAATCCTGTCCTTAGAGAAAAAACAAGAGATTATTAGATGTCAATTTCCAGATAAACAAATCAAGAAGTGTTTTCCACAGTTTTTTTTTTTCCAATATAGAACTCTGGAGGTATCTCTTGGCCGCTTAACTTCAAATTAGTGAGATATGAAACTAAACCAAAAATCATACTGTGTCGCCTGTAAACTTTTGTTGTTTTCGAATTGTATCATAGAAATTCTCTGGGAACATCTGGATTCAAACTAAAATTTATGGAAAACTGGTCCTCACATTTGAAACTCGATACCCTCTTATAACTTTCCTGGTTACTAATCAGATGATTTCTAGGCCTGATATTACATTTTCCGTAATTTCAGTATATTGAATTCCAGAAATTCAGATTACTGAATTTAAGAAAACCAAAATATAACCAATAAAATGGGCCATGGTCACAGTTTTGCTGAAAAAAATTCAGAGAGCGTGTCCAGTTTTCCGCTTCAAGCCTCTTCAGGATGAACACGGCCTTAATGAAACTCATATGAGATGGAACATACAACATTATCAAGTTAACCGTTATACTATACATACAGATTTGGGAGCTAGATACCACCAAACTTGTGGTGGGACTTTTTTTAGTGACTATCAGTTATCGGCAGTATCTCGTACATAATTTTAAACCAAAAATATGATTTATTTTATTACGTGGCACTTTCAGCATTTTCACCCGACACTCAATTATAGAAAATGGTGACAGCAGTCTTAATCAACTCTGACAGCTTAGCCTAGACTTGGCTGCTAGCTCGCCGCCCCTCCCTCTTAACGTACTTGTCCGAAAATACAACCTGCTAGTAGTTTAAGGGCGTACTGTGGCTAGTACTCCCTGCCCCACATTGATATTCGATTATGTACCCTCCTGACTGGATACAAGAAGATTGCTAGCAGAGCCTTATTACTAGGATATGGCACTTATACTATCTACCGATTTTGCCCGGTGTTTGGAAGGATATTAGTAAAGACAACTGGGGAAAAAGGCCAACCTTACCTGATTGTCTCATAATCGTGATGATCATAAATGGCGGCGGTATATGAATAAGATCTCAAACATGCCTTAGGGTAAGGTTGATGGTTGATAGATGACTTGGGGAAGTTAGGACATGATAGTAGTTTTTGTATTTCTAATAATCATTGTAAACTATAAGTTACAGGCTGTAATCTCAAGCCTCTTCAAACTCGAAGGATATATCTTAACTTCCACCATAGTCCCTATTGGAACTGTCTTATAGGTAGTGCAAATACGATCTTAAGCCCGAATGTAGTAAAAAGTCCCATTCTTAAAAAGGATTTTGCATGAAAAATCCACTGTGAGTAACCATTAGTCCTATGACGTGGATTAAGAAGCCATACCAATTAGGTGGGCACAGGTTATGTCTAATTTTGTGCTACGGGGTTGGGCACCCGTGAAAAACTTAGGTTTTAAACCCCGACATGGTGAGGTTCCTTGATGGGAGTAACTTAGGGGCTGCTGGTGGCCTATATCGCGGGCAGAAAGTGTAATATTTTCGATTCTAGCATGTATTGCATGCTTAGATATTCGGCTCTCGGCGTAGTGTTGTGATACCCATAAAGCGGGTAGAGATGTTAGATAGGTCTCGCTTTTACCAGTAAGACAGCCAAGCACGCACTGGCCAACTGAGACTCATTGACATAGAAATTTTTGTCTCATGAGGGCGCTGATTGTCGCAATATAATTATCCCATGCACGAAGAATGCCGTCGACAGCTTAGTCTAAATCTCCCAGTCAGCTTATTATTCAAAACAAAACCCACGAAAATACTTTGTAATTATTAAAACCAAATTTTTTTTTTAGATATGCAGTCTACTAAGAGGTGGAATAGCAGAGCGTGGTGGTGTACGAGTGGGACATCGAATAATAGAAATAAACAATCAAAGCGTTGTGGCTGTCCCTCATGAGAAAATTGTTAATCTTTTGGCGACATCAGTTGGAGAAGTAAGATACTCACTTACACATAGAATTACTAAACTTTTCTATATTTATCACCTTTTTTACAGATTCTAATGAAAACCATGCCGACATCAATGTTTCGTCTATTGACTGGACAAGAAAATCCCATTTATATTTAATGCTTTGCTGTTTATATACAGAAAATAGAGCTAACTAAGCACACTACTAGAAAAAAAAAGAACGAAAAAGAAATCCACAAAACAATCATTTTCTCTGTTATTTTTGTTTTTGAAAATCTTCGTTTTAAAAACGGGTTTTGTTTGCATGTATGCATGTATGTCGGATGAGTATTACTCTGAGAAAGTGTTCTTCCGAATGTACTGGAGATATTCCGCTTGTGATTAATTTAGGTGTTAAGCAATTCGTTTGTACTTTGGATAGAGAGTAACGATGACGGTGTTTTACCTAGATATAAAATATTTATTTTTCTATTCCATTTCTTTTTAACATATCATATAGAGGAAAGAAACGGATTCAAACACTTTTTATAGACAAATTATTATTATGAGAAGGACGCAAGGAGTTGAGAATTTGTTTTTTTTTTTTATCTATTGAATTACGTCGCGCCAATCGACGAATGGTGCATTTCTCTTGTTTTTCTGTCTTGCGGTCAAATAAGACTTTCTTTATCTAATTTTCGTGCCATGATTTTGTTTTTTTTTTATTTTATGTTAAATTTGTAATTTTGTTTCAGAGCTTTTGCGCAACTTAGCACAATTTTAATAAATGTTTACTTTATAATAATTTTTGTTTTTTGTTTTTATTTATTTGTTAATTTTTTAAAAGAAGGAGTTACAATGACCGTTGATTCTATTCTGGTGTGATGTAGTAACATTGTTACATGGATGTTGCTCTATATATTCAAACTAGAATTGGAAATTGAATCCGATTCCTAAAATCCGGATCCAAACTTTCTGGATCTTTACTATCAGACTAAGCAAAAAAGCTTTAAAATGTCTTCCAGATTGCATTGTTTCTGGGAAAATGAAAATGTCATGAAATTTATATATTCCCAATGAAACAATGCAATCTGGAGGACATGTTGAACTTTTTTTACTTAATCTGGATCCAGAACCAGATTTAAGAAATCGGATCCTAATTATTCCGGATAATTCGGGTAGTAAATTATGCGGATACTTTCAGTTCTATGTAATTCAAACCTTGATAGCTTTGAGTGAATCATAATGTAGAACAACATTTTGGGATACGTTATTTTATCCTAGAAAATCTACTACACAATTTAATGGTTTAAAAACGATTTGAGACAAATTCAAATTACAATTAATTATTTTAAATTTTTGTGTAAGCACTGTTGCATTGAAAAATGTCTAGCTAGAATGGTAAGAAATGTTCAATTTTATCTTGAATATTTTTGAGCATGAACATGAAATTTGTCTGGAAGTAAATTCTGTAAAAAAAAAAATAAAAAGAATCGAAAACTGACGAGCAAGATTAAATCTACCTGTTCCAAACGCAGTACCCAATATACTAATACGTGGTCGGCCCACAATGTATTATCCAGCTTCGTGCGGTCACAGCAGCTTTTCCGTGCTCTTGATAAAGCGCAGTAGGCAGTGATCTTAGTATATCGAATCCAAAAATATGTACTCTGTACCGAGAATATGCATTTCAAATTATTAAGGACATCCATTCAAGAAAGTACTTTACTGTGACCAGTAATAATGCCAATTACAGTTTTATTATTTTCTAAGAACATGTGTTAAATTCCTCTTCCGTCATTCACGGACGAGTTTGATGTATTCTATAAACTGTAGAATGGAGTAAGTAAGTAAGGAGGGGTAAAGGTGATTAAACTCGGTATCATATACAGAAATCTAGGTAATAGGGTAATTTATATAATCGGTTTGAGCTTTTTGACTACGATTAACTTATTTAAGCTGTGTTCTTTTGTGTCCGGAGAATAGATCAGAACAAAAGCTACACAAAAGAACGCCTTATACATTTTCATAGAAAGATTTAAATAAAGCGAACAGTACAAATAGTTCGCTTCAATCGACAGAGCAATTTGTTCTCTCCAGTATATGGGAGTTCTAAAACAAGTTATACAAAAGAACACAGCTTTAGTTGTAGTTAAGCCGGTACTTCAAATCAGTTTTTTTCTTTCACAATACGTAGTTAAACAAAACTTGTAATTGACTGAAAACTAAGTTGAAGCATCATGATTGCCAAATAAAACGGATTTTATCTGATTTTATAATTGTCGAGATTTTCTTTTCGATTCACATGAATTATAAGAAAAAGGTTTGCATTCTGTATGTAAAATTTCCTTGACGAATTGCAAAAGCTCATAAAATTGTAATTTCGTACCCAGAAGTGACGACTATTGTAGTCCTGTCGAAAGCATTTCTCAGGCAGACATAACTCGATCAGAAATGAATTACTGCTAATAAATCCATCTCGAAACTTTTTCGGGTAGAGCAATAGTCAGATAGGAGCAAGCAAGTTCGATCCGTATACATGGTTCTATATTAGACGTAGAATAAGTCAATCAAGTGCTAACAGAATTCCGTTTACTGAAGACTAATTAAATCTTGTGTGATTAACCCTAATCATAATATAGTTGACATTTCTGCAGATGCTCGATACTCTTGTCACAGTATATATCATACTCTTGTTCAGTCCATCTATTAATTGTTTCACCGTAATCACTTTCTAATTTCACGCAGGAAACCGATTCTTCAAATCTGTTCTTAGGACAATTATTGATGTTCAAATGTTTCAAACCCACTTACGAATAATTCCAAATTGATTTTGTCATGACCTAGCATTCTGTTAATATTATCTGAGCAGGAATCAGTCCTAAACTTAATATCCCGCGTGAAAAACTCTTGTTGGTGTTGTGAAATAATAAATAAATAAAAAAATGCTGGTCAGACGTACACACGGTTTGAACTCGATATAGCGCTTCTTTCAGTTATTTGCTCTAAGCTATTACAGTAAATTAATTGAGGTCATATAAATCTTTATACATGGTCTTCGCAGTTGTATAGTAAACATATTTTTTCTTAGCTATCATCTTCGAGGGTTTTGACAAATATACCTTCTGCCTAATTCTTTTAAAAAGTATTGCTGTTCCTTCAACGATTGAGGGAGGTGTACATTTCTTTATATATTGGGATGCGTTAAAATTAAACGGGATGTTATGTATTCATTCAATTTTGTCGTATACCCTAGATTAAATCTCATACGGTATACTAAGTTTGTCGTTCCGTTTGTAATGCATAGAAATGATGCTGGTAGAACAAAATTGATTGGTTATCCACGCATAATATTAAAAGTTAGTTTGGTTTTTGCATATCCATCCGTCTGTCCTCTCGATAACTTGAAAATGCGTTCACTATACGAAAATACATGGGCATTTATCTTGGGGTATCGTAAGAATTGGTCTTACAATTAGACCAATTCTAGCTTTTTCCCTAGTTATTAATTAAATTTTTTTTTTTATTGTATACCCAAACATTGTAGAAACTAAACCCAAAAGAAACCGAACTTATTTTTTATTTTTTAATTTATTAATACACTTATCTAATCTTTTATTCCATTATTCAAAATATTTTTTAAATTCGTCTTTTGATACTCATCAGCGCCTCCGTCGTTTTTATTTTCTTCACCTTAGCAACGTCCGCAAAATGCTTTCCTTTCAAGCGCGAATTACAATTACGACTTCGACTGCCACTCCGACTGAAATTAAACTTTGCTCAAAGTGCAAAGTTGGTGTTCGCTGCGGCCAACTTCAGTTCAATCGCAGATGTCGGGACTTCTGGTTTGTTCAAGGAGTTGAAGCTTTAATTTAATTACAAATTTCACCTCAGCGTCGACTTCGACTTAAAATCAAGTCGCAGTCGACAGATCAGCCGTAATTGTATTTCACGCTTCATGCATCTTTTCAAAACTTCCAAGTAGAAAACTTGGCTACCTATCTCACCCACACAAATCAGCATTGTCTTGACGTTTGATTTTACTTGACGACCTTTTTTGGGGCAAGGTGAACTTGAAGTCTTCCACTGGCATGATTGTTGCTTCGTTTCAGGGTTGTAGCCGTAGCACCATGATTCATCACCTGTAATGATGTTGGAAAAAAGTTCGGATCATTTCTGAACTGTTTTTTCAGAGTAAAGCATGCTTCCACGCGACCTTGTTTCTCTTCAGCAGGGGGCAGTCGTTGCACGAATTTGGCAGCCATCATTTTCATCCCAAAATCTTCCATTAAAATTTGCTGAACTGAACTCCAACACAATTCAGACAGCTAAACAACTTCTTCAGTGGTCCGGCGTTGACCTTGTAGGATAATTTCACGAATTTTTTCAACGTTTTCATCGGTTCAGGGTGTGGAAGGACGCGAGATTTGTTATCAATTGACATTACACCTCTTTTGAATCAGAAAAACCACTCAAACACTTGTATTTACCCAATAGCATTATCCTTGTAGGCCGTTTCTAACATGTCAAGATTTTCTGTGCCAGTTTTTACCAGTAAGAAGCAAAACTTTACTACAGCGTGCCGTTCACCAGAGAATGAGCCGACGAGCACACAGAACAACGGTCACTAAAAAATCAAGACAAGCCGAATGGAATCTTCTTATTGACTCGGAAATTGTATCTCTATACGCTCCCAGCGATAGTACTACAAAAACTCCGCCCACCACAACGTCAGTTCGGTTTCTTTTAGGTATCCTCTCGTGTATTGGCTGCATTACTTCTTTTATACGTATAACTATAACCTGCACTCCTTTCCCAAAGATTAACATGTGGAGATTCGGCAAAGATTTCAAAATGATTAAGACCAGATTTTTTGTAGGCTAGTTTTCACTGACAGATTGTCTTTGAAGAAACTAAGTTTTCTCGCAATATTTTAGGGGCTTCAATCACTGAAAAAAAATTTGCTTTGCAAACATTTTTTCAATTGCTGTCCACAGATGCCATCTTAGAATATTTTCTTGCATCTTCAATCTTCATACTTCTTTACGAGGAAAAGTCTGGATTTTATGTTTCGGTTTTCTTCACTTTTCTCAATTTCCTCGACATTTCGACTTGTTGTCCATTTTGTCTTATTGCTTTTTACAACTTATTCCCTCCTTGTCATACTGAAAAAGCACTTACGGATATAACATATCACAGGAAATACCGTTTATCTTGAACAGAACGAATTCTTGGAAGTTTTCCCATAGACATTTCCAAATCGGAGTATTGTGCAGTTTTTTTTTATTCTAACGACAGTTTCCTGGGATTTAGATGGCTCAGCCGTTAATAATAAAGTCTATCAAGCAAGAAGACTTGAATTAAAATTTCCGATGGAATGACTGAGTTCCACCTCTAACTCTCTCCAGTGGAAAAAAAAACAGTAAAGAACAACCGAACGTTGTAAACTCATTGTCAAGAAATATATCGAGCTCATCGACTTTTTTTTATGTCCAATACCGTAATCAATTGAGGTACGCTGTCTTGGAGACGGACTAGACTAGACCGCACCTATGGATGAATATAGGCACTGATGATGATGATTCAATGATAATCACCACACACCAAATTATGAAATTAAGCCCGTAATCTCTTCATTGAATCAAAATGAATCTATTTTCTCATTTCGGTTTCTTATTTTATTTGATTTTTTTTTTTTTCAATCTAATTTTGTTTTGTGTTTTTGTAAATCGTTTTACACCAGTGTGCGTGTGAGTGTGGGGTGCTTTTAAGCAATGCAAAATTTTCTATCACCAAAATGGTAAAATGTCTGTACCATAAATAATGATGAGAAAAGATTACGCTCAAGTAAAATGCATAAATTAGAATATAAGCTTGCAAAAAAATATACATACGCAAATTAAAAATTAATTAATAAATGTGACACAAGTGAACAATAAAACAAATCCATACGGAGAGATTATTTGAGTGATACAAGCACAGTTTCTAAAAAAACAAAAAAATTATTGTATACCTATGTATGTAACTTTCAATATAACTAAATCATGTAAATACGAACTGATAAATATAATTTTTGTTATCCCTAAGGAGAACATTTTTTGGTGTATTCTTCTATGAATGAATGGAGAGACCATAACAGGTATATAAACTCAGAGTTTTGTCAGATTGAATAATTGTAAAACAGTATCTAATAAAAAATGTAATAGTTCGAAGAGCCCACGTATATTTTGGGTGTGAAAGAACGACTCAGGTTCGCGTAATCCGAATTCCGTACCAGAACTTTAACCGACTAAATTTAAGTATATTTAAATCTAATACAAATTCGCCTAAATAATTCAAATAGATGGGCGCAAGAGAAATTTTATAAGAGTTGGTCTTATAAGTTCACACAAAAAACATTTTTTTTTTCAGCAACTGTGAAACTGACGATAAAAGCTTCAGTTTTCCTGTCAAGTCAAGTGTGTTTTGCGCCTGAAAACTCTGATTTTTCACGACCCGCCACTCACCACCCAGTCACCTACCCAATACCCATACATTGCATTGCGTATTCTTTTTGATTCTTTTACCTCTTCTCTATGTAGGAAACCGGTTTCATCAAGAATACTTTGTTTGAGAGAATTTTCATTTGCATTGCAGTGCAGTAAAAAGAGGGAGAATAGCAAGATGAGTGGCAGGCAGCAAAGTGAAAATGAAACTATGTGCATGGCTTTGTTGGCATTGGCGTGTATACATGTACAGCTATATGGGGTGGCGGAGACAGAGAGAACAGAGAAATATTCTCGCAGTCTCAAATCTTTGCTTCTTCCAGTCTGTTCTATCTCGACCGTATCAACAAATAAGCATCCAACTTGTGCATTTTTACAGGCCAGATAAAGCTTCATGTTAAGATAGATGTTCTTTGGTTGTAGTACCACGGCCTGGATGTAAAATTTTTCTCATCGACATTTCCGGAGCGGAAATGATTAAGAAGAGATCCATCTTTGCATCGATTTATCTGCATTCTTCAAATTTCGATCGTACTGAAATGTCATTTCATTTCCAGTAAAAAACAAACTCTCATTGGTTTTCTAAAGGTGTGTCTTTAGAATCTCTTCAATTCTATTTAGTGCTCATGCTCTCCAAGAAGTCATGCTAGATAATACCAGATCATCAGTGCACTTCCAAAATGCTTCGATTTGTTTGACGTGCTTCTGTTGCATCCTTAAGATATGTCCAAGAACGCCCATCAGAATAATAACGATAATATTTGATTTTATCTGATCGAACTAGAAGTTTCCACCGATTAACAGACTCCACCTTTGTATCTTTGAAAAGGAGAAGTTCTTCAATGATATAATAAAACAAATATATATATACAACCCAAATAAGAAATATCTAGTGTGAGCACGTCGAGCCTTTGTGATGGCCAATAAGTCCAATACTTACTATATCGTTGGCTTGCAATTTTGAACTCCATTCTGACAAATCTTTCTATGTAATGATCCATTTTAAACTTTCATAATCCGTTGTTATTGTCACCAGAAATCCTTCTATATACAAATGAAATTATTTAATAATGACACCGCTTGTGCGAGAGCGAAAAGAAATTGATTCCCAATCACTTCTTATTTGAATTATCACCTTGAAGTTGAGGTTTAGCAATTTCACTGAGTTGTTCACTCTTTGTGTATTTCTGTGAGGAGGTGAGACTGAGTTCAAGCGTCCGTGTAGTAGTGAATCAGCTCTAAGTGAATATTCACAATATCTACAAACACATTCCACACTATTTTTTTGTAGGGGTAGATCCTAGATTTTTCACTTTTAAGTTTCAGTTAGAGCCAATTTAAAGCTGTGAAGGAATTTTACATTTCTTTATGGAAAGGAAGGCATCAATCTTCAGCGGTTTGATAAGTTGAAATCTGTAACTCAATAACTAGTCGAATCACGTTTTGAACCAATTAACAGAGCTTCATATATCAAAGACACCAGTTCCAATAAATACTGGGAAATTCGTAGAAAAAACTTACAGGTTATAAGAGGGCCGCCACTTAAAAGTTTCGTTGTCGTTGTAAGCAAAAAACTAAGCCTTTTAAAAAAAAAATTTATTGTTAAAATTAGCTTTACAAAAAAAAAAAAAATTAAAAATCTAAATACTGGTGCCCTGTGTTGTAAATTATTACTAAACATTCTCTAGGCCGATTGAGTACTAAAAGTTCGTACAAAAAGACGTTGCTCTCAAATTCCAAAAAGCAAACTATGATTTAATCGCGCCTAGCCTAAACTTCTCATAAAAGTGAAATGTTTCTTAATTTGTGTTGTTGATGGAACTTTTAATATAAAAAAAAGGCTATGGAACGTCAGAAAATAATTAATTTCTTAACTGCAGCAGGTAGCTGGTGTAGGGTCTAATCCAGAACGTTTAGTGATACTGAGACGAGTAAATTCTTCAGCAGTTGTTGGATGAATTCCGACAGTGTTGAGTAAAACTTTAACTGTCAAACCAGCCCTAAATCAAATAAATCTTAATTTTTAATAACATAATAACGGGAAAGGCATTTATTATATACTCACTTCAAAGCAACAGCAAATCCTTGAATAACTTCACCAGCAACTGGTCCAATATAATGTAGTCCAACAACTTTTTGGTCTCCATGTCTTTGTGCCACAGCTTTAAGATAACAATAACGGACACTTTTTTGTGGAATGAAAAATTCCGTTGGTTTGTAATAAGCATGATAAATTTCCACGTTCTCTTCTCCCAATTTCTCAATAGCGGTCTCTTCGCTTAATCCAACACAACCATATTCTAGAGGAGAAAATACGGTTGTAGCTACATCATGGTAATCCATAATTTGTGTAGAACTAGCGAATATCCGTTTAGCTAATAAACGACCAGCGTGAATAGCAACAGGAGTTAATTCTGGTCGCCCGTGTGTAATATCACCAATAGCATATATTTGAGGTACGTTAGTTTGCTCCTTGTCATTCACGGCAATTTTATCAGATTGCATTTTTACACCAGCAGACTCTAATTTCAAGGCTTCAACCTGCCCTTTGCGCCCAATAGCCCACAATACTGTGTCAAACAAATCGCTCTTCTCTTCCATAGACTCATTGTTAATATATTTTACAAGCAACTTATTATCAGCTGTTTTTTCAATAGATTTCGGAATGCAATGGTTTAAGAAGTGAACTCCTTTTTCAATCATAGCATCCCTGACAATATTTGCCATTTGCTGATCAAATCCACGAAGTATAATAGAACGAACCATGATTGTGGCATCATAACCAAGACCTTTTAAAAAACCAGCACACTCCAGACCAATATCTATTATTGAAAAAAGAAAAAAAAGTTAACACTTTGATGGAAAAGATGAGAAATTCATAAACTTACATCCAGCACCAACAACAAGAGTTTTGCCTGGTTCCTTTGCCAAACTAAAGATATCATCACTAGTAATACCATATTCAACAGCTCCAGGAATATCAGGATATCTCGGTCGTCCGCCAACCGCAATGAGAATGTTATTTGCAGTTAACTCGCGTGTAGTGTTGTTCTTAAGAGTGGCTACAATTGTATGGGCATCTTTAAAAGATCCCATTGCATTTATGTATTCTACTTTTCTGAAAATATACATTTACATCTAGAGTTGCTAACTATTGGATAGATAATATGTATTTTAATACTTACTTATCTCTTAAATCTACTCTTGTAACCCAATTTACGGACTTCACATGATTCTGTACAGCTTCGGTTAATGAACTCCAATTAGGTTTTATTTTATCGGGATTTTCGATTTGCCATCCGTACGTAACAGCATCCTGTAACATGGCAAACAAAAAAAAACAATGTTAGTTGTCTGCAAAACACACTACCTGAGATTTTCATTTCTTACATTAATAGATTCGCCAAGCAGTGCTGCCTGATGCATCAATTTTTTTGGAATACATCCTACATTGACGCAAGTACCACCCAGACCCCATTTAGTCCCTAAAGGTGTTGGTGTTACAAAGTCAAGTACTGCGACTTTAGCACCATGCTGCACTGCCTCTTTAGCACACGCAAGTCCTCCTGAGCCGCCACCAAGTACAATTAAATCGTATTCAAATTCATCTAGAAAAAAAACGGAAATTGTTTTTTTGAAAATCAAAACTTTGCAGATTATGATGAGTGAATTTTCGTATTATTGCTAGTACAAGACGTTTCAGATATAAAAAAAAAAATAAATAAATAAAAATAGCTCTCACCCTAAATATGCATGGTGGTGGATTTATTTCAATTGAAAAATTTCTTGATATCCTATTTGCAAGTGTAAGCAATCTTATATGTGTAATAATAAAAAAATCTACGTACATGCCTCAGTGTCAATATCCATGATTTGAGAATTTATACTTATGTCATTGTCATATAGATTTGAAGTGTTATCAAAACTAGCATGCTTGATTTATTCAGTTAAACCATTTTTAAATAGAGATAAAAGTTCTATGGATCCATAAAGATTTGGAAGCCAAATGATTTGTCAATCTATAATGACAACGGTTACGACTTTATTTATTTTTGTAACATTGCCAACTTACTGTAAAGTACGGTAAAAAGGATGAACCGAAATGGACGTGAGGAACTTATCGAATTTCAATGTGAGGTTTACTCTACGAATAAGAAACTAAAGAGCACCCATCATCAAGAATTTTCGTGCCAATCTGAAATAGTGAATTCTTTTCTGCGACTCGGTGAAACCACCGAATCTGTCATTTCCTGGCTACTTTCTTGCTAGCACACCAGTAGGAAGAAAAGAGCTCGAGAATGGCAGATTCGGTAGCGGTGTTAACACCGAGTCGCAGAAAAGAATTCACTAAAAGATGTGCAAGTTTTACTTACACTATAAAAAATTTGCATTGCAGGCGGATGAAAAAAAAAAGTTTATGCAAGGCATTTTACAGCGGTTTTTTGAAAGTTCTTGAGTGCTGAAACTTTTTGAGATTCCTGGTTCCCCAGTAAGCCTATTTCCATCTTCAGTTGCCCAATAACTTGCCTTAAAATTTCATTTTTGGTAAAGCTTTATCAAGAAAATTTGTTAAAAAAATTAAGTGCTTTTATCAAAATTACAAACATTTACCAATATTTTAATTCAGTTTATTATTACAAAAGAAACAAATTACAGTATTACTAAATTTCCACATAAAAGAATGTAAATATTTTTCTTTTTAACCCCTGCCAATTTTAATTTATCTGCGGCTTTTGTGTTAGGATAAACTTTTTTTGCCGAACATAAATGTACACATAAAGACAGAGAAAAATCATCATGTTCCCCACGCAATAGCTTCTCCTTTAGTTTCTTACTCGAAGGGTTTACTTACGGATAATTCACATTTTTGCTCTAAACAGACGTACATTCCATAAGGGAGGCATTTTAATGTTTTCAATTAAAAAAAATTAACGAATGGAAGGAAGTTGATTTAATTGAAGATTTGTGTGTGGAAGAAGAATCTGAAGAAAAATCAACAGCATTTCCAGAGGCAATATCTCGTTTTCTTAGCTCGTCCCAAACTTTTCTCTTAGGACACCACCTCTTTTCACATTCTTCTTCTATAATAAAATATGGCTTACCCATTTCATTCATATCATTATATAAACAGACGCGTCCCTAGTAATGAGCGACTCTTACCACACTTAACTTATGAAAAATTTGACATTTAAACTTAACGAAAGTTCCTTAACGAAGCCTTTAAGTAATTTTGGATACGTTTGCATAATTTAAAGTAATGACATTAATGAAATCGGAAACACCTATTATGCTATTTTATGGTCCCTTCTAGGAAAATAGCTTGTGAGGGTGGTAAGAAAGAGATATTGCTTCCGGAAGTGCAGCCGATTTTTCTTTAAATTCTTCTTATATATTTTATATATTATCCATAATAAGCACAAATCTTTAATTAAATCAGCTTCCATTTGTTCAAATGTCAATTATCAGTAAGTAGACCGCACACTGGTTGAAATTCGTCAAGTTCTTTACGTACATTTTGGTTCAGCCTAAAAGCACAGCATTGCACCAAGTATTAGTAAAAGCTCTCGGGAAAACGTTCCCCAAACAAGAATAAGAGAAAGGATGCAAGATTGATAAAAAGTGATGAAGAGCAGCTGGTTCAAAGTTCTTAGCAAGATTTTTTTTAAAGCGTCCAAAAGAAAACGAAATATCCAACTTTTTGGGCAGAGTTTCAGAATGGCGGGATGGAAGCAGTTTTTCTACTAATACATAACTGTTTTGTTTCCCCCTAAGCATCCACTTAGTCCATGAAGAGATTTACGCCGAATGTCGCACTTACTGTAGCCAATTCTTTTTGAGTACATTATCTTATCTGCTTTTGTATAATTTTAGCAGCCAAAGCTGTGAGGTCTAAGATATTATAAAAAAAGGCCAAAGGCCAGCGTTTTATTTTACGTTTGGAGCTATAATTCAAGAGCATTCTGTCCATAACGTCAAAGACTCCGACATCGAAATAACCGCAATCATCTTTTGTTTGTTTTGGTATTTAGGATATTAGTACGATCTCATCGTTATAACAACCAATCACAAAACTTTCTACAAGTCGACTTTTATGAGGAAGTATTTCAGTGGGAATGTATGGCTTAGTTTTCCCAATTGTACCAAGGAATGACAACTCAATTTGACGAGTTTCACATCGTTCATCCCGCCACCCACCAGAAATAAATTTCGTACTTGGCAGGCGATATATTGAGAGAATTAGGTTCGGTCTCGATATGGGTAGAGCTGCTCATCCACAGTGATGGTTTCGTCAGGTTTGTAAACATAAGTTGAGCGGTTAACATTTCCCAAATGTCCAGATTCAAGGCCATTTGTGTTTATTTCTTAGTTTCCTATTTTTTTTACACAGTTGAACTATGAATATCGCCTCGGCGTCCATAATAAGGCTTGATAATATGCTTAGGTACAATTGTACGTTTGGTATACATACCCATTGGTACGAGAAGCCAGCGCTTCCGGAAGGAGCACTATTTAAGCGCTTCTTTAGCCATGACAGCTTTTTAGAACATATTCACTGATTTATCATGAAAAATAAGCAAAGGCGCAAGTAAGTAACTCAAGTGGTTCTAGAGCTATCACTTGGATGCTCTATAGAAGATTATTTTATGAGCTCCAGCAGAAGTGCAATAAGGGGTGATGTCATCTAATTTTCCACGAATCTAAACTGCGGATTTTTCCACTATTGAAGAAGTAACGCATCTCTCATTTTCAATGTGCTGTGCAGAGTGGTTAGAACTAAGTTTTGGTTAATTATAATGAGAATAAAGGGGAGAATATTGTCTTATTTAATCAACTTCAAGATTTAATACCACAAATAATCATGACCAAACGCTAGCGTCTTACTACTGTTCTCTGCCTTGAAGGCCTCTTATGTGATTAAGGAAGAAGCACTGCGATGATTATCCAAAAAGCTCATTAAAGCTTTCGAAAAGACACATTCAAAAAACACCTGCGGTCATCATTTTGAGCGCTTCTTAAGAGCAGCATTGAAGTGCTTGCCTCTGCGGACATGCCTATGTTGAAAAGCAATGAACCGGGATAAGTAAAAGAAGAGCTTCTTTTTCCCAGTGGGTATTGCGACCAGCAACCACATATGGCCACATAAAGAAGATATCAACACAAACTTCTTTCAGTTTTCAACGTGAAGCCCCAATAAAAGATATGTTTGAGGCTATCGAGGAATTTGAACTTGCTGCGGTAAATTTTTTTATTTCAAATTGCAATTGATTTCGCAGAAACGGAATATTTGTACCTTGGTCTGACTCTAGTATTTGTACTGCTAATTTCCACCTGTAAGAATCATTCCGCTCCCTGGCTTCTATTTTATATCAACGAAATTAATAAAAAAATGGAGATATTTGATGTAGGAAGGCATTCATACCTTTTTCTCCCTTGAACCTGAACTTAATTCAAAATATTCGCGATTGCAGTGTTGAACAGAAAAACAACGTCAGCTGAAAGTTATTAAGCATTTGAATTTTTGAATCGAAAAAAAAGTTAATTTTAGATGGAAAACAACACTTTAAATGTTGATCATTAATTTCAATCGTTTTCCATGTAATTTTACATTCAGTAAAATGAAAAACACGAAACATGCAACTAGGTTCGCAACGCAATTCTATGTATAAGGTATACATTGGAACCTATGATTATACCTTTACGATAATCGTAATATACACCGGGAATTAAAATTAATATGCAATATACTGTTCCGATGCATTTAATAAGAAAGTTTTTAGAACAAATCATAAAGAAATAATATAAAAAACATGTAAGCAAATGCAAAACTGTTTTCTTCACGTGACGTCAATACGATTTAATTCAAGAGCCAAACCGGCCAAACAGATGTGAGTGAAAGTCGCCTGCAGAGATGGTGAGAATGCATTGGAATTTCACCTCTTAAATGTCAAATGACGTTTATTGCTAAGAATCCCCTTAACATTTTTAATCGAAAATCCCTCTTTTTCAAGAAATCAAGTACTTATAGCATTACTCAGCAAATTTCTGCAGTTATGTAACAGCGAGCGATCGTGGAAAAGAAACGTTATTAATTCTAATATAACCTTCAAATTGTGGTATAATTATCTTTATCTCAAAGTTGCAACTTACTATTGCTAAACGGTCGATGACGAATCACATTTTTTCCAGCTTCAAACACAGTTAAAGTGGCTCTTCTACTCCAAATTGTTAAAATCGACATTGATCTAAAAAAAAAATTGCGCTAAAAAATTGCAGACCCAGTCGCTCGCAATAATTGTGACACTAAAAACTAGCACACAAGAATAAAATTAGTCGATTTTACTTGCACGGTACGGAGATACACTTTCAGCGTAATTTCACAATTTTCATATTAATATCGTCCGAAATAAAACAAATTCTACTGCTGTTGATTGATTAGTCACAAATCTACGACATTTTTGCACTTTCATCCACTGATTAGAAAAAGTGCGACCGAGACGTGTCTTTCGGGACGGGACGAAACCGATTTTGTCAGATTATAAAAATATCGCGATCGCGAGTAATTTGGCACCAGATTTCCACTGACAATAAAGGTGAAATTAAAAAAATGAACTCGATTTTGGTAACAGGATGTAATCGCGGACTTGGACTGGGTCTTGTGAAAACTTTAGTTAATTTGCCTAAACCGCCGAAACATCTTTTTGCGACATGCCGGGATATTCAGGGAGCTGTGGTGAGTTTATTCTTTCTCGCTCTTTTGGAATTTTTATTGAATTTTAATTTTTAAATGTAATTATTAAGGGGACTTACGATTATGTAGCGGAGCCATTTTTTACACGAAATGAATATAAATAAATTCACACTATTTTATATATATATTAATATCACAAGGTGTATTTTTTATTAAACAATAAACCTTATTAAACCGTATGTGAATCGTCAGAAAACAAAACCAAACCAACGCAGATAGCCTACAATTTGGAAATGCGATAATTTTATAAAAGCCGTCAACCCGTCAGTTTCGTGATACTCTTTATGACTAGCTGTGGTGAATTACAAAGTTTCTCTTATTGGAATGATTGGAAATTCGATTTTAGAATGAAGTGTATAGTGCTGCCAATCCAGATTACCATCTTCGTTATAAAAGGTTCCACATTTCTGTCTTTTGACTCAATCAAAAATATTTTTCAATTAATTTAATTCGCCATTAATATCTTTTTAAAATCAATTAAAAATTAAAAATAAGATCGGATTAAATTCAGTAACTAAATACCCACTTTGTGAACATGGAACTAATAACAAATTATGATTGGCTTGTCCTGTTTTATTATTTGTAGTGACGTATAATTTAGGGCTGAGGACAGGGTGCATTCACCGACAGAAAATAGTGACATAATGTCACTATCGAGTCACTACACAACGTTATCGTACGTTCACTGTACACAGAAAATGTATCGAGTCATTTCCTTTTACTTTTTCACGCGTTCACCGAGACGGCCAAGAATAAACGGTATTTTGGATAGTTAAGGCACTTTCACACCAAAACAGGATTTTTGTTCCAATGATTAATAAAATCATGCGAAATAGGATAAACTAATAATTTTACTAATAAAATAGAATATTTATCTCAGATTTTTAAGAAAAACCCAACTTTTATGTTCTTTCGGTCGAAAAACGAAATTTCGGTTGCAGCTGTCAATTTCTTTCCGGTTTCCAGATGTGGAACGTTTCGGGACGAAAATTTTTTTCGGTCGTACTAAACCTCACTTTTGTATTTACATTGAAAATTATATTATTTTATTTTATTATTTATTATATTATTATAATATGGATAGGGATTTCGAAGTAAAATTAACATACGTTTTTTTTGTATGAGCTCTCATCATACAACTTGATAATTAAATGTTACTTCTATTTAACCGAAAAAAAGTTTTCAGTTTTTGATGTGAAAGCAAAAGCGAATTTTCGGTGTAGAACTTATCGGTTTTCGGTTTCGATTTAAAGTGCCTTTAAGTTGTGCGATAATAAATTTGTGTTGTCAAAGTGACATTTATATATAATGGAAGCAGAAAATATAAGTATCAATTGTGGTTGTAGAGAACAATATGGCCTGTGTGATGGGCCAACAAGTTTTTTTTTTTTATTATAAATCAATTTCAATGCATTACTTTATTTCCTTGTAATGTCGAAAAAAGTTCATCTTCCAACGATAGCGCTATTTGCAATTTGACGTTCATGTTTACTTTTAATTTACTTATTTTTTGCAAACGTTAAAAATATTTGATTTGATTTTATTCTCTTTTTCGTTCACTACAATTTGGTTACACAAGCGTCACCACTGTAGTGACTAACTGTCAAAATAATTCTTTTAACATTTGTTCACAACACAATGCTACAGGATGATATCGTGTCAGTGAACGCACCCGTTACGGTACAGAGAATACAAGTATTTTAATTAAAATTTTGACACATTGCAGCTGATGTGCTGTGACGTAATTTCTAATGACTAATGTATACACATTTCTAAAGGAAAGAGAGAGGAGAGATGGTATTGCCAAAGACAACCTAATAAAAAGATAGGACACAGCCGAAAAAAATTGGAAATTTTTCGTGTTTTTTAGAAAGAAACGTTTTTTGCATGAATGTGCGGAAAAGAACTTGGCTTTGCATTATTGTAGTGTAATTGAGCAACAACTTCGGAACCAGAACATATGATTACAGCAACAATTTTGGAACAACTCTCAAAGTTTCAGAAAAACGTCTTCACAAAAGCGCGGGAAGATTTTATAAGAGTAAAATCTGAAAACTTCGCTCCTTCTCATTTATTTACGAGAATGAATCATTTGCCATTCTGCTTTGTTGCATGTACTCTGCGCTTTCATATTTTTTGTCGCTATTCATAAAAGTTTTACAGAGTTTTTTTTCTTTTTTTTTGTTTGTTTTCCTTTTCTAGCCGTGTGCTTTTAAATGTAAAACAATTTGAAATCTCGCCTGCTTCTTAACTTGTTGTTAAGCTAATTGCTCTCTGTACCGTACTTTCCTATACATTTCACGATATTTGCCAAGTGGTTCGTAATGAGAATAGCTTGTGCAGGACAGTGATGCCAGATTGGGCAAATTAGACTATCTTTTTAAAAAGTTACGCTTCCAGATTTTTCATAAAAGCGCCAAATTAAGATGAACAATATATTTTCTGCGCTTTTTGGGGTATATTTATAACATAACATCTTTTGCGAAGACCTGATAAATATCATTGTGGCGTCTGCGTTGTTAACGTTATTGGCCTGACCTGCACGCTTCAACAGTCTTTTCATTGATGAAAGACTCATGGCGTGAGGAAAAATCCCTCCCCAGAGTGTCTCTAATCTACAAAAGACTTGAATGTTGAAGCGTGTGGACCAGGGCATTCAAGGCCTGGGGCCGGCGCACAGTGCTCCATCACCATATATGAGATCGCTCGAAATACAGCGCTGTACGGGAATGTCTTAATTTTTTGTTATTTTTACTTGAAACAAGTCGACTTTTTAATTATGTTATCATTTTATTTAGTTATTATTTTGTATAAAATATATCAGAAGTGTGTTATGTAAAAAATCAAGGAAAGAGTAATACAATACCATATTTGGGTAAAAAAGTACATTTATTTATACACCTCGGCAACTATTTATATTACTTACTACGCACTTATAATTAATTTACTTAAAATTAATCTTATCGTAAACTACACAGAAACAGATCCTTAGATTACAATTATACTTGACTTGAAATCCACTTGAAACTCAAGTAGGGTTTTTGGTTGAATTAATTCCAATTACTTGACTTGAAGTGATATTTTACCCTTGAAAACTCTGAATTAGATTCAATACATAAGTATGGCTTTTTAGATAAATATTTTGAGAAAAGTGATAAACATCCCAACCTCAATTAACAATAATAATCTTCTTGTTCGTCTTTGCTGTTTTCATAACTCGCAGAAATGAAAATTGTTCGAGTAATGAAGTTGCGTTTACAAGAATTTTTTCAAGTAAATTGAAAAATAATTATGCGATTTACTTGACTCAGTCAATGCGCGTTTACATGATATTGATTACTTGAGCTCTACTTAAAGTAGTTATACTTCAAGAATTCATGTAAACGTATTGATGGTTGTGTACCTCAACCTGGTGAGCCCCGCAAATTTTCCAACTCACAATACAGCAGGAATAACTTTTTACGTTAAATATATTTCCTAAATTTTCAAGTTCAACCTCAACAGGTCGGCTTCACCAACTTTGCCATTGGGTGCTAGATAACCTGATCTCATAGCATATTCTACAGAACTGTCAAAGCTGTTGGGCCGGCCAGGTTGGAAAAGCCAGCACTGTGTTTCACGCTTTAAGTCGTTATCTTTAACCGACACTCATAAGTAGTTTCTCATTTTGCTCTAAATGTGGACGCTGCACATACATTGTCGTTGCTTTCTAAAGCGCTTGTTTCGCAAGAATCTTGAAGCCCATCGATATCAACTTCTTCATCTTCGTTGCATAATTCATCGAAGCAGTCTTGAACGAAATCGTCATTATTACTGTCTAGTACACCACATTCTGACTCGAAAGGTAAAAAACAAGTCTTCAATTTCGGTATATTGTAATGCCGTTCTTTTCTGAAAGTTAAACGAAACATTCTGATAGGACCATATTTCAATTAGTTTGATATTTTCGTTTCGCAATACCTATTATGACCGAAAATGGTGTAAGTACATATACCATGACAAACAAAAATTTTAAAATATACCGAAAATCTATCATTCCTACACAAAAATATTGAGCCGATAACACTATTGATAACAAAATATTGAAGATTTGTGTGATTCAGAGAAATTATCAATTTATTGAAACAAGATAACAAATAAACCCAGTGGCATCACATGATGCCACATATTTCTCCTAAGAATATTTACTTCACATCCATTAATCTCGTAGTTATAGATCTTAGAAAAACCTTTAAATTTTTCACTTTTAAAAAAATATGTATTTTCAAAAAAAGAGCTTCTTGAACTTTACGTTTCATTTCAACGGTAAATGAACTAAACAGTAGATTGCAAATCAACCGAAATAATTTTTCCGCTGTGTGGATTGGAATGAAGTCTGCTTTGTGGATAAAAGGAAATATTGAAAAGTGCCTGAAAATATGCAGTAGATATTTGGAGAATACAGTCTAGTTTTAGGCGTTTTTATTTATCTAGCATCATAAGATGTTGTTGGGCGTGAAGAGTTAAAAAAAACTTTATTTTCTTCTACTTCCTAAGTGTAAGTCTCTTCGAAAAAGTGCTATTGGGAATGCAAAGGAATTCCTAATTAGAAAACTTTTAAGAACAATTGAAATTGAAACAAACGAAATAGGCACCCTGTCACGAAGCTTTCAATTGACTGGAATCTGATAATCGTGTCTCCTCAGCGAGGTAATAACTAAAGGAGATACAATCATATGTACGATCCGTGTACATGAGCGTACCCAAAATTGCCCTGCATTTGTGTATGTTTCACTCCGCCATTTTTGGTCTTCGCTGTCAAATCCATACTTAACTTTGGATGGTTTTGGGCTTGATGCATTGACGCAGGAAAACCCGTGAAATAACCGTAGGGGCCACGAAGCAAATATTAAGCGGGAAACACAATGCTACGGTCATCAGAGTTCATCAGCTCAAATTTCAATTTATTCCTATATCTGATAATAGAACAGAATGAAATCTGAGCTGATGAACACTGATGACCGTAGCATTGTGTTTCCAGCTTTACTCACAAACTTTTTACCACTGAACTTTTCTTCAAAATTATTAACTTTTTTACGTTCACGTTTGCAAATTCAGTAAAGACTTTTGAGTATATGAATATCAGTGTCATTGTGTTAGAATTGGGTACGCGATATTTTCTCATTTGCATCTCCTTTAGATCTTACCTCGTTGTGTCTCCTACGTCACCTGTGTGACTTCTTTGCTGCGTTCCTTTTCTCATTCTGAATGAATCTGTATTCTGTATGAATAGACAGAACTATGTCATAATTTAATTCTGTGCTCATAGAAAAGGAACGGAACAGAACAAAACCAATTCAAATTTTTGACATTTCTTCTATTTGATAAAAGCAAGTATATAATCGTAAAAATTGTTGATTATGAAAAATAAGGTTATTTTCTAACAAAAGCAATTGAAACTCAACTATTACCACTTCGTACAAATTGTAAACAATACATTCACGAATAAAAATTAAAATCGTTCTGCTTGAATCCGGGAAAAACTCAGATGCATTCAGAACGATTCGGAGTCCGAAAAAAACGATGACAGATTGAAACTAAATCGTTTTGCCTAAGAAAAAGGCGACATGGATTGAAAAAAATTCATTCTGAACAAGAAAAGGAACGCAGCAGTTCTCAAATTTTCATTGGACTCTTTGTGGCAGTTGTTGTAGCTCAAAAAGGATGAATTTGTGCGCTAGCCGCCATGCAAGTGGAATCAGCTGATTTCATGGTCAATAGGGACCTTTCATAGAGACATGGAGGATTCCTTCTTTTTTAAAAATCGTTGTTCATTGGCTTTTCACATGCTAGGTAGGCTTCTATCTATATGTTAATGAAGAGTTAAATGAGAAATTTCTCTTTTGCCACTTTTCTGTGTTATTAAATGCGGCCTGTGGTATATGTAGTGGCCTGAACGGGCCTTAGAGCTCACTTACATTCTTTTTAAGAACTATATAAGATATACTGGAGAGAACAAATTGTACTGTCGATTGATTTACTGTTCGCTTTATTTAAATCTTCTATGAACATGTATGAGGCACTCTTTTGTGTATATTTTGTTCTGCTCTGCTCTGTGGACACAATTTTTTATAAACACATTCAAAAAGATGTTTATTAGCATTTCTAATTCTTTCCAATAACCTTGTGCGCCTTAAACATGCCTACCTATATGAAGATAAAATCAAACACGACATTTATTATTCCAACAATAAAGATTGTATCCACTCTTATCGATAATAAGTGTCGAGTGACGAAGCCGGTGAATAAGAAGCTTACGCAATTAATCTCCATGTTCATCAATAAACTGCACGACACAATCAATAGAATAATCTATAAGCATAATTTTAAGAAATTCAATTGCAGCTGAGACATTCTACAAGGGTAATCACATTTTAATGAAAGAATGGAATTTGTCTTCAAGTGTTTCTGTACGTTCAGTAATATTAGATGCCAATTATTTTGCAACGCAAGAAGTGAGTAATGAGTATATCGGTTCCGGTTTAATTTCTATCTTCAAGTGTTAATCAGTTAACGATCTGCGGCTTATCGCAGTAACCTGTTATAGCTATTAGCTTCTAGTTGTTTCATTGAAGTACATACGTATAGCTATAGATATCATTAAATATTTGCAATACTTATTTTAAAATGTTGCTTTCATTAAAATTATTATTTTATCATACTTTCAGAAATTTATAGCTTTTAGATTTTTGTTAGTCTTTTGATTCCAAAAATTTTATTTTCCTTACTACTTCTTTCAACTTTCAATTAAATAATATTAAAGAACAAAGAAAGCGGATTTATAAATTTTTGATGTAACTTTCACAATTGGTATCAATCTACAATTACAATTACAATATTGTTAGTTAGCTTTCAGCCACTTATTCAAATGAAGAAAGATTAAAATTTTTCGGAATTATTTCTAATGGAGTTTTGGATACCTTTAACGATTATGGGAGCTATGCAGTATAGATGACAATATTTTTTCTGATTTGAACTAAAGATGATGATACCCTTTTGGAATTAATTAAAAAACAGTTGTTATTTTGATTTTTGATTTTATTATTTTCCAAGTGCCACGCACAAACTTTTTATTGCAGAGCTGTATGTGTGTTCTTTTAACTTCACAGGGACCAATTATTTGTGAAATATACTTGATTGCGATTTCTTTATTATACCTCATACCTGTGACACATCATTTTCGAAATTTAAAATTTTACGATTTTCTTAATTTCAACCGTCAAATGTAAAATAAGTTATTTAAGAGATATGATGCAAAGACCGGAGATGAAAATAAAAGCACATATTAATTAGATGCTTATTACGACATCAAAGATTAGTAAACAACACACGTAGTTAATAACATTTGTGTGTGCAGCATCAATAGTTAAAATCTGCAAGACTTATGAGTAGGAAGCCATTAAGGAAAAATCACCTTTTATAATGACTGCATCTATAGCGCTTAATGCTTATATGAACGCTAGCGGTATCTACATCTCTACTAACATTCCTATTTTTTCTTTATGTTTTTCCTCCTTGGCGTGTAATATGGCGAATTCGGCTCATATAATTCATACACAGAATTTATTCTGAGTTTATGAGATTAGATCGGTTTGATCTTTTTCAAATGTCTACGGCAAGCAGAAACCCAGACGTACTGAGGAGTTTTGATGTATCTGCTGATACAAAGTGCACTTTGAATTAATCTGGATTTTTCCATTGCTCTAAATTTTTCTATTTTTTTTTTATTTAGTCTTATTATACCCATTGACATGTATATAAATGGACTAACTGATCTCCTGTTTCATGTGGTACCAGTTTTGATTTCAGAAAGTATACTCTCACTGTCTATGCTACCAACTGTCGCACACCGGCTTAATATTTAAATTATTTAGGAATTTAGTAATATGCATGTCAGTGTGACTTAGCGAATTTACCACAAAATTATTTGGGACTATTTATATTGTTAAATTTTAAATATGAGTCAAAGGAACTATTTTTTACAAGGCTGTTTTGATTGGAAATACCGCTAAACGTCAAGCAATTTCTCGTTCCCAATCGTTACAGTTTAGTGGGAAAGTATTACATATTAAAAGTTCTTTTGATTTTTTTATGTCCATCTGACGGTCCGTCTGTCTATCTGTCCTCACAATAACTAGAGAACGCGTTAAATTAGAGAGCTGAAATTTTGCATACTGTCTTAAGAAAAAAAGTAAATTTAAGTTCAAAAATGGGACAAATCGGGTAATTCATAGAAATGGTAAATATGCAAAATTTCAGGTCTCTAAGAGCACGCATTCTCCAGTTATGGTGAAAACAGACAAACAGACAGTCATGCAAAAATCAAAATAACTTTTAATATTATGAGTTGGTGCATAATTCATTTCCTTCATTATTTCTATGCATTACAAATGGAATGACAAACTTAGTAGAGGTACCCTTTAGATTTCATCTAGGGTATATGTAGGTATTGTGAAAACGGTCAGCCCTAAACGTATTTATTGTACTGAAACGTTCTTCAGAATATGAAATCCTATGAAATTGGTTATAATTATTTTTACTATTCGACGAACGGTTCTAGAAATATGTGCGAAAATCCACTTTAAAAATCATATTAGCACATAGACGTGACCATACGAAATTACATACGGGGGCATTCATCTAGGTCTAGGGTATCATAAGAATTTGTCTTAGACCAATTGTAGCTTTTTACTGGTTCTTTCTATATATTTTTCCCCTTTTCATTTATTTTTTTCGAGTCACTGAATTTGTTGTTTGAGGATCTGTTGATGAATCGAACCAAGACTTGAAACTTTGTCGCCACAAATAAAACAATAAATAAAAAAAATCATTTGTTTTCTTTTATTTTTTGTACCGGAGAATCACAAAAAAAGCCTACCTGAACAAATATAGTATATATATTATAATAATAATAATAATATTATAAAAGTATTTTCATTATGCTCCTATTTGTGAACAGAAAATCATATCCGACAAATTAAGTTATCAAATGCAAGGAGGATACCGATTTGTATACAATCAGTCAATAATAAAGGAATAATACGATATTCACTGCAATACAACAGAATTTCAATTTTTAAATAGTTTTGAAAAAATTGTCTAATTCTACATAAAAGGAAATGGACAAACACTTAATTTTAAATTTGATTAACCACGAATTATAACATTTTCTAACAGCGTTAATGTTGAAGAAGTTTTTAGAGAAATTTGACGCTGTTCACATCATCTTCCTCTCAATAACTAATCTAATTTCCTTCTCGATTTCTCTTTAAATTGAATTGAATTTTGAGAAAAACTGTCGAAATTTTAAATAATGCTTCCCTTTATAATTTTAATCATTTCTGTTTTAATTAATATTCCCTTACCCCCCATTCAAGGTACCTATATAGAATACAAGTTTTTCCCATTAAAATTTTGGCACATGTTCTGTGACGTAATTTCATGACAGAAAGATAGAGAGAGCGCAGAGAGTATTGTGTTCTCGTACCGTGCTTTCCTATACATTTTCACGATATTTCGTCAATAATGGTGGAACGTGGTTTGTAATGGGAATACCTTGTTTTCTATATAGGTACCTTGACCCTCATTAAGATTACACAAGTCAACAAAATAAAAGAAAATTTCAGTTTTTATTTTTATAAGTATTTTCTAATTTTTATATCGAAAAAATCGAAAAATATCGTTTATTTTGGAAAAACTTTGTTTTTGTACTTTTTACAAAGATCAATAAATATTTAAGTAGTTGTATGACCATATAAGGAGAACTGGTTGTTTGCACACACGACAATGTAACCGGTATCGCGCCGCTAAAATTGCTATATTTCTATACTGCCGTGCCGGTCTCTAGCACTGAAATTAGGGGGCGGGGGTTCATCTTACTGCAATTAAATTAGCAAAAAAAAAAAACATCAAATGGGGCACCACTTGCCCAGTCGCTTAGTTTAGCCACCGCAGTACTGCAGCACTAGGAAGGTTTCCGCATGCGGTGTGGATGATGTGTCATTTTTTAGTATACTTTTTTACAAAAAGTAATTTTTTTAATAGAATAGTAGTTTAGAGTGCAAACTGCAGGAGTCATTCAAACCAAACTTTTCTCAGTTTTACACACTGACATATATAATATGAACTGCTCGATATGCTATTTCATGCGGGTACAGTTTTTTATGTCAAAAATAGTTCTTACGTCGGTGCCAACATTGAAAAAACCATTGGCGGGAAGTTGAAAAGTGATATTAATAAAACCTTTCGAATTTCTGTTGAGTATCTATAAATATATTGCCTTTGGTAAAACACTTTTTATCACTAATTAACCCAAATAATTAATTTAAAAACCTTTATTTCGACGAACCCACTTATTTATTTGTTGTTTACAGTGCTCTCTCAGTTGGTACTTGGTGCTTAGACAGAAAGAGAACGCTATATAGAAGTGACCCCACTTTCGACGTAGTCAGTCCATATTATATCTACATGTCAGTGGTTTTATATAAGAACTCTGTAAATATTTGAGAATGGTAGGAGTTAGGACTAAGTTAGAGCTCTGATGTGGTAGTGAGAAAGTCGAAATTCAATTACGAAAGCGAGAGTGGCCGACGGGCGACGGCAACTGCAAATTCCTATGTATATACGTTCCATAGAACGTTCCTGGAGAAAATTGTTTTCCTATTACTGCATTAAGGCTTAAACACAATTCCGACGACAGAGCGACAGAACGACAGACGACAGCGAAAATTTCTCTGCGAAACAGGCATTCGAAAAATTGGGAACACAATTGCAACGACAGGCGATGAGCGACGATTGTGAGAGAAGAAGATATTGAAATTTCTTTTGTTAAATGTTTTGAGCGTTTTATAAGGAGATTTTTATCAAGAATATTTTATATTATTTTTATATTATATTGAAAGAAATGCAATGAACCAAAGTGGAAAAAAACTGAAAATGCAGATAATAACTAAATTAAACGGTTTGAAATATCCATCCAACCCACGTATTTTTGTCCACTTGTCTTCCCTATCTTGTAAACTATAAATAATTTTATGGATTTCGCATTTTCTCGATCAATTTTTCCTCAAAGCTCATTATTTTAAAATTACCGCGGCGTGCTACCACCTAAAAAAGACAAAAGTGAATGCCACAACCATTTCATTCGATTAATTTTGTTGGTAGGACTGCAGCGACGACGGCAAAATTAGAAACTGATCAATCCCGGCGATAATGTCGTCGATCGCTCAACGTCGGTCGTCGCAATTTGGTGCATCCGAATAAGATGCTGTGTTTTTAGAAGTTTGACAGCGATATATCGTCGCCGTTTGTCGTCTGTCGTCGGAATTGTGTTTAAGCCTTTAACCCCACGGTTACACCAGCAAGTACAGCTTGCATGCAAGCCTCCCTTCCAACACGATTTTTAACTTGACAGCGGAAGGCAGTTCGGTTGATGTCTTATCAGCTTGCATGCAAGTTCATTTAAAAAACGGCATTGAGACGTAAACTTTTGCGTATATTGGAAAATTATGGCAATAAAGGAAGCATCACAATGATAAAAACCCAAGAAAAAAGGAAAATGAAGGTGTTGGTAAATGATGTATTGCAAATAATCCCAGAAAATTTCATTTTCCCGGTATAAATTTATGAATTTCTCTCAAGCATTTCGTTTCCGCCATTTTGAAAACTGTATAAATGTCAAATTACTATCTCCCAGCTGCCATGGTTTTTCAGCATGCAAGTTCGCTGAAAGCTGTACTGCCAGCATGGCAGTAGAGGTTACACGTGCAAGAAGTATGGCAGTGCAAGTTGCATGCAAGCTGTACTTGCAGGTGTAACCTCGGGGTAAGGCTTAAACACAATTCCGACGATAGAGCGACAGAACGACAGACGACAGCGAATATTTCGCTGCGAAACAGGCATTCGAAAAATTGGGAACACAATTGCAACGACAGGCGATGAGCGACGATTGTGAAAGAAGAAGATATTGAAATTTTATTTGTTAAATGTTTCGAGCGTTTCAAAAGGAGATTTTTATCAAGAATATTTTATATTATATTGAAAGAAATGCAATGAACCAAAGTGTGGAAAAAAACTGAAAATGCGGAAATTAAATAAATTAAATGCTTTAAAATATCCATCCAACCCTTGTCTTTTTTGTCCACTTGTCTTGCCTATTTTGTAAACTATAAATTATTTTATGCATTTCGCATTTCCTCGATCTATTTTTCCTCTAAGCTCATTATTTTAAAATTACCGCGGCGTGCTACCACCTAAAAAAGACAAAAGTGAATGCCACAACCATTTCATTCGATTAATTTTGTTGGTAGGACTGCAGCGACGACGGCAAAATTAGAAACTGATCAATCCCGGCGATAGGTCGTCGATCGCTCAACGTCGGTCGTCGCAATTTGGTGCATCCGAATAAGATGCTGTGTTTTTAGAAGTTTGACAGCGATATATCGTCGCCGTTTGTCGTCTGTCGTCGGAATTGTGTTTAAGCCTTTAAGGCTTAAACACAATTCCGACGATAGAGCGACAGAACGACAGACGACAGCGAATATTTCGCTGCGAAACAGGCATTCGAAAAATTGGGAACACAATTGCAACGACAGGCGATGAGCGACGATTGTGAAAGAAGAAGATATTGAAATTTTATTTGTTAAATGTTTCGAGCGTTTCAAAAGGAGATTTTTATCAAGAATATTTTATATTATATTGAAAGAAATGCAATGAACCAAAGTGTGGAAAAAACTGAAAATGCGGAAATTAAATAAATTAAATGCTTTAAAATATCCATCCAACCCTTGTCTTTTTTGTCCACTTGTCTTGCCTATTTTGTAAACTATAAATTATTTTATGCATTTCGCATTTCCTCGATCTATTTTTCCTCTAAGCTCATTATTTTAAAATTACCGCGGCGTGCTACCACCTAAAAAAGACAAAAGTGAATGCCACAACCATTTCATTCGATTAATTTTGTTGGTAGGACTGCAGCGACGACGGCAAAATTAGAAACTGATCAATCCCGGCGATAATGTCGTCGATCGCTCAACGTCGGTCGTCGCAATTTAGTGCATTCGCATAAGATGCTGTGTTTTTAGAAGTTTGACAGCGATATATCGTCGTCGTTTGTCCTCTGTCGTCGGAATTGTGTTTAAGCCTGTCTGCCGTTTGCCGTCGCCGTCGCAATTGTGCCTAGGCCCGTGTCAACTTAATGCATGTACGCGTAAAGTATGAGGTTGATGCGGTTTATTTTACTGGGAATTTTTAAATGTGGACCTTAGTTAGTACCCTCCGGGCTTTATTTGCCGCAGGTACCTTAATGTTAATTTAAGAAACATAATAAAAGTGAGTTCTTTTCTTTATTATTGAGATACAAGATCAGTTACCTCTTTTTAGTTACTATACAGATGTATAACATCAGTACTTGATTTAATAAGTAGAAGATGAAGACTTGGATTAATACTAATTACCTACGATTACAACACATATATAAAAATATCTAACAGATGCAATGTTCTAAAATTATTTTTTTAATTAAATTTTACAGTTATTATCTGTTATAATTTACTAATTTTTTAGTCATCTCTTATAATTTACTAATAATTGATAATTATTTTTAGGAGCTACAGTCACTTGCGGATAAGCACAAAAACATTCACATCATTCAAATAGGTAATATTTTCTAAATTATTCAAACTAATTCGTGTTTCATATTTCTAGTAATAAATCATAATAATTTCGGTTGTTTATAGGTGGAAATTAGAAAATTGAAAAGTATGTCAATCAATTAAATCACCATCGTAAAATTAGCGTAATCGAAATTTTGATATCGGTATCAGAAAATCAATTGAAAAAATTCAAGTAAAAGAAAATTGAAAGGAATTTGATAATATGTCCGGATTTCAGATAACTGTATTAATCCAAATAAAGAAACAAAAGGCCTTTCTGCCAGCAAACGAAGCAAAAATTTGGATAATATGTATGTGCTGTGCGTATTATTGTTTAATATTCAACTAATCCAGATTACCGATAGCATTTGAGTCGTTTCAGTGATTTTACATATACTAAGAAAATTCACTTATCTCATTGAGATCTGCGTAACCGAAGCGAACTAAGATTTTCAAAATTAAACAGAGCGCGATAAGTGGCTCAAGGCATACTATATGTTATATATTCTTTGTTGCCTGATTTAAAAACGAATACATATTTGGAAAAATGTATCGAGGAGTACTGACTTTGTTTGGATATTGAGATTTATATATGTATACGATTGCTATAAAAATACCGCAACTAAAAATTATAGGTAATTAACCCAATGCTTGTTCAGTTCAAGTATCATTACGACAGGCAGACATATGGGCATGCAGAACTAAACTTAAGAACGAATCCAGATTATATACATAGGTATATGTACATATATCATGAATTGCAACCTAAAAGCCCCATTAGCTATTACCTCAGTTAAATCAAGTAAAATTTGATGGTGGATAATTTCTTATTTTTTAATAAAAATTTACTGTGATTCATTCAAATTAAAAACTATCTGTGATTCATTAGAACTTTTAATCAAACTTTAAATAATATGTTTTTTTTCTATTAACAGATCTTCGAGAATTCGACTCATATGCAAACCTTGTACAAAAAGTAGAGAATATTGTAAAAGATGATGGACTTAACGTTCTTTTCAATAACGCTGGTATAGCTCCGAAATCAACAAGGATTGGTTTTGTTAAAGAAAACGATATAATTGACAGTTTGACGACTAACACGGTTGTGCCTATTATGTTGACAAAGGTAATTTTTGCAGACCTGTAAAATTCCAAGTACAAGTACCAGTATTAGGACCTGGACTTAAAATCTTCAGCGGTACTGGTACTTAAAAGTTTTCAAGTTCAAGTCCCGATACTGGTACTTGAAAATTTTCAAGTACAAGTACTTATAAGTCCCACATAAAGCTTTTTAGTACGTATGTAATTCCGTCATACCGTTAAGTACATATTCATAAGTTCTTGTTAATTATTTAAGTATGCCTTCTAATAGGGTTCAAGAGCTTTCGGAAACTCACCAGAAATTTCGAAAAATCTATAGCCAGCTAAATGACTGCATGGCTTACATTTACGAAATATCATAAAATATGTTGCAAAAAGATAGGATATGAAACAGAATCGTATAAGCTTTTGCTGTTTTAATTCCTAATTTTGGAAACTGTTTATACAGTATTTGAGTTTGCTTTTAGCAAAACAAGCCTTTTAAATGTCGTATCAGATAAGTACTGCCTTTGTGGAGCATTTACAAGACCTGCAAATGAAAATAAATACTCCACAGGTACAAAGGATATCTTGTCTTTCTATTTTACTGAAGGCGGTACGATTTCTTGAGGTACTTTTGCGAAATGAGCAGACGATGCAAAAGGAAGAAGAAATGGTGAAGACAGATCAAAAAGTGGAGGTAAAGGCGACAATGGATGTGAACATAAAAAGCAGAGGCGGAGTGAATAATTTAATATAAAATAAAACATATTAACCAATTCAATTTATTGAAGAACTTAAATAAAATCACTGCAAAACTGTTGTAATTGAATTTGTTCGGGAAAAAATCATGACCCTTACTGTCTCTGTTAGTAAATCTCTATAATTAGAAGGCGTATTTAAATAATTTACAAGAGCTGAAGTACTGCGCATTATGGCGGTAGTTGTAGTAAGTGCGTACTTTAGTACTTATAGGGTACTTATACTTATATATGGGAATTATAAGTACCAGTACCTAGACTTATAATTGAAATTTTTTTGAGTACCAGTCCTATTAAAATGGTACAGTAAAATATTAAGTCCAAGTCCTGGTAATGGCACTAGTACTTAAGTACTTTACAGGTCTGAATTTGTGAATATCGAATTTTTTTTTATATATAGCTTATGTTTACTGAAATAATAAAACATATTTTCCTTTAAGGCCCTAATTCCCTTACTTAAAAAAGCATCACAAACAAATGAATCATCTCCACTTGGGGTGGGACGTGCTGTTATAATAAATATGAGTTCAATTCTTGGTTCGATTGAGGCAAATGTAGAAGGAGGACTTTATGCTTACAGGGCTTCCAAGGTATTTTGTTGAAATTGAATTCATCTCTTCTACATAGAATTATTATTTATTTTCAGTGTGCATTGAATGCTGCTACTAAAAGTTTAAGTATCGATTTGCGAAGGGATAAAATATTATGTATGAGTTTACATCCAGGCTGGGTACGGACAGACATGGGTGGCTCAAAAGCACCTCTTGATGTGGATACTAGTTGTAGAAAGATGGTAGAAACGATTTTAAATTTTAATCAAACACATAATGGAGGTTTTTATCAATATGATGGCAAAAAGGTGCCTTGGTAAAAGCTATTGTTAATAATATGTGTAAGTACATGTAAGGCAGTTTCAAATACTCTTATACATTAGTTAACAATGTCCTTACATTGATCTGTTCAAAAGCGTTAGGCATATAATGATTTTAATTCCTCATAAAATTATGATTGACTTATTGGTTGAACTTAAGACAACAGTTTTGAAAAACATCATCGATAATAGAGAACTTTTTAAAGTGTTTTTAATGGAGTGGCTATTTTATGCCAATTATTTCAACATTTTTTTAAAATTCAGTCCCCCATGTATGCTACGTAGGTATGTTTCATGAATTTTAATGTTGAATAAGGCGGAATGCTTGTAATTTTCTGACATGCCGAAAACCTTTTATTCGGTAATGATATGCGATATAATGTATATTGTGATCTATTGCATTACTTCTATGGAACATATTGATTTGATTTGATTGATTATATTTTTAAGACATAAATTATGTTAACCTAAATGTTGGACAATATTCAGATTGTGTTGTTAGATCATACTTTCTAACAGAAATTATTGTAATACTTGTACCATCTTGAGGAAGACTTCTTAGATTACTTTTATTTGTATTCTATTCTAATACTCAACGCGACCATTTTAGAATATTTTAATGATCTCAATTTCAGTTTAATAACAGACACATCGACCTCGAAATTATACCCAAATGTGATTTAAAATTTAAATGACATAAAATCAATTGATTTCGACCCTTTGAAATGATGTCAATCGAAATTGCTTAAAATGCATAGTCTCATAATTAATATTATGTTGCCGAATTCGGGCAAGATATTCTCTACGCGTTGTTTTCATTTTGGCATAGTTTTGTTCATAAATAGTGTAGACATTTACTTCATTGTAGGCCAATTTATTATATTCGTTAATAAGCATGAATATATGAAATAAAATAAAACAAATTTTGTAGTAGCAAAATTTCATTTTTTCTTAAAAGAACTAATTATTTTCTTGAAACAAATATAACAAAAACAAAGTCAAATAATATTTATCATGAAGAAAAGAAAAAAAAAGTATTATGAAGGAACAAAAAACTGAAACGGTATTTTAATTCAAATAAGAAGGAAAAATATTCCCTTCCTCATAATTTTCCAATAGTTTTAAATTTTTGTAGAATCTTCAATTTCTTGCTGAGTCTCACCATAAATGGAGTTCTCCAAATTATTTACCGAGTGATGACTATTACTATTCCTTACACAGGATGTTTCCGGCTCAGACGTTTATAAGGAAAAAGGTAGGTGAATTTTGGCTCAGATATGTAAATATTAAACCGGTCAAATGGAAGGCGAATATGCATGGAATTGCATAAAATTAGGCACGATTATCATCATCTGAGCTAAAAATCACCTTCATAGGTTGAATAATTACAAGGAAGTTACGGGGTGTCTTGTCAAAAACTAGCATTTTAAATTAATCACGGTTTAGATACCTCCTCCCCCATACATCCTGTTCCATCAATGTATGTTATTGACTCAACTTTCCAGTCATTTATAGGACGGCACCTTGAGGCAAGATGATGAATGTACAACAAATACCAAAGTTTTGATAAATATTTAAGTATGGAATTGTAGTAGGAAGTATAAGCCCAGTGTCAATAACCAGCGATGTATTGATATAACAGTTTTGACACAAATTGAAGTCCATCGAAAATTTTTCTTTCGGGTATACTACTAAAAAATACTCGTGGACAATTATACGTCCATGAAAAACGATATTAGAAATAAATGGCAAACAGGTAATTAGTAGTATCTTTTAAATAGTGATATAATTCACGGGATCTTCTAGTTATTTAGAGACAAAGTTATATGATTCAGTCTGATTTTTATTTATTTTTTATTTAATTGAACAATTAACATTTGATTTGAAATTTAATTCCGACATTGGCAAATTTTCTTTGCATTACAGAATCCACCTCTGTATCCCATGGCGATGCACCGAGCAGCGCAAAGAGCGTTACTTCCAATAATATCACAGGTGACTCTGGGCTCAACTTCTGGAACTGCAGAAATAGTTTTAGAAAATTTTATAAAATCTATTAAAAGTACTTTTTTACCTTCGTCTCCTGCCTCTAGAGGAGAAGCGAAAACAGCTGCAATGATAACAGCGAAGAAGAGAACAAAGTTGAAGAAACGCATTTTGATCAAGCAAGGGTTAGTAAAACAATTGACTATGCTTCTACGGACGCCTCAGTCCGTATTTATAGCAAAGTTTTTAATTGATCAAACATTCCCATATCAATTTAATCAGCTAACGTTAATCAAAAAACCTTGATAAAAACGGTACTTTTTAGGGTTAATTTTAGAAAGCAAATTCGTTAAGAACTGTATTTACTAAGAAATTTATGACTTTTTAAATGGTATATGAATGAATGTTTAAACATACAAAATTAAGGAATTTATTTTATCACAATCCGATGTCTATGCTAATCATCATAAGTTCGAGATATTTTTTCATCTACAGCAATTAACCCGGATCAGGAACAGTTTAAGTAATGCAGATATGTAACAAATCTATTCGAATTGAGGTAATAATCCGTAATCTACTATTATTCTCTATTTGCTCATGGTACGAAATAATCCTAAGGTTACGCAAACAAGGTTTATTACGTTAGAATTAGCATTACCTCTTTAAAGTGTTTTTTATTATAAAATCCGTGTACATGATTGAAGGCAAAAGAGCAAAGAGGTAATAACAACTGGAATCAATAAAACTAAAAAAACAACGGAAAATACAAAAGAAAAATAGATGCAAATCTAAAAATAACTTTCAAAAAATGTCCACTCCTAATAGAATTAATGGACTGTTCCTTCATTGAGGTCTCCTTGTTTTTTATGAAATGTGTTCAACAAAAAATATAAGTCCAGCTGCACTAAGTTTAGTATGTTACACAGAGCAAACCGTATGCCCAATAAAAATGTCTCTCCATCTAATTAAAAGTTTATGCGATTCCTGTAGTTTTTATTACTTTAACTTTCGACCTCCATAAGCCACCATCCAAAGTTTGCTGCAGTCTCAGCACCACTTAAATATCAAAAATTTATTAGTCTGTCTGTATACCGTGTAAATTTAGTTTAACAGCGTTCTTGTTTGTTATACAATATTTTTTGGTCTAAGTTAATTAAAATTGATGTTCTAAGTTAAGTGTTGATGGGCTATGTATGGCCTTTGACACAGATAAGTGTTTTTACTCAGGAAATTACAGTGTTTTGCTTTAACATAAATCTTAATATGTGTCATTTGTTAAGGAAGGCTGTATAAAGGAGACCATCGTTGCAACCAAGTCTAAAATGACTAGAACCCAATTTTTCAGTATGAGACATTGAGACAATTCATATTTAATGATCAGTGAATTTTCAGAAGAGCACTTCCATCTTTTTTCTATTTCATGGGGTAAAAGGTGTACGATTTCCACCTGCTTTAGAAGAAACACTTTTCATAGTGATAGTATGTGTATAGCTATCTACAGTTCAAATTATTAACAAGAAACAAAGTTAGAATTGGTTTAATACCATCGACGATACCCTCGCATAGATAAGTGATCGTATGTAATTTTGTATGATCACCCCTTTGTGCAAGTTTGATTGTTAAAGTGGTTTTTCCAGAACGGTTCGTCGGACAGCAAAAATTACTATAACTAAATCCATACAATTTTTATATTCTGAAGAACTTTTCAGTACAATAGAAACGTCCAGGATTGATCGTTTTAACAGTATACAGGGTGTTTCATAATTGGTACACCAAACTCAAGGGAGACAAGCCAAAAATTATAAGGTGAAGGGGGGGGGGTAAGACGCGTCGTTTCGGCGGCAGGGGGGGTTTAAGATTTTTAGTACTTCTTCCACTTTACACCCTGTAACTTTCTTGATATATACCCTATCAAGGTGGGATTCATCTCATGTGCTTAGTCAAATTAAATGTAACATTCCGGGGTTTTTAAATCTTGTAATAAAACTGTATAGTTATCATGCATTTTGGCGGGAAAATCGTTAAAATTTGAAAAAATTAGGAATTTTTTTCCAATTTTTTGAATTTGACGTCCTACTACTTCCGACGGAAGGTGACAGGAAGGCTGATTGGGCATTCACTGGAAAGCTTATACGGTTTGCTATCATCTGAGATAAATCCCATCTTGATAGGGTGTATATCAAGAAAGTTACAGAGTGTAAAGTGGAATAAGTACTAAAAATCTCCCCCCCCCCCATTGAAACGACGCGTCTTACCGCCCCCCCCCCCCTTCGAAACGACGCGTCTTACCGCCCCCCCTCCATTCGCCTTATAATTTTTTGCTTGCCTCCACCTCAGCTATCAAACCCTTGAGTTTGGTGCACCAATTATGAAACACCCTGTATGTAAAAAACCTAAATTTTCGTATGGCAACACTAAGAAGAAGTTGCCCGAAGTAGGCCATTTTTTAAAATTGTTTTTGTATGGCAGCCCCACGGAGGAGTTACCTGATTTGTTCCATTCTCGAACTTAAATCTAGAATTTATTTAAAAGGGTAGTGTGCAAAATTTCAGTTTTCTAAGTAAAAGCATTCTCGAGTTATTGAGAGGACAGACAAACGGATGGACAGGTAGACGGATAGACGGACATGCAAAATTAAAATATTTTTTAATATTATGCGTGGGTTTCCCATCCATTTTGCTCTACCAGAATTATTTCCATCCGTTACGAATGGTCTAACAAACTTAATATACCCTCCGAGTTCATTATCTAGGGTATCAAGAGAAGATAATAATGCTAATTTTTTAAAATTTGTCAGAAGTAGTTTTAGAGTGGTAAATCAACCTAATAAATTTTGAGCTGCAGCCATTCCCATCACCATCCCATCCCATACGCACAAATGCTATGTTTAGTTATGTTTTGAATATTGCTTACTTTGGTATTATATTATAACATCCAACTCTTAACGGGTTTTGATTGCTTCAGTCTAATTAATTTGAGTGGACGAAATGTAAATGAAAGTAAAATTAATAATGAAAAAGTGATAAAACCAAGTATGGATTAATTATGGTGGCAGGTTCGTTATATATTTTTTTGTTTTATGTATTTATAATTTCTGATTCCTCCGTTTTTAAAAATTTCAGCCAGGTTATTAAGAAATTAATAAAATGTCTATTCAGCAACACTAAATAGATTCAGTTCAAAATTACTGGAACTATGTTAATACCTCGCAGCCCTTAATAAGAGCAAGAAAACAAGAAGTTCTGAGAATATGCGTCTTCAGACCATTCTTCAAAATAGGAGTTATTCGCAAGCATTACAAAAATCGTTTATCGAACAATTACACCTGCCGAATTTATTTTCTAAAATTAACCCTAAAAAGTACCGTTTTTATCAAGGTTTTTTGATTTACGTTAGCTGATTAAATCGATATCGGAATATTTTATCAATTGAAAAATTTCCTATAAATACGGACTGAGGCGTCCGTAGAAGAATAGTCAATTATTTTGCAAACCCTTGCTTGATCAAAATGCGTTTCTTCAACATTGTTCTCTTCTTCGCTGTCATCATTGCAGCTGTTTTCGCTTCTCCTTTAGAGACAGGAGAAGAAGGTAAGAAAAAAAAAACGTTTAATAAACTTTATAGAATTTTCTAAAACTATTTCCACAGTTCCAGAAGTTGAGCCCAGAGTCACCTGTGATATTATTGGAAGTGATGCTCTTTGCGCTGCTCGGTGCATAGTCATGGGATACAGAGGTGGATTCTGTAATGCAAAGAAAATTTGCCAATGTCGGAATTAAATTTCAAATAAAATGTAAATTGTTCAATTGAATAAAAAATAAATAAAAATTAGGTGAACTTGGGCTTTAAGCATCCACGAAAAAGGGATATTTTTTTTTCAAAAATATGGTATGCAGGCGCAGGGTTTTTACTTGGGATAAGCAAGAATTGAAATGAAAAAAATTCAGAGAGTTGTTTCATATAAATCGCAGAGGTATTGTTTCTTTGGATCCCTTAATAAGTTATCCTTAACCTGTTAACTTTTTTACTATTCACGCTATTCACTCAATTAGGCAGAGGCTTTTATTTGAGTTTGTTTAACTGAGAAGTTAACGCGGAAGGAGATGATGTATGTATTTATTTGTATCTGAGTGATACTTGAATTTATTCAGATTTCTTTTTTTTGTTATTTATTTATTTATTTATTTACCTAGAGTCTACAGAGTTCGTCTCCTACAGACTATTAATACTTAAATATTAATCAATTAATTTAATGCTAAGTCTACTGAGAAACAGAATTTATACAAAAATAATAAGTTATTTAATTTGTAATTTCCATGCATGTTTAAATTTAAAACTAAAAATTCTATGTAAATACTACTTAATTGAATTTTCAAGCATTAATAAAGATTGCTTATATTTATCTCTTGAAGCAGAGAGATCAAAATAGTTGAATTTATTAATACAATTATTTACAGATTCATGATAACCGTAGTTGGTTCTTTCTTTTAAGAACCTTTCTGGAGCATATAAATTCAACATATTAAGAAGCTCTGGGCATAAAATATTGGAACACAGAATATCCCTTATAAATAAAGCACATTGCATGTCACCTCTGAAGTTTAGATTTGATAAACCTATTAGTAAACGTCTTGACTCATATGGGTGTAAGTTATCCCCCCATATTTTAAGCCTATAATATATCAAGCGTGTATATGTTTTTTTAATAGATTCCAATCTGTGGATATGCACTTGGTAATGGGGAGACCAAATGATTGTTGCAGCGTATTCCAGTATGGAACGAACAATAGTGGTAAACAAAGTTTTAAATGTGCCAACGTCTTTGAATTCCTTAGAGTTTCTTTTTATGAAACCAACAAGTTTATAACATCTTAAACATATATATTCTATGTGTCTTGCAAATGATAGTTTATTATCAAAAAATACACCCAAAACGGTGATTTCGCGAAGACGATTTAAAGAAATAGTATTAATAACATAATTAAAGCATATCCGCCTTATAAAACGATCATAGGTTAAAATATGACATTTTGAAGTATTTAAATTGACCAGATAGATAAACTGTCAAGATCATTTTGTAGCTGAGGAGTTAATTCTTAAAAACAAGTTTAAATCCTCAGCATAAATTAAACAGTGTGAATACTTGAATATTGTGCTAATATCATTTATGAAAATATTGAATAAAATAGGACCGCAGTAACTACCCTGAGAAACTCCAGAATTTGTTATAAAGATGCGTGAATAGTTTGTATAAATTTTGACAACATGTCTGCGGTTTATAAGATAAGACGTGATCCAATCTAAAAAAGTTGAATGAAAGCCAAGAGCGTGTAGATTATTTATTAAAATGTGGATTCATACTCATAATTTGTGAATAAGGTAAGATTTGTGACTGTTGATCTTCCCTTTTGAAATCCATTTTGCTCAAAGCAGATAATTTCTTTGCATAAAAATAGTATTTTAGTAGCGACAATACTATCAAGCAACTTTGGTAAAACATTCATGAGAGCAACAGCTCTACAGTTGTTAATGCAATGACGTGCACCACTTTTGAAATTGGTTTAATAATTTTCCACGCATCTAGAAATATTCCAGATTTAAGTGATAAATTAAAAATATATTTTTTAAAGCTGGAATAAAGGAATATTTACAAGATTTAACCAACCATGACTAGTGACACAAGGTCATAGTCATATTTATAATTTACTTCCAAGAAGAATCATATCTGCTATGTTAAGTTGTGAGGAGTATTCAGGGGAATAATCACTACCATTCTGCATATCATAATTACAGCACACCGATTCAAAGAAGTCAGCAAACAGTTCACAAGAATCTTGTGCATTTTGGGCTGTTTTTTCATTTAATTCAATAACTATTGAAAAGTTTGAGGTCTTCTTCATATTAATAATAAACGACCAAAAAGCGCGGCTATCATTTTTTTATTCTAGATTCGGTTGACCAAAGGAATTGTTTATATAAGAATGTATTCAAAAATGAATACTCTTTGCATAGTCTACGGAATTTATCCAAAAACTCAATATTACCATTACATTTATATTGCTTATGTGCTTTATTCTTAGCATTTTTTAAACGTAAAATGGACTTACTTACCCATACGCAGGATGAGAATTACTACGTTTAGCTCTAGACGGAACATGCAATGAAATACCTATAGTGTATAACGTTAATGAGCTTACTGAATGCTTCTTCCAAAGAAACTTCAGCAAGAATTACCATCCAATCTACATTAGAAAAAAATTCATTTAAATTAATCAAATTTGTATTCTTATAGTCTAACTCTAAATCTGAGAAATAGTTACCTATACTGTCTCAAAATTATACAAATTCATATGCATTATTAAAGCTTTACGATGAATATCACATTTCACCAATGGGAAAGACCATTCATTAATTTCAGCAAAACACTAAGAAAAATTAAATCTAAAAATCTACCAAAGAAATTTTTAATACTATTGATTTGAGAAAAATTTAAACTACTTAAGCTATCAATCACAAGCAATTCAATATCTGATGTAACTTTCGACGGAATTAATATTAGTTCTTCATCGGTAGGTGCCCATGTTTTGTTTTAATGAAATTCAATCTCAGAGCACTACTGTTTTCTTCTTTAGTGTTATGCTAATTGGTATAATTTAAGAGCTCTTGTTGCCAGATTTCACCATGCAAGATAGGTCTTTTTCACTTTAAAAATTTGTCTACATCACGTTACTTTTGCTGGCAATGAATACATATAGTTGCAGCAAGGCCACCCAGTGCTAAAGAATTAACATACATATAACATTGGAACTTTGGGCTACTGCTTGATTTTGCGATAATAGTTTTGAGATCATTTTAGAAATTACATACGAATACATCACCAATAAAGAGCGATATCTACTTATATGAAAGAACCCAACACTATACATTTCCATTTATTGATCTATAATTAAAAAATTATTTCGTTTTTGTCTTTTACACGTAGATCGTAATGACGTCACTATCTTCTCAAAATGTACAATCATACAATCAATCAGTACATCTTTTTGCATTCGTAAATACGCAACATTTAAGCCAGTTGTATCAGATCTACTACAGCATAGGTAAAGGCTTAAATCGATTTTTAATAGTAACAATCCGAATACAACAATTACCTAACACTCTTTTATGAACTTCTGGCTCGCCCAAAAAAGAAGCTTAGAATAACCTTACTTCCCGCCTCTTTTACCACCAATTAACTTGGAAAATTTAGAGTTTGGAGTACTTCTTATGAACTGATAATACATATATGAAATTGGAGGGATTATTCCTCATAATTCGATATTGTCTGTATAACGTAATTAGGGACTGTCTTTGGATCGATGAGACTTTCGCTTAGATCTTGTCTTTTTCCATGAGAGTCAAAAGAATACGAGTATCCACCGATCAATTATAAAATCACTTTTCAAGGGTATGTTAGTGCGTCAGCTTGGTTTAAATCTTCACATAATCTATACAAACTGGATAAGTGTTGATAACCGCGCATAGAATGAATCATGGTCTGAATGAGTTCTTCAGGACTTCTAATATTTAGTAAACTGCTTTGAAACTTAAATATCTTGTGTATGCTTCTACAATGAATAGTCGCAGGATTCGCTGGTTCGTTCTCGATGAAAAGTCCCATGATATGAAAGGGAAAGCCGAAAGGAAGTGGACACGCTATATTAAAAGAATTTGAGACTCTGCACAGGTGGAGCTTGTTAGTGATAATGTTGATGATAATATCAACATACGCATACGTCCGACATTACGATCACTTGAAATTTTAATAAACGGCTTTACTAACTTATGTCCTTTAAATCACAAAATAGTATTATTCACTCCAATTTAATTTTATTTATTTGAAAAAATAATTTGTTTACATTTGTATAAAAATTTAATTGCGACACTCGCAAATTTTCTTTCCATTGCAGAATCCACCTCTGTATCCCATGACTATACACCGAGCAGCGCAAAGAGCATCACTTCCAATAATATCACAGGTGACTCTGGGCTCAACTTCTGGAACTATAGAAAGAGTTTTAGAAAATTCTATAAAATTTATTAACCGTGTTTTTTTGTTCTTACCTTCTTCTCCGGACTCTAAAGGAGAAGCGAAAACAGCTCCAATGATAACAGCGAAAAAGAGAACAATATTGAAGAAACGCATTTTGATCAAGCAAGTGTTAAACAATTGACTATGCATCAACGAACGCGTCCATACGTATTTATAGGAAATTTTTCGATTGATCACAAATTCCGATACCAATTTAATCAACTTCTGATAGCGGCAGGTAGGTAAGTACTTTTAATATTTGATTTTAGAAAAATGTTTGATTGGGAAATATCTTGTTTTTCATCGTTAAATAATTTAATTTAAATCTATTTTACTGAGGCTTTGCTTGTCCATTCAGAAGCAATGAAATTTGACCTCTAATTATATCTTTATAAAACATTTAGAAGTTTCTCGTTATAGAAAAATGGATTCGTAAATTATATTTTGATTGAGTCAAATTCAATAAATGCATTTTTTACTGTGTTATTGCTCAATTAATTCATTGAGGGACATAAGGCAGAAACGGTAGAGCTCCATAGCATCTTAGATTGTGGAAGCGCATTTAGCTCAGAAGTAGATATGCATACATACCAATATACCTACCATGTTTATTGCGAATCCATTTCTGTTAACCTCATTGCGCAATCTTCCTTACGTTATTTATATTATGGAAACTTTTATAATTTTTAATCTATGAAGGCTTCTTCCGCCTTCTTCTTCTTCATGACTGATACCTACGTGTGGTAGGTTTTTGTATTTTGTTGTGATTAATGCAAACACCACCAATAATAATATCATAAGACATGCAAAATTCCATGGAGATCTTTTACAATAATATTTTCTCAGCTGATGGTGGTTCCTATTTAAGCAAACATATTTATCAGCTATCAAGACAATGATTATCTATCTCGGCGAATAGAGCTGCCGACGGCCGACGCTTACTGCTATGTAATACACGCTCCATAAAACGTTCCTGCAGGAAATTGTTCCTATGACTGCGTAGTGGGCCGGAGCGGTCGCTCTGATCAGTGTTTAAAGGCTGTGACCAGAGCTGGACAAGTAGCAAGCAGAAAGTACTTAAGTACAAGTACCGAAGGCCTGAGTACATCGGCGTAAATACAAGTACCGCATGTATGAAAAGTACTTGTAAGTGTTAAGACTATAAAAAGTACTGAGTACTTTTTAAAGTTCTTTTTAAAATACTTTTTTAGAATTTTTGTACGTTGGCAGTAATATAATGAAGTTTATAGAGAATCAGTATTAATAAATATCAAGTGGTTACTATATATTATTAATTACTGTACTATTATTCCAGTGGTTACTATGTTATAGTTTTCAAAAGGTATTTATTTTAGCCACCAGCGATGCACGTAGAGTAAATCTTTCACTTCTCATTTTCTCACTTCATCGGAATTCATTTAAAAAACATTAAACATTTAATAAATTACTTCAAAACTACTTTATTTATTTTTTTTTTTTAATTTTTAGGCATTATTGGAAGCCGATAACGGACCACATGAAAGTATTGTATCTAAGAATAACTCCAGTTGACTATCAAAGTAAATAAAAATTCTGCTGAAACATTTTCTGGAAATTTCTAAGAAATGAATGCAGCGCTAAAAAAAACCATTGTCGCCTGCAATAATGCACAAAAATTCTAGGGAAAAAATTTCCCGTAAATTTCTAAGAAAAAATTTAGGCCTTCCCTACATCAAGTCGAGGCATCGTTGATTTTATAATGGAACGAGGCATTGCTGGCTTAACGTTGGTTACGTCATAGAATCGTTACTGGTTTTTGTTTTACTTGCCCAGTCTTGTTTGTATGTTATTAGTTTGTCTAGGGCTCTGCTTCGACGCGCGGGTGCGGCATATGTTTTGACAGTTCTTTGTGTGCTTTAAAGTTTAACAAAAAAGAAACTGCACAAGAGATTGTGTTTCTTCTCTAAGTTAGATATTTTTTTGTAGGTACTTATAATAGACTCAAGAATACTTAAGTAAAAATATTGTTACTTAAGTACAATACTAAGTCTTAAGTACAAGTAAATAGAAGCAAGTATTAAGTCGGGAATTTCAAAAGTGTTAAGTAATAAATTTTAAGTAACGAAAATGTACTTTATGTAGTACTTAAGTCCTTTTTTACTTACGTATTGCCCAGCTCTGGCTGTGACACATTAAAAGCAGAAAGCAGCGACAGAAGTAGATTTTTTTTCTGGAACTGTTCGAGCACTAACAAATTGAAAGCGGAGGCAGAGGCAGCAGCAGAAGCAGAACATGAAAGTTGATCAAATCTCAAAAATTCTGCTTCTGCTCAGTACTGCCAATATAAAAAAAAAAGATATAAAATTGTTATTTCGTTGTTGGCGTCCTTTCTTTTAGAAGTGTCAAAGAGATCTGATTAGGGAATAATATAATGTCTATGGAGTAAAAACTAATTAATTTTATTAGAAATAGCAACTTAATTAACAATTAACATCATCTTTACAAGAAAATTACTATATATCACCTGGCATGTGTAATTGAGTAGTCAATGTTTTCTGATTCGGCTTTCAATGTGGTTGACAAAGCAGAAATGTCGGATTTCTGCTTCTGCTTCTGTCACTGCTTTCAGCTTTTAATGTGTCACGGCCTTAAGGCATTCGAAATTAAATCAAAGTCGTTTTTCAGTCACATGTAAAACTCTTACTTAGTTCCTATCTATTCTTGGAGCTAGACATTCCATTCCATTTTTGTAAAATTTCACAGTATTGTACGCAACTGATGACCATGAAGATTCTACCAATAGATCTTACTCAGTTCGGTACGTATGTATACCAGAACCAACCTGGTCTCATAAATCATGATATTCAATTCGATTATGTTTGAATCCAGAATCGTGCAATCATGGGCTTTTTATACAAAATGGTAAAATCTACATTCGGTTCCAGCGCATCATTTCACTTTTTATTTATATCATTAATCTTTTAACAAGAGATGCTGTTTAATCTTCACCTCAGACATTTCCATTTCCACAGTTAGAGGAGCTTGTTATCGGGCGGTCGCGGTAGGTTGAACATTTGTTTGCAATAGTTCTAGTATAGTATAGATATTATTTATACTAAGTTTGTCATTCCGTTTGTAACGCATAGAAACAATGATGGTAGAGTAGAATGAATGAACTGAAATTTTGCATACGAGCTTTTAAAATAAAGAAGTAAATATAATTTAAAAAATGGGCTAAATCGGGAGACCCTTCTTGGTGTTGCCATATAAAGATTTAAGATTCTTATACGTATGCTGTAAAGACAATCAGTCCTAGATGTTTCTATTGTACTCAAAACTTCTTCGGAATATGAAATCCTATGAAATTGATTTTAATCCTTTATACTGTCCGATGAATCATTCTAGTAATATGTGTGAAAAGCCATTTGAAAAATCAAACTGCACAGATGGGTGACCATCAGAAATTACATCTAGATTATCATAAGAATTGATCTTAGATCAATCCCAACAATTTTACATGTTTCTATAAAAATTACTTCCTTTATCTTTAGATACTTAATATTAAAAGCCAATAGACTAAACCCCCAATCCAAGTCTTAAAAATACCCTGACAAAGATTGCCTTTGAGCCCGTTGTTCACTACCATGAACGTAAGAGACGTCGATGCGGCTCCTTAGTAAATAATATTCATTATCCGTTGAGTACTAGAAAAGATTCATTCATAAGCCAAAGGAGCACGTCGACAACGTCTCTGCCCGAAACACTACGCAACCTCGGGTCGCATAATAAACTTAAAATCTTGGCAGGTTAACAATGTACATATGCTCCCAATGGTTTATTGATATAAAATTTTATTTTTCTGTAATATAATCTGAAATTTTGATTTTTTTTGTGTAATTTATCTGTCTGTACTAAAACAAAACTTATATTATTATAACCTACTCAAAGATAAATAACCACGACGTTATTTTTATTACCAACAAGTTAAGAGGTGCCACAAAACCTGCTAAATAGTTTCATTTTAGTCATTTAATGACAAGCAGATATTTTTAACATTTGTAGATTTTATTAGTGATCATGAGTTATATCCAGGGACCGTAAATAACTGTTATTTTCGACAATCAGCAAATAGTCAATAATTGCTCAAAATCTTTTTCATAATAAGAGTTTCAATAAAAATTTTTATTTTAAAGTTATTTATAACTATTACCGACGAATTTTATTCATTTATCTCAAAATCTCATAAGATCTTATTTTTTCAATTTTTCGATAACAGTCTAATCGAGACTTTTATATTTTACAGCCAGTTATAATAGTTATATAAGACTTTTATTTATTTATTATTTTATTGTTGCAGATCTCGGTATTTGATTTTTCTAATATGTGGATATCCGGATACACGGATCTGCGGACTATCCGACTCTTGAAATCCAAAATAACAAATTTGTAACAATAAAAGATCTGTGATAGATCATTATGAGACTTAAATAAATAAAAGTCTTCGGTAGCAGTTATGAATGCAAAAAAAAAAAAAAAAAAAAAAAAAATACATTTAATAAATAACTATTATCTTATAATCTAAAATATTAAAAGTCTTCTTTGACAGTTACATAGAATTTAAAAAATATAAAGTTAAGTTTTAACTATTATATCAATTTTTTTTTTTAAAAAGTCCCATAACCGTTACGTTCTGTAGTTATGTATATCAAATATAAGTTAGAGCTTTGCATTTAGTAAACTTGAATTATGCTACCAAAAAGTAATATTTACAAGTCCGCTTGATTTCAATACATCGATTATGACGTTATTATAATTTTAAAGTAATTTTTTTCTGCGACTCTGTGATAGCACTACCACCGAATCTGTCATTTTCGTGCTCTTTTCTTCCTTACTGGTGTGGTCGGAAGAAATGAGCAGGAAAATGACAGATTCGGTGGCAGTGCTTATACCGAAACGTAGAAAAGATTTCACTGTACTATTGGCAACTTTGAACTTTTTATAATTGGATTCGTGTGTTATTCAATTATTATTATTTGTTAGTCAACTTTTATTATTTGTGAAACAATCATTAATAAATTATAGCTGTTGTTCCATTTTTCATAGTATGACTTTCTCCGAAAATTTTTATGAAACAAAAGCGTTATATACATAGAAACAGGGCTAAACCACATAATGGAGGTAGTAGAAAATTCAAAATGAATTAAAAATAAAAGTAACGTAATGAGTGCCATTTTGTTACATAATGAAATAACGCAAAAATAACGAACAAAATGTTTATCGTTATGTGTTTATGTTTATATATAGTATATATATAGTTTTTTGTATCCTTGTTATATATAAATTTTTAAATATAGTTTTGTCTTTTACGAAAAGTGTACACTTATGCGTATTCCAATAATTATATTTATTAATTTTTTCCTTATATGCATTACCAAATGCAAATTTTAATCCCAGACAAGTCTGAATTATTTCAAACAGCTTTTTTCGTGCTCTTAGTAGGCGTTGTTCAATGGAATGTTTTTTATATTATGTAGATAATATGAAGATATTTGGGGTCTGTTCAATATTACAGCTATAGCTGCTTTGATAGCACAGTAGAGCAACACTTTGAAAACTGTCAAATCTAGCTATAGCAAGAAAAAGCGGCTGCGAGATTTTGGACAGCCAAATTTTTAGTCATTTCATCAAATGCTAAAAGCGTTTACGCCGATACTGTAATACCACCCTATATAACCAAATACTAGTAGTAGGAGATGGGTGGTGGAGGGGGAGGCCTGGTATTACAGTATCGGCGTAAACGCTTTTAGCATTTGATGAAACGACTAAAAATTTCAGGCACATAATGTAAAAAGGGGCTAAGTCAAAACCGTTACATTATTTGCCTACTTTCCATGAAGTGTCTAGACTTTTCGTGAAATGCTGAGTTACGTCAAATCTCTACGACATATATATGCAAGATATGGTCGATACAGGCTCTACTAAGTACCTACTTTGCCATTTTAAAAGCATTTTTTACATGAAAACCTTTAGATAACCCCAGCACTCAAAAGAAATCAAATCAAATATCTCTCTACCAGATCTTTTCAATATACTAAGATACTGTTAATATTATATTAGTAAATTATGGCCGAAACCTTCACAGACACTGTGAGTAAAATATGCAGCTTATGAAAATCTAGATTCACACATCTATTTTGATTTGTGACAAATCGTTTTTAAATTTGTAATAAATGTCATTTAAAAGTTATTTAACAGGCGAAAAACAAGATATTTCTCCACCATAAATTATTTTAAAATAAAAAGCTTAAAAAGTACTTGCCGTTATCAGAACCTGATTAAAGGGGTATCAAAAATCTGATCAATCGAAAAATTTCCTATAAATACGTATGGACGCGTTCGTTGATGCATAGTCAATTGTTTAACACTTGCTTGATCAAAATGCGTTTCTTCAACATTGTTCTCTTCTTCGCTGTCATCATTGCAGCTGTTTTCGCATCTCCTCTAGAGACTGGAGAAGAAGGTAAGAAACAAAAAATGTTTAATAGAATTTCCTAAAACTATTCAACAGTTCCAGAAGTGGAGCCCAGAGTCACCTGTGATATTATTGGAAGTAACGCTCTTTGCGCTGCTCGGTGCATCGCCATGGGATACAGAGGTGGATTCTGCAATGGAAAGAAAATTTGCGAGTGTCGCAATTAAATTTTTATAAAAATGTAAACAAATTATTTTTTCAAATAAATAAAATTAAATTGGAGTGAATAATACTATTTTGTGATTTAAAGGACATAAGTTAGTAAAGCCGTTTATTAAAATTTCAAGTGATCGTAATGTCGGACGTATGCGTATGTTGATATTATCATCAACATTATCACTAACAAGCTCCACCTGTGCAGAGTCTCTAATTCTTTTAATATAGCGTGTCCACTTCCTTTCGGCTTCCATGCCAACAAGTAATACTTAAGTGCGGAGATCCCTTTCATATCATGGGACTTTTCATCGAGAACGAACCAGCGAATCCTGCGACTATTCATTGTAGAAGCATACACAAGAAATTTAAGTTTCAAAGCAGTTTACTAAATATTAGAAGTCCTGAAGAACTCATTCAAACCATGATTCATTCTATGCGCGGTTATCAACACTTATCCAGTTTGTATAGGTTATGTGAAGATTTAAACCAAGCTGAAGCACTAACATACCCTTGACAAGTGATTTTATAATTGATCAGTGGATACCCGCATACTATTTACTATCATGGAAAAAGACAAGATCTAAGCCAAAGTCTCATCGATCCAAAGGCTATACATACATTGATGAAGTCCCTAATTACGTTATACAGAAAGCACCAAATTATCATGAATAGCTACTCCAAGCCTTTCCTATATGCATATTATCAGTTCATATGAAGTACTCCAAAATCTGAAATTTTCCAAGGTAATTAGTTGTGTTAGAGGCGGGAAGTAAGGTTATTCTAAGCGTTTTTGGGCGAGTCACAAGTTCATAAAAGAGTGTTAGATAACAGTGTTGGGCAAAATGCAATCTGATTGATGATTAATGATTACGATTACAATCTGTAATCTGTAATCATGATTACAGATTGATAATATTAATCAGAAAAGTAATCATTTATGGCGATTAATGATTGATCAATCGTAACCGTAATGATGATTACATGATTACATTTATTGATTACAAATTTGCAAAAGGTTTAAAATTGTAGTTAAAAGAAAACAAACATTTTTGTATTTCTATCCCGAAGTCGGTACTGAATAACTCGCATTGCCTTATTCTACAACAGCTGCATTCTGCCCTTGAATTCATTCGAACTAGCATATAACAATGTGGAGCAATATGAAAAGTGTAGCAAAATCAAAGCGTTAGAGGCATTATTGCATTTATTTATACGCCCCAGAAATCTAATCTCTTTCGCTATCTTTTTTTCACATATAATCAAGATCCTCGAATTTAAGCTGATGATCAGATGTGAGATGTGAGATGTGAATCTCTATCAATAGAAGCACATACATTCTTTACACTGACTTCAATCAATACATAATTCAACAGTGTCTTGGAGTTTTCTACAATGAAAATTCTTACGATCACAGATTGTTTGTTTTCTTAGAACTAAATTTGAAAATCTCTTGAAAATTTCATTTGTAATAAAAAAAAATGTAATCATGATTACGGTTACATTTGCCTAAGATTACTCGATGTAATCATGATTAATGATTGATGGGTAATCATGATTGATGTAATCATGATTGATTTAATCATGATTATTAATCTGATTACAAATGTAGATAATTGTTGGATCCGGAAATTCCGCAGTAGGAAAGCTATTAAAAATCGAATTAAGCCTTTACCCATGATGTAGTAGATTTGTTACAATTGGTTTAAATGTTGCGTATCTAAATTGCTGAATATTTACGAATGCAAAAGGATGTATTAATTGATTGATGATTGTATATTTTGAAAAGATAGTGACGTCATTACGATCTATGTGTAAAAGACAAAAAAGATAGCATTAATTTTGTAATAATAGATCAATAAATGGAAATGTATACACAACTCATAAAGGTGTTGGGTTCTTTCATATAAATAGATATCGTTCTATATTTTTGATGTACTCGTATGTTAATTTTATAATGGTCTCAAAACTATTATCGGAAAATCAAGTAATAGAAAAAAATTCCAATGTTATATGTATGTTAATTCTTTAGCATTGGGGTGACCTAGTTGCAACAGTATTCATTGCCAGCAAAGTAACGTGATATATCAATATTTTCAAACTGAAAACTGCTTATCCTGCATGGTGTGTAACCTGGCAACAAGAGCTCTTAAATAATACCCATTAGCATAACACACATATATATTATCATTTCATCTCCTTCCGCGTTAACTTTTCATTTAAAAACATCAAATAAAAGCCTCTGCCGCTTCTTGCGTATTATAAAAAAATTAACAGGTTAAGGATAACTTATTATGGGGGATCCAAAGAAACAATACCCCTGCGATTTATATGAAATAATTCTCTGAAATTTTTTAATTTCAAGTCTTGCTTATCCCAAGTAAAAACCCTTTTTTTTTTGTACTGAAACACCCTGCGCATAACATTTTTAAAAAAAAAATCCTTTTTCATGGATGCTTAAAGCCCAAGCTCACCTCATTTTTATTTATTTTTTATACAATTGAATAATTTACATTTTATTTGAAATTTAATTGCGACACTCGCAAATTTTCTTTGCATTACAGAATCCACCTCTGTATCCCATGACTATGCACCGAGCAGCGCAAAGAGCATCACTTCCAATAATATCACAGGTGACTCTGGGCTCAACTTCTGGAACTGTAGAAATAGTTTCAGAAAATTCTATAAATTCTATTAAAAGTTTTTTTTTTCTTACCTTCTTCTCCGGACTCTAAAGGAGAAGCGAAAACAGCTCCAATGATAACAGCGAAGAAGAGAACAATATTGAAGAAACGCATTTTGATCAAGCAAGTGTTAAACAATTGACTATGCTTCTTCTGTATTTATAGCAAATTTTTCAATTGATCAAACATTCTGATATCAATTTAATCAGCTAACCTTGATAAAAACGGTACTTTTTAGGGTTAATTTTAGAAAGTAAATTCGTTAAGAACTGTATTTACCAAGAAATTTATGACTTTTTAAATGGTATATGAATGATTGTTTAAACATACAAAATTAAGGAATTTATTTTATCACAATCGGGTGTATATGCTAATCATTATAAGTCCGAGATATTTTTTCATCAGCAATTAACCCGGATCAGGAACAGTGTAAGTAATGCACATATGTAACAAATCTATTCGAATTGAGGTAATAATCTGTAATCTACTATTATTCTCTATTTGCTCATGGTACGAAATAATCCTAAGGTTACGCAAACAAGGTTTATTACGTTAGAATTAGCATTACCTCTTTAAAGTGCTTTCTATTATAAAATCCGCGTACATGATTGAAGGCAAAAGAGCAAAGAGGTAATAACAACTGGAAGCGATAAAACTAAACAAATAACGGAAAATGCAAAAGAAAATTAGATGCAAATTTAAAAATAACTGTCAAAAAAGGTCTCCTTGTTTTTTATGAAATGTGTTCAACAAAAAATATAAGTCGGGCTGCACTAAAATTAGTACGTTATACAGAGCAAAACGTATGCCCAATAAATATCTCTCTCCATTTAATTAAAAATTTATGCAATTCCTGTGGCTTTTTAACTTTCGAACTTCTTAATCCGCCATCCGAAGTTTGCGGGAGTAACGTCACCACTTATATATCAAAAATTTAGCTTAACAGCGTTCCTGTTTGTTATACAATATTCTATGGTCTAAGTGTGCTCTAATTAAAATTGATGTTCTAAGTTAAGTGTTGATGGGCTATGTATGGCCTTTGACACAGATAAGAATTTTTACTCAGGAAATTGCAGCGTTTCGCTTTAACTTAAATCTTAATATGTGTCATTTGTCAAGGAAGGCTGTATAAAGGAGACCACCGTTGCAACCAAGTCGAAAATGACTGGAAACCCAATTTTTCAGTATGAGACATTGAGACAATTCATATTTAATGATGAGTGAGTCTATTTCATGGGGTAAAAGGTGTACGATTTGCACGGGCTTTAGATGAAACACTTTTCGTAGTGATATGTGTAGGTATAGCTGTCTACAGTTCAAATTATTAACAAGAAACAAAGTTAGAATTGGTTTAATACCAATGTCGACGATACCCTCGCATAGATGAATGATCGTATGTAATTTCGTTTGATCACCCCTTTGTGCAAGTTTGATTGTTAAAGTGGTTTTTCCAGAACGGTTCGTCGGACAGCAAAAATTAATATACCTAAATCCATACAATTTTCATATTCTGAAGAACTTTTCAGTACAATAAAAACGTCCAGGATTGATCGTTTTCACAGTATATGTAAAAAACCTAAATTTTCGTATGGCAACACTAAGAAGAGGTTGCCCGATTTAGTCCATTTTGTTTTAAATTGTATTTACTATTTTTATGAACACGCCATGTACAAAAGTTTAGCTCTCTATGCCGACGCGTTCTTAGGTATTGCCCAAATATATAGTGAAAAATAATATTTTTGTATGGCAGCCCCACTGAGGAGTTACCTGATTGTTCCATTCTCGAACTTAAATCTAAAATTTATATAAAAGTGCCGTGTGCAAAACTTCAGTTTTCTAAGTAAAAGCATTCTCGAGTTATCGAGAGGACAGACAAACGGATGGTCAGGTAGATGGATAGACGGACAGACAGACGGAAAGACGGACATGCAAAATTAAAATAACCTTTAATATTATGCGTGGGTTTCCCATCCATTTTGCTCTATCAGCATGATTTCCATTCATTACAAATGGACTGACAAGCTTAGTATACCCTACGAGTTTATTATCTAGGTATGAAGCGAAGAAAATAATACTAATTTTTTTAAATTTATTAGAAGTAGTTTTAGAGTGGTAAATCAACTTAATAAATTTTGAGCTGCAGCCAATCCCATCACAATCCCATCCTATACGCACAAATGGTATGTTTAGTTATGTTTCGAATATTGCTTATTTTGGTATTATATTATAACATCCAACTTTTAACGGGTTTTGATTGCTTCAGTCTAATTAATGTGAGTGGACGAAATGTAAATGAAAGTAAAATTAATAATGAAAATTGATAAAACCAAGTATGGATTAAATATGGTGGCAGGTTCGTTATATTTGTTTTTGTGTTTATAGTTTCTGATTCCTCCGTTTTTAAAAATTCCAGCCAGGTTATTAAGAAATTAATAAAATGTCTATTCAGCAACACTAAATAGATTCAGTTTAAAATTACTGGAACTATGTTAATACCTCGCAGCCCTGAATAAAAGCAAGAAAACAAGAAGTTGTGAGAATATGCGTCTTCAGACTATTCTTCAAAATAGGAGTTATTCGCAAGCATTACAAAAATCGTTTATCGAACAATTACACCTGCCGAATTTATTTTCTAAAATTAACCCTAAAAAGTACCGTTTTTATCAAGGTTTTTTTATTTACGTTAGCTGATTAAATCGATATCGGAATTTTTGATCAATTGAAAAATTTGCTATAAATACGGACTGAGGTGTCCGTAGAAGCATAGTCAATTATTTTGCAAACCCTTGCTTGATCAAAATGCGTTTCTTCAACAGTGTTCTCTTCTTCGCTGTCATCATTGCAGCTGTTCTCGCTTCTCCTCTAGAGACCGGAGAAGAAGGTAAAAAAATACTTTTAATAGATTTTATAAAATTTTCTAAAATTATTTCGACAGTTCCAGAAGTTGAGCCCAGAGTCACCTGTGATATTATTGGAAGTAACGCTCTTTGCGCTGCTCGGTGCATCGCCATGGGATACAGAGGTGGATTCTGCAATGGAAAGAAAATTTGCGAGTGTCGCAATTAAATTTTTATAAAAATGTAAATAAATTTATTTTTTTCAAATAAAAAAAATCTAATCAGGAAAATTATTGTTTATATTTTAAAGTTTATCGATTTCTAATTATTTATAAATTAATTATTAGTAAAATAATAATAAAATATAGTTATATTTAACCACAAGGACAAGGATCATGAATTGAAAGCTAAACTTCGAGGATGTAATTAAAATTATGCCTGTGTATTTATTTTTTTTTTTGTTTCTCATATTTGAACTTCTTCTTATAGTTCTGAAAAACAAAGAACTAAAGGTTTGGGTGTTTCGCATAAAAATGCTATGCATGAGCTTGGTTGGTTCGTGGTGGAGGAGCCATAAATAATAAAGATCGGGAAATTGTGGTATGAGAAATACCCTAACAAGGATTACATTTGGGAGAGTTGTTGTGGTAGTGGTAGAGACGTCGATGTAGTTAACTAGCAAATATTATAATAATCATCCGTTGAGTACTAGAAAGGACAGTCTTAATTCATAAGCTAAAGGAGCACGTCTACAACGTCTGTGCATAGGAAACTACGCGGGGCGCAGCCTCGGGTCGCATAGTAAATTTAAGATCGTGTCGGGTTAACATGTATTGAAGAAAATGAAATATATATAAACAGAGTGTATTGCATGAATTTCCATTGATATTTGATGAAAACTTGCCAAGAATGAATGAAAACTGCGTCCAATTGAACAACTTTAATTAATGCCAATGTTGTAGCAGTTCACTAGTCCGTGTAAATTTCTAAAAGGGACCTAAAATGATAAAATCATACATAATTAAATACTCACTACAATTACATAATAATTAGTTAATTTAACGTGAATCGAAAATAATTACTATCCTCAGCACGAAGTAACTCTGCATTTTCGTTATACACTTCAAGTAATAAATGTCTCTAGAATCTTGTCTATTTGTTGGATAAATTTTTATATGAAAATAGCAAAAATATGATACAATGTCGCAAGATTTGCTATTTTAATCCCTAGGTAAGTTATACATAAACTAGTAAATTATTTGGAAACATCCAAGTTACTGGGGGATTGCAGGTCGTCTGTGGATAAGTTGTGTCACTTCATTGGGTTCCTGGTCAAATGAGGATCAAGGAATGAGTACTTGCAGGTGCACAAAACTGTTTCTTGATAGGACCAATAGGAATATCTCTGATTTTCTCAGAGGGCTCGGAAGGAAGCAATGTAGAGCTGTGGTTGACATCTATACCGGCCCCAGCTCGCATCACGCTCATCTAAACAAGAATGGGAGCTGTTGACAGCCCTAAGTGTCTGGCCTATCTGGAAAGGGAGCCTGAGACAACCGAACACCTTCGCCCGGAGCAAGATGGAGACTCTAGGTTTCCGATCCTATCTGTAGATGACCTGAAAAATTTCATCAGCACGACCTGATGTGCTTCATTAAGAGGACTGGAAGGCTTTGATGATATGGTTTCTAGCAGGATAGCACAATGGGCCGTTTTCGCCTCCGTGCTTGGGATCTCTCGTCCCCTGCTTTACAAAAACAAAAATTATTCAGAAATTAAATAGCGAAGTATTGGACCTTAGGTCGTAAAAATTTACGACATTTTCTTTTCGGAAAAGGATTACTCACGATGGTAGTTCCAACATTTTGGACCTTTTTGTTGTAGAATATGAATTTCGCCTTTAAGTCCGAACAATTACGTATTTGATGTAGTACTTCTTATTTCAATAGTTCCCCAAATTATGTTTAATATGGTTATGGACTTAACTGCGTCCATATGTCCAGTATTTAAATCGTATTCTTTTCTGATTTTTCGTACTGTTTTTGCTATTTTCATTCCAAAATGTTTGCGATGCTAATTCTTACCACATTGTTCCATGTCCCAGATATCTCCACCTGTCTTTCACTTATTTTTCTAACTCTAAAATAAACAAACAAATTTTCAATTTATAAAACTTTTCGTCTAGATGACTTTCAAGTTTGCTAAAAGAGTGCCTGGTCGAAAAAACTTCGAATGAATTGAATAACCTTGGAAAGGCACATTGGATGCTGTAGGTCACTTAATGTTAGGGTAGTTCCCGAAATAATAATTTACGTAAATTCCATGAAATTTTTGTGGTAATTGTAAGACACAGATATTTACGTCGAACGGTTGAATTACTTAATCTGTAGCAACCAAGCTTGTAAAATATAAAAACATATGATTTACGTACATTCAGATCAGTTGACTTATTTTTGTTTGCCTTCATATATTTGTTCCCTCCATAATTATATAATTGTACAAAGCAACTCGGTTGCACTTTTTATGAACAAAGCAAGTGATTATGTTACTGTTAAAATTTTAAAGGATCGGAAAAGCTTTATGGAATTTGGAGAAATTCAATTATAGGTGAGACGACAGATGGCGTATTTATAGTAATTTCGATCGAAATCATTCAAATTTTAAGTAATTTCAAAGACTCGAAATCATATGATTTTCAACTTCAGGTAAGTGTATGTTGGCTATAATACACTCCCGTCATATTAATAGAAAGTCATGATGATAATGAAGATGACAATTGAATCTATAGATTTTATTAGTTCCAGCATAGATTAAACGGTAAAAAACAATCGACATAGCGACACTGCTATTTTAGATCATTTGAGTTTTATATTGTTCTATTATCGCACCCGCATAAATACAAACAGCAACTTCTTAAAAATTTTTAAAGTTATCAAGATGAATTTCGGTGAAATAAGGGGATAAGTCTAGATTAGTTTAGTACTTTTCCATGTGGAACAAAGTTTTCCATTTTCAATATCTTGCCCTCAAGCCAGAACAACTTAAATATATTCGAAATTTCATTTTTTTTTATAATCTTTTATTTTTTTACGAGTTTAAGAAAGCCAAATTATCTTATCTTATCAAATTTTACCAATTAACGGAAGCTCAAATTCAGATTTAATGATTACTATGGTTAATCTCAGTAGGTACTTGGGATCATGTTTCGAAATCTATATTAATAGGTATTTGATTTTGTAAACACAAAAATCATTTGAAACGTCGTCAAATATAAACAACAAATATTTTTACTTCTCAGCTCACTCAACGGAAATGTCCAAGCTGTGAAAAACTTTTATTACGGCAACTGATAAAAGTATTTTACGATTTCTTTTTAACCTTAAAACCTTCATTCATAAATAATGATATATTGTTTTATTAACAGAATTCTATTATTACTATTATTTGCAAACATCTTGAGATTGCGGTGATTCCCCACGATTTACCAATACACGGGAACACATTCGAGCCTCTTTGGTATCCATAATCTAATATGAATGCCTCCATGAAGTAAATTGATAATTCAATGTGAATTACTGCAAAGATTATAAAAAAATTGTGTTCTACTTTTATTCATCTGTTAGTCATATTCGATCCTTCAGATTTATTGAAATTATTCCCAAAGTTTGTTTTTAATAAAAATTCTCATCTTTGAAGCACTTATACAAAGTGTAACAGAATTTAAAAAACGAGTAAAAAAACTGATTTTATTTAGATGAATTAAATGAGAATTCAGAAAATCCGATGAAATTAATTTGTTCGAAAAGTAAACGAGAAATATTGAAATACTTAGTTTTCTTGGTTCGATTCGAGATAGCCGAAATGATTACGATACTGCTCCAGAAAATATTCGGGCAAGCTCAGTTCTACAACCATAGACGAGAACAGATTCAAAAAGCAGCATAGCAGTTTATTGCATTAGGTGTACATAAACATCCCTAAAAGCATTGGTAAGGTTGAAAAATACCGTACTTTCCTATATATTTCAGGATCTTTCGTCACCTAAGGGTGGAACGTGGTTCGTAATGAGAATACCTTGTACTCTGTACCGTGGGTCGGAAAGGCACAGACAATTTCCGGCCGACATAATTTTTTTCTTAATGTTACAGTTACAAATTTATCAGTTTTTGTAAGCCGTTTATGTCACATAGAAACGAAAATGGTCAGATCAAATTAATTTTGATTTTTTTTTCAAATACATAATATTGAATTTTAATTTAGAAACTTTAAGTAATATCAAAGTTTACCTTAATTCTATTATATAAAAAGAATTACACAGGCTTTAGCATTTGTTGAAGAATATCCAGAAATGTATGAGCAATTTCACGAACTTGCTAGTTTGAAAAAAATATACCACAAAAACCCTTCCTGTGTGGCTTGATTTCAGGTGGCCCTTCCTATGCAGTTTTCTTGCTCTATTTTAAAAACTAGACATTTGTTTAGCAAAATTCATTTTTACCTCGTTTTATATTCCTTTCCCCATTAAAACAAGCCCACTATCGTCAAGATCGGTGACAAGTTATTTTTTTAATGAAAAAAGTGCAAAGGCTTGATTTCAGGTGGCCCTTCCTATGCAGGTTTTTTGCTCTATTTTAAAAACTAGACATTTGTTTAGCAAAATTCCTTTTTACATCATTTTATATTCCTTTCCCCATTAAAATAAGGCCCCTATCGACAAGATCGGTGACAAGTTATTTTTTTAATGAAAAAAGTGCAAAGGCTATAGTCCATGCATTTTTCCCGAAATTTCGATTAAAATTTTTTTTTAACGATTTTGACCAATGAGCACTCGTTGGACGCGGAATAATGAGAGGAATATAACTGTAAATATTTCTGACCGAAACTCGCTAGTTTGAAAAATATGCCACAAAAACCCTTCCTGTGTGGCTTGATTTCAGGTGGCCCTTCCTATGCAGTTTTTTTGCTCAATTTTAAAAACTAGACATTTGTTTAGCAAAATTCCTTTTTACATCGTTTTATATTCCTTTCAGGTGGCCCTTCCTATGCAGTTTTTTTGCTTAATTTTAAAAACTAGACACTTGTTTAGCGAAATTCCTTTTTACATCGTTTTATATTCCTTTTTCCATTAAAACAAGGCCCCTATCGTCAAGATCGGTGACAAGTTATTTTTTTAATGAAAAAAGTGCAAAGGCCATGCATTTTTCCCGAAATTTCGTTTAAAATTTTTTTTAACGATTTTGACCAATGAGCACTCGTTGGACGCGGAATAATGAGAGGAATATAACTGTAAAATATTTCTGACCGAAACCCGCTAGTATGAAAAATATGCCACAAAAACCCTTCCTGTGTGGCTTGATTTCAGGTGACCCTTCCTATGCAGTTTTTTTGCTCAATTTTAAAAACTAGACATTTGTTTAGCAAAATTCCTTTTTACATCGTTTTGTATTCCTTTCCCCATTAAAATAAGCCCACTATCGTCAAGATCGGTGACATGTTATTTTTTTAATGAAAAAAGTGCAAACGAATAAGCTTTTTTCCCGAAATTTCGATTAAAATTTTTTGTCACCGATTTTGAATAGTGAACACTCGTTGGACGCGGAATAATGAGAGGGAAATAACTGTAAAATATTTCTGACCGAACCTCGCTAGTTTGAAAAATATGCCACAAAAACCCTTCCTGTCTGGCTTGATTTCAGGTGGCCCTTCCTATACAGCTTTTTTGCTCTATTTTAAAAACTAGACATTTGTTTAGCAAAATTCCTTTTTACATCGTTTTGTATTCCTTTCCCCATTAAAATAAGCCCCCTATCGTCAAGATCGGTGACAAGTTATTTTTTTAATGAAAAAAGTGCAAAGGCTTTAGTCTATGCTTTTTTCCCGAAAATTCGATTAAAATTTTGTTGTCACCGATTTTGACTAATGAGCCCTCGTTGGACGCGGAATAATGAGAGGAAAATAACTGTAAAATATTTCTGACCGAAACTCGCTAGTTTGAAAAATATGCCACAAAAACCCTTCCTGTGTGGCTTGATTTCAGGTGGCCCTTCCTATGCAGTTTTTTTGCTCAATTTTAAAAACTAGACATTTGTTTAGCAAAATTCCTTTTTACATCGTTTTGTATTCCTTTCCCCATTAAAATAAGCCCACTATCGTCAAGATCGGTGACATGTTATTTTTTTAATGAAAAAAGTGCAAACGGTCTAGCTTTTTTCCCGAAATTTCGATTAAAATTTTTTGTCACCGATTTTGAATAGTGAGCACTCGTTGGACGCGGAATAATGAGAGGGAAATAACTGTAAAATATTTCTGACCGAAACTCGCTAGTTTGAAAAATATGCCACAAAAACCCTTCCTGTCTGGCTTGATTTCAGGTGGCCCTTCCTATACAATTTTTTTGCTCTATTTTAAAAACTAGACATTTGTTTAGCAAAATTCCTTTTTACATCGTTTTGTATTCCTTTCCCCATTAAAATAAGTCCCCTATCGTCAAGATCGGTGACAAGTTATTTTTTTAATGAAAAAAGTGCAAAGGCTATAGTCTATGCTTTTTTCCCGAAATTTCGATTAAAATTTTTTGTCACCGATTTTGAATAGTGAGCATTCGTTGGACGCGGAATAATGAGAGGAAAATAACTGTGAAATATTTCTGACCGAAACTCGCTAGTTTGAAAAATATGCCACAAAAACCCTTCTTGTCTGGCTTGATTTCAGGTGGCCCTTCCTATGCAGTTTTTTTGCTCAATTTTAAAAACTAGACATTTGTTTAGCAAAATTCCTTTTTACATCGTTTTGTATTCCTTTCCCCATTAAAATAAGTCCCCTATCGTCAAGATCGGTGACAAGTTATTTTTTTAATGAAAAAAGTGCAAAGGCTATAGTCTATGCTTTTTTCCCGAAATTTCGATTAAAATTTTTTGTCACCGATTTTGACTAATGAGCCCTCGTTGGACGCGGAATAATGAGAGGAAAATAACTGTAAAATATTTCTGACCGAAACTCGCTAGTTTGAAAAATATGCCACAAAACCCTTCCTGTGTGGCTTGATTTCAGGTGGCCCTTCCTATGCAGTTTTTTTGCTCAATTTTAAAAACTAGACATTTGTTTAGCAAAATTCCTTTTTACATCGTTTTGTATTCCTTTCCCCATTAAAATAAGCCCACTATCGTCAAGATCGGTGACATGTTATTTTTTTAATGAAAAAAGTGCAAACGGTCTAGCTTTTTTCCCGAAATTTCGATTAAAATTTTTGTCACCGATTTTGAATAGTGAGCACTCGTTGGACGCGGAATAATGAGAGGGAAATAACTGTAAAATATTTCTGACCGAAACTCGCTAGTTTGAAAAATATGCCACAAAAACCCTTCCTGTCTGGCTTGATTTCAGGTGGCCCTTCCTATACAGCTTTTTTGCTCTATTTTAAAAACTAGACATTTGTTTAGCAAAATTCCTTTTTACATCGTTTTGTATTCCTTTCCCCATTAAAATAAGTCCCCTATCGTCAAGATCGGTGACAAGTTATTTTTTTAATGAAAAAAGTGCAAAGGCTATAGTCTATGCTTTTTTCCCGAAATTTCGATTAAAATTTTTTGTCACCGATTTTGACTAATGAGCCCTCGTTGGACGCGGAATAATGAGAGGAAAATAACTGTGAAATATTTCTGACCGAAACTCGCTAGTTTGAAAAATATGCCACAAAAACCCTTCTTGTCTGGCTTGATTTCAGGTGGCCCTTCCTATGCAGTTTTTTTGCTCAATTTTAAAAACTAGACATTTGTTTAGCAAAATTCCTTTTTACATCGTTTTGTATTCCTTTCCCCATTAAAATAAGTCCCCTATCGTCAAGATCGGTGACAAGTTATTTTTTTAATGAAAAAAGTGCAAAGGCTATAGTCTATGCTTTTTTCCCGAAATTTCGATTAAAATTTTTTGTCACCGATTTTGACTAATGAGCCCTCGTTGGACGCGGAATAATGAGAGGAAAATAACTGTAAAATATTTCTGACCGAAACTCGCTAGTTTGAAAAATATGCCACAAAACCCTTCCTGTGTGGCTTGATTTCAGGTGGCCCTTCCTATGCAGTTTTTTTGCTCTATTTTAAAAACTAGACATTTGTTTAGCAAAATTCCTTTTTACATCGTTTTGTATTCCTTTCTCCATTAAAATAAGTCCCCTATCGTCAAGATCGGTGACAAGTTATTTTTTTAATGAAAAAAGTGCAAAGGCTATAGTCTATGCTTTTTTCACGAAATTTCGATTAAAATTTTTTGTCACCGATTTTGACTAATGAGCCCTCGTTGGACGCGGAATAATGAGAGGAAAATAACTGTAAAATATTTCTGACCGAAACTCGCTAGTTTGAAAAATATGCCACAAAACCCTTCCTGTGTGGCTTGATTTCAGGTGGCCCTTCCTATGCAGTTTTTTTGCTCAATTTTAAAAACTAGACATTTGTTTAGCAAAATTCCTTTTTACATCGTTTTGTATTCCTTTCCCCATTAAAATAAGCCCACTATCGTCAAGATCGGTGACAAGTTATTTTTTTAATGAAAAAAGTGCAAAGGCTATAGTCTATGCTCTTTTCCCGAAATTTCGATTAAAATTTTTTGTCACCGATTTTGAATAGTGAGCATTCGTTGGACGCGGAATAATGAGAGGAAAATAACTGTGAAATATTTCTGACCGAAACTCGCTAGTTTGAAAAATATGCCACAAAAACCCTTCTTGTCTGGCTTGATTTCAGGTGGCCCTTCCTATGCAGTTTTTTTGCTCAATTTTAAAAACTAGACATTTGTTTAGCAAAATTCCTTTTTACATCGTTTTGTATTCCTTTCCCCATTAAAATAAGTCCCCTATCGTCAAGATCGGTGACAAGTTATTTTTTTAATGAAAAAAGTGCAAAGGCTATAGTCTATGCTTTTTTCACGAAATTTCGATTAAAATTTTTTGTCACCGATTTTGACTAATGAGCCCTCGTTGGACGCGGAATAATGAGAGGAAAATAACTGTAAAATATTTCTGACCGAAACTCGCTAGTTTGAAAAATATGCCACAAAAACCCTTCCTGTGTGGCTTGATTTCAGGTGGCCCTTCCTATGCAGTTTTTTTGCTCAATTTTAAAAACTAGACATTTGTTTAGCAAAATTCCTTTTTACATCGTTTTGTATTCCTTTCCCCATTAAAATAAGCCCACTATCGTCAAGATCGGTGACATGTTATTTTTTTAATGAAAAAAGTGCAAACGAATAAGCTTTTTGCCCGAAATTTCGATTAAAATTTTTTGTCACCGATTTTGAATAGTGAACACTCGTTGGACGCGGAATAATGAGAGGGAAATAACTGTAAAATATTTCTGACCGAAACTCGCTAGTTTGAAAAATATGCCACAAAAACCCTTCCTGTCTGGCTTGATTTCAGGTGGCCCTTCCTATACAGCTTTTTTGCTCTATTTTAAAAACTAGACATTTGTTTAGCAAAATTCCTTTTTACATCGTTTTGTATTCCTTTCCCCATTAAAATAAGCCCCCTATCGGCAAGATCGGTGACAAGTTATTTTTTTAATGAAAAAAGTGCAAAGGCTTTAGTCTATGCTTTTTTCCCGAAAATTCGATTAAAATTTTGTTGTCACCGATTTTGACTAATGAGCCCTCGTTGGACGCGGAATAATGAGAGGAAAATAACTGTAAAATATTTCTGACCGAAACTCGCTAGTTTGAAAAATATGCCACAAAAACCCTTCCTGTGTGGCTTGATTTCAGGTGGCCCTTCCTATGCAGTTTTTTTGCTCAATTTTAAAAACTAGACATTTGTTTAGCAAAATTCCTTTTTACATCGTTTTGTATTCCTTTCCCCATTAAAATAAGCCCACTATCGTCAAGATCGGTGACATGTTATTTTTTTAATGAAAAAAGTGCAAACGGTCTAGCTTTTTCCCGAAATTTCGATTAAAATTTTTTGTCACCGATTTTGAATAGTGAGCACTCGTTGGACGCGGAATAATGAGAGGGAAATAACTGTAAAATATTTCTGACCGAAACTCGCTAGTTTGAAAAATATGCCACAAAAACCCTTCCTGTCTGGCTTGATTTCAGGTGGCCCTTCCTATACAGTTTTTTTGCTCTATTTTAATAACTAGACATTTGTTTAGCAAAATTCCTTTTTACATCGTTTTGTATTCCTTTCCCCATTAAAATAAGTCCCCTATCGTCAAGATCGGTGACAAGTTATTTTTTTAATGAAAAAAGTGCAAAGGCTATAGTCTATGCTTTTTTCCCGAAATTTCGATTAAAATTTTTTGTCACCGATTTTGAATAGTGAGCATTCGTTGGACGCGGAATAATGAGAGGAAAATAACTGTGAAATATTTCTGACCGAAACTCGCTAGTTTGAAAAATATGCCACAAAAACCCTTCTTGTCTGGCTTGATTTCAGGTGGCCCTTCCTATGCAGTTTTTTTGCTCAATTTTAAAAACTAGACATTTGTTTAGCAAAATTCCTTTTTACATCGTTTTGTATTCCTTTCCCCATTAAAATAAGTCCCCTATCGTCAAGATCGGTGACAAGTTATTTTTTTAATGAAAAAAGTGCAAAGGCTATAGTCTATGCTTTTTTTCCGGAATTTCGATTAAAATTTTTTGTCACCGATTTTGACTAATGAGCCCTCGTTGGACGCGGAATAATGAGAGGAAAATAACTGTAAAATATTTCTGACCGAAACTCGCTAGTTTGAAAAATATGCCACAAAACCCTTCCTGTGTGGCTTGATTTCAGGTGGCCCTTCCTATGCAGTTTTTTTGCTCAATTTTAAAAACTAGACATTTGTTTAGCAAAATTCCTTTTTACATCGTTTTGTATTCCTTTCCCCATTAAAATAAGCCCACTATCGTCAAGATCGGTGACAAGTTATTTTTTTAATGAAAAAAGTGCAAAGGCTATAGTCTATGCTTTTTTCCCGAAATTTCGATTAAAATTTTTTGTCACCGATTTTGAATAGTGAGCATTCGTTGGACGCGGAATAATGAGAGGAAAATAACTGTGAAATATTTCTGACCGAAACTCGCTAGTTTGAAAAATATGCCACAAAAACCCTTCTTGTCTGGCTTGATTTCAGGTGGCCCTTCCTATGCAGTTTTTTTGCTCAATTTTAAAAACTAGACATTTGTTTAGCAAAATTCCTTTTTACATCGTTTTGTATTCCTTTCCCCATTAAAATAAGTCCCCTATCGTCAAGATCGGTGACAAGTTATTTTTTTAATGAAAAAAGTGCAAAGGCTATAGTCTATGCTTTTTTCCCGAAATTTCGATTAAAATTTTTTGTCACCGATTTTGACTAATGAGCCCTCGTTGGACGCGGAATAATGAGAGGAAAATAACTGTAAAATATTTCTGACCGAAACTCGCTAGTTTGAAAAATATGCCACAAAACCCTTCCTGTGTGGCTTGATTTCAGGTGGCCCTTCCTATGCAGTTTTTTTGCTCAATTTTAAAAACTAGACATTTGTTTAGCAAAATTCCTTTTTACATCGTTTTGTATTCCTTTCCCCATTAAAATAAGCCCACTATCGTCAAGATCGGTGACAAGTTATTTTTTTAATGAAAAAAGTGCAAAGGCTATAGTCTATGCTTTTTTCCCGAAATTTCGATTAAAATTTTTTGTCACCGATTTTGAATAGTGAGCATTCGTTGGACGCGGAATAATGAGAGGAAAATAACTGTGAAATATTTCTGACCGAAACTCGCTAGTTTGAAAAATATGCCACAAAAACCCTTCTTGTCTGGCTTGATTTCAGGTGGCCCTTCCTATGCAGTTTTTTTGCTCAATTTTAAAAACTAGACATTTGTTTAGCAAAATTCCTTTTTACATCGTTTTGTATTCCTTTCCCCATTAAAATAAGTCCCCTATCGTCAAGATCGGTGACAAGTTATTTTTTTAATGAAAAAAGTGCAAAGGCTATAGTCTATGCTTTTTTCCCGAAATTTCGATTAAAATTTTTTGTCACCGATTTTGACTAATGAGCCCTCGTTGGACGCGGAATAATGAGAGGAAAATAACTGTAAAATATTTCTGACCGAAACTCGCTAGTTTGAAAAATATGCCACAAAACCCTTCCTGTGTGGCTTGATTTCAGGTGGCCCTTCCTATGCAGTTTTTTTGCTCAATTTTAAAAACTAGACATTTGTTTAGCAAAATTCCTTTTTACATCGTTTTGTATTCCTTTCCCCATTAAAATAAGCCCACTATCGTCAAGATCGGTGACATGTTATTTTTTTAATGAAAAAAGTGCAAACGGTCTAGCATTTTTCCCGAAATTTCGATTAAAATTTTTGTCACCGATTTTGAATAGTGAGCACTCGTTGGACGCGGAATAATGAGAGGGAAATAACTGTAAAATATTTCTGACCGAAACTCGCTAGTTTGAAAAATATGCCACAAAAACCCTTCCTGTCTGGCTTGATTTCAGGTGGCCCTTCCTATACAGTTTTTTTGCTCTATTTTAAAAACTAGACATTTGTTTAGCAAAATTCCTTTTTACATCGTTTTGTATTCCTTTCCCCATTAAAATAAGTCCCCTATCGTCAAGATCGGTGACAAGTTATTTTTTTAATGAAAAAAGTGCAAAGGCTATAGTCTATGCTTTTTTCCCGAAATTTCGATTAAAATTTTTTGTCACCGATTTTGAATAGTGAGCATTCGTTGGACGCGGAATAATGAGAGGAAAATAACTGTGAAATATTTCTGACCGAAACTCGCTAGTTTGAAAAATATGCCACAAAAACCCTTCTTGTCTGGCTTGATTTCAGGTGGCCCTTCCTATGCAGTTTTTTTTGCTCAATTTTAAAAACTAGACATTTGTTTAGCAAAATTCCTTTTTACATCGTTTTATATTCCTTTCAGGTGGCCCTTCCTATGCAGTTTTTTTGCTCAATTTTAAAAACTAGACATTTGTTTAGCAAAATTCCTTTTTACATCGTTTTGTATTCCTTTCCCCATTAAAATAAGCCCCCTATCGTCAAGATCGGTGACAAGTTATTTTTTTAATGAAAAAAGTGCAAAGGCTATAGTCTATGCTTTTTTCCCGAAATTTCGATTAATATTTTTTGTGACCGATTTTGACTAATGAGCACTCGTTGGACGCGGAATAATGAAAGGAAAATAACTGTAAAATATTTCTGACCGAAACTCGCTAGTTTGAAAAATATGCCACAAAAACCCTTCCTGTGTGGCTTGATTTCAGGTGGCCCTTCCTATGCAGTTTTTTTGCTCAATTTTAAAAACTAGACATTTGTTTAGCAAAATTCCTTTTTACATCGTTTTGTATTCCTTTCCCCATTAAAATAAGCCCTCTATCTTCAAGATCGGTGACAAGTTATTTTTTTAATGAAAAAAGTGCAAAGGCTATAGTCTATGCTTTTTTCCCGAAATTTCGATTAAAATTTTTTGTGACCGATTTTGACTAATGAGCACTCGTTGGACGCGGAATAATGAAAGGAAAATAACTGTAAAATATTTCTGACCGAAACTCGCTAGTTTGAAAAATATGCCACAAAAACCCTTCCTGTGTGGCTTGATTTCAGGTGGCCCTTCCTATGCAGTATTTTTGCTCAATTTTAAAAACTAGACATTTGTTTAGCAAAATTCCTTTTTACATCGTTTTGTATTCCTTTTCCCCATTAAAATAAGTCCCCTATCGTCAAGATCGGTGACAAGTTATTTTTTAATGAAAAAAGTGCAAAGACTATAGTGCATGCATTTTTCCCGAAATTTCGATTAAAATTGTTTTTAACGATTTTGACCAATGAGCACTCGTTGGACGCGGAATAATGAGAGGAATATAACTGTAAAATATTTCTGACCGAAACTCGCTAGTTTGAAAAATATGCCACAAAAACCCTTCCTGTCGCTTGATTTCAGGTGGCCCTTCCTATGCTGTTTTTTAGCTCAATTTTAAAAACTAGACATTTGTTTAGCAAAATTCCTTTTTACATCGTTTTGTATTCCTTTCCCCATTAAAATAAGCCCCCTTCGTCAAGATCGGTGAGAAGTTATTTTTTTAATGAAAAAAGTGCGGAGGCTATAGTCTATGCTTTTTTCCCGAAATTTCGATTAAAATATTTTGTCACCGATTTTGGCTAATGAGCTCTCGTTGGACGCGGAATAATGAGAGGAAAATAACTGTAAAATATTTCTGACCGAAACTCGCTAGTTTGAAAAATATGCCACAAAAACCCTTCCTGTGTGGCTTGATTTCAGGTGGCCCTTCCTATGCAGTTTTTTTGCTCAATTTTAAAAACTAGACATTTGTTTAGCAAAATTCCTTTTTACATCGTTTTATATTCCTTTTCCCATTAAAACAAGGCCCCTATCGTCAACATCGGTGACAAGTTATTTTTTTAATGAAAAAAGTGCAAAGGCTATAGTCTATGCTTTTTTCCCGAAATTTCGATTAAAATTTTTTGTACCGATTTTGACTAATGAGCACTCGTTGGACGCGGAATAATGAGAGGAAAATAACATTAAAATATTTCTGACCGAAACTCGCTAGTTTGAAAAATATGCCACAAAAAGCCTTCCTGTGTGGCTTGATTTCAGGTGGCCCTTCCTATGCAGTTTATTTGCTCAATTTTAAAAACTATACATTTGTTTAGCAAAATTCCTTTTTACATCGTTTTCTATTCCTTTCCCCATTAAAATAAGCCCCTATCGTCAAGATCGGTGACAAGTTATTTTTTTAATGAAAAAAGTGCAAAGGCTATAGTCTATGCATTTTTCCCGAAATTTCGGTTAAAATTTTTTTTAACGATTTTGACTAGTGAGCACTCGTTGGACGCGGAATAATGAGAGGAAAATAACTGTAAAATATTTCTGAACGAAACTCGCTAGTTTGAAAAATATGCCACAAAAACCCTTCCTGTCTGGCTTGATTTCAGGTGGCCCTTCCTATGCAGTTTTTTTGCTCTATTTTAAAAACTAGACATTTGTTTAGCAAAATCCCCTTTTGCATCGTTTTGTATTCCTTTCCCCATTAAAATAAGCCCCCTATCGTCAAGATCGGTGACAAGTTATTTTTTTAATGAAAAAAGTGCAAAGGCTATATATAGTCTATGCTTTTTTCCCGAAATTTCGATTAAAATTTTTTGTCACCGATTTTGGCTAATGCGCACTCGTTGAACGCGGAATAATGAGAGGAAAATAACTGTAAAATATTTCTGACCGAAACTCGCTAGTTTGAAAAATATGCCACAAAAACCCTTCCTGTCTGGCTTGATTTCAGGTGGCCCTTCCTATGCAGTTTTTTAGCTCTATTTTAAAAACTAGACATTTGTTTAGCAAAATTCCTTTTTACATCGTTTTGTATTCCTTTCCCCATTAAAATAAGCCCCCTATCGTCAAGATCGGTGACAAGTTATTTTTTTAATGAAAAAAGTGCATGCTATGCTTTTTTCCCGAAATTTCGATTAAAATTTTTTGTCACCGATTTTGGCTAATGAGCACTCGTTGGACGCGGAATAATGAGAGGAAAATAACTGTAAAATATTTCTGACCGAAACTCGCTAGTTTGAAAAATATGCCACAAAAACCCTTCCTGTCTGGCTTGATTTCAGGTGGCCCTTCCTATGCAGTTTTTTAGCTCTATTTTAAAAACTAGACATTTGTTTAGCAAAATCCCTTTTTGCATCGTTTTGTATTCCTTTCCCCATTGAAATAAGCCCTCTATCGTCAAGATCGGTGACAAGTTATTTTTTTAATGAAAAAAGTGCAAAGGCTATATATAGTCTATGCTTTTTTCCCGAAATTTCGATTAAAATTTTTTGTCACCGATTTTGGCTAATGCGCACTCGTTGGACGCGGAATAATGGGAGGAAAATAACTGTAAAATATTTCTGACCGAAACTCGCTAGTTTGAAAAATATGCCACAAAAACCCTTCCTGTCTGGCTTGATTTCAGGTGGCCCTTCCTATGCAGTTTTTTAGCTCTATTTTAAAAACTAGACATTTGTTTAGCAAAATTCCTTTTTACATCGTTTTGTATTCCTTTCCCCATTAAAATAAGCCCCCTATCGTCAAGATCGGTGACAAATTATTTTTTTAATGAAAAAAGTGCAAAGGCTATAGTCTATGCTTTTTTCCCGAAATTTCGATTAAAATTTTTTGTCACCGATTTTGGCTAATGAGCACTCGTTGGACGCGGAATAATGAGAGGAAAATAACTGTAAAATATTTCTGACCGAAACTCGCTAGTTTGAAAAATATGCCACAAAAACCCTTCCTGTCTGCCTTGATTTCAGGTGGCCCTTCCTATACAGTTTTTTTGCTCTATTTTAAAAACTAGACATTTGTTTAGCAAAATTCCTTTTTACATCGTTTTGTATTCCTTTCCCCATTAAAATAAGCCCCCTATCGTCAAGATCGGTGACAAGTTATTTTTTTAATGAAAAAAGTGCAAAGGCTATAGTCTATGCTTTTTTCCCGAAATTTCGATTAAAATTTTTTGTCACCGATTTTGGCTAATGAGCACTCGTTGGACGCGGAATAATGAGAGGAAAATAACTGTAAAATATTTCTGACCGAAACTCGCTAGTTTGAAAAATATGCCACAAAAACCCTTCCTGTGTGGCTTGATTTCAGGTGGCCCTTCCTATACAGTTCTTTTGCTCAATTTTAAAAACTAGACATTTGTTTAGCAAAATTCCTTTTTACATCGTTTTGTATTCCTTTCCCCATTAAAATAAGTCCCCTATCGTCAAGATCGGTGACAAGTTATTTTTTTAATGAAAAAAGTGCCAAGGCTATAGTGCATGCATTTTTCCCGAAATTTCGATTAAAATTGTTTTTAACGATTTTGACCACTGAGCACTCGTTGGACGCGGAATAATGAGAGGAATATAACTGTAAAATATTTCTGACCGAAACTCGCTAATTTGAAAAATATGCCACAAAAACCCTTCCTGTCTGGCTTGATTTCAGGTGGCCCTTCCTATGCAGTTTTTTAGCTCCATTTTAAAAACTAGACATTTGTTTAGCAAAATTCCTTTTTACATCGTTTTGTATTCCTTTCCCCATTAAAATAAGCCCCCTATCGTCAAGATCGGTGACAAGTTATTTTTTTAATGAAAAAAGTGCAAAGGCTATAGTCTATGCATTTTTCCCGAAATTTCGGTTAAAATTTTTTTTAACGATTTTGACTAGTGAGCACTCGTTGGACGCGGAATAATGAGAGGAAAATAACTGTAAAATATTTCTGAACGAAACTCGCTAGTTTGAAAAATATGCCACAAAAACCCTTCCTGTCTGGCTTGATTTCAGGTGGCCCTTCCTATGCAGTTTTTTTGCTCTATTTTAAAAACTAGGCATTTGTTTAGCAAAATCCCTTTTTGCATCGTTTTGTATTCCTTTCCCCATTAAAATAAGCCCCCTATCGTCAAGATCGGTGACAAGTTATTTTTTTAATGAAAAAAGTGCAAAGGCTATAGTCTATGCACTTTTCCCGAAATTTCGGTTAAAATTTTTTTTAACGATTTTGACTAGTGAGCACTCGTTGGACGCGGAATAATGAGAGGAAAATAACTGTAAAATATTTCTGAACGAAACTCGCTAGTTTGAAAAATATGCCACAAAAACCCTTCCTGTCTGGCTTGATTTCAGGTGGCCCTTCCTATGCAGTTTTTTTGCTCTATTTTAAAAACTAGACATTTGTTTAGCAAAATTCCTTTTTGCATCGTTTTGTATTCCTTTCCCCATTAAAATAAGCCCCCTATCGTCAAGATCGGTGACAAGTTATTTTTTTAATGAAAAAAGTGCAAAGGCTATAGTCTATGCATTTTTCCCGAAATTTCGGTTAAAATTTTTTTTAACGATTTTGACTAGTGAGCACTCGTTGGACGCGGAATAATGAGAGGAAAATAACTGTAAAATATTTCTGAACGAAACTCGCTAGTTTGAAAAATATGCCACAAAAACCCTTCCTGTCTGGCTTGATTTCAGGTGGCCCTTCCTATGCAGTTTTTTTGCTCTATTTTAAAAACTAGACATTTGTTTAGCAAAATCCCTTTTTGCATCGTTTTGTATTCCTTTCCCCATTAAAATAAGCCCCCTATCGTCAAGATCGGTGACAAGTTATTTTTTTAATGAAAAAAGTGCAAAGGCTATAGTCTATGCTTTTTTCCCGAAATTTCGATTAAAATTTTTTGTCACCGATTTTGGCTAATGAGCACTTGTTGGACGCGGAATAATGAGAGGAAAATAACTGTAAAATATTTCTGACCGAAACTCGCTAGTTTGAAAAATATGCCACAAAAACCCTTCTTGTGTGGCTTGATTTCAGGTGGCCCTTCCTATACAGTTCTTTTGCTCAATTTTAAAAACTAGACATTTGTTTAGCAAAATTCCTTTTTACATCGTTTTGTATTCCTTTCCCCATTAAAATAAGCCCCCTATCGTCAAGATCGGTGACAAGTTATTTTTTTAATGAAAAAAGTGCAAAGGCTATAGTCTATGCATTTTTCCCGAAATTTCGGTTAAAATTTTTTTTAAAGATTTTGACTAGTGAGCACTCGTTGGACGCGGAATAATGAGAGGAAAAGAACTGTAAAATATTTCTGAACGAAACTCGCTAGTTTGAAAAATATGCCACAAAAACCCTTCCTGTCTGGCTTGATTTCAGGTGGCCCTTCCTATGCAGTTTTTTTGCTCTATTTTAAAAACTAGACATTTGTTTAGCAAAATCCCTTTTTGCATCGTTTTGTATTCCTTTCCCCATTAAAATAAGCCCCCTATCGTCAAGATCGGTGACAAGTTATTTTTTTAATGAAAAAAGTGCAAAGGCTATAGTCTATGCTTTTTTCCCGAAATTTCGATTAAAATTTTTTGTCACCGATTTTGGCTAATGAGCACTCGTTGGACGCGGAATAATGAGAGGAAAATAACTGTAAAATATTTCTGACCGAAACTCGCTAGTTTGAAAAATATGCCACAAAAACCCTTCCTGTGTGGCTTGATATCAGGTGGCCCTTCCTATACAGTTCTTTTGCTCAATTTTAAAAACTAGACATTTGTTTAGCAAAATTCCTTTTTACATCGTTTTGTATTCCTTTCCCAATTAAAATAAGTCCCCTATCGTCAAGATCGGTGACAAGTTATTTTTTTAATGAAAAAAGTGCCAAGGCTATAGTGCATGCATTTTTCCCGAAATTTCGATTAAAATTGTTTTTAACGATTTTGACCAATGAGCACTCGTTGGACGCGAAATAATGAGAGGAATATAACTGTAAAATATTTCTGACCGAAACTCGCTAGTTTGAAAAATATGCCACAAAAACCCTTCCTGTCTGGCTTGATTTCAGGTGGCCCTTCCTATGCAGTTTTTTAGCTCTATTTTAAAAACTAGACATTTGTTTAGCAAAATTCCTTTTTACATCGTTTTGTATTCCTTTCCCCATTAAAATAAGCCCCCTATCGTCAAGATCGGTGACAAGTTATTTTTTTAATGAAAAAAGTGCAAAGGCTATAGTCTATGCATTTTTCCCGAAATTTCGGTTAAAATTTTTTTTAACGATTTTGACTAGTGAGCACTCGTTGGACGCGGAATAATGAGAGGAAAATAACTGTAAAATATTTCTGAACGAAACTCGCTAGTTTGAAAAATATGCCACAAAAACCCTTCCTGTCTGGCTTGATTTCAGGTGGCCCTTCCTATGCAGTTTTTTTGCTCTATTTTAAAAACTAGACATTTGTTTAGCAAAATCCCTTTTTGCATCGTTTTGTATTCCTTTCCCCATTAAAATAAGCCCCCTATCGTCAAGATCGGTGACAAGTTATTTTTTTAATGAAAAAAGTGCAAAGGCTATAGTCTATGCTTTTTTCCCGAAATTTCGATTAAAATTTTTTGTCACCGATTTTGGCTAATGAGCACTCGTTGGACGCGGAATAATGAGAGGAAAATAACTGTAAAATATTTCTGACCGAAACTCGCTAGTTTGAAAAATATGCCACAAAAACCCTTCCTGTGTGGCTTGATTTCAGGTGGCCCTTCCTATACAGTTCTTTTGCTCAATTTTAAAAACTAGACATTTGTTTAGCAAAATTCCTTTTTACATCGTTTTGTATTCCTTTCCCCATTAAAATAAGTCCCCTATCGTCAAGATCGGTGACAAGTTATTTTTTTAATGAAAAAAGTGCCAAGGCTATAGTGCATGCATTTTTCCCGAAATTTCGATTAAAATTGTTTTTAACGATTTTGACCAATGAGCACTCGTTGGACGCGAAATAATGAGAGGAATATAACTGTAAAATATTTCTGACCGAAACTCGCTAGTTTGAAAAATATGCCACAAAAACCCTTCCTGTCTGGCTTGATTTCAGGTGGCCCTTCCTATGCAGTTTTTTAGCTCTATTTTAAAAACTAGACATTTGTTTAGCAAAATTCCTTTTTACATCGTTTTGTATTCCTTTCCCCATTAAAATAAGCCCCCTATCGTCAAGATCGGTGACAAGTTATTTTTTTAATGAAAAAAGTGCAAAGGCTATAGTCTATGCATTTTTCCCGAAATTTCGGTTAAAATTTTTTTTAACGATTTTGACTAGTGAGCACTCGTTGGACGCGGAATAATGAGAGGAAAATAACTGTAAAATATTTCTGACCGAAACTCGCTAGTTTGAAAAATATGCCACAAAAACCCTTCCTGTCTGGCTTGATTTCAGGTGGCCCTTCCTATGCAGTTTTTTTGCTCTATTTTAAAAACTATACATTTGTTTAGCAAAATTCCTTTTTACATCGTTTTGTATTCCTTTCCCCATTAAAATAAGCCCCCTATCGTCAAGATCGGTGACAAGTTATTTTTTTAATGAAAAAAGTGCAAAGGCTATAGTCTATGCATTTTTCCCGAAATTTCGGTTAAAATTTTTTTTAACGATTTTGACTAGTGAGCACTCGTTGGACGCGGAATAATGAGAGGAAAATAACTGTAAAATATTTCTGAACGAAACTCGCTAGTTTGAAAAATATGCCACAAAAACCCTTCCTGTCTGGCTTGATTTCAGGTGGCCCTTCCTATGCAGTTTTTTTGCTCTATTTTAAAAACTAGACATTTGTTTAGCAAAATCCCTTTTTGCATCGTTTTGTATTCCTTTCCCCATTAAAATAAGCCCCCTATCGTCAAGATCGGTGACAAGTTATTTTTTTAATGAAAAAAGTGCAAAGGCTATAGTCTATGCTTTTTTCCCGAAATTTCGATTAAAATTTTTTGTCACCGATTTTGGCTAATGAGCACTCGTTGGACGCGGAATAATGAGAGGAAAATAACTGTAAAATATTTCTGACCGAAACTCGCTAGTTTGAAAAATATGCCACAAAAACCCTTCCTGTGTGGCTTGATTTCAGGTGGCCCTTCCTATACAGTTCTTTTGCTCAATTTTAAAAACTAGACATTTGTTTAGCAAAATTCCTTTTTACATCGTTTTGTATTCCTTTCCCCATTAAAATAAGTCCCCTATCGTCAAGATCGGTGACAAGTTATTTTTTTAATGAAAAAAGTGCCAAGGCTATAGTGCATGCATTTTTCCCGAAATTTCGATTAAAATTGTTTTTAACGATTTTGACCAATGAGCACTCGTTGGACGCGGAATAATGAGAGGAATATAACTGTAAAATATTTCTGACCGAAACTCGCTAGTTTGAAAAATATGCCACAAAAACCCTTCCTGTCTGGCTTGATTTCAGGTGGCCCTTCCTATGCAGTTTTTTAGCTCTATTTTAAAAACTAGACATTTGTTTAGCAAAATTCCTTTTTACATCGTTTTGTGTTCCTTTCCCCATTAAAATAAGCCCCCTATCGTCAAGATCGGTGACAAGTTATTTTTTTAATGAAAAAAGTGCAAAGGCTATAGTCTATGCATTTTTCCCGAAATTTCGGTTAAAATTTTTTTTAACGATTTTGACTAGTGAGCACTCGTTGGACGCGGAATAATGAGAGGAAAATAACTGTAAAATATTTCTGAACGAAACTCGCTAGTTTGAAAAATATGCCACAAAAACCCTTCCTGTCTGGCTTGATTTCAGGTGGCCCTTCCTATGCAGTTTTTTTGCTCTATTTTAAAAACTAGACATTTGTTTAGCAAAATCCCTTTTTGCATCGTTTTGTATTCCTTTCCCCATTAAAATAAGCCCCCTATCGTCAAGATCGGTGACAAGTTATTTTTTTAATGAAAAAAGTGCAAAGGCTATAGTCTATGCTTTTTTCCCGAAATTTCGATTAAAATTTTTTGTCACCGATTTTGGCTAATGAGCACTCGTTGGACGCGGAATAATGAGAGGAAAATAACTGTAAAATATTTCTGACCGAAACTCGCTAGTTTGAAAAATATGCCACAAAAACCCTTCCTGTGTGGCTTGATTTCAGGTGGCCCTTCCTATACAGTTCTTTTGCTCAATTTTAAAAACTAGACATTTGTTTAGCAAAATTCCTTTTTACATCGTTTTGTATTCCTTTCCCCATTAAAATAAGTCCCCTATCGTCAAGATCGGTGACAAGTTATTTTTTTAATGAAAAAAGTGCCAAGGCTATAGTGCATGCATTTTTCCCGAAATTTCGATTAAAATTGTTTTTAACGATTTTGACCAATGAGCACTCGTTGGACGCGGAATAATGAGAGGAATATAACTGTAAAATATTTCTGACCGAAACTCGCTAGTTTGAAAAATATGCCACAAAAACCCTTCCTGTCTGGCTTGATTTCAGGTGGCCCTTCCTATGCAGTTTTTTAGCTCTATTTTAAAAACTAGACATTTGTTTAGCAAAATTCCTTTTTACATCGTTTTGTATTCCTTTCCCCATTAAAATAAGCCCCCTATCGTCAAGATCGGTGACAAGTTATTTTTTTAATGAAAAAAGTGCAAAGGCTATAGTCTATGCATTTTTCCCGAAATTTCGGTTAAAATTTTTTTTAACGATTTTGACTAGTGAGCACTCGTTGGACGCGGAATAATGAGAGGAAAATAACTGTAAAATATTTCTGAACGAAACTCGCTAGTTTGAAAAATATGCCACAAAAACCCTTCCTGTCTGGCTTGATTTCAGGTGGCCCTTCCTATGCAGTTTTTTTGCTCTATTTTAAAAACTAGACATTTGTTTAGCAAAATCCCTTTTTGCATCGTTTTGTATTCCTTTCCCCATTAAAATAAGCCCCCTATCGTCAAGATCGGTGACAAGTTATTTTTTTAATGAAAAAAGTGCAAAGGCACTCGTTGGACGCGGAATAATGAGAGGAAAATAACTGTAAAATATTTCTGACCGAAACTCGCTAGTTTGAAAAATATGCCACAAAAACCCTTCCTGTGTGGCTTGATTTCAGGTGGCCCTTCCTATACAGTTCTTTTGCTCAATTTTAAAAACTAGACATTTGTTTAGCAAAATTCCTTTTTACATCGTTTTGTATTCCTTTCCCCATTAAAATAAGTCCCCTATCGTCAAGATCGGTGACAAGTTATTTTTTTAATGAAAAAAGTGCCAAGGCTATAGTGCATGCATTTTTCCCGAAATTTCGGTTAAAATTTTTTTTAACGATTTTGACTAGTGAGCACTCGTTGGACGCGGAATAATGAGAGGAAAATAACTGTAAAATATTTCTGAACGAAACTCGCTAGTTTGAAAAATATGCCACAAAAACCCTTCCTGTCTGGCTTGATTTCAGGTGGCCCTTCCTATGCAGTTTTTTTGCTCTATTTTAAAAACTATACATTTGTTTAGCAAAATTCCTTTTTACATCGTTTTGTATTCCTTTCCCCATTAAAATAAGCCCCCTATCGTCAAGATCGGTGACAAGTTATTTTTTTAATGAAAAAAGTGCAAAGGCTATAGTCTATGCATTTTTCCCGAAATTTCGGTTAAAATTTTTTTTAACGATTTTGACTAGTGAGCACTCGTTGGACGCGGAATAATGAGAGGGAAATAACTGTAAAATATTTCTGACCGAAACTCGCTAGTTTGAAAAATATGCCACAAAAACCCTTCCTGTCTGGCTTGATTTCAGGTGGCCCTTCCTATGCAGTTTTTTAGCTCTATTTTAAAAACTAGACATTTGTTTAGCAAAATTCCTTTTTACATCGTTTTGTATTCCTTTCCCCATTAAAATAAGCCCCCTATCGTCAAGATCGGTGACAAGTTATTTTTTTAATGAAAAAAGTGCAAAGGCTATAGTCTATGCATTTTTCCCGAATTTCGGTTAAAATTTTTTTTAACGATTTTGACTAGTGAGCACTCGTTGGACGCGGAATAATGAGAGGAAAATAACTGTAAAATATTTCTGAACGAAACTCGCTAGTTTGAAAAATATGCCACAAAAACCCTTCCTGTCTGGCTTGATTTCAGGTGGCCCTTCCTATGAAGTTTTTTTGCTCTATTTTAAAAACTATACATTTGTTTAGCAAAATTCCTTTTTACATCGTTTTGTATTCCTTTCCCCATTAAAATAAGCCCCCTATCGTCAAGATCGGTGACAAGTTATTTTTTTAATGAAAAAAGTGCAAAGGCTATAGTCTATGCATTTTTCCCGAAATTTCGGTTAAATTTTTTTTTAACGATTTTGACTAGTGAGCACTCGTTGGACGCGGAATAATGAGAGGAAAATAACTGTAAAATATTTCTGAATGAAACTCGCTAGTTTGAAAAATATGCCACAAAAACCCTTCCTGTCTGGCTTGATTTCAGGTGGCCCTTCCTATACAGTTCTTTTGCTCAATTTTAAAAACTAGACATTTGTTTAGCAAAATTCCTTTTTACATCGTTTTGTATTCCTTTCCCCATTAAAATAAGTCCCCTATCGTCAAGATCGGTGACAAGTTATTTTTTTAATGAAAAAAGTGCCAAGGCTATAGTGCATGCATTTTTCCCGAAATTTCGATTAAAATTGTTTTTAACGATTTTGACCAATGAGCACTCGTTGGACGCGGAATAATGAGAGGAATATAACTGTAAAATATTTCTGACCGAAACTCGCTAGTTTGAAAAATATGCCACAAAAACCCTTCCTGTCTGGCTTGATTTCAGGTGGCCCTTCCTATGCAGTTTTTTAGCTCTATTTTAAAAACTAGACATTTGTTTAGCAAAATTCCTTTTTACATCGTTTTGTATTCCTTTCCCCATTAAAATAAGCCCCCTATCGTCAAGATCGGTGACAAGTTATTTTTTTAATGAAAAAAGTGCAAAGGCTATAGTCTATGCATTTTTCCCGAAATTTCGGTTAAAATTTTTTTTAAAGATTTTGACTAGTGAGCACTCGTTGGACGCGGAATAATGAGAGGAAAATAACTGTAAAATATTTCTGAACGAAACTCGCTAGTTTGAAAAATATGCCACAAAAACCCTTCCTGTCTGGCTTGATTTCAGGTGGCCCTTCCTATACAGTTCTTTTGCTCAATTTTAAAAACTAGACATTTGTTTAGCAAAATTCCTTTTTACATCGTTTTGTATTCCTTTCCCCATTAAAATAAGTCCCCTATCGTCAAGATCGGTGACAAGTTATTTTTTTAATGAAAAAAGTGCCAAGGCTATAGTGCATGCATTTTTCCCGAAATTTCGATTAAAATTGTTTTTAACGATTTTGACCAATGAGCACTCGTTGGACGCGGAATAATGAGAGGAATATAACTGTAAAATATTTCTGACCGAAACTCGCTAGTTTGAAAAATATGCCACAAAAACCCTTCCTGTCTGGCTTGATTTCAGGTGGCCCTTCCTATGCAGTTTTTTAGCTCTATTTTAAAAACTAGACATTTGTTTAGCAAAATTCCTTTTTACATCGTTTTGTATTCCTTTCCCCATTAAAATAAGCCCCCTATCGTCAAGATCGATGACAAGTTATTTTTTTAATGAAAAAAGTGCAAAGGCTATAGTCTATGCATTTTTCCCTAAATTTCGGTTAAAATTTTTTTTAACGATTTTGACTAGTGAGCACTCGTTGGACGCGGAATAATGAGAGGAAAATAACTGTACAATATTTCTGAACGAAACTCGCTAGTTTGAAAAATATGCCACAAAAACCCTTCCTGTCTGGCTTGATTTCAGGTGGCCCTTCCTATGCAGTTTTTTTGCTCTATTTTAAAAACTAGACATTTGTTTAGCAAAATCCCTTTTTCATCGTTTTGTATTCTTTTCCCCATTAAAATAAGCCCCCTATCGTCAAGATCGGTGACAAGTTATTTTTTTAATGAAAAAAGTGCAAAGGCTATAGTCTATGCTTTTTTCCCGAAATTTCGATTAAAATTTTTTGTCACCGATTTTGGCTAATGAGCACTCGTTGGACGCGGAATAATGAGAGGAAAATAACTGTAAAATATTTCTGACCGAAACTCGCTAGTTTGAAAAATATGCCACAAAAACCCTTCCTGTGTGGCTTGATTTCAGGTGGCCCTTCCTATGCAGTTTTTTAGCTCTATTTTAAAAACTATACATTTGTTTAGCAAAATTCCTTTTTACATCGTTTTGTATTCCTTTCCCCATTAAAATAAGCCCCCTATCGTCAAGATCGATGACAAGTTATTTTTTTAATGAAAAAAGTGCAAAGGCTATAGTCTATGCATTTTTCCCGAAATTTCGGTTAAAATTTTTTTTAACGATTTTGACTAGTGAGCACTCGTTGGACGCGGAATAATGAGAGGAAAATAACTGTAAAATATTTCTGAACGAAACTCGCTAGTTTGAAAAATATGCCACAAAAACCCTTCCTGTCTGGCTTGATTTCAGGTGGCCCTTCCTATGCAGTTTTTTTGCTCTATTTTAAAAACTAGACATTTGTTTAGCAAAATCCCTTTTTGCATCGTTTTGTATTCCTTTCCCCATTAAAATAAGCCCCCTATCGTCAAGATCGGTGACAAGTTATTTTTTTAATGAAAAAAGTGCAAAGGCTATAGTGCATGCATTTTTCCCGAAATTTCGATTAAAATTGTTTTTAACGATTTTGACCAATGAGCACTCGTTGGACGCGGAATAATGAGAGGAATCTAACTGTAAAATATTTCTGACCGAAACTCGCTAGTTTGAAAAATATGCCACAAAAACCCTTCCTGTCTGGCTTGATTTCAGGTGGCCCTTCCTATGCAGTTTTTTAGCTCTATTTTAAAAACTAGACATTTGTTTAGCAAAATTCCTTTTTACATCGTTTTGTATTAATTTCCCCATTAAAATAAGCCCCCTATCGTCAAGATCGGTGACAAGTTATTTTTTTAATGAAAAAAGTGCAAAGGCTATAGTCTATGCATTTTTCCCGAAATTTCGGTTAAAATTTTTTTTAACGATTTTGACTAGTGAGCACTCGTTGGACGCGGAATAATGAGAGGAAAATAACTGTAAAATATTTCTGAACGAAACTCGCTAGTTTGAAAAATATGCCACAAAAACCCTTCCTGTCTGGCTTGATTTCAGGTGGCCCTTCCTATGCAGTTTTTTTGCTCTATTTTAAAAACTAGACACTTGTTTAGCAAAATTCCTTTTTACATCGTTTTGTATTCCTTTCCCCATTAAAATAAGCCCCCTATCGTCAAGATCGGTGACAAGTTATTTTTTTAATGAAAAAAGTGCAAAGGCTATAGTCTATGCATTTTTCCCGAAATTTCGGTTAAAATTTTTTTTAACGATTTTGACCAATGAGCACTCGTTGGACGCGGAATAATGAGAGGAAAATAACTGTAAAATATTTCTGAACGAAACTCGCTAGTTTGAAAAATATGCCACAAAAACCCTTCCTGTCTGGCTTGATTTCAGGTGGCCCTTCCTATGCAGTTTTTTAGCTCTATTTTAAAAACTATACATTTGTTTAGCAAAATTCCTTTTTACATCGTTTTGTATTCCTTTCCCCATTAAAATAAGCCCCCTATCGTCAAGATCGGTGACAAGTTATTTTTTTAATGAAAAAAGTGCAAAGGCTATAGTCTATGCATTTTTCCCGAAATTTCGGTTAAAATTTTTTTTAACGATTTTGACTAGTGAGCACTCGTTGGACGCGGAATAATGAGAGGAAAATAACTGTAAAATATTTCTGAACGAAACTCGCTAGTTTGAAAAATATGCCACAAAAACCCTTCCTGTCTGGCTTGATTTCAGGTGGCCCTTCCTATGCAGTTTTTTAGCTCTATTTTAAAAACTATACATTTGTTTAGCAAAATTCCTTTTTACATCGTTTTGTATTCCTTTCCCCATTAAAATAAGCCCCCTATCGTCAAGATCGGTGACAAGTTATTTTTTTAATGAAAAAAGTGCAAAGGCTATAGTCTATGCTTTTTTCCCGAAATTTCGATTAAAATTTTTTGTCACCGATTTTGGCTAATGAGCACTCGTTGGACGCGGAATAATGAGAGGAAAATAACTGTAAAATATTTCTGACCGAAACTCGCTAGTTTGAAAAATATGCCACAAAAACCCTTCCTGTGTGGCTTGATTTCAGGTGGCCCTTCCTATGCAGTTTTTTTGCTCTATTTTAAAAACTAGACATTTGTTTAGCAAAATTCCTTTTTACATCGTTTTGTATTCCTTTCCCCATTAAAATAAGCCCCCCTATCGTCAAGATCGGTGACAAGTTATTTTTTTAATGAAAAAAGTGCAAAGGCTATAGTCTATGCATTTTTCCCGAAATTTCGGTTAAAATTTTTTTTAACGATTTTGACCAATGAGCACTCGTTGGACGCGGATAATGAGAGGAAAATAACTGTAAAATATTTCTGAACGAAACTCGCTAGTTTGAAAAATATGCCACAAAAACCCTTCCTGTCTGGCTTGATTTCAGGTGGCCCTTCCTATGCAGTTTTTTAGCTCTATTTTAAAAACTATACATTTGTTTAGCAAAATTCCTTTTTACATCGTTTTGTATTCCTTTCCCCATTAAAATAAGCCCCCTATCGTCAAGATCGGTGACAAGTTATTTTTTTAATGAAAAAAGTGCAAAGGCTATAGTCTATGCTTTTTTCCCGAAATTTCGATTAAAATTTTTTGTCACCGATTTTGGCTAATGAGCACTCGTTGGACGCGGAATAATGAGAGGAAAATAACTGTAAAATATTTCTGACCGAAACTCGCTAGTTTGAAAAATATGCCACAAAAACCCTTCCTGTGTGGCTTGATTTCAGGTGGCCCTTCCTATACAGTTCTTTTGCTCAATTTTAAAAACTAGACATTTGTTTAGCAAAATTCCTTTTTACATCGTTTTGTATTCCTTTCCCCATTAAAATAAGCCCCCTATCGTCAAGATCGGTGACAAGTTATTTTTTTAATGAAAAAAGTGCAAAGGCTATAGTCTATGCATTTTTCCCGAAATTTCGGTTAAAATTTTTTTTAACGATTTTGACCAATGAGCACTCGTTGGACGCGGAATAATGAGAGGAAAATAACTGTAAAATATTTCTGAACGAAACTCGCTAGTTTGAAAAATATGCCACAAAAACCCTTCCTGTCTGGCTTGATTTCAGGTGGCCCTTCCTATGCAGTTTTTTAGCTCTATTTTAAAAACTATACATTTGTTTAGCAAAATTCCTTTTTACATCGTTTTGTATTCCTTTCCCCATTAAAATAAGCCCCCTATCGTCAAGATCGGTGACAAGTTATTTTTTTAATGAAAAAAGTGCAAAGGCTATAGTCTATGCATTTTTCCCGAAATTTCGGTTAAAATTTTTTTTAACGATTTTGACTAGTGAGCACTCGTTGGACGCGGAATAATGAGAGGCAAATAACTGTAAAATATTTCTGAACGAAACTCGCTAGTTTGAAAAATATGCCACAAAAACCCTTCCTGTCTGGCTTGATTTCAGGTGGCCCTTCCTATGCAGTTTTTTTGCTCTATTTTAAAAACTAGACATTTGTTTAGCAAAATCCCTTTTTGCATCGTTTTGTATTCCTTTCCCCATTAAAATAAGCCCCCTATCGTCAAGATCGGTGACAAGTTATTTTTTTAATGAAAAAAGTGCAAAGGCTATAGTCTATGCTTTTTTCCCGAAATTTCGATTAAAATTTTTTGTCACCGATTTTGGCTAATGAGCACTCGTTGGACGCGGAATAATGAGAGGAAAATAACTGTAAAATATTTCTGACCGAAACTCGCTAGTTTGAAAAATATGCCACAAAAACCCTTCCTGTGTGGCTTGATTTCAGGTGGCCCTTCCTATACAGTTCTTTTGCTCAATTTTAAAAACTAGACATTTGTTTAGCAAAATCCCTTTTTGCATCGTTTTGTATTCCTTTCCCCATTAAAATAAGCCCCCTATCGTCAAGATCGGTGACAAGTTATTTTTTTAATGAAAAAAGTGCAAAGGCTATAGTGCATGCATTTTTCCCGAAATTTCGATTAAAATTGTTTTTAACGATTTTGACCAATGAGCACTCGTTGGACGCGGAATAATGAGAGGAATCTAACTGTAAAATATTTCTGACCGAAACTCGCTAGTTTGAAAAATATGCCACAAAAACCCTTCCTGTCTGGCTTGATTTCAGGTGGCCCTTCCTATGCAGTTTTTTAGCTCTATTTTAAAAACTAGACATTTGTTTAGCAAAATTCCTTTTTACATCGTTTTGTATTAATTTCCCCATTAAAATAAGCCCCCTATCGTCAAGATCGGTGACAAGTTATTTTTTTAATGAAAAAAGTGCAAAGGCTATAGTCTATGCATTTTTCCCGAAATTTCGGTTAAAATTTTTTTTAACGATTTTGACTAGTGAGCACTCGTTGGACGCGGAATAATGAGAGGAAAATAACTGTAAAATATTTCTGAACGAAACTCGCTAGTTTGAAAAATATGCCACAAAAACCCTTCCTGTCTGGCTTGATTTCAGGTGGCCCTTCCTATGCAGTTTTTTTGCTCTATTTTAAAAACTAGACATTTGTTTAGCAAAATTCCTTTTTACATCGTTTTGTATTCCTTTCCCCATTAAAATAAGCCCCCTATCGTCAAGATCGGTGACAAGTTATTTTTTTAATGAAAAAAGTGCAAAGGCTATAGTCTATGCATTTTTCCCGAAATTTCGGTTAAAATTTTTTTTAACGATTTTGACCAATGAGCACTCGTTGGACGCGGAATAATGAGAGGAAAATAACTGTAAAATATTTCTGAACGAAACTCGCTAGTTTGAAAAATATGCCACAAAAACCCTTCCTGTCTGGCTTGATTTCAGGTGGCCCTTCCTATGCAGTTTTTTAGCTCTATTTTAAAAACTATACATTTGTTTAGCAAAATTCCTTTTTACATCGTTTTGTATTCCTTTCCCCATTAAAATAAGCCCCCTATCGTCAAGATCGGTGACAAGTTATTTTTTTAATGAAAAAAGTGCAAAGGCTATAGTCTATGCATTTTTCCCGAAATTTCGGTTAAAATTTTTTTTAACGATTTTGACTAGTGAGCACTCGTTGGACGCGGAATAATGAGAGGCAAATAACTGTAAAATATTTCTGAACGAAACTCGCTAGTTTGAAAAATATGCCACAAAAACCCTTCCTGTCTGGCTTGATTTCAGGTGGCCCTTCCTATGCAGTTTTTTTGCTCTATTTTAAAAACTAGACATTTGTTTAGCAAAATCCCTTTTTGCATCGTTTTGTATTCCTTTCCCCATTAAAATAAGCCCCCTATCGTCAAGATCGGTGACAAGTTATTTTTTTAATGAAAAAAGTGCAAAGGCTATAGTCTATGCTTTTTTCCCGAAATTTCGATTAAAATTTTTTGTCACCGATTTTGGCTAATGAGCACTCGTTGGACGCGGAATAATGAGAGGAAAATAACTGTAAAATATTTCTGACCGAAACTCGCTAGTTTGAAAAATATGCCACAAAAACCCTTCCTGTGTGGCTTGATTTCAGGTGGCCCTTCCTATACAGTTCTTTTGCTCAATTTTAAAAACTAGACATTTGTTTAGCAAAATTCCTTTTTACATCGTTTTGTATTCCTTTCCCCATTAAAATAAGTCCCCTATCGTCAAGATCGGTGACAAGTTATTTTTTTAATGAAAAAAGTGCCAAGGCTATAGTGCATGCATTTTTCCCGAAATTTCGATTAAAATTGTTTTTAACGATTTTGACCAATGAGCACTCGTTGGACGCGGAATAATGAGAGGAATATAACTGTAAAATATTTCTGACCGAAACTCGCTAGTTTGAAAAATATGCCACAAAAACCCTTCCTGTCTGGCTTGATTTCAGGTGGCCCTTCCTATGCAGTTTTTTAGCTCTATTTTAAAAACTAGACATTTGTTTAGCAAAATTCCTTTTTACATCGTTTTGTATTCCTTTCCCCATTAAAATAAGCCCCCTATCGTCAAGATCGGTGACAAGTTATTTTTTTAATGAAAAAAGTGCAAAGGCTATAGTCTATGCATTTTTCCCGAAATTTCGGTTAAAATTTTTTTTAACGATTTTGACTAGTGAGCACTCGTTGGACGCGGAATAATGAGAGGAAAATAACTGTAAAATATTTCTGACCGAAACTCGCTAGTTTGAAAAATATGCCACAAAAACCCTTCCTGTCTGGCTTGATTTCAGGTGGCCCTTCCTATGCAGTTTTTTTGCTCTATTTTAAAAACTAGACATTTGTTTAGCAAAATCCCTTTTTGCATCGTTTTGTATTCCTTTCCCCATTAAAATAAGCCCCCTATCGTCAAGATCGGTGACAAGTTATTTTTTTAATGAAAAAAGTGCAAAGGCTATAGTCTATGCATTTTTCCCGAAATTTCGGTTAAAATGTTTTTTAACGATTTTGACCAATGAGCACTCGTTGGACGCGGAATAATGAGAGGAAAATAACTGTAAAATATTTCTGAACGAAACTCGCTAGTTTGAAAAATATGCCACAAAAACCCTTCCTGTCTGGCTTGATTTCAGGTGGCCCTTCCTATGCAGTTTTTTAGCTCTATTTTAAAAACTATACATTTGTTTAGCAAAATTCCTTTTTACATCGTTTTGTATTCCTTTCCCCATTAAAATAAGCCCCCTATCGTCAAGATCGGTGACAAGTTATTTTTTTAATGAAAAAAGTGCAAAGGCTATAGTCTATGCATTTTTCCCGAAATTTCGGTTAAAATTTTTTTTAACGATTTTGACTAGTGAGCACTCGTTGGACGCGGAATAATGAGAGGAAAATAACTGTAAAATATTTCTGAACGAAACTCGCTAGTTTGAAAAATATGCCACAAAAACCCTTCCTGTCTGGCTTGATTTCAGGTGGCCCTTCCTATGCAGTTTTTTTGCTCTATTTTAAAAACTAGACATTTGTTTAGCAAAATCCCTTTTTGCATCGTTTTGTATTCCTTTCCCCATTAAAATAAGCCCCCTATCGTCAAGATCGGTGACAAGTTATTTTTGTAATGAAAAAAGTGCAAAGGCTATAGTCTATGCATTTTTCCCGAAATTTCGGTTAAAATTTTTTTTAACGATTTTGACCAATGAGCACTCGTTGGACGCGGAATAATGAGAGCAAAATAACTGTAAAATATTTCTGAACGAAACTCGCTAGTTTGAAAAATATGCCACAAAATCCCTTCCTGTCTGGCTTGATTTCAGGTGGCCCTTCCTATGCAGTTTTTTAGCTCTATTTTAAAAACTATACATTTGTTTAGCAAAATTCCTTTTTACATCGTTTTGTATTCCTTTCCCCATTAAAATAAGCCCCCTATCGTCAAGATCGGTGACATGTTATTTTTTTAATGAAAAAAGTGCCAAGGCTATAGTGCATGCATTTTTCCCGAAATTTCGATTAAAATTGTTTTTAACGATTTTGACCAATGAGCACTCGTTGGACGCGGAATAATGAGAGGAATATAACTGTAAAATATTTCTGACCGAAACTCGCTAGTTTGAAAAATATGCCACAAAAACCCTTCCTGTCTGGCTTGATTTCAGGTGGCCCTTCCTATGCAGTTTTTTATCTCTATTTTAAAAACTAGACATTTGTTTAGCAAAATTCCTTTTTACATCGTTTTGTATTCCTTTCCCCATTAAAATAAGTCCCCTATCGTCAAGATCGGTGACAAGTTATTTTTTTAATGAAAAAAGTGCCAAGGCTATAGTGCATGCATTTTTCCCGAAATTTCGATTAAAATTGTTTTTAACGATTTTGACCAATGAGCACTCGTTGGACGCGGAATAATGAGAGGAATATAACTGTAAAATATTTCTGACCGAAACTCGCTAGTTTGAAAAATATGCCACAAAAACCCTTCCTGTCTGGCTTGATTTCAGGTGGCCCTTCCTATGCAGTTTTTTAGCTCTATTTTAAAAACTAGACATTTGTTTAGCAAAATTCCTTTTTACATCGTTTTGTATTCCTTTCCCCATTAAAATAAGCCCCCTATCGTCAAGATCGGTGACAAGTTATTTTTTTAATGAAAAAAGTGCAAAGGCTATAGTCTATGCATTTTTCCCGAAATTTCGGTTAAAATTTTTTTTAACGATTTTGACTAGTGAGCACTCGTTGGACGCGGAATAATGAGAGGAAAATAACTGTAAAATATTTCTGAACGAAACTCGCTAGTTTGAAAAATATGCCACAAAAACCCTTCCTGTCTGGCTTGATTTCAGGTGGCCCTTCCTATGCAGTTTTTTTGCTCTATTTTAAAAACTAGACATTTGTTTAGCAAAATCCCTTTTTGCATCGTTTTGTATTCCTTTCCCCATTAAAATAAGCCCCCTATCGTCAAGATCGGTGACAAGTTATTTTTTTAATGAAAAAAGTGCAAAGGCTATAGTCTATGCTTTTTTCCCGAAATTTCGATTAAAATTTTTTGTCACCGATTTTGGCTAATGAGCACTCGTTGGACGCGGAATAATGAGAGGAAAATAACTGTAAAATATTTCTGACCGAAACTCGCTAGTTTGAAAAATATGCCACAAAAACCCTTCCTGTGTGGCTTGATTTCAGGTGGCCCTTCCTATACAGTTCTTTTGCTCAATTTTAAAAACTAGACATTTGTTTAGCAAAATTCCTTTTTACATCGTTTTGTATTCCTTTCCCCATTAAAATAAGTCCCCTATCGTCAAGATCGGTGACAAGTTATTTTTTTAATGAAAAAAGTGCCAAGGCTATAGTGCATGCATTTTTCCCGAAATTTCGATTAAAATTGTTTTTAACGATTTTGACCAATGAGCACTCGTTGGACGCGAAATAATGAGAGGAATATAACTGTAAAATATTTCTGACCGAAACTCGCTAGTTTGAAAAATATGCCACAAAAACCCTTCCTGTCTGGCTTGATTTCAGGTGGCCCTTCCTATGCAGTTTTTTAGCTCTATTTTAAAAACTAGACATTTGTTTAGCAAAATTCCTTTTTGCATCGTTTTGTATTCCTTTCCCCATTAAAATAAGCCCCCTATCGTCAAGATCGGTGACAAGTTATTTTTTTAATGAAAAAAGTGCCAAGGCTATAGTGCATGCATTTTTCCCGAAATTTCGATTAAAATTGTTTTTAACGATTTTGACCAATGAGCACTCGTTGGACGCGGAATAATGAGAGGAATATAACTGGCATGTGTAATTGAGTAGTCAATGTTTTCTGATTCGGCTTTCAATGTGGTTGACAAAGCAGAAATGTCGGATTTCTGCTTCTGCTTCTGTCACTGCTTTCAGCTTTTAATGTGTCACGGCCTTAAGGCATTCGAAATTAAATCAAAGTCGTTTTTCAGTCACATGTAAAACTCTTATTTAGTTCCTATCTATTCTTGGAGCTAGACATTCCATTCCATTTTTGTAAAATTTCACAGTATTGTACGCAACTGATGACCATGAAGATTCTACCAATAGATCTTACTCAGTTCGGTACGTATGTATACCAGAACCAACCTGGTCTCATAAATCATGATATTCAATTCGATTATGTTTGAATCCAGAATCGTGCAATCATGGGCTTTTTATACAAAATGGTAAAATCTACATTCGGTTCCAGCGCATCATTTCACTTTTTATTTATATCATTAATCTTTTAACAAGAGATGCTGTTTAATCTTCACCTCAGACATTTCCATTTCCACAGTTAGAGGAGCTTGTTATCGGGCGGTCGCGGTAGGTTGAACATTTGTTTGCAATAGTTCTAGTATAGTATAGATATTATTTATACTAAGTTTGTCATTCCGTTTGTAACGCATAGAAACAATGATGGTAGAGTAGAATGAATGAACTGAAATTTTGCATACGAGCTTTTAAAATAAAGAAGTAAATATAATTTAAAAAATGGGCTAAATTCCGACACCCTTCTTGGTGTTGCCATATAAAGATTTAGGATTCTTATACGTATGCTGTAAAGACAATCAGTCCTAGATGTTTCTATTGTACTCAAAACTTCTTCGGAATATGAAATCCTATGAAATTGATTTTAATCCTTTATACTGTCCGATGAATCATTCTAGTAATATGTGTGAAAAGCCATTTGAAAAATCAAACTGCACAGATGGGTGACCATCAGAAATTACATCTAGATTATCATAAGAATTGATCTTAGATCAATCCCAACAATTTTACATGTTTCTATAAAAATTACTTCCTTTATCTTTAGATACTTAATATTAAAAGCCAATAGACTAAACCCCCAATCCAAGTCTTAAAAATACCCTGACAAAGATTGCCTTTGAGCCCGTTGTTCACTACCATGAACGTAAGAGACGTCGATGCGGCTCCTTAGTAAATAATATTCATTATCCGTTGAGTACTAGAAAAGATTCATTCATAAGCCAAAGGAGCACGTCGACAACGTCTCTGCCCGAAACACTACGCAACCTCGGGTCGCATAATAAACCTAAAATCTTGCCAGGTTAACAATGTACATATGCTCCCAATGGTTTATTGATATAAAATTTTATTTTTCTGTAATATAATCTGAAATTTTGATTTTTTTTGTGTAATTTATCTGTCTGTACTAAAACAAAACTTATATTATTATAACCTACTCAAAGATAAATAACCACGACGTTATTTTTATTACCAACAAGTTAAGAGGTGCCACAAAACCTGCTAAATAGTTTCATTTTAGTCATTTAATGACAAGCAGATATTTTTAACATTTGTAGATTTTATTAGTGATCATGAGTTATATCCAGGGACCGTAAATAACTGTTATTTTCGACAATCAGCAAATAGTCAATAATTGCTCAAAATCTTTTTCATAATAAGAGTTTCAATAAAAATTTTTATTTTAAAGTTATTTATAACTATTACCGACGAATTTTATTCATTTATCTCAAAATCTCATAAGATCTTATTTTTTCAATTTTTCGATAACAGTCTAATCGAGACTTTTATATTTTACAGCCAGTTATAATAGTTATATAAGACTTTTATTTATTTATTATTTTATTGTTGCAGATCTCGGTATTTGATTTTTCTAATATGTGGATATCCGGATACACGGATCTGCGGACTATCCGACTCTTGAAATCCAAAATAACAAATTTGTAACAATAAAAGATCTGTGATAGATCATTATGAGACTTAAATAAATAAAAGTCTTCGGTAGCAGTTATGAATGCAAAAAAAAAAAAAAAAAAAAAATACATTTAATAAATAACTATTATCTTATAATCTAAAATATTAAAAGTCTTCTTTGACAGTTACATAGAATTTAAAAAATATAAAGTTAAGTTTTAACTATTATATCAATTTTTTTTTTTAAAAAGTCCCATAACCGTTACGTTCTGTAGTTATATCAAATATAAGTTAGAACTTTGCATTTAGTAAACTAGAATTATGCTACCAAAAAGTAATATTTACAAGTCCGCTTGATTTCAATACATCGACTATGACGTTATTATAATTTTAAAGTAATTTTTTTCTGCGACTCTGTGATAGCACTACCACCGAATCTGTCATTTTCGTGCTCTTTTCTTCCTTACTGGTGTGGTCGGAAGAAATGAGCAGGAAAATGACAGATTCGGTGGCAGTGCTTATACCGAAACGTAGAAAAGATTTCACTGTACTATTGGCAACTTTGAACTTTTTATAATTGGATTCGTGTGTTATTCAATTATTATTATTTGTTAGTCAACTTTTATTATTTGTGAAACAATCATTAATAAATTATAGCTGTTGTTCCATTTTTCATAGTATGACTTTCTCCGAAAATTTTTATGAAACAAAAGCGTTATATACATAGAAACAGGGCTAAACCACATCATGGAGGTAGTAGAAAATTCAAAATGAATTAAAAATAAAAGTAACGTAATGAGTGCCATTTTGTTACATAATGAAATAACGCAAAAATAACGAACAAAATGTTTATCGTTATGTGTTTATGTTTATATATAGTGTATATATAGTTTTTTGTATCCTTGTTATATATAAATTTTTAAATATAGTTTTGTCTTTTACGAAAAGTGTACACTTATGCGTATTCCAATAATTATATTTATTAATTTTTTCCTTATATGCATTACCAAATGCAAATTTTAATCCCAGACAAGTCTGAATTATTTCAAACAGCTTTTTTCGTGCTCTTAGTAGGCGTTGTTCAATGGAATGTTTTTTATATTATGTAGATAATATGAAGATATTTGGGGTCTGTTCAATATTACAGCTATAGCTGCTTTGATAGCACAGTAGAGCAACACTTTGAAAACTGTCAAATCTAGCTATAGCAAGAAAAAGCGGCTGCGAGATTTTGGACAGCCAAATTTTTAGTCATTTCATCAAATGCTAAAAGCGTTTACGCCGATACTGTAATACCACCCTATATAACCAAATACTAGTAGTAGGAGATGGGTGGTGGAGGGGGAGGCCTGGTATTACAGTATCGGCGTAAACGCTTTTAGCATTTGATGAAACGACTAAAAATTTCAGGCACATAATGTAAAAAGGGGCTAAGTCAAAACCGTTACATTATTTGCCTACTTTCCATGAAGTGTCTAGACTTTTCGTGAAATGCTGAGTTACGTCAAATCTCTACGACATATATATGCAAGATATGGTCGATACAGGCTCTACTAAGTACCTACTTTGCCATTTTAAAAGCATTTTTTACATGAAAACCTTTAGATAACCCCAGCACTCAAAAGAAATCAAATCAAATATCTCTCTACCAGATCTTTTCAATATACTAAGATACTGTTAATATTATATTAGTAAATTATGGCCGAAACCTTCACAGACACTGTGAGTAAAATATGCAGCTTATGAAAATCTAGATTCACACATCTATTTTGATTTGTGACAAATCGTTTTTAAATTTGTAATAAATGTCATTTAAAAGTTATTTAACAGGCGAAAAACAAGATATTTCTCCACCATAAATTATTTTAAAATAAAAAGCTTAAAAAGTACTTGCCGTTATCAGAACCTGATTAAAGGGGTATCAAAAATCTGATCAATCGAAAAATTTCCTATAAATACGTATGGACGCGTTCGTTGATGCATAGTCAATTGTTTAACACTTGCTTGATCAAAATGCGTTTCTTCAACATTGTTCTCTTCTTCGCTGTCATCATTGCAGCTGTTTTCGCATCTCCTCTAGAGACTGGAGAAGAAGGTAAGAAACAAAAAATGTTTAATAGAATTTCCTAAAACTATTCAACAGTTCCAGAAGTGGAGCCCAGAGTCACCTGTGATATTATTGGAAGTAACGCTCTTTGCGCTGCTCGGTGCATCGCCATGGGATACAGAGGTGGATTCTGCAATGGAAAGAAAATTTGCGAGTGTCGCAATTAAATTTTTATAAAAATGTAAACAAAAAAAGGACATAAGTTAGTAAAGCCGTTTATTAAAATTTCAAGTGATCGTAATGTCGGACGTATGCGTATGTTGATATTATCATCAACATTATCACTAACAAGCTCCACCTGTGCAGAGTCTCTAATTCTTTTAATATAGCGTGTCCACTTCCTTTCGGCTTCCATGCCAACAAGTAATACTTAAGTGCGGAGATCCCTTTCATATCATGGGACTTTTCATCGAGAACGAACCAGCGAATCCTGCGACTATTCATTGTAGAAGCATACACAAGAAATTTAAGTTTCAAAGCAGTTTACTAAATATTAGAAGTCCTGAAGAACTCATTCAAACCATGATTCATTCTATGCGCGGTTATCAACACTTATCCAGTTTGTATAGGTTATGTGAAGATTTAAACCAAGCTGAAGCACTAACATACCCTTGACAAGTGATTTTATAATTGATCAGTGGATACCCGCATACTATTTACTATCATGGAAAAAGACAAGATCTAAGCCAAAGTCTCATCGATCCAAAGGCTATACATACATTGATGAAGTCCCTAATTACGTTATACAGAAAGCACCAAATTATCATGAATAGCTACTCCAAGCCTTTCCTATATGCATATTATCAGTTCATATGAAGTACTCCAAAATCTGAAATTTTCCAAGGTAATTAGTTGTGTTAGAGGCGGGAAGTAAGGTTATTCTAAGCGTTTTTGGGCGAGTCACAAGTTCATAAAAGAGTGTTAGATAACAGTGTTGGGCAAAATGCAATCTGATTGATGATTAATGATTACGATTACAATCTGTAATCTGTAATCATGATTACAGATTGATAATATTAATCAGAAAAGTAATCATTTATGGCGATTAATGATTGATCAATCGTAACCGTAATGATGATTACATGATTACATTTATTGATTACAAATTTGCAAAAGGTTTAAAATTGTAGTTAAAAGAAAACAAACATTTTTGTATTTCTATCCCGAAGTCGGTACTGAATAACTCGCATTGCCTTATTCTACAACAGCTGCATTCTGCCCTTGAATTCATTCGAACTAGCATATAACAATGTGGAGCAATATGAAAAGTGTAGCAAAATCAAAGCGTTAGAGGCATTATTGCATTTATTTATACGCCCCAGAAATCTAATCTCTTTCGCTATCTTTTTTTCACATATAATCAAGATCCTCGAATTTAAGCTGATGATCAGATGTGAGATGTGAGATGTGAATCTCTATCAATAGAAGCACATACATTCTTTACACTGACTTCAATCAATACATAATTCAACAGTGTCTTGGAGTTTTCTACAATGAAAATTCTTACGATCACAGATTGTTTGTTTTCTTAGAACTAAATTTGAAAATCTCTTGAAAATTTCATTTGTAATAAAAAAAAATGTAATCATGATTACGGTTACATTTGCCTAAGATTACTCGATGTAATCATGATTAATGATTGATGGGTAATCATGATTGATGTAATCATGATTGATTTAATCATGATTATTAATCTGATTACAAATGTAGATAATTGTTGGATCCGGAAATTCCGCAGTAGGAAAGCTATTAAAAATCGCATTAAGCCTTTACCCATGATGTAGTAGATTTGTTACAATTGGTTTAAATGTTGCGTATCTAAATTGCTGAATATTTACGAATGCAAAAGGATGTATTAATTGATTGATGATTGTATATTTTGAAAAGATAGTGACGTCATTACGATCTATGTGTAAAAGACAAAAAAGATAGCATTAATTTTGTAATAATAGATCAATAAATGGAAATGTATACACAACTCATAAAGGTGTTGGATTCTTTCATATAAATAGATATCGTTCTTTATTTTTGATCTACTCGTATGTTAATTTTATAATGGTCTCAAAACTATTATCGGAAAATCAAGTAATAGAAAAACATTCCAATGTCATATGTATGTTAATTCTTTAGCATTGGGGTGACCTAGTTGCAACTACATATATGTATTCATTGCCAGCAAAGTAACGTGATATATCAATATTTTCAAACTGAAAACTGCTTATCCTGCATGGTGTGTAACCTGGCAACAAGAGCTCTTAAATAATACCCATTAGCATAACACACATATATATTATCATTTCATCTCCTTCCGCGTTAACTTTTCATTTAAAAACATCAAATAAAAGCCTCTGCCGCTTCTTGCGTATTATAAAAAAATTAACAGGTTAAGGATAACTTATTATGGGGGATCCAAAGAAACAATACCCCTGCGATTTATATGAAATAATTCTCTGAAATTTTTTAATTTCAAGTCTTGCTTATCCCAAGTAAAAACCCTTTTTTTTTTGTACTGAAACACCCTGCGCATAACATTTTTTAAAAAAAAATCCTTTTTCATGGATGCTTAAAGCCCAAGCTCACCTCATTTTTATTTATTTTTTATACAATTGAATAATTTACATTTTATTTGAAATTTAATTGCGACACTCGCAAATTTTCTTTGCATTACAGAATCCACCTCTGTATCCCATGACTATGCACCGAGCAGCGCAAAGAGCATCACTTCCAATAATATCACAGGTGACTCTGGGCTCAACTTCTGGAACTGTAGAAATAGTTTCAGAAAATTCTATAAATTCTATTAAAAGTTTTTTTTTTCTTACCTTCTTCTCCGGACTCTAAAGGAGAAGCGAAAACAGCTCCAATGATAACAGCGAAGAAGAGAACAATATTGAAGAAACGCATTTTGATCAAGCAAGTGTTAAACAATTGACTATGCTTCTTCTGTATTTATAGCAAATTTTTCAATTGATCAAACATTCTGATATCAATTTAATCAGCTAACCTTGATAAAAACGGTACTTTTTAGGGTTAATTTTAGAAAGTAAATTCGTTAAGAACTGTATTTACCAAGAAATTTATGACTTTTTAAATGGTATATGAATGATTGTTTAAACATACAAAATTAAGGAATTTATTTTATCACAATCGGGTGTATATGCTAATCATTATAAGTCCGAGATATTTTTTCATCAGCAATTAACCCGGATCAGGAACAGTGTAAGTAATGCACATATGTAACAAATCTATTCGAATTGAGGTAATAATCTGTAATCTACTATTATTCTCTATTTGCTCATGGTACGAAATAATCCTAAGGTTACGCAAACAAGGTTTATTACGTTAGAATTAGCATTACCTCTTTAAAGTGCTTTCTATTATAAAATCCGCGTACATGATTGAAGGCAAAAGAGCAAAGAGGTAATAACAACTGGAAGCGATAAAACTAAACAAATAACGGAAAATGCAAAAGAAAATTAGATGCAAATTTAAAAATAACTGTCAAAAAAGGTCTCCTTGTTTTTTATGAAATGTGTTCAACAAAAAATATAAGTCGGGCTGCACTAAAATTAGTACGTTATACAGAGCAAAACGTATGCCCAATAAATATCTCTCTCCATTTAATTAAAAATTTATGCAATTCCTGTGGCTTTTTAACTTTCGAACTTCTTAATCCGCCATCCGAAGTTTGCGGGAGTAACGTCACCACTTATATATCAAAAATTTAGCTTAACAGCGTTCCTGTTTGTTATACAATATTCTATGGTCTAAGTGTGCTCTAATTAAAATTGATGTTCTAAGTTAAGTGTTGATGGGCTATGTATGGCCTTTGACACAGATAAGAATTTTTACTCAGGAAATTGCAGCGTTTCGCTTTAACTTAAATCTTAATATGTGTCATTTGTCAAGGAAGGCTGTATAAGGAGACCACCGTTGCAACCAAGTCGAAAATGACTGGAAACCCAATTTTTCAGTATGAGACATTGAGACAATTCATATTTAATGATGAGTGAGTCTATTTCATGGGGTAAAAGGTGTACGATTTGCACGGGCTTTAGATGAAACACTTTTCGTAGTGATATGTGTAGGTATAGCTGTCTACAGTTCAAATTATTAACAAGAAACAAAGTTAGAATTGGTTTAATACCAATGTCGACGATACCCTCGCATAGATGAATGATCGTATGTAATTTCGTTTGATCACCCCTTTGTGCAAGTTTGATTGTTAAAGTGGTTTTTCCAGAACGGTTCGTCGGACAGCAAAAATTAATATACCTAAATCCATACAATTTTCATATTCTGAAGAACTTTTCAGTACAATAAAAACGTCCAGGATTGATCGTTTTCACAGTATATGTAAAAAACCTAAATTTTCGTATGGCAACACTAAGAAGAGGTTGCCCGATTTAGTCCATTTTGTTTTAAATTGTATTTACTATTTTTATGAACACGCCATGTACAAAAGTTTAGCTCTCTATGCCGACGCGTTCTTAGGTATTGCCCAAATATATAGTGAAAAATAATATTTTTGTATGGCAGCCCCACTGAGGAGTTACCTGATTGTTCCATTCTCGAACTTAAATCTAAAATTTATATAAAAGTGCCGTGTGCAAAACTTCAGTTTTCTAAGTAAAAGCATTCTCGAGTTATCGAGAGGACAGACAAACGGATGGTCAGGTAGATGGATAGACGGACAGACAGACGGAAAGACGGACATGCAAAATTAAAATAACCTTTAATATTATGCGTGGGTTTCCCATCCATTTTGCTCTATCAGCATGATTTCCATTCATTACAAATGGACTGACAAGCTTAGTATACCCTACGAGTTTATTATCTAGGTATGAAGCGAAGAAAATAATACTAATTTTTTTAAATTTATTAGAAGTAGTTTTAGAGTGGTAAATCAACTTAATAAATTTTGAGCTGCAGCCAATCCCATCACAATCCCATCCTATACGCACAAATGGTATGTTTAGTTATGTTTCGAATATTGCTTATTTTGGTATTATATTATAACATCCAACTTTTAACGGGTTTTGATTGCTTCAGTCTAATTAATGTGAGTGGACGAAATGTAAATGAAAGTAAAATTAATAATGAAAATTGATAAAACCAAGTATGGATTAAATATGGTGGCAGGTTCGTTATATTTGTTTTTGTGTTTATAGTTTCTGATTCCTCCGTTTTTAAAAATTCCAGCCAGGTTATTAAGAAATTAATAAAATGTCTATTCAGCAACACTAAATAGATTCAGTTTAAAATTACTGGAACTATGTTAATACCTCGCAGCCCTGAATAAAAGCAAGAAAACAAGAAGTTGTGAGAATATGCGTCTTCAGACTATTCTTCAAAATAGGAGTTATTCGCAAGCATTACAAAAATCGTTTATCGAACAATGACGAATTTATTTTCTAAAATTAACCCTAAAAAGTACCGTTTTTATCAAGGTTTTTTTATTTACGTTAGCTGATTAAATCGATATCGGAATTTTTGATCAATTGAAAAATTTGCTATAAATACGGACTGAGGTGTCCGTAGAAGCATAGTCAATTATTTTGCAAACCCTTGCTTGATCAAAATGCGTTTCTTCAACATTGTTCTCTTCTTCGCTGTCATCATTGCAGCTGTTCTCGCTTCTCCTCTAGAGACCGGAGAAGAAGGTAAAAAAATACTTTTAATAGATTTTATAAAATTTTCTAAAATTATTTCGACAGTTCCAGAAGTTGAGCCCAGAGTCACCTGTGATATTATTGGAAGTAACGCTCTTTGCGCTGCTCGGTGCATCGCCATGGGATACAGAGGTGGATTCTGCAATGGAAAGAAAATTTGCGAGTGTCGCAATTAAATTTTTATAAAAATGTAAATAAATTTATTTTTTTCAAATAAAAAAAATCTAATCAGGAAAATTATTGTTTATATTTTAAAGTTTATCGATTTCTAATTATTTATAAATTAATTATTAGTAAAATAATAATAAAATATAGTTATATTTAATCACAAGGACAAGGATCATGAATTGAAAGCTAAACTTCGAGGATGTAATTAAAATTATGCCTGTGTATTTATTTTTTTTTTTTGTTTCTCATATTTGAACTTCTTCTTATAGTTCTGAAAAACAAAGAACTAAAGGTTTGGGTGTTTCGCATAAAAATGCTATGCATGAGCTTGGTTGGTTCGTGGTGGAGGAGCCATAAATAATAAAGATGGGGAAATTGTGGTATGAGAAATACCCTAACAAGGATTACATTTGGGAGAGTTGTGGTGGTAGTGGTAGAGACGTCGATGTAGTTAACTAGCAAATATTATAATAATCATCCGTTGAGTACTAGAAAGGACAGTCTTAATTCATAAGCTAAAGGAGCACGTCTACAACGTCTGTGCATAGGAAACTACGCGGGGCGCAGCCTCGGGTCGCATAGTAAATTTAAGATCGTGTCGGGTTAACATGTATTGAAGAAAATGAAATATATATAAACAGAGTGTATTGCATGAATTTCCATTGATATTTGATGAAAACTTGCCAAGAATGAATGAAAACTGCGTCCAATTGAACAACTTTAATTAATGCCAATGTTGTAGCAGTTCACTAGTCCGTGTAAATTTCTAAAAGGGACCTAAAATGATAAAATCATACATAATTAAATACTCACTACAATTACATAATAATTAGTTAATTTAACGTGAATCGAAAATAAATACTATCCTCAGCACGAAGTAACTCTGCATTTTCGTTATACACTTCAAGTAATAAATGTCTCTAGAATCTTGTCTATTTGTTGGATAAATTTTTATATGAAAATAGCAAAAATATGATACAATGTCGCAAGATTTGCTATTTTAATCCCTAGGTAAGTTATACATAAACTAGTAAATTATTTGGAAACATCCAAGTTACTGGGGGATTGCAGGTCGTCTGTGGATAAGTTGTGTCACTTCATTGGGTTCCTGGTCAAATGAGGATCAAGGAATGAGTACTTGCAGGTGCACAAAACTGTTTCTTGATAGGACCAATAGGAATATCTCTGATTTTCTCAGAGGGCTCGGAAGGAAGCAATGTAGAGCTGTGGTTGACATCTATACCGGCCCCAGCTCGCATCACGCTCATCTAAACAAGAATGGGAGCTGTTGACAGCCCTAAGTGTCTGGCCTATCTGGAAAGGGAGCCTGAGACAACCGAACACCTTCGCCCGGAGCAAGATGGAGACTCTAGGTTTCCGATCCTATCTGTAGATGACCTGAAAAATTTCCTCAGCACGACCTGATGTGCTTCATTAAGAGGACTGGAAGGCTTTGATGATATGGTTTCTAGCAGGATAGCACAATGGGCCGTTTTCGCCTCCGTGCTTGGGATCTCTCGTCCCCTGCTTTACAAAAACAAAAATTATTCGGAAATTAAATAGCGAAGTATTGGACCTTAGGTCGTAAAAATTTACGACATTTTCTTTTCGGAAAAGGATTACTCACGATGGTAGTTCCAACATTTTGGACCTTTTTGTTGTAGAATATGAATTTCGCCTTTAAGTCCGAACAATTACGTATTTGATGTAGTACTTCTTATTTCAATAGTTCCCCAAATTATGTTTAATATGGTTATGGACTTAACTGCGTCCATATGTCCAGTATTTAAATCGTATTCTTTTCTGATTTTTCGTACTGTTTTTGCTATTTTCATTCCAAAATTTTTGCGATGCTAATTCTTACCACATTGTTCCCATGTCCCAGATATCTCCACCTGTCTTTCACTTATTTTTCTAACTCTAAAATAAACAAACAAATTTTCAATTTATAAAACTTTTCGTCTAGACGACTTTCAAGTTTGGTCGAAAAAACTTCGAATGAATTGAATAACCTTGGAAAGGCACATTGGATGCTGTAGGTCACTTAATGTTAGGGTTGTTCCCGAAATAATAATTTACGTAAATTCAATGTAATTTTTGTGGTAATTGTAAGACACAGATATTCACGTCGAACGGTTGAATTACTTAATCTGTAGCAACCAAGCTTGTAAAATATAAAAACATATGATTTACGTACATTCAGATCAGTTGACTTATTTTTGTTTGCCTTCATATATTTGTTCCCTCCATAATTATATAATTGCACAAAGCAACTCGGTTGCACTTTTTATGAACAAAGCAAGTGATTATGTTACTGTTAAAATTTTAAAGGATCGGAAAAGCTTTATGGAATTTGGAGAAATTCAATTATAGGTGAGACCACAGATGGCGTATTTATAGTAATTTCGATCGAAATCATTCAAATTTTAAGTAATTTCAAAGACTCGAAATCATATGATTTTCAACTTCAGGTAAGTGTATGTTGGCTATAACACACTCCCGTGATATTAATAGAAAGTCATGATGATAATGAAGATGACAATTGAATCTATAGGTTTTATTAGTTCCAGCATAGATTAAACGGTAAAAAACAATCGACATAGCGACACTGCTATTTTAGATCATTTGAGTTTTATATTGTTCTATTATCGCACCCGCATAAATACAAACAGCAACTTCTTAAACATTTTTAAAGTTATCAAGATGAATTTCGGTGAAATAAGAGGATAAGGCTAGATTAGTTTAGTACTTTTCCATGTGGAACAAAGTTTTCCATTTTCAATATCTTGCCCTCAAGCCAGAACAACTTAAATATATTCGAAATTTCATTTTTTTTTTATAATCTTTTATTTTTTTACGAGTTTAAGAAAGCCAAATTATCTTATCTTATCAAATTTTACCAATTAACGGAAGCTCAAATTCAGATTTAATGATTACTATGGTTAATCTCAGTAGGTACTTGGGATCATGTTTCGAAATCTATATTAATAGGTATTTGATTTTGTAAACACAAAAATCATTTGAAACGTCGTCAAATATAAACAACAAATATTTTTACTTCTCAGCTCTTCATTAGATATCTAGACACAACGGAAATGTCCAAGATGTGAAAAACTTTTATTACGGCAACTGATAAAAGTATTTTACGATTTCTTTTTAACCTTAAAACCTTCATTCATAAATAATGATATATTGTTTTATTAACAGAATTCTATTTATTACTATTATTTGCAAACATCTTGAGATTGCGGTGATTCCCCACGATTTACTAATACACGGGAACACATTCGAGCCTCTTTGGTATCCATAATCTAATATGAATGCCTCCATGAAGTAAATTGATAATTCAATGTGAATTACTGCAAAGATTATAAAAAAATTGTGTTCTACTTTTATTCATCTGTTAGTCATATTCGATCCTTCAGATTTATTGAAATTATTCCCAAAGTTTGTTTTTAATAAAAATTCTCATCTTTGAAGCACTTATACAAAGTGTAACAGAATTTAAAAAACGAGTAAAAAAAACTGATTTTATTTAGATGAATTAAATGAGAATTCAGAAAATCCGATGAAATTAATTTGTTCGAAAAGTAAACGAGAAATATTGAAATACTTAGTTTTCTTGGTTCGATTCGAGATAGCCGAACTGATTACGATACTGCTCCAGAAAATATTCGGGCAAGCTCAGTTCTACAACCACAGATCAGATCAGATTCAAAAAGCAGCATAGCAGTTTATTGCAATATTAAGATTACACAAACATCCCCAAAAGCATCGTCTCTTAACCTATATTCTCAAAGTTATTCTAAAACCTATTCTCAAAGATAATTTGTTCCCTTAGGGACTGAAAACACGTCATTAAAAAAAATATCACTAATTTCGGTATGATCTGAATAGGTTGTGAGCTGATAACTATTTAACGGCTGCAGGTAGCACATAGGATGTAATAGGTCAAATTAAAGCGGAAAATATACAGTTTCCAGTTTTTATAAAAAAAAAAAAAGTTAAAAAAACAAGTAAGAAAATCCGAAATGGTTAGTTTAGACCACAATAACTCCTGAGGGGGAATAGTACGGGGATTTTTGAGCAGTCAATAGAAAGGCCGTGAAGTTCTGCATACAATGAGCCGTGACCGTACGCCCTGTATTTGTTTTTAAATATTGTGTGAAAAACTGCCTTTTTTACTTAATCACCTTGTAACTCCGAAACTGTTGATATGCCCCCCCCCCCCCCCCCCCCAAATCTGCCATACCTTATTTTGTTTATGTGAGTCCTATCATCTCCTGCTCTATTGAACATCCATAGAGGAAACATCATGTATAAATTTTTAAATATAGTTTTGCCTTTTATGAAAAGTGTAAACCAATGCCTTTTCGAGTAATTATATTTATTAATTTTTCTTTATACCTATGCTTCAAATTTTAATCCCCAGTAGGCGTTGCGTAATTCCAACTTATCCGTCTGCCAATATCAGGAAATATGAAATGACAAATGAAGTAGGTATGTTTTTCTGCGAAAGCGATTCAATATCATATTGAAAGCTGCGATATCCATTTCTTTCAAACTAAGGTGAGGGAACCATGGGTAAATTGTTATAGCAGAAATGGTAGAGAAAAATTGCAAGTTAATCTAGTATAGAAAATTTGAGTTAATCTGTTAAAAGATCGAATCTATCAAATATAAACGAGCTTTCTTATGTCAGACACTAATGCTCTCATCTGCTTATATGTATAGGATGTGGTCTCTACTAAACATGTGCTTGAAGAAATTTTTGCAACAGACTCTCCTTAGTACCTACTTTGCAGATTTCTACACAGTTTGCCATTTTAAAAGCACTATTTACATGAAAACCTTTAAATAACCCCTGCACCTAGAAGAAATCAAATCAAATATCACTCTACCAAATCGTTTCAATATACTTATCACAGTAAACATTATATTTGTAGGTTATGGCCCAAACATTCACAGACACTTTGTGAGTAAAATATGCAGCTTATGAAAACCTAGATTCACACATATATGTATTTTGATTTGTAACAAATCGTTTTTAAATTTCTAATAAATGTCATTTAAAAGTTATATAACAGGCGAAAAACAAGATATTTCTCCACCATAAATTATTCTAAAATAAAAAGCTTAAAAAGTACTTGCCGCTATCAGAAGCTGATTAAATTGGTATCAAAAATCTGATCAAGGGAAAAATTTCCTATAAATACGTATGGACGCGTTCGTAGCAGCATAGTCAATTGTTTAACACTTGCTTGATCAAAATGCGTTTCTTCAACATTGTTTTCTTCTTCGCTGTCATCATTGCAGCTGTTTTCGCATCTCCTCTAGAGACCGGAGAAGAAGGTAAGAAACAAAAAATGTTTAATAGAATTTCCTAAAACTATTCTACAGTTCCAGAAGTGGAGCCCAGAGTCACCTGTGATATTATTGGAAGTAACGCTCTTTGCGCTGCTCGGTGCATCGCCATGGGATACAGAGGTGGATTCTGCAATGGAAAGAAAATTTGCGAATGTCGCAATTAAATTTTTATAAAAATGTAAATAAATTATTTTTTTAAATAAAAAAAAAATCTAATCAGGAAAATTATTGTTAATATCTTAACGTTTATCGATTTCTAATTTTTTATAAATTAATTATTACCCTACGAGTTTATTATCTAGGTATGAAGCGAAGAAAATAATACTAATTTTTTTAAATTTATTAGAAGTAGTTTTAGAGTGGTAAATCAACTTAATAAATTTTGAGCTGCAGCCAATCCCATCACAATCCCATCCTATACGCACAAATGGTATGTTTAGTTATGTTTCGAATATTGCTTATTTTGGTATTATATTATAACATCCAACTTTTAACGGGTTTTGATTGCTTCAGTCTAATTAATGTGAGTGGACGAAATGTAAATGAAAGTAAAATTAATAATGAAAATTGATAAAACCAAGTATGGATTAAATATGGTGGCAGGTTCGTTATATTTGTTTTTGTGTTTATAGTTTCTGATTCCTCCGTTTTTAAAAATTCCAGCCAGGTTATTAAGAAATTAATAAAATGTCTATTCAGCAACACTAAATAGATTCAGTTTAAAATTACTGGAACTATGTTAATACCTCGCAGCCCTGAATAAAAGCAAGAAAACAAGAAGTTGTGAGAATATGCGTCTTCAGACTATTCTTCAAAATAGGAGTTATTCGCAAGCATTACAAAAATCGTTTATCGAACAATGACGAATTTATTTTCTAAAATTAACCCTAAAAAGTACCGTTTTTATCAAGGTTTTTTTATTTACGTTAGCTGATTAAATCGATATCGGAATTTTTGATCAATTGAAAAATTTGCTATAAATACGGACTGAGGTGTCCGTAGAAGCATAGTCAATTATTTTGCAAACCCTTGCTTGATCAAAATGCGTTTCTTCAACATTGTTCTCTTCTTCGCTGTCATCATTGCAGCTGTTCTCGCTTCTCCTCTAGAGACCGGAGAAGAAGGTAAAAAAATACTTTTAATAGATTTTATAAAATTTTCTAAAATTATTTCGACAGTTCCAGAAGTTGAGCCCAGAGTCACCTGTGATATTATTGGAAGTAACGCTCTTTGCGCTGCTCGGTGCATCGCCATGGGATACAGAGGTGGATTCTGCAATGGAAAGAAAATTTGCGAGTGTCGCAATTAAATTTTTATAAAAATGTAAATAAATTTATTTTTTTCAAATAAAAAAAATCTAATCAGGAAAATTATTGTTTATATTTTAAAGTTTATCGATTTCTAATTATTTATAAATTAATTATTAGTAAAATAATAATAAAATATAGTTATATTTAATCACAAGGACAAGGATCATGAATTGAAAGCTAAACTTCGAGGATGTAATTAAAATTATGCCTGTGTATTTATTTTTTTTTTTTGTTTCTCATATTTGAACTTCTTCTTATAGTTCTGAAAAACAAAGAACTAAAGGTTTGGGTGTTTCGCATAAAAATGCTATGCATGAGCTTGGTTGGTTCGTGGTGGAGGAGCCATAAATAATAAAGATGGGGAAATTGTGGTATGAGAAATACCCTAACAAGGATTACATTTGGGAGAGTTGTGGTGGTAGTGGTAGAGACGTCGATGTAGTTAACTAGCAAATATTATAATAATCATCCGTTGAGTACTAGAAAGGACAGTCTTAATTCATAAGCTAAAGGAGCACGTCTACAACGTCTGTGCATAGGAAACTACGCGGGGCGCAGCCTCGGGTCGCATAGTAAATTTAAGATCGTGTCGGGTTAACATGTATTGAAGAAAATGAAATATATATAAACAGAGTGTATTGCATGAATTTCCATTGATATTTGATGAAAACTTGCCAAGAATGAATGAAAACTGCGTCCAATTGAACAACTTTAATTAATGCCAATGTTGTAGCAGTTCACTAGTCCGTGTAAATTTCTAAAAGGGACCTAAAATGATAAAATCATACATAATTAAATACTCACTACAATTACATAATAATTAGTTAATTTAACGTGAATCGAAAATAAATACTATCCTCAGCACGAAGTAACTCTGCATTTTCGTTATACACTTCAAGTAATAAATGTCTCTAGAATCTTGTCTATTTGTTGGATAAATTTTTATATGAAAATAGCAAAAATATGATACAATGTCGCAAGATTTGCTATTTTAATCCCTAGGTAAGTTATACATAAACTAGTAAATTATTTGGAAACATCCAAGTTACTGGGGGATTGCAGGTCGTCTGTGGATAAGTTGTGTCACTTCATTGGGTTCCTGGTCAAATGAGGATCAAGGAATGAGTACTTGCAGGTGCACAAAACTGTTTCTTGATAGGACCAATAGGAATATCTCTGATTTTCTCAGAGGGCTCGGAAGGAAGCAATGTAGAGCTGTGGTTGACATCTATACCGGCCCCAGCTCGCATCACGCTCATCTAAACAAGAATGGGAGCTGTTGACAGCCCTAAGTGTCTGGCCTATCTGGAAAGGGAGCCTGAGACAACCGAACACCTTCGCCCGGAGCAAGATGGAGACTCTAGGTTTCCGATCCTATCTGTAGATGACCTGAAAAATTTCCTCAGCACGACCTGATGTGCTTCATTAAGAGGACTGGAAGGCTTTGATGATATGGTTTCTAGCAGGATAGCACAATGGGCCGTTTTCGCCTCCGTGCTTGGGATCTCTCGTCCCCTGCTTTACAAAAACAAAAATTATTCGGAAATTAAATAGCGAAGTATTGGACCTTAGGTCGTAAAAATTTACGACATTTTCTTTTCGGAAAAGGATTACTCACGATGGTAGTTCCAACATTTTGGACCTTTTTGTTGTAGAATATGAATTTCGCCTTTAAGTCCGAACAATTACGTATTTGATGTAGTACTTCTTATTTCAATAGTTCCCCAAATTATGTTTAATATGGTTATGGACTTAACTGCGTCCATATGTCCAGTATTTAAATCGTATTCTTTTCTGATTTTTCGTACTGTTTTTGCTATTTTCATTCCAAAATTTTTGCGATGCTAATTCTTACCACATTGTTCCCATGTCCCAGATATCTCCACCTGTCTTTCACTTATTTTTCTAACTCTAAAATAAACAAACAAATTTTCAATTTATAAAACTTTTCGTCTAGACGACTTTCAAGTTTGGTCGAAAAAACTTCGAATGAATTGAATAACCTTGGAAAGGCACATTGGATGCTGTAGGTCACTTAATGTTAGGGTTGTTCCCGAAATAATAATTTACGTAAATTCAATGTAATTTTTGTGGTAATTGTAAGACACAGATATTCACGTCGAACGGTTGAATTACTTAATCTGTAGCAACCAAGCTTGTAAAATATAAAAACATATGATTTACGTACATTCAGATCAGTTGACTTATTTTTGTTTGCCTTCATATATTTGTTCCCTCCATAATTATATAATTGCACAAAGCAACTCGGTTGCACTTTTTATGAACAAAGCAAGTGATTATGTTACTGTTAAAATTTTAAAGGATCGGAAAAGCTTTATGGAATTTGGAGAAATTCAATTATAGGTGAGACCACAGATGGCGTATTTATAGTAATTTCGATCGAAATCATTCAAATTTTAAGTAATTTCAAAGACTCGAAATCATATGATTTTCAACTTCAGGTAAGTGTATGTTGGCTATAACACACTCCCGTGATATTAATAGAAAGTCATGATGATAATGAAGATGACAATTGAATCTATAGGTTTTATTAGTTCCAGCATAGATTAAACGGTAAAAAACAATCGACATAGCGACACTGCTATTTTAGATCATTTGAGTTTTATATTGTTCTATTATCGCACCCGCATAAATACAAACAGCAACTTCTTAAACATTTTTAAAGTTATCAAGATGAATTTCGGTGAAATAAGAGGATAAGGCTAGATTAGTTTAGTACTTTTCCATGTGGAACAAAGTTTTCCATTTTCAATATCTTGCCCTCAAGCCAGAACAACTTAAATATATTCGAAATTTCATTTTTTTTTTATAATCTTTTATTTTTTTACGAGTTTAAGAAAGCCAAATTATCTTATCTTATCAAATTTTACCAATTAACGGAAGCTCAAATTCAGATTTAATGATTACTATGGTTAATCTCAGTAGGTACTTGGGATCATGTTTCGAAATCTATATTAATAGGTATTTGATTTTGTAAACACAAAAATCATTTGAAACGTCGTCAAATATAAACAACAAATATTTTTACTTCTCAGCTCTTCATTAGATATCTAGACACAACGGAAATGTCCAAGATGTGAAAAACTTTTATTACGGCAACTGATAAAAGTATTTTACGATTTCTTTTTAACCTTAAAACCTTCATTCATAAATAATGATATATTGTTTTATTAACAGAATTCTATTTATTACTATTATTTGCAAACATCTTGAGATTGCGGTGATTCCCCACGATTTACTAATACACGGGAACACATTCGAGCCTCTTTGGTATCCATAATCTAATATGAATGCCTCCATGAAGTAAATTGATAATTCAATGTGAATTACTGCAAAGATTATAAAAAAATTGTGTTCTACTTTTATTCATCTGTTAGTCATATTCGATCCTTCAGATTTATTGAAATTATTCCCAAAGTTTGTTTTTAATAAAAATTCTCATCTTTGAAGCACTTATACAAAGTGTAACAGAATTTAAAAAACGAGTAAAAAAAACTGATTTTATTTAGATGAATTAAATGAGAATTCAGAAAATCCGATGAAATTAATTTGTTCGAAAAGTAAACGAGAAATATTGAAATACTTAGTTTTCTTGGTTCGATTCGAGATAGCCGAACTGATTACGATACTGCTCCAGAAAATATTCGGGCAAGCTCAGTTCTACAACCACAGATCAGATCAGATTCAAAAAGCAGCATAGCAGTTTATTGCAATATTAAGATTACACAAACATCCCCAAAAGCATCGTCTCTTAACCTATATTCTCAAAGTTATTCTAAAACCTATTCTCAAAGATAATTTGTTCCCTTAGGGACTGAAAACACGTCATTAAAAAAAATATCACTAATTTCGGTATGATCTGAATAGGTTGTGAGCTGATAACTATTTAACGGCTGCAGGTAGCACATAGGATGTAATAGGTCAAATTAAAGCGGAAAATATACAGTTTCCAGTTTTTATAAAAAAAAAAAAAGTTAAAAAAACAAGTAAGAAAATCCGAAATGGTTAGTTTAGACCACAATAACTCCTGAGGGGGAATAGTACGGGGATTTTTGAGCAGTCAATAGAAAGGCCGTGAAGTTCTGCATACAATGAGCCGTGACCGTACGCCCTGTATTTGTTTTTAAATATTGTGTGAAAAACTGCCTTTTTTACTTAATCACCTTGTAACTCCGAAACTGTTGATATGCCCCCCCCCCCCCCCCCCCCAAATCTGCCATACCTTATTTTGTTTATGTGAGTCCTATCATCTCCTGCTCTATTGAACATCCATAGAGGAAACATCATGTATAAATTTTTAAATATAGTTTTGCCTTTTATGAAAAGTGTAAACCAATGCCTTTTCGAGTAATTATATTTATTAATTTTTCTTTATACCTATGCTTCAAATTTTAATCCCCAGTAGGCGTTGCGTAATTCCAACTTATCCGTCTGCCAATATCAGGAAATATGAAATGACAAATGAAGTAGGTATGTTTTTCTGCGAAAGCGATTCAATATCATATTGAAAGCTGCGATATCCATTTCTTTCAAACTAAGGTGAGGGAACCATGGGTAAATTGTTATAGCAGAAATGGTAGAGAAAAATTGCAAGTTAATCTAGTATAGAAAATTTGAGTTAATCTGTTAAAAGATCGAATCTATCAAATATAAACGAGCTTTCTTATGTCAGACACTAATGCTCTCATCTGCTTATATGTATAGGATGTGGTCTCTACTAAACATGTGCTTGAAGAAATTTTTGCAACAGACTCTCCTTAGTACCTACTTTGCAGATTTCTACACAGTTTGCCATTTTAAAAGCACTATTTACATGAAAACCTTTAAATAACCCCTGCACCTAGAAGAAATCAAATCAAATATCACTCTACCAAATCGTTTCAATATACTTATCACAGTAAACATTATATTTGTAGGTTATGGCCCAAACATTCACAGACACTTTGTGAGTAAAATATGCAGCTTATGAAAACCTAGATTCACACATATATGTATTTTGATTTGTAACAAATCGTTTTTAAATTTCTAATAAATGTCATTTAAAAGTTATATAACAGGCGAAAAACAAGATATTTCTCCACCATAAATTATTCTAAAATAAAAAGCTTAAAAAGTACTTGCCGCTATCAGAAGCTGATTAAATTGGTATCAAAAATCTGATCAAGGGAAAAATTTCCTATAAATACGTATGGACGCGTTCGTAGCAGCATAGTCAATTGTTTAACACTTGCTTGATCAAAATGCGTTTCTTCAACATTGTTTTCTTCTTCGCTGTCATCATTGCAGCTGTTTTCGCATCTCCTCTAGAGACCGGAGAAGAAGGTAAGAAACAAAAAATGTTTAATAGAATTTCCTAAAACTATTCTACAGTTCCAGAAGTGGAGCCCAGAGTCACCTGTGATATTATTGGAAGTAACGCTCTTTGCGCTGCTCGGTGCATCGCCATGGGATACAGAGGTGGATTCTGCAATGGAAAGAAAATTTGCGAATGTCGCAATTAAATTTTTATAAAAATGTAAATAAATTATTTTTTTAAATAAAAAAAAAATCTAATCAGGAAAATTATTGTTAATATCTTAACGTTTATCGATTTCTAATTTTTTATAAATTAATTATTAGTAAAATTTGAAAACATACAATATATAAGTTACCTAAGCTCAGCATGGTATGAAGGAGATAGGAAAAGGATTAGGGGACATAAGGAAAGTAAGCTCCATAAAAAATAGAAGATGGTGGTTTTTTCCATATTCGCATAGTTCTGGAAAAGAAAGCATCACGGAATTTTATACTGTAAGACCGAAAGTATTTTGAAGGGTGAAAGGATGTGTGCGGTTTTTAGCGCGAATAATGCTTTCAGGACTTAATCTACAAGAGATCAGACTAGATATTTCATCGGAGCATTCACTACGTACATAGCGATAAAAGAGCGAAAGGCATCCAACATTACGTCGGCGTTCGATTGAGTCAATATAACAAGTTATTGCCACATGGCTAATGAGCTTAAAGGCCGTCTTTTGGACAATATCGAATGTTCAGCTAGACCCGACCCAGATGTGAGAGTTTTATTCCATTTTAGACTTGATATAAGTCTTGTACAGGAGCGCTAGATTTGACGGACTCTACTTTTTTCAGAAATCCAAGACATTTCGATGCTTCTTTGGCAACAGAGAAGATGTAGTCTGTCCAGCTTAACTTACTGGAAATATTAATGGCAAGAATGCATTAGGACATATATACGGGAACACATTCGAGCCTCTTTGGTATCCATAATCTAATATGAATGCCTCCATGAAGTAAATTGATAATTCAATGTGAATTACCGCAAAGATTATAAAATAATCGGGTTCTACTTTTATTCATCTGTTAGTCATATTCGATTCTTCAGATTTATGGAATTTATTCCCAAAGTTGTGCATTTTCTTAATAAAATTTCTCATCTGGAACAGAATTTCCTTAGAAGCAAAAAAAAAAAAAGAAATGAGTAAAAAAAACTGATCTTATTTAGATAAATCAAACGATGAAGATGAATAAGAATTAAGAAAATCCGATGAAATTAATTTGTTCGAAAAGTAAATGAGAAATATTGAAATACTTAGTTTTCTTTGTTCGATTCGGGATAGCCGAACTGATTACGATACTGCTCCGGAAAATACTCAGGCAAGCTCAATTCTACAACCACAAATCAGATCAGATTCAAAGCCAAAGGCTACAGCAATTTCATAATAATTTATTTAGTGACATTTGAAATTTAATAAAAAGAAAAAATCATGGTACCTCTGCATTTGAAATGAAAAAAGCACTTTGCAGAATTCGTCTACAGATAGTTCTATACCAAAACTTTCCATTTTTTTTTGTTGTTTCATTTACAAATATTTTACACAAATTTACTATTATGGATTGAGCAGGAATGAGTGAGTACTTATATATATTTCGCAGCGAAATTTTGTAGGTGTAATCCTCTCATTATTACTGAAACGACTGGTCAGTTCCGAAAATCGGTGACGGGATCTCATTCTGTATCCTTAATTGTTGCTGACACGGAAGGAAAAACTATATATGAATACATATATAAAATTAGCGTCATTTGGGCTTACTCATTTTTGTTCTCGTTTCTCTATCAGAGGGAGTTATGGTAATTAATGGTATTTCCTTAATTACTATTAACGAAAATCGCAAGATCAATGCAATCCGCACATCCATTTATATACCTATTACATGTGACGTGTCTTGTTATTAAGTGGGTGGCTTTTCACGTATGTAGCTATGTTTGATATTGGATTTGAAAAATAGAAGTTTTGTTTTATTGGGAATTTACTGGTATTCAATATCCGGGATAACTAAGAAAGCAAAATATTTATACGGAAATTAATTTAGTTTATTAATTTATTTGGAGCTTGTTATTTAGTAACTGCTTAAGTTCCTTCACTTACAGCATAGTAAAAGTCCATTTGCAAATGGTATAAACCGCAAGTGTGCTGTTGATTCTGATGGGAGATAAAAAAAAAAGCGAAATAGTTATAATTGTTCTAAGACAAATAACGAAATAGTTATAATTGTTCTAAGACAAATAATATTATATCCTAGATGAAAATAAAAGGAAAATAAAGTGAAAAACAAATTTTTTGTATGGCAACACCAAGAAGAAGTTCCACGATTTAGTTCATTTTTGCAATTTTATTTACTATTGTTATGAAAACACCATGTACCAAATTTCAGTTCTATACGTAAACGCGTTCTCAGGCAGTGCCCAAATATATAATGAAAAACGAAATTTTCAGTATGGTAACCCTACGAAGTAGTTACCCGATTAGTCAAATTTTCGAATATAAATTCACTTTTTTTTTAAAGCCTGTGCGAAAATTTCAGCTCTCTAAATGAACGCGTTCTCGAGTTATAGTGAGGACGGACAAACAGACAGACGTTCAATATTATGCGTGGATGTCCAATCCATTTTGCTTTACCAGCATTATGTAGGTATATATTTCTATGAGTTACAAATGGAATGACAAAGCTAGTACCATTGATTTTATATATAAATAGATGTGCCCAAAAATTTGAACGGTTTTCTCAATAGATGACGTCGTGAATATTTTACTTTCGGTTACAGAATTTATTGTAATGCCAGATTAGGAAATTTTAGTGTGAGTTTGTTAATTATTACTATGTGTTATGCACAATATCAAGCATTTACATACATGAATATCAGAGTAAAATTACATAACATAAATAAAATTTAGTTTCCTGCGTTATTCATTTAATAATATGATGATAATATTTGTTTTAGAAAAGATTAGAGTGTGTGATGGATATAAAATTAAAGTCAAAATGAGTTCTGGATTATATTGGCTGATTTTAAAAATAAAGAATTTTGAATAGAAATTTATTTTGTGTGACAATTAGAACATCAAACTTAATACAATACTATTAAATGGCTCCGCTTTATTATTTTAGTAATATAATATAAAACGTACTCGTATTTTAGAATTCTTTATCGTTTTGAGGGCGGAGGGAGATATTGGATGATGATTATGAATGAAAGAAGAATAAAAAAAGGATGAATTTGCATATGTAGATGGTCAGTAGCTATTTAAACGTATTGATTTGATGCTTTCTTGGAAAGTAAAAAGAGATTTTGTAGTAGCTTTCGTGACAATAACACATATTAGATTTCAGAAGTAGATTCTTGTCAGCCATCGGATACCTCGCTCGCTTGCAGTAGAGTAATTTTTCTCAATACAAATTTCGGAAAAATTCGAATTTCCATTTTGTGAGGTCTAACTTTCAAATTTAGATAATGCTAGAACACTAGAGGATTAATGACCGAAGTAAGGCGTTATTAAAACAAGGAAAAAGCTAGAATTCGTATAAGGGCAATTTTTACAATACCCTAGATGAACGGCCGTATGTAATTTCTCTGCGTAAGTTTTATCGTTAAAATGGTTATTAGCATCAATTTCTGGATCGGTTCGTCGGACAGTAAAAATGACCATAACAAATTTCATAGGATTTTATTTTCTGAAGAACTTTTCAGTACAATAAAAACATCTAGGACTGATAATTTTCACAATATGCATAAAAAACTTAAATTTTTTGTACGGCAACACCAAGAAGGGGTTGTCCGATTTAGGTCATTTTTGAAATAGTATTTAAATTTTTTATAAGAACGCGACAAGCAGAAAATATTATGCGTATTTATCCAACACATTTTGAGCAGCATTATTAATATGCGTTACATACCCTATGATTTCATGATGTAGGGTATAATAATTATTATTGTTGATTTTTCATTTAAGTTGGGTTTTCATTTAAATTTTTGAAAAGGGAAAAAATTATGCCATCAATCATTTTAAATTTAATGCCACCTAGAACCTAAAAGTACAATATAAATTTCTCCTCTAAAGCCAGAAAGAATTCAAAGCAAAAAACCCACTTAAATCGTGTGCATAGATATACATACATGAAAAGTAAATATTTTTAACGAATAATTCAAATAATCTGAAATTAAAAATGACGTCTAATGAAAAAACAAACCAAATAATGTAACTTAACCGAAATTGAGGAAAAAAAATCAAATAATAAAATATAAAAAGGCCAAATTCAGAGTTCAAAGAATTGAATTGAAATTCGCAGGAATATCAAAGAAACCAAGCAAAAATTTAAAATAACTACCTAGAACCTAAAAGTACAATAAAAAAAATTTCCTCTGAAAACTGAAAGGATTCAAAGTAAAAAACCCATTGTCCGAAACTATATAGTATTCATTTCGTACCCATAAATTTCCACCGACGGATATACGAATACCTACGATTGCATAATGTTATCGAAACAGAAAATATCCATTTTGCACATGTGCATAAAACAAAGCGTTTTGTCTTTATTTGCCCGCAGCTCTGTATTTCGTGAGTACGATGAGTCACTCGAATATTATGTATTGTAATCCAATTCCAATCAGAAAGTGTACACGCGCAATGAATCACTTCAGGTTTGTGACTAGAAGTGCTGCTATTTGTGACTACAACCATTATTTACGACGGTAGCGCCGCCAAACATGAAAGCCGTCCAACATTTTATTCCAGTTTGGGCACATCTATTTATATATAAAATCAATGCTAGTACCCTATAGATTTCATTTAGGGTATACAAGCAAAAACATTTTAGAAACAGTTCTTTTTTACTTTTAGACAAGCTATAATTTCTTTGAGAATTATAATTAGAACAAACAAAAAAACTACTGTGTTCAATTTTTAATACTTTTTTTTTTTGTTTACATTGCCCATTTCTAGTAAATATGCGAACTCGTAATCGGAAGCTTTTTACTTCGGATGGTTTTAATTCGCCACATTTCACATTTATAATATGGGATTATGTCTTTACTTGTTTTTAATATAAATATATAGGCGAAGTCTATCAAAAGGTGCACGACTTGGTTTGTTTGAGCTTGGCAATATAATACATAGATGGGGGATTTTTCCTTTATATGATTCACAAAATTAATTTCATTATAATGGGAAATATAATATTTTATAAGAGAAAATCAGTTTGTGTTGTTTGAAAGGAGAGCAGGTTAGCACTCCCCTTGACAAGGATGGAACACATAATGGTCGGAAAGGCACAGACAATTTCCGACCGACCCTTTTTTTGTCAATGTTACCAGTCAAAGCGTTTGTTTAGAAATGAAAATAATTTTATCAATATTTCGATTTTAAGGGCAATACGAACAAACTTCCAGATATTGGATATAAGCATAGATGGCAAAAGAACTAGATGTCGCATGCAGTACCAAAAAAGTATACAAAATTTATATGGCTTTGTGGTCCATTCCGGAATGGACCACAACATTTGAAATGATGTATTATACGTCGAGTGATTCATATTTTTTCTTATCTGAAGTGTTAAAGAAGTCGATCAAATGTATACAAAACTGCTATTATAAAAATATTTGCTTTCGGCACACTCTAAAACATGTTATGGTCCATTCCAGAATACACTACCCATTTCACAATTTGTATACTCTGCTCTAGTATGGCATGCGATATCTAGTTCTTGTTCCGTCTATGATATAAGACAATTACCCTCTAAGCATTTGAAAGTATACACCTAAAGTGAAACGAAAACGTAAACTTTACGAACTGCATTTCTACTAACACACCCAAGCCCCCATAGTACATGAACACTATAGTACAGCGTAACAAAAACGTAATAAAAACGTACCTCCCTCTAAGCATTTGAGAGTGTACACCTAAAGTGAAACGAAAACGTAATGAAAACGTACTTCTGGATTTATAGACCTTTGTGCCATTCAACCTGACAGCAAACAGCTGTTTTGTGCATGTTAATTTGTTTGTGATTGATAACAAAACGCCGCGTTAATATTTATTTATTAAATTATTGAAGTGTAAAAAATTTGATCAGATATATTTATATAATTATTATTGCACTTTTGTTAGTTTACTAAGCACTTTTGTACTCTATCGATAATTCCGATTATCTCCGTCCTACTCAATGTACCTAATAATGTTGTAACGTAGTGTAAGCTGAGGTTCCTTAATAAACGCTTTTTTGTTCTATTATTATTAAGGTTTGTGATGTTATCAAATAAATTAAAATACAAAAATCTGTTTTTTCTTCAAAAGCCATTGAATCCATATGCAAAACGTTTCGTAAACTAAACGTAATTTGCATTACGAAAACGAAACATTTTAGAGTACAGTTTGCGAACTACCACTACACTGACAGTCTACGCTTTTCAGTTTCACTTCTCTTTGGCCTGATGATTCGTTTCTGTTACGCATTCACAACACCAAAGCGTTTCTTTTACGTACACTTCTATGCAAGCATGTTTACATTTTCGTTACGTTTTTGTTTCGCCTTGCTTGAAGGGTAGGAGACAATTTCACGTCGAATGGGACATACAGGTATATTTTAAGAGTTCGGATTCGATTTACAAAACAAATTTGTTTGTTAATTTTCTTTCAGAAGCGTCTTCTTGTGAACAATCGTGGACAATTCTTAAAGCTCTTTATAAGGAAATTGTAAGCATGTGTCAAGTAAAAAATCCTTTATATGACAAGTGAGATTTCGAAGATTTTTTAGATATTCTCTGGTTGAATGGAGAAAAATTGACGAAAGAATCTCCGCTATATTTTATTTATTTAACAATATATTGTTACGTGCAACAAAAGAGACAAATAACATCTATTGGAAATGGAAATTTCTTGCAAGATGATTTAAAAGATGTGGACAGTAAACAACACTTTGGTTTCGGAGAATCAATATTGCTGGAATGGAATCTTGTGGAAGGTTCTGGACAATTTGTAGATTATACATACATATATGTATGTATTGTAGATACAGCACTGTCATCGCCAGGAGCGAGTATAGTCTCAGGTCAGACAGTGAAGTAAACGTGTAATAAACAGACGAAAGTGTAGTAATTGGGTTGCGATAATTTGAAGTACAGTACCAGCGATAATTAAAGTAGAGTTGATTGATAATTGTTTGTGAATTTTATAAAAATAAACAGTATAGTGAAATAAAAAAACTTTTGAATTGAACTTTAAAATTATAAAATGAAATTTCTTTATCCTAAAGCTGCTTAAAATAATGAAAAAGGCATCCATGGGCAGTCGGTAACATTTTCTCTTTTTCATTCCCCTTTAGTTTTTGGCTTTTTTGTTTTTCTGTCTCCTTTATAGCTTACTTAGTGTCATGGTATAAAGAGTAACAAATAGGTTCCATTTGAGACAAAACGTCACTACGAGTATTTGAAACATTTTCAAGAAATCTATGGGAATTTTTTTTTTTTAATTTTTTGCAACTTTTATGCACAATTAACCATTTTAAAAAATTTCCTTTGCTTAATTTCTATTAAATATGCATTTAAAAATTCAACTCGATTTAGGTACATATTTGCTTAACATTTCTTCAAAATTATGTTAAGTGATGACGAAATGAAAAAAAGAACAAGTAAAAAAGCTAGAATTGGTCTAAGTCAATTAACGAGTCCCAAGAATTACCAAGGACTATATTAAATCATTCGCCCATATCAACGAAGTCTAGAGATCCACAGACAAACCATCAACCAGGCAGAGTTATCACCCGACCAGGAAGGATAGTAAAGCCAACAAACCGACTTGGGGGCCTATTCTTGAATAACGAATGGTTTTAACGTATTCGTTATATAACGAATGGTTGATAACGAATCGTATACACCGTTCGTATTCTTGAATCTCATCGTTATAAAGTCGAAGTGGTGAAAAAGTTTGTCAACATAACGAGTGTGGTAAGATTATTCCTGTCAAATTACAAAATAAATACAGTCAGCTGTGTCACTTAATTAAAATAATATTTTTGTTTTGCTTATTATTTTTGTATAAATTATAATTAGTATATTATTACGTGTAAAAAATGGCTAGCTTTAGTGAATTGTCATTATTGTTTGCGTCTGAAATTGTTGAAGAATCTATGGAAAATGAATTACGTCAATCGTTAATCAGTTTCTGCACCCTTAATTCATCGCTGGATAGGAAAAATTTTGCAGGAGGACCTCCGCCTGTTACATGAAATTATTTTTTGGCACCGCAGATTATCCTTTCAGCTTTGTTTTGAATGTAATATGTATCATAAAAAAAAAATAATACTTTTCCAGTCCTTTTGCGCTCCGGGTATAGAATTTAATTCTGCTGATAACTTTTTCCACAATTCCGTGGCATCTTTTGAACTGAAAGAGTTATCATATTTTGACATTTTGGCACATCTTTTATCTCTCATTGTCACTCGTAAAGTAGCAGCTGATTCACACTTCGTTTGGCATAACGACTGGTTGAACCCATTCGTTAAATAACGAAGGGTTTGCGTTCGGTATATAACGAATGCGGATTTCAAGAATACGATTCCGAATAGTTTTGACAGTATAACGAATACGGAATCTGTCTTCGTTATTCAAGAATAGGGCCCTTGATCTCTAAAAGAAGAGAAGGCGGATGTAAGTAGGAAGTAGCATATGTAAGATAAGCTTTAAACATGTGTAGTGTAAACTAGCCTTAAGTATATATGCGCCATCTGCCTTATGCGAGGGTTGCCATGACCACTGTCAAGTCAAATCAAGAGCACGACAGACGTGCCAAATAACTACTGTGTACTATATATCTTAAATAAATAACTAATCTTGGTAAATAAATGTAATCATTTATCACACCCTAGATGAATGCCCGTATAAAATTTCGTATGGTCACCGATCTATGCAAGTTTGATTTTTGAAGTGGTTTTTCGCATATATTTCTAGAACAGAAAAAATGATTATAACCAATTTTATAGGATCTCGTATTCTGAAGAAGTTTTTATTTAGTACAATAAAAATGTCTAGGACTGATCGTTTTCACAGTATATGTTAAAAACCTAAATTTTTATATAGCAACACGAAGAAGGGGTTGCCCAATTTATTCCATTTTTAAAATTTTATTTGTTATACACTATGTTGTTAACACTATGTACCAAATTTCGACCCTCTATGGCGACGCGTTTTCCGGCAGTGTTCAAATATATAGTGGAGAACGAAATTTTTATATGGCAAAAAAAAAAAACAATATCCAGCGCCATAACTCATTACTCACTGGCATATATAATATGGACTGCTCGATATGCTATTTCATGCTAGTACAATTTTTTTTGTCAAAAATAGTTCTTACGTCCGTCGGTGCCAACATTGAAAAACCATTGGCGGGAAGTTGAAAACCTTTTGAATTACTGTAGAGTACCTATCTTTAATATATAATGCCTTTGGTAAAACACTTTTTATCACTAATGAACCGAAATAACTAATTTAAAAAAACATTTATTTCGACGAAGCCACTTATTTATTTGTTGTTTGCATTTCTTTCTCAGTTGATACTTGCTGCTTAGACCGAAAGAGAACGCAGTGTTTTTCTATGAACGACAAACATTATATGTAGGCTCGCTAACACACCTCGGTTAATGGCGGCGAGTGTGGGGTGAGTCAAGACGAAGAACTATCCGCTATCATACACCACACAACATCTTGCAGTCCAAAAGCGACTGCGTCACATCACTTACCTTGTAGTTTGTTTTGAAGATCCGCTGGTATGATCCTCACGTGCCATTCCCATATGCTTATTCCATATATTTAATTTCTAACTTTAGTAGATAATTTGGGTTCAATATAATATATCTGCAACTACAACTCTCAATTGAGATAAAAAATAGAAAAAAAGTCATAATCTAAATATTAGCATTTAATTTATAAATGCAATAACTGATCTCAGGAAAAAGAAATCTCAACAATAAAGTTAATATTATCTGGAAAGATTAAAAATATAAAAATAGTATTTATAATGTATACAATCAAAAAAAAAATTATTGAAAATACGGCCACGAGAAGAAATCCAATTCATTCGTACTTATAGCAAGGACGTACGAAACTACGTTAACTACAAAATCCAGTCTATAAATTTATCAAATCTCAGAACTGTGACAATAAATATTTTTAGCGCGCTGAAGAACGGCCCGGGCGGATAAACTCAAGCTAAGTTTTTTGAAGACTTTACTGATGGTGCCATTTCTAATCAAACCCCAAAAGCCAATTAGCGCGTTGACCTTGGTACTGCTCTTGCGAAAATTCAGGATAAATTTTCGTCAATAACTTTTAGCACGCCAAATTTTCATATAAAATTTAACTTAGCGCGGACCTTAGTACTAGGCTTAACACTGTAGATATAATAATTTTACTGGATCTAAGTAACAGCGTTCGCTATTCCCTCGTTTTATTTTCTTCATCTTCCTTTCCTTTTTTTACGTGGTTTTTTTTCGTTCGACTCGTCAAGTAAAGTATTTGTTTTTTGTTTTTTCTTTGTTGTAAAAATATTATTTCCATATTTAATAAAAATGATCTACTTTGTACAACTGTTATGAAATAAATAATATAAAATTTAAATTAAAACATTCATACAAGTTATAAACAAAGAGGAGTTAATTTTTAGCACGGCACTACATTGTTTTTCATACAACGCAAAAAAGGACATCTGCTGAAACTCGCAACCCAAAAAAGTTTTACAAAAACTTTGATTGTTAAAAATTTTAATGATATAAATAATGCAAAAATTGTCTTTCTACATTTACGTCGTTTATGCTAAGTACGACAGTCAATACATATACACTGTGTGTTTTTGTTTGTTGTCATTCATAGTCAACAATTTATGTAAAATAAAATTCAATTCTATATTATTAAATAATAAAAAAAAAATCTTGAACGCGGTAGTTTAAAGTTATTGTATGGCAACACTGCGAAGGTGGGTAATAAAATATTATTCGACGCGTTCTAACACTATTTTTTCAATGGAAATTTAAAACAGGGCGATGTTATTATTTCACGTTCAGAGGATTATATTTAAAATACGAAAAAAATAATTGAAACTAATTAAACTTACCGATGATTGAAATTCTCTGCTATTGGTACGAAACTATAAATCAAACACTTGCACTACACACTACACTTGACTTCACTTCAACTAAATGCAATTCAAAAGAAGTAAAAAAGCTAGAATTGGTCTAAGACCAATTCTTATGATACCCTAGATGAATGCCCGTATTAAATTTCGTATGGTCACCGATCTATTCAAGTATTGATTTTGAAGTTGTTTTTCGCATATATTTCTAGAACAGTTTGTCGCACAGCAAAAATGGTAATAACCAATTTTATAGGATTTCGTATTCTGCAGAAGTTCTTAGTACAATAAAAATGTCTTGGACTGATCGTTTTCAAAGTATACGTAAAAAACCGAAATTTTTATATAGCAACACCAAGAAGGAGTTGCCCGATTTAGTCCATTTTTGACATTTTATTTGCTAATGTAGTAAAAACATCATGTGCGAAATTTCAGGCAGTGTCCAAATAGTGGAAAACGAAATTTTTATATGGCAACCCCACGAAGGAGTTGCCCGATTTGGCTCATTTTCGAACTTAATTTTACTTTTTTTTTTAAAAGTCTGTGTACAAAATTTCAGCTCTCTAAGTATACGCGTTCTCGAGTTATCGTGCGCACAGACGGACGGACGGACATGCAAAAATCGAAATAACTTTTAATATTATGAATGGGTGTGCAATCCATTTTGCTCTACCATCATTATTTCGAGGTGTTACAAACGGAATGACAAACTTAGTATACCCCTATGATTTCATCTAGGGTATAAAAATCGACCGTAAACTAACTGACTTATTCAGCTATACAGCATATTCGCTCGGCCCAAACAAAACTGAACAACAATTTTCGTGTCATTTTCATGAATCAAAATTTTCACATTGTTTAAGCAAACGCGGATACATTATCGTATCATCTGCATTACCATGTCTTCCATAAAGTAAACGTGTGGTATTCTTAGTGAAATAACCCATTACCGGGTTAACTAATACCTCGATTACCTACTGGGGTTTCAACTTCCGTATTAATATGCTTCTTTCTATCTATGTTATGAAAAGCTCTTTTAAGATCCAAGAAGACTGCAATGACCCTATTTTTATCAGCTAACTCTTCTTTCCAGTTCACTATTACTTGGTTTAATGGAGTTTCACATGAGTGTCGCTTTTTAAAACCTGACTGATTCTCCATAAAAATGCCATTTTTGTCGAAATAGATTTCAAGCAGATTATGAACTTTTTTTTTCTAATACTTTCTCGTAAGTTGGTAATGCAATTATGGGTCTATGTATAACCTTCAGATATCAGACCCTCTAACCTATTCAATTGACGTAGCACGAAACTCCTTCCAAGTATTAGGATTACGTCCAATTCTGCTTCATACTTCCATAAACCGCGCCAAATTCCTCCGCATAAGCTTTTTTTTCTATCCGCCTGCATTGCGTATTTTTTATAGTGTGCGTATAAACTTTAACAGGTTTAGGATGGAGAATATTGAGATGTTACTTCGTATGAAAACTTGTTACCATGTATAGAATTTCGAGTAAATTCCACGGTCCTCTCAATAGATTAAAGATTGATGATAACGAATTTGAGGAAGAATACACAAATTAAGAAGAAAAGAAAGCAACTTATACGTCTTGAGGAAAAATTTTAATACACTTGTTTTCAACTATATAAAGGAAAATTTCAACGTTGATTTAATGTAGAGCCGATCGACTGTAGCAGCCCAGTACAGATATAATTAATTACCACATCTTTCATGTTTCCTTTATTGCCATGATGACACAAAAATATATTTGCTTTTAACTTTAAAATAAATACACAAGAATTCATGAGCGGAATATTCAATTGACATTATATGTCTTGAATATTGTGGTTGGCTGGTTCGCTTTGCGATTCAACGCCTGGAGTATCACTGGATATTGCTGTTGGAACTAAAACAGTGCCCGAAGTAGGTGTTCGGACACTTTGGTTTTCACTACTTCCTTGAATTGTAAGGATGATTTGCCGCAAGGCTGCTGCCCAAGCAGTGCAAACGTTCGAATGATCAACAACGAGAGCCCTGTGATTTTCTATTGCTTCATTAAAATTACTTGATTCCAATGCTGGTGAAATAGAAAAAGTTTTAGTTTATTAACTAGAAGATTTTCATTCAATACTGTCCGAAAATTTACCTCTTGCTATATTCAATAGTTTTCTGTGAACAGATGAAATGAGAGTTCCACTTAGCCACATTTGATTCATTAAATTGATACGTCTTTGCACCTCATCCGATCTGATGTTGTTCGTGTCTTGAATTCTTGATACAAAATTTTGAAATGTACTAATACAGAAATCCCGTGCATCAACTGGGATAGCCTCTTCGTCGGCATCATCTAACCTTGATGAAGTTGTTTCGATCGTATTGAGTGGTGGCACTCGTTGGGTAGGTGGAGGAATACATTGGGGCATAGGAGGGACAATAGCAATAGGTGGTTGAGATGGCAACGTAGGAATTGTTAATGGAACAGACGACGGACTCGGTTGAACTATAGCTGTGGGTTTTGATGTTGATGATGTACCATGAAGTGGAAATGCAATACGTTTATTCAAGTTTAATTTAACTTTTCCAGTTTGTGCTGTGTTGTATTGCAATTTTGGTGGATCATTCCAGCCGGGGTCATATTGGCCTGAAAATACAATCAGATATTGAGAAATTTTATTTTGAATGTAAAGAAAAATATTTACCGCGTGGAGTATTCGAACTATTTTCACTCATAATGCAGAATATACACGGAAAAATAACAAATATTAAAATATATCTAGCTTACGCTATGACATTTCACATCACATTCACGTTGTTGACGTTTCATGTTCATTTATCCAAGCTTTGAACTTCGAGTTGTTCAAGTTAACCGAATGAGGGGGCCAGCAGAAAGCGAGTAGTAATGAAACTCGTGGCGTGAGCGAAGAATGACGGCGTGAGTGTCGAAAACATGACGAGTAGTATTGAATTGAGTGGCGCGAGTGTCGCGGGCTTGGACATTGGATAAGGTTGTTACTTATGATATTTCCAGATATTTGCGACACTAGCGCCAATATTTGTGGGACTTCCGGTTGGAAAGGCAGCCATTCCCCGAAAGAACAAAAACAAATATTCGTATTGATCACGACATTATCGCCAATAGTGTGGGACTTCCGGTTGGAAATATATATCTGTGTATAAGTTAGTAGAAGTATTGAGAAACAGATGTCGCAAAATCTATATTTAGAAAGAAACTTCTCGTCTGGGTTGGCCGCACCAATCACAGCATGAGAATTAAATTATTATACCCTGGATGAAATCTATAAGTATACCAAGTATGACACCCATGCATAATATTTAAACTTATTTTGATTTTTGTATGTCCGTGCGTCTGCGCGCACGATAACTCGCGAAGCTGAAATTTTGCACACGGACTTTAAAAAAAATGTAAAATTAAGGAAATGAGACATATCAGGTAACGCCTTTGTGGGGTTGCCATACAAAAATTTTGTTTTCTACTATATATTTGGACACTGCCTGAGAACGCGTCGATATAGAGAGCTCAAATTTAGTAAATGGTGTTTTTATAGTAAAAACAAATAAATTTGAAAAATGAACTAAATCGGGCAAGCCCTTCTTGGTGTTGCCATATAAAAATGTAGGGTTTTTACATATACTGTGAAAACGATTAGTTCTAGACATTTTTATTGTACTATAAACTTCTTCAAAGTATGAAATCCTATAAAATTGGTTAAGATCATTTTTTCTTTCCGACGAACTAATAAATGCGAAAAACCACTTCAAAAATCAAACTTGCACAGATGGGTGACCATATGAAATTTTATACGGGTATTCATCTAGGGTATCATAAGACTTGGTCTTAGATCACTTCAAATCACAAGTAAAGAACTGAACAACCGTCTGATCAGTTCGATACGTGGCATTTCGAAATTTTGCCTCCTCCCGAGTACCTCTCGCCATAAAAAGTGCAGAGTGTACGCATAGACAAATACTTCAAATGTATTCGTTCATTTTCTACGTGCACAGAACTACTATTATAATGTTGTAAATTGTAAATGTAAATTAACAAATATCCTTGTAATTGAAGAATTGGAGTTCCTATGAAAGATGCGTGACTAAATTCTCAAAAATCAAGTGGGGGCAAAGCATATATTCCGTTTAGGAAAACAGCCTCATCTTAAACATGAAGAAAACTACAAGAAACTCCTGAAAACAACTGTTATAATATTTTGACCCTGTTTAGACGGATCAGTATATTGCCTCTGCCTCACGAAAACTTGTTGGTTAGATAATGGTTGGGGGCAGGAATGAAGTATCACTCTAATTACAGATTTCGTGCTGCAGCGGCAGCATACTGACCTGTCTAAACTGGGTCATAGGAAACCGAATTTTGTTTCATCAGTACACTATCCAAATTTTCTTACGTATTGTTAATAGTACGTTTACACTAGGCTTGAAATTACGTAGTTCTGAGCAAAAATTTCGAAATTGCAAGACGCTGTTTTTACTACGTTTTTCATAATTTCGTTGACAGTTCACTGCTAGTCACGTGGTATTTTTCTTACTCTTAACACCAAAACACGAGCAGTCATCATAGCTATGAACCAGTCATGATAGTTATGGACCACGGTCGTAATTTCAATGGTAAATTTGTAGAAATTCGTTGAAAATAGCTGAAAAAAAAGAATGGGAAATTACATAACTCTGAGCTGATTACGACGATTTCATCGAATATACGCAATTTCGGTCTAGTGTAAACACCCTGTTAATAGTTTTTGGTGAGATATTAAAATTCGGCTTTTGAATGTTGTCAGGCTCAACGTCAACAAAAAGCATCTGCGTTATCTAAATTTCAAAATAGTATCTAAATAGACCCATTGTTGCTTGAAGCTCGATTAATAATTTTTTTTTTTCGTGGAGTGGACATTACTGAGCACCTATCGTCTTGTAACTCAATTAGATCTGAGGTAATAGAGCCGGACAACTTATCATCTCGATTTATTGAACCAATACTACCTGTTATTAGTACATATGTATATCCTTCATCTAATAAATTCATGTACACTAGCTGGAAGGAAGCTATCATTCTTCCAATATAAAAAACAAAAACCAAATTTTCAGGCTGATTTGTGTCGAATCAGTATACTTTGCTTTTTATCTAAAGTGTTATAGCAGCAAAATCTTGAAAATGTTGATAAAAATAACATTTTGTCCAAATGGCAATCAAGCTTTCGAGCTTTTCATAGTTGTGAAACATCTGACATTAGAAGCACGATGGATTGTGACAAATTCAATACCCTAGTCCTCTTGGATTTCTCATTGAATAAATAACTAATAAGGAAGCGGGGTTTCGTGCGAATACAGTGTACGTGAGTAGGCAATTCAATGACAGTCAAACCCATGGAGCGGGGGGAGAAATGACAAGAGGGTTGGTCACTTATTTGAAAATTCTGGCGACAAGTCACTTAAATTATCATAGGCAACGCCCAGGAATATTGTCTGAAGATAAGGGGGCGCCAAAAATTTGTGTATTTTACACAGCAATTTGGATTATAAAAAATGTCCCCCTTCAAAATTTCACGGTTTCACTACTGCAATGACGAAACGAATACAAACACAGCACACTAATACATTTCGCCGAGTGGCTTAGATTTTAACCCGATATGCCGTTTCCTTATTAGTTATTTATTCAATGGGATTTCTCAAAGGCTTTTGATAATGTTGGCCATGGAACTCTTATACAGAAGCTCTGGGAGAGTCATGGTCAGCAATGTTTATTCTATTATTTTTATTATATCTATCCCATTGCCTCTCCAGTATGGAGTCCCCCAGGGATCGATTTTGGGTCCACTGTTATTCAGCTTATTCATTAATGACTTGCTGAAAGCTGTTCGTGATGTAGAAATTCATCTCTATGCCGATGATGTTTAGATGTATCTAAGCCAGCATATATGTCTTCTTGAAAACTAAATATCACATATTAATAGTGATATATGCCTGGTCTATAGACAATGGTCTTCAACTTAATCCTGTCAAGCCACTGTCTATAGGTTTTTATAATAACGCTTTCGAAGTGTCTGACGTCCCACCAGTGTTCCTTAACCATTCTCTACTACCCACGCTGTACAAAGTTACCAATCTTGGGATAGAATTAAACAGGCGAGAATGAGAAAAATCTATGTTGGGTTGCGGTTGGTTGGCTCTCTGTCGATATATTGCCTTGTAACTCGTCTGATCCTAGTAAAGATGTTGATTCTGTTTTATTTCTCGTTTGAAAGAGTTGCTTTCTTCAAACTAGATAGTATATGTGCACGTAAAATGGACGTTGCATTCAACGACTGTATTCGGTTTATATTTAGGTTGCGAAGATTTGATTATGCTTTCCTATTTACGCTTCGATTACTTTCGTGTTCTTTGGAATCTTTTTTAAGCGTCGGCCGCTCTTTCTGTTGATCATCATACTAAGCAGCAATATTTTAGGGAAATTTCCCAAACTACTTCGTCTCAGCGGAACAGAAACCTGATAATGTCGCGTTTCTATAGATCAGTTATGCAAAATTCTTACCTTGTCCAGACTATCAGGTTATGGAATGGCTTACCCGTTGCTATACAAGCCGCAAACGCAAGTTCGAACCCACTTCGTATGATAGAAGATATTAGTTCGTATTCTCTTCTATATTTAAACTAAATTATAAAATGCAGTACTAAATTTGTATCTTTTTAGTCTTGAAACTTTTTGTTGTCTGAACTTCAATTCAACGCAGGTTATTATTTCTAGCTCAGTTATCTAACACTGATTTGATATTTTGCACTTAAAAAGATTGTAAATATTGTGTACATTTTTTTAGCAATAAATTATTATTATTATTGTTATATTGTGTGTAATTTGAAGTTAAACGGTTCCGATTAGTGAATAAGAAACGCAAATAGTTTTGCCTTTTACGGAGTTCTATGACCACCGAAAGGGCGTTCAATAAGGTCCGTATAGTTGTCCATTTAAAACGGTGTAATTATTATTACTCATAATTTTAATTTTACCAAGGTCCGGTATAGGATAATTATTACTGTATATGGTGAATATTTAGAATTTCTTCAGAAGTATGATATATACATCGATCGGAAATGCATTCGAAACCCATTTAATGTAATTTTACACCGAATTACGTACAAATCTGAATTTACTTCGGACACGATTTGCCGAATAGATAAGCGTAGTTGAAAATAAAAGTATTTTGATTTCAGATAATATCCAAAACTGCATCGAGATGAAATAGTTTTGGATATGATCTATCTATTTATCCATTGATCTATTTTTTTTAGTCTGCTATCAAAGAAGACATTCACCTTTACTTTTGTGCAACTCCGCTCCAAAGAAATTTGCGACGTTGTTTTATGCGTAAACACGTTATGCAATTATGAAGAGTGATTGATTTGGACGTGAAGTCCAGACTGCCAGCATGAGCTGACAGATCACTCGGTGGACAGCGTTGAGATGCAGGGCGGAACGCTAGCTCGCCTCGGCTATTGGCGGAGTGTATGGGGAGGTTCCACGAAAACCTGCCTCTGTGCCACCAGCCATATACAAAAAAATTCGTGCCTACACAACAAAAAGGAAAAACACACCCGATTCATTATACCACTTACCATTACCTTCGTGAAGGCGCAGATGATTGGCTTTCAGCTGCATTGCCCCATATCCACCCCATGACACTGAGGGCAGCAGTCATTTTGTTCAGTGTCCCTTTTGATCTGACAAGAGAGCAGTATCGGACCTAATCAAGCGTCATCGTGAGAGGGCTCCGGGAGGGTGAGAGGAGAAGAAATTTAAACTTTACCGTACCATCACGTTATAAAGATGCTTTATTTTAGCAATATTGTAGTACGAAAAGAACCTAATAAAGACTAACTGAATTAGTTCACTACATTTGTTTTAATGATATATATATATATGTATGTATTAATAAAAGAATTTAATAAATAATCAAACAGCAATTGGCAACAACTTACATGAGTTTTGTTGATGAGGATCCCTCACCGAGGCGCCTCCGAGAGATTCCACTATGGCACTGGATTCTATTTTAAAAGTTTCTTTGAGGTTAACAATGAAGTAAATGCGTGATCCGTATGCTCACACAGTTTTTAAGATTTAAGTCTACCTCTAACCTATGCTTAGCATATGTAAATCTGAATATAATGACTTTGCTTTTACCAGAAAAAATGTTAGATTGCGAGTGATCCCTTTGCAGTAGAGTTACGTTACCCAGCTTCAATTCTTGGATCATCTAAATAGATTTCGCCATACAAGACGTTCATCGCCATCAGACGTATCAGCTCCAAATCCGGATTTTGTTGAATCCAACAGATATAGACCGTAACGTGAACAGCCTTCTTAAGTGACGCAAATAATTGCCGCCACTGGCACTTTTTATTATATTTCACTTCCGTTGGTTATGATGTTATGGAATTTGACCAAATTCCCTGTTTAATATGATCGGTTTTATCTCCTCAGATATTGTAACCTTACTTTCTCAAGATTTTAGTTGGTTACTTGAACTCAGTAAATTAAACTATTGGCTTATAAACAATTTACTTGCCAACCAAATAAAATGATTAAAATAATCCTCCAGCTACAATATTTCTTCCAGATTTAATTACGATATACATATCTTCGAAAAAGTACTCAGCATTACAAGAATCTACCAGTCACCACAGTTTTCTTCTTCCCCCCGTTTCCACTCCTCTCAGGAAATTGTGCCAGTCAGACTTAAAACGTCTGGTCGAGTCTCGTCAGCAACACATTCGCCGTGTGGCCCACACTGTGTGCTGCTGCTAGCTGTCGGGTAGCATACTGCTGCCTGCAGTACGCTACGACCATAACAAACAAAATGAAAACTAATTACTATCTTGACACTTGCAACTTGCTTCTACAAACATGAAATTACGAATGACACTATTTCATAATTTTTTCTAGGCACGATAGAACCTGTTGAATTTTACACAGAACGGAATTTAGATAAAATTTGTTTGGGCGATTGCAGTTAAGTTTACACCAATTGGAGTTTTAAAATAAATATTTTCGAAGCTTTCCGCTAGATAGAGCTCCGTTGGGTGTTTTTACCATTCGGATGGATAATATTTTTTGACTTTTACAAAACAAGTCTCATTAGAATATAGAGAGGAATTTTGAAAAAAAAAAAAAAAAATTGTAAAAAATTTAAAACTCCATGATCATGGGCGGTATAAATTATTTAAAATTATTCGAAATGGATTCAAAATTCATGTTTTACCCCGTTTACCGATTTTTTGTTTACTGTGTATAATCCAGATATTTATTATATTGAGTCTGTGGGTCATGATGTCCTGATATGAAAGAATAAAACTCATTTAGTTACTTTTGATCTGGTAAATATATTTATTTAATGAAAATTAATACACAACAATCAAAAGGACTATCAGCTTTAACAAAAATATTGCATGTCTTATAATAAATAACAAAAATGAAAGAAATAACATTTCAGTCTTGAATACTTATAAAAACTAATTCGATATGTTTGAAGACAAAATTTTGTTTTGCTTAATTATTATATTACACTTAGTACTTAATTTTTATAAATAGAAAGTTAAGTGATCTGGTGACCTCGATGAAAATTGTACAAAGTTGTCCATCGAGATTTTCAACCCATGACTGCTTGAGTCTTCTTAGAAAGTTCTGGTGTATAACCGTCTTGGTCCCAATATTCCCTATGTATAAGAAAAGAAGAAAATATTTTAATTGCATACATATTATTATCAGAAGAAATAGGAACTGAAGATGTTTTTTTACCATTTAGTTTAAAGAGCACAGACTTTTGTGTTACAGGTGCAACCATCCTTGGCAGTTATCAATTATCACATCCAAATTGCTTTTTGTTTTACGCCATATAATCGACATCTGCTTTTCAATCATTTTCTTCTCCTTTAATCGGATTATATTCATTTTATTCTTCTTCTCTTTCATTCAAAATAGCTTGTTTTTTTATGCCTTTTTCATATGGATTAACTAATTAACTCTGAACTCTGTACCCTGAAAAGTGATACTAACAACAATAGCTCAAATAAGACTAATCATTGGTGGGTTAATCGGAAGCGGGACACCGGCTGTATAGCGAGGCCTGTATACAATAGGAAAAAAAAACAATATAGCTCCTCAGGAAGATTAGAACGGACACCAAGAAACTAGTAGAGATGTTAACAGGCCATTTGGCCATGTGTAACCATGCTAGAAGACTGGATTTAGAGTTTAACAATTTCTGTCGAAGATGTAAAGTTTCTGAAGATATCGAATCAATTCGACATGCGCTCTGCGAATTTCCTGCTCTAGTCTCTAGTGATTAAAAGAGGACAGAAATTTGGTAGCCACTTCTTTTCGGAGCTAAAAGATCTGCAGTGTTTAGAGCTTACTGACAGTAGGTTTACATGAATACTTGAAGCACAGATAAGAAATACACAGATATCGATGGCAGTAATAAGAAAGTGATGTATGGAAGAGCTCATAGCAAACCTCAATAACTTACTGATCTCGTCTAAATATATCATGGACACGAACCAAAAATGTTTTTCAATATAGACGAAAATTTCTTTCTTTCTTAGAATTTAAGTCGACCATATTTCTTCAGAATTCGTGTGGTTTATTGGTGGCTATAGACGATCCGAGCAAATTCTGTCTACCGTCTTGTGGGTTGAGAAGGGTATTAGGAGCAGGGGGAGGGAGATAAATACATTATTGTTTTCAATAACTTGCATTCTGTACAATACAACAAACTTTTTGCTCTTACTCTTAGTTTTTGAATCCCGTCCCGATCCCCATATTTATTTAGATGTTTTACTAGTCAGGCAGCCGAAACCGTTGAGAGTTCTTGCAATTATTCGTTCTTTGACTATTCGTAAACATACGCACTGTCGTTCTTTGCATTCCACGAACTGAATTTATTGGAGTAAGTTGAAATTTCACCGTGCACTAGTATCTTATAGTCGATTTGTATTAACTTCCTTCCTACTAATCTTCCTACTGATATGCCGTACATTTTCCCTACTCGCAATTTTAATGCAATTTCAATGAAATTTTTGACTCAATAAATACTTTATCATATGTAAAACATTTCTGATGTGCGAAAGAATATCTTCGAGTCCATTTTTTGTTAAAATTTGCAATTTTCTTAAATACGGAAACCAAAAAATGCAAAATCTAATTTGATTGTGTCGTTTAGTGGTAGCCGCTTAGGCGATATTTTTCTAGATGTGCGATTTGTACCAATGCCAATAAATTTCGTTAAAGTTTGTAATTTTGTATGCTTATCCATCTAAATATTAAAACAAGTAAATCTTTCATTAATGCTTAACCCTGCTCATCGCAAGATGGTAGACAGAATTTGCTCGGACCGTCTACAGGCACCAATAAACCATACGAATTCTGAAGAAATATGGTCGATTTCAATTCTAAGAAAGAAATTAATTTTCGTCTATATTGAAAAACATTTTTGGTTCGTGCCCATGATATATTTAGCCGAGATCAGTGAATTATTGAGATTTGCTACGAGCTTTTGCATACATCACTTTCTTAGTACTACCGTCGATATCTGTGTATTTCTTGTCTGTGCTTCAAGTATACTTGAAGTATGCTTGAAGTAATCAAAATATAATGAAAAGGCTCATTCAACGCGTAAATTTCAACTTAAGTAATTGGAAAATTAAAGTCAAGAAAAATTCAAGTCAAGTAATTGTAATTAATTCCATCAACCGAGATTCAAGTGGATTTCAAGTCAAGTACTCAAGTATTCATGTAAACGTACTGTGAGGGATAGATTCCAATAAATATATAGGGCATAATGTGCCTGGTAGTAGTTTAAGAGAAGCTGACTACGACTTAGTGGCACCTCTCAAACCTAACCTATCCAAACTAATTAACATGTGTTAATTAATGGGTCATTCCATATTAAATAGGCGATATCATCGATTTTTTTGAAATTTTACATATGTCCGTAGGGGGCTTGCAAAAATAAAAATACGAATTAAAGATTTTCAACTTACATTGCGTATTTTGCGAGTTATGGAATTTTAAAAATTTCGAAAAATGTTGTCTTGGTATTTTTTAAAAATTCATACATATTTTTCTATTCATGCTAGAGCAGTGAAATAAGGTGCATTTGAAAGTTAGGATTTCAAGTTATCTAAGAAAAAAAACCATCTTAAAAATATATGTGAAAAAGGGCATGAAGGATAACGATTTTATCCTTTATCTAAAAATCGACATGTTTCACTGCTCTAGCATGAATAGCAAAATACGTATGAATTTCTAAAGAAAATTAGGACAGAATTTTTTCGGAATTTTTAAAATGGTATAACTTGCAAAATATGCAATGTGGAGGGACAATTTTTAATTGATATTTTTATTTTCAGACACCCACTAAGTATATAAAATTACGAAAAAATTGGTGATGTTCAAGTCACACTTTATATGATTTATCATCAATTTGTTATGGAATGACCCTAATATGTGTGCAGGTTACAGCTAGTTTATCGTGTCTGTTCTATTATTTAACTTTCAGTCTCAAATAACTTGCGACATTTTTTGCATTGCTCTGAAAACTGTATACATAAAATCGTTTTATTTGCTACTATATATAATACATTCACTTGGAGTTCCATCTACATAGAATTTATGAGCGACTTTCCTCAAATACCACTTTGGATATGATAATTTGATATAAGATTGTGTTAAGAAATGATCTAAGGAGTTGTGAGAAGAGGATTTGATGATCAGTCACGCATTTAATTTAATACACTTTTGTCAGTCGAATTCTTGAGTTTTTTATTTGTGTTTGAGCACTCTACAAAGTTGTGGACTTCCTTGGGGTAATTCTCTTCGCCTCTTGATCTAATGAACCTATTTAAATTAATCAAACCGAACTTTTCAGAATTACGACTTATTTAGTAAATAAATAAGCAGGATCTGCTTTTAGCTATTAATTCTCCCTCTGTAATGTCTTTAAATCTGATGTATTCATAAATGGCGTTTAACTGCATTACTCAGCTCTTTGGAAAGTAGTCGAGATTTTCACAAAATTGGTATCCCTGAACCTAGTCGTTGCCCGTTATTCACACAAGAAATTTTAAAGCAGTTTCAAAATTATCTAAATAATATTCTCAAGTTAGTATGTGGAGCCTGCAGTCATTTATAAGTTAACTTTTCAATTAGGTCTACTATGCATTTCAAGCGAAACGAATAATTTCATACAAAATATTTCCAAACAGAGTCTGCAATAGAAAAATGTCATTTCATTTCGTTACCAATTCCATAGAGTAGGTATACACTTTAAACGAAAAAGGCAGTTTGCACTACTGGTCCTATGGCTGTCATTTAACAAAATTCTCCAGTTTTTTCGTTTCACCAATGCAATGACTTGTTCAAGAAATTTAAATCGAGCGGCATAAATTAATTTTTTTTTGTTTTTTGGAAAACAATCGTGTGTCAGCAGGAAATCTCGTATAATATTAAAATGTCTACGGAATAACTAGAGATGAGAATAAGACTTAGAATCGATAGAATTGCACAATTGGCAGAAGTTTTGCTTAATCAATGTTTAGATTGTAAAAAATGCTTCAATAACGAGGAGAAAACTAATTTAGCAAAGCACACCATTTGAAATTTATGTTATGCAGATATAATCTCTCCGTTTCACTTTTGTGGTTCTTTGTTGTAGTTATACGTTCTACTTGAAAGTTGGCTGCCCAAGGAAAATTTCGTATCTTTCTTAGACTTAATAACGCACTGCGATCAGATCAGTTATTTACTTTTACATGAAACTGAAAAGATCTCTTTCCTTTTCATCGGTGTAAATTCTGTGAAATATACTCTAGTCGCAATAATTCAGGGATGTAAAGGATTCAAATTTTGACTCAACTCATCGCTCAACTCAAGCAGTGAGTCCGCTCAATCATTGAGTCCGCTAAACAGTTGAGCGGTGATACATCGCTCGAAATTTGAGCAGACTCACTGCTTGAATGGATTTGAGCGGATTCACTGCCTGAGCGGACTCATCATTTGAATCGAGCAGACTCAAATCATATTTTAAATAACATAGAATAAGTAAAAAACGAGTTTTCAAACAAAACTGATGCCAAGCCGCAAGAAAAAGTAGAAAATAAACTTTTCTTCACACACAGAGGTGGACTCAGATTTTTTGATTGGGACATTTCTCTTGAATATTCTTTCTCTTCATGAATCAAATCACTTATTACCTTTGATTGATCACACTGAAATATATCGGTGATTGTCAGCGAATAAAATCTGAGTCCACCTCTGTGTGTGAAGAAAAGTTTATTTTCTACTTTTTCATGCGGCTTGACCCCAGTTTTGTTTGAAATCTAGTTTTTTACTTATTTTATTTTCTACCTTTTTCACGTAAATTAAATTGTTATTACGTGCTGCATGGAGATATTTTAAAACAATTTTATGACGGCTGAAAAGACTGATTTACCAGTTTTTCAAAAAATTTATTCGAGTATCAAATCGTTGATGTACTGCAACGGTTTTCTGATATTCAATTTATGTTTTAAACAGCGCTCTTTAGCTGTATTCCAACTTGATCCCATATAAGATGAATTTTCCCGATTTGCTATGTTTTCCACAGACTTTTCCTATTACTATGAATTTTTTTTTAAAAATTTACATGAATTTTCCTCGTCTTTTCATGCAAGTAAGTTTTCATGATTGTTGAAGAGAAAGTATTGATGCCAGTAAGACGGAAATGATTCCGCTAAGCTTATAAAACTTTATTGTCAAAAAAATTCCGGAAAATTTTCCAGAAAAATTGGAAAATTCTGCATTTCTCCTGAAACAGATTTAACACTAATCATATCGATGAAAAGTTTTCCGATGATTTTCCCGCTTTTCCGGGTTTTCCATGGAGTTTTCCACAAAAGCAACTTTATGCAACTCATTTCGCTGTACAACTTTGTTGCAAAACGCTCAAACGCTTCCTTGGTCGGAAAAACTTCGGAAAAGCATTTTACATGAATTTTCTGCAAGTCTTCACCATTGTCGGAGAGAAAGTAATGATGCCAGTTTATAGGGAATATGATCTTGCATAATTTAGAATACTTTTTTACCAGAAAAGTCGGAAAATACCGGAAATTTTTTTCGGAAAAATTGGAGAACTCTGCATTTTTTCTGAAACGGATTTATCACTAATCAAATTTGTACCAAATTTTCAAATCATTTTTCCCGATCTTCCGGGTTTTCCATAGAAATTTCCGATTCAAATATTTATAGATTCAATTGTCACGCGACATGAACTTTTGTGCCAAATTTCAGCTCGCTGTGATGACGAAAATTGGGTCTACGAGAGTATCGAAAATAGGAAAAAAGAAATATATAAATAAATATACAGACAGACAAATTCGTGTACGAGTTAAATGGACGGGCTGGCCTTAATAAAGGAATCTGATTTACTTAAAATTGAAACTGAAATTTCAATCAAATAAGAAAAGCTTATAAAAGACGCATGCATTATATTATATTTTATTAATTTAGGTTTAGCTATTTTTCTTAGCCAACATGTCAATATAATGTACAAATTCAACAAATTGTAAAACCTGTAGGGAAAATACCATTCTTGAAAATGTTATAATTAAATTCAAGGAAATTGTACTTACATTTTTCCATAAAATCAGCATCTTATTTTATATTTTGTCCATTGATATGTAGTATTACAAAATTTTCATAATTTAGACGACATCTATTAGGAGTTAACGTTAGTTTTCCTATGCTAAACAGTCTTTCTACCGAAGCACTACTAGGCAGTGCTGTGTTGTATTCGGTAAAAAGGTTTTATATAACCAAAAAACGTTCTTTTTTTCAAATATGCTCGAGGTTTTTTCTGTGGAAAAATTACATATACTCCAAGAACAATTTTTGACCCACCATTGAATTTTGGTCATCTTCACAATGTGAATCCCAAAATGGCGTAGCTTGATTGTTATTTTGGGATTGCGTATTTATGTCGAAACATTCCAGACTTTAATTGATTCTGGAATTAATAAATTTCTCAATCAATTATGCGTGGGTGTTCAGTCCATTTTGCTCTACAAGAATTGTTTTTCTACGCATAACAAACGGAATGACAAGCTTAGTAGACAGACCCTATAGATTTTATCAAGGATATAAAAATCATACTATGAAAATAATAATGGTCATAACAAAAGAACTTTTAAAGTCTGAAGTTAACACTTATTTTCGGCTGTAAAATTTAAATACGATTCACAAAACTGAGTTTCCTCATGTGCATATTACTTTCCTTTTATATTTCACAAGTATTTCTATGAATAATTGTAAGTAGAATAGCTATAAATTGAATCATATCATTTTCAAGTATGGGAAAATACCCCATACGGTCTTTAGAGGAAGAAGAAATGTTGGCTGAGAAAATTAGCAATAATTAATAAAATATAATATAATGAATGACTTTTTTATAAGCTTTTCTTATTTGATTGAAATTTCAGTTTCAAGTTTAAGTAAATCAGATTCATTTATGTTATTTAAAATATGATTTGAGTCCGTTTGACTCAAATGATGAGTCCGCTCCGGCACTGAGTCCGCTCAAGACTTGAGTCCGTTCAAGTCCATTCAAGCGTGAGTCAGCTCAAGACTGAGTCCGCTCAAATTGAGTCCGTTCAACCAGTGAGTACGTTCAAATTTCGAGCGATGAATCACCGCTCAAGTGTTGAGTGGACTTAATGATTGAGCGGACTCAAATCGTGAGTTGAGTTGATATGATAAAAGAGTCCGCTCACTTACAACCCCGCTGATTTCAATATCTGGTTACAGTGCCGCCTTTGATAATTTCATTCACAGACATTATTATAGTGTTTTTAGTAAAAGCATTACATACACATGGTTTTCTCTCTCAAAACTATTCATTTATTACCCAATGAATTATTCCTGATATTACTCAAGTGACGCATTTTCGTAAGCCAAATAAGTCTAAAAAATTGAATATTTTTAAACTTCTGTTCTCTCAAACTGTTTGGTTTGTAATGTTCGCAATTAATTTGATGTTGTTTTTGAATTAATGTGTTACTGATGTTATTAAATCTCGATTAGGCTAAAGTTAAAGTTGGTATCACTAGAGGAAGATAATTTAAAATAATTGGCTCTTCGTCTTGCCAGGATATTTCAGCTGTTAATAAGCTCAAGTGGTTTCACTTATCTCGTCACGATCCATGCAATACTACTGAAGATAAGATTATCCAGTTTATATCATCCAAATTTAATATTGAATCCAATATTCTAGTCTGCAAGCTTTTATAAAAAAAAAGAGGCCTTCATTGAGATTTAAATAACTTTCAAGCTCGGAGTTCCGCAATTCATATTTCCAGACCTCCTAAAGGGTGATGTCTGGCCATGTGGGATAATCGTGCGGAAATTTGTTAATATGTCAAAAAGACTTAAATGCCCAGCAATCACTGCACCTAAAAACCTAATGTGCGGCTCCAATATTAATATATATAGTATAGTATGATGATTCCGTGACTGACAGCTGCTATGTGACTCATGATGCTTCTCTAAAAACAAACTTCTCCTTATCATGCTATTTTCATAATGTGAGCGGTTTTAAGACTAAAGTCAATGACATCTACCTGAGTTCTACTCAACATTCTTATAATATAATTGCGATGGTTGATACTTGGCTTAACCCATCTTTTCATTCGTCTGAAGTTTTTAACCCAGCTTATCTGGTATACCGTAAGGATCGTGCTCCTGAATCTGGACTTAGCCGCGGTGGAGGTGTCTTGCTGGCAATAAACTCAACAATTCAATCACGTGAAATTCTATCGTTTCATTCGTCCTATGAAATTGAACAGATCTGTGTTCGTGTATCATCTGCAAATCTCCCTGTTTTTTTCTTTGTCTCGTACATCTGACCTAACTATCATGTGGAGATCTATGAGAAGCATATCTCGAATATTGGTTCGATTTTGAAAACAATGTTTCACGAAAATGATCAGGTTTGCATACTCGGAGACTTTAATGCTGGCAATATTCACTGGCTGTGGGTGATGATGAAAGGATGCTTGTTCCTCATTATGTATTGAAGGATTTTGAACGCTGTCTAATTGATTGATTGATGTCATTGGGTCTTTATCAGATCAACAGTGTAGCTAATTCGATAGGTAGGCTTTTTGACTTAGTGTTTGTTAGTGATAACTTAGTGTGTACGTACTATCGATGTAGCCTCTTTTTACTTTTCTAAAGATACTTTTAATCACTGTGCACTTGAAATTGTCATGGGATTTGTTGTACATGCTATTAGTAGTCTTGATGTACGTGTTTCTGTACACTTTTAAAACTTAAAAAAAACCAATTATGCTACCATAAATGATAAGATTAACTTAATCGATTGGCAGAGCTTGTTCTCTGAATATAACTTAATTTAATGCTTGCCTACTCTAAAGTTGTTGCAACTCTTCAAAGCATTCTTGTTGCTCATGTGCCCGTAGCATCGAAGAGAAGCAGTTCTGGCCATCCATGGAGAAATCGTAGATTGGCTAACTTAAATATTGCTCGCAATGTAGCCCATAAGAAATATAAGGCAACTGGAGATACTAATGATGGTATTGTCTTCAAAAGACTTCTCTAACAAATTCGTATATAATCAATATCTGAATTCCATAGAATCTGATATTAAGCATAATGCTAAAAGGTTCTGGTCCTACCTTAATGGAAAAAAGAACTCTTATGGAATCTCCTCATGTGCCCACTATAATGATAAGATAGTAGATAACATCACTGATACTTGTAATATACTACTTTGAATCTGTTTATGCTATGGATACTGGTCAACAATTTGATAGTGACCTCACGGAGAACATACCCCCGGTCTTGATTTAGGATCATTGCATATATCGGTTGATGATATTATTGACGTCCTAAACAAGCTACATCCTCTTCTTCAGGTCCTGATAGTATTCCGGCTGCCGTGAGGTTTTATCTCAACCATTATACCATATCTACAATATTTCTTATCTTCAAGTGTTTTTCTCGACCAGTGGAAGATTTTCCTGCTGTGTCCTATCTGGTGCTAAAAATGATGTTTCTAACTATCGTCCAATCTTCAAAATCCTAAGCTGATCGAAAAATTATTGTACCTAATAAAATTTCTTTCCTTGTTAAGGAGCACATTTCACCCCATCAACATGGCTTCATTAAAGGTAGATATTGTGAGACTAATATTGTATCGTTTGTTAATTTCTCACTAAAGGTTACGGATGATTCTGGTTAAGTTGACACTCTTTATACTGATTGCAGTAAAGCTTTCGATACGGTAAACATTCGCCTGCTTCTTGCGAAGCTGAGTGTCTTTGGCTTTCATTCTTCTTTGTTAAAATGGATTTCCTCCTATCTATCGGACCGGAGACAAATTGTTGCTATTAATGATATAACATTTCGTTCTATTCGTGTACTCCCTGGTGTACCTCAAGGCAGTCATTTGGGTAATACACTTTTTTTTAAAGTTTTGTTAACGATGTTTTTACAATTTTTTAGTTTTGCTTCGTGCCTTGGTTTTGCTGATGACTTAAAGATTTTCATGAGGATTGTTAATACTCAAGATGGAGCTAACTTTAAACACGGCCTTGTTAGTTTTGTTCGATGATGCTGTCTAAATCATTTATCTTTGAATCCATCAAAGTGCAAGGATGTTACCTTCACTAGAAGGTTCTCACCGGCACTACTTGATTTATCCATTAATGGATCCCCAGTTGCCAAATGTAATCTTTCATCTGATCTGGGGGTCTTGCTTGATTCCCAGATGTTATACTTCCAGCATATAGATTTCATTGTGGGCAGGGCTAACTCTCGTCTTGGCTTCGTCACGCTGCAGAGTTTTCGGACGCTTATACACTCAAAAGTCTATACCTTTCTTTGGTGAGATCAATCCTTGAGTATTATTCTGTTCTGTGGGATCCTTACTATGCTGTTCATAGCAATAGAGTAGAGGGCGTTCAGTGGAGATTCACCAGGTTCGCGCTGAGGAAACTTAACTGGAGTATTGATCTACCTCCGTATCATGCAAGATGCCAATTAATTGACTTACAAAAATTGTCTATCAGACGGAAGACCCGCCATGTTATGTTCATAAGAGATCTGTTGGCTTATAAAATTGTTTCTCCTTCTCTGCTGAAACACAGTCATTTTTACATTACATCTAGGAATTTGAGATTCTTCTCCATTCTGTATGAAACGCTTCACAGAACAAATTACTGCCTTAATGGTCGAATTAGTCGTCGCTGTATTCGAAAATTTAATCTTTGTAGTGGCATGATTGACTTTGTTAACAATAGGTGCTCTATTCAAAAATCTGTAAGTAGCTTTATGATTTCATTCTCATAAATTCAACTTGTGATCATCTCAACGGTTAATAGCTTGTTGATTTTGTTAAAATTTTATTATATTATTAATCTATTGTATGTAGTATATCAAGTAAATAATTTTATACTTAGATCTAGTTTATACATTGAACTGTGCCTATTTTATATACTTTGTTCTATTCTTTGATGTATTGTAATTGTCCTTTTTGGTCCAATTATCATTATACTAAAGTTTTCTTTTTTTTCTCTTTTATATTCACTTTTCACGTAATTCATGTATTTTTTTTTGTATATATTTTTTTGTACGTAATATACATATATAATCCTTTTTAGTCTGTAAGATTGTATATCGGTAGACGGAATAAATAAATAACGTGCAGGGGCATCTAGGAAACCCCATAAATTTTGAATAAGTTTCAAAACGGATGTATAATTGGTAAGTCTCTTACAACATAAATTGGTATTGATAAATTTACAAGTTCGCATGAGAAAAAAGAAACGAGGTAAGAATTTGTCGTTTATTGGTGCATGCTGAAAAATCGTTGGTAAAAAAAATATGCTAAAATAAGTTAAATTGCCGAAAACTGAAAGACCTCAGTGGTTTATTCTAAATGAGAGAAATGGCGAAAAATTAGATGAGCATTTTAAACAGTGCAGTCACCAAGTTTACTGAAGTTGCGGGTGGATTGATAATTTAAAACCATCATGGAATGCATTTGCTCAAGATTTGTAGTGGTGGAAAACTGTTGAACAACCTAAAAATTTTTAGAAAGTTCATCGACACGTTTCATAACAAAATTAAAAAAAAACTACAATGCAGGTGAACATATGGTCTATTTTAGAAGCTTCTCCAAATCAAAATAATAGTGCGTATCAAGACAACCAAAAAGATAGACAAGTAAGGATCGCATTACTTTCACAGCTTAAGATTCAACTCCTTGTTATAGAAAAGTAACGAAATCATTATGCAAAGAATGCTTGCAAAACAGACAACATTTTTATATCCTATTTCCATCAGTAAAATAGTTTACGTCAATTAAGTTTGGACCGCCATTTCATGGTAGAAAAGTTTTGAATACGTCAAAATTTAAGGCTCAATTAGGGTTAATTTAATGTCACTTCCACGAATTTAATGCTCTAGTACTTATTAAAAAAATCCATGGATAATCCAACTATATTAAAAGTTAGGACCATCACTACTGAGAATAGGTTTAATCCGACTGAAAAACACAGTATTATTAAAATGTTGGTAGCGTGTAGGTTAACATCGATGAAGCATTTTGTTTTTTAAACTTTTACTTTTATGGTTTCTTGGCCTCAATTGATTTCTTACTTTCGGAGAAAAGGCATTAAATTGGCCCTAATTGATCCCTAAATTTTGACGTATTCAAATTTTTCATGTCTATAAAGTTAGCCCAGCCTTTTTTGAAATTTTCAAAAATAAATCTTGTGCTGAATTGAGCTCGAATTGTGCTGCGTTGTGTCGCAAAGAACAAACAATGTTTACACAAATTAAACTTTTTATTGGGAAAATAAAATTTTCAAAAGAAGTTAGACCACCCATTTTCGAAATTTTGAAAAATAAAGGGTGTGCTGGATTGTGCTCGACTTGTGCTGCATTGTGCCGCAAAGAAAAAAAAACATCTCTGAATATTATATTATGATAAAATAAGAATTTAAAAAAAGGCTACCCAACTTTTTTCCAAACATTTTATTTTCTTAATGAAAAATTTAAATTTAGAATTTTTTGTTTTTATGTGTGTTTGTACGCAACACAAGTTAAGTAGAGTCCAGCAAAACCTTTATATTTCTTAATTTCGAAAATGGCTGCGCTAACTTTTTTTAAAAAAGTTTATTTTCATCATAAAATATTTAATTTTTGAATTTTTTGATTTTTCTTTGCGGCACAATGCAGCACAAGTCGAGCACAATCCAGCACTTCCTTCACATTTTTAAAAATTTCGAAAATGGCTGCGCTAACTTTATTAAAAAAAATTTATTTTCGTCTAAAATATTTAATTTTTGAATTTTTTGATTTCTCTTTGCGGCACAATGCAGCACAATTCGAGCATAATCCAGCACACCCTTCTCATTTTTCAAAATTTCGAAAATGGCTACTTTAACTTTTTTTAAAAAAATTTATTTTTATCATAAAAAATTTAATTTTTGAATTTTTTGATTTTTTTTTGCGGTACAATGCAGCAAAGTCGATCATAATCCATCACACCCTTCTCATTTTTCAAAATTTCGAAAATGGCTGGGCTAACTTTTTTTACAAAATTTTATTTTTATCATAAAAAATTTAATTTTTGAATTTTTTGATTTTTTTTGCGGCACAATGCAGCACAAGTGGAGCACAATCCAGCACACCCTTTATTTTTCAAAATTTCGAAAATGGCTGGGCTAACTTTTTTTGAAAATTTTATTTTCCTCATTTAGAGTTTAATTTGTGAAAAATTTTTTTGTTCTTTACGGCACAACGCAGCAAAATTCAAGCAGAATTCAGCACAAGCTTTATTTTAGAAAATTTCAAAAAAGTCTGGGCTAACTTTATAGACATAAATTTTTCTACCATGAAATGGCGGTTCCAATTTAATTGACGCAAATAGTTTTGTTTGATTTACAATCCATTTTTGTTTTGACTTTCAAAAGATAAGAAAGTTTATGGAATCTCAAGTGTTATCAAGAAGTGCATTTTTGTTTCTGGACAATACTCCTTCCCATCAACAAGTAGAAATATTTATTAGCGGTGCTGGATTAATAGTGACAATGTTTTGTTTTTCAATGGATCAAAACGCAATTAATTTCTCACCAATTCAAATTACAAAAAGACTTTGTTCTTCGAAATAACTGTTGTTACCATTCTGTTGAAAATTCTGAGATAAAATACATACAATCTTTGAGATTAAAAAAAAATATTGGAAAAGCTTAATGAGATGGCTTTACATCTGTGGATGATATAAAGTTTTACTTTAACACACCGACACCATGGAATTTCAAATGCAATCGATATTGAATCATAAATTAATAATCTTTTAGGTAGATTAAATAAATTCAAGGAAATTTCAACTGAAAAAGGATATTGTGCATTTAACAGTTGATTCTTTGGGAGATGATAACTACAGCGTTAAAAAACTTGGAAGCTGAATTTTAAGTGATTCGGAAGATGTCAAAGGTGGCAAAGCTATTGAAATTTTTGATTACAGCTTGAAAAAGGGCTACACAAAATTCAATTCTACTGGATAAAATCGAGGGACTACCCCAGTGTTGTTTTAAGCGACTAGAATCAATACACTTTTACTAAAAAACCAAAAACCCAATGTCATTTTCGTAGATATAAGTTGAAATGAAATTGTTGTTCCTTTTGTAAATATTACTTTTGTTAAAATTGAGTGCTTAAAATCTCTGTCTTTTAATTTAATTGGTTAATTTAACCAAATCAATTTTAATTTAATTGACAGTGTTGAAATTGAACTGTATTTGGTTGATTTGAGTCGACCCGTCCACCCATGATGCACCTCCACATCACCATCTGAGAATTAGTCTTGTACGTATGTAGTTCCGCCTAGAGACACATGCTCTCAGGTAACCTATACCATAATTTTGATGATTTTTCGTTGCGGATGTCCTACGTTGCATGAATATTGGTTTGTTTCATCCACCAAATTTTGTTATTTTGAGTTAAGTATGGTTTTTGAGATTATTACTGAAGTTGAATTAAATCCGTTAATTAGTTTTTCTCAAGTTATATATATATATGTATGTATCGAGATAAATCATATCATGTTTTCTCTATATCATATTTTTGCCACAAATGTTAGTATTGGTTTACCCCAAATCAAATTTGTTTATATATGGGACATGAAATACACTAAATACTTTAAAATATTTTTTGCGATGGCTTCATGTAGCTAAAAACACTGCCACGTAGAGTAAATCAAAATCAATTTTGCCAAAATCTTGGTTTGCTCCATGTAGTTGCAGCGATATTCCCGTATATATGTAAATAGAATGCTTGTATTTAAAAAAAAAGAGCCTTTTAAGGTATTTTATAAAATGTCTGCAGCACAGGCACAAGTTATTTCGGAGTCAATTTTGATACCTTATTGAATTGGATTGCAGGTGATCGGCTTCACTCGTCTTTTTTCAGGCTTTCTAGGGATATCTGAAGAATCAAGGATTTAAAGATGTCATGGATTCAATGGGAACCAAGACACCAAGGATCGATACGATCAGATCCTCTATAGCTCCAGGGTAAGTGGTGGGGCTCCGTATGGGCCTGATGTGTGATTGTTTAATTTTTTTGGTACTTTCTATAAAAGGCATGATTGTTTTTTATTGTGGTAGTGCAGGTTTTTTTGGGATACCCACCCCACAACTCTCCCGCCGTGGTCAAGGTGCTAGCATGCTGTCCTGTCGTACAATTACCACGGAGTGATCTGTCAGCCTCAACTGACAACCGAACAATTTAAGTAGTGTTTAAAAAAATAAAGACCACATATGAATAATGAAAGCAACAAGATTTTTTTTTATTTTTAATATTATTGAACTCTTGCTTAATTATCTACATTATTCACAACTGACGTGATATAATTACTACGTGCTATAAAATTGGTGAACTTTTTGCTTTATGTGCTTCATTAAATTTTGCACAGGCAGTATCGAACGTATCGGACACTCTTTTATTTTGCCTCTTAATAATGTCTATGTTAGCGGAATGTTCTGTTTTTTTGTTTAATTTTATCTGGCAATATTAGACCAATTTGGAGGATTTGTTTCCTTGGATACTATGGGCTGAGACAACTTACATCTAGATGTTCAAAACTTCACAAAAACGCGGTTCAACTAAAACGAGCTAGTGGCCCTCTAATAGAAAGCTCTACACATTCTCTCTCTCTTTCTTGCTGTAGTATGCCACATAAGTTCTTCGCAATGATAGCTTTCTTTGGTTGAATAAAAAGTTAAAGAGCTTTCAAAAAGTGATCCGTGTGCATATCGAGATTTTCGTATCTTGTTGTAAGTTATCTCAGCTATGGGTATGCATTGGGTATCGTAAATATCTTTCGCTTTTCTGCCGTAGTGGTAAGTTGCTAAACCCGGCAGAAATAAATTTGATGCGTCATGCTTTCTAAAGAATGAGAAAAAAAAACGCTTCTGAAGTCATTGGTTGAAGTTCGTTTTCACCTAAGCTGATTTCGTTATTAAATTTTCATACAATTCGGTTCCTGGATTTTGCAACTTAGTTCTTTTCTGAATATGGAAAGTTCGCAGGCTTCTCCTCTTTTAATTCGATGAAGTGTAGCATATGACGTTCTAGTCTTATTAACCACATCTCTCAACGACATGTTGGCATTGCGTTTAAAGTTGTCTACCACTTCTTTGGCCAATTTTTGGTCTATCGAACCTGATTTCCTTCCTGATCCGGACTTTCTCTGGACAATACATATAACTTTCTCGAAATTTACTGGGAACATTTTGAATGGTCGTCTTCGGAATTTTCACCTTTTTAGCTAAACCTCTTTGAAACATATTCGGATTTTTCATATGGGTGGAAAGAAGTAATTTGGGGTATTCTTCTTGGCTGACTTCCATTTTTACTGCATAAGAATTTTTCATTTAATGGCTTACAATTTATAAGTGCACACATTTTGATAGATGCAGTCTTATCAGCAGCAGCGGTTCCTAATTTTGTTTACCTGGTTATGAGTAATGGAAGGGGAATATAGGTGGTCGATTGTTTTTTTTTTTTTATTGAAACAGTCCTTATTTCAAAACAATGTACCGATTAAAATCAACCAAGCTGTATTTAAAGTTAAGGCAAAAGATATAAAATCTCTTTTAGTTTATCTTCCAGATCCAAATAGAAAATATTATCAAACGTTTTTAATCCTAAAATAAGGAGTATTTCCGAAGAATGCCAAAAAGACCTACTTGCACAAACCTGGTAAAAAAATCATAAAATTATATTCATTGCGAATGAAGAAATTAATTTTTGTTTAGGACAACTATAAAATATTCACGACTAAATAAATATGTTGAAGTAATAAAATATTACTTTTAACTGTAGGTATTAGTAAACTGTTTTGCCCCATATCATACAACAAGCAATATAATGTTTAGAAATTTAGTTTTACCCCATTCAAGTTAATGAACGTTTAACGGAAATTTTTTTCTATTGAAACAAAAATACTTCTAGAAATAAATAGACGGAAAACAATTGAGTTTTTATATAAATGAAAAAAAAAATGTATTGAACAGTTTTTTTTTTATAATAAAGGTCTCAATTTTAATTACATTTATCTCAAAACTACATTTTCGCATATGGGGCAAAACAGTATTCAGGCGACGCTATATTTCAAGCATATTTGAGTGGGTCGTGAGTGCTTTACTTATTACTTTTCTTAGTGCAAAAAATGGATGTGTTCCAGGGAAACCACAATTTAAAATAAAAGGCACACATATAACATGTAGGTAATGTAATCATAATGAACCTTTATTTTGGGCAGTGATTTCATCAATTATTAATTTTGCTTACTATTTCCATAACTGACTTTCCCCTTTTCTCTTCTTAATAAATTTTTATGTACAAAAACTTAAAATGTTCGGGATTATAAAAATTGTTTTACATTTTTTTGATTTTTTAAATATTTTTATTCATAATTCCGTTTCCGTTCTTTTTGTTTTTTGTTTTTTTTTTTTTTTGTTTGCATTCATATTTCATTTTTACTGTGTATGTTCATTGTAGTAATTGTTAATACTTTTTCCTTTTATAAAACATTTACTTTGAAAACAATACAAATTTTTTTCGTATCCTCTTAATTTCGGGTACATTTTTTTAAATAACTAATTTTTTTCTTGTTTCTTACGAGTGCGTATATTAATTGTTTATGATTTTTCTTTGCTTTTTGTTTTTTTTTTGTTTTGTTTAAATTTACTATGTGTCAGTTGATGAACGTGTTGATAAGTTTTTCTTCACCTTTATTTTGAATACAGCAATATTTAAACTCCTTATGTGTCGTTGAATATTGCTTCCTATTCAAGTATTATTTAACCGATGATGTTTGTAATTGTTTTTTTTTTTTTAAAAAATTCATTCCAATTCATTTTACGATTACAATTTTGTTGTTGTTTTGTTGGTTTTTTTGTTTTTTAGTTTTTTTTTATATAAAAGAACTTAAGCGAAGTTAAAAAAATTTTGAATTCCTAGAAAACATATGTAAAAACGTTTTATCATAAATTTAATTTTTGTTTTTAATTACATTTCGTTTTCATGGTGTATTTTCATGATTTTTACTTAAAGATTTATTCTTATAAAATGTTTCAAGTATTAAGATTAAGTTCATGTTTGTGTGTGTGTGTGTGTGTGTAGGTGTTTGTGTATTTGTTTGTGTATGCATTGGTGTAGATTTTTTCCTATTATTATGAATACTATTCCATTTTCATAACTATTAGTCCTTTTTCCTTATAAAGTAAACAATTTATTAATTGAAATAATTCGTGTCGAGAGTTCTAAAATTTAAATGAAAATTTTAATAACGCGAATTTTTTTATTTTTTACCTTTTGTTTTATTCATAAAACCTTAAATATCACTTTTGGCACATTTTTTGTAGGATTCCAAAAAACCTAAAACCTTAAACATTTTATCAAGAAGATGTCAACAGTGTTTAATTGAATCATAATTGAAGCAAAGATTTTGTGTTTAATAAGTCGTTACTCGTTATATATTTTGTATACCGCTAGATTGGATGCATAAAAATTGAAAAAAAAAAATTGATGGTATATGTAGTTTCAGCAACATGTTCATATACGTTTTGCATAAATGTAATATTTATGTATGTTTTCATTTGGGCTGTATTATATAAAAAAGTTAGGTTTAATGGACTGAAATTTGAGCAAACTCAAAATATTTCTAATTTCACATGTTAAAACCATTTCAGCAAAGCCTAACCCATCAGAATTTTAATTTAGGTATTAAACTGACACAAAGGCAATTCTGTTTAATTCTTGGTTTATTATACCCTAGATGAAATCATAGGGGTATACTAAGTTTGTCATTCCGTTTGTAACACCTCGAAATAATGATGGTAGAGCAAAATGGATTGGACACCCATTCATAATATTAAAAGTTATTTCGATTTTTGCATGTCCGTCCGTCCGTCCGTCCGTCCGTCTGTGCGCACGATAACTCGAGAACGCGTACACTTAGAGAGCTGAAATTTTGTACACAGACTTTAAAAAAAAAAAAGTAAAATTAAGTTCGAAAATGAGCCAAATCGGGCAACTCCTTCGTGGGGTTGCCATATAAAAATTCTGCAGAATACAAAATCCTATAAAATTGGTTATTACCATTTTTCCTGTGCGACAAACTGTTCTAGAAATATATGCGAAAAACAACTTCAAAATCAATACTTGAATAGATCGGTGACCATACGAAATTTAATACGGGCATTCATCTAGGGTATCATAAGAATTGGTCTTAGACCAATTCTAGCTTTTTTACTTGTTTTGTCAAAATTTCGTTCATAGTTTTCATAAAATCTGTAATAATTGGTAAGATGTGATTGTTTTACGATGTTTCGGTTCCCATTTCTAAACAGTAAAGAAAAAAAAAGCATTTTTGAGATTGCTGTTAATTACTACGCAACAGTTGCAGTGCGTATAGTTCATGCAACGGAAATGAATAATCGCTACAGCTGCAAAGTTTTATACGATGATCTGTACATTAGTCGGCACCCGGTGAGATGTTTGAATTCTGTATCCAAAAAATAATTACTTTATTTTATGGTTCCAGGATAAAGCGTTTAAAGGATCAAAACTTCTTGAATGAAACAAGCAGTCTCTTAAAATCTCCTCACTTATATTGCAAGCATATGAGTCACCCTGTACAGAAAAAGACCCAGTGTAGTTTTAGTAATTCAAATATACGATCATATCATATCATTGTGAGAGGGTTTTGGAGGCATCCGATATAGGCACTTGCTGCTTTTTTTACAAAGTTTTCTAAATAAAATTGAGAAGGTTGAGCTTGAGAGGTCTAGAAGTGGAACTCTCTATTATAGCTTGGAGCTTCATCTGCGGGCGAAAATCTGCGCTATAGAAGTTGGAACTCAGGAAAGCATAAACAGAAGCTGCAAGAACTCCAACATCTATATTTGTTCAGATGGCCAAGCTGCGCTTCTGGCTTTTTCGTTTCAAAGCCTTGAGTCCAAGCTAGTCTTGAGCTGCTACTCGAAAGTCCAAATCTGTTGTCTAGGGACAACAAAGTATCGTCGTTGCTTTACATTCTTGGTCACGAAGGGTGGATGGATATTAAAAAGCAGGCGATCTGAGTAAAATCAGAGCTGACAGTTCATATACTGGTTCCTCTAACTATCATTTGGCCTACCAAAAAGCCAATTAAGGGTACACTTACAAGTATATTATGTGAGCGTCGTGCGCTTGCAGCCGTAAGGTTGAAAATCACTCGAGAAGTACAGTTTTTGGCAAATAAGATTTACAATCTAAGATCAAAGGTAATAATCGAGCTTGTAAAAAGGCTAGATTTAGCGTAACCACTTTAGACGAGGATACAATATATCAACTCTGGTCGCGGGGCGGGTTCTAGTGGCCCAGTCAGTCGGCCTTACTCTTAACCTTGACCTTAATCTTATGTTACGCTGCATTTTTTTTTCAGCATCTAGTTTTCTTACTTTGATTATTATCTATTTGTAGTATATTTCGAACCCTATAGTTTGCTACCTATATCGCGCTCGGATATCAACCGTTTCGTGGTTATAGGGTGATTAAGAAAATATGCTAGTTTTTCAAAAAACACATTCTTAAAAAGGGCAGCGTGTAGCTAATAACTCTTGAAAAGTACAGTTAGCACATACATATGTGTAATATGTAGGTCAACAAATTAAAGAATAGAGTCCACACTTTACTGTTACCTTTTTATAAAAAAAAAGAGGTCAAAGTAAAAAAAGGGAGGCACATCCGAAATTATTAGTTTAGACCCTCATAACTGCTGAGAGGAGAAAGTATGGGGTTGGGTGAGAAGTCGTTGGAAAGGTCATTTATGCATACAATGACAATTACCATATACCTTGTACTTTTTAAGATACAGGGTATTTTGTGAAAAGCTAGCATATTTACTTAATCACCCTGTAATTTCGAAACGGTTGACATGCCCCCCAGATAAGTTTGAACCTGGAATATTGTTACGAACAAAAAACTCTGATGATAAAGGAGCAAGTATTATTTCTAAAGCTTGCGTTCCAACGTCCGAAAAAGAGAAGGGAGTAGTGTAGTTCCCCAGGATTCGTATTGCTGTTAAGTGAATCGCTTAGATAATGAGCTGAGGGAATAAATTTTGTTAAAATGTTTTATGTCTTTTAATTTTTTTTTTCATTTAAGTATATTTTATCAGTTTATATGGAAAACAGGCTCAGGTCCCTATATTGCACTCAAGAATAGATTAAGATGGAGATATCATATATTTAAGTTTCTATGGTTTTAAAAAGTGATTTATTTTTTACATTGCTCTTCACATCTGAGATGTGTTTGATGTTATTCTACTATTCCCTGCGGGAAGACGAGATTTTTTTTACAATCACCACTGTTAAATCCATTTCTAAATGCGATAACCGAAAAAAATAAAATAAAATAAATATTTGATCATCGGTGAGATTTGAATCACAATAAATCCCTTTCGATAACCCTGTGCCATCAGAGCTTTGTCTGATTTTTCGCTTCAGATTATTGCTCTCATTAATGGAGATAGCATCATAGGATTTTGAGCTTTGGTAATATCATAAAAAAAAAGTATACACAATATGTGTGAAGTAAATATTTTTTTAAATTAATATCAGCCTGAATTACGTTGCAATATTTATTTCTATCAGACTCTATTATTTTTAAAAAATTAAGGAGTAAGTTTTACGGCACATTAAAAATATAAAGCACCGACGAAAATGAATATATTCTAAAACAATGCTTCTGTCTGAATGCTAATAGGATGAAAGCATAGGAAAAACTAGATTCAAAAGTAGAAAAGAAATTCTTCTGTTCAGTTCTTCCAATGTGAGGAAGACTAAGATGGTTTTTTTTTTTTATATTCGTTTGCTTTTGGGGTCTGAAAATATTTTAATGTGGAAAAACATGAAAAATACTCATGGAAGAAATATAAAATACTTCTAAATGATCAATTTTTGTATATTTGTATAATTATTATATTTTATCTCGAGAATAGGATTTTGATGAAATATGATGATCTACCGACTTAGCTACATCTTGAATTTGAGAACATTAAATTGACTATAATATTAAATGAATTAATGGTGATAGGTGGTATAGGTACGAAAATTCTGTTACTATTGCTTCTCGTAAGTAAGTTCTGTCAACTATGTACGTGCAAATCTAAAACTATTTAAGTTGAAATATTTTACACAATTATAAAATGCTTCAATTAGGATCCAGATAAAACTTTTGGATTTCTAGCGCAAATATAATCTCTGATAAACACTTTCATAACTAACAGAAATATAAAAAAATAAAAATTTTAAAATATTTTTTTTTCTTTTAACTATTATATGCATTTTACTTTTTTTTTCGCATTCCTATGTGTGAAATATAAAATTTCTTGGTTTTCTTTGTATCTAAAGTAAATTCATTTTAGAATATCTCGTGAGTTTTTTTTTTATTCTAACTTTTTACTTTTACGGTCATTCTTAAATTCATATTTTTTTTTCTAATACCTTTAATCACACCTTTTAACATAAATCAAGGTCAACAAATATTAATTTTTTTACATATAAATATTCCTATAATATATTTTTGTATTTACATGAATGATTTCTTTTTATATTTCTTTTTTAATTTTTTTTTTGGGTTTTTATTAAATTGATTTTTTCTTTTTTAAAAAAATTTGATTTAAAAATTTCTTTTTTTTTTATGTTTATATGATAATTTAAAAAAATTAATACTGACGTTGTAATTACAAACAAATTTTAACCATTTTCTGTACACAATTATTTTTTTTTCGGTTTTTGTTTCTTAATTTATAATTCCCAACCAATTAAAAAATGTTTTTATAATTATGAACCTTCACAGAAGCTAAATTTTTGTTTGTTTTAGTATAATAGATCTACATATGTACCAGAAATGTATATGTATAAATCAATTCAACAACATTGAAATTATAAATTTGTATTATAATTACCTAAAATTATGGAAATCACTTGAAAAATGTTTTAAGAAGTTTTCAATGTTTTTGTCTTGCTGCCTATAAGTATGGTTTGTGCAGGGAAAACTGGAGCTTCAAGGTTAAAAGAATTACTAAAGAGTAGGTATCAATATACATATTAAAAAAATACTTTCAATAACATTACTAAATATTAAAATCCTGTTGAATTCTGAGATAGAAGTTTGTTGGTTAATATGCGATACGGTTCAATTAACTTTTAACTGCTCCATGTTTAAAATAATCGAAAATTAATTATGTATATATGGAATAAACAGCAAAACTACCACAAGTACAGAACCAACGAAAGCTTCGTTTTCATTTCTTTTTAAGGTTCCCTCAAATCAGGGAGTAGGTCAAAAATGAATGTAGTTAGCACTAGCCGCGTTTTCTAATCACCGAAATTAACTGGTTAAGTTCAATTTACATACAAAATAAAAATATCTCACGTTAACCTGAATATCATTCGGCTCTATAAAAAAAGGCTGGATTTTAGTTTCATCTGTCACATATACAGATGCCACATCTTTTAAATTTTTTGAATTTGGTTTCTAATTTGAAATGTGAGAAATTTAATGGGTAATCAAAGAAATTCTAATTATATTGAAAAACATTAAGAAGAAAGGCTGTAAAGATTCCGATTAGAAAGATTTTTGTAAGTTTCATAATAATAAAATGAGGAGGGCTGGATCTTTTTTCCTATACGTTAATTCTAACCAGTTTTGCGAGAATATTCTGATCTTTTGTCAGATGTAAATGTCAAAATATATGACAAAATGGAATGAACTTTTTCTACTTCTGTTGTTGTTTTTTTTATTCAACTTAGAAAGTCTGAGCATGATGCATTGAATAAACTGAACATTTATTACAAATAAAAAATAATTATTTTAAATTTGCCCAACACCGATGCTGCAACTATTGAAATGCTGTGCTGAATATTCACTTACGATAGTTCAAAACATTTGTCACAACTTCAAGAGCAGTTTTCAAAAAATGTTCGTATTTGTTGTCGTATATTTTAACATTTATTCACCACATATACATTTTACTTCATTTTATGGTAAATGAAAATGATGAAAATGATAAATCAAAATGAATTATGGTAAAAACCGAAATACAACTAAAATTGTGATGAGAATTAAATAATATGGCAAAAATTTATGACAAAAAGTACGGTAAAAGATCAGAATCAATACCTAGGTCAGAGAAAATAGTTCACAGCTACAATTGCCTAAAATACTCATTAAAAGGAAGTCAATGGCTTTCTGTTTCGCTCAGAAAAACTATAAAGAGGAAATTTAGAATTTTTCAATTTCTTTACAGATTTCAATTTAAATTTGAAATATCGTCCGTCAAACTCAATTTCAAATGAAATAACGAAGTTGGATTAGTTATTGAGAACTAGATGCAAGAATATCGAGAATACTCTCTCCGAATATAATGTTCTTCAATTTTTATTATATTTTAACATTTATATTTAGAAACTTCCTTTATTCTTGGTTGATTAAATTTTAAATTAAGCTTGACTCTCTATTTTCATTTTTGACATTTTAGATTAAAAAAGCAAATGTGTTAGGTTGTAAATAAATATTTAGAATGACATTCGGAATTTCGTATATAGTGTTTTAGGGGTGTAAAACTCATCAGAAAACTTACCCCACCAAACCAATGTTTGGAATCATGGATTGTTAACAAAAAGAAATTTTTATTAAGGCTGTGTGCGATAACTGCCTATAGGACAAGACTAGACTTCATAAATAGGAAGCACATTTTTCTGAATTTTGTGCAGTCTGTTTGACATGTGTCCGTGATTAAATTAATTTTTATTAAATGTTTACTTAAATTTATTAGACGAAAAAAAATTATAAAAAATCAAAATCATCAGTGTAGATATCTGATATTTACAAAGAAGAAAAAAAAAACATTGAAGAGGTGCGCGACCATTTCGGTGAGGATATGAATAGTAAAAATAAAATTTTTACGGCAAGAAGGCAGAAATTTTTGCAGATGGGTAAAAATATTAGGCACTTTTTGCCTACATTAACCTTAGTGAAATTTCCTCAATGCACTGAGCTATCACTATCGGTGAAAGATGTCAGTTCAAATGAAATGTGATCGCATCCATTGAAAATCTGAGATATTTGCGAATTTATTTTTGTATCTTAATTGCTATAAATAGGAGTTAGAAAAGTATTCAAAATTGATAAATCAATTATAAGCTATTAAAATATCATATTTATTGCCTTCTTTTCAGAATATTAAGTCAATGTTAAAAGCGGCTATGTGATCAAAAATTGCCCTAGATTTCGTTTAGGGCAACTCTGAAAAACTTTGTATTTCGAATTAAATCACTTTGTAAACTCTGCCAGCCTTGAAAAAGAGCTGTTCGTTATTCTACACAAAATATTCCATAAAAACTATTTTCGGGCGAAATTACAGCTAAATTTGAAGAAACTTATTCTGAACAATACGAATGAAGAACAGTTTACCATCTTTTTCGCTTATGAAATCTCCGAAGGTCTAACAACGGCATAAATTGGCACCTCCACCACTTTCTTCATTCTATGAAATTCTGAGCTTGGAGAAAAAAAAAAAAAAAAACAGGAAGGAGCTGACAAGCATAAGGAAAGGGTAAAAAATAGCATTGCTAGATATTATATTCTAAATGTTTTAATAATAGCTAATTACATAATAATAGAGATTAGTTATAAACGTAGTATACGCGATGCCCTTTCTGGTTCTGTTCTCGGTGCACAAAGTTTCAACAAGTTTTTATGGTGACCATTGAGACTTGCGTCAAGGACTACAGGAGATGCCCATATATCAAATATCATGACAATTTCAGTTCGATAACAATATATACAAACAACAAAAAAGATATTCAAGCGCTCAAACATTCTTGATTTAGGAGGGCAATCCCACTATTTTAGAATGAAATGGAATTAGGAGAAATTCACTAAATCCAAATCGCCTAAAAGGAAACGCCCATTTTGGGCCCGACTTGAACAGACATGAGAGAGATGTCTTAAACAATGCATTATGATACTCTCAACATATTTTATTAACAATGTTTATTTCAATTAAGCACAGGAAGGCTTAGGATGGGGTGCAGGGGGATCAAACTTTGATCTAGTACATTTTGGTAAATTTAGTACAGAATCGAATTCCTTTGGTCTTGAGAAGAATAGGCGTAGATAGCCTTCCCCACACTCACTTTTTTAGTATATCCCTTTTTTTTATTCGAACTGAGGTACTGGATTTTTCGCACTTTACATCGGTTCTAACTCGGTAGGGTTATGTTCGATCGAAAAACGGGTTTCACTGTTCACCCCAGCTCATTATCAGCTACAATTTGTAGGAGAAAAGTTTTCTTTGCATACTTTTAGGGTGGGAATTAGTAACCCCCGGCGGGGAGAGGTGGTTTCAATACCGCATGTTGGATATCAAATTATAGGTTTCGCTTAGTACTATCAGGTGGTGTACTTTTTTCCCGATTCAGAAATCTTTCTCGGGAAACCACCGGAAACCCATTTTCATGCACTTGGGTCATATACACCCCAGTTACTATATTTCTAATATATTTTTGGAATTCTTCTTCCATTGCCATTAGTGTTCTGTTGTGAACATTTTTCTCATAAGAAGTAATTTTCCACGACTCACCAAAAAAGTCGCTTAGCGTACATTCGGTGGCCAAAGCTTTCCCTCGCTTAATTGAAATAAACATTGTTAATAAGATATTTTCAGAGTCTTATAATGCATCCTTTAAGACATATCTTATGTCTATTCATGTCGGTCCTAAAGTTGTATGAAAATGGAATTTTCCCTTCACGCTCACACTAGATCTGACCTAAATGCTGACAAAGTTAAGCAAATACAGCGTCACAGCTTGCAGAAGAAAACTCTTATTAAACAAGGAAGTTTTAAAGGATTTCGTATTTTCTCTGAATTTGTTCATTTGAATGGAATTGGAGCATAAATTTTATAATAAAATTTAATGTGACATATTATGATTTTGATGATACATTACATAATTTCCAATCAATTTGACTGAAATAAATGTGAGCAAGAAAAATTCATTTGGAAAAACTTTCTTGCAAGCCCGTCTATGGAAATATTTTTACATTCTGTATTATGTTTGAAGAAATGCATTTAATAAGTATGACATGTGTGTAAAAATCTCCGAAAATGAAGAAAAAAAAACATAAAATAAATAAATTTTATGGAACCTAATCAAAATACAAAAAATCTATGTGGGTTAATTTAAATTCATTTCTGTTTACTTTTGGAGAGTGCAGTTGATATCACATGACTCTGAATTCAGGCTCTTAATTTTTCTTATGAAAATGCACAAAAATAAATTGTGTCAAATATTCCAAACGGTCCGAAAGAGTTCAGACTGCACAATCTGAAAATTTAGTCTAAATTTTTTAGAATTAGGAATAAAATACGATGATTTCAAGGTTCTCTTACCGTGTGTGTCAGATGAATATAAATTTTACAGTCAGACAAATGATATGCACGATGCAGCGTTGAAAACCAAAATGTGTGAGGCAAAAATGTGTTTATGGAAAATAGATCATCATAATTACATAAAATGGAAATTAAAGAAAATAGTCAATGTTTGATCTGCTGTAATGCCTTCCTTCGCTCTTGTGATAACCTTTGTTATTTTATGTTGAACCTTCAATAATAGTTCATCAAACGATTCATCGACATTCTATAATACATATTGAAAAAATCGCTCAGAATGCCGTCTTAATTTTTTATACAATTGATTAAACTCTCCTTCATTGATAAGGTTAATGTTCTAATGGATGCACCTAATGAATTCGATTTATTTATTACCAACATTCATTATAATTGTCAGACAAATAAGTTCATGATCAGAACAGTTTAAAGAATCCATGGGAAAAGACCAAGGCTTTTTTTTCAAATTTCGCACTACACTGTTCTCTACGTTATCTTATGAAAAAAATCAGATTCATGTGAGACTCAGACTAAGAACTGAGAAAATGAGTCTGATAATTTCAGAGTCCAAATTCAGACTCATGTGATATCAGCCTAAGGTTTTTTAATGTTTTTGTTTTTAATGATAACAAATCGGAACACGAAAGATGAAATTTAAAGGAGTACTCCAGAATTAGATAGAGAGGAAGGAAGATTTTGACACGTTCTAGTACATAGATTTTATATGACATTTGCCACTTCTCGTAGATAACTTTATCTATGAAAAAAAATACTTTTGAGCTAACTAGATTTCCGATTTATTCAATTGCTCATTTGCGCTGACGCCTATCTTCTTAGGATATCAATCTTGATTTTTGATTTTGCTTTACTATGATAGTGAAATTTTATTTTTAAGTGATTTCCATTGAACATAATTTACAAAAACAAAAAACAAAAAAATAAGAAATACGAAGTATTGCATTAAATAATATAATAAAAAACATTTCACATTTCAATTAATGCGCTTAATTCAAATAATTTTCCGTCACTAACTATTAATTTTCCTAATTAACTTTAAATTTAGATTAAGCTCAGTTTTAATGTTCTAGTTTTTCTTTTGTTTATTTTTCACGTTTTTCTTTAATTTTTTTTTTTAGTAACAAATATTAACCGATTTCATTTGTTATTCACTTAATTTAATTATCCTAATTCATGTCGAATGGCATCCAGTGCCAATAATTTTTCCTAAAATCAGTGCAAATTTTGCATATTTTTTCTTGTATGAATAATTTTTAATTTTTCTTTTTATACAGAGTGAGAGTAATTTTGTGTTTTTTTTTTGTTCAGAGTATATTACGATTTGTTTATTTACTTTTTATTGTATACCTGTTTTGGTTGGGGGTTTCGATTTGTCTTTCTATTTATACATAATGTTAGTAAGAGTTCAGTTAAAAAAATTAATAGGGGAAACCTTGGCTACATACATGTTATTATTATTATTTATTATTATTATTTGGTATTTTGTTTTTTTTGGTTGTCTATACAAATTTTGTGGATTTGGTTTGTTTTTATTGATTTATAGTCAATTCAAAATAATTTCCTTATTCGTGAAAGTGTAGGTATGTAAAGAGTATATTTACATAGTATATTTTGAGTCGTGGGTATTTATTTATTGTAGTTATTTTGTTTTTGTGTGTATGTGTGTGTGTATTTGATACATCAGTACATTTAGAACTGAAAGATTTTCCTTATTTTTTTTTATGAAACATTTTTATGAAAAGTTTTAGTTATAAGACACATTCATGATTTTTTTCTTCTTCTATTTATTCGTTTTATTAAATACGAATGAATGAGTATAAAAACATGAGTTGAAATTGTGAATAGTTCCGAAAGTTATACACAAAAGAAGACTAGATTCGTATAGAAAGTTGTGTAGCTTGTAATAAAAATATGAAAATAAAAACGAATAAATAAAATAGTTTAATGTGGTTTAATAGAAGAAATTTTGCAACTCTCATCCTCTTTTTAATACTGTAGAAAAAAATAAAATAAAGAGTTGAAAGAAACATATAAAAATAATCTGCGAATACAAATATACACATAAATGTAAATAAATTGGTTAAATACTCCTTGGAAATTTTTAAAATATATTAAGAAACTACGTATAAAAAAAGGACTAGATATTATACAGTGAAAGTCATACAGGGTGTTATTTTGCATTGGTTACTTTATAAAAAATTTAGGGAAAAAGTGTGATGATTAAAAACAGAAAGTTAATGGGAAAAAGTTTAATTGTTGGAATTAAAGTTATTCGTAAATTTGGTAAGAAACATTATTTTTCGAAAATAACCAGGATAAGGAGAATTATTATTATACGATTCACCACTCATGAACTACTAAACTTTCAGAACGGAATTTTGAAAGTTTAATATATTTTTTTCTTTTTTCATTAACACCAGTTTGTTTTTGTTTATATTGGATTTAGAAAGCGAAACCTTTCACTCCGCCCTATGTCTATTACACAAGTTGGTTCTACAAAGTATGTTGAACTTGAAAAACTTCTAAACGTTTCGTTAATTGTTATTTTTGATATTTTTTTTTTATTTATCGGGTGAAAATGGAATATTAATTATGGGGAGTACCTACAACACAAATTAACGTGCACAAATTGTTATGATATGTGTACATATATGTATGTATGTATGTATATGAGCTACATATCATATAGCTAGGGCGACAATGCAACTCTTAAAGGACAATTTTCTCGATTGAATCATAATAATTCAAAATGGCGACTTAAGATGGATCTGATCTGAATTTGATCATTTGGTTTACAGACATTTTCTAAACCCAGACCTAGGTGAAGAAGCTGTGAACATTGTAAGAGCTAGAGGCAAAAAAGCGCAAACGTTAGATAATGTAATGAAAATTTCCTTAAATTACCAAATAATGGAGGAAATGGAAATTAATTAATTATTTTTATACTTGAATTTGTGGCAAATGTGCTGCTGGTACGCTGTATAATAAGGACCTCTTTTTGTGTTCAGTAATTTCATTTTTTAATATATAACTATAATTTACCATTAATTCTAAAAATATAGAAGTCGTACGACAAATCAGGTATTGCATGATGCTCTTTTTTCAATCAGGGTTGATCTTTATGGTAGTTTCTAATGGTAAACAACTTTGATGACGACATTTTGAAGTTAGTGGTAAAAAATTATCCAAAATTAACTATTGACAAAATATCACAGAAGTTTCATTCTCTATGGACAGAACAAGACTATTGGAAAAATAAACAACATTGGAATTTGAACACGACATAAATTGTCAGAGGCTAATAAGGATCAGAGAAAAACAATCTGTAAATCTTTCCTATCAAGGTATAGAAATGAACCATTTTTGCATGTTGCTGAAACAAAGACATGAAATGGATCATGTACGATTATAAAGCAAAAAAGACAATGGATTTTATCTCAAACCCCCATTTCAAATGCCAAACCAGGTGTGATTTTAAAAAGGTTTTACTGTAAGACATGCCCGATGTAATTCACTATGACCTATTCAAACTATGTAAGGGCAGTTTGATAAGTCAGTGACTTTCTGAATTTTCCGCACTGTAACTTTAAATGCAAAACTTCTCCCGCCAACTGTCATCTATTAATAAACCGATGTCAATTTTTGAGGAAGCTGGGTGATTTCGTTTGTATTTGACAGCCAATGAAAGCAGAGAACCTCGTGAATTTTAACGAAAATGGAAAAAATGATATTTTCGTGCATTATTTCATGCATAAAGAAACAACACCGAAACCAAGAAAAGGCTTGATAAATACTATGGGGACTCCGTACCATCAATTTCAATGATAAAGAATTGGTGTACTAAGTTTAGTTGTGGTCGTACCAGAACAAGTGACGCCGAACGTTCAGGTCGCCCAAAAGAGGTCATCCCGTTAGATATAGTCGATAAAATCCATGGTGGATTATCGGAGAATGAAAGTCCTGAGGCTGTAGGCATCTCAACTTAGCGGGTACTTCATATTTTACATGAATATTTGGACATGAAAAAGCTATCCGTGCGATGGATGCCGCGATTGCTCACACTCGACCATAAGCGCAACTGTGTGACCACTTTAAAGGAGTGTTTTGCGATGTTCAGCCACAATTCGAACGAGGTTTTGCATCGTCTCGTAACCGTGGATGAAATATGGATCCATTACAATACATCAGAGATCAAAGGACAATCAAGCAAGTGGGTTTCACCGGGTGAACGTGCACTAAAGAAGGCCAAGGTGGATCTGTTGGCCATCGAAGTCATGGCAACAGTTTTTTTTGGATGCACGTGGTATCATTCACATCGATTACCTTGAAAAGGTTAAAACAATCACCGGTGAATATTATTCATAGCTTTTGGATAGATTCGATATAGATTTGAATAAAAAACGACCGCATTTAGTGAAGAAAAATGTGCTGTTCTATCAAGACAATCACCGGTGCATACGTGTGTAGTCACCATGGCAAGAATCCATAAATTGAGCTACGAACTGCTACCTCATCCCGAATATACTCCAGATTTAGGCTCCTGTGACTATTTTCTGTTTCCAAACCTGAAGAAATGGCTGGGCGGTAAGAGACTTGGGTCTAACGGAGAGGACATCACTGAAACAAACGCCTATTTTGAGGGCCTTGAGAAAACCTATTATTTGGAAGGAATAAAAAATTGGAAAAACGCTGGACTAAATGTATCGACCTTATAGAGGAGGCTATTTTGAGAAATAAAACGCTTTTTTGTAGAAAAAAAGATTTTTTATTCAAAAAGTCACTGACTTATTAAACTGCCCGCTTAGGTGAATTTATCAATAATTATCGCCTACAATTGGAAAGATTGAAAGAAAAATGAACACCTCTAATCTATCGAAAGAAAGTTATATTTCATCATGGAAATGCGAGGCCGCATCCAGCACCAAATTCGTGAGTTAAAGAAAGCTAAAGTTCTTAGTCATCCACTTTATTCACCTATTATTTAGCACGTAAAGATTACAACTATGTTAGGCCTATGGAATTTATTATTTATTTATTTATTAACATTAGAGTATATTCCTTAGCAGTAGCCTAAGCCTATGTAGTCTAATGTAATTGATGTATGGTGACTTGGCCATTTGGACAACAGTTCTGTGGAAATTCAAATTGTAATAAAACATTTCACAATTTAACCGAAGTGTAAACATGAAAGAGATGTTCATTTAACTAATATGATTTTCTGCACCTACTGTACAAAAAGTAGAAAACTTAATTTTGCAACAACTCCTTAATGGTAGTAGAACAAATACAAGGAATCTAGTAGGGGTTATTACGAGTCACTGGGACATAGGAGACCACGCTAGAAGACTGGGAATAGCGGCGAACGATTTCTGTAGGAGCTGTAAAGATTAGGAGGAAATCAAATTCGTAAAACACGTACTTTGCGATAGCTCCGCTCTGATGAATAAAAGAGGTACGCTGTTATGTAGCTAATTCTTTTAAAATCTAGAAAAATTAGAAAGTAAAGAATTCAGTTGTGTCCTGAGATTCCATGGGGAAGCAGGACGGATTTAGGTCGGTTTAAAAAAGGCTATCCTATGAGGTCACATTGAAGGATACAATCGACTCGCTGGAGATCTAAGTGAAGCAGACTGGATATTTCTAGCAGCACCCCTGTTACCGAACCTAACCTAACTAGTTTTGCGACACCCTATATTATGTGTAGTATATCTGTAAAGTAGATGAAATTGCAAATCAGCTATACACAATAATCTCAAAAATGAAATAGGAATTATAAATATGTATCAGAAAATTCAGTTGTAAAAAAAATTAAAAACTCTATAACATTTTAACCTAACAAATACAAATTTAGGTATCAATAGAATTCTGAACTTACCCTTAAAATTTTGCATATTTATTTACAGTTGAATTCTTACATATTACATAATATGCGTGTGCCAATGGGAGCTTGAGTTCGATGACTGCAGGACTTTTTGACAGCGAAGAGGAACAACTATAGGGAAATTCGGGATTAAAAAATTGGCAAGTATCGCGAAAGATGAAATGAAAGATGAAAGCCCTGATGAAAGCGTTGAATTTACAATTAATATGAAAGGGAAAATTGAAGAATCATAAAACATGGAAGTACTAACCATATTCCAGGAATGCTGACAATGATAATTTTGGAAGCATTGAAGTATCACTGGTTGATGATTCCTAGGCCTCTTTAGCATCCATAGCTCGTAGCTTGGGTCTCTTGGAAGTGTTGGTGGACGCCGGGTACAACTTGCCGTGAAGTTTTATTTGAGATTATTGCAAAAGAAATTCAATATCTTCCAAGAAAAATTGTCATAATTTTATGTAAAATATTTTTTTCTGTAATGGGCAAAGTGCATTGGGTAATTTTAAGAAAAATTATTTTTTGGTGCGGGCTTAAACGCGGGGAGACTCATAACAAGGAAAAGCGAATGTTTAGAACAATTTGCAACGAGAAAATGGATAACATGATAATAAAAAAAAAAAAAAAACAATAAGGAAAATTGCACCTTGAACTTTTGAAATTATGAAAGACATCAGAATCATTCCTCCTAAAAGAAGAATTTCACTATCAAAAATCTAATACGAAAATACTTTTCAATAGTTTTTTATCACCGATTTTAAAATTACTTTACAGTCGGCAGTGAGTTAGAATATGAAACGATGTGTAAAATTTTTTGTTTTTAAATTCGATGAGTTTTAAAATGAATTATCAAAAGAAAAAAAACTGCTCTAGTAGTTTTACGTTCAACCAAGACACCATGGGTTCGATTATAACATAATTTGGGCAAAATTGCGTGTTCCTTAAATAATACATTCGCCAGAGGTCGACAAGTGTTGAGTCGCCAAAATTCAGCAAAGTTTATCCCAAAAATATGGTATTTATTAAATCAAAATTATTTTTTTTACAGTAATTATGACTTTCTAATCAAATATATGTCTCGTCACTCACAGTTGACAATAAAGTAACTAAAATACTGCTCTAATACTTATCAGGAATCGTTTTTTAAAACATATTTCAGAGGGGATCTGTCAATATTCATTTTAGTTACTACTTGACCAAAATGAGTTAACTTGTCAAAAATTCAGCATAAACTATATTTGACAGAATTTCGCCAAAAACACGTTTAACGTAGGCCTTTCTTTCATGACAAATATTTGTTGAGCTCGATATTGACAAGGAAGTTTAAAATTTATGTAAAAAAAAATTAAGATTAATTGTAAAAAAATGTTTATCAAAATTTAATGCGAACCCTTTTTGAGTATATTTAAAGCCCTTGAGGGTGATTCTGATCTTTTGTCGTACTATTTAGTCGTGAATTTTGACATATTTTGTCGTACTTTATATTTTAACACAGTTCATTTTGTGTCTTCACTATTATCTACCACAAAATGAAAATTATAATGAATTTTCGGTGAACAAACGTCAAAAAACACGACTAAATATACGACAAATTAGTCAACTGCTCCCAGAGGTTGTGACAAAAACCTTACACTGGTAAATGGAAATTCTACACCTAATTAGAGTGCCTAAATTCGAAATATTATTTTGAATTTATAATGTGAAGTGTCATTTTCTCATTCTACGTCATGCAAGGGTTGCTGACCTGAATAAAAACACGAAAAAATCAGTAGAAAAGTTCATTTCATTTAGTCGTATATTTTGACATTCAAGTACGACAAAAGATCAGAATCACCCTCCTGGTCATATCAGGAGCGGCGCTGTAGCACGCGGTAAAATATCCAAATGTATTCTAATTCCGATGAAGAAGTTCTGTTATTAGTAGCTCTGGTTGAAAAAAATCAGAGAAAAGTGATGAGGTTCGATAACGAATACTTTAGAATGTCAAAAACCTTATTTAATGAATTGTGCGGACTTATTTTGAATGAAATAGAAATTTTGCCGCCAGTGGCAGTGGCAAAACTGTGTTTTTGAGTAAGTTCCAAAATCGCGCTCGGCAAATATTTTGCCGCTCCGCGCCGCTCCCGATGTGACTTATAGATTTAATTTTGTAAAATCAATCGCGCAACGGCAACTGAAAAATGCCGCGCCGCAGTGTGACATCCATTTAAAAGGTTTTTTTTTGTAAAAATTTGAATTATTTTTCAAACTTCATTCCGCATTCACTATTATTTCACTCCCCAGGGCATTTCTTTCATAAAGGTAAGTTTTTTGTTCGATTATGATAAAACAAAGTGCAATCGACGCAGAATAAATGTAGAAAGCCATATGTACCCTAATCACTTTTCTAAAAATTCACCGGTTTTTCTAATAACCTAGAAATCTTAGTAAACTAAAGTAGTTTACGTAAACTTAGAAAATTTAAGTTAGGTTTGTTCCATGTTTTGGTAAAAAGAAAGGTTTTCTTAAAAATTCATATATACTGCTATTATCAATCATCAAAAGTTGCTATACCAATGAAATAGAAGTGTGTATATCCAGTATAATGTTTCGTTTCATATATTTGTTTAACGGGGAATCTAATAAACTAAGCTCAGAGTAACAAAAACACCTTTCTTTCTATGAATGATAATTTTGGCAAATTTTGGAAAATTTACATTGAATTATTATTAGTCACTCTTTCAAAAGAAAACATCCATCTTTCTCATAACTCAGATCCCCAGTATAAACCTTGATTATCATGAGTATAGCTTTGGAATTATATAAACAAAAAGTACTTCTTCTCATCGAGTGTGGGCTTGAAAAGGCAAAACAAACTTCACAAATTTTCTCAGATTACTCCTGAGATTCCGTAAGCCAGGTTTATATCAAACCTATTGAATGAATCTTTCTTGAATGATTCTAAATACTTTCGACGAGAAATAAGTTTTAAATCGATTGAAGATTAAATTGAAGGAAATATATTGAGAACGAATGAATTTTATTATACTTTCAAAAATGGTGGAATCTATTAATTTCTATACGCCAGCTCTGAATAGTTTTAAATGAATTCAAATAGATATTGTTGTAGATTTCGTGAGATTCCAAGGCTTCTAAAGTGGATATATTTCATTCTTTATATTGGATTCTACAAAAAGATTATAATAATACCAACACCGTTTTCTAGAGGTCAATAAATTTATTTTTCATTTTTTTCTTCTGTAAACTCTGGAAATAACAACAGTTAAATTGAAACTAAGTTAAAAGAAAACAAAAAAGAAATAGTTATATAACTTCAAGAGCTCAAGAGCACCCAGTAATACGTTATCGGTAGTATCTGAAATAAAATAAATAATTATTTTTAAATATAAAATAAATAAAGTAAAAAATGTAAATTCAAATAAATAACGCCGTTTTAAAAAGATTTACCCAAAATGTGTCTGAGGATCAGTTGAAATTCGAAGTTAGTATTATTTATACGAATAAGAACCACACACACATACACACAGCCACACACGCCCACACACGCCCACGCACACATACACCTAATATTAAATATTAATAAAAAGAGAATTGTTAATATAATAAAAAAAAGTATAAATAATGCGCAAACTAACAACATTCTATTCAAAAAAGCTCTTGAAAATTGTTTTGAAATTTATAATTTTAAAATGAATGAAACTAATTTAGTAAAAAATGAAACATTCAATTTTGATATGATTTCCGTGTGAATAGATTGTTTAGTATGCTTTTATATAGGAAAAGAGATGCCTTCATGTTGTCTTAATTTGTTTTTTTTTTGTTTTTTATTTATTATTTTTTTGTTTGTTTACGATAAATTCCTGTATTAAATTTGATTTTTTAAATTTATTTCGCAATATCTTCCCATTTTCTCCGACCGTTTGTTTTCGTTATTATTAATTTTAATATTTGGTTTTTTGTGTTAGTTTACTTGGTGTAAATTATTTCACTAAAACGTTCGTGTATTATATTATTATAATAATTTTTTCAATGTTCAAAAATAAATAAATTTACAACGCATGCGCTATTATTATAATTATGTTACAGTTGATGTGTATGTGTGTGTGTATGTTGTGTGGTAGTGTGTCAATTGTATATGTTTAGCTTTTGTAGTTGAATTGTGATTTAAAAATGTATAATCGTCGAGTCGGTTTTACATGATGTTTTCTTTTGATTTACCTATACATTTTTATAAGTTATAGTATGTACAATATGAAATTTGATCTTAAAAATCTAATATTAAAAATGTTTTTTTTTTTTGTTTTTATCTTTTACATCGCTTCTACTTCATCTTTTTCGTCTTATATATATATATATGTATATAACAGCGTTATGTATGGAACATATTTCACATATACGCACACACAGTTTTTTTTTTTTGTTTTCCTTGACTCATCGTACTTTGATGATTATTTATGTTTTTGTTTTTTATAAATTTAGTTAGTTTAGTACTTTTTACAGTCAATTAATATAATAATAATAATAATTATTATTATTTTGTGGTTGTTTTTGTTATATAATACAGTTATTACTATTTACTATTTGCGTTTATCCTTATTAATTAGTAATCGTATCTAATACATATAATATCTAATGTCCCTTTGTTGTTGTTCTTTTTTTTTTTTAATTTATAATTTTACCTAGCAAAAATGAGTCTATTTACAAAAAATATTCAAACTAATATTTATGGTACTTAAATTTCATTTAGAATAACGATCCTTACGCGTTTTCATGATTTTTTGTTTCTTTTACTAAAAAGAGTTTTGTTTTTGTTTTCGTATTTTCTTACACTTCATTATAATTTCGGTTTTTTATTTAAATTTTATTTAAACACTTCACATTCTTTGTGAAATTATGTTTTGGGGGATTTTGTTGTCTCTATGTTATATTATGTATGTCTGTAATGTATAGTATAATTTCAAGATTGAATTTACTGTACCTACATAAGTTTATTTGATATATTTTAAAGTTTGTTTTTTTTGTATGCTTATGTTTGTGTGTGTGTTTGTATATGTTTGGGTTTGTGTATTTAAGTATAAATATTGAACGACAACAAAATCATATTTTTGTTTTTAAAGAGTATATTAGGCTGGCAGATATACAATATAGGTATGTGTGTAGAAAACACAATTCGAACGTGTTCTGATAAATTCTTCTTATATCTTAAATCATGAATTTGTTTATACTTTTCCACATAATTTTTTCCGTAACAAACTATAATTAGTAATTTTATTCATGTATGCTCATTACTTTAGAATCGGTTTTTTATATAATGTTGCTTTCATAAAATTGACTTTATACCTCGTTAAATTTAAATAAAAAATATACTATACACACACATCGCTCAACATTCCGATTTTGTTGTTCTTGTTTGCTGCAGTTGTCAATTATTATAATTTGTCATTTAATATAAATTATTTAATTAATTTATGAATTCTTTTCTTTTTCATCATATACTCATACTTACAAGTATATGTGTGTATATATATGTTATTTATAATTTTTAATTTATGTAGTTGCTTTTATTTTATGTTTTTTTTTTTTTGTATAAAATCACAGGGGGGCGGAACGTTTTACCCCAATTAGTTATTATCAGTGTTTATACTCCGGATAGCGGCCATTCTCCATTAATTGTCCGTCGCCTAGATTTGAATCGACTATATGGCTTCGTCTCTGTTGGATTATTGATGGAAGTGGCGGCTGTATAACACTTCCGCTGCTTTCGGTTTCCGTTGATGGTGGTGACGGGTAATAGTCCCTCTGATTTACATTTAGACCATTCGTTGCCCCCATTAATGATGATGTTTCGCCGTGGATAGTACCCGTTGATAATGGTCCGACGCCTTGGCTGTCCGCCGTACCACCGTGATCCAGTACCACCACGGATACTACATCCTCACTCGCCCACCGGGCTAACTGTTGTTGAGCTTGAATAAAGTCATCACTAGAAAATAATAATCATAACGAGAACACGATAACAAAGATTATTTGGCCTGAGCAAATGATTTTTTTTTCTTTTTTTTAAGGGCCTTTTTAAATAAATGATTTTTTTTTTGTTCAATCTTTGTTAAAATTGTTACACATATATTATATATATATATTTATTTACATATATATAAAATTAAAAGGATAAAGAACATTCTTTAAAAAATTGAGAGGATCTATATCTATGCATCTATGTATGTACTTATTTAAGTTATAATGAACATATTTATGTATGATTTGTAGTTTTTGTTTTGAATTCCCCTGAGGCATAATATTGGAGCTTTTTATGGGATTTAGATAAAAAAAGGTACGAAAATTGCAAAATGGGTTGCATCAGCATTCAGGAAGCCCTTGACATACTAGCGATGTAGTGTACGGAGGATAATCTCAATATCTGTCCCAGTAAGACTGTCTTGTTACTTTTATTTTATTAGTGAAAGACTGATAGATCGATAAGTAGAGCCTAATCTGAATAATCAGGCAAAGCATTTGGAATTAATGCTAGACTCTCAGCTATATTGGAATCTACGCCTGGACGTGACAGCCAAGAAAACAAGAAGTTCATTCTGACTCTGCAGAGCATGCGTAACAAAATCATGCCTAAAACTCAAGATCATGTATAAGATTCACTCGGCTATCATAAAACATATGATAATATATAGTGGCATAGGTGGGATTCAACATTGTTACGGTCGAATTACGCACTATGAGTAGAGAATGGATTTCTTAAAAATCATTGCTGTTATGCATACAACTCAAACGGAGCCATTGGAACCCTACTGAGCTTCACACTGTTGCATGTAATTGTATAAAGGGAGATGATGCGAGGCGGAAGGTGATTCTTCTACGGAACAGAATGTTGCACGATTATTGAATATGCTCTGGAAAGAATTTTTGGACTGATAATGGTACCAAATCATATGCCAGTGAGATTCTCATCATCCAAAATGTTCAATATAGTGGTGAGGGATCGGGGAGTTTGGAATTTTATGATTATTCCGAGTGAAGGTCCTGTTTGATATGTATTTGCTAAATTTGATATGTATATCGCGGTATTAAGGCCATACTTTGGCCACAGATAATAACGAATTGAAATATAGACGAGTGAAAAATAGATTTGCAGAAAGAGTTGGCTAGACGATCAACCACTAAGCTAACAGTAATAGAAATGCTGAGGAGTGGGGGAAATATATTAAAGATGCGATCAGCAAATCTATAAAAGTTGTCTAAGTGAGAAAAAAGTAAAGGAGTACGTTGGAAATCGGATCGGAAAATTAATGTGCTTATATTTCAGCTATTTGTGATCTATTTCTCTTCATATTTCTTACAGATATTATAGCCAAAATGTTAGCCATCTAGTTCATCGCCGACGGGTTGGAGCGTATCGAAGTAAATGTATAAGAATACGACTTCTACTGGAGATGATGAAAGAAGGTATTTACGGAGCAACTACAAGATTTGATGTCACATGGGCCTCGAAGACATTTGAAAGAAATACTGGTAGTTGGATGAATATAAAAATAATTTATTACCTTCAAAGAATACAGCATAAACTGTTTGTAATTTTCGATTCTCCTAATACCGGAAAATTTATAAGATCTATGTAATAAAAATTTTTACAGAATGAATAGTTGCCAAAAGTGAATCAGATGTTCAATTGGCAGAAAATCGTAGAAATATTGAAAAAGGTGTACTCGATATTAAGAGCTATACCTAGGACTTCACAATAATGTTAGTGATATTGGTGATGATATTCATTCAATGATTTTTACAATTTTTTACAATTCAAGGTAGTGTGTAATTTAAAATGATAAAAAAGAAATCGTTATTTGGAAGATAATAAAATTCAAACAAGGCAGTTAACAGTTAATAAAATTTCAGATTAATTTTTGAAATACGACCTTCATAGAGGAGGATCAAGGTATATTAGTATAATATATTCCTTGGATGAAAGTTGAAAAGAAGGACCATAGATTTTCGCTCTTTTCTTGACCATCTGATTTCCGGTGAGGCACGAATACTGCAACTGAGAGGAAAACCCTTTTGGACTTCCGCAGTAAGCTCTATAAATTTTCTCTTATGGTTTCACCGCATCGGTAAATACTAAATTTCTTGAGTTAAGTATTGAGATGGGATGCCGTATAGGTAGATCTCGATAAGAATGTTAACTAGAAGGATATTGCTTTCCTCTCAGATAGACAGGCCGAACTGATACGCTAATTGGCTCTCAGATAACCTCCAAATTAGTGGGAGAATGCAGCGAAAGACGTGTATAATGAATTATGGAAAATTAAAAATTTAACCAGTTCGCATAATTTTAGCAGTCAATTTTGAGCCCAGACTTTACCATCTTAGTCACAGAGACTTTTGTTAGTGAGGATGTTCATGAAAAACGTGATTAGCATTAAGCGAACATGGAATATATGCTGGTCTTGGTACGATTGGTTGAAAAAATTATACAATTGATCGAGAGACATTTTTGGATTTATCCTCTACTTGAAGATCAGTTGGAATCATATTTCACTCAAACTTGCCTGCAGTCCTTCAAGAGGGAAATAGTCTTTTGTGAGTGCATGCAGTTGTAGGATATACCGGGTCATCGTATCCTTTCTTCTTTGAAATGCGTTGAGGAAAGTTTATAATAATTCTGTTGAATATATGTTTGTCAATTGGTGCTTTTGCAAATTATACGATCTGTATGAAGTGGTACTGATCTTACACGTTTCCAATCCAAAATCTAAAGTTGAAGTGCACATTCGATGTTAAGAGTGTGAGAAATTTGAAGATTCAGAATCTTCCATCACTTATAGGAGCCTTCATAGAAGAGTTCAGCTAATTTACTCGTTGTGTTTGCAGACAATTGAACTAGTCATAGATTCAATTGAAGGAGAATTCTTCAGAGATGTGTAGGTATAGGTATTTATGAGGGTATATGTACCAAAAAGGGCTCTAGGATGTTGAAAGCTTTTACTCAAATCCACGAAGTTTTGGTAACATTAGAAAAAGTATGTTTCATAAAATCTAAAATGAATTTGTGAAATATGTTCGAATAATGAATGTGCTAGAATGGTAGGGCTGGTAGTAAACGTCAGGGTTTAACTAACATGAATCTAAATATTATAATTATCTAGGCCACCCAATCTATGTACAATACAGTTACTATATATGTGTGAGTATATATTTATATATGCTAAGTGATAAGTAAAATTTCTATGTATGTATAGATTTTGTATTACTTGTAATTTGGCTTTGTATATCATCCAACAATTGAAAAAAAAAAACAATTTCTTTATCCTTTTCTGGTTCCATTTGTTATGGCCTGCAAAATAAAAGTAACCTACCTTTCACTATCAGGAGTTTCACGATCAACACGGGCATCTACCGTTCTATCATGATGATCGGCACTTTCGTAGATGCCCTCATCATCTTGATGTAAATGCGTGTGCGAAGAATGATGTGATGAGTGTGGACCATGGGATGGATGACCATGCGCATGTGAATGGTGCGTATGATGACCAAAAGCATGAGGTGAATGGGATTGATGTGGATGTCTACTAGTTGTTGGATGCCTATACCTTCCATATACAAAGCGGCTTTCGTCGTCTGAACGAGGACGACATCGACTACTATAAGACGGATGTATAGTTGCTGTTTTCTGTGATTGTGCTAATTGTTGATTAGAACTGTAAAATAAAATCAATTAGATTTAGAATAATTATAACATTCTGAAATTTGGAATAGAACGTCAAAAATCCAAAACTAACCCTTGCGAGGATTCACTACAAGCGGCGGAACTATCTAATCTATAATGACGATCAGCTTCTGTTTCGGACATTCGAATGTCTTCGGAACCGCTGGGACTCATGTGTCTAGAGGAATGGTGTTCTAATTGTCTAATTAGATCTTCTAAATTTCGTATTCGAAGTGGACCGGTTGATGGTGCATCGTCCTCATCTTGGACATGTTGCGGCCGATGATGATGCAACATAGGACCTGTTTGGCCGCCCTCCACTAGCACCGTATGAGCTTGCGTTATATCGCATATATTCTCTTTAGAACTTGTTTTTGAGCTACCACGTTTATATTCACCATAACCAAGATTAGCTGAAGTGCATTCTTGTAGTGTTTTACGTAACATTTCTTCACTAAGACTTCCACTTCCGACAGGTGTATTACCAGCACCGGTTCCACGATGTGAAGCAGCATTACGTAATGCTTCTAAGATATCCTCATGATATCCATTTAAACTTTTTAGAGTTCTTTCAACTTCAGATACAGCAGCACCTGATCCAGCTGATGGAATCATACCATCTTGTTGTGCTATTAATTCTAAATTGTCCGATTGACCATCTTCTCCCCATTTGTCTTTACCTTGTTCACCGAGAACCAAGCCATATCCGTGCTTTTTGAGAATTCCCTTTTCTGGAATTTGGGAGAAATTTTGTGCTTTTTTAAATATTTAAATTTAAAACGTATACGCATCGTCAAATTGCATGTTCAGCTTCCCCGTTGATAATTACGAGTGTATTTTTAGTGCATACATATACAGACAGTGCAGTGTTTCGTTGTTGTATTTACACACAAAGTAAACATGTACAGAAATTAAGTTTAATTTAATGTTTGTTGTGTAAGCGCACTTTTCTTAAAGCCTGAGTGTTTTTTGTGCCTATATATAGAAACCTTTATATACATATATGGTGCGGTATACAAATTCAGTAGGGCTGCATTGAACTGAAATACGTGGGTCTTTGTGGTATGCGCAAAATAAAATTTAAATTTTTAAATAGCATTTCTTTTTGTTAATTTGGCTATAGGAACTAGGTTAAACTAGACACTGAAGATCTCAACATTTTAAGCATTTTCAGTTTAACGCCACTGTTACATCATTTTGGGAGTGGAAATCTATTATTCGATTTCAGATTGAATTTTTCTAAGAATTATCTTAATTGATTGAATCTGATTTAATATTGTTCAAGTTGTGTTTCCACCCAATTGAATAGAGAATATGAATAATAAAATTAAATATTCTGAATTCAATAGATTATATGACCATGGTTTGAACAAGTTTAATTCTTGGACAAGGATATGTAGTTTTGCCAATTGTTAGATTATCCTTAATGTGGATCGTTCTTAAAGCAGTGTGAGCATTGGTGACAGTTATTTTTTCAAACTCTACCTTTTACTTAGAGCAAACAAAAGAAATAAAAATGTCAAGTTAACGTAATCTAGAAGATAACTAAGAAATAATATAGCGGCAGTTATTTTAGACAGCACATACATAAAATATCAAAACAAATAAAAACCAATTTTTGTTTAAATATTTTGGCTAAAAACGATGATTGGTTGGTTAAAGAAACTTATAGAATTTTATATATCGAACAACTTTCAAACAACAACACATCCCCCCCCCCCCCCGTAAATATGAAATATGACAATAATATATACAGAGTGATTCAGATCAAGATACCTTCCGGTATAACACGCGATTCCTTGAGGTAAGCTGATCACATACCCTCCCCAGAAACCTTCCTTTAGGAGTTGTGGCCAGTTGAAGATTTCGCCAATATTCGTGAACCCTGATGGGAATAAATGAATATAACTTTTGAACCACCCTATAGATTTTGGTTATTGTTGGCTTATTAAATATCCAATAATAGTAACTGTCGAAAAGTGTATTACTCTCTATTTTTTAATTAAGCATCTTTAAATTATTCTCAAATAATTCCAAAATTTTGATTTTCTTACACACAAATTTCATAAATACCGTTATTTATCTCAAAAACTTTCTTCCATGTAACCCAAATTAATTGCTGCTTATAATGCCCCTACTACCCTCTATCACTGGAAAAAAAACCGCATGCCAATATCTGTATTAGTTTTGCAGCAACCTTGCTGCTTTGCAAATGGCCAGGACCTCCGCCTAGAACACACTACAGTGATCCGGTAGGCGGTACGACTTCTGTATTCCAGTGAGCGCTAAGTCTTCCCCAGCTCCCTTTCCCACATCCATTTTTGAGCTGTCCGTAAAGACACATATTACAGAGGCAATTGCTACGCGATTGCCCTCCCACTCCTTTCTACTAAGAATGCTAGTTGAGAACGCTTTCCGAAAATCTAGCCTTGGAACAATGTACTCCGTAGCTCTCCGTATACAATCTTCAGGACAAAGCTTTAATATACTGCTGTTGACCAGCAATTCGACTCCTTAAGTCTTAGTGCACTTTTTGCAGCTATACATTTCCCATGGATGTCAAGGGATAGAACCCGGAGCATAATCTCCATTGCTGCTGTTGGTGTTGTTCGAAGAGCTCCTGTAATACCTAAACAGGCAACTTTCTGTATATTAGTAAGACTTTTCAGGTGGTTCGCTCTTTCAAGAGCATTCCACCACACCAGAACCCCATATGTAAGGAGAGGTCTTATAATAGCGGTGTACATCCAGTGTAATCCCCATCGCTTGGCAAAGATTTTCTTGCAGGCACTCTCATTCACATTTATCCTCCAATTTAATTTGGAGTCAAGTAACACTCCTAGGTATTTGGCTTCAGTTTTAAAATCAAGAGTAATATTACCCAGTTTTGGGGGTACAAAAGTCGGAATAACTCTCCTCCGTGTAAAAAGGACTAGCTCGGTATTTGCGGGATTAAGCCCTAAGCCGCACTTTATAGCTCCGTTAAGAAGCTTTTGCAATGCTCTTTGAGTTAGCTCACTGATCGTGTCGGTAGAAATTTTCCCGAGACCAGAATGACTAAGTCATCAGCATATGCTACCGCTTTTATACCCTGCCTTTGTAAGAAGATGAGAATCCCATTAACCACCCACTTGTAGTGCCTCTCATAATATATGGATGTGAGATTTTTTATGTACTCGATTCTACTGTCTGGAGGAAGCTAAATGTTGCTCTTAACTCTGCCATTCGTTATGTATTTAGTTTGAAGCGCTATGACCATGTCTCTTCACAAAATAAGTAGCCTCACCTGTCAAAGAAAGGAAACGAGGAACAAGAAGATTGGAATGTCGGGAAGATTGCAAAAATTGTATGTGGTCATACAAATTGCTAGGCTCACCAGAGTGTATTAAGTTATAGAGGAAGATTAATGAGAGCCTATAGGGAGTTATGATGCCATTTCAAATCTAAAGCAATCGTTAAAAGCAACTTCAATTTTCCGCGCACACACAATATCAAGTTTGGGATATATCAAACTTCCGTAAGAAAACTTCGGTAATAAAATAGTTTTTACAAGTTGTAAGCGAATATTAGTTGACAGTACTGCTGTAGATAGCCAAAATCTGCATAAGCCCGGATAGATCTTCGAAAGCATCAGTTTGACGTGCTCACAACAGTTTAATTGTTCATTTAGCTTGACCGCAAGATTGGTGACAGATTTTACAAAATACAGAGGGGAGTTGTTAAGAAAAATGTACAGGATATCGCTTATGTCATACAAAGAAATATAGATAGGAAGATTTGTCAGGATTTAGTAAGAGCCCTTTGTTGACCGGCCATGTGTAGATATGGGAAAGATCGCCATTGATGCGAGCGACACAATCTTCTATAAGTAAGATCAATAGGCCTACCCTGAAAATCTTGAATCACATTTCGTAAGTCATTAATATACATAGAAAAAAACAACGGGCTCAAAGCAGATCCTTGGCGGGCGTAGGCAGGATGAGCCCTCACCAGTTTCTATCTTTTGAGATCAGTCAGTAAGGAAACTATCAATTAAGCTCATCGCAGAGGAAAAGAAATTAAAATTACTGGGTAATTTTTTTAATGGCTTTGAGTGGCTAACACTATCAAAAGTTCTTGAGAAATCCAGTAGAATAAAAATGTTAAAGTTTCTGGAGTCGAGAATGAGGCAAAATGGTTGGAGACTTTTAGTAAAGTAGTTTCACAACTATGCCGAGATTGGAAGCCAGACTGAAATTATGTTAAAAGATTGTTGGTATGGACAAATTCTGTAGTCTGTAACGACAACAGTTTTTTAAGAACTTTAGCCAAGTAACAAAGAATGCTAATTGGCCGGAAATCAGAAAATGGTTCAGGAGAAGATTTCTTGGCTACTGGTATGATGTTAGCGATTTTTTAAGTTCTAGGGAAAGAAGAGTAAATCAGGCAGAAATTTAAAACATAAAGAACAAAAAGTGAAATATAAGGTAATAGCATTTTCACAAAATAGGGGATGAAACCAGACCAACAGCATTGGACGTAATGGAGGATACTGCTGCACTGTAATCACTGTGATCAATATCTTGAAATGAGAAGCATATTTCTTGTTGCTGGAAAGAAGGGATATTCAAATGAAGAAAAGTTGGGTTAGTATTACTAACGGAACTATTGAGTACGCCATCATCAGGATTAGGAGAGGTAAAGTGTATATTTAGTTCGTCAGGGTTGAAGTTGCAATGGATCACTATTCCCATAGATGTCAGCATTACGAAAGTTACTTCAGAGCATTTTAGAAAGTAGATTCGGATCAAATTTAGGGTAAAATTTGGTATTGAAGTTTGGCAATGCAAATAGCAGTATTGATGCAATTGCGTGCTGTTTTAAATAGGTTTCGAGAAAAAATGTTGCATAGTCGTTTATAATTCTGGTACAGGTATTCCCGTTCGGCTATGAGAAAATTGGTTTGGGGGATAAGCTAAGCATAGGTGGTAGAGCCTACGAGCTTCAATCCAAGATAATGATGTACGTTCATGAAATAAATTATCAAAGTTAATACATTTGAAGTCCCGGAAGCAGATGCTGGTAATAGAAGGAATATCTAGGTAAATATCGTAATACAAAAAAGGAGATCATGGTCAAGTATGTTGGGAGGACTAATCTGGTTATGAAAATGAATTTTATTAATATTAGTCGGTAGGAAAAGATCTAAAAGGGAGGGGCTTATAGCAATTGAAGTAGGTGGGGGAGAAATTAACTGTGTGTAAGTATAATGATTGCATTAGAAATAAAAAGTTGTCCGTATTATTGGATTGATTAAAAATACAATTAATATTGAAATCTCCAACAATTATAACATTTTCATAACGATGGGTAAGGCCTAAGATACAGGTGGCAAATTAATCAGACCTCCTAGTGGCAAAATTAGGCGGACAGTACCCAACAGCCAGCAAATATTTATCCGCCCAGTGTCAACCTACAAACACAAACATTTAATGTTTTTTGACTTCGAAAGATCTATGTACATTATTACCGTTAAAGCCCTGCTTCAATTAAATAGCAACTCCACCACTGACATGGTTAGTTCGTCATTCTTATAAAGGCTATAGCCCAGAATGGATATAAGACTAGAAGGTACATTCGCATAGAGCCAGCTTTCCGTTACGAGGATTATATGAATATCTGAGCTAACATAAAATTGACAGAGCTCGACAATTTTGTTACTTAGGCTTCTGGCATTTATCAAGCAAATATTAAATCCATTGGTACGCTTACAAAAGATGTTAAATAATATTCTTATCTTGTACAGATCACTTCAACTATTATCGGAGAGTGCACTTGAGTACAAAGCTCCGTCAACAAATTCAGGCGAAACAAGCAGTATGGTTAAATTAGGAAAAATAGTGGTGTCAGATTGATTCATACTAAAATGGGCAAAGCTTACCGAAACCAAAAATGAAATCGAACAAAAATGACAGAAAATTAAAGTTAAAATTAACATAGTAAAAACCATCAGGTGAACCTGAGGTGTTAGAATCAGCAAAATTACGTAACAGAAATAACTTTAAAATATATTCATGTAAAGTCCATAGTTTTGCCGATGACAGTATACTTGATTATGCTTGACACTTTTGCGGACTCCAAAAAGAATGCTGGTTGTTTAAAACGGGATTGCATAATTAGATCATTGAAAACCGACAATATTCTCGCTTGGAGCAAAGTGAATCGTGTCGAATTTATTGTGTCCAGAACTGAAAGCTGTCTCATCTCTTTAAAAGAAGATCACCCTTTATCGCTTCATGCATGGCGAATATTCTGATGAGATATCTTGTCTAACCCCAAATAGATTAAACCTTTCAGTAAAATTGCGTGATGCATTGTTTTTATCCGGAACTGTGCGATTGTCGAACAATCTACCATCTTCTCTCTTTTGTCCGGATTACAATCTGCGAATATTCCACCACTCTCCTCATGTTCCTTAAACTTTTCCCTATCTCCTTCTTGCCATGATGTGCCTTGAGTTTGATTTAATAACAAATATATTAAAAAAGAAAAAAATAAAAGACATACAAACTGCGTAGAAGCTACCATTTTGTTACATCTGGAAGACAGACTAAAAGTATCTCAAGGCGTGTCTTTATTTCTGAGGACCCAGGGGGAAGTGGAAGGAGAAGCTAGTATCAGCTATTGTTTTACTCTTCAGGGCTGTAACATATGTACATATATTCTTCAAAGAATGGACAGTAAATGGTGATTATGATTTTTATCTTAAAGGTCGGTATAAAGCAGAATTTCTATCGCCTCAAATCATGAAAAAAGTTACTGCAAATAACGATATATATGCCCTAAATAATTTTATCACAATGTTTGAAAACGTAATACATATAAAAAAAAAATCGTTTATATAAAGAGCCATTTGGGCTCACGCAATTAGAATTCCGTACCAAAAACTCAACGAACAGTCGATTGACTGAATTTAAAAGAACAGAGGTTGTAAACTTACAAAAACTTCAGACTTGCATTCCATGAAGGCTTTACCACACTTCATTAATATTATATCTGTTGAATGAGCTACTCTAGGTTACTCTAGAGCAAAAAAACCGTGTTTAATGAATTCAGAATTTAATTCAAATACAAATTTGCTTATGATAACTGAATAATATTAAAAAATACGGCCACAAGAGTAATCTTATAAGGGGGGATCTTACTAATAAGAGTTGTCTTATAAGTTAACACGAAAAATGTTTTTTTTCACAAGAGTCTGATCACTTTGCTCAGCTCTATTCAACTCTACCAAACTCTGCTCAGCTCTATTCAACTCTACTCAGCTCTACTCAACTCTCAACTCTACTCAACTTTTCTTGTTATCTATGGCTCAATGCTTACTAACCCTAATAATATCTAAATTTTTTGCTTTAAAAACTTAGAAGATGAATTTCAATTTGTCATTCATTAGAAAACCATATTGATAATTTGCAGGGGAAAGACTCTTCAAGTTTCAAAAAGAACTTTTGTCTTGAGCGTAACTGCACTCTCATTTCACAGCAAACAATTAATTGTTTTGTTCACAATTACTTTCACTTTTCTAAAAGTAAACATTTTGAGCTATAAATAGTCGTGTTAAAGCTATCTTCATCACCAGAAGCGTGGTTTATTAAACATGAAACGTGTTTAATTCCTTACAATTCGCAATGCTAAAAGCTTTCAAACGACACGTTTCTCATACATATGCAAATAAAGAATAGTCTTAACGCGATGGCCTGTAATAAGGAAGGCAGTGACGGATGAAACATTTTATATGGAAGGATACAGTAGTATTCTGAAGTAGTATGTGAAAAATATGTGACAAAAAAATGGGATTTAAGTTCCAGGATAGTCTGTTTGTCCTACGCTATTGTTGTTCGACTCACAATTACCTAAGACATTACGAGGCGTTTTTATAAATTACTAGAACAGTGGAAATAAAGTTACTAAAACTATAGGGACATGCATATCTTAGAGTAACAGGGGTCATGGATACTTCTCCCACCACAGGCTTACAACTGATGATTGGCCTATCACAGAATGCTAGTTGTTTTTTTTTTTTTTTTTTTTTTTTGTTTTATAAATTTAAGAGAGAGTCACATTCTACGAATGGCCGACTTTAGTTAGTTTTTGAAGATTTACATAAGGATTGAATATTGCCGCTAACCTCAGAGATACTAAAACTTGAACACCTTGAAGAGGTTAATGAAGGCCACCAAAACTGAACTATGTATAGAAGTATATGAACCAAGCATGGCCGGTGGCAAGAATTTGTCATGGAGGGGGTTTTGGAAAAATTGGTTAAAAATAAAAATAAGAGTTTTTTGTTTTTTAATTTAACGGTTTAGCAGAACATTAACTGATAAGTTTACAATTTCATACTTTTACATGATCATACTTAAAAAATTAAAAAAAAAATTAATTAAAACTCTAAATATTGTATTAGCACACAGAGTTATTAAAAAGAAGATATTTTGGTTCAAATACTGAGAGGAAATTGCGGACGAAACAATATAACATTGGATCAGAATTATTAAAACACGTCTCTGACTGATAAATAGTCTGAGTGTGAATTAAATTGTCTGCTGTACATATATAAAGTTGAGAAAGCCTCCGTGTATTTTTAAATGCAGATGAAGTCCTTTTAATTTAAATGCGAGTCGTTGAAGAGTCGAAGGAAGTTCCATGTGCTCTCTGTATAACTTAAAGGAGCAATAAAATATAAGTTGTATATCATTTTCTTGCAGTTTGTCTGATATTATCAGAATTTCGAAGATTAGCATTTAAAGTCAACTGTCACATTGAAAGAAATCATGGAAATTTTGAAAGGAAAAGATTGAGAAAGTCTTAATATATTCCTTAATATATACTGCCTTTCCCTATGAATACTTAGGGAAGCCAAGTCGTTAAGTCGATTTTCGGTCATTAACTCACGAAGATAATTTTTAAACTTTTATAAATTTTTAAAAATGTAATTAATTTAATCAGCATTTTTGGCCCATTTTAATGCGTGTACTAGTTCAATCCCTACCTTTTGCAATTGCCTAATTAATGACAATATAATTGAGTCTTCTTGCCAACATTACTTGCCAGCAAATCTATTAATAAAATAAATTTACCACTCCTCTTCCGCGAGGAAATGCAGAACCGAAATTCCGTAAACCGAATTTTCGATTTGGGGACGGCGAATTTCCTATTATTTATTATTTAAAATAATATTATAAAAATTATAAACTATTTTACATTATTGAAATTGTGGCATGGAATTGAGTTCAGGTATTTTTCCTCTTTTATCGGCCCTAGAACCAAGCTACACATATTTTTGATATCTTATTAAACTGTGTTTTCCAAACTGAAATTTATGTTACAGAAAGTAGGTTTCTACTTAATTCTTGCGGCTAAGGAATTTTCTACTACAAACTGTCGCTTTTCGAATTGTTATAATCTAAATCTTTAACGTTTATCAAGTTCTGACAGATTTGTCAAAAAAGAAGACACTGATTGTCTTTGTTTTCATCCACACGAGGTCAAAAAAGCGAACATTTCGTCAAAAATGAATCTACAAACGAAAATTTTCGAGTAGCCGGTTATGTATGACTCATAAAGATCTTTAGCGATGACGAGAACTTGATATCCAAAAATTCACAATAAAAAAGTATTTAGTAATACTTTTTCCAACATATTTATTGTTAGATTTCTAAGCAATATATTGCAGCTATAGGACCAATCTAATGGACCAAAGATGCATACATGAAAAGGTGACTTATATCTTGATCTCATCATAATTGGCTTTTTTGACCCTTCTTAATTTTCCTTGGAAGCAAAGAACATCCACATCGCTTCTCTGTCTAACTCTGCTTTAGGCCATTTTTTTGATTTCTGTCCAGATTTTAGCACTTTTGTCCACATATTTATTGATTGCTCATCTCACTCATTTTCTCGCTTTTCCTACCATTCACTTTCACCGTGGATTCCACTCCAAGGCCTATCGAGTGTAGGTTTTCTAAATGTGACAGGGTGACCTATCTATTTCCATTTTCTTTGCGTTATTTGGATTGCTAATGGCCCTTGACGTGTAATTAAACACAGCTCAATATTTATGGGTTCTCTTGATCAGAATTCTTAAAAATTTTTTCTGGATCAATTGAATTCTGTTCGTAACTAGTTTTTTTTTTAAAGCCATATTTTACTTTTGTATTATATAGTAGGATTAACTTCACGTAGAAATTGATTATTTTAAGGTTTGTATTCCTCCCTAGTTGTGGAGAGCTCAAAATTATTCATAGCCTTCCGAAAATTAGCTTTGTTTTTTTGAGTGCAGTTTAATTTTGACAAGCCTATGCTGACATTTCTTTCTATAATTTTTTAGGTTTTGCTTAGAAACGGAAAGTGTTCATACTTATAAAATTCGTGTGTACATGAACGTGGCTTTTCTTTGGGGTCTTTGAATAGAGGAAATTGGAGAAATATATGTTCAGCTGCCTACATTTGAAACAGCTGAGAAACTCCCTCAGTATCTTACCACAGTGACAGCGACTAAGAGCAGCACTAAAAGCATTTTCGGTGGGAGCAACTGGAGTATTTTCAACCATATATCTTGTTGACTTTACACTGAAAAAAAAAAAGATTAGTTGCTTTACGCCAATGAATTTGTTTAATCAACAAATAATATCAGTTGTTTTTCAGTTAACGAATCCTATTCGTTAAGAAATCTTATTGGCATTAGCTGATTTAGATAATCTTGTAAACTAAATTAAATTAGTTTCAAAACATTAGTAATCAACAAGTCGAATGTTGTTAAAATATACAATGAAATTGGAAAGTTCAACTAATTTTTTAGTTGATCATATTAATATGAATTTAATTATTTTTATTATTTTTATATAATTTTATAATTTGTCCGCAGTAGGCTGACAATTAAAAAAAAAGACAAATAGCGTTTCGCATGGGCAGAAACTCATGTGTATTCATCAGTATGACTGAGAGTTTCTACCTGCCGTACACACTGAAGGAAAGACTAATCAAATAATCAAATCCCATATATACACTCAGTAATATGCGTTACTAGCGAAATGAAAAACTCAGTATCATATTATTGGTTTCATCTAAGCTATAAACATATTTATTAATGATGCAGTGAATTAAAATTTAAACTTATGGCCGGATTATATTATTCATATAAAATAATTAAATTTGTTAATTTAGAAAATTGTGAGGTTACATCATATTAAAAATATCTATCAATTTATTAATTTATTAATTGCATAAATTCGCTAATATAACAAATTGTATTCTTAAAAACAAAAAAATAGTTTTGTTGTTCTTGCGAAAAAATTAAAAATTTTATATATTAATTTTACTAATACGTCTTCTGATATATGATTGCTTAATTTATCATCAAATATTAGTTAATCGAAGTAATTGAATTAGAAGCTACAAGTAAAGTATTTTCCAAAGCAACTAAGGGCAAATCAATTAATTCCAATTAGAAATGGCAACTAATTAGCTCTTACAATTTTATTAATCACTCATTGTTTTTTCAAATGAATTTGCAGGAATTACTAATACTTACTATCAACTAATCGTGATTTGTCGTTTTAACTTATAATTGTTTATTTTTTCAGTGTACTACACGCCTGAGCTCTCACTCCAGGCATGGCCGTCTTTAGCTAAGTGGGGGCCCTGAGCACTTTAGGATATAGAGCCCCCTGACAGAAATTATTTTCAAAAATATTTTGGGTTATCAACAGGAATAATAACATAAAGTATGTTAAGGCTTATCGCGCACTGGAGATTTTTTTTCACGTAACTGTTTTGTCACCACCGTCATATCCATAGTCTCTAATGTAAATGCGCACATGTCAAGGTGACTTTTTGGCTCCTGCGGCTAGGAACTTGTGGGAGACGAAACTATCGCTGACCTTCACGTTTTTATGAATCTGCACACACTGGTAACATTTTTGCCGTCAATTGACTGCAATTGTTTTGGGAAATGCAAGGAGGAAACTTAAGCATCTTTTTTTCAAAAATGGCTGCTGCAACGACAGTGTCAGAGGAAGATATAAATAACATGTAAAAAAGCTAGAATTGGTCTCAAACAAATTCTTATGATACCCAAGCAGAATGCCCGTTTGAAATTTCGTATGGTACCTATCTGTGCAAGTTTGATTTTTGAAATTCTTTTTCGTATATATTTCTAGAACGGTTCGTCGGAGAGATTATAACCAATTTCATAGCATTTCATATTCTAAAGAACTTTTTGGTACAACAAAAACGTTTAGGACTGATCATTTTCACAATATATGTCAAAATCATAAATTTTTATATGGCAACACCAAGAAGGGGTTGTCCGATTTAGTCCATTTTTAAATTATATTTACTATTTTTATGAAAATACAGTGTATAAAATTTGACCCGTTCTCAGGCAGTATCAAAAATATGTAGTGAAGAATTAAATAATTGTATGGCAACCCTAAGAAGGAGTTACCCGATTTGCTCCATTTTCGAACTTACTTTTACTTTGTTTTTAAAAGCTCACGTGATAAATTACAGTTCTCTAAGAGTACGCGTCTTCGAGTTATCGTAAGGGCGGACGGACAGACGGACCAACAGGCGGACGGACGTAAGGACAGACAGACATGCAAAAATCAAAATAACTTTTAATATTATGTGTGGATGTCCAATCCATATTGCTCTACTATTTCTATTTCTAAGCGTTACAATCGGAATGATCAACTAAGTGTATCCTATGATCTCATCATCTAAAGGTACAATAATGAAGCATTAATACAAGAAGTAGAAATGAGACCACCCGTATACAACAAAAATTTGAAGGAATGCTCTGATCGCAATTTGAAAATAAACATGTGGGGAGAAATATCCATGAAAGTGTTTATAGACATTGGAGTTACAGCAAGTCTCTCTTCGGGTACAATTGATGGAATTTTGATAAGTTATAGCAGGTCTCAAACTCTGTAGTAAATGACCAAATCAGCTCATTCATATGGAAATATCCACAGAGTTTTTCAGGATAGGATCGCAGTTCATCCAACATTAAGTGAATTTTTCTTTAAACAGCCTTTCGTTCCAAATTGCAAGGACATTTTCTATATCCTTGTGACAAATACACATATATCACAGCTGACTCCACGAAATTTATATTGATGAATGGTGATATAAAACATGAATTTTTTGTGGTGACAGTTACCAGTTGAGTGACAAAAAGTCTCCAGTGGACGTTAGGTCTAACATGAACCAACAGTATATAAATTTCGGTGAGTTTAAAAAATTTTCAGGCTCTAAGCACAGTCACTATATGTTTTATTGTATGAAAATTTAATAAATAATAAATTAATTATTATTGTTAATTAATTTAAATAATAATAAATTGCACGGTCTATTTTCAGTAGCCGAACTCTAACAACTGAACTATCTCGTAATAGGTTGTTGTCTTAATGGTTGAAGAATTTGTCATTGGTTGGTCTCCTATCGCAGGGATTGGGGCCCCCCATTGATCCCAGGGCCCTGGACCCGGACCCAGCTGGCCCATGAGTAAAGATGGCATTGACTACAGCGCCAACAGATTCTAACACAATCAGAATTAGACTACGCTAAATTTGGATTATCAAACTTCCTGTACTCTCTATATTCTACGTTTTTCTGTGTACATTCAATTTTTAGAAAATTAGATTATTTTTAAATCAATTGCATTGTTTTGGATTTTATTCATCTGTTAAAAAAAAAAAAATGTTTTTTTAATTTAATTTAGTTTTTGCTATTTTATTTTTACTCTCCGAGGTCTGTGAAATCGTTTGTGAGGAGTCTTGCCAGCGATTGAGTCTTAGATATAATGAATTACGGGTTTCTTTGTGAATATATATCTCACTTTATGCTATTTATAAACTTATTTTTTTCTATTATATTAATTGCGTTTATTAACTTTACTTTTTCACGTAGATTTATTCCACTAATTAGATACATATTCATTAGTTATTATTTTCTAGACGGCTTTATTTTCAAACTTGCAAAAGCTAAAAGTTCTTCTATGTTAGGTATATGGGCAACGTTATAAATAAATATTAATTTGAATGTAATCAGTCTGAGCTTGTCGTTAAAAAACGTAAAACAAAATATATCTCATTACAAAAAAAAAAAACTGTCCCCATTGCTCAAAAAACAAGATACGCCACAAATTAGATCCAATGCAAATGAAATTAAAAACTTTTTTTTTTCTGTGTGAAAAACTAAAATCCACACAAGCAGTCATCAGCAGTGCTGGCAATCATATAACTTCACTCGATTTAATTTTGGCCAATTTTTCATATCTCTCATAATTAGTAACAGAGATAAAGTTTAAATATCCTACACCGGAGGAGATCTTTATGTGTTTAATTAGCATTTTAATTAAAAGTTTCATGGCTGTCATCGAATGCGGTATGCAAAGTTTCAGTTTTTAAGTGAACATTCGTGGGTGAAATATTTTGCCTTAAATTTAAATTTTCCTTGCACAACCATAAAAAAAAAAACGAGAAGAGAAAAATTAAAGAAAAAGTTAACATTTGCAAGAACTATGAAGGAATCTAAAAAGACATTTTAAAAGCAACACATTTTTTTTTTCGTTTTAGATATTTTTATAATTCAGCTAAGGAGTAAGCTTCTAAACAGATGATAAAGCTTTTAAGGGTTCACAATAAACTTTTGGCAATTTAATTTTGAAATTATCGAAATTATATATATAAAAAAAAACGAAGCTGTACTTGCATTATATAGATGGCCTCAACGTGTTTTTGTTTTTTTATTAAGTATAGGAGAACAATTTCTTACGGATGCTGAAATTTGTAAAAAGTTTAATATGGTTATATATACGTTACGTACATATGTACCTAGATAGGCAGGTACAATAGTAGGCACTTAGATTGTTATAAAAAATTTAGTAAGGAGTTACGTTTTCTGTAGAAGAAATAGACACTCTTATTCTTATATAAGGTATAGGGCAACACACTTAAGATTTAGATATATTTTTCATAGAAGTATGCTTTAAATTATGACGGAAACAGCAGACTTAAAATTTATTATAAAAGTGAGAAATACATAAGATATTAAAAATATTTCATAATATGGGATGGAAATAAAGAATAATTATAATTAGATATTTGTAAAATTGGATTATGTAACAGGAAATATAATTAAAAACAAAAAAAAAGAAAGCCAAATATTAAATCATATCAAAAATGCTAAAAGATAGTTTTCCGCGAAATAGCTAAATTCTAATCTACCCCCCCCCCCCCCCCTCCCCTAGCAACCAACAAACACTATCTGGTCAATAGTACATACAATAGACCGTCTTTTGTACTGAAATTGAAAAGTGGTCAAAATCAAAATTTGGTTAAATCGAACATCTTTTTGACGTCGACCTGTCGACAATGTACCACCTAAAACACGTCTTCAGACGGAAATAAGGTCGTCCAAAATTAAACTGAATGCGTACATTTTGGTTGCCCAGAGACGTCATTACAACACCTGAAACACGTCTTCAGACGGATATAAGGTCGTCATATTAGCCACCAATTTTTAATACAAAATGACCTCTAGTTGGCACATCGAAAGACAAAAACGCTTAATGAAAAAACTCACTTTTCCACCTTGGAACGACGAATATTTCCAATAAAACTTAAACTAAAAGGTAGGGAAATTCTTGTGTTTATTATTCCGAAGAAATTATTAATTAATTAAAGACTAATGCAAGTCTTGAATGCCCGTCCTTCCACGAATCTATAAAAAATCGAGAAATTAAGTGAAAATGACGACAAGCAGCGCCACTTTCAGATGCAGTCAAAAACTGACGCGAAATAGACACCGCGTGCCTATGCAATAGTAAAAATGACGACAAAAAGACGGCAAAAGTAAGATATCAAAAAGAGTTTAAGAACAATAGAAAAATTTCTAATATTAGGCTCTAGAGAGGATTACGTCTAAAAGACGGAAAAACGCTGTTAAATCTAGGGTCTATTTTGAGTCATCAAATTACGTTCTTTCATATATTTCTGTATAATACATGCATGGTCAGTCATTTTGTGAACAAATTCCGATTACATTATTTAAACTCATACCAACTTGAACTCCTGAAAGACGTCATATGTCGACTTAAAAAAGTGCCAGTCAAAATGAAGTCTAAATTTGACGGAAACTAAACTCGATTGTCTTAAAATCTCAAATATTGACGTAAAAAGGATGTCGCTGGAAATCGGTCAATAATAAGTCAATAGTAAATGAAAATTTGATCAACATGTCCTAGTTTCGTAGAAAACTTACGTCTAAATGACGTCGAAATGAGAAAGGAATTCATAATCTATTTTCAGTTAAAAAATGACGTTCTATTGATCAGAAAGTCTTAAAATCTTTGTTGGGCCACAAGGTAATCTGGAGTAATCTAAACCAGATTAGAGTCGGTAAAATTAAACACTCAAACTGTGATCTAGATCCGAACATTTTAAATTAGGTTTTTATATCCGCCAGTAATATTAATACCAGTGCAAGATTGATCTTCTTCTTCTAATCCTCAGGTATTGCTCATGAGGCTGGCTTCGATTTTCGCTGCGTCGACGAACCTGAAGTACATAAAGCCATAAGTCCTATTAGGTCACTTGCCACTGGTTCAGACTTGATACCGACATGCTTCATAAAATTAACTGCTAGTACCAAAATTATTACTCATATCATTAACTCTTGCTTAACTATTAGTTATTTCCAGGGGCCTGGAATGTCGCGCGCATTATCCCTATTCCCAAAAAGACCAGTGGATTCTCTCCTGAAGATTACCGACCTATTAGCATTCTTCCTTTTTTATCTAAAGTGATGGAATATCTTATGCGGGAACAAATGTGGAGATTCCTGGAGGGCAATTCTCTTCTGTGTGAATGGCAGTCTGGCTTCCGTCCAAAGCCTAGTTGTATGATTACACTATTAAGGGTTATCGATGATATAAGAGAGAATATCGACTCTGATATGCTCACTGTTCTCATATTATTAGACTATTCAAACGCCTTCGATACGGTCCATATCTTACTCTGTGGAAAGCTCCGAAGTGATTACTATTTGCACCATAGAGCAACGAAACTTATGTTAAGTTTTCTCTCTGGCCGGAAGCAATGTGTCTCAATTAACAATCATGAGTATGACTTGTTACCTTTTAGTTCTGGCGTCCCCCAAGGTTCTGTGCTTGCACTTCTCCTCTTCATTCTAATAAGAGGTATCATTCGTCAAGATCCACCTGTATGCTGACGATGTACAGGTTTACGCTGCTATTGATCTCAACAGGTTGGACGAGTATATTGCTTTGATTAATCTGGACCTTGCAGCTATATCTCGATGCTCGGTTGCAAACAATTTCAAAATTAATCTGTATAAGTCCAAAATATAAATCCACTGTTGATGTTAGTCATCTACCTCAAATTTCTGTAATCTCCACTTCTATTCCATTTGCAACTATGACTAGCAATCTCGGTGTTATCTTCAATAGGACCCTAACCTGGAATGATTACATAAATTATGTGGTTGGACTTATTTACGGATGCCTGAGACGCTGGAGGCAGTCCGCTAATTTTACACCACAGACTTCTCGTTTGCGACTAGTAAAATGCTTAATTATCCCTATTATAACATATGCTAACGTTCTTCACTGCAAGCTTAATTCTGTCTCTTAGAAGAGATTAACAGTGGCATTTAATTTTGCTGTGAAGTATGTATTTAATCTGCGTAGATATGATCATGTCTCTGAGCATTCTAGATAAATCTTGGGTTGTTCTTTCTCGGTTTTTCTTAAAATTTATTTGATGACCTATATATAGACAACAAGAGTAGTAAACTTAGCATGAGTTTAATTTAAAATCACAATAGAACTGACAGAAACCTCAGCACGGACAGCTACATCAAATTAAATTCGTCAAAAATTCAAAATTCAAAAATTTTAAAAATAATGAGAATTCAAAAGTGAATATTCGAAAAATGGAAAATAGTAGAGGTCATTTAAGTTATAGGTTCTCAACCGTTTTTTGGGATACGACCCCTTTATATAAAATCATTTTTAATTGGATAATTAATAAGATCAACGAAAATAGTTTTTGTTAGTATAATTTTATTTTAAATTATATTTAAAAATTAATTTAATGCGATGGTTGAAATTTCATGTTATTAAACAGCCTCAAAATTTGCGGGTGAGTTTTTGTTAACGCCAACCTCATGTCATTCTCAATATTTAATTTCTTCTTTTTGTTTTGTTTTTAAACGAAGAAGAGTTAAAAACCCACCCTCACAGAGATATAAAAGCAAGCATCGTCACATTTGGGTATGACTTATACATATGTATGTACTTACCACACCAGAATTGTGTGAGCATTTTTCATTAAATAAGTTACGTGAAGAGGAATCATTCCGCAAATCCAAGAAATCATCGGAAATGCTCGCTACATCAATGGAAGCAGAGAATAGATCTCGTGTCAATGTAGTTTCTTCTTCTTTCAGCTCAGGAAAGTAACGCAGAAGTTCACTTTCAAGGGTTTCGAGATGCAGTAATCTTCTCCTTCAAATTTTAATTTATTTTACCTTCAGATTCAATGTTTCCAAGATTTATTTTTCTGCGCCAGTTTCGAAACTTGGATAAAAATAGCCGGAGATTATCGTGAAATGCGATAATAGTCGTTTCTTTTACCTGAATTTTCAGGTTAAACCTTTTTTGCTGTTCTAATATATCTACTAGATATGATACTTTTTTCAGCCAAGCTTTGTCGTTAAAGTATACTAAAAGGTTATGTTTCCCGTACACTTCCAGCCAGGAACAACTTGATTTCATCTTTCAATTCAAAGACACGATTCACAACATTTTCTTTCGGCAACTAGCGTAGTCCAGTGTAGAAAAGAAGAACCTCGTGATCCGAATCTATGTCTTTGCGTAGTTCCTTAATTAAACGGGTATTAAGAGCTCCCGATTTGATGTAATTTAAGATTTTTATCAGCGAAACAAGTACTTCTTGCTTGGGGAGCTAGTTCTTTTATTTTTTTTTTCTAAAAGCCTGATTTTAACCCAGGCATAGATGGTGCACAACCAGTAAAAAACCCACAGAAATTTTCCCAATTTAATCTTCCAGTCTCAAAAAACGTATTTATCTTCTCCATAATGTCATCACTTTTTATAGTAGTTTCAAGTCCACTATAAAATAGGAAGTCATGTTTGATATCATCTGCATGAATATATTTCACGAAGATAAGCAACTCAGAACACGAGCTTAGGTAACTTGAAAAGAAAACCATGGTGAAACGTTGATTTCATTCAAAATTTGCTCTTTAACGTCTACCAACATCTCTGATATATGCCGCTCAATGGTATTATTTGACAGATATTCGTTGCAACTTTACTTCACTGGAATTCCCAAGAATTAATTTCACCATATTCAAAATGCATGGGTTGAGCTTTTCTCCAATTATGTGAGGTTTTTTTTAGCTCGGTAATTTCCAATGCGACTTCATATAATGCTTTCATACTGTGCTCGCTTACTGAAAACATCCTGTTCGACCACGTCTTTGATGTTTGCAACTAGTTTCATGCCGACGAAAGAATTTCAAATCCTTTTAAAAATTGCTTTATAGTGAATAATATTTTTAGTTGACTATATAAGCTGGCGACCCCACAGAGAACTCGTCCCGACCACATTCGTGTTCGCGACCCATAAGTTGGGAACCCGTGGTTTAAGTAAAGGGTTATCCAATAAGAGGTGTTATTTTAATTAGCCCGCTATTTTGGTAGATGTCACTTCTGGAGCTGTCATTTTTTAACATTTGACAAGTAGAAACTACGCCATTAATAAAAATGGAACGACACACGATTCAACAACGCATTGAACTTATTAAAATTCACTATAAAAATGGTGAAAATGTGGCAGAGACGGTTCGTAAAACTCGAACATTTTTGGGTCGTCGTGAAGCACCTTGTCGGACCGCAATACAGAAATTGGTAGAAAAATTCGAGCTGTCGGGACAAGTTAGTGATGCGAAGGATAAAACCCGTGCACGTCGCTCAAGAACAGCCGAGATTATTGCTGCTGTAGCCGAAAGTGTTGAAGAAAACCCAGGGTTGTCCATTCCTCGTCGTTCTATGGAACCAGCCATTCCACAAACGTCATTACACCGTATTTTGCATAAAGATTTGGGTCTTAAGGCTTATAAAGTTCAGTTAACACAAGAACTCAAGCCGGCCGATCATCAACAACGTCGAGTCTTTGCTTATTGGGTCCTTGAAATGCATGAAAATGATCCGGAATTCCATCGAAAACTCATCTAGAGTGATGAGGCCCATTTCCACCTCGATGGCTTCGTCAACAAACAAAATTGTCGCATCTGGGGCTCGGAAAACCCATTATTGTTGAAAAGCCTCTCTATCCTCAACGTGTGACTGTTTGGTGCGGTTTATGGTCCAGCGGAGTCATTGGACCTTACTTTTTCGAAAATGAGGCTGGAGCAACAGTTACGGTGAATGGATTGCGCTATCGACAGATGATTAATGATTTTTTATGCCCGGAATTGGATGGTATTGATCTGGACAACGTGGTCTATGCTATTTAGTTTTTGAAAAATCTAGAAGGAATGGAATGGTTAATTAATCCTTATCCACCACCAGGCGCAAATTATCTTCCACTTTAAGTAACCATGCTTCGCAGTTATGACGGGGGTAAAATTTCGACTGCATACATGTTGTCAGAAGTTTATTTTCTTAACATCGACATTAATCTTTCCAGAAATTTTAGATCGAAAACATTAAAGAATAATTGAATGAAAATAAATCACTTTCGGTGTTGATTTGGTGGAAATTTTCTAAATGCAAGAGGATATGGAAAATGTGAAACAAGAGTTCAAAATATGAATTAGGATGACCAAGGGTAGCATCAACTTTAGGAAATTAACAGTACATTGGATCCACTGAGTTAGATGGGTTATTCTAGACGAGCTGAAATTCTACAATCTAAGAGCATCGATAAAATTGGTAATTGATGCGAGAAATATTCAAAGCACGAGACCTGACGAACTTATTTCTCTTAACTCTACTACATACTCTAGAAGATTAATAATATTTTTTTTTTTTGCAAATACAATAAACCATGAAGTTGAAGATACCGTATATCTAGACACAGCTAAGAACTGTATAGGAAATACGATGGCATAGTCGGACCCCATAGAAGTAGTGTCACTCTACAAAATCTTCGTCTGATCAAGCATAACATTAGGAATGGAATACTAAAAACATCGATTATTTCACGATATAATAAGAACTGAATTCGATTTGGAGGGGTTGTCTTCGTTTATGGAAAGTACGGCTTGTTCATGTCTTTAAACAGTCATCGATATATACTTAAATGATAATTTGAATTAAGCATAGCTTGCGGAAGATCATCAATAAAGATAAGGTCCTCGGATAAATTTCTGAGGTATACCATACTTATTCGGAGAGAAAAGTTGAGAAATTTCCGTTACTGAAAAACATTTATTTGGCGCCGATCAGTGTGAAATGTGACGAAATCAAGTTAATTGTGATATTTAAGAGTCTATAAGATGCCTAAAGTTTGTTGATATGTATACTGTGGTCAACCTTCGCTGCCGAAAAGGAAACTGTGAGATGCAGCGGTGCCAAGGTGAAAGCTGTATAAGAGGAAAGCATGCATACTTGAAGGAAGGAATTTGTTGAATTGGTATATCCCCCTAAAAAAATGCGTGGGTACTGCAGTAACCTAGGATGATTGAAAGATATCAAATGCGCGAGCTTAAGTGGTCACATGGCGGGATAACTATATATATCTAGTCCCATGCCTCTGCTAAATAAAATATTAAATTTTTGACTATGTGGGTACTGTAGTAATATGTGGTGATGGCCGTTACCACCGTGATATACAAAGAAGTTAAGTGCTCATGCAGGTCAGAGTAATCAAATCTCAAACATTAGCCAAATGGGCGTAGGACGTTGTAGTTGATGAATAATGGATGTCGAGTAAGTATGTTAGTAGGGCTTATAGGTAGTATGCATGGTCAGTTATAAGATTACTGGCGTATTTTTCATAATCTCTAGCCTCTCCAGACGCGTGGTCCCTCCCTACTGACGGCACCTATTAAGGTTAGGTTCTGTTTGCATCTATAGGATATATACAATCTGCTTAGACGTTGTAAATAAGATCTTAGGCCCGAATGGAGTAAACAGTCCCGTTTATAAAAGGATATCTTAATGTAAAGATACCACTGGGAGTATTAATGACCTTATGGTCATGGACTACGTAGCCATACCAATTGGGTACCCGACATTGTTACCATGGTAGTACGCGCTTGAGGAGCCCTGAATAGTCCTACTATAATAGATAGTTATTACAGTAGAATTATTCACCTCAACACGCACCAGCATCGTGCTGGTTGTGCTGGCCCAAATGCGGGCAGAGAGAGGTTGTCTCAGTCTGCATGACTTAGGCAGATATTCTTCTTTGAACAGAAGTGTATGACCTTTGCATAATCGAATACGGCGTCCGAGGATCTACAGGATGGTCGCTTATTAATGTATGCTTAGATAATTGACTTTCAGCATGGATCGGCAGAGATTTTAGATGGGTCTCGCTTCGACCAGTAAGTTCAATATCAAGCATGTAGTGACATAAACTGGTACTCGTGGAGACAGAATATAATATACTCTGCCTCATGAGAGCGCTAATTGTCGTCTAAATACTAATCCAGTTATTAAGACTGCCGTGAGATTAAGGCTAACAACTAGGGGCTCACGTTAAACCCCCGACAGATTTCTGTGGTCAGCCTTGTCAACGGAGTTCCTTTATCGTTGTTCATTTAATATGAATCTATAAATCTGTTATCCTTAAACGTAAGAAACTGTACTTAGGTTGAAGTCGAACTGAAATGGACACCGACAATTATTTCTGTTTTTGCAGACTTAAAAAAAATATATATATATATAAAAAATAAGATAGAGAAAGGACGGCATTCCTTAGAGTAAAGTTTATGAAATCAGAATCAATAAAATCAAGCCTAACATCGCTCGATTTGACCGAATACGGTAGAAAACAATCTTCTTCAGTCATAGATGATAATGGGAAACCTTCATTTGGATGAATGTGATGAATGTTATCAGATGATGTGTAAAAGGTTTTATGGAAGCAACAGGAATCATAAGATATTTCGCAGAATATTTTATTAAACTTTGTGGAAATAGTTTTGTTACGTCCAATGCCCATTGCTTTCAGGTTAGTAAACAAAAAAATTAGTTGTTGAGCTTAATATCAAGTTCAGAACTATACATGAGTAGATTAGATTTTATTATACTTAATTATTCCCAAGGACAATTTATTTCATAGTCTATGATGTTTTTACTGATTTGATCCTGCTCCAGGACTGAATTACACGACGAAAGAATAGGACTGATTTCTAGTTATAATTTGGATGTTAGCGTTATTTGGATTATTTTCACATATCTCTAATAGAATTCACGTCATCCATTTTACGTAGATCGTGCTGGTATTGGGTTTGTTGCTGATATTTTCAAAACTGTAGTATATACTTATGATTCCAGTCACCAGCAGCCTGTTTTCACATATTAACTTCTCTGATGTTTGTTTTTCAATCAAACATACAATTTTCGGCGTGGCAAACTCTATTTACTGTCCAAGTTGAGTTTAAGTGGGCCGAGAATGAATGAGTATTGTCTTTGTAAATTGCTGAAATCTTTTTATGCAGCTTTGCGGCTTATTTAGATTTTTGTTTGTATATTTCAGTATTATATAAATATTAACATAAAAAATGCAACACGATTGGGCTCATTGTCTTTCTGATCACATATACGTTTTAATGTCATTACCAACTCAAGAATTTCCTCGAATTAAACAAAAAATCAATATACTTAAAATTGGATGAAATTTTCTAGTCCATGAGGGTAACTAAGTGGTTTTTTGGAGATTATATCTTTAATCAAAAGCGTAATTCGTCGGGGATAATTCCATACGAAAACCAATACGAAATATTTTTTACAAAAAAAAAAAAAAAAAAAAAAAACATGTGAAATGTTGACAGGTACTAGAACCGATGTGATATACCTCATGGTGTCAATTCTTTTTGGGATTTTCTTAGAGTCTACTTTTTAAAATCCTATTGCATCAATAAGTTATAAATCTCGTGTCAAACACGAAAATAATTTTGAGTAATTATCAAAGCGCCTTCCTCTACTACGTTATGTTATCGTTTGCTCAAATAGAAGTAGGAATTTGATATGAGTATTGTTGGATCGCTTTAGAATATCATGAAAGATCAATATTTAATCTTCACCTGAACCTTGACTTGCAGCATATCAAGATATTGGCTTATCTATAAAAAGCGACTAAAGTTTCTCATCTCCATCCATATATTTTTAAGTTCCATTGAACCGAACATTTTGAAACTGTTTTGAACTCCCGATCGGCAATATACATACAGCAACATTTTCGAACACTTAAATGTAAAGCGGAACACGTCTTCAGAAACATGTTTATCTAGAGAGCCGTATCATGCGATATTTCAATGGTTTTCACTAGAATTTTTTATTAATTTCCCTATTTAAAAACAAAGAGAAGACATTTGATTGTGATTTGATAGCTCCTTTGAGAAATGTCCAAATCAATTTATACACTGAAAATACCGGTTTTGACTGTAAACAGAATTCAATTGAAATAAATTTAGGTTTCCCCTAGAACCAGCTTCGTAAATATTTTATTACTAATAATAGCTGCGTTTTTTTTATCACTACGATCTGATCCGGATCAAAGGATATTATCGATTGACGTCGGTATCAAAACCGGTTATATATTCACACGGTTTTCTAAATTCATAAGAAATTTTCACATTGCCATGCTTTTTTAGGGTAGAAACTTCAAAATTTTATTCAGGTTCTACTTTGACGTTTTGTGAGGATTGAAATCATCGCAATTTGATAATTTGCCTCATATGTAAAATCATACATAGCTACCTACCGACATTTTTTATAACCAAATGAACTTGAAATTTCCAAGGAACCGGATCAATATAAAAAAAAGCAGCTAATGACAGTTTTTTGTTTGTTTGCTAATCCATATAACTGACCTTAAATGATTTAGTTCTGTTTACACACAAAACAACAACAACAACAACGTGTAATCCTGGTTTTCATCTGGCTCCCAGTCAATAGGATCGCTCTAATTATGTACATTTATCACGTATAGATGTCTCTTTTATAATATTTTTGTAAATTTATTTTAATTGAATGGAAAAATTACACAACTTCCTTTAATTAGTATGGTAAAAAATTTAATAGAAAAACTAATAAATTTCAATTAATGATGGAAAATATTAGTAATAGAAATTTTTAAATTTGTAGTTTCTAGATTGTACTGACTTTGATGTTGATAGAACAAGGATATTGTTCTTTTTACAAGTTTAGTTGAAGCAGTTCAGGTCAGTGAATAAAGAAAGTTTAGTTCCGAACAAATTTCTTTTGTACAAACAATTGATTCGACCAACCATCATTTACTTCTTCCCAATCTGGTACTCGATTTCACAAACCTACATCAAAAACTTTGAAAATTTGGAAAGGAAAATACTTTGTACTTGTCTTCCTAGGAGAGCAAACAAAAGGTACTATCCCAACAAAATGTTTTACGAAGCTGCAAAAATTCTTCCTATTGATGAGTAAGCACTTTGTGGCACAAGTTCAACACCAGATGGAAAAACTTCGCCATCATCCAAAATTCAAACCGCAAATATTTTACCTCTTTACTCGTGAATAATGAAAGTAGGAACATTTAGTTTACCGGAGAAAGATTTCCGATTCTCTGCGGTGCACTGTGAAAACTATTTCTTATCGTGGCTACCACCGATTGTATCGTATGAAGGAACATACCTGCGATGGAAGTATCTAAAAGAAATTCTGGTTAACCCTCCAGAACTGCCCAAACGTCCCGAATTAATCCTATCCCTTTTTTGTCCCACATCAGCCTAAATGTGCGAAATTGTAAAAATTTATGGAAACAGCTAAGTGTAGCGCGTGTAGGTGTATGTAACAAAATGAACCAAACGTGGTAGTATTAAAATTCATAATGTTCAGGATTCATAAAAATCTTGAATATCCGCAAAACTAACAAAAACTTGCATTTCAACACATATACATACCTAAAGAAAAATGGTACCAGAGGTCTAAATTATACAACTCCGTAGTGAAACTAGCCAGCCAGCAACAATGGACAGTACACTACGTTCGCACATAATAATTACTTTTAAGAAAGTAATTTGAAACTAGGCAAAAATATTTTACAAACAATTTTATAATAAACGGTCACACTTCAAACACTATTTAAAGAAGTATAATCGCTGTGCTAGCTATTGTTGCTATGCCAGTTATTGTTGCCATGCGCCTTTGAATACCGTTCTTTGGTGCCGTACGCAAAACCATGGCTATATAACCCGCAATTTGACTAGTGCTATATCATAGTATTCTAATTTTTATTAACAAATCAGTCAACAAAATAAAGTTGACAATTGAAATAAATATCTTAATTCTGGGTATCGACTAGATTAGCGATTAAATTTAATGTTCTTATTGCGGGTAGCAACTGTAATAAGAAAATTACTAGCACAAAATACTTTATTGCAGGTATCGATTGTAATTAAGTTTATTATTGTGGCTATCGACTGTAATAAGGAAATTACGAACACAAGACACTTTATTGCGGGTATGGACTGCAATAGGAAAATTACTAGCACAAAACACTTTACTACAGGTTTCGACTGTAATAAAGATTTTCATTGCGGGTGTCGACTGCAATAACAAAATTACTAATACAAAACACTATATTACGGGTGTAGACTGTAACAAAGATTCTTATTGCGGGTATTGACATTAATAAGAAAATTACTAACACAAACACTTTATTGAGGGTACCGATTGTAATAAAGTTTCTTATTACGATTATCGGCTGTAATAAAAAAATTACTAACACAAACACTTTATTGTGGGTATCGACTGTAATAAAGTTTCTTATTGCAGGTATCGGCATTAATAAGAAAATTACTAACCCAAACACTTAATTGTAGGTATCGACTATAATAAAGTTTATTATTGTGGGCATCGATCGACTGTAGTAAGAAAATTACTAACACGAGACACTTTATTGCGGGTATCGATTGTAATAAAGTTTCTTATTACGGGTATCGGCTGTAATAAAGAAATTACTAACACAAGACACTTTATTGCGGGTATCGACCGTAATAAAGTTTATTATTGCGGGTATCGACTGTAATAAGAAAAGTACTAACACAAGCACTTTATTGCGGGTATCGACTGTAATAAAGTTTCTTATTGTGCGTATTGACTGTAATAAGAAAATTGCGAACACAAAATACTTTATTGCGGGTATTGACTGCAATAAGAAAATTACTAACACAAAACACTTTACTGTAGATTTCGACTGTAATAAAGATTTTTATTGCGGGTGTCGACTGTAATAAACATTCTTATTGCTGGTATCGACTGTAATAAAGATTCTTTTTGTGGGTATCGACTGCAGTAAGAATTACTAACCTTCTGGGTATCAACTGGAATAAACAATATCTCAATCCCAAACCAAAATTAATTTCTTTTATAATTTCAATTTATTTCGAGTATTACTTTTATCATTTATTGAATTGAATTTATTTTTATATTATTAAACCTTACATACATTTATATTTATTATATTATAGTATTTATTAAATTTTGAAAATTTAGTGTGAGATTGAAATGTCTAGACTTGGTGAACAAACAAATAAAATCACGGATTTAGTAACTTTAAACCAGATGCATAGTTTTCATCACATTTATTCATTTATTTCGTGTTCGCTCTCACGACGGCAGAACAGTAAAATATATTAAAAGTGACCAGGACAAAGTGAACTTAACACCAAGATAAGATAAAGATAAGCCTGAATGTGCTAATATCAAGAAACCAAATTGTAAAATTTAGAAATCATTAAGGACAGACTAGTTTTGATTGCGTGTGTAACTCTGGACTTGAATAAGGAAAGCAGTTAATAATAATAATTGCCAAAAAAAATTCGCTACTAGCTGTGTTTAGGATTTCTGCTATACCTGTTTTTCTGTGTCTAACGTAAAAAAAAAACTTGATATTCTTTGCTGCTTCTTTGCATTGGCTTACGGGTATATATTTGAATTTATGCAAATTGTTAGTAAGTTTATTTAAACTGAAAGGTATATTTCTGCTATTTATATTATGGATTTATTCAAACAAAGTTTAAAGAACAAGAATCGTTTATATTTCCTTTACCCATCCACATCAAAGCTACATCAACTTTTCTCTTATTTTAGTAGCGGTTTGTTTTTTTAATGGAATATTATACAGTCACTGTGATGTGAATTTTCTACATATATACATAAGTATATAGTAATTTTGCAAAAATCTTGAACACGCTTAACAAGCTGCTTTTTTCCGTATAAATTTTTCCGCTGATATAATCCCAAGCAAGAATTTTACTGAGCTCTCTATTAGTCCAATACGGAGTTTACTCATAAAATTAGCCTTTTTTCTATTATAAAAAAGATGGCGCTTTGTAAGTCTCCACTAATTTCACTGACTATTTTAATACGCGGAGCATTAAAATGCTGGTAAAATTTTGACATTTGCTTGATTGTTGGAAAATCTAAGTTGTTTAGTTCTTCTACGGATTTCTTTGACGACAATGCACACATCAACTTGCTGCAGCAACAAAAGCAGCATCGATTTAATGAATTTTATCAATTACAAATAATAATCATTAAACATTTTTAAAAATACTTCCGATTAATTATGACTTTAACAGCTGTCACTTTAATTTCTCCACACAAAACTTACGTCAACTTTTTATCAGCCTTGAAATGCCTTTTTTTGGAGACTACGTTAAATTTAACCGATACACAAACTCCAAATTAGGCTTTAGGAGAAAATTATGATAACTCCATTTGACAGTCACTATATGTTGTTTCACTAACAACCTACATCGGTTTGACAATCTCGATATGCTAAATGTTGTCAGCATATATTAGTTGTATTGGAATCGGAAATTTTCCGTACCTTCTTTACTGTTATTATTTATTCTGTGAATTGGTTTGCATCTGGAGTGAACATTTAGTTGAAATGCATTCGATATAAATAAGCAAACTGTACTGTTTATTCCCTGAAATTGTAACATAATTCATCTGATTTTATCCCATATACTCCCAAATTCCGAGAAACACAAAAGCAAACGATTTAATTACTACAAAACCTAGTACGCTGATCGAGCGAAAATTTCGCTTGTATTCTAGGCATTAAATTCTATTCGGAAAAGAGTTGGTGGAGAAAATGTAAAATAGAAGTGAATAATTGAGAAATTGTCAAGCAAACTTAATAGAGCTGTGTTCTTTTGTGTTCGCAGAACAGAGCAAAATAAAAGATGCACAAAAGAACGCCTCATACATTTTCATAGAAGATTTATAAATGAAACGAACGGTACAAATAGTTCGCTTTAATTGACAAAACAATTTGTTCTCTCCAGTATATGGGAGTACTAGAGCAAGGTACACAAAAGAACACAGCTAATATCAAAAGGTTTTAAGAAGTTTTGTGATGGAAATTACAAATAATGAAATCTTTGACGAAATAATAATTGAAGCATCTCTTGTTTTGCATGATTTAGTAAAGAAAAAATCATCTAAAAGGCCGCCGTTAATAAGTGTAAATTCTTATCTCAAGGAGTAGAAATTAAAGAGCAGATTTTTTTCAGATGTAATTCTTCAAAACGTACATACGAAAGGGTTATGGTAATATAAAATTAAATTTGCAGTTTACTTATATGACATCGCGCCTAACATCAAATGGTATAAATCTGTCAACTTTTCGGTGCGAAATAAATATCTGGATATATAAATTGCTGGGGAAAAATGTCTCCACTACATATTAGCGCCATCTGCACTCCACTAGCTAAACATTGATTTTTCTTTCCATGTTAAGCCTAGTACTAAGTTCCGCGCTAAACTAAATTTTAGCGGGTCTCCAATATCAGGCCGTTCTTGAGCAGCTAAAATATGACAGCGGAGACTCAGTGAAAAGATATATTAAAAACGAGAAGAAGAATTTTGCAAGTTTTTTACGGAAATACAACGCGCAGTCATAATATTTCTAAGAATGGTTAAAATTATTTGGTAATATTAAAAATATAAAAATAATATGCATAATGTATACAATAAAAAAAAAAATTAACAATGATATTGAAAATATGGCCACAAGAAGAAATCCAATTCATCCGTATTTACAGTAAAGCCGTACAAAACTGAATTAACTACAAAAATCCGGCCAATAAATTTATCAAATCTCAGAACTCTGACAATAAATATTTTTAGAGCGCTAAAGAATGGCCCGGGCGGATAAATTCAAGCTAAATTTTTTGGAGACTTACTGGTGGTGCCATCTCTAATTAAAACCGAAAGGCAAATTGAGCGCGTTGACCTTAACACCGCTCTCGCTAAAATTCAGGATAAATTTTCGCCAATATCTTTTAGCTTGCTAAATTTTCATACAAAATTTAGCTTAGCGCCGACCTTAGTACTAGGCTTTAGATTTTATATATAGTAGGCCTCGAAATTTTCGGTTGATCAGCGTACTAGGCTTAAGGGGTTACATCACCTTGTTACTCGGAAAAATGGGTATAAAGAACATTTATTTACGCAGCTATTAAATACTTATGTAAAATAATCTTTATTTTACACGTAGGTATACATAGTAGTTTTATGAATAATAAAAAAAAAACGAAAAAAAACTTAAGAAATGACGTCAAGTAGGACCCTATTTTGAAAATCTTTGCTGATGATAAAATTTTTTTCTCTGTCAGGCATAGTCCGGAAATAATTTTTTTTCTCAATTACAAAGGTAACAGCTAAGATGCAGCGTAGGGAAACATTTTTAAAATAATTTGTATAGAAATGAAAAAAAAAAAATTGATAATTATCGAAATTTTAAATTTTAAAAATTTATAAAATATGAACGTGGCATGCAATCAAAGAAATTCTATTCTACATTTTAAATAATATTTATAAAGAAAATTTTATTTGAATTTTGTCAAAATCGGGTACTTTATCGACCTGTTTGAAAAAAATCCAAAGGAAAAAAAAGTACTTCCTGCCGTAATCACTTCTAATTGCTATAATTTCAGAAATAATTTGAATTATGATGAAATGGTTAAACGTTTCTAAAAAGTATAAACAATTTATCTAAAAAAAATATATATAGAGATGTTTTGAAAATCTCAAGGTGGTGTAATCCCTTGAAAAAGGAATATTTTATTCAACATCTTCCGCACGTTGGTAGCAATTGTGCGTCTTAATTGATATTTTAAACGTATACCATTTTAATATTAATTGGAATGGGAGAATTATTTGAAATTTTTATTTTAACGATTCTAAATTAAATAACTAAATATAAGAGAAAAAAGCAACCGCCTCGTCCGGTTTTTGTAGTTGCGACCTCTTATCACTTAGCTACCGAGATAGATACTTTTTTCTCTTGTATATCTTAATTTCTTCAGCCTATTAAGTCACAAATCTATGACTGATTCTAAAAATTGTTAGTTCGAATCCACTATGGAACAAGATATTAATTAATAAATTCTGGTTCTTCATAAACTAAATATAAAATTGCCACATTAAAGTTCAGTTATTGTACGTCATAAAGTAACTCCCACTAAATAAAACAAAAACGTTGAGGCCATTTATAAGTAGAGTACATATACACAATAGAAACAAAAAAACGTTTTCTTGTACACATACTTATACAGTTTTCTATATTTCATTACGAAAAGCTCAAAACGTACTTGATTGTGTGCATACTTACCGGAATGAGCCTGGTCCTCTTCACTGCCGGATCCGGTCAGTCGTCTAATCTGTTGCATTTTATGATCCCTGAAAGACCAAAAAAGAAAAAAAAATTAAACTTTTTTTTTTTACCTAACGTCGGCTTCGTCCTTTTACATTCTTCACGTAATTATTTGAATTTTATCGAGTGAAAGAAATTTTCGGGTCAAAGTGAGCTGCCACTGGTATGTGCACACGGCCATTAAATGGGTAATTTAATTTGCACTGAAATTGTTAACTGAATGTGACACATAAAGGAATGCAGGGAAATATCCCGGAAGGCAGAAAATTTCCATAGCCGTGAAAGGATAATGGTTTCCTTTAGGAGACAGGTGTTACTTTGAGCACTGCATTTTTTTTTGTGCTTGTGAACATCTATTTTCATCCAACACATTTCTACTCGCGGTTTTTTGTTAAGATTTTTTTTTTGTGTTCATGTTCCTTACAAGAACCAGATCTTCCCAATTTGCTTGAATGAATAAATTTTTATATATAGGTCAAGTGAAGGTATGCATAGTTTACATATCTATGCACGTATATACATATATACATATATATATATATATATCTTGAGTTGAGTTTATCTTATATATGTATAGGACCTTCTAGCATGTTTATATTCCCCTGTAGGTAGTTATACTATACCTAGTGAGATGGTATTTCTTTCAAATATACAGATAAAGGCGCATACTATGTGTACTACCTACCTTCTCTCAAGAGGAATTCCTGAAGCTCGGTAACGATATCCTTTTGAAAGTGTAAATATACATAAAAGGAATAAAGGGCTTTTGATGTAAGCAACTTCGTGCATTTCCGTGTACTTTGATGCATTAAATTTGAATAGCCTTTAGCTATAAGCAATCATTAGCCTAAATTTGCGAGCATTTCGAATTTCTTAACATTCTTTGAGGAATCCACACAAAGATTAATGTGAATTTCAAACTTTTTCGAAAAATATTTCTTTTATGATGCGTTCGGAAAGGGTTTATAAATTCTTAAGAGAAATTTTTACATCATAGGAGAAAAAAAAATTCTATTACATTTATTGAGACGTATACCTATATTTTTTTTTTTATATTTAGTTTTTTTTCCCAGCAAAATACTACAAGAAAAGTGTAAATAATTAATAACAGAACATAAATGGCGGCATTATGCTATATTTTAAGTGGGTATACCACAAGGTGCTATCTGCGGACACTTACTTTTTGGAATATTCATTATAATGTTCTGAGTATTCAGTTTATTACTATGCTCACTTTTATGGGCATAGCTCAAATTTATGTAGGCGATAGTTCTTTACGACGCTTTATTACAAAGCTTGATGTCTTCATCACGGGAGGTCAATATATGGTGAAAAATGTAGTTTAAATCCTACATTTCAAATGGCGCTGTATGAAATATTGGGAAATTTTGGATTTGGCTGTGTTTTAGTTTTTCCCTTTTAAAAGGAATTTATGACGAGTATCTCCAGCTATAAGATTAAATTGTGTGTTTGGATGTTCAATTTTTTTTTTTTATGATAATGCCAAAGTTCAGAGCATACCCTATGATGCCGTAGTACAGCCTTGACAGAAAAAGAATAAGGGGTAGGGAATTGGGGATTATTGGTTTGAGTCAAGGAGGTGACGGTGTACATGACGCTTGAATTTTTGCGGCCCATACTTAAGGGGGAAAAGAAATAATGACAAACTGTTCCACATTTGTAATGTCCTGCTTATGAAGGATTCGCGAAATTTTACGGTACGACCTAATTTGATTTCAAGGGTGTGAGGGTGAGCTCGTGTTACAGCTCGTATGGTGCGCATGGGAAGAATTCAGGCTAGACATTTCGTCAGAGAAATAGCCAAAGAAGTAACAATAAAAGAGAGATAGACAACCGGCATTACGCCGGTGTTCTAGGGATATGTAACCCTGAATATGCCAGACGGCCTTTTTTTTTGGACTCTGTCTAACGCGAACAATGCAGTACGTCAAATCCGTGCCCGAATATGGGAATTATATTCTAATCTAGGCCTGATGTGAGACTTTTAGATTTGATGGAGTAAGATTCTTCTTTGCATGAAACTCAGGCATTTCGTTGAGTTTTTGGCCACACCAAAAATATGATCGGGCCAACTAAGATTGGCGAGTTCGAGATATCTTCTCTATCGACGGAAATGGGTTGAGCGGGTGTTGCAGTACGTTTGAGTGATAACAGACAACATTGCGTTTTGGAAGCATTAAAGAAGACTCGATTCGCTTTGTCCCAAGCGAGTATTATTGTAAGTTCACGGTTTAGTGAACTGAACATGAGGCTTCATTTGTCAACTGTAGCACTTTCACGGGAATAGAATCGAAGGAGTACACGTAACCAAGGGTGCTTTAGTCTGCAAAACTAGGAATAAGATTGAAAGTGGAAGCTACCAGATCATTAATAATAATGAGGAAGTGAGTAGGAGAGACCACAGATCCTTGCGGTACACCGGCATGAATTTTAACACCGTCCGAAGAAAGTCCGTCCAATATAATAATATATATAATATAATTGAACGGCGGGAGAACCTTCAATCCAATTTAAGAAAAGAGGGTCTAGACCTAATGCTTGAAGTTTAGCTAAAAGAGCAGGATGCCAAACTCTATCGAAGGCCTTCGAGATATCTAATGCCATAATTTAAGATTCACCAAAATTATAGGGACATGATTCCAACGCTCAATAAGGAATATTAGTAAATGATTGATTAGCACGAAAGCCATTTTGGCGATTAGTTTCCAGATATTTCACCAATTGGGTGTTGATGAGAATTCGGAAAACCTTCGAAAGAATCAAAGTAAGGGTAATTGGTATATTATTTGAGGGATCGCTTGCCTTTCTGGTTTTTTGGGTTTGGTTGAACATGTGCAAATTTCCATGGGGAAGGAAAGACTCCTGTCGAATAGACCAGGTGAAATAGTTTGCGTAGAAATTTAGCTAAAGAAGAGGTGCAGCACTTGAGTATAAGGGGCAAAATATCATCAGTCTCAGCAATCCTAGACACATTGAGGCTTGCGAACACTTTTAAAATCTCCCTTGTGCGGAGATGCAACGGTCTTTGACTGTAGTTGCATGTCGGTGGAGAAAGAGGAGCTTGCGAAGAAGGTGGTAAGAAAAAATTTGCAACAAACTTAGCTGCAAATAAATTAACTTTGTCCAATGATTCCGTGCACACATTCCCGTTATGAAATAGAGGCAGTTCCGAAGAACTGGTGAAGTTGTTCTTGACTGTTTTAACAAGAGATCGGAAACTCTTACTACCCTTTCGACCAGTAAAGCTTTTCTGTCTAATGCTTTGGTTGAATTGGAACCTTGCTCGTTGAATAATAGACTTACAATGGGTTATGAAAGACGACGACCATAGGCAATATTCTCTTGTTTTTAATTCATGACTGCAATATATTGTTTGGAATACTTGGGCGCTATATCTACACTAATTTTAGTATTTTTTATTTCAGTATCTGCACATATAGCATCATCCGTTAGCTTAATGGATATATGTAAATTCCTTTTTCGGACAGTAGGGGTAGCAATAGTGGAAGATCTTATTTGGGAAAAATAAAGTTTTCTTTGGATAATAATGAATTTCCAATATTATTTTTGTTGGATAAAAATTCAGTCAGAGTTTCCCTTGCTTATATATATTTGAAAAAAAAAGATACTTTTCATAGATAATAAAAATTAATAAAAAATTAATTTTAAAGTTCTTCAAAAGAATCTCAATTAAAGGTGATGATTGATACAAACCAGCAAACAGTTGAAACATTTGAGAATATAAATGGTAGAAAAAATTGATTCCAATATGAATTTCAATAATGAAATGAATTTAAAGGGAATAATAAGGGATATATGGGTGTCATTATATTTGCCAGACTCCCATAACAGATATTAATTATTATGGACAATGAGTAAATTCATACTGATAAAATCACACGGGTGATTGAGTGGATGGTATACCCCACACGGGGTGGGTCTCTTTGATGATTTTGCCTGCCACTCCAGTGGGGTTGGTAATGGATGTTTAAGGCTAATATTATTTTTTTTTTCATTTTCTGTAAAATTGAATCACTGAAAAGAATTTAATGCATCATTCATAAATGACAGCAAATCCATTAATTTTTGTAGATCCCATTTATATATATTCATATTGAAATGAAAAAAAGAAAACTATTTTTGGTACAGTAAATATTCAACATATGCTGAAATTAATAGGCCCATGATTCATACTTTTGGATCTCTCAAAAGTTAATTTTGATATTCATATTGATTCTGTTGGTATTTTAAAGTTTTCGTAAATAAAGCAGATGGTCACTTAGTTGCCCTTCAGGCTAGTATTATAGATTAGCCATTGTCAATCTTAATAGAAAGTCATTGAGGCGCTCTATTAGGTGAGTGATATTTCAATTCGGGGTACGAAATCCACCTGAATTATATGTCTTAGAAAGAGATGAATATCTTTATCTACCCTATATTCACGGTAGATTTTCAGAAATTGAAAAAGTAATTATTAGTATAAGAAAGAAATAGTAAAGGACCAATAATAGATCCTTGAGGAACATCATAAATCATGTTATGCTATAGTAGGTTGCAAATTGATAAGTATACGGGTAGGGGAATGCCGTCAGAGTTAGTCTGTCGTCTAGGTCGGCTATCTGCTATTTTTTTAGTTTTGATCATTAGCGCCACCAATGTTCGAGCAGGGAAAGACTTCCCTCAGTAACAGCGAACTTTTCATGACATTATAGATTTGGTTCGTGAAAGTAAAGCACGTGTTGCGCACTCAATGATTCGGAATTAAAAAGGAAAGCATTTTTTTTAGCATCAATGAATACAGCCAGAAAGTGTCGAAAAAGTATGAAATCGACAAGATAAGCATTGTGAATGTGTTGTATCACTCATGCTTGAAAATAAACCAAGAGGAAAATTTAATCATGTAACATGTTTGGTTGTGGTGGCACGTGATGGTTGGCCCACAGTGATTGTTTGCTTGGAAGACACCATAAAGACAAGTCCAGCATCAATTAATCGAAGTCCGCCAATAAAATAACAGCTTAAGGAAGATTCCTGCCTAAAAAGCGCAAAAAATGCCTTCTTAGGACAATGCAAGAGAAATGCGATTTCGAATAATGTGCCATTCTACTTTTGCTAAAAAACAGAAAAATGTAACAAATTCTGCTTTTATTTCATTCAATTAAATTTCTAGGTCATTTTCAGCACATTTTTCATTGACTGTTCAACTCTAAATAGCATTGGCCAACCTTGACAGCATCTAACTTTTTTTAAATGCCTATATATTTCTTTACTTTTCACCCAATCAATCTCCAATGATCAGCAAAAGTGTTTCTTTTTTCCAGATCTTTCCAAAGATGTGCTTGATTGACCAAATTCTTCCTTAAACGGAAGTTATTGCCAAAAGTCAAAAGGTTGTCCAACTCTGACGACACTCCCCTCCCTGCGTCCCAAGTAAAACGATGAGCATCTGCTAGAATTGCGAATGATATGTTTTTTTTAAATCGTCAGACGCACAAAGTAATATGGGATGAGTGTAAGGAAGTTACTAAATTTATTACTTTTAAGAATATCCTTGTAGGGTTATAACAAAAGAACCTTTTAAAATAAACCAATAATCCACTGAACCATTGAGAATAGGACATTCACAGAAAAATACATATTTATATTTGCACGTAGAATACGTTTGAATACTTTTTATATTTTTCATCTCCAGTTTTGTTTTAGTCTTTCAATCTTCAAATCTGTCCTGAATTTTATTAATTTAATTAGAGTTCATCCTGACAAAATGACCCCATTTAAATGAAGAGCTCAAGCAAAAATTTTATTTGCCATGAATAATAGCATCATAAAGAATGGCAGCACCATGAAACGGCACATCTGCATGTAATAAAATTTGCACGATGCGTTTGCATTTGGTTTTTACCACAAACCATCAGACAAAGTAGATACTAAATGTTCAACAGCATAACATAATTAGTCAGATAATCTGTGTAACGTGACTGCTCTTTCCCTCCTACAAACCGCTCAAAACAATCCCGGCTTCTATATACACTTAGTCAACCATCGATGATTTGGTATATCCTGAAATTCGATTAACCCATAAAATATCAAATCCTTATAAAATTAACGATATTAGTGATATTAGCTATGGCTGGAGGAGGGAAAAGGATTTGGATAATAAAACATGTGCAGATTTTAGTCACAGCTCACCAGCTCACCATAGTTTTATGATAAATACTTAATTTTCTGTCATAAAATTGTGCATTTTGTTAATTAAAATTATGAAATTACCTGAATCCAGTTTGATTCCCGTAGGACATTAATTTATTAGAGCCATCTAGTGAAACCTCCTCGACTGAGTGATGATTGGCAGTGGTACCAGCTCCGCCGTAAGCTTTAGCAATGGGCTTCTTGGTGTAAGGCGCATCGTATTTCAGTCGTGTTGTCTTTCGTCTATTTTGATTTTTGATTTTTTTTTATAGAAATTTACAAAATTATCTTAAGAAAGGTGTTTTCAAAAGGCTTTTGTGTTTCGTAGGTCTGTTTTTTTTTTTTTTTTTATTATTTACACATCAGCAATTATAGGAGGTTAAATTATAACAATTCGTTCAGATTCTTACGGGTTTTGATTATCTTGCCAGAAAAATTTTGACGTGATTCTATTGATTTTATTGTGGACATTGCAAGAATATAGGATCGAAATTATGTTATGAAATTAATGAGTTTTTGATTTGTTAGTGTGTGATTATACTCTACATTCGTCATAAATTGAGAGATTTTCCTAATTCAAGCCCTATTTGGTACATTTATAGCTTCATAATTAGGTAGGTATGCTCTTTAGAAATACGATTTATTAACTATTCAGTTTGATGTAGAGTTGGAGATGTTTTCGTTAAAACAGAAAGATATAAAAATTTATACATCATCTCTTGGAAAATTTATTGACATCTTGCCCTTACGACTTTTTGCTTTCTTATAGGTTGGGTACGAAATTCAGAAAGACAAAATCCAGAGTGACGAAATCTAGAAAGACAAAATTCAGAAGAGACAAAATCCAGAAGAAATCCAAAAAAAGTTCAGAAAAGATATTCGCGCGGGGAACATGACCAAATCCAGAGATGTATAAAATCCAGAAGTGAAAAAATCCAGAAGTGACAAAATCCAGAAGAAACAAAATTCAGAAGAAATTCAAAAAAAAGTTCAGAAAATATGTTCGCGCGGGGAACATGACCAAATCCAGATATGTATAAAATCCAATAGTGAAAAAATCCAGAAGTGACAAAATCCAGAAGTGAAAAAATTCAGAAGTGACAAAATCTAGAAGAAATCAAAAAAAAAACTTCAGAAAATATATTCGCGCGGGTGACATGATAAAATCCAGAGAAGTATGAAATCCAGAAGTGACAAAATCCAAAAAAAAAAAAAAAAAATAAGAAAATCCGGAGACAAAATCCAGAAGTGACAAAATGCAGAAGTGACAAAATTCAGAAACGACAAAATACATAAATGTCAAATCCTGAAATTGTAAAAATTGTTATAATTAAAAATTTGCTTAAAAAATTTTAAAAATGGCATGAACTTCGCTTCGCAAATTTCATATTTACATTCGTCGTTGTAATTATATTCATCTGCGTTATAGATATAGTTAGGAGTTTTCTGATGACATATTCATCTGATGGAAACCTAGCATCTTTGTAAACGAAACAAGCTAACCCAACAATTCCTGCACATGGGTCACGATTTGTGAACGGCGGTCAAGAAACATTATATGAAATTTTGAAGTGTTGTCAAGGTCCATTAAAATAGAAAAGTCTAAATTTCAGAAATCGCTATACATAGAAAAATGTTTGCGTTGAGGTATGTATGAATTAGTGTTTATATGGTACCTACATATCTAGGGTGAATGAATATGTGTGTTGAAGTGGTAGTGAGGGGTGAATAAATGTAAAAAATATATGTAATTTGTTTGTTTTCGAGTTCATGAAGAATTTATATTAAGAGGAAATCAAGAAAAAAAACCAGAAAACATATTCGCGCGCGCTTCTTCTGGATTTTGTCTCTACTGGATTTTTTCATTTCTGGATTTTGTCTCTCCTGGATTTCGTACCCAACCCATCTTTTCTGGTTTTTTTTTCTGAATTTCTTCTGAATTTTGTTTCTTCTGGATTTTGTCACTTCTTGATTTTGTCACTTCTGGATTTTGTCACTTCTGGATTTTGTCTCCTCAGGATTTTGTCATTTCTGGATTTTATCTCTTCTGGATTTTGTCTTTCTAGATTCTGTTAGTGTGGATTTTGTCTTTCTGGATTTCGTACAAGGATGAAATTCTCGTGAAGTTCTGAAGGTTTTTGTTGAAAAATAAAAACCCGTTACATTTGAAAAGACGTTGGTAAAAACTCAGAATTTAAATTTATGTTTATAATTTTACAAACCGTAGGATTAGTAGTTAAGCATATAGTGGAAAACTTGGAGTATCTTCTATAGAATTAGGTCTTAACCATATTCATAAAGTTCACAATTCTGACGTTATAGGGTGGATCCATAAAATATATCCAAAAATTTAGAAGTCCCCTAACTTTGAAAACCATTATGAATTAAGGAGTTCAATTTCTACAACCAATAGTACTGTTGCAATATATAGTGAAAGACGAAACTTCGGGTGGCAACCCTACGAAGGAGTTACTTGATTCTCCTTATTTTAGATAAGTGTAGATTTAATTTATTGTAAAATATTGTAAAATATTGAAATAGGCTGTCTGTAAAATGTCAAATAATTAAGTAAACTCGTTCTCGAGTTATCGTCAATACAGACAGATGGACAGATTGACCAACATAAAAACAGACGGACACGCGGGCATGTAAAAGTCAAAATAACTTTTAATATTATGCACACGAGTATTGTCGCCGGAAGGGAGTGCAAAGGGGTGCACTTATACCTTATTGGTTTGGAAGAAGAATATACAAAAGAAAAATATTATTAAATATTTTTTAAATTAATTTTTTATTCAGTAATATAAGAATTTGCAGAAAGTCACTGTTTGAATAAAAACTTGAGGCGTCTAGGTTTGCTGACAAAAATTGGTCAGCACCTTGTCAATGAATTCATTGTCCTCTTTTACGTCTTTTCTGTGAAGACTGAGCATGAATAGATCGATTAGCCTTGAATTTATTCCATGCCATGACATGCCGTAACGCACTAAATGAATGTTCAATACTACATTAAAACGAAGTGGTTTGAACAATCAAATCTGCATACTTAAGGATTTGTTTAAGGTCGCATCACCCGTATCATTTGTGGTAGCCTTGGCAATAAAATTCTGCAGAATACCACCGTAAAGGCGCTGTATCTCTTCTGAAATGTCTAAAAATTAAGATTTGTCCGAAATTCTTATATTTTCAGGATGAAGTTCCATAAGAAGAAAATCGATTTCTCAGAGACAAAAAATCAGAGAGCCTAAGTATGAATCGAAGATAGATATTCTGAAGAATTCTTCAACATTTTCAGATGAATGATTTGTTGTAATCTGTGGGTCTGCTTTGTCACCACTCAAGGATGTTGAATTTCAACATCTAATTCTTCCCAAATTTTTTGAGGTCTCTCGAAGATAGCAGTAAATTCCATTGAGAGATTACCACGTTGAGATTGAATTAATTTAGTTGTGTGATTTTGTGTCCTTATGTTCATATTCCCTTGCTGTAGTTAGTGCGCAGCAATCACGAAGAGCGTCATAATGTATGTTGGAGTGGTCGTGAAAAGCAGATATGCTTTGGTTTTTGCTTGCGAGTTTGCTAAATTATCCGTCATTGTCAGCAGTAGCAGTAGCGGCCGCGGTAAGTGGTACTCAGTCCAGCGCGATAAAAAATTGTGCTGAGAGGGGGGGGGGGCATTTCAACCGTTTAGGAGTTACAGGGTGATTAAGAAAAAAGCTAGTAAGTTAAGAGCTAAGAACTCTTTAACGGCTGTAGTAGGTCAAATAAAAGAAGTTTAAAGTTTTTACGAAAAAAAAAATCTAGTTTATGACATTTAAAAAAAAAAAAATAGAGGTCAAAGTAAAAAGAGGTAAGAAAATCCGAAAATTTTAGTTTAGACTCCTAACTCATGAAGTTCTGCATACAATGAACTTTGAACTGCGACCGTACACCCTGTAATTTTTAAGATACAGAGTGTTTTGTGAAAAACCAGATTTTTTTTTCTTAATCATCCTGTAACTCCGAAACGGTTGATATGGACCCCCACCCGCCTTATAATTTTTTGTTCCCCTAGGTGGTTACTACCACCTCGTGCTCTATTGACCTCCCAGACGGAGACACCATGTATACACGTCGTGTGTGTATATTTGCAATGATCAAAGGCCAGGGGCCTTATTGCGTTATTCAATGGGACTCGTAATCGGTTGCATTTTGACATTTTTATACATAGTAAGAACGTCAAATCAAGCTGTGAATATAATGTATATCTAGATGAACCCCCCTAAAAATACCGGAATTATTTCTAATTAAATTAGGTACATTCAGTCCCGTAATTCTGATATTAGCAACTTTATTGGCTCTTAACCCAAGAAATAATGAAGAAGAAGAATTACAATTTTAACGGACTGTTAAAATAAGTAACCTCGTCAAGAATGACTCTATTTGATAGCTATAAAGAGGACAACGATCAGATCAAGTGCAAATCTAATTGAAACCATAAATTTAGGTTGATTCTTGAATTTAAAGATGTTAGACTAAAATCAATGGAGATATCTACTTCATCCACTCTATGTATATTTTTTAGATTAAATAAAATTAATAATAATAAATGATTGACTTACCTTACTTACCTTTTTTCAATAAAAATCAATTGTTTAAAATATTTATATTAAGTTTAAAAATTCTGCTAAAATATTTCAATTCTTGCAATGTCCTTAAATATATTAATTAAAATTTAGACAAAAAATATAAAAAAAAAAAATATATTTTTCTGGCAAAACTCATTCGTATGAAAATAATTTTTTGTTATAATTTACATAAAGTCGGAATATATGTATGTTGTATTATATAACACTTGAAAACATACTCGTATTTTTATTAAAAGAGTCCCAAAGCAAGAACGTTGAAAATTTTCTTACCATCACAATACATATACATATAAAAGTACGAAAACAGATCAATAAAGTAAAGATAGCTTAAGCATCGTGTTTTGCACTTTACAGTAAAAAGCCTTTTTTTTTCTGTATCTTTTCATTTTAGAGTGTGACCTTTCCCACAATGTCATTTCACGTTTTTATTTCAAGAGAATTCGTTTTGTTTATTAAATATTTTCTATTTTTAAGAGTTTTGTTTAAAGTAGTTCTTTTTAAATTATTTTTAATTAATTCTATCTACACACACATATACATTAAGACTATAATAATAGGTATACAGACACAAGCTCTTAATTAATTTTACGATACTCTGTATATATGTGTATATAGGTACTACTATATACGAAAAAAGCGTATTAAGATAATTTCATAATTATTGAAATACAAAGTCATGCGTGCGAATATCCACTAATATTATTTTCGTTTTCATTTTGTTTTTTGTTTTTGTTTTTGATTTTTTTTTACAATTAATTAATATTATTAAAATATTAAATAAAATATATATGTAAGTAAGTATCTTTTCTCAATTTCAAGTCATATAATTGATTTCGATTGGGAACCTACTTGGCCCAGACAAATATTTATTAATTAATTTTTGTTTTTTTTTTAGATTGTTGCGTGCAATAATTATGAATCATTGATGTACGCAAGTGTATTCATTTTAGTTGTAGTCAAAATGCAGTAAATGAAGAAGATAATAATCGTGCTAATAATAATTATAACAATAAAATTTCGAAATGTGTTACTTATATTACCACCAGCTAGTGATTTATTTGTAAATTTGGTGTCGATATATTATTATAAAAAAATATATTTTAAATATGTATCTAAGTATATTGCATAATATTTGTTAAATATGTGAAAGAAATGATTGGGATTAGTTAATAAAAATAATAATAATTTTAATTTGGCAACTATACAAAGATTTTAAAATTTAATTAATACATAATATGAAAGTAAAATTCGAAATATAATAACTAGGTAAATGCGTGCCAATAACTATTGACTAACTAATAAAAAATAATATCTTAACTAATCCTAATCAAATCGAAAATGAATACTAAAATTTTTTAGCAAAATTAAAAAAAAAAAGAAAAGATAAGAGAATAAAAGCTTATTCAATTAGTGTATTAGATAAGGGAGGAATATGCAACTAGGTAGAACTAGTTGATTTTATCAATTTAAGAAAAACCCTGCTTGAGCCCACGTCCTGAAGTTCTGATGGTAATCAGTTCCAAAGAACTTGAACAAAAAAGGACACTCCCCAAGTTGTGATATGCACCGAGGCATACAAATATTTATATCTTTTTTCCGGTTATTGTAGATGTATTCGGAACTTTCAAAATTTATTAGCTTGTGCATAAAACACAAGTTACGGTGGGTAAGGTAGATGTCTAAAGAAAACTCTAGAAAATAATTACGATATGTAGAGATATGGGAGCTGAGGGGCAGTTTATACAAATACCTAATACTTAATATCGTTGAAAGCAAAAATGAACCATCTGGGGCAGACTGAGTCCTGATTATTATTATCCATAATTCCATATAAAGGTACAACAAGAGATACAATTTTATACTAGTACTAATAGAAATAGTTTAAGAAAAATTACATTCTGGAAAAGTATAAAGAGATAAGACTAAAACTAAATATAATATATAATAGGGAGAAGCAGAAAGAGTATACGCTAAGTCCACATCCAGAAAATTACTTATCACTAATTAAAGAAAATATGAAAGTATGAAATTAAAATTTACTTAAGCATAACTGCATTGAGTCCACATGTAAAAGAAAAAAAAAGAAATAGGAATTAAGCAATATAAGAAATAAGATGCCTTTTAAATATACTAAGAGTACGTGAACGTTGAATACTACATGGAAGAGCGTTCCACAATCGAAACACATGGACAAAGTAGGAACCTTTCAAGTTTTATGTATGAGAGCAAGTAATTAAAAGGTTTTATGATGTCTCCGAGACTGTAGAAAATTAATATGCTATGCTAGGTAACTAGGTGAATCATTGTGAATAATATTAAACAAAAAAATTAAATTAATTCGTTTGACATGAGATCTGAGGGAACAAACTACTAATTTATTTCTAAAAGGGGTAATGTGGTCATAATTGCATAGGCCATAAATGACAAAGTCTACACGACTGATTGAAGACTAGACTTGTACTAGAGAAATATTGAAGGAGGAGAGTTTTTATCAGCTTTAGACGCATATTAACACTTAAAATACTGGCAAAAAACCATAGGCGATGTAAACCAAAGTGAATTTTAGACAAACAAGCATTAATGCAGTCACTGAATTTCATACGAACGTTAAGGATAATGCCAAGATTATGTACCTAATGGACAAATGGCAAGATACTTCCACCTAGCCATACAGAGGGAAGAGACAGGTGATCTTTAAACCTCGAAGCCAGGCATTGTGACTTTCCAGCATTTAGCTTTAATTCATTCGATATAGACTACGGCGAAATCCTATCCAAATCTCTGTTAATACACACCACACAATTTTTCATAAGCCCAACTGGTCGACTGAGATAGATCTCCACATCATCTGCATATGTGTATAAGAATGTACGTTTTCATCTCGTAAAATTTTCGCAAGATCATTTATAAAGAGACTAAGCAGGGGAGGACAAAGACCGGATCCCTGTGGTATGCCACAAACTTGTGGAACTAAATCAGACGATGTGTCATTATCATTTACAAACTCTCTAAGACTTGTGAGAGAGGAAATTAAAAAATCACACGAAGAACAGATGGAGGGAAATTGAAATAATCCAACATATACAGAAGTTTGCTATGTTCAATACTATCAAACGCCTTAGAGAAATCAAGTAAAATTAGTTTGCAAATTTTTCCATTGTCGAAGGCGACTCGAATATCAGTACACACTTTGAGTATGGCTGTGTCACACCCATGACTTGATCGAAGACCAGACTGCTACTTATAGATTAAGTTGTTAATCTTCAGATAATCTTGCAATTGCCATCATATTAACCTTTCAAGTACCTTAGCCTGGGGAACACAGTAAGCTTGTGGGTTGAAAATCAGTGGGAGTCTCTGGAGAAGAATTCTTTCGAATGGGAAGCACGAGGACTAAAAAAAGGAACTATGAGTTTCAGAAACTTAGTAGTGATTAGATCTGGACCTATGATATTTGATTTGATAGAGCAAATTGTTCTGATAAGCTCGTTTACTTCAATTCAGCTGAAACTAAAGCTGGAGGTGGAAAAATTACCATCAGCTAGAGTAGAAGGATTATAGGATTGCAAATTCATAAAGTACTCATTAAGAACCGAGGGGTTATGGACAGACTTCTTCACTAAATTTCTATAAACTCTCGCCTGACGTAAGTTTGCCACAGATGTTTAGTTGGCCGGTTAGGACTGAACTAATCAACATAATATATTCGTTTAGTATAACGAATTTAACTGGTTATCCGATTCCTTAATGTTTTATATAACCTATGACTGAATTAAGCCGGTGATATTGCCAGTAAAGAAATTCACGTTCTGCAATTATAGAACGGATTTTAGTGGGCATCCACGGAAAAATGTAGGGCTTAATTATTTTCATCTTAACTGGGACATATTTTTTGAATAAATAATTTTTTAAAGTAGTAAAGCAGTTAACTGCTCTATTGAGTCCCATGATAACTGAGCACTCCTCAAATAGTTCTTCAGACAGAATCAGCTTCAGCAATAATATTAAACTATGAAGGAAAATGGAGATATCCGAGTATAACTTAGTTTTAGATTCATTTTGGTAGAAAGATGATATGCAGTAACACATAACTGACGAAGAGAACCATAAACTTTTCCGAAAATATTACTAATATACTTGCAGCAACTTCAATTAGAATTTAATGTTATTTCAAAATTCCTAATACAGTCACCGGCACGGAAGAGTGGTATTATTTAGGAAAACGGGAAATATCAATGTAGTATTACCAACTTCTTTTCAGGAGACCATTCATAGATTCATTGCAAGTCAGCATTTAATTGGCAATGGAATATTCCTGTAGTCCAATTGGGCGGCTCAGATATAATTGGATATCATCAGTTTATAAATAGGTATAAAGAAATGGAACAAGGATTAAGCTCTTAGGTTCGCCATAACGAATAAGACGTAAAGTGGATAATGAATCGTCTACTTTTACTGATTGAGGATCAAAACTTCTCTTTAACTTATTAAGAAGGCTTAGTTTTCAAGGTTGTAGAAATCTGTATAGTCTTGGCTCTAAAATGTATTTACAGGGTTAGGACTTTTTAAATACGGAGGAAATCTTTAAAAAAAAACCAAAATACCATAATGGCATAATTAAAGTAAGGACAAATAAATTCGAGAAAATTTTCAAAAATTCAATATCTCGAGAAAATATTCCGACAAAGGTCGCGAAAAAAGTTTACGAAGAAATATGAAAACGCAGGATTTCTGGAAGTTTTTTGTGACTTTTAATTTTAAATATTTTGCCTTATAACTTCACACTTATTTTTAATGTACCTACTTAGGTTTTTTTTTTAGAAAATTAAAAAATTTGAATACAGTAATTCCGTTTAAAAGCTTCGAAAATTTAAAAATAATTAAATCAAAATATTTTGAATTTGATGAAAACTTTACTCCTTTTTGGTTTTAATTGACCCAATGAAATTTTAGATGCCAAATCCTGTGATAAGAAAATCAAATTCTTTGTAAAAATTTAGATTTAGATTAAATTAAAAATCAGGAAAGCTATTAAGAACGCGCATAAAGGGGTTCTCAGAAATAATGGTAAATATTTTAAGAGGAAAAAGTATCGACAATTTGGACCAAATACGTGCATACACTTTTTAGTCAATTATGTTGAATTCGAAAGCACCTAACCTACCAGTAGTCTTCTGAGCTATATTGTAGGACACTGTGATAATGTGGGATAGAAATTAGTTTCTGCGTCAATAGACTATTTTTTTTTTTAATGAAGGAATTTTTGTCGAATGGTCAGGTATTGAATTTAAGAGGAGTCAGTACATAGCAAAGTTTCAATTTAGATACCAGCGAGTCTGTACCCAATCAAATTTACTATACGTAGGTTTGTGTCCTGAAAGTAAGAAAATTCATATAAAATTAGCCTAGACCTATACCACAGACATTAGAGACATCTAGCGTAAAAGGCAGAAACCTCAAATGCGACAAAACCGTACAATTTAAGACAAGAAATGAATATTCGCAGTTCAAAGAAATTTTTAATGAGAATTAACTGTCCTACATTTTTCTTGACATAAATTTTAAACATACCATTTTACTTTGTATTCCTACAACTTTCAATGAAATATTACAATTTCTGGTCGGTGAAATATCGGGAGAAAAAACAAGTACTATTAGAGCCAAATAATGGAAAAAAAAGAAACGCAACTAAAAATGAAAAAAACTCAACGTTATTCAGTAGATCTAGGCTTTATCTTTCTAAAATAGTCACAACCTAAAGAAATGAGAATATCTACTAACAGGAATTTGATTTAAAAACTCCAATTTATACCGGTTTTTAGAAGTTTTCGCGGTAATGTCTTCATTCCAATATACTTTTTTTACGTTATTCACTGGACCTCTTCGTTATCTTTGATTTACTACAAATAGTTTGCCAGAAATTCGCATTGAAAAATGTACGAAACTGTGGAATCAAATAGGTCGTGCACGCTACGCTGGCAATATTATGTATTATAGTAGCACAGTTTGAGTCTTGTAAAAGCACACAAGCAATAGACACAGTTTCCTTTCACCTTAGCTACAAGGCTGATCGGTCATCAATAAGCTATTTGCGAACAAGTTCTCACCATCATTAGTTTACATAAGTTGGTTTTGTAGTAAAAGACTAATAGATAAACGAAGAGTTTTCGAATTATTATTTAGTGGCCTCTAAAATAAATAAAATCCGTCAAATCTGAGGACTCAATCGGGATAGAAACGTGTATGCAATCAACTAAAAATGGTTTCGGAAACTAATGTTATTTGTTTTAATTTATTGCATGTTGTGGGTAAAAATTATTATCTATATTGTTTTTTTTTTAATAAACTACTATAAAGTGTTTCAAAAAAGCCGTGCGATCTAACTTTAATGTAATAGTAAAAGATAGAAAGACTTTACATGATGAACTTGAGGTAACGGAAGAAATGAAATTCATTCGAGGCTACATTTCGCCCTACCATTTCCCAGAAACTAGTCCAGAAGAACTTAAAGTTGGAAAATCGAAAGTTGTAGGTGAAATATTTCAGCTAATCCGGAGTTATAAACCATTGAAAACAAAACTGTCCAACGTGTAATTGAAGATAGTACTTAAAAACGAAACACCGATTTGTCACTCCCCACGAATATTTTTCCCCTCTGAAAAGCATACTGAGAAGGAGCAAATTGATAAGTGGCGGAAGGTATTATAAGTCTAGTTGTCCTGGCTAATAAAAAGGATGGCACAAAGCGATTATGCATAGATTATCGAAGATTAAACAGAGGACAGATATCGCTAGTCCTAATGGAGGACCAAATTGAGCAACAATTCTAATATTTTTAATACACTGGATTTAGCCAATAGGTTTTTTCATGTTCCGGTCGCCGAAGAAAGTATCAAGTAAATAGGTTGTGTGACACCATCGGGTCATTTTGAATTTCTTCGGATATCATTCAGTATTTCAACATTTTATAAATAATATTTTTCAAGAGTTTGTAAAGAAGAAGTATGTGTTAATCTACATGGATGATCTGATTGTACATGGTAAAGACTAAGCAGAATATCTAAATTATTTAAAAGACATGCTCAAGGTAGCCGGACTGGAGATTAAATGACCTAATGTCAATTATTGTGCCAAAAGATAGATTACTTAGGTTACCAGATTTCGCATCAGAAAATTCAACCTTTCCAAAAAAGAGTTTCTGCTATTAGGAAGGTTTCGATTCTGAAGAACATCATTTCAGTACAAAGTTTTATGGGTCGCACAGGTTATTTTCGATAGTTCGTGCTGGATTACGCCCGATGCGGGGAAATAAAAGATAGGGTCTTGAGAAAGATGATGCCTTTAAAAAAACTTATTTAACGACTTCTGCAATTTTAAGACTCTCTTCAAATTTTAATAGTGGCTGTGCTAAGCTACTCTTTAATACAAACGAGAACATCATAATATTAGAATTGTTCTCGTTATTTCAAAATGCTCTGATGTCAGAAAATTTTAAAATGTAATTAGAGTATTAGATTGTAGGGATCATAACGGTTATGAGTTTTATCGTAAAACGTATTGTTTAATGAGTTTATATATGAATTTTACTTTGAAGGTACCAACGAACCGGTTAAACTTTACTTTATATAGGGTTTCAGTCCTTGCAAATTGCAATTTTTTATTTTTTTTTTAAGTCATTGATAATCGTTATGAGATGATTAATATTTTTTTCATCACGAATAAAAGTCACATCGTGATTTTTATTTATCTTGATTAAGAATAAAAACCATCAAGTGACTTTTATTTTTCTGGTCGACAAATAAAAATCACCAAGTGATTTTCTTCTTTTTAGTTGACATAATATTTATTTTTGAATGATGAAGTTTTCAGTCGATAGAAAATAAAAGTACACTGTGATAATTACTACAAAATAGTATACGCGGATGTTCAGACTCTAAACTTTTCGTTACTTATCGTTAGACCTCACATTTCGTCTAAACGTCTGTACACTAGCACCTATTACGATTATTGATGAATTAAAAAAATAAAAATTTTTCGTAAGCATTTCGCAAGGACTAAAAGCCCATGTATGTAAAGTTTAACCATTTCGTTGGGACTTTTATATTAAAAATTAAATACAATTGGTTTACTTACTATGATTTTTATATTATTGATCAAAGATTTTAAAGTTTCACTAGCAATTAACAGAGCCACTCAATAGCTGCAAGTAGGTGTAGCAAAGATTTTAATCCAATAAATATTTCTGTGTGATTTTTTTCATGAGAATTTAGAAAACAATCGTTATTTTCGAGCCCTGTTACATTGTAATGTTCCCTTCGATTGGACAATAACCTTGGAGACTCGTCATCCCGGCAGTACCATTTTTGATATCTTAAGATTCCCGGTTTAGCTCACGGGCATGGCAAAAGAAGGCGAAACGCGTCTAGTTCAAGTAAAGTTCAATTTTGGTTTTTGAATTTTTGTTATTTTTCCTGAAGATTGAATTTTCTCTGCCCATTGGATTAAGCAGGAAAGAGGATCAGGAGCAGATAGCTTGAGTCAGCAGTGCATTTTATTTAGATTATGATTTTTTTTTTAAATGTTATTCTTTCAAAGCTGAGAGTGTTTATAAATAATTTCCCTTGTAAGGCTAGTAATATCACAGCAGTAAATTTATTGGTCCTAAACTTTTTTTTTTTATTAAAAGTGAAACCAATTGTTGCCCAGATTTTTCGCGGATATTTCCTTATTGGATATATGCCATTTTCACTGAGTGAAATTGTTTAATCTCTGTGTTATTCCAGATTTTACGTTTTAAGCTTAGTTTAGTACCCTTTAGTTTAGTATCAAAACAGAGTTTGCTAGATTTCGGGACAAAGTTTGGCAGGTTAAGCCTTTTGTAAGAATTAAAATCATCATGGTACCTTGATTATTTTCTCTATACATTTAAAACCTTTTCGACTTCTATGTACCCTGCAAATCAATCCAATTAGAAATCTCCTGTACCTCACGCCACCAAGAGAACATAAGTGAGAAGCTAGTGTCGGAACCAACGCCCTAATCGCTGATGTTATCTAGAGAATTTCTTCTTATGGTCAGTTGCACAGTCGAGTTTAAGCCAATGTTTAGTTTAAATTATCTTCCAAGTTTAAACGTAGTTTAAATCAAATCGGATTTCACAGTGCATTCTTTTAGTAACGTTGGTAGTACTGGTTAAATTGTGAACTAACTTAGTTATCGTCGCAATTGTGAAGCAATTTTCTATCATTCAATTTGTCTGCTAAAAAATATGTAGCTATATTGACTAATTTTAAATATGCCACCATTCAAAAGAGCTGCAAATTTTAGTAGAAGTGAAGTTAAACCATTGCTTTACCTAATGCATAAAAAAAGATGTATAGTAGTAGAGTGCCCGAAAACATACAAGTATAGATTCGAAGATAAAGTGATAAAAGTTCTGTATTTAGACGAAATCTAGCATAAAAATCATCGTCAACCGACTCACGAAAATGCCCGAGTTTAAATACCTTTGGTCGTCGACAGAGTCTTAAACTTAACTAAAAAAAAAACTTCTTCGTCGCTAAAGATGTTTAAATCTGAATTCATGATAAAATTATTTTCTTGATACAAACAAACAATGTTACTGTCAAAATAAAATGTCACCCTTATCAAATATTCTTATCTTGAGTTTAAACCGAGGAACGGAACGGAACTCTAGTTTAAGTCGGGGCTTAAACCAAACTGTGAAATCCATCCGTCGAGTTAAAACTAAATGTTTGGTTTAAACTCAGCCTGTGAAACTGGACAGTTGTTGCATTTCTGCTAGTTTTATTAAGACATTTTCCATTTTATTGCAATTCTCTTACCTAACTAACGAGAATTCCTTTGAACAAAATTGTGGGATCACTGAAGTTGGCTAAGTTACCAGAAAATCGAAGGCAAATTTAAAATATTTGAAAATGCAGTTGAACAAATTTTTAAAAAATTTAAAAAATATCCCAGGAAGAAAAATAAAAAGAGTGAAACAACCGCAAAATAGGGTTTCAGAATTTTTCGGGAAGTGAAAAATAATAATAGTGTAAGTGCTTGAGAGGCCTAGAGCAATGAGTGGCCCTGGCCTACATGATTGGGATCTCTTGTCCCCTCCTTTTAGAAAAAACAAAAAAACAAAAAAAAAAAAAATAGATATTGAGAGGTAAACGAAACATTAGATCTGCACGTTCAAATGAAAATGGTAAAAAGAGACGGGAACACGACACACATCGTTTATAAGCGCGAGGATCCAGAAAAGGCGTCTATGCTAAAAGTGCTAATAGTTTATTATTTATTTAGCCACAAACCTTTTGGAATAAGGTAAAATCTTCAGATCAAAGTAAATTCGAGTTATTTGGGATAAAAACGGAATTTAGAGATAATCAAAAGAAGTTCAAAACCTGGGAATGACCAAGCCCTCTGTGAAATATGTTGGAAGGAATGTAATCATTTCGAGTTCTTTCACCATTAATGAAGTAGGAAATCTAGCGAAAATAGATGGAAAAAGGCAGTGGCATCTTTACGCATGAACCAACTGGGACCGGGCCCAGATCCCCGAGTTCCATGGGGTCCCCTAGATCTTGCGATCAACGATAACCAATTCTTCAACCAGTAAGACAACCCATTACTAACTAGATAATTTGGCTGTTAGAGTTTTGCTATTGAAAGTAGACCGCGGGATTTATTCAAACTTCTATATATGGCAACAAATTTCCATAGAAAGTAACGTACATTTACTCTGCTTGCAGCCTCAGTATTTTTTAAATTTCCGGCATTTTTTCATGGTATACTTTCAGTAGTCAAATTCAATGTATTTGGTTATCATCGAAATTTTTTATACTCTTGGTTCATGTTAGGCCTAACGATCACTGGAGACTTTTTGTCACGCAATTTTATGATTACTGTCGCCACCCTGTCGTCAGAGGCTAGTTTAATACGCACACAGTGAGTAACCGTCATCCCAAAAAATCATGTTTTATATCACCAATATATCATCAGTATAATTTTGAGGAGGCAGCTGTGAGCTGAGCATTTGTCATAGCGATATATAAAATATCAATGAAAGAACGCTATTGGGTCCTTCTAATTTGGAGCGAAACGCTTAAGGAAAATTTAGCGTAATGTTTAATGAACTACGATCCTATCCTGAAAAATTCCTTTGATATTTCCGTATGATTGTTGAAAGATTTGATGAGATACTACTACAGATTTTCCGGCTTGCTTTAATTTATTAAAGCACAAATATTCGATCATCAATTGAACCCACAGAGAGAGTTGCTGTAACTCTAAGGTCTATAAATATTTTTATGGATATTTTTGTTGTATACGGGTGATCTCATTTGTAGTTGTTGTATTAATGTTTCATAATTGATATTTCCCTCTCAACTCACACTATCGATGTAGGAGCCATTTAAAAAAACAAAAAAAAAAAAAAAAACAAAAAAGATGCGTAAGTTTCCTCCTAGCTCTACAACTCTCAAAACAATGGCAGTCAATCGCCATGGAAAAAAGTCTAGAATTTATTAGATGAGTTTCTTGAGAGCTTGCTTGGACAGCTCACTTTGATGAATAATTTGTGCTCCAACAAAATAATGATCCTAAGTATATTTCCAACCAGAGTTTGTATTCGTATTTCGCAACTCAGCTTAGTGATATTAGTGATATGATGAGGAATGCTTTGCAAGGAGGTTCTAAGTTAAATGTTAATATGAGAGGTGCTGTAACTAATGAACAGATGCATTTTTGAACTGCACGCAATTGCGATCAATTCGATTCCATGTTGGAGAAAATTCCGTCAATGAATCAGGGATATAAAAAACCATGAACCCAGAGCTGGGCAATACTTAAGTAAAAAAAGACTTAAGTACTACTTAAAGTACGTTTTCGGTACTTAAGACTTATTAATCAATATTTTTGAAGTGCCCCTACTTAGTACTTGAACATAAGTACTTGCTTCTATTTACTTGTACTTAAGACTTAGTTTTGTACTTAAGTACCAAGATTTTTAATTAAGTATTTCTGATTCTATTAAGTACCTACAAATATCTTACTCTTCATAGAAAAGCAAACACAATATTTAGCGCAACTCCTTTTTTGTTGAGTTTTAAAGCATGCAAAGAACTATCAAAGCATGTGCCAAACTCACGCGTCAAGGCAGAACCTTAGACAAACTAATAACATACACACAAGACTGGGCAAGTAGACCAAAAACCAGTAACGTCTCGCTCGAATATAAAATCGACGATGTTTCAACTTGATGACATAACCACTGACATGTATAATATGGACAGACTCTTTTGGTCTAAGCACCAATGGAGAGATCACTGAAAAAATGATTTTAAATCAATCATTTAGGGTTATTACTGAGAAAAAATGTTTTACCAAACACAATACATTCATTTGATACGCAGAAGAAATTCTAAATATTTTATTAAAATCACTTCCCGAGCTGCGTGCTGACTTTTTCAATTTCCCCCCAATGATTTTTTCAATGTTGGCACCGACGAAAGAACTCTTTTTGACACAAGCAATTGTGCCCACGTGAAACAGAAAAGTAAGCAGTCCATATTATATACGTAAGTGGACATAAGCAAGGGTAAGTAAGCAATGCCTCGCGGCAATATAAAATCAACGATGCCCCGACCTGATGTAGGGAAGGCCACAATTCTTTCTTAGATATTTACTGGACATTTTTTCCTTAGAATTGTTATGCATTATTGGAGGCGATAATGGACGCTTGGGCGAATCTCTAATAGTTTTTATGAGTGAAGCAATGAGATGTGAAAGTTTTACTTTACTTTCAGCGCCGAAAACTATAAAAAACTATAAATAGTAACCACTGGTTACTACACATATTATAGTTTTCAAAAGGTATTTATTTATTAATATCTATTAACTGAACTCGATAAATTTCATTATATTGCTGCCAACGTACAAAGATTCTAAAATGTACTTTAAAAAGTACTTCTAAAAGTACTCAGTACTTAGTACTTAGCTACAAGTACTTTTCATACATGCGGTACTTGTACTTACGCTGAAGTACTCAGGCTTTCGGTACTTGTACTTAAGTACTTTTTCTTTGGTACTTGCCCAGCTCTGCATGAACTGCTCACAAAACTGTGAATTGGTGATTGCAACGAGAGACTTGCGACATTGTTTAATATGTCCAGGCAAAACCTTAAGCGATTGATTGCTATAGCACGTGAATGCCATATCAATAACTACATTGTCCTTTATGTAGGACTGAACACTGTACACAGAGATGATATTATTTATTACATTTATATAAATGAAAGTGTATTACTCCGATCGGACAAGAAATCAATGACAAGCGCCATCGGAATTCTTGTTCCAAATGTTAATACCTTTCCAATAATTAATCATTTATTTCTATTGGAGCGGGTACCAGAGTCTATATATTTACTGGCATTATCCTTTCACATCATCCCCATAATCTTGTACCTCATTTTATTTATCTGAAACTTTGAAAACTATTTTCAAGCCTTTGATTTAGTAGCCTTGATCTGGAAAAATTAACAGCATTCTTATAAAAATACCCTTTTTGTAAACCCTTAATATCAATACAGGATCAGAGATATTTGGTTATGTTGCTGAAAAGATAAACCTTACGAAATAACTCTCGGCCGCGAATATATTTTTGTATAAATGTACGTGTACATGGCACAAGAAAATCCCCTAGACTGTAAAATTCGGATTGCTATAGAAGCCTTGATATACTAGCAGCACGTGCTTGAGGCCCCTAGTCTTCAAGGGTCCTCCTCTCAGTACACACTCTCATTTTCTATTATCTTAAAATTATTGAAAATTAAAGAATTTCGTATAAATTCAATTTACGATTTACAGCTTTAATATGTATAAGAAACTATCTGCCTACATAGAGAGGGATCTCCTTTTGTTTCCTCTAAAAAATATTCTAGCTGCTAAAAATTCATCATTGAAACGAACAACGAAAGTCAGCGTTACAGGTGCAGTCAATTCAATGTAATTTCTAGAGCTCGACGAAAAGATAGCCAAAGATCTAATTAACTTAGAAATTCGTGGCTAGTGGCTCTCAAACGAACGTTCATTTTCGCTACCGAAGAACAAATTTTGGTCAAGGCATGTTTAATTCTTTGTAATTAAAATGCATTGATGCAAACATATTTTATGAGATAAATTTCAACGATGTAATTATAGAATTTGAACATAAGAAATTTGTTACAGTGTATTAAATTAAAATCGCATCTTAACTTTGTGTTATTTCCTATAGTTTTAAATTAGTTGGCCGGAGGCCCCCGAGACGTCTTTGTTTAGGCACTACAAAAATCTTAATCCGTCCTTGAATACTAGGTACTATGACTGCAGCATAGTCAATTGATTAGATAGGAAAAATTTTGCTTTGAGGCACATTAAAATGAACTAAAATTTTATTTTAAATAGGTCATGGGGATTAAAATATGAGTTCAACAGAAAGATTAAGTTTTACGAAATTGAAGGTCAGTATGGTTGTTTTCTAGTGATATAAGAACCACCATTTATATATTTTCTGCGAAAATAACCTCACAAGACGTAGGTATACTTCATGTCAAGATTCACTGCTGATGTTTTGATATAAAAGGAGCCTGGATTTCATTCATACTATACATAAAGATGATATGACGTCTATAAAGTTTATCCTATTGCAAAATTTCTAAGGGTTAGCAAATGAGTCAAATGGGCAAAAGGAGACCTAAAAAAAACTGAAGTTCATTTGAGAGCCCATAAAATGGCAAAACTAAAAATTTGGAGAAATTAATATCATTTTTACGGATGAGAAAAGTTTTAACTTGGTCGAATTATTTTCACGATTTGAGAAGGGATCATTTTGTCTAAGTTTGCAGGTAAAAAGGAAGCATAGTGTGGGCAGGAATCGGATACAAAGGAAAGGCTGATATCTGGTAAAATGAAATTTCACATTATATAAAACTTATTCATGAACAGACACATGCCACTAGAGTACATATAAGAAAAATAAAAATAAAAATAAAAAAATAATTAAAACTTATCATCAAACATGGATGTTTTCATTTAAATACGCTAACATTATAAATACTTTTGTTTTGGAGCACCCTCTTTCAGGGAATTAAAAAAATAAATGCTAAAAATAACTCAATTAGGAGAAATGAAAGGTGAGGGAATACAGAAAATTTGAGAAATTTAAACTAGTTGGTGATTACTTCAGGATGATGAGACTATTTAACAAAACAGTTCTACGCCTTTTTAATGATAAACGATTTCAATATATTTTCCCACACCTAGCCTAGTCTACAGTGGCGTAATTAAGGACGTATGCCCCCCCCCCCATCTTCCCGCAAACTAACATATAACCCGTTCCCATGAAGCGGAGTGGAGGGGATTAGTATACTTCGGAGTGAGATAATTAGTCATGCGAACACTAACCGGACTGGAATTATCTGCACCGGCGTTAGTTCGGCAGTGGAGTGGAATTAATCACATGCAGAGATGGACATTTTTTATCCGAATAAAAATAAAAGACAAAAAACCGAATAAAATGAAAAATCGAATAAAAATTTATTTAATTACAAATATTATTCGTTAGTTGGTGAATTATTCGCAAATAATTATTTGTTATTTGGTGCAAATTATTTGAATTTCAGATAAACATTTTTCATTCGATCGTGTGTTATTTGAAAATCAAATAATTTCATTATTTGATGAATTATTTGTGATTTCTTATTATTGTGATGGTGATTATTTGAATTTCAAACAATTATTTGTCATTCAGTTATTTTACGTTTATATCTTTATGACCCTTGAGTAGACATAGATTTTAATATTTAGGAATTTTGAAAAAGAAACCTGTTTAGACGATGATAAGTTTTTTTTATTTTTGATTGTAATACATTTTAACTAAATTTTGATATGCACTAATAATATGCGTTTGCTTTTAATAAAATCCGCTCTTCAAAATGCTCATCAGTTAAAGAGCCACATTTAGACCCGCTTAATATTGTGGTTTGCGAAAAGTGCATTTAGTCGCCAGATCATCATAAATTTTCAAAAATATTGATATTTTTTATTATAATATTATCTATTGTAATTTGCCAACACTGTTACCAAATAATTTTTCTGAATTCTTCATATGTGTTGTGATGTCGTGACGTAACAACTCAAGTATTAAATAATTAGTAGGTCTGGCTTGAAGTAAAGTTTTCACTTCAATCGTATTGTCTTAAGCACAAACTCACTTGTTTTTTATTTAATTGACTCTAAGATTTTTCTGAGTAATCAAACCCAATTAATTTACTTCTAAAGCTTCACAAATACTTAATTGAACAAAATTATTAAATTCCTCTTAAACTTTAAATTAAATTAAGCAACGAGACATCTTGCGGAAAGAAATGCTTGTGCCAAGAATTAATTATTTGAAATTGGAACTAATGGACACCAGAAAACATATATCCATAATCGAATGACAAATAATTGTTTGAAATTCAAATAATTTGCACCAAATAACAAATAATTATTTGCGAATAACTTAAAATAAATTGATACTCAAATAAAAATTTATTCGAATAATGCCCAGCACTGATCACATGTGAAAACTTGAGTGGATCAAAGTGGATTGGATTTGGATATTTTTCGGTATACTTTCATCGTTCGCTTCGAATTCCTTCGTACATTCATACAGTATTTTAATTGTAAGATTACACTACTTTTCTTGATAACTTCAAATTAGTGCTGCTGACTTTAAATTAAGAACAACCAATAGAAAGAAGTCTCTCTCATCGATTTAATACAGTCTATCGCATGTGAACACCTGGTACTATGCGAATTAGGACTATTTCAGTCCAGTCCAGTCCGCTGTGAACGGGGTAATACTTGCGCACGAAAATCCAATTTTTTGTGTTAATTGTAAGGAAATATTTTCTGAATTTCGGATGTATGACGTTTCCCATAATTTTGTATGGGAAGGCGAAATTATATCCTTCTCCCTTTTTAAATTTTTTTAGGCCAGAAATTCTCACAATATGGGAGAATTCCCATTATCTTTCAACGGTGCCTTCACTCCACTCACTCCAAGCCAGATTTGAGCAAAAAATGAAAAGGTTTCATGGGTACTATGAGCAGTGTTGCCAAGATTTGGTGGATTACTAAACTCATTTGTTTAGATTTACTTCGTGCTCTACATTCATCATTAAACCTTTTAGAAAACCACAGGCAGTCCTAGGATATGCTCACGAACGGACATTAAAAGGAAAACCGATCAGTATCTGAAAGAAAAAATTAAGTAAGTCGAAGCGAAAGGGGAAAAGTATCCCACATAATTCAAATTCAATTTATTTGAAACAATTGTACACGTAAGATAAAATATCTTATTAATGTGCACAAGCCAGAATAGATTACAAAAAGAGTACAATAAGAAATAGAAAAGGAATAACATATTTAAATATTTAATTAAAGTTATTAATGCGTAATACTAAATATAAAGAAGTGACTACATAACAAACTTACTAATATTACCAAAAGAAAAAATAATAATTAAGAAAGAAGAGAGATGGAGTAAACAATTACGACACTACTGTTTTAACTACTAGGTGTTAATGCCTTAAAAATGCTACTATTTATTATGCTCAATGAGTTGAACTGGATCAAATTTTTAATCGAAACAGGTAAGTTGTTCCTGTTTGTAATAGAATGGTTGAAGAACAGGCGTCTTGTTACTAAAAATTGAGATCGTGTTACAATGAGATTTAGTGTCCTACTTGATCTTGAAAATTGGAGTTTTTCGTATAGATATAATGCAATACGATTTTTTATTATCTTTGCCAAAAATACCAGCGAACGAAAATCGAAATAAGTAAATAAGCCACAACCCAAAATTGAATCTGAGAACGGAGAGGCATGATCATATCTTCGAAGACCATACACGTACCTAACCACAGAGTTAAAGGCAATCTCAAATTTACGGGAATTATCGTAATCGAGTTTTGCCAAAGACCTCACAGCCGTAAGTAAATACCGGTATTAAAAGTAGACGTACTATCAGTAACCTTATTGAAGCCGTCGTAAAATCACTAGATATCCATAGCGCAAGCACGCCACCATAAATATTACTAACAATATTGTTGACGTGGTCATCCCACGTAAATAAACAATTGAAAATTATTCCAAGGTTCCTCACAGAGAGTACAATGGGAATGACTGTGTTATTAATCATAATTGGAGGAAATCCCTCTGTGTCGAGTTTTGTGCGATTTCTGACCAAACATTTGGATTTTGCTGAGTTCAATTTTAGCATATTAGATACGGACCACGAGTGAATTAATTGAAGATCTTCATTAATGCAGCTAGTAGCATTCTCAATAAGGCCAAGCAGTCTAGAGAAGTATAGTTGTGCATCATCAGCGTAGAGATGCATTTTGCTATGATTAATTTCAGAAGAAATATCATTGATAAAAATTGAAAATAATAAGGGTCCGAGTATCGATCCTTGCGGCACACCGGTTAAGACAGGGAGAAATGAATATTGACATCTATTTACTAATACTGCTTGGGACCTATTACTGAGATAATTATAAATGAGATGAAAATCTGAAAAACCTTTTAAGTTTATAGCAAAGCAGACGGTGGCTAACCGAAACAAATGTTTAAGAAAAACTAGAACAGTTAAGTCTCCCTTGTCAATAGCATGAGCAACATCATCGCTCACTTTGAGCAGAGCGGTAGTACACCCATGACCATTCCTAAAACCCGATTGACAGTCATGTAAAGACTTATTTAAATTTAAAATTGAAGGTACCGGACTTTTTCTACAATTTTCGAGAGAAAAGGTAGTATACTAATAGGACGATACTCAACACTATCAACGGAGTTCTTGGGAGCCGGTATCACTTTGGAAAATTTCCAAGCAGTTAGGAAAGTAATGGTAGAAAAACATGTATTACAGATGTGAGCAAGAGGTTGAACAATATAAGCCGCGCATAAACTGATAAATCTGGGATTCAGACATCCTACTTCGGTCACATTAGAAGTAATACTACACATTACTGTCGACACATCACTTGTAGTAACTCGATAAAAATCGAAATTTGATTCATGCTCAGTGCTGAAATAGTCAGGATCTGATTCATTGATATCATTGTCTGCCCTAGCTGATGTAAATTGAACATTTAAAGAATGTGGATCAAGGGTGCACTCATTTTACTTGATCTAATAATTCCACACTTCCTCAAATTATTCCAAAGGACCTTGGTAGAAAGATTTATATTTAGCTTGGAAGCATAGTATTGTCTTTTAGCATTTCTTATTACTAAAGATGTTCGATTTCTAAGAATTCGATATTCCTGAAGAAAAACCATTAATTTATATCTCTTCCACTTGTCATAAGCAAAATCTCTAATTGATATCAGTTTGCGAATATGTGTTGAGAACCAAGGACATTGTGGATTTACTATGGTCCTAGTAACTAAAGGAACATGCCTATCATGGAGAGTATGAAGAGCAGAGTTAAAAAAATTGAATTGGTCATTTACACATGGCATGAGGGATACACAATTCCATTCAAATGATTCTGCATCATTGCAGAGAGCATTAATATCAACTTCATTGTAATTGTAGTATGAGTATGATGTGGGTAAACTGGCCGTCATAAGTAAACATGATCATATCATGATCAGATAAACCAGGAATTGAAATTTGTTAAAAAAACAAAACTCTTGAAATATCGGCAGTAATAAAAAGACCTAAAGAGAGGGTACACTGCACGCAAAGTAAGTTGGATGCTGATTGTGTGTGAAAATCGAGTGCGTCCAATACAACCGGAAATATTCGATTACTTAAAGTAAGAGCCCGAGTTTACTGATCACGCACCATACAATTGTATTGAGAGCTTGAGGGAATTTCAAAACTTTTAAACGTGAAGGATTTGATATGATACCCATTTAATTTTTGTTCATTGCTTATTGATCTTATACATATTTTAATTTCCGTTTATTGCATATTTATCTAATATTCTAAAGTTAAAGTAATTCCACAGACTGTCGTCGTACGAACTCTGAAGCATGCTAGCAGCCTAGCTTAGGGAATTCAGCCAAATATTTCCCAGAAAATAATTTACAGTATTTTATGTTTCAGGCGTACATTTTTTCTCCGTTTAAATACAAAGAATAAATTGAAGAATTCTCGACTTTTTTATTGTTGTAACATTACTACTGTCTAGACAGCTTGCAGCTTCTCAAACATCATAGGCTTTGAACACTTTTACATGGAACTGAAATAATGAAATCATTACAGAGCTAACATAATTTTTATTTAGAGTGAAACTAATTGCGTTGTTATTTTATATGGTTTCAAGTTTCATCACTTCATATGAAAATATTAATTTTGTAGGCTTTCTTCGGCCTCTAGAAACTGTGGGTCCCCCGCGTGGCATGGAATGCGGGGCCGTTAGTTATGCCAGTGTTAGTCCAATATCGGACCCATACCGCACAAATAATACAAATTTTTGAATCTGCTCCATTACTAGCTCATCTATATTAAACTCAAATCAATTATGGTGGAAATTTACTTATAATCTAAGATATGCTCCTTGTTTTGAGATAAATAACTTTTAAAGAAAAAAAGTCATCAAAATGAAACGAATTTCAATTCGAAACTGAATTTTCATACTAGACAATTTTAGTTGAGTTTTTTTCTAAGTTGTTTCAAACTTTTGAAGAAATGTAATGCTTAAGTGTCAGAATCAGGGATCAGTATGAATTCGGCTATTATTATATTGGATGTAAATTTTAGGTTTTTATCACAGAAAAAACACCTCATACAATGGTGACGTTTGTTTGTTTGTCCATCTGTCCATTACTTGCACAGCTAAAACTACATAAGACAGTGAGATGTTATTCAATTCTGAATAAAAAGTTGTCCAGGCTAACCAAAAATCAAACCATAAATGACCACCGAAAGTACTGGGAGTGTCACTTAATTTACTCTAAACACCAACGTAGAGCTTTGTGAATGCTAACTATCAATTCAAAACTCAATTTCTGTAAATGTATAACAAATATTTCAGACCGTTATATCTACAACTCTTCTACAAATTCTGTAACAGACCTAAAATGGAACCATATATTTGGCCAGGGCTGGTCGCACACCCTTAAAATCAAAATAGATGTGATCAAACTTTCCGTCTGAACCGAAAGTGCTCGAAAAACCTATCTCTGTTAAAACAGTATATTCGTTAGTACCTCAAATTACTGTAACTAGACAAGTGAGTTTTTTCGGCAGATTTTCTGGGGTGTCTTCAAAATAAATAGGAGCAGTGGCGTACCTAGAGCTTTTGCCGCTTGGGGTGGTCCCCCAATTTGCCGCTATTTCAAATGCTATCAAAATCAGAAGTGGTTATTGACAATTACAATTAAATATAAAAAAAATATTTCTTTTGTTTAAAAACAGATTGTCTACACATAATGATAAAATGTAAGCGTGTTTATAAATTTATTTTGCTTCCTTTTTTATTAGAAAAGTCTTGAATGACATTGTTAAAATTTATATCATCTGGGGCCGGATTCTGTAACTCGGAGAGTTTGGGAGATGAGAATTTTCGTTTTCCCCGATTAAAACTCCCTAACTCTTCATTCGCGATTCTCTAAAATACTTTGGGACTTGGGGAAAACGTGAGAAGTATCGCAACATTGAAGGACGGCTAATTCTGTGTGGGAGGGTCGTAGAACATTGGGGTTTTCCTTCGGATTTGGGTTCTAGAGTACAAAATTATAGATGAACAATTTTTCGGGTAGGGGCTTTTGGGGATGGGGGTTGTACCACGCCTCATTGGGGGTTGTCCAAAATACGTTATGTTTGGTATAAAATTAAAGAGAGAGTAGTGGGTAATCGAGTGGTGTAGCTTTTTTTTGATCAGTTTAACTTCATAACTGACTTTTTACCGCCGAAATAGGGGTTTTTTTTGCCCTTCGGTGATATACACCCCAGTTCCTATATTTTGCATATATTTCTTCCTTTCTTTATTTCACATCCATTAGTACTCTGTTGTGAATATTTTTCTCATGGAAAGTGAATTTCCAGTCCTTCATAATGATGAGTTGAAAATATGTCCATTTATGTACCAAAAAACGGTAATTTTTTCATCTTAAGAAGGACTGATTCACTCCTTTTGCAGTTACCACCAGAACTATTTACCGGACTCAAAAACTAATTACATATCTAATTAGGGGGCAAAATGTAGATTTTATCCTACATACGAGCTTTACCATGCATATTTAACATTTTTATAGCATCTCTTCTGTATTGGAAGATAACCAAATTTTCAACAACCATTTTCGCGTGAATTACAATTTTTTATCTGTAAGTATTGCAAGAATTTCCATAATTTTTGTAAACATAGCCAGGGTATGCAGTGAATCCACAATTCAATTTGAAAATCTTAGGTACGTAGGTCCCTTCGCAAAGGACAATAAAAGTAGACAACACTGTTAGTTGAGAAATATTTTTCTTACTTCTCCACAACTAACACAGCCGAGAGTTTTGCCGAGTGGAATAGAGAGTTTGGTAAATCTCGATACAAAAGTTCCCCAAGTTACAGAATTCCGAGTTGAGAGTTAAGTGGCAGAAGAACTCTGATCTTTACAACTCCACAACTCTCCGAGTTAGTGAATCCGGCCCCTGTTACTTTTTTTTTCTATGGGGAGTATCGCTAGATTTCGGAATTTAAAATCATTCAACGAAGATAATTTTTAATCAATTTTAATTTGGAACAGTTCTGTTCACTATTGTGTTTGTTGTTGTTTTCATTTCAAAAGAATTGCAAAATTTGCACGATCCCCAGGGTAGAGGTCGACTCGTATTATTTCATAAATATCGTCAGATGGTGAAAAGGGCTTCAAATGAGAGAATGCGTACAATAGTTAGTGCGTTTATGTTTTTAAATGTTTGTAAATTTAAAAAATCACTGTGATCTGCCCAAAAATCACTTTATTTTATATACTTTTCGAATATCTTCTATCTCAGTATTAAAACTTTGTTAGAATCACGATGTACACGCGCTAAATAAAACCAGATAGGCACTTGCGTTCGTGTATGGGAAAAAATCATACAGGAACTAAGTAGGTTTTTCTAAACGGCATGATACAGAGTTAAGCGTGCCACGTGTCGTTACCCATACACATACAAGCTTTCCCTTATAGGCTAGGAGCGTACGCGATTACGCGCGAGTAATCACTTGCGGGCAATGCTTCGTGTAATAATTCAGCCGATATTAACAGGTGATATTTTTTTATACACCGATATTTGTGCTTAATGAAAAACGAGTTTTGTATTGTTGTAAGCGACAAAAGTTATTAAGAATTACGGAGATCTACCTACTTTTAAATGGCAACCAAAAATATAGCAGTCGGTATTAGGTAGATATTAGATACATCTACTTTCAACATTGCAATAATTCTCTTGAAACAATTGGCGCTTTAAGGTAGGGTTAGATTGGTATTTTCAACGAATGGTTAACGTCGCTTTTGACGAGTTGATAAAAATATCTGTCAGATTGAACGGGTTGACATTTGATATTCGTCAAATTTGTTTTCAACTTTTTGTTACAAATTAATTCGCATTTTTCCACTTTCTCAGTCAACTTTTCACGAAACTACTTTTTTGTCTGTAAATAACATAACAAGAAAAGAAAAAAACAAAACAAAAAAAAAACGAACCTTAAAAAAATTCAGCAGCAGTAGATACAATCTTCCAAAAGTGAGGTTAAATTCATCGTTTGAGCGATAAAGAGTAGAAATTCGCCTAATTTTTGCTATGCGAACGTCGGGTACGGTTGTAATCTAACACTCTCTATACAACCGGCATACATTTGATATTAAATGTTAATGCGAGTTACGCGTTTGAAATTTTTAATCCGAGTCGCGTTTTACAAAGTACTATCTTAGCAGTTCTAATTTCTACCACCAAGCGACGTGGCTTTATGTGGTTATGCGAATTGCAATTGCGGCGCCATTATCATAATTATTTATTTTTGTTTTTATAAAATTTAGACAGAAATATAAAAATGCCGCCCCAAAATATGTGCTGTCCAGGACGGATCACCCCCCCCCCCCCTAGATATGCTACTGAATAGGGGGTACCACTATACCCATATGTTGCAACCATCAGAAGAAAAACGAAGGTCTTTCCGACATAACATTTTTTCTTATTATTTTTTTGAGCAACAATGGGATTGGAGGTCAAACCTTCATCCCACATTTACACTAGGACCTGTCTGAATCCAAATCTTGGTCCTCGTCTTGTTATTTCAGCTAGCGATGTAACACAACAAGCTGAGCTATTACAATAGTTAGACGAAGACGAAGCTAACCTGTGCAAATCCGTTTGCTTAGCTTGATTTCGAAAGCTAGTGAATAAACATAACCTCAAAATACTTTGTCTATTTAAATAAGTCAACTTAACTCTTGACTCGCTGATCAAGCTAAGCAGATGTCTAAACTGTTATACAAAGTAGCAAAGTAGCTCGGTGGCATAGACATCGATTCGGATAGAACTTGACTCGATTTTACGTCACTAACAGTAATAACTAGACAAAAATTTGGATTCGGACAGGTCATTAGAACCAGAATTAGATAGGATTGATCAAAACTCAATTAAACTTTTGAAATAATTTAATTCCTTCAAAAATAACAACTCTCACCGAAATTGTACAAATTAACATGCGCAGCATATTCTAATAGTTGGCACTTCATGAATTCTCCATTCTCAAGAGGCAGGATTGAAACTGGTATGCTTGATTTAGGAATAAACATTGTTTGGAGGCATTTATCTTTTATACATAAGTCGAGAGTGATAACTTTTGGTGGTTATTTTAGTACTAAGTATTATGTAAAAAAGATATCAGGATGAAAAATTCTTAGACTTTTATGCTTGCGTCCATTGTAAAGGTACCTAATCATCACAATTAGTATGATACAGGTTTTGAGACCAACAAGAATTAGAAATCTTCATTTATGTAGCAAATGCGCAGTATTTTATCACATCAAATAGTTACGATAATTTATTTTAGGTAAAAATAGTCATAGTTGTACATACATATTCAATTCAGTTTTCTTTAAATTATTATGACGCAGAGAATATGAAAATCTAAGTTGGCGAAAAAGGTACGTCGGTTTACCAGAGTAAAGAAGAGATATGAGTAATCGACGATGGAGGAACTCAGTGATGGAACACCCCCAGTAAATTATTACTGTACGAGGAAATATGGTATGATCATATCGCCTAAGTCCATATATAAATCTAACACAGTCATTGAACGCTACATTTAGCCTTCCTGAACAAACAGATTCCAAATTAGGGAACAACAATCTACTATTAATGAAATGAGGAAGAAGAAGTGATCCAACTAAAAGAATTCGAGTTTTGTTGACAGCAGATTAGCAGAAAGCCAAAGGCATCGTAAGCTACCCTATATTTTACCAATTATGTATCCTATATGATCACAGCATTTCATCTTAATATGAATATACACACCCAAATATATCACACGCTCACAAGAAGAGATTGGGACACCAAGAAATGTAGTGGTAGGGAGATCCAGGCCAGTAGGATCATTTCGATAAAGCGAACATACTGAGGCTTGTGAGGATTCAAACTCAAAGAGTTTAAATTAGCCCATAATGAGACCCTCTCTAAGTCGGAATTCATACGATCAATGCAGTCATGAGAGGAGCCAATAGGTCGACTAATATAGAGCTGTTCATCATCAGCATTCAGGTGTACGTTACAATTCTCAACAACATTTGACAAGTCGTTGATGTACAAACTAAATAGCAGTGGACCAAGAATTGAGCCCTGGGGCACACCACAATCAATTTGCAAAATATTAAACTTACTGTTACCTATTTTGACATATTGATGTCGGCATGATAAGAAGCTATCAATACGTGCTAAAGAAGAAGATAGGAAGTTAAATTGCATTCCCAGCTTCGAGAGAAAATAAGAATGATTAACTGAGTTGAACGCTTTTCAAAAGTCAAGTAGCGTTAGAATACATACGTGATTCATATTGAGGGATTTCCGAATATGTGACATATGAGCCGTTTCGTTATGAATACTGGTGATTTTACAATGACTATACGAAACTATTTTTACTGAAAAAATGTAAGTATCTGAGAGAATAATTATAAGTTCATCTTCTCGAAAGTTGTCAGCAATATTTTGAAATACCCTTAAATATCTCACTTAAAACCCTTAAAATCTCGATTTAAAAAAGAAGTGATTTATGCCACTTTCAAAATAAACGGCTCATCCATTGATGCAGAATATCAAGTAAGTGGTTTTCCTTTCAAAATTCAGGCTTGGAGTTTTTCCATCGAGGCCTTGAAATTCATCTAATAATTAGTTGGTAAAAACTGTGTATGCAAAACATAATCTCATATTGTACCAAACAGATGAAGTAAGAGATTGCGCTTTATAATTAAAAATAGATACTAGAAGGGAAAAGGAATATGAGGGTAGCTAATAAGTTTTGCTAATAGGCTATTTTCTGAAAAAGGTGTCGCTATTCGAAATGTTATTTTGTGATTCTTCGATTTTTTTTTTTGATATTTTTACGGCTTTGACAGGTAAGGTTGTTTTCATTTTTATCCGTGCAGTGTAAAAAATATATTGATTGCATGGCAACATCGGGGCTTCTTCAAGTTGTAGTTGTACGCTCCGAATTGTAAGCGAGACTATAGTTAGAACTAACAAATAGTGTTAGTTGAGAAATCAAGCAATACAGACTGTTATTAACGAGCGCGTTTTTATTTTCGAAACTCCTCTGATAACGATTCCAGTTGTCTTAGGTATTCAAAACCAACTTTATATGCAGTTAAAAAAAATGTTTAGTGAAAACAAATGAAATTATGAGTTTTTTTCATCGCGGCAATATACTATCACACACCTTAGACTATCAAGCTCTTGACTGGTGTCCAAAATGGAATTAATAAGTCATCTGTATTATGGTCTTGATGGCACCTTGTGTCTTCTTTTAATGCCTTTAAATTCGCAGGTTGATAGTATGCAATGAAAACCTATGATATGAAAATCTTGCTACTGAAGTACCTCCTGAAGGTTGGGCGCAATACTTTCAGGATGAGCTCAAGAGTAATATACAACAAGTGTTAAAAATATTTCAACAACAATACAAACAAAAAATTCTAAAGTTTCTTATACATCCGTAAAACTTAAGGGGCAGCTTTCGTAGTTATATCCTAGTAGACATAAATTATTAACTGAGGAAGTGTGCTACATTTGCACAAAAAAAAAAAAAAAAGAATTTGAATTTTAAATAGTCACTGAAATCTATTAATTTTTCCGTTCATATTCAGTGACTCCAGAGAGTAGAGATGGAAAAGTTTGAAAAAATTTTGTGCATGCTAAATAAAGACACACAACTAACGAAGTTATGAAATTGTTTACAACTTTCATACATAATTAAGAGCCAGGGGATACTAACTAAATTCATTTGATTTAAACATCAATTTTCTATAAAACGGATACGTACATAAGTAAATTGATTACAAACGAATCCACATTGAGTTAAGTTTTTATCCAGTAAAATACGAAATTGTCCCAGTGCTTTTCTATACACCTACCAAGTTGAAATATTTAATTATCATAAAAGCTAACTTGACAAAGATTTATTTAATAAAAATTTAACATCAATAACTTGTCATATCTAGATGGAAGTACATATTCAGGACAAGGTCCATTAAAAGTAATGGTGGACGAGACTAACAAGATGAATGAAGGCAACACTTATAGCTTCTCAAAAAATCTTAAGAACATTCAGGATTTAGCAGTGTGAGTCCTTATTTACCAAATAAAGGACAGCTTTCTATCAACAGTAATTACACTCATTTCAACTTGTTGAGTAATTAAATTGCTTACAATTACCTGCTTTTTAATGGTAATAATTACTGTCACAAAACAAGTTCGTCGACGACAACACCACGATAAATTCTCGTTTTTCGTTTTGGCTAAGCTTGTTTATGCATAGTTGTTGACAAGAGGAACTAAGGCGTAATAAACTATCAGGCACAGTCAGAAAGTTAAAGTTGTATTAAGCCAAGCTCAGGGAATACCCTATTATTCAAAGCACAGCATGGCAGGAAGGAGATAGAGAAAAGATTAGGGGACATAAGGAGGTACTGTTGTATGTATATGTCACTCTTAAATTTTCGCAGATTGTATGCCAAGGGAAATACAGAAGATAGTAGACTGTTCCATATTCGCACAGTTCGGAATAAAAACCATCACGGAATTATACCGTATGACCAAAATTATTTTGAAGGGTAATGGGTAAGACAATTACGTGGAGCTGTTTATCTAAAAGATAAAGATATTTTGATGAGGGTTATTGATCACACTGCTTACACTTCATATTAATAACTCGAAATGGCAGAAGCATGGAATTACTAACATGGGTAGAATTTGGTATGTACATATGTAATAGATAAGATTTTAACCATGAGTAAAGCTTAGTTTTAAGAGATAGTTCCAATTAAAGTTACTTAAAAACAAGTGTCCGTAGTTGGTAGTTGGTACGATAACACGATAAATAAATAAAACCTTTAGGCAAGTACCACACCAGGCCACTGTTATGTTGATGGACTGATGTTATCTTAATGAGGCATGCCACATTGTAAGAGATAGTGATGTATTGATGTGATACCGATCTGCTGATAATCAGCAAGTGACCTGCACGCTACTGACTTTTACTTACATCAATCGATATTTTATTTGTAAACGAATTAAGTCGGGATAGCTTAAAATATTAAAAATTAGTGAACGAAATTTTGTTTCAGAATTAGTGCAGTGTTGTTTGGAGAGAAATTTTGTGGTAAATTGGAAAAGATGGTATGTTTTTTTGTGGAATTTTTTATTAAATTATATTCCGTACTGATGAGTATTAGGGTTTCTGCATTGGCAGAAACGCTTCTTCTAATCAATTTTTCAATTTAAAATTTGCAATTTACAATCGGTATTAGTATGGCTTCTTTCTTTCATAAACTGAATATAACCCACCTTCCAGGAGTTGTTGGGCTCCCTGGCTCTTATTACTTATCATGAATGGAACTCTATCGTTTATCATGAATGATGGCTCAATTTTATTATTGATCTTGAATTATATTGTAAGATATTTGCCTTTATCATTTATCATGAATGATAGTTAGCTCTTCTTCAGGTTGTAAATGCCATTAAAAAATCTCCACTATATTAATCAGTGTATATTAATATATAACGCACCACACACTCAATATTTGTATTTATTTTGCCTTTATTTTCATTTTTTAATAATTTAATTTGAAGTACTAGCGTTTTTGGCACAGAAAAATCAGATGACTTTAATTTCACGTTGTATAACATACTGATGTCATGTTCTTGCAATATATTAGCTGCTGATTATTTTAAAATATCACCATCACCACATCATATCAGTCTAATGTGGCACTTGCCTTAGATCTCCAGTACAGAATACGACCGTGAATTAAAATTCATTTTCTCAAGTATTAAAGGCATGTATGTGTCACTGTAGTAGTTGAAAATCAAATTTTATATAAGATATTTTCCTAAGAGTTTAGATTAAATTTTGTTTTTAATGATAAGGAGGAAGTTGGAGTCTATCTTTATATTCAAGACATCTAAGATAAAAAAGTATAAACCTTCATTGCACACTCTAAATACGATCAGAGTAATTTCTGTAAGAAGAAGACCAAACAGGAGGACCGAAATATTCTAACATGGGCCTAATAAGAGTGCTAAACACAGCTTTAGGCTTATATGTTACATATGTAGATCTTCAGCTCAGGTCTTTATAAAACTAACATCGAGTTCACCTTGTTAACTATGTGATCTACATGGAAGTTAAAAGTGATCTTGGAATCTAACAAAACTCTCAAGTCATGTGATTTAAGTAAAAATCTATTCATAACATAAGAAGTCAACATTCGAAGGAACACACGTGGGAAAAAGGCTGCTTTATTTTTATTAATATTTAAAAATTTAAAACTCTTTGTATATCATTCAAGAAGTTAATCCAGGTCGTTCTGAAATTTCACACAATTGCAATGCTAAGTAATATATAGAGGAAACATCATTTATATTAAGCTTAAAGAAATAGGCCCTAACTGGTTACCTTGAGGAACACCGGAGTAAAAGTTATCTCTTTGGAAAGATTAAAGAGGTACTGGAGTATTAGTTTATGTTCCATAAAATTGGACCGTAACCAATTAACAGCCAACTTCGAAACTTAAAGTTTTCAATTTAAATAAACAAAAATGAGTGCAGAGGTTTGTCGAAAGCCTTTCAGAAATTTGTATAAATACATTGAGTTCTGCAACCACTATTAAGAGATTTAACGTAGGTCGATGTGAACTACAGCAGATTTCTTGTTGTTAGCTTTCCATTAAAAAAATCATATTTCTGGGGATTAAGAGCTCCATAACAATGAGAATACAGAAACTTACATAAACAAGCCTTAAAGAGTTTGGGAATATAGGTCAGTTTAAGAATAGGATGATTGTTGGTATCCAGCTCCATTTTACCGGCTTTATAAATTGGGACAATAAACAATTTCTTCCATGACTTTGAGTAATTTACCGAAACGCAGAGTGATAGAATAAATAAAAATGTTAACGGTAGAGAAAGGGTTTTAGTAAAGTTCTTTAGGACAACGGAGGGTATCCCATCGATACTTGCAGAATAACTAGACTGTAGCCTAGCAATGAAGCCCTGAATGGATTTCTGATCAATAGTGAAGCAAGGAAATTTGTGAAGTGTCACTAAGTAATATAAAAATAATTTAAATCAAATGTAGTAGGAATTTTTCTCGAAACAAAAACAGTTTAGTCGATGCAGAGGTAATGTGGTAGAGGATTTGAGTATAGTTAGTTTTAGATAAGCAATGATGATTTATGTATACGAATATATATTTTCGATTATCTCATAAAAAAAAATCTTACCACATCGCTGTTACTGGTGGGCATTGTATGTCGTAGCTAATTCTGCATAATTTATTTTTCAATGTGCTATATTACGATATGAAAAGTAATTATTCTGTTAACAATTAGTTAACTTATAAAATAAATTGTCAATTAACATCAATTCAATTTAATTACAAACATAGAAAAAAAAATTAAAATTGAGAGAAAATTTCATATCACAGCTGGTAGCAATATTATTAGCACACATAATAATGTTTTTTTTGTAACAATATTTATTATTAATAATTGTATAATACCTACCTGGAAAGTAATATTTAAATATTAGGCAAAATTTTACACATTAAGAAAGTAAAAATGAAAAATATAAAAATAAAATAAACAAAAAATATAAACATGCACTTGCGTACATAAAATATATATATAGATATATATAGAGAGCGTCATAGACTAAAAGCACAGAATTTTTAGCATTTATACGTTATGCAAAAATATACAAAAAATTTTTGTGCATTTTTCGAAAGGTTTAATTGCAATAGTCAAAAGATTTTTTTTTGTTGTTTTCCTTTTTTTTTTCCTGTTTTCAGTAAGTGAAAAGTAGTAATGAAAATTGTGAGCGTTAAACCTCTTGAGAAATGCACTGAGCTTTGCATAACATCAAAAACCATTTAAAATAGTTACTGGCAACGTTGACGTTCAAAATTTTGTTTTCTCATACTAATGTCGGTTTTTACGGGTGACGACACAAAACTATTTACACAAAAAACGGAAGGGAAAATACATTAAACAAGACACAAACTACTTTGGAAAGTGTTTTGTTTTCATTTTTTTTTCTTTTAGTTTGTTTGTTTTGTTGGTGTATTTTGTATTTTTGTTTTTAAGTTAGGGTATTTTGGGAAGTTTTGTATAGGATCGGTTATAGCTCGAAAAATGGATAATGATAGTGTTGAACTATCAAAACAAAAATTTTGAATATTATGGTGAAAAATTGATATCCTTGTCTGGCATGTTCGAGCCAATAGGAATAATAATAGGAAAATAATAATTAGTATAAGGAAAAAGAAATATAGAGGATTATGTTAGAAAAATGGTGCAAAATTATAATTAAAGTAGAAAATAAAATAAAATAAATATTTAAATAAAAATTATAAAATAAATGAAAAGCACAGAAGCATACTTGTGTATGTGTGTATTATTGTTTTTCCATATTTTGTGTATAATCGGAATTCGTGTTTCTGAATGTTTTTTCTGTTCTGTTCTGATTTATGTAGTTATTACTTTTTTTTTTTGTTGTTGTTGATTAAATTTCAAACTACCTTTATTTTTTGTTTCTGTTTCATTATTCTTTCAACTAACCTCAGACACAGGGAGAAGTTTCTATGTACTACAACTGACCTGTAGCACAAAGCCATGAGGGTGAATGTTACAAAAACGAACCCGACAACTGACATTAGTACACCCACTAAAAACACTGTGTTAGAACCATGGTAATTCTCTTTTGTTTTAAAAGTAAAAAAAAAAGAAGAAAGAAAGAAAGAAATTTTATATTATATTTTTTGTCAAAATGAAATAATTTTAATAAAAAAGAAATTGAATGTTTTTTTTCGGTGGTGTTTTTTTTTTTTTTAGTTTGTTTGTTGCAATATCAATTTTTGAATTTATTTATTTATTCATTTATTGTTAAACAAACGATGCATTTTTGATGTTGTTGTTGTTGTTTTGGAACCCATTTTGTTGAAACGATTATGAAGACGAATATCAGCGGCGTCCGATAAAATAAAAAGGTTTTTATAATTTAACGTCGTTTTTAGTTAGTTAGTTTGTTAGTTTTTTTTTTTGCAAATTGTTCTAGCTTTTTTTGTTTTATTAAATATTATATATTCGTTCAAGAAGAAGAATTAGATTATAAAAATGTAAGAAAATTTTTATTTTGAATATAATAAGCAAAAATTAAATTTTCTTTTAGATTACATTTTCGTATGACAATGGTAATCTTTTCGTATAGATTAGAATAATAAAAAAATAAAAAAATAAAAAAGAATAAGAAAAATAGTAGGTAAATGTAAAGGGAAAAACTATTCAGAATAAGTAAAATCTTAGCAACAATTGCATGCATTTTATTATAACGATGGCCTGTTTCATATTAAAAATTGAAAAATTTGGAGAAAATTTATATTACAATTCTATATAAAATTCTTTGCGATTAAAGTTTTGTTTAAATTATACTTTAATGGAAATTAGTGATGGAACAAATTTGTTTCGTTCTTTTTTAATTATATGTATTTCGATACTACCTAAATAGTTAAAAAAATTATTATTACAAGTAAATTGTTGTTTCTTTATGTTATATAAAAAAAAATGAAAATATATTCGCTCAGCGGCTGCAATAGTGGCAAAATTAAAAAATCAGAGTTTCGATAATTTAAGGGGCACTAAGTAAATAAAATAAGTAATGAGCTTGGTTTTTTTTTGTAATGATTATTGTTCGGATTTAGTGATCTAAATTATAATTGGTAAGTTTTAACCATATTAATCAGATAGGGTAAAATCTTCCATCCTTTTTGAAATGTCTTATTATTGGAGACACGAAATGCAATAATAAAAATATTTCAAAAAGAAAAGAAATATGTGGTCTACCGGAATTTAAGCATACAAGTATTACGTCGATTACGTATGAACATAGAGCATTAAATTCTAAATCAATTTCAGGCATTAGTTAAAAGTTCGCGAATTTGCAGTTATGCCACTATTGCATCCGGTGAACGAATTATAATTAATTGTAGTAAGTATATCGTATAAAGATAGTTTATTTAAGCAAAATGCCTATTGTCTCTGATTCCCCTATATTTAACGATATGTTTCACATATGTGATCTCAATTGCATAGAAGGAAGTATATTCTCAAAGGCAGGTAATACGGAAATTTGACCATTGGTAGACGGAAGTTTGAGCCGTCACAATACATGTAATAATTTTTCGGATGGATATATGTCACCAACATTTACATTGACTAACATAACAGACTCTTGTTTCATCCACAGTTAAAAAAATATAGCTCAGTCGCTTTCTGTAAAGCGATCTATGTTATTCACTAATCGAAGTTATTCTCAACTCCATGTCATGCTTTTTGAATTCGATAAGAGTGTAGCGAAGTTCGAAATTTAACTAACAAAGTCGGTAATTAAAATATCTCGCCACATTTGCTATTATTTAAATTAAAAAATAAATAACCCAACACCACTGCCATACTCTCTTGCTGGATAACTCCAGCTCTATGTCTTCTTACAAAGAGAAAAACTTTCACGCTAAATGAAAGCTTATCTACGCCACAGGTAAGTTGCACTTCACGATTGGAAGGCTCTCTTTTATTAGGGTATCTGTACCCATATTATCGCACCAGTATATAATTGAACCATCAAAGATCTTAGTTCGTAGCTTATCATAAAATATCCCGACTCAACACATGTAAATATATTGTGAAAAGTGGAATGGTACACAGTTCATAAACTGGCGTTTTTTTTTTCTTCAAATAATGATCAATAGGTGATCATGTCAAATCCCTAAAAATGACCATATAGATCGAGTGATGAATGATGAACTGTGAGAACTCTTGACATGTATGAAAAAATAACTAAAGGAAATTGAATTGGGTAAACCCTATGACGTGAAGGAAATAATATTGAAAAGTAATGCATTCAATTGGAGTCCTTAAGAAAGCCGGCTGATCGGAAGACCAAGAATCAGATGAAGAAGTATCATAGAAGCAGAAACCGGAAGTGTCCTATAGCAAACTGAAAACTCTCGTGCAGAAAACAGAATCAACAGAATAGCAACCGTTTCAGCACTATATATCTCAGAGATGAGAGAAGCTAGATGTTGCGTGAGAAATCCTTGTACTATTGGTGTTAGTGCTGAGGTTATTGGGAAATCGCGGTTAGAAAATGATCTTGCATGAAAGTACACTGTAAAAACGCACAAATTGTTGCCACAAAGTTTACGGAAAAAATCTTTAGAAATGTAGGGTATATTGCCTAAAATGTAGGAATATTCCCTAAAATGTGGGGAATATTCCATAAAATATAGGGAATATTCCCGCGCGTATTTTTGAGACAAAGTGTTGTAATGAATTTGCACAAACTTACATATGTTCTGTTTCTTTACATTTTCGAAAAAACAAAAAAAAAAGAAATTACAGGAATTTTGCATATATCACAGCTACATGCGTCAGTGAAGCAATATCGGTTCTATTCATCTTATTTGCAATTTCAGTTAGTTTCAGTTCATATAAAATGTAAATCGACAAAAGTTGGGGATACCTCAACAACTTCAAAAGGACATTGAATCCGTACTCATTATCGAAATGCTGTCCATAACGTTCTAAAAAAAAAAAAAAAAAAAAATTTTTCACTCCCTCAGCGGGTTTTCACACTGACAGAAAACAAAAATATGTCCAACTATGGAAAAGTCTCGGTGAGTATGGTTTAAAGTCGAGTTGACTTTTCTCCCTTACAGAAATAACAGTATATCTATGTAAAGGACTTAGCGAGTAAAGTTCACACAAAAAATTTCATGTGATTCCGTCACTTTTCGAATTATCATCAAATTCTCAGAAAGCCCTAGTTCGATGAGGGAAGGGTAATTCTTTCTAAATATCAAAATATGGGAAAATTCTTTGCATATTTAAACAGGAAAGGATAATGATCCCGATCGCTTTCCTACAAAGGCTATCAAAACTACCTGAAGGAAGCAAATTATAAGTGAGGTTATAACATCATTGTTCTTTTACTGAGAGCTGTTAAAACAATAAAAATTGGATAGACATTTTAAACCTTTCTGGATAGACGGTATGTAGTACAACAGATTTCAAGATTATGTCAGCTTATGATATTATCTAAGCTCTTGCTAAACTCAACAAGTGCACACATTGGTTACAGAAAAGGTAAACACATATTCCACTAATTTATATCAATTTTCGTGTGTTTGTTTGGGAAGGCTTGAAACGCAGAATTGGATTTCTACTCTACTTTAGATGGAACACATTTCCTTGAAGTTAGAAGTTAGCATAGTTTTAAGGAGATAATCACTGACTTGCAAAAGGGAAACAGTGACAAAATACCAACTGAAGAAGTTCAAAAATCTAACAGTGAAACAAGTAAATAATCTGCTAAAGATGTATAACAAGCTTTTTTTGAGAAAGAGCTCTTTATATAAAAAGGTTTGACAAGCCGGTTATATTTCCAATTATCCAGAAAAATGAATCTGTTTTATTCTATTGTTATTCTATTGTACCAGAAATATGCTAAAGTTCGTTGCATTCGGACCAGAGTATTTTTAGGTGCCATACATTTTGTTTTCATAGTATGAAGTTTAAGAGTAATCTAGCAGTGGTAATACTTAAATTGCAGCATTCCCTCTAAGGGCTATAGTTTTTAGTGGACAACTTCCAACAAAAATTTCTATATAATCTGTGTTGCGTAGAAAACAGTTGTTTTTACAATTTCAAATTTCCTGTAAGCATGTCATTAATGCATTGAAATGGGTTTTATTAAGTAAAAAATGAGCGCCCTCTTTTCATTTCTGCCACATGACAGTTTAAATTTTGATTGTCCAAAGACTTTTAGTGTATTTTGACAAAATAATAAAAAATTATTTTCTTATGTTTTTAGCTTAGTTTCAGGCCATTTTCCGTAATATTTATTTCTTTAGTTAAATTTAATTTAAAGTCTTTAAATAAATACACCTCAGAGATTATAGTTATTCTCTGTGCGTCCACACTAGTGCAAAAAGTATCCGGATAATTTGCTATCCGAAGTATCAGGAATAACTAAGAACCGATTTCTCAAAACCGGGTATCCGGATAATCCGCATCCTAGTGTGCGTATCTGAGTTATCCGGATCCTGCATAGGATCCGAACTATCCGCATCCGGATCTTAATCCGAACTATCTGGATCCGGACTAAGTAAAAACTTTCAAACTTCCTCCAAATTACGTATATCATGCAAATATCATGAAATTTATATTTTCCCAATGAAGCATTGCAATCTTGATGAAATTTTGACCCTTTTTTGCTTTGTCGGATACAGATACCGATAGTTCGGACCCAGATCCGCATAGTTCGGAACCAGATCTGAATAGTTCGGATCCAGATCCGGATAGTCCGGATCCAGATTTCAGGAATCGGATAGTTTGCAGATTCGGGTATCCGGATATTCGGATATTAGCAAATCCGGATCCAATTTTCAGTTCTAGTCCAGATTGCCTTGAAGCAGAAGAATAATTGAAAAAATCAAGCAGCAGCAGCAAAGAGAAAAAAAGATCAGCTAATTGGTTCGTAACTTTGTGTGTGGAATCCATTTAGATCTATAGCCTTGTTCTTGTAGAAAAAAAAAGGATAATGTGAAAAGAAGGATAGTTCGCTGAAGATTAGTGTAGGTCACCTTCAATCGGATGATTACAGGGAAAATGTTTATGCATAGTAACAAAATATAAATATGGACGATGCCGACTAAATTCCGCAAGAGCCCATTTAGGTTGGAGAAATTGAGAAATAAAATGTCCTGCACAGTGATGGATCCAAATTTAATATCTTCGAATCGAATGGAAAAGAATATATATACATATGTCAATCATTCTTACATTAAAGCATTCGATTAACCAAAATAGACTGTTAAGCATGGGCGAGCAGCCATTTCGTATGATGGGCATGTGTTCAATACAATTTTCATTGTGCAAAAGACTTTTTTCTGTATTGACTGCAAGAATACTAAATCCAAATCGCAGTGTAGCTTTACTAAATAGTCAGAACGCCTTTTCTGTTAGGAATATGTTTAACATACTCCAACGTATGGCTGTAATAGTCAGAATCTACAGAATATACAAGAACAGCTGTTTTATAAAAAAAAAAAAAATATATTTATAACCGCCAGTAAGTATGTAACGTATCATAAAAATTCCGTTTATATGTATAAGAAGAGAGCTTAACATACTTATGTTCTTACACAAAGAGAAAAAGGTTGCTTTAGATGCACTCACGTTTGGTGGAGTTATTTAAAAATAAAAGCAAACTACCAAAAGGCATTAGCAGACCGAATCAAGAGAGGCGGACTCTAATCTATTGAAAGAGAATATATTTAGCTTAAGAGAATATATTTAGCTTAAACTTAGAAGTCTAGAGAAAAGTTCAAAGAAACCGTTCTATAAAATCGAACGGACCAATCGATGGGACAAATATAAACCAACCTTAGCTTCCTGTAAACAGGAGTTAAGAATAAGCTCTCCAGTACGAGGAATAGAAAACTATTGACGAGTGGCTAGACTCTGAAGAGCAGTCGGAAAGGAAAATTTCAATAGTAAAATACGACTGTGAAGTGAAAATCATGAATCCTGCTCCAATGATACAAAAGATACAAAGGAAACAGAAAAAAAAATTATGATCTTTCTGACAATGATCGATTGATGCTCGGGAAGCAGTACGAAAGACTTTCAGGAAACATCTTTATCGCCGGTAAAGATCCAGTTTAGCTTCCTGATTTTTAGGAAGGGTAGTCTACATCAATTGTGGATGACTGTGAATGGAAATTCGGCGGCATTTAGTTGTTTTAATTATCATGTAGAAATATTCGAACCTGGGCCCAACTTAATGATCTGAGTCGAGTCGAAATAGTGGAGAAAATTTCAAATACAGACAGAGTGTTGAGTAGTCGAGTTGATATTTAATTTAATTTTTTACGGCCCTATATGTCTAATTTTTTCCTGTTTTGTTGAGTCAAAAGTTGAACCCAATTTTTACCGTGCATATATGATACGTGGTAAATGAATAAAAATTGGTTTAATTTGGTTAATTGGAAGGATTTGGAGAAATTAATATGTTTCCCCTTTTTATATACCTTTCTGTGTGTCAAATAATTGGACATTCTGCTTCATGTACTTTTTTTCTTGTTATTTATGGATTTCTGCCTGGAATATTGCCATAAGTAATGCTTATTACTAACATCATGATTTTTTATTTATTTTTTTAATTTTCTGTCCCGTGCAGCTGCTGCATTACTCTCATGAAAACTGGGACCTTGTCTGCCAAACTATCTGCAGATACAACAAATTGAAGGCTATACAGAAGTAAAGAAAGTGACAAAAAAAAAGGAACAAGTATTAAAAGAGAAATGCAAAAGTACATATACTAGCAGGTAGATGGCAGCACCGATACATTGCTTTAAACTAGAAATAGCAAATTGTATTTTATTATTGATTTTACAATTAATACAATAATGAAAAAAGTATCAATATGTTTTATTTTGTTTTCAAGGAGGTTGGTATAGTATTCTTTAAGTAAATTGACTTTTGAGATGGTCCTTGTTTATTGATCGCTCCTACCGGACACAATGTATATGAAGATTAATATATTAAGGGAAATGAATTAAACAATTATAGAAATCACGATTAGTTAAAAAAATTCAAAATTAAGGTATTTATCCGGAATAAGTTGAATTTAAAATTTTTTATCTAAATATAAAATTATTACTATAAAAATAAAATAATTTAAATTTTCGTTTGTATTCTTACTATCAGATAAATATATAAAATATTAAATTTTTAGAGTTCCAATTTATTTTTGTATTGTAGTATTGGACGCACAACACAACAACAACACTTATGCAATATTAAAATTGTAGCTATTGTAAAAATATTACTCCTATATTTAAACGATTTTTGTTTTTGTTTTTTTTTAATTCCTATTTAAAGTGAATGAAATGTTTATATTTTGCTAGTTATTTGTGTAGATTTATTTAATAAAAAGAATAATAATAATCATATATAATAGAATTTGGTGAAATTTTAAGGTGTGCTTTACGCATACATTTATGTAGGTGAAAAGTGAAATATAATTAGGCAAAATAATATAAAATATAAAAAAAAAAAAAAAAATAAAAATAATATTGTATGAAGCGTTCAAATTTTGATACAATTTTATGTGAGAATATTATAGAATAAAGACAGACAGACAGCTTTAGATAGTGAACCCTACATTTTACAACAGACACACACACACACACACTCAGACAAATTTACATATTCTTTAGATATAATGATTGTAGCGTACAAAGAAAAACATTTATATTACATGAATAACCAAAATAAAAAAAAAAATGAAAATATATATATGTATATATAATTATAAAATAAAAATATATTTACATAGAATACAACACCTAAAACTTTTGGCTCCTAAAAGCAGGAATTTTGCGAATGAAAAATATTTCACAAATTGTATACAAACGACTCGGACACTGAATTAAGGAGAATTTCTACAAAAGACATTCGAGCCAACATTTAGGATGCCATTAGTCCTCTGGAAAGATGGATGCAAGTACAATAGATTTGCAATCAAGAAAAGCACACTTGAATATCTTGTGTGTGGAAAAATAAGAGAAAACACATTTGGATTACATTATATAATATCTGCAACCAAGGAAAACTGATAGCAGTTGGAAGACAGACAACACTGACGGCATGACATATATAGTAATTATATTATGTTTTTTTTTTATCAGAAGAAAACTATGTTACATCGCGTAACATTGTTTATTGCAATCATAGTTATATTTACATATACGATTACGAATATTTATAACTTTGCGGACTTTTAACCTGTTCATTGATTACTCTACCTGTAACAGACTGCCATCGATGCGAAACTAATGAAGACACATTTCACGATTACCACTAAAATGATGACCATTGTGAGAGTGCTGATTTTATCTTTGTCTCCATCTCCTGTAAATTGTTTTTATGTGGGCGAAAAATAGTGCAAGAAAAAAGAAAAAGAAATTTCATATGTTGTGATATGCTGTGATAGTTAATGTAAAAATGAATAATTGAAAATAAAAGTAATAAACATAAATCTCCACACATTTTTCTTTACTTTTATAATAACACAGACATATAACATTCATATATATGTGTAGAAGGGAAAAATTTGTTTTACTTTACAAATTCTGGTTAAAATGGAATGCAACAGCCATTTTGTTCTGTTTTTTTGTTTTGTTTTTGCAATTATATCGCGCTAATGTTATTGCATTGTTGTTGTTGTGCTGCTGCTACCTTTTTTTTTTGTTCTTCATCAAATTGTACCTTTATTCATACATATTATACAGCACGAAAAAAAAGTACTAATTTTTTTCTTCTTTTCCTTAATTGGGTTTGAAAAATTTCGTAATATTAATCAAAATATAAAAAATACTTGAAAAAGTTTAATGGAATAATAGAAATTCTTTTAACTTTAAAATTGTAAATTAAAAGCAAACTTAAGATTACTCTTGAAATATTAAAATTTTTTATAAAGCATGACTACAAAACAAAACAAAGCAAATCAAAAAAATTAATAATGCAAAAAAAAAGTCTCCTCCATATATCCTAACGTCTCCAAAAATTTGTACAATTGAAATTTCCTCAATTACATAGGTAAATTAAAATACTTTAAAAAAAATTAAAAAAAGAAACAAGAAAAATATAAATACTTCTTTATTTTGTTTTAAGGGCATTGTGGCTGGGAGTATTTACTTACCAAGAACCACAAACATTTCGAAGAGTTTGAAAAAATTATCCTTTTGTGGAACCAGAATGCATTTCTTGCGAATATCCGTCCTTTTGTATAAAACAAAATTTGACACCAAAGATATTGAGGTTTTATAAAAACTATTTCTGCTGCTCCAGAAGTTTAACTTGGGTTGATGTAGGCGTTTAAAATGTCGAATGGAATCGCTGCATTAAAATGATTGAATAAAAAACTAATAAGGAAGCGAGTATCGTGCGAATACAGTGTACGTGAGTTAGACGTAAGACGTTCAGACCTATCTGAATTAATTACATTTTTACGTTTTTGAAAGTAAAACATTTCAGAGCTCCGAGAGTTCAGTGAAACTTTGTGATATTTGTTCATTTTAATAAATATTAGAAATTTTAAATTGTATTATTTCGGAAACTTAATTAAGTTCAGTGAGTTGTGAAATTAAAGCTGTTAAGCTATTAATTTAATGTTATGAATTGTGCGGTGTAATTTTGCACAAACAATCGCCGAATTCCTGATGGAAAATCGTTTTTTAGGCAAGTGAATATATTTAAAAAAAAATATATATATTTTTCTGTTTTATAATTGTTCGTGAAAAATGTTTTTTTTTTAAATATGTATATGCAGCAGAAACAGAAAAACATAGTAAAGTTTCAATTAATTTGAAAATTGTCAGAAAATTTCTTATTTTCAATGGCAGCCCTATATTTCTTTTATCTAAAGAAAGGGGCACTAACGATTTGTTTATTTTATTTGACAGAGAAATTTGAATTATAAAAAATGTCCCCCATCTATGATTAAAATCGATAGTTTGACGTTTTGATTGTTTTTATTTTTTTTTATTTTTTTTTGTAAATAGCAAAAGCGTTGACAATTCATATATATACAAAGACAAATGTGGGAATACACTTCGATTTAATTTGTTATTAATAGCATGACAAGTTTTGAGTTCTTTTCACGCTTTTTTTATACGAAAAGAGAACGAAAACATTGCGGTAAGAGGCCTGAGTAGATAAACGCTTTTATGTGTCTAATAACATAAACACACAGCACAATCTAATGTATCATTAAGATGCGATGAGTCAGATAGTATTCATAATTATGACTCGAAAATCAGATCATAATGATGTACACTAATCAAGTGGTTTTTTCTTCCTTCATTAGAGCATTAATGAGATAAAGTATACTGAAATTGAATGTACTTTGTAATATAATGAAAATCTGGAGCTCCGCTCTGCATCTGGCCATTTGACAATACGAAGAATAAATGCAAAGTACAAATTGTATTATCAAAATAATTTTTGATATATTCTTTTTTTATTATTTCCAAATCGTTAAATTAAAAAAATAAAATAAATAAAAACTAACTAGCATCGATTCGATCCATTTAAGTTCGCTACTTACTGTCATGAGTAGGTACAGCAATATCAGTTTGACAGTAAGCTTAACTAAACAAGTAAAAAGGTTAGAATTGGTCTAAGACCAATTCTTGTGATACCCTAGATGCCCGTATGAAATTTCGTATGGGGACCAATATATGAAGGTTTGAATTTTGAAGTGGTTTTCGCCTTTATTTCTAGAACGGTTTGTCAGACAGAAACAATGATTATAACCAATTTTACAGTATTTCGTATTCTGAAGAAGTTTTTAGTACAATAACAATGTGTAGGACTAATACCTTTCATAATATACGTAAAAAGCCTAAATATTTATATCACAACACCAAGAAGAGGTTGCCCGATTTAGTCCATTTTTGAAATTTTAGTTGCTATTACTATGAAAACATCGCGTACCAGCTCTCTATATTGAGGCACTCTGAGGCAATGTCCAAATATATAGTGGAACGCGAAAATTTTGTATGGTAACCCCACGAAGGTGTTGCCCGATTTGTCACATTTTCGAACTTAATTTCACTTTCCTTTCTTCTAAAGTCCTTGTACAAAATTTAGTACCTATAACCTAAAGACTTCATCTAGGGTATAAAAAGTGGCAGTTTGTCTGCAGTTATCTAATGAATCATTAGTTAATTATTCATTAGGAAAGAGATGTGCTGAAGATATTAAAATATATGCCTGTTCAAAATAATGCGTAAATATTTAGGGCTTTAAAGGAATCTCAATGTACTTGTTACTTGTATTTTTAGATTCATTCTTAGGAACAAGCTAACGCAGGGAGCATTTTTTTTTCAGATCAATCAATACTTTAAATATTTTATCTACAGCTCTGGAAAAGGTAATTAGTTTTCAGATTTTTGGTCACCTCAAAAGTAAGAAACTCTATTAATGTTGGCAGTTGGGTGTCCGTCATTCTTACAACTGTAAGACTACAATAAGAAAAGTGACTAGTGATATTACAGCAGCTATGGATCTGAACTAACTTATCATTTTAGTTCTCAAAAGCATTTAAGCCACAATATTTTACTGCATAAGTTGTCTACTTTTTTTGATTTTAGGACATCTGATTCAGTTCTTTTTGGGAACATATTTGCAGAACGCCACAAAAGAGTTAAGGTGGATAAGAAATTAATTTATCTGAACAAATCTATCCCTGTACGAAGATTGCATCATAGAATCAACACATCTTGTCTAATTGTAAGATTAATGCACTGAAACACTGAAAGTAAGTTATGAGGTGTTTTGTGAAAGACAAGCACATTGATCTCAAACACCCTCTATGTAATGGATGTATTTGTCAGTCCGTAAACATACATTTATTCCACCATTCGCAACGTGTTGACATATTTAAAATATAGTAATTTAAAACAAAACTTTTCTATGGCAACACAAGAGAGGAATTGCCTGATTTTGCCCACATTTGAAGGCAATTCTTTTTTACAATTTTAGCAAGTGTAAAATTTGAGATTAAAGCATTTTAAACAGTTTTCAAATCAGTATAAAAAATTGTATGGAAACACTATGAAATTGCTCGATCTACAAATTTGGTTTTGATTTTTTCAAAAAACGAATATTGCGTAAAAAAATTTACAGTTGGCTAGGTTAATGCATTCGAACACAGGCGGGCAGATCATTAGCCGGAGGATGCCCAAACAAAAAATCGAAGGATTTTTTTTTACTTTTTTTGCATCATTTCTATGCATTATTAACGTATGAAATAAACTTACTATGACCCCTGATGTCTCATAGGCCATCAAATATAACTTCAAACAGAGAGACTTTTTATTTATCTACAAAGAGTTTAAAAAATGTCCTTGCCTTCTTATCGTATAAATTGCTGAATTTTGAATATATATAATATTAGAGACTTGAAAAATATGAAATAAAAGAAAAAGGAATACAAATTACGTAAAATAAACATTCTTAATAAAAACTAAACTACAAAAGACATGAAAGAATAATAATAAAAAAATGTCTATCTTCTAACACATCTTGTAAATGTTTTTCCAATTTCAAGATGTGTGACAGAAAACAAAAATCAAAAACATGTGTTGCATTTCAGTGAAATTTTTTCCAATCAACCAATCCAATTGTAAAGTAAAACAACTGAACGAAATATGATAAATATGATAATGTAAGTATGTTGTTACTATTTATAATAGTAACAATATTGATTATGAGTTTGTGGTGTACAAGATTCAATTTTGATTCAAATATATTCTTCTCTGAGAGTTTGTAATGATGAAACTAAAGCAAAGAATTATATCGAAAAAAAAGAAAAATATCAAAAAAAAAAAATGTTTTTGATTACCATTGTCATAAATATGTATAATATTACAATATTTAGCGAATCATTACTTTTCTAAATATTTCGCTGTTACACTACAAAATTGTAAGCATTTTAAAAGTAAATACAAAAAAAAAAAGATATGATTATTCATATTCAATATAAAAATATAAATGACAATTGAAAAAATTCCAAGAATGTGTTAATTCTGGAATATTAAGCACTTTTGAACAAGATATTTGCAATTCAAGAAAACTAAAAATACATTAAGAAGCTAAGTAATAATTGTAATAATAAGAGAAGTAATAAACTACTTTGTAATATAAAATATAAAATAAGTCAGTTTTTCTCCTACCGTAAGGCGTTTCCTTTTTTTCCATCTTGATTGTATTTTCTGGTGTAGAAGCAGCTTGGGTTGGCAGTGGTGTTGTTAAAGCGATGGGAACGGAACAATCGATTCCGCCCCAACCCATATCACAGAAACACCTATTTACATTGGTGCAAACCTGTTTGACAAAAAAAATAAATAAAGAATATAAGAAATTGATAAAATTCTTCATTACGTGAATTTATTTATTTGTTTTTTCAAAATGTCGACATAACTATGATGACGACATACGAGGAACAAAGAATATATTTTTATGTATATAAGAGGATATCATCTCTACCCTCAAGATTATTTTCAAATAGAAATTGGAATAGAGATACTGTGTGGGACCAAACAATGAGGAACTACAATAAAACTGCGGAGTCAAAACTTTATGTCAGGAAGTCAAAGAAGGAGGCTACTAAATCAAGTGTAAGATGCTTGTATAGACCCAAATATAAATGCGGATGACTTATACTGTTATGCGACAGCGGTTAAAATCAACGGTACAAGAAAGAATATCCTGGGAACGAGCAAGCCTGAGTGAGTGGTTAAGAAGGCCGTGGGAAAATGGTGAAGGCCCACATTCGAAACAATCAACAGTTCCCCTGAAAATTTTTTGGCAATGATACATGGACAAAATGACAGACTAAGATGAAAGGGCTGGAAGATCCGCAGAAGAGTATAGGAAGGCTGTTTAACTCAAATGGCCATGTCATGGAGTTCATAAGGCACAAAGAAGCCAGAAAAAAAGCCCCACAAAAAATCCCTTCTAACGTAGCATCAAAACCGGAGATCTGAAATATGAAAATCAAAAGCGAATCTAACAGAGTGACGTCCAGCAAGCCTATTACTCCCAACCTGGCCACAAAATAGAGACACTGCTAACAGAATCTCAGGAAGAACCAGCCATCAACCGAACCCATCAAAAATCCAAGGTAGATCCATCAAGATTTACTGGCAGCAAGACACGCTGGAAGTCAAGCAAAAAGAAGAATGCTGTTATTCTTCCATTTGTGGGGTTCTGACTATTTATGGGGAGTCTTGAGCATCTGTAAGGTTTTCACCATGAGCAGGGGTGTCAAATCCAAGAGGATGTATATGGTAAAATCCAAAAGCTTCCCCTTTCTGAACACTCTTCCTAATATATATACATACGTATATATATAATGTTTGGTTTTTAGATGTGGAAGGTCCATCAAGATATTATTCACATACTACCTACATTCCGGCTGTGTATCATTAAATTCTTAAAATCACATTAATTAGCGAATGGTAAAGAAATATAAAAATAACAAATTTAATTTGTTACAGTTGTAGAACTTTTCTATTGGACTAGAAAGATGACATTGACGTGTGGCGACCCTTCTGTGTCAGTTCGACCATTTCGGCACTCTAGTTCAACACCGTGGAAGTAAACCTTGTTACGTATATTCCAAAATTCATCGCTAGTGATACCTTGTCGAACGTAGGAACCCGTAACTATGCAGGCGTTGATTTTTTAAAAAGAAATAAAACCGGCCAAGTGCCATTGTACCATTGTAAGTATTTATACTCAATAGTATATGGTCAAAGGTCAGACCAATTTTGACACCCTTATATGGCACAAGAACAATTATTATTTGTTGTTTCACTTTAAAGTATATTTACTAATGTAGTCTGAAGCAGGTATATTTTGTTAGTTAGACATTAGTATGTATTGCCATTATTAAAATCGAACAAAAAAACACAAAAAAATACGTTTCTTGTATGGGGACCTCCTTTAATTTTTATTTGTTGTTATAGTGGCAATAGAAATACACACTCTGTGCAAATTTCAACTGTCTACTTGTTACGGATAATTAGATATAGCCCCGTTGACAGAAAGACAGACGGATGGACACCGGTGTCATAGTAATAGGGTCCCGTTGGCGCGCTTTGGGTTCGGAACCCTAAAAACAAGTTATTTGTTTAGTCCACTGACAGCGCACATCAGAACAGTATATAAAAAAGTAAATATTTCCAAAAATATACCAAGGACTATTAGAAACAAACACCCAGAAGTCTTTTAATTCTTTATATATACCTCATATGTCTGTTATTCTTTTTGCAGTGTCATAAGATAGTACTAGATCAGTACGCAGCGTGGAAGAGTCTCCTTACTACAATCGACAATCATAAGTGTGGCACAGCACTCAGGAGATGCAAGCAAACCTCGCTTTTGCGACTACCACTGCACTGTTGTCGTGTCGGTACAAACTCATCTCCACTTTCAGGTAGGCTTCACACCGGTGGATTGTAGGTCGCTACTCGAGTTACTGCTTCTCCCCAATCCAGTCGCTGAAGGTACTTAGGTTACAGGCGACAGCTGGCTAACGCTGGCGTACTGGATTGCATTCTGGCAGTCATACAGACTGTAAGGACATCACGCCACTTAAATTGCATCGTTTAACCCTTTAACCTTTAACAGACGAGATCTGAACCTATTAATCATTATTTTTCAGTCTCATTCCAAGTCTCTGGAAGGCATCAAGACTTCTAACATTATTTACATCCTATTGCCGTAAGGATCCAGATATAGCAGCAAACAGGTCATATTGTCATAGGGGCAATAAGACCAATCACAGCATGCTAACTCAACTAACGATAGCTCAACCGAATAGTTGCCCCTCCCCTCGCGGATAATTTCTTTTGGCTGTCATAGGGAGAGTTCGACACATCCATTGGCTACAAGAAACGAAATCTTCGCAGTCTCCGCTAACTTTCAGGCACAGTCAACCCAAACCAATAAACTTTCACGGAAGGATCAGTTACACTACTTCCCGCAAGTGAGGAAACAATAACCAACTGTCTTACACTCAAGATTGGTGATTCAAGTTATCCAAATACAATACCGATCAGAGTATGCTCGATGCCAAGGACTTGAACTTTTTGAGTAGAGACGTTATACTGCTGCTATTATAGCTGGTTATATCACGCCTCACAACCATCTCTCGAAAAAAGCGTCGTTGATATAATGAGGAATATTTGTCCTCACTTGAAGGAATGAATGGCACAAATGCAATCTTTCTGTGCACTTGTCTGGCCATTGACAGGTAGAGGATGAATATTTTTGGTTTTTATTTTGCTTGAGAAGTATGAGAAGTAGAGCGTAGAATCACACACCATTCCAAAAAACAAAAAAATAGTCAAAAATTATGCAAATAGCAAAAGCAAGCATACGACGAACGAACAAGCTTCTTTCCTATCAAAGGATATTCCATTTTTTGCATGCCGGCATAAATAAATACGCAAAACATCCTCGTCCAAGTTATTGAAAGCTTCCCTAATATCCATAACAAAGTGATTTTCCGTTATATGAAATGCAGGAGTTATAAATAAAATTCGCAGCATCAATCATCACTTGTCTGCACATCCTGCATTTAATATTAAGCCCCGCAGCTTCGATAAATAAATAATCGTTATGGAGCTCCTTCGAATATTCAAATTTATCAACTCACCTGCAAGCAATCTTGCTCCACGTAGGTACATACAAGGTATTTTTCGCGGGAAGCAACTACAGTTCACAAAATGCAGTTGAATTTTGCATGTGGGGCTCATTTTTTATTTGCAGAGCCATCATAATGTGCCTTGAAAGTTTACACCGGGACATGGAAGACAGAGTGTCCTTTAAATGTTGCAGGAAATCTTTGCTGTTCGCAGACTCTGGCAGGGTACTGAACAGGAGAAAAATGTGTTTTTTTTTTATTTCTGAAGAAACCAGCCAGACATACAAATACTACACAGCAGGAGACTTAAGCATTTTAATATGTCACAAGGATATTTCTGTTCCTATTGTTGTCGCCTTGTTTTTTATTATTTTTTTTTCTCGTCGTCTCCTTTGAAATAAATAAAAAATGTCCTTGCAGAGAAACAGATGTGATAATAAAATATTTAATTTTTCCTTTAGGACAGGGGATGGAGCACGTGCTCATACGTTGATGTGTTTCGTTTAATATTTTAATGCGGAAAAGACGAGTACTGTTAGCCAGGCTGGGGATCTTAGCGATCATAAAGAGAATCTGGAAACGTGACAACACCGACAACTCTACACCGAATTATGCATTTCACATTTCGTCGTCAGCAGTGGGACAAATTAAAGAGGCTTTTTACGATCGCAAATGTCACAATTTTTAATATCTCTTCCGGGCGAGCAAGGCATTTATGTAAGGGCGGATAAAAAAAAAAAAAAAAAAAACGGGAGCGTTGTTTCATGTGCCTGAAGGGATGTGGAAAATTTTAATTTAAAGTTTGTTTTTCTTGTTTTTTTTTTGTTTCTTATAAAATTTAGGACGTAAGTCGCGAAATGTTGCGCTGGCCAAGGTTAAATGTTTTCTTTCTCTTATTCTAGGTCTGCCGCTGAGACAATTAGGGAGATGACGAATTTTCCTGGGGAAAATTGTTTTCTTATGATAGATGTCTTATATTAAGTTATGTCATTTTTAGGAGGATACGATTTAATTTATTCTTACCGCTTTAGGCAGTGAGAACAACGCAGAGCCTACTTCAATCATTTGATAGACAAATATGAGGACTTTTATGAGATAATCTCACAATAGCGAGAAGACTAGATAGAGACAATATTATAAATGTCCTCTGTGAAATCTTAAGAACATTTAAGACCATTTTCATTTTCTTAAGGACCTTTTTTTGTGGTTTTATTGTTTGTTGTATTGTCATCAAATTTCAGGAGAGATATTATCTTTATTTATTCTAAATTACCTAGGTAATGTTGGAGGCAACAGATATTCGGTATGCTTATATTATCGGAAGTATTAACTGCTGTTATCGCATATTCTGTAGATTTTTTAGTATGTAAATAAATTTCCGCAAAACGCTTTTGCAATTCGCCTGGTACTCAATTATGACGACTTTTATTATTCATACCTGGTTAAGATTTTTGGATAGCGGAGCATTAGCATTCAACTCTGGAGGAGTCGATTGAATGATGTCTTTAGACAAACAAAATACATACTATCGGTATAAGATTAAATACAACTAAATCAGATAAACCTTCCCCACTTAGTATGAAGTGGAATTTTTTATATTCTAATTAGCTTCTTGCTAATTCGTCTTCAACATAGCCGCTCTCCAAAGCTCTGCCGCTCTCCAGGGTTCTGTTTCAGTTTCTTGGAAATCATATATTTTCGGTATGCTAGGTGATGAGTTTCCAGTTGTAATCCTAATGATGGGTCTGCCATCTATCGTTTAAGCACACCATGTTGGAATTCGATTGATTGTGATAGAAGGCGTCGACTTTCAGCTACTGTCGAATTTACAAAATATTCAACTACTGAAAGTGTGGTAAAAGAAGTATTATGACGAGTTGTATTCGTACGTCTTTATTTAATATGTCGGAGGATAAGCGAAGTTCATAATAAATTTTACTTAAACAGCAGCGTTGACATGATGGCAACACTTCGTATTGCAATTGATAATTATATCTTAATTTATTAACTATATTCACTAGTGAAAGTATAGTTTCATTGAGACTCTATGTACAACTTCATATGAAAATAATTGAAACTAGCTAAACTGGTCTGGAATACAAATCAATTTTGACATTCTTAATAATATCCGCATAATGAATAAAAGTAGTCCAACTTCTGATCCCTGTGGAACCTCGCAGTGTAAGATATACTACATAGAGTACTTTTGGCTTTAAGCTACTACTGAATCGGTTGATTTGGAAAGGATTAAAAGCCAATTTACGAAAATAAATTTTTAAAAGCTCATTTGTACTGCAGTCTTCAAAGAGAAAACGTACAACTTTATATATACAAAAGATGGCAGTACCAGTCCTAAGTGTAAGAAATAGATTTCAAACTGAGCAAATGTCAAAGAATCTTAAGCAATTACGGGCGAAGAGTGTATATATAGTTATAACTAAATCTACAGGTTGACTATGGTCAAAACTCTCGAGAAATACTTCCTAAGCGATGAAGCAGAATCCCTCTCTACTACATGAGAGCCCTAATATATTTGCAGTGTACTTATGTAAAACTGACAAATTTTGATTTGAATATCTCCTACGCCCTAAACTATTCATACAGAAAAATTGTCTTTTGATAATCTTAAGCTTAGTTTCTTATCTGTTCAACCGTAATCGAATTTTTATATCTTTCCTAGCAAAATTATTTAGAAAAAATTATTTTAAACATTTGACTACGATTCTTCCCCAAACAAAAAGTCTAAGCTAATGTGCCGTGGTCCGCTAAATTCGAATCAGTCTGTCTACAGATTCGGATTCCGGCCGCACGTACACTATTGCAACTATTACTCAGCTGAGAGTTATTGAGCGTAAAATGGTAAAGTTACATTTTGATCCAAACTTTTTTATCATTTTGTTAAATAAGGTATATAGTAAGTGTTGCCTTTGGACTTCGAAAGCCCTCGGGCCAGTATGCCATGTGTAGCTATGGTACTTGAGCTTCGTTTTGATCGTCGTTTCTCTGTGAGCTTTCCTGTAAGGGAATCGTGGACTAAGGGAAGTGCCTTATTGAGCCTTCCCCGGTCCGCTCTAAAAATGTTCACCCACCGCTCTGTCATTAATGAGGGAGCTGGGGCGGGTGTCTACTTTCCTAAGCGTGATATTAGGATGGAGTACTCACTTGGAAAACACACTTCTGTCTTCCAAGTTGAAGTTTTCATCATATCAATGGCAGCGAAGTTAGCCCTTGATATGCAAATCAAGGGGAAGGACATTTCTGGTCACGTGGGTATCATGGGGAATAAAAGGGCTGACCTTTTAGCTAGGGCTGGCTTTGATTTCCCGTTCCTCGGACTGGAACCCGCTTTAGGAGTTGCCACCTCGAGTAACGGATCTCTCATCAAGGCGGATGTTCATAGAAAGCATCAGCAGAGATGGGCGAACCTGAGTACTTGCAGGTGTACAAAACTGTTTCTTGATGGGCCTAATGGGAATACCTCAGATTTCCTTATGGGGCTTACAAGGAAACAATGTAGTACTGTGGTTGGCATCATAACCGGCCACAGCTCACTTCACACTTATCTAACAAGGATGGGAGTTGTTGACAGCCCTGAGTGTCTGTCCTGCCTGGAGGGAGAGCCCGAGATAACCGAACACTTTTTGTGTGAGTGTCCGGCCTTCGGCCGGAGCAGACTGGAAAGCCCTTCCTCACCAAGACATGATGCACATTATTAAGAGGACAGGGAGGTTTTGGTGAATGGGCCTTCCAGCAGGGCAGCATAATGGGCCGCTATGGCCTCCGTGCTTGGCATGGAATCTCCTGTCCCCTGCCTAAAAAAACAAAAATGCAAAAAGTGTTGCCATTGGGGAGGTAAGGAACCAAGCTTAAAATTAGTGGATTACTATTTCCTTGTGTGGATAGTAGGTAAGGCTTTATGGGCATAAGAACCAATATATAACAGTGTAGAAAATTGGACTAGCACGTACATATATAGATTTCTGTTTCATGGCTTGGAAAGTATTTCTCGAGAACTTTTGTTATCTACGGTACATTTGAGGGTATATCTGTATTGGTGCCTCATTTCTCAATTTATTAGTCATTGTTTTCTGAAATTTTCAGCTCCATCACTCGTGCTCATCGTACAACTCAATCCTTGAGTTTGTAAATTCACTAGCTTTTATTATTAATGGTGGTACGGGTTTCAAGTTCATCTTAAACCATTAAGAAAACAACTTGTTTTTTTTTTTATTTGAATTAATAATTTAGATTTAATGTGATGTATAGATTAAATATGAAAACTAAAATGTTGATTTTCTTTACAAGTTTTCAATCCTCTAACATTTTTATTATTCCCGCGGACGAAAATCGAACTTACACTTGTTAGAATCGGTGAAAGATGAAGAATAAAAGAATTTTTAAGAACTTTAATTTTTAACGGTTTTAAATCAAATCATAAATACAAGAAGAAAAAACAAGCGCCTCATCCGGGGTTTGAAACCGGGACCTTCCGCTTGCCGGGCGAATGCTCTTACCACTGAGATAACGAGACAGATGATTTTCCTGCTTGCATTTACCAATTTGTAACTAGCCTACTATGCCACGTATTGCTTTCAGCTGGCATTAACCAGTAACGATGCAAGCGCACAAATAAATTGTAAATTCAGTTTTATTTAACGTAGCTTAGTAGGCTAGTTACAAATTATGAAATGCAAGAGGGAAAATCATCAGTCTTGTTAGCTCAGTGGTAAAAGCAGTCGCCAGCAGAAGGTTCCAGTTGCAAACCCCGAACGAGGCGGTTCTTTTTTCCTTTTATATTTATGTTTTGATTTAGAATCCTTAAAAAGAAAAGTTCTTAAAAATTGATCTATTCTTCACCTCTAACATAATTCTCTAGTATAATAGTTTGACACGATTACAGCTATGTTTCTTAGATGGCAGGATTTACAAATCCCTAGAGATGAAGATTAGTCTCTCATCAGTAAGGATGATTTTATTGAAAAAGCTATAGCCACCTTCTATATGGCAATTTGTATGATCTGCAGGTTCCAGCTTTTGATTAAAGTGGACTTGTAGGCCTTTATGAAGAGTTATATCCTCTAGACAGACTGTGTCTTTAATGACTTAATTTCAAATTCAGTTATTTTAAGGTTATGAAAAAGTGACAGGCTGTGGACGACAATTATTTCATTTGGAATGTCATTGACAGTTCCTCAATGTGAGTAAGGATTATGGCAAAATTCAATTATTTAATTAAATGATATCAGAAAAAATTGCTGTAGTTGCAAAGCATTTAGTAGGAGACAATTTTTGTTATCAACTGAGACCAAAAAGAGAAGAAAGCTGAAAAGAAATTTTATTTATGATCAGCTGATGGTTGTCACTGCTAAATTTATTGGAAAAACTTTACACTTTTCAATAAATTCAGCTTGTTTTATTGACTGTAGGTGGCACTTTTATTGCAATTTTACTAAATGAAGTAGAATTTGGTCCATTTGAAAATGAAGCGAAATGTTGCAAATAGGTTCTTCTTGATGGACCTCATTTGTATGACACACTGTTTATTTGACGCCATTTACAGTGCGTCAAACAAGAGCGTGTCCAGTATAAGAGTGTTCTCTGGTAACCTTTACAAAGAAATAGCTCGGAACAGCAAGCAGTATGAGTTCTTGCATACTACGCATTAAAAGATTTTCAGTTCCTGCAGAGCCTTAGTGTGAGAACGTACTATTTCGTCATGAGTGTCGAGTATGTGAGCCGTTTTGAAGCTGTGTTGGTTTGTATACATCCGAAAGGACCAGAAAAGGTCGTGAGCAGCTGCTGCCAAGTATATGAAAAAGTCAAAAGCATTTGTAATAAGTGAGTGATGCGGTTTAAGGAGACAAAAATTTACCGGAACGTGACGAGTCACGAAAAACAACAAACATCGATCGAGACGTTATTTTCTAAGAATTGTCTACTACCACTACGAAAAGGACAAGTGAAATTGAAGGAATAGGTTATTTGCATATCAGTGGAAAGTATTTGAAGTCGCCTACGTGCCTATGGAATTAAATGGCGGAAAACATGTAAAAAGAACACTCGCTTGGGTACAAGAAAATATTGAGCGCGATTGGGGCTATAACATTTTCACCGGCGAACGATCTTTTTATTACGTCGTCCCGTCAGCCGAGCTAGGTCTACTTTCACTGAAAGATTTCTTCAGATTATTGTTAAACACCCGGTTAAGGTACGTGTTTGAGGTTTCTTCCCAAAGCATGGGTGTGGAAAATGCTCAAAATACACAAAACAGTTTTATTACCACATGCGCAAACAATGTTTGAGAAGAGAAATGAAAACTTCTTGAAGAGGATAATGATCTGAAACATTAAAGTAGGCTCAATGGCGTATCTAAGGATGTATGGGCCCCCCGAAAATTAACATACTTGCGCAGGAAAATTTATTTTTTTGTGTCAATTGTAAGGAGATATTTTCTGAACTTCGGATGTATATGTTTCCCACAATTTTCTATGGAGAGACGAAATTATTGCCTTCTCCCTTTTTATTTTTTTTTCAGGCCAAAGATTCCCACGATATGAGAGAATTCACTTCACTTACACCAAGCCAGAGTTGAGCAAAAAATTAAAAAGGTTCATTAAAAGAAAACCGATGCATATCTGAGAGAAACGATTAAGCAGGCCAATGCGGAAGAGGAAAAAGCTTCCCACATTATTAGCCGGAAATATTAGATTAAACAGCGTTGGGAGCTTGAGGGAAATTCAAAACTTTTCTCTCATCTCCGAACTCTGATGCATGCTAGCAACGTGTACGCCTAACCTAAGGAAGTCAGCCAAATATTTCCTTGAAAATAATTTACAGTGTTTCATTTCCAGGCGTACCTTTTTTCTCCGTTTAAATAGAAAGAATAAATAGAAGAAATCTTGACTTTTTTATTGTTGTATCATCACTACTGTCTAGCAAACGATCTGCAGCTTCTCGAAGCCTATGATGGTATGAACACCTTTGTTAATGTTAATATTAAGAGTAGGAGCGACTAGGCTTCCAGGATCTTGCGGACACCGCGATCGGAGTTGGTCTATTGTACCTTCCCCTAAAGTGGTTAGGCGAAATCGAGGTCTTTTAACGGGCTCGATTGTTGTTTTTGGAGTTAGGTTGGAGACATTATCTGGAGAGATAATTGTTCTTCCTTAGACCTGCAAGTGCTGGGCACTCACATATGACGTGCATCGAGGTTTCATCTTCCTCTTTGCAAAGTCGACACTGTTCAGTGTCGAATTTGCCTATCTTCTTCAGGAAGTGACGGCAGGGGCCATGACCACTCACTGCGTTAGGAAATAGTCTGAGCGACTTTCTGCTAAGTCCAATAAGTTGGCGCGTCTGGAAATTAGAGGGGTTGAAGAATTTCTTCGCCTGCCACATACCGGGCGCGGTGCGCCAAAGGAGATCCAGTTGCCTGTTTTCCCACGTAAGCAGTTCCCCCCTAAAGTGGCTTTTTGGTAGGCCAAATGTCGGGTAGGGACCAGTATACGGACATTCAGCTCCGGTTTTAGCCAGTTCGTACGCTTTTTCATTACTTCCTTCATTTATGGTTACCTTGTAACCTCTTGCAAAAGAAAGTCTCTTGGCCATAGTATCTATTGGAGCTTCTAGGTCGTTAATGTTGACATGCTCGAAGATACCGAGATGACCCACCATGGAAAAGGTGCGCTCATCTAGCCTTTCCTTTCGTAGCAAACTAGTCGATGCTTACCTCTGAATAAAGAGGTAGAGAGGCTGTAAGCCATGAATTGCTTCAAGTGCACGCTGAGGACACGATGTAAAGTCGCCAGTGGCGCCTAAAAATGCCATCCTTTGCACCTTATCAAGGATTCTCCTGGTGCTTGCCTGCAATGTTTTAGACCAACACACATTTGCCCCATAAGAAAGTATGGGTCTGACTATGCCCTGGAAGATCCATAAGGTCATTTTGGGGTTAAGACCACACTTTTTCCCGAAAAGCCTGTGACAAGAACTGACTACCCACATGGCTTTGTTAGTTATAATTGGGAATTCCAGGTAAGCTTGCATGAACACCTTTAGATGGAACTGAAATAATGAAATCATTACAGAGTTAATATGATTTTTATTCAGAAACCGAATTTTAATTAAGTGCATCTAATTGCTTATTAATCCAGCGTTGTTTATGTGCTTTCGAGTTTCGTCATTTCATATGAAAATATTAATTTTGTTGGTTTTTATGGGGCCCTAGAAATTGTGCGCCACCCCGCCTGTTGGGGCCTGCGGAGGCGTTAGTTACGCTAGTGAAGGCTTTGTACGCAGTGGAAAGAAGAAAACGGCATTGATCTATTTGATTGGCCCAGCCATCATAGTCGCCCGATGCGCATCCAATAGAAAATATTTGGGCATACATGAAGCACAAGCTGCGTGGAAAAAATCGTGGAACGCAAAGCAGTTAGTTCGACAAATTCGTCAGATATTGAGTGGTTTTCCCCGAAGATACGCTGCCAAAGTATTCCTCAGAATCATCGACCGCGGTGGTGACTGGACAAGTTATTAATATGGAAGGCCTGTAGTATTTGTGCGCTGCACAATTCTGAATCTCTTCACTTCCGTTCATGTAATTAACACTTTATTTGCAGTCAAAAACTGACAATCAGCAACAATGTTTCACAAACAGGATAAAAAACACAGGAAGATTTAAAATGACATCTCACCTATAAATGAACGTTTGGTAAATAATTAATCCATGCATGCTATGTACATACATAAATTTATGATGTATAGATCTGACGCAATCATATGAAGAATACGTTATTAAATAATTTAAAATAAGAAGTCCTAGGAGAAAATTATTGAAAAAATAAAGAAATGCAACAGATACATGACTCTGAGATTATCTGAAAATGTTGCATCAATAGGAATTGCTTCAATTTGATGAATCGAAAAGTTGAGCAGACTTCATAAAATCTTATAATAGAAATTCTCTTTTCTCAACAACAAATTTTCCCAAAAAATGATAAAATGATTCTAATTAAAGACTTGAAAAAATAAGTTCACCTTAAATTCCCAACAATCTCCCAGCAAACCATAAAAAAACTTTATGAAATTAAATTCGCAGAGAAACAGAGACACAAATCAAATTAGTCTCACTTTATTCGCTATTTAATTTGTGCTAAAAATAATAGAAAAAAAAAATAATAATAAAATTTATATAATTACCCCATGTTCAGAGCACTCCAGTCCATTTTTGCCATTAGGACATTTCGTTTGGTCGATATGCGGGAACAGACTGACGCATGTTTGGTTCACACAAACCAAATTATCTCCACATGGAGTCCCATCCTTAACAAGGCCATGCTCTGGGTATTCATTAGAGCCTACTTGACCGCTTGTTGCCCTGTAATGAGAAATTTTACGAAATTTTAACTTTGAATTGCACACTCTGTGATTTAACGACGACAAAAGTAATTAAAGTCAAAAGAGGATCGAGTGGGATCGGAACAAGGTACATTAATTATATTGTAACTATATATAATATGTATGCAGATGTGTGTATGTATGATATGGATGTGGATGTGGATGATGACAAGCCTGCAAAGAATGTAGAAGATGCGACGAACACTGCTGCTCTCACTTACTTGCATTCATATTCAACTCCTTTAATTGAAATAATCGTCCTTGAATACAGTTGATCTATACCATCGTTAATGGGTTGCCGTTCGCCCTCCTTACATTGTAATGACCCACACTGGACATTCCTGTTGATAACAAGGCAAAAGTCATAAATTACACGGGTGCCAGCAGATAATTAAGTAGTCGAGTATCTGGCAGTGGATATTCATTGTATACATATAGTATGTATGTATTTGTCATATATTATCTGTTGTCACTACATATCTACATGTATATGTTTATGTACAACAAAAGTACATATCGAATTCTGATAGAATTGTTTCAAATTTTGATATCTTACTCTGGTTCGCACTTAAGGTAATGGCCATTGCTGTCCCGACCACAATGACCATTTATGGAGCCCTTGGAGTTAAATTGTTCGTAACACTGTCGGTCGGCTGCTGTCCCTCCGTAACCCCAGATTCCTTCACACTGGAGAGAAAGCGTCGGGCAGTCACCCAGAAAGCAATAACCTGCAATGGAAATTGTAATCAACTCGCTTATTTTTCCTGGTTCTATTTGATCCTGGTTTTAATAGAAACTGTTATAAATAGGTGAGAGTTGGGTATAGTGAGAATGTTGTTTTTTTATGGCAGTATTTCTTACGTATATGTATGTGTTATACCTTCCAATCGAGAAATGTTTGCAGAATACAAATTAATGAATAAGTTTTTATGGTAACTATTATCGATAATAAAATGGTTCGATTTATGAATAATATAAGAAAGTGGTATTTTCTTAAAAGATTAGATTTCAATACATATAAAGGAACCGCCCTATACATGGCTAATATTCTACGAAGATAAGGTCAATATGACAGATTTTGAAGATTTTTGAGGGTTGATTAGTATTGGTTCAATTTAAAAAATTCTGGTGAGACATTTTTTTACCTCCTTAGATCTAATCGGTATAGGTACTTTTTGTTTTTTATATTATTAAGCCAAGTTCAAGGGATACCTTATGGTGCAAAGTACAGCATGGCAGGAAGGAGATAGGGAAAGGATTAGGGGACATGAGGAAAGTAGTCGATGTATCTCACTCTTCAACCTTCGTAGATTGTAAGCCTGAGGAAAACAGAAGATGGTAGACTGTTCCACATTGGCAAAGTTCGGGATAAGAAAGCACCACGGAATTTTACTGTATGGCCGAAAATATTTTGAAATGTGAGAGGATGTGCGTGGCTTGCAGCGCGAGTATTGCATACAGGAATTAGTCCACAAGGGATTAGACTAGATATTTCATCCAAACCTTGGCCATACGTGCAATGGCAAATGAGCGAAAGATATACAACATTGCGGCGATGTTCGAGTGAGTGGATATGACAAGCTATTACAAAATCGCCAATGAGCTTAAAGGCTCTCTTTTGGACAATATCCAATGAAGCTAATCCTGAACGGCCAGCCCCTGCCCAGATGTGAGAATTATATTCCATTCTAGGTATGATATAGGACTTGTGGAGGAGTGCTGGATTTGATGGGCTGAAATATTTCTTACACTTTTTCAGAAACCCAAGACATTTCGATTCTTCTTTGGCAACAGAGAACATGTGATCTGTCCAGCTTAATTTACTGGAAATGTTAATGCCAAGAATGCTTAGTGACCGTGAATCAGAAATTAATGCTCCAGCTTTGGGTCTTACAAGCATTGAATTCGATGCGATTTACTTTGCCTTAAGCGAGAATATTGTTAAGATCGTTATTCAATGACCTAATCATGCACTCTCGTTTAACACATGCGACATTTCCCCTCGAGTCCGCAAGAGTGTTAAAGGAGTAAGCGAAATCTAGGGTACTGTCATCAACGAAGCTATGGATGTGATTGAAAGTAAGAGAAATCAGATTGTTAAGGAAAACTAGAAAGAGAGACGGAGAAATACCAGAACCCTGAGGCACACCGAGAATTATAGAGTGAGATTCAAATGTAACACCATCTAATACAACATGAATTAAGCGATTAGATAGAAAATTTTCAATCCATACTAGAAGAGGAGGGGAAAAACCAAGTGTTTTAAGTTTGGCTAAAAGGGCAGGATACCAGACTCTATCAAATGCCTTTGAAATATCCAAAGCAAAGATTTTGGACTCACCAAAATTGTGGAGACTACGGTTCCAACGTTCTGTAAGAAAAGACAACAAGTCTCCAGATGAGTGTCCAGTCCGGAAGCCATATTGGCGATCGTTTATGAGTTGATTAGTTTCTAGATACTTTATTAATTTTTAATTAATGATAGACTAAAAAACCTTCGAAAGAATCGAAGTGATTGCAATTTGTCTGTAATTTGAGGGATCACAAATCGCAACCCTCTTCTGTTTTTGGGAATAGGCTGAACGTGAGCATGTTTCCAAGCAGTTGAAAAGACAAGTAGAATAGTTTGCGCAGAGGTTTAGCCAAATATGAGGCGCAGCTTTGAATTAACAGCGGCGAGAGCCTATCAGCTTCGGATACATTGATTTTCTCTCGTACGAATGTGTATTGGCTCTTGCACACATCCATACGGGATATGTAAAACCAGTATCTGTGCAGTAGGTAGAAGCCGAGAATTTGAAGCCAATCTAGTAACCGAAATGTTAGCCTTATCCAGGGGATCAACTACGACTTCACCATTGTGAAGTAGTGAAGGTATAGAGGAAGTGGTGAAATTGCGTCTTGCGAAGATTCTTTGTCCAATACCATAGTCAAAAAGAAATTTCTCTCTCTGAATAATGGACTTGCAGGTGTCCCATGCAGTCTAGTAGACTTGTTTCAGCTCTGGACCAGGATGTAATTGATAAGCGCGAAAAGCAGACTCCTTAGCTCATATTAAATCAAGAGCGATTTTGCTGTTACTTAGATCTGCTGTATGAATAGGTTAAGTGTGTAATTCAATTTTGCCCAGAAGCTTTCCTGTATCTCCTGAAATTCTCTACAAAAAAAGGATAGGAAAAAATTCGGCAATCTTGCTGAGATCATGAAATATTCTGAGAACATCATCGTGAGACAAAAAACTAAAATCGGCTCGGTTCTTAATGAGCAACCGAATTATCGTCTGTGGCAAATTAATTTGTGGTTCGATAATTACACTAGCTCGTATAAAAATTATAGCCACAATAAAATAATTTATATTTTTTAATAAAAAAAAAAAAACAACGTCTGGCACGGTGGTAGTAACGAGGAAACTCTCTGGGAATATTGAATTTATATTGTCCGGTGTTTATGAAAACAGATGAAAAAAACAAAAATCGAACTAAAATCATTTTGAAAACTGCTTTTTGTTTTACCTGTGGAACGGAATGCGTACAAGTAAATTCAACCCCTCTCACCAACCAGATGGGCCGCATGACTATTGATATACTGCAAGGATAGGCATATTAAAAAAATAGCCAAATTAAAGTAATTCTCGAAAACGTTGCTAGCTCTTAGACTATAGTGACTTTGTCAAATTTTGGTGAATTTTGCTAACTTTCAGCTTCAAATCTGGTAGCACCGTTTGGCAGGGAAGTTTCACCACTGACTGGACTTATTTGGATCGGCTTTTGCCGAGTGAAATAATATCGGCAGCTTCCAGAAAGTTTCTCAGCTTCATCAAGATTCTAAAATTGTTCTGTCAGATATCTGAATATAGGGCCATGGAAGTTCCCATGGCGGATCGCTTTGACATCAGAAATAACACTTTTCACCGAAGATCGTTAATTTTACAACACTTTGAATTCATAAGGAAGTAAATAAAAATCTTCTAAACGTACTCAAAACACTACAAAATCATAGAAGTTGTATACAAAATCAATAAGTTCTTGTCCTCTAAAAGACAGTCCTCTTGTAAAAAAGTCTGAAGTCAAGAAAGTTCCATATCATTTATCTGTAAATTCCTCCATGGGATGTCACAATATTTTCATTTAATTGTGTTCCTGCCCTTTCAGCTGTCAGATGTCCTCTCCCCATTTATAATGCAAAAGAAAAAGTTCTCAAGTGTGTATTGCCGCCCACTATACTTCTGGCCACGCTAAAGTACTTGCTGGAAGTGATAGTCTCCAGGGGAAATCCATTTGCAGAAAGGAAACTATACTCGGAGATCTTTGCATAGTGGTGCACACAGTAACTTAAGAGACAACAGGAAACGAACTTCTTTCTTCTGAGACTTTTACTGAAAGTGGAGCAAAATTACTCGAAAAGTACCTAGACTTACTTATAGTACCCGACGCCCTATCTAAACCCACCTACCTATCTACCTATACCAACATAACATAAAGTTCTTCAACGACCCCATGCTTTTTGCTTCTCTCAAGCTATGTATTTTTCCATACAATAGAAAAGTTATCCACAAAAGATACTAAAACTTCACCGATGATACTGAACCAAAGTGCGGAGAAAGAGTTGTTGGATCTCTATCTAATTGCGAATCCTATCCCAGGACGATTCCCTTTATTACCGCCCTCTCGTTGGTTCGGGATATTATCGTTAGGAAAATTTCCAGGTAAAGACTAAAGATGGTGGAGGAGCAACTTTACAAAAAAAAAAAAAAAAAAAAAGTAGAGGTGTGACGGCAGAAACATTTGGACTCGAAGTAATTTTGCGCATATTTTTTGTTTAAAACTAGAATAAAAAGAGGAGCGCATCATAAAACTATTACAACTTTGCACTTTTTTGCAACTTTGCAAATTATTTTTGTGTCAAGTCCTTTAATTGCAGCTTGTAGATAAAATATGAGCTGCGACTGTGAGTAGAATGCTTCCAATTTTCGTGTATATAATAAGAAAAAGATGCAACTGAAAGCCATTTGCTCTTTAGTCTCTAGAAGCAATTAGAGTGCATTATGGAAATTGGAACAAATCCGAGTGAAATTTCTTTCTGTCATTGGTATGGAGGGTAGCTGCAAATGATAAATACATTTCTGGATAGAGCAATGCTACGAAGGATAATAAAGACAATCCCCTTTTCTTTGCAATATTACAGTATGAGTCCTGGGAATTTAAATCTCTTTTCTGATTGCCTCGTTTTCGTGTTAGATATTGAATTTCTTGACAAAAAGTTTGATGGAATTGCCACCGTGCATGAAAGCATTGAAGAAATTGGTAGCCTCTATATGTACGCAAAAGTAGAAATGCAATTTACATCAAGGATACGTGATGGAAATTCTTTTCGATCGAATTTTTCCGTCTCGTTAAATTCCTAATTTAAATGGCAGTTTAAAAAATCTTACTTTATTGGATTTTTGCCCTTTTGCTGGATTACTTTGATGCAGAAATGATTAAAAGATTCTAATTTAAGAGGACTGGTTTTTGCTGTCTGTAGATTACAAAATGATTTGGAATTGCTCATTGAATACTAAAGTTGATAAGCTATTTATTTCATAATATTTTTAGAGTGCTTGGTTGGTTCCAGCTTGAAATATAGGATTGTTTTGGATACGATAGATGGCGCTGTTGTCGAGATCTAAAAAAACTGCCTGAGAACGCGTCGACGTAGAAAGCTGAAATTTTATGCTCGGCGTTTTCAAAAAAATTGCAAATACAAGCTAAAAAATGTACTAAATCCGCCTACTACTTCTTATATGGCAACCCTACGTTTTTAGTATATATTTGGACACTGTCTGATAAGGGGCACACGTAGAGAGCTGAAATTTTGTTTTTCATTGAAATAATAAATAAAGTTTAAAAAATACACTAAATCGGGCAATGGTGTTGCCATACAAAATTTTGGTTTTTTACTATATATTTGGAAACTGTCTGAAAATGCTCAAATTTTGTATACGGCATTTTCATGAAAATTTCAAATACAAGTTCAAAAATGGACCAAAATGGGAGACCTCTTTTTGATGTTACCATACAAAACTTTAGTTTTTTACTATATATTTGGAAACTTCCTGTGAATGCGTCGACGTGGAGAGCTTAAATTTTGTACACGGCTTTTTTTTAAAAAAAGTAAATTTAATTTCAAAAATTGGAAAAATTGGGAACTCTTTCATAGGGTTGCCATTCAAAAATTTTATTCTTACTATATATTTGGGCACTGCCTGAGAACGTGTTCAAAAATGGACAAAATCGGGTCACCTCTTTTTAGTATTCCTATACGAAGCTTTAGGTTTTCACTATATATTTATACACTGCCTTACGCATTAACTCAGAGAGCAGATATTATATACGCTGGCCTTTACTATGTACTTGGTAGCTGCCTAAGAAAGCGTCGAGGTGCAGAGCTCATATTTTGCACACGGCATTTTTATAAATATTGCAAATACAGTTCGAAAACGGGACCAATCGGACAAGTGCATCGTAGGGTTGCCATGCAATTATTTCGTGTTTTCCACAATATCCAAGAAGTTTCCATCTAGGTGGTCCATAGAGCATACTTACCTAGCAAAAAAAAATTATATGGCATTATATTATATCAACTGTTTCGGAGTTACTGGGTGATTAATAAAATATTCTAGTTTTTCACAAAAGATCTTGTATCTTAAAAAGCACAGAGTCTAGGGTCGCTGTTAAGAGCTAATTGTATGCAGAATTTCATGACCTTTCGAACAACTCAGTCCCATATTCCTCATCTCACAGAAGTTATGGAAGTTTAAACTAAGATTCTCAAACTAGTTTTCTTTCCATTTTTTACTTTGACTTCTATTGTTTTTTTACTTTATGAGCTAATAATTCTTGAACGTCTACAGTTAGTTAGATTTGATAGGTCAAATTAAAGAGGAGAGTCCACAGTTTATATATAAAAAAAAGTTATGTTAACCATATTCTGGCAAGAAAAACAAAAAGCAAAAAAGAGGTTATAACAAAAAAAAAACACAGGTAAAAAAACCCAAAATTTTTAGTTTAGACTAGTATAACTCCTGAGAGGAGGGAGAGGAGAGAAATATGACGATAATGATTGAGCAGTCGTTGGAAAGGTTCTGCACGGTGACAGGTATACCCTATATTTTTTAAGATACCGGGTATTTTGTAAAGAACTAACATATTTTCTTAATCACCCTGTAACTCCAAAACTGCCGTACAATATTTTGTTTGGATAGGTGAGTATACTATAACCTTCTGCTCTGTGGATAACCGAAGTGGAAACACCATGTAGAATAAAATGAACAATTAGTTGTGCTCATAGCATGGAAAGAATGCTTATCTTTAGAATTGGCTAGTCATTGATTTGGTCTGAGACGTATTTTTAAAAAGGAACAGACTCGTAAGCCTCTCCACAACAAGGTGTCCATTCTGTGGGTTCCTGGTCACATGGGGATCATGGGGAATGAATGGGCTATCCTTTTAGCTAGGGCTGGCTCTGGGTCTCCGTTCCTCAGACGGGACCCCTCGTGGGCGTTGCCACCTCCAGTATCGGGTCTTTGATTAAAGTGGATGTTCATAGGAAGCATCAGCAGAGATGGGCGAACCTGAGTACTTGTATGCGCACAAAACTGTTTCTTGATGGGCCCAATGGGTATATCTTAGATTTTCTCATGGGGCTCGGAAGGAAAGAATGTAGAACTATGGTATGGAATCACCAGCCATAGCTCACTCATGCTCATCTAACAAGGATGGGAGTTGTTGACAACCCTGAGTGCCTGGAGGGAGAGCCTGAGATAACCGAACACTTTTTATAGAGAAACCTTCCTCACCAAGACCTGATGCATTTCATTAAGAGGACAGAAAGATTGTATTGAATGGGCTTCTAGCAGGACAGCACAATGAAGCGCTATGGCGTCCGTGCTTGGAATGGGATCTGTTGTCCCCCTGTATAAAACAAAACCTCTGAATATTGGAAGGTCGTTATCGCTTTCAATTTGCTGTTTGTTCATGAGTTTATGAAATATCGCAATAAAAATAATTATCGCATCTCAAAAATTTATGTCATTATCTAAATTCTTGAGTATATGCAAATAATCACGAGCAGTATTTGATAAGCTGTGAAAGTACATTTTGACCCAAGATAGTTTTGATTTATAGATTTACTGCCATTCATTTATTGTTATAACAATTTACAAGAGTTTATAATAGTTTTCTTCTTCACTCCGCTTGGGTAGTGAGAGCTTTCACATTGATGTAGCCTCTCCAATTGCATCTGTTTTGATTTCTTCCTGGTTTTTCCACTTTCATTTATTTCTTTTTTAACCATCCTTCTCCCAGCAGTACTTGATCTCTCTATATTTCTTATCCCCTATGAATTCAATTCTAATTCCTTCTTCATTTTATTTGAACTGGTATTGGTTCTTGCTATGATTGCACAAAGGAAATAATTCTTTAGTATACCCACACGTTTTACGTTCAGACAATCTATTTGTATATTGTCTACCAAAGGTTTGAAATCACGTTAGTCCGAGCTTTTGGCTTCCAATTTTAATTAGTTGTTATTATAATGTGTTTTAGAAATTCCAATTAGATAAAAGAAATAAAGAGATCAGTGATATGTTCAGAATTTATCTGCAACTATGTGGTTCTATAACCAGTACTAAGACCTGCTACGTGAAGTCGTTAATAATTCTCTACAAAACTGCAAATCCGAAACGTTTAGACTTTACTTTTGTTTGGAAATTAAATACATATTATGCTTAAAGCATCCGGCTCGAAGGACCAAAAAATGTTTTTTTAACCGAAATTATCTTTCTCTATCTTATTAAAGTAAATATTGAAGGCAATGAAATAGTTTTAGTTAATGGTTTTATTAAAGGAGTTGGAAGGCACTTAAAGTTGTTCAAAGTAAAACTGAGCACCCAATTAATGCCACAAAAAACTTTTTCTCCTCGACTCCCAATGTTCCCGTCCAGTCTAACCAGGACAGTTACGGCGATAATTAACTTAAACTGAATTTAAAACTAGAAAGTATTTTTAGTGCAAGTAAAATGCACCCATTCTCATCCTAAGTGTAGTATTAAATTTAAGTTTAGTTTTTGTTTTGTTTTTTCCTCCTTTACAAGAAATAAAATTTAAAAAAATAAAAATTTCGGCCATGAAAGTATGTACTTAAGGTGCTTAGTGCCGAACATTTATGAAATTTCATTAAGAATTACCGGTGATCCCGAGCTTGGATGCACCGCATGGTGTCCCGTTTTTTTTGTATATGTCCATTGGACAGTGTCCATTTTCGCCATCACAATATTCCGGGAGGTCACATTCTGTGCCTGTGTCCCTGCAGATGACTCCTCGCGGCCGGAGCTGTAAGTAAGGAGAATATAAACGTATAAAACATGTATACACACATACACATATATATCTAGCGAAATTAAATTCTCCTCGCGTTGCTGGTTTTACAACAGCAGTCCTTGGCCAGTTATGGTCTGTATAACTGCGATACTAAATAGTTCTTATTTATTGCAGTAAAAAAAAAGGTATGCACTCTTTAGCTAGTGACTATATACGAATATCTACACATACATATATAGGTTTTCTACATACCCTGCAGTTTTCACAGCACATTCCTGTGGCACATTCTGCTTCTGTTTTTAACTTGCACGTTATCCCATCGCAGCACGGATCCTTGGCACACTCTTCAAACGTCCCACAATCGCACTCTTCATCCTCCTCGACGATTTTATTACCACAGTTTCTGTGCATTTCAACCTGAAAAATATGGGGAAAAAAACGGGTAAAATCGATATTTAGTTTTGCGTACATATGCACACTTTTTTTTTATAATATTTACAAGGTGGAAGGATATAAAGTGGAACTCATAGTTAGGAGAGTAAGTTGGAAAGCTTTTTAGACACAGGCCGCGGAATAGCCAACCTGCAGCCTGTGAGCGGTGCAATCGGGACATTAAACTGGTTCAAAAAGGCGCTCGAAAGAATTTATCGGGGCGTGAAATTGTAAATTTGTTTTTTTTTATATTGGAAATGAAGTTGTTTAAGATGAATAAAGAGGTTTTTATTGGAGTCAGTCCTTTTACAAAAATTTAATCGTTTTTGGATAGTGGCAAAATATTTTGGTAGGTATAAGTGCGGTTTGGGACTTTTTGTAGAAAGAAAAAAAAACATGGAAAACTCAAATATTTCATATTAAATTAAAAAAATAATAATAATGAGATGAAAATTGAAAGACAAATTTTTCAAAAATTTCTGTTCTTTCGAAATTCGAAAGAGCTCCGAAAAAGTTCAAGTTTGCAGAAAAGTATAGTGTTTGGAAGTAGAATAAAACACCGGAAAGCTGGAAATTAATAGGTTGATTTTCATCCAGCGTAACGTTGCAATAATTAGTTTAGTATAAAAAAAAACATTTTCCTGCATCTGCATTTTTTTTAGAAGGTGATTTCACACAAAACAGTCAGAGTGCCTACCAAAAACTGAGTTGCAGGTATATATATTTTATATAAAGGAATTATTGAAGGCGGGCGAACAACAACAAATTTTTTTATCTAATTTCTATTTAAGCTAAATGTAGAAGTAAATGTTTGCGATTTATTATAGATCCCTCAGTTTCCTCCATTTTATCGACACAAGGACTCTTTCTCTGTAGATTCAATATATGCAAAATCAAAATATCTGATATAATCACACCTAGGGTGGATTTTTCATGACCATTCTAAGTTGTTCTGGAAGATCTATAACAATGGCGTTCCACTAAACCGTTCTTCCAACAAGGATCGATGATGTGGTATGCAGACGGTTCAAAAACGAGCAGTGGAGTCGGACTATATATCAAAAGCTGTGGTCACTACCCCTAACGTATTCCAAGCTGAGGTATTAGCCATAGAAGAATGCGTCAATACCTGATTTAAGAGAGCCATAAATGGCCCAACCATTAATATCTTCTCTGACAGTGAAACTGCCTTCAAGGTTTTCAAGTCCTACACTGTCTACAATGTCTACAAACCATCAAAAACTTCTCAAGGAGACACAAAGTTAACTTCATGTGGGTACCTGGACATGAGGGCCACAAAGGCAATGAAATTGCTAATAGCCTAGCTAAAAGAGAGCCATTTTGTGGTGCTTAAAGGTGTTACCTCAGAATTGTCCTAAATAACTGGAAAAACATCCATAAATCCCTATATTAGGAAAAGCTACAAGGACTTCGTCCGGCAAAAAAGTTTATCGACACCTCTGGTGAAAACACAAAAGAACTCCTTCCCCTTAGGAGAATAGAGCTTAAAATGAATACTGAGCTCTTCTCAGGCCATGGCCCCTTCAGGTATCACCTAAGTAAGCTGGACTTGGTTGATACTTCATCTTGCCTCTTCTGTGCTTACGAAACCTCGGAGCACTTACCCTGCAACTGCAAAGCATTGGCCAGGCGGAGACTACTTCAGCTCGGCCATGCTTTTAATACATAAACTACGTGTGGAGCCTCAATCATTCACAATAAATATTTCAGATCGCAGTGAGGCTATCGCCTGCACACCCCTTCACAAATCTAATCTAATCTATATCATAATGGTGGTAAGACGATAATGTACTAGCCTATGCACTAGAGGACAAATTCGAGGAATTTTGAGGGAATTTCCCTGGAATAATTGAATTTGCCTTAAATTTTCTTAATTAAAAGTACACTTAAAGGGCATCTGTTATAGAAGATCTTCAACCCTCAACTGAAACCAGGAGTACTATTCTCATATGGTTCAGAAAAATGGATCGTGCTTTTACAGAGATACTTAGTTTGGAAATATGGCAACATCGCATGCAAAAGTATGTCGATATAGAAGGAGCATAAATATAGTATGTAAAAAGTTGAAGATGGATATTTTAATAAGTAAGTTAGGGAACTCTTCGATGCACCCACGTAGGTGACAAAGATAATTCAATCTTGATAGCAAGACATGCGATAAAAATAGCATACAAACATAAATCAAATGTATCACATCTAGAATTATCTGCATTCCTAGTAATTATTTTTTTTGGAACATATGCTTAGTATGGTATAATCCGAGGTTGAAATATTATCTGTCATGTAAGACTGCAGTTTCAATACGAAAGTCTTGATCCTGTATGTTACATAAAAGAACCAATTAAAGTCTCCACTCGTACATTTAAAATAAAATACAAACAGTAAAATATAAGTTAATCACAGGTTTGCACTTCGATTTTGGCGACTTACATATTATATGAAATCCACACTAACTTTTTATGATTGTAGAGCAACTCCTGAAATGATGAATAAATTTCTGGGCGAAGTTATGAAATACATGGGCATATCCATCAATTTTTTATTTCGTACTGTCATTCTTTGTTTAATAATATTTCCATAAAAATAGGTGATATAAAGACGTTTTACAAAAGCGATTTTTTCCAGTTGAAGCCTAGTATCAAACCCAAAAGAAACAAAATTTTTATTGGGCTCAAAATTCTCAAAGCAATGGGAAAAAAATATCTTTTTAGTGTATGGAGAATAAACTGTTGACATTTTGTCATTGAAACGTTTGCGCTTCATTAAAAATGGAATCATCCCAGTATTAATCCCGCAATTATTCTGGAGGAGATAAGGAGTGGTTGCTTTTTGTTCCAATTTAACATTGGTGAGTGTTCGAAGAAGAGAGCTTTCAATTAAAGCATCTAAGAGAGGATCTTAAAGGGTTTCTAAGGAAACATAAAAATGGATTTATGCATTTCTTCTCCTTCTTTTGTTCTATAGACTTTGTCTTACCCGGCGAGTTAGTAGATCTGACGGTTAGTACTGAATTCGTCCGTCAATTTTACTAACTAGAAACGCGTTGTGTTCGATCAACTGACTACGTCATTACAAAAATGTTGTCAAACGGTGCATTACTAGAGTACTCCCCGGTATAGCCATAAATAAGTTTGCTATAATAAAAGAAAGGCACAAAGGTTGTATAATTATTTATTTTATATAACTATTAATAATCTGCATATTTGCATTTAACAGTGGGCAGTTATTCTACTATGATAGGATATTTCATCAATTAAATTGGTGTTGGCATATTTCCGGCAGTACTGCAAGAATCGCTGGATCACATTAAGCCCCTTATCACCAAGATATTTAGGGCCAGCCTGTGCATAGGATATATTCCCAAGGCATTGAGACTAAGGCCAGCCTCTGCATGGGATATATTCCCAAGGCATTGAGACTAACTAAGGTTGCTTTTATTCCGAAATCAGGTAAAAAACTACCCAGCGAGGCAAAATTATATAGGCTATCAGTCTGACATCATTTCTCCTGAAAACTCTGGAGAAAATAATAGACAGCCACATTCGGACGAAGTCCATCAAAAGTTGTCCACTCAATGCCAATCAATATGCCTACCAATGCGGAAAAATCACCGAGGACCCTCTCAGCAGTCTGGTAGAGACTATCGAGAAAGCCTCACAGGAAAAGGAGCTCCTTATATGTTACTTTATGGACATACAAGGCGCATTCGATAATACTCTCTTTGGCGCGATCAAGAGAGAATCCGAAGACAGAGGCGTAGGAACCTGCATCGTCAGATGGATTGGGAACATGCTCGAGAAACGCTGCATAACAGCTACGATGAATGACAAATCCACAACAATCATGGCCACTAGAGGCTGCTCACAAGGCGGGGTTTTATCACTACTCTTATGGGTCCTAGTTGTGCATGAGCTATTAAATTTACTCCAATGGGGTAAATGTGTGGTGGCCTAAAGCATTGCATGCAAACACCAGGAGAACTCTTGATAAGATGAAAAGGATAAAATGTTTAAGCGCCACTAGCGCCTTTACATCGTGTCCTCAACGTGCACTTGAAGCCATTGTTGGCTTACAGCCTCTCTAACCCTTTATTCAAAGAGAAGCAGCGCCTAGTACGTTTCGGAAGGAAAGGCCACATGAGCCCACCTTCTCCAGGGGGTTGTCATCTCGGTATCTTCGAGCAGATCAACATTAACGACCTGGAAGCTCCAATAGATACTTTGGCCAAGAGAATTTCTATTGAAAGAGGTCAGATACTTGATCAAGGACTCCAGTTGGAGTGGACGGTAATGAAAAAGCGGACGAATTGGCTAAAACCAGAGCTGAATGGCCGTATGCTTGTCCCTACCCGACATTTGGCCTACCAAAAAGCCACTTTAGGGGGGAACTGCTTAGGTGAACCGACAACTGGATCTCCTTTGGCGTAGCTCGCCCGGTATGAGGCAGGCGAAGAAAGTCTTCAACCCCACCCGTTTCCAGACGCGCCAATTTATTGGACTTAGCAGACAGTCTCTCAGGCTATTTGCTAACGCAGATTTCTTGCACATCTTTTTAGTACAAAGAACGTTGGGCTTACTAAAAACTTAAACTAAAAAATTTAAATAAACTGTAAAATATATATGTGAAATATAAAATAAGACAAAAATAAAAAATAAAAATAAAGATTTATATAACACACAAGGAGATGCATAACATAATATTAACAAACAACAAACTAAAATTACAGAAGCTATATAATACATCATTTCCAGGACCACCCCCTTCAAATCGGAAGCATTTTTAAGTGGTAGAAGTGTAACTCTGTGCCATAAACTTCCAGAGACTATCAGTCGAGCCCACACGCTGCGCATCAGTCAGTAAATTATTCGAGGCACGAACAAATTAAGAGTTCTCCATTATGAAATGTTGAAACCTAGGTATCAAAGTTAAAATATTTACCAGAGTTTAGAAATTCAAGTTGGTTAAAAAGGTACCGAGACTTTTTGGAGTGTATAATTTTGTGAAGGGATGCAAGAAGCCTACCTACGTCTTAAATATTCCATCAGAGGACAACCAAGAAGATGGACACCATGCGGTGAAACATGTACAAATCTTCTTAGGCCAAACACAGGTTTCATACAGGAATTGAATGCAACTGCTAATTTCATCGAGCATACAGAATTCTATTGCGGGAATATTAGACAGCTAGCTGTAAGTTACGGTAGAAGCAGGGACTTAACTAGGTCTTAACTAACGAATGCTAAAAGTAAAAGTGCAGAACACAACCACAATCGGTCGTCGATAAAATGGATAACATTGGCATTTTTGGGGGTTCAGTTGTAAACCATTATTAGTCGCCCGACTCGAGACATTCGTCAAGTCAGAATTTAAAAGTTCAATACAATCCTCCATTAGACCAATGGGACGACCATCATCAGCATATATATGAATTTTGTAATCATCAATAACCTCAGGAAGATCATTAATATACATGCTGAAAAGCAAAGGGCCCAAAATAGATTCTTGAGGCACACCATAATTAAGAGGCAAGGCATCAGCAAAATGTTCCCTATTCTTACACACTGAAACTTGACAGACAAAAAACTGCCGATAAGGGAGACTGCAGTCGAATGAAATTGAAAGTTAGTGGATAACTTAGATAATAATTTAGAGTAGCCTACCGAATCGAATGATTTAAAAAAAAATCAAGTAGAACTAGGACACGTAACTCATTCTTATCTAGCAAGCTGCGTATATTGGTTGTAACTCTGATGGAGGTATTGATAATATTAATTATATGGTGTAGTATCCAAGGTAAAAGAATTTCCATAAATTTATGTATCCCTACTAGAGCAGTTGAAAGTATTGGAACCGGCTAAGTCAATAATGATAGATTTTGAGATGTCGATAATGAATGCTTGCAAAAGAGTTTTACTTGGGAATACGTAACGACGTTGCATTTTCCACTTTTCACAATGTATTTTTCATTTCGTTCAGAATAATGGATTGAAACAAGGTTATGAAACTGATACTAATTTTACTCTAAATATGCAAATTTTGGCAACAATTGCATTTGTTCCTACTGTTGAACATTTGTATGAAAATGGTATTTTTCCTCCAGAATCGTAAGAAGTTGTTGATTATTTTGGGGATATATGGATTGGACGCCCAACCAGACGACGACATCTTCGTCGATTACCAAAGTAAGAAGTCGTTGCTTCTCATCCAAACAATTTCTCGATTGTATTAAAAAAAAAAAAATCAACAAAGTATTAACGAACTGCGCATTGAACAATATTTCAATGGAGGTGATCCCGGCAACAAAAAAAAAACAAACAAAAAACAAAAGGAATCGCGACCGATTGTGAAGATCGCATAAATATTCACTCTGAGTTTTACAGTGTACTACGCTTTACTAAATGTTATAATTAGTTTAGTTTAAAATTAGCCAATTATTATTGTTTAAAAAATGGATTTTTCACAATTTATGTGTTACATGTAACTATTAAATTACATATTTCCATCCGTGTATTTTTTATTTCCTTATTACTCCCTTATACTAATATTATTCTATATTATATATAAATGATACAATACAATATATTCTGGCGATAAATTATATGCTAGAGGACATTTGCAGGCTATAAATTGTTTACGCGATAAACTGACGCTGCGGTAAACTGCTAGCAATCAATTTTTGGCGATAAATTGCTCGCGGTAAATTACGAGTGATAAATTTTTCGGACCCCAATAAAAATGTCTCTCAACGAAGACATGATTGAACCATGAAGCGCGTTTCTAAGAAGATTTGGCTGTCAATTTCACTGTCTACTGAGGGAGAATATTTTCATGCTCAGACAAATTCCAACTAGACGCTGAATCTGCTGCATTTGTATTTTCTATGCAACATACTTGCTAATTTGAACTTAACTTCCAAATTGTGTCATTCTGCTTTTATTTGCTTATTTTGCGAATTTTCTAATTAATTAATTTCCTTTACTTAGAAGAGTTTATTTTTACAAACATTGTCAACTTCTATTTGAGTGAACAAATGTTCTTAGAAAGTTATTTTTATTCTATCGATTCTCAGTCTCAAAATATTCTGTGGCCATTTGAATATTATAAAATATTTCTTAGTGACACACGGTTGTTGTGAATTTTAAATTTAATTTAAATTTTTCCCCATTTTAAATTTTATAACCATTCATAAGCGAAACGAAACAAGTGGAGATTTTTTCTATATCCATCACACATACGCTGGTAGTGCAAAGTGCCTTTTTATTTGAAGTGTGTACCTACACTAAATGAAATTGATTGAATAGAAAGTTTTACGTTGGAAATTTCATTAGGTAAAATTTGTGTGGGATTTTATTTTTCATTCAGGTGCATATAGTTAAAAAAAAACCTAAAATGACCAATTGCTAAGTCCTGAAAGGTTCAATTCAGTTTTAAAAGGCTTCATCCCTCCACATTTGGATTTATTTTCTTTATATATATTTTTTATATTATCAAAGTGAAAGTGGGTGTCAGGGTGGCCAATTTAAAAGTTTTAAAGGTAATAAATAAATTTTATTTAATATGTATATTGTACAGTAGACGAAGGTGGAGCTGAAATTGATATGGGCAAGCACTAACAGCGAATCTATAAAAAAAAAAACGACACCATTTTTAAATGTAAAATCGCGTTCACTTCGGGTGTTCCGACACACGTAAAACTTTTTAATTTATTCGAACATGTTTCTTATATTTCCATTTAACTTATTTAATTACATAAATGTAAGTATGTATATATTTTATTTATAAAATATAAAACCGCTTTTTGGTAATTGCGATTAATTTTAAACTGTTTTTAATAATTTAGTGTGGTAAATGCTAACATTAGGTTCTAACACATGCAAAGAACTTGATCGTAAAACTCTTTTGTCTATTATTTTCAAAATCTAAAGATCGAGTTATATTTTTCCCGTATTGTTAGTCATAGACGATGCCTATCTTAAGATAAAATCCAAATTTGATACCCTAAACAGACTATCTCCATAATGGTTTCATTTAAAATTCAGTCATTTTAAAGAAATGAAGGTGCTAAGCATTTACACAGCGAACAATGTTGTGTTGTTTGAAATAGACCAAAAAGAGAAGAAAAGATGCTGCAAGCAGATTTTATTCATGATCGACAGATGGCTATCAGTGTTGACTTTATTGGAAAATCTTTACACTTTTTAATAAATTCAGCTTATTGTAATGATGTTAGGTCGCACTTATATTGCAATTTCACTAAATGGAATAAAATTTATAGGGTGATTAAAAATTAATATTCATTTATTACCACCAGGATTTTCGAATATTGGCGAAATCTTTAAATAGATTTAAATAGGAGGACATGTATGTGGAACGAGTTTTTTTTTTTTATTAGCTCACAGTCGTTTATTAAACTTTAGATGTGTCAAAAAAGTACGGTTGAGAAATCTATTACCATTGCGACTTATGGGAAAAGAGAACTGCAAAAAACCATACATTTTAAAATAAAAATAGTTTAGACTTTGTTTTAGCTATATTTGCTATATTTGCTATATCTGTACCTTGTAACGAGGTCACATGCCTGATGGGCATATTAATTATCCATTCTTTCATGCACCCATAAAACCCATCCAAACATACATGTTATGATATCAAGAATTCAGTTTTGACCAGCAAACCCCGCCATCGCAGTAGCTAAAAGAGAGGCTACAGTAACCAATAGCCTGCCAAGTTTAGAGTCAACCAGAAAAGAGTCCGGCAATGCAAAGAAGAAGGTCTGTGTTAAGTGGGAGCAAGAAAAACAACTAATTCACAAAGTCTGTCGCCGTGCTGAAGCCTCCACACAAAAACAGCTAGGGTTCTATATTATCCGCACCACAACCGGCCAGCACCAGAAAAACGCCTCGTGGTACTAGAACAACCCAGCACCACTATCGGGAATTTGTTGACTCCAGTCACCAAGAAGATCTATATACTCCAGCCAGCATAGAGATATTTAAGAAATTCCTTGATCAGAAGAAATTGTCCCACGAGGAGGTATAAAATTTCTACGCACTTCCAGGAACACCGGCATCATCCGAATTATTCTCCGCGGAGAAGATGGAAGGTTCCTGATAGAATTCAAGAGCTTCACGCAGATCCGCAAAGCAGACCTACAGCTAGATTAATAGCCAGACATATATTTTGTAGTGCATGAAGCGTATATAATTTAAGTAGTGAATTACAATTATTTCGGCTTTAATTTGTAATTAAAATCTTAGTTAAGTTACGAAATATTCCGTATTTCTGTTTTCGAAGAAAGGGCGAATTGTAACGAAGTCATATGTCTAACGGGCATGTTACCCTTCCTTTTTTTCCTGCGCCCATCAGAACCCAGCATACTCCCATCATTTACATGAATTACTTCTCACAAACCGAGAAGTAAACAAGCTTGAATTCACAATATTGTATAGTTCAAGCTAATAATAAATGCGACAAAGGCATGAGAGAGTATTATAAACGCAATGCCACCACGCCTAGACATGCTGATTTAGGAAGCCAGTCGACCAGCAATGGGAGAGTAGTAAAAGCTAGTACCGCCATGGTTATAGCACACTGCACCACTGGTGGCTGCGCATATATAAAGGGCCCCGCTGCTGCCAGAAATTAGTCTTGGTCCAGCGCTCAAGTAACCAAGAGTTCCAGCTCCAGTACCAGCACCAGCTAAAGATCAGTAGGAGACCAGTGGAAATAGAAATCCAGTCCAGTATAAGCGGACTTAGAAGAAACCAGCCCAGTCCCTCCGAGAATATCAGAAAAAATATATGTAGAGCCAGTTTCGCAGTAATCAGTTAATTGCTTCCCAGAAACCAGACTGCCAACAACACCTAGCTAGCTCCCGATTATCCGTTCGCGTATTGTTTCTGCCTAAAACGTGAGTACATTTTCGTATTGGTCTAAATCGAATATGCGCGCACAATTTAACCGCCAATTTTTCCCCGTGCTGTTTCTGCCTAAGGCTTGGGTACGTTTTTCGTATTGGTCTAGGTCAGAACATCCGTACATGCATTAACAACGTGACATCCGATTTCATCGCCCTATTCAGATTTATGGAATAGACTTGAATTACATTTCTAGATTAAGAACGAGATTAGTTTAAATTGGAGATATTGAATTACAGTTTGTACTAAATAATATACGAAATTTCATGAAATAGAATACAAAATTAGTGAATTATGTGTTAGTACCAAAATAATTGTTAAAAGTAAGAGAGAGTAAGTAAAAGAATTGTGAAAAAGACCCGCGCTTGTTGTTACTAATATAAACGTCGAGGAACCTGACCCTTGACTACTGCTAAGTTACAACCACACCTGCCGTTACAACCCACATAAAAATCACATAAACCATTAAAGAAAATTTTGGAGTTTTGAAGAATTTCAAAATAATCTGTTTGAATTTACTGCAAACAATAATAATTAATTTCGGTGCTTGCTGCGGAAAGTGCACAGGAAGATGGCGAGAAACGCTGACCGCCTCCAAGGTCGAGAGCTTGGATTTTTCCTCGGAGCACGGAACTAAATAAAATATATCAAAATTGTTTCTACCCCATCTTTTGTAGGGCAAAGGCAAGTTTTAGTCCTTATTATACAATTTTTACTTATTTTTAGTAATGGAGGTGTTCTAGTGAGTCAATTTTTTTAGTGAGCCCATATTTCATCCAGGTAATACAGAAATTTGTCGGGGGTTTAACATGAGCACCTGCCAGCAACAATCTGCCCTCATGAGGAAGAGTGTTTTATACTCTGTTTCAAGAGTACCAGTTTATCTCAGTGCATGCTTGATATTGGACTTACTGGAAGAAGGGAGACCTATCTGAAATCTCTGTAGATCTCTGGGTCACGCCACCCGGTTGGCGCAACTCCATGCCAAAAGTCAATCCTCTAAGCATACATTAATAAGCGACCGATCCTTCAAATCCTTGGACGCAGTATGCAATTGTACAAAAGCACATACTCTTCTGTTCAAAGAAGAATGTCCGCCTAAGTCATGCAGCCTCAAACAATCTCTCTTTGCCCACATATGGGCTACCACAGCCAACACGTTGCTCCCACAAGGGGGTCTTCCCTATATTGAGGCGAATAGCACTACTATAGCAGCACTATCCGGGGCTCTTCAATCCCCTGGCACCAAGTTAGCAATGTCGGCTACCCAATTGGTATGGCTTCGTAGCCTTTGACCTTAAGGCTAAGAGTACTCCGTGGTATCTTTGTATGTAGATATCCTTGTAGTAATGGGACTGGTTACTCCATTCGGGCCTAAGATCTTATTCAAAATGTCTAACTATATTGTATATATCCTATAAAGGCAAAACACAACCTTAATAGGCGCTGTCAGAGGGGAGCACGAGAAGGTATGCCCGTATTTAAGACTGGAAGGGCTTAGAGATTTACACCAGTAATCTTATAGCATCCTTTGCATACTCGACATATAAGCACTACTAATATACATGCATGCCTTCCAATTTCAGAAGCCTTCATAACTTCGTTTTTTAGCTTCCGCCCCGTGCCATTGGGACTATGTCTGGAATTTTATTATTCTGACTATCATGAGCACTTAAATTCATTTCACTTCTTACTGCCTTACTACGGTACCCACAGAGCCAACATTTTTATATCACTAAAGTATAGTTATCTCGTCGTGAGAGGTACCAATTCGTGCATATGATATCTTTCAATAATACTACCTTACTGTTGTACCTTCGTTCAACAAATTCTTCCGTCATGCATGCATTCTATCCTCTTGTACACCTTTCACCTTGGTATCCCAGCGGTTCACAGTCTTCTTTTCGGTCGCCTTGGGTCCATGTAATGTAATACAGATCTCAGGTCAGTAAGATCCAGAAGATGATTACAACAATGGGGAACAAATAAGCTTGTTACCTGGAAAATGCCAAAATAGTCGCTCGAAATGCATAAACTTACGTCTGAATATTTTCTTAGGAATTTTCTTGAAAATTTTTTACAGAATTTTAATGCAATATTGGAAAATGGTGGCCGACTATGGTTCACATTAATTCGGGTGCCTTCACCATTAAATATGTCCAATAAAAACAGTTGAGACTTAATTGTTTTTTTTTTTTTTTTAATTTTATAGAAACATTTTCTTACGCATTTTATTGAAATTTTCATAATCTGTCAAGTGCAAAGTGCCGCTACAATAGTGTCATTGTGTCATTTTGAGCTAACAATTTTCCTGTTTCATTCTTGATGATAAGTTTTTGTTTTCTTTACTATTCATTAATGTCGACATTTATCCTACATGGCAAGGAAACTGCTGGGAGCTCTTTATATGTGCATTGTTTGCTACTGCTAAATTCTTTCAGACTTTCTATCTTGGGATAGATAATAGAAATCTCTCTAGAGAAGACATACGAGTTTTTAGGAAAATATGAAAGCTCGAATTCGAATAAAGACTAAAATTAAAATTCACTTTATTAAAATTTTAAGCCTTTTTTGGTGGTGCTATAAATTAATATTTTTAAATTAGTTGTAATATATATTTTTTCTCAATTATCTCTGTGGTGATTGGTACAACTCAGGACAGGACCTACACATATTTCGATTTATTCGAATTCTATATACAGGGTGATTCAGATCAAGATACCTTCCGGTATACCACTCGATTCATTGAGGTAAATTGATCAAAAAAATTGTTCCACATGCCCTCCTCCCTCCCTCCTATAAACCTTCCTTTAGTGGTTGTGACCAGTTGAAGATATTCGTGAACCCTGATGGGAATAAATGACTATAACTTTTGAACCACCCTATAGATTTTGGTTATTGTTAGCTTATTAAATAGCCAAGAATAGGAGCTGTCGAAGAGTGTATTGCTATATATTTTTTAAGTAAGCGTCTTTAAATTATTCTCAAATATTTCCAAAATTTCGATTTTTTTACACACAAAAGTTTTTGAAATAAATAACGGTATTTATGAAATTTGTGTGTAACAAAAAAATCAATGTTTTGGAAATATTTACGAATAATTTAAAGATGCTTAATTAAAACATACAGAGCAATACACTCTTCGACAGCTACTATTCTTGGCTATTTAATAAGCTAACAATAACCAAAATCTATAGGGTGGTTCAAAATTTATACTCATTTATTCCCATCAGGGTTCACGAATATCTTCAACCGGCCACAACCCCTAAAGGAAGGTTTGTAGGGGGGAAGGGGTGGGGTATGTGGAACAATTTTTTGATCAATTTACCTCAAGGAATCGCGTGGTATACCGCGGAAGGTATCTTGATCCGAATCACCCTGTATATAAATTGATGAGTTAAGGATATTTAACTTAAATATAACCAGGAAACTGAGTGGTAATTTTACGTACCTTATCAAGAAATGGGCTCCACTTTAAATGAAAAGAAAAGAAAAAAATTGTTAAGGCTTTTAAAAACTAAACGCTGTAAACGTTAGGTGTGTGGGCGGCTTTAATAGGGCAAGTGGATAAATGGGTGGAGAAATACTAACTTTCTATGGGTGATCTAAAGCCATGATTGTTATTTAATAATTATTGAATAGATCTACTAAAGCGTATTTGTACTGAGCGCTTTAGTTAAATAAATTAAATCAAATTAAATTAATTCGTGCGTAACATGGCTCTAATGATGCATGCATTCTGTGCATTCACTTTTTCTTCTTCAAATTTTTCATAGCGTAGTTTAAGTAGATATCAGTTTAAAAAAAGAGTTCTAGCATTATTTAAGATTGCCCTACGTTCTTCCTATCTTCATGTAGAATATCATCTCCAGATTCTGTATTCCAGAGGAATCTATATTGAACTTCTTCAATTGGAAGAACCTTCAACCTATTATCGGATGTACGATAAGCACAAAACGGTACAGGTTAGATAATAGATGAGAGTAACTTCTTTAATTAATATAAGTAAAACCTGAGTAGAAGGGTTTTATTATTGACCACCCACCCATACATCCACTTTTAGCAGAGATTTGGGGATTAGGCTTTCCATTTCACTCTATGTTTTCAGTTTCTACGTACAAAAGTAAACTGGCGGCATATAAAAGGCAATTCTACGGTAGATCAACAGGGAAACCTGCCGCATCGCGAAACAGGAATCTAGTAGGGGTCATTACGGGTTTTTGGTCATATGAGACCATGTTAGAAGAAGGCTGGGTATAGCGGCGAACGATTTCTATAAGAGCTGTAATGACTCGGAGGAAATTGAATCTGTCCAGAACTGCAAAATAAAGAGTTCAGATGCATCTTGAGTTTCATAAAGGAAGCAGAATGGATCTAGGACATATTTTTAGGTTATCCTATGAGAACAAGGACTACAATGGAACCACTTTGCTCTGAACTGAATAGGAGCAGAAAAATTAAAAAAAAAACCAAAGTTGCCTCAGTTTGAGCGAAAAATCTTGCCAGTTGAAGATAAAATTCTGGAGCGGAGTTTTGTCGAAGAGCAAAGTAACTCTTAGCACCCCTAAGTTGCTTCAGATATGCAGCGCAAATATAAGCCACCCTGGGTTAGAAATGAGCGAAAATTAGGGGTTTCAATAAAACTTCAATTTAAAGCTTTATAGTAATTTTAAATAATTTTCTAAGGTGCTATATAACTTTCGAGTAATTTGTTGAAACATTTCAAAAATCTCCAGGCCGAGTAACGTTCCAGTGTGGAGGAATTCCTTCAAATAAGATGGAATTCTGCTCCACAAGGAGCTAAGAATTTAAAATATAATTAATATACTTTCAGAGCAACATATCCGAGTAGGAGGGATATTTCAAGAAATTCTAAAGAGTATTTTATTTGTTTCATACTTTTATTTCACTAAAACTTTCGCTATACTGACAGCTGTTTCTATCCTTATCGGATCATCCTCAGAGGAGTAAGCCCTGCTTGAATCTCTTTTTGGGAAATAGAAAATCCACCGAGCATAGACCCAGGATATACAAGATGTTATTGAAAGATCACACAAACATAATTAGGTATTATGTTACCTAAATAAAATCAACAAAATAAAAGCTCGAACTATGTGTTAGCTGGAACACATTTTTCCGGATTAGTGTAGGCAATGCAGTTGGTAAACGCAGAGCCACAATAAGCTTTAAAATTGAAAAAGATGTCATACGTCCTAATTAAGAATGTTGAAGGATCCCTACAATCATTAATATTCTAAACAGGATGGATAAAATCGTTTGAAATTTTATTTGAAATTTTTTATCCCTGGCTACTGCTTTTCCTGGCTTCAAAAATTTTATTTTTTCAAACCTCCTTTAGAGGTCGTTTTAAATTTTATTTGAAACTTAAACTCTGATGCCAATTATTTATTTCGATTATAATTGATATTTTTAAATGCCTAATTAAATTAGATTTAACCCATTTCTTGCAATTGATGTATTTTTGAAAATTCTTCTAAGTAAAATAAATTTGACAATCATTTAAGGTCTTAAAATAAAGTTTAAGCTAAGCAGACTAGTGCTAAAGGGGATTGTGAAGGCTAAACGAAAGAAAACTATACACAGGCAAGGACTATCCGGAAAATTTAGCAAATGTTCGAATTCATAGAAAAACCAAAAATTAAACACGACATAAAATGAAATTGTGAAATGGGGGGAGGGGGGTGGTTTAGGGGCGGAAGTGGTGTTTTTAGGATTTTCGACGAAACGTGTTCTTCCTAGTGGCCTTCATTAATAATATATAATATTAGATAATAAAAAAATCTAAAACTATCATATAAGATATTTTTTAACATAACCTCAAATTTTCCGAAAAAATGGTAGAAAACCGATTTTTTGATTTTTTGCTCACGCAAACACAATTCAATTTACATGAAATTTTGTAAAAGTATACCTTTTTTCTTGTATTGAATAAGCATGATTTTTTTTAAATCAGGAAAGTTAGTTTCTGGGATATTTACATTTTTCGAGAAAAAAACCAAATTCTTCCACGGAAAACTTTATTTGTGTTTTTTTTCGATTTAAATATTCTGGGGTCATTTTAACCGATGAAATGTCTACTTTAAAGTGGTCTATATATGTTGATGGTTTATTTTTGAAGAAACCACTTAAAATTGAGAAAACCGAATAACATGACTTTTCGAATCACGAGTTTTTCAATATTTTGTATGATTTTCAATTTTTTATTAATTTTGTTAATAATTTAATAAATTTCAATGAGAAAATTTACTTTAATATAATATTATCATGAGTGAATTTAATTAATAAAAGTGGTGGAAATCATCCGGAAAATTAATAAATAATAAATTAATAGTTGCGGTAGAAAAAATTTACAAAATTCGGAATTTCATATTATGTAGAAAGGTACTTGGAATAGGATGTTATAAAATGTTCAAGCCCGCCTAAAGTGGCCGGGGGGTAGAATAAGAGGGCTGCCAATGAGCAGCAGCACAACATTCCTATAGAGTCCTCTAGAGCCCGATAACAAAAAAGCTAAGCAATAGGCCTGGAACTAACATCTAGGTAGATTCGTGCCCGAATTTATCCCAGAAAGCTCAGACTTGATTCCCGAAAAAATATTGAAAAGTTTTAGCTGCGGGTATATTTGAAAAAAAAAAAAAAAATTATTAGGTAGAACAATTAATTTGTTGTAATTGTTTTGTCATTTTTTTATAAAAATAAAAACATTATAAAGAATTATAAAATTCTAATCAAATTTAAACCTTTTCCATTGGCGTTGTTGTTCTTCTTCATGAACAAAAATTTCAAATTCCGAAGGATCTTCGGGAATGTGTCCGAGCTCTTCAATTTGAATATCAAGACTTGTTGCTGGCTCTCTACCAATAATCGCTTACGGATCAGTTAAATCTTCAAATATATCTTTATCTCTATTTTAGCAGTTTTCATGAAAATTACGGCATAAATTGGTCACTTTCAGAATTTCACTTTATTTCGTGTTTAATTTTTCTTTTTTTCTTTTAATTCTAACCTTCACTAAATTGTCCGACTAGTCCTTCCCTGTGTATAATTTTTTTGATTCAAACAGGTCAAATTAGAAATATTTCAACAAATTAAGAAAAACAAAAATTATACCAGTGAAAATATTGTCAAAGGACTAAGTCAACATGAATTATATCAAAACTGATCATCCAGCTAGATTAATGAGTATGAGACTTGCCTTCGCTACATTTTGGGTAGTACAAAACTGCACCATTAATTGACATTTTGCAGGTCCCGCCTAAAATTGGCATTTTCATTTAATTTTTATGCGTCAGCTTTTTTGAGTATTGTCAAAGCATAATCATCGTAGGTATAAAAACGTTTTATTTCCTTATTTTTATTGAAATTATTGAAATTTTTTTTTAAAATAATATTGCACTATCTGCAGCAATTTATTTTTCATATATTTTTAGTGAAATGATACTTAAAAATGCAATAATTATGGCTGTAGCATAAACTATCTCCACGCAAACCAGAATCAAGACCTGGTAAAACGATCAGCTTTTATGAACCGATTTGTTAGCGATCGAGACGATTTTGTTCCATCTATCATAAGGAGGCAGATAAATTAGCAATGGTTGTCGAGTAATTAGATTTGTTCCTTGAATTTTTGTGAGACAATGAATTACTTTTACAATGGTGAAATATGCAGATCTTCTTCGGCGGTTGTTGTAGTTGACAACAAAAATTGGTATACATCTACGGAAAATTCAGTGCTTGTTGTTTAGATGAAACAAATGTGGAGAATTTTTGATATTTTAGTAATTTTTGGGATATCATAAGGCTCTAATATTGCACCTATGTTGTTTCACTTCTGACACATAACTGTTAATTTTTTGGAATGGTTTCCATGATTTCTGAAGTTTTTTTTTTTTTTTCATTATTGGAAAGCATCAACTGGATCGTTTCACAAAAACGAAGACTTTGTTGAATGAGTTGAACAGAAAGTGCATGCAGTTTGATGTATTCGCTACTAACTAATTTCATCAATTGGAAAATGGTTTCATATTAAAAAAGAAAGAAAAAATAATAAAAAAACTCCTGCAATATATTCACCAGAGCAAACCGATAAGGTTTAGCTAAAAATTCTTCTGTTCCTGTTCTTCCATAAACATATAGCCTATCTTAATCCTTAGCTTTTCAGTTTATTGAATTTGCTCAAGATATCTTACATGTAAAACGAATTTGTGAATATTAAAAAAAAAAAAAAACATTTTTCAAAATTCTCTTTCATGCGGCTGCTGCTTTCATAATTCTATTCTCACAAAGGAATTCTATTCCAGTGGGATAATTCACACAAAATCTACATAAAAAACAAAAAAGCGCCTCTAATAAAATTTTGTCTCTTATTATATAAAATTTGAACGAAAAAATAATGAAAGCATTTTTCTCAGGAGCAGACGCTAGATGCAAACCACTTACCCAAGCTATTGTACACTTGAAATTATTCCTTAAAGAACATGCAAAATAAAATCATAAATGTAGGAACCTTATAAAAAGGAACATCAGGAAGATAAGAAGGACGAGGTAAAATTATATGTATAGAAAAACGATTTACTTAACAAAACACTAACCTCGTTTGGTTTATTCAGCAAACAGAGACCATGTCCAGTACGTAGAGCATCGATGTAGTCCTTTTTACTGCATTCTGAAAACTTATACGGTTGGACGTTCTCCAAACCTACTATGGATTGTGCCATTATGCAGCCATGCCAGTCACGACAAAAGCACTCTTCTCCTGTTGAATGGGCGGACGGAGGAGGAAATAAAAAAAGGAAAAAGTACAGTTAAAGGTTATTATTTAGTATAATTTCCAAGAAAATATCGACATTGCATATATATTTAAATTTAGAAAGGTAAGGTACAGATTGTCTAAGGAATGTGTGCATGCAAAATTTAAATTTGTTCAAGGCTAGATTTATTTTGTAATACAAGAGCCAAATGCTCTGTGTCCTGATAAATCAATGCATATCAGGCGGACGTCTGACTTCATATTATGTTTGTGTTGTGTCCTTCAATTTAACCAGGAATTGTTATATTTTTTTTTTGTTTGCTATTCCAAAAGAACAGAGACGGTAATAAATTCTACAAGCTGTTCCTGTTTGTAGGTACTTGTAGCGCAAAAAATATCAACAATAAAACTGGTCATTTCCAGTAGTAAAATCCACCATCACAAAACACATCACAAACCTTACTAGGTTCTGGAAAAAATTCTAACAATTCTAGATGAAAAAGAAAAAAAAGAAAAAAGTGCAACTTACGTCCATCGTCATGACCCATTCCGATATTGTGACCAATCATATGAGCCATAGTCCCAGCAAGAAGATGAGGCTCGTAAACATTGATATCGACACTGATGCCAACAGCTCTTGGTGTACAAACTGTTTCGGGTACAGCCATTCCTGCTTCGCCACCCGCAAACGTTTCACCGCTGCAAAACAATACAGAGAGAAAAAAAAGGGAAAGGTTCAAAGTGAAAGTTAATATTAGCCTTTCCGCTTTACTGTTATTACGATAGATTCTAATAATAATAAAAATAAAATCGAATTGGAGAATTATCCCTTCAAGTGAAAAACTGAACACCCAGCAAAACTGGCGAAATATTGAAATCCTAGAAGGAGATATACCTAGAAGGGGCCTACTACGTTCATTTCGGTAAACGATGAGCTTATCTAGAATTTGCTGAGCGCATTATTTTGTTTAGTTCGAAAGCCTTTTGGCTCTTCCCCGGTATTGTATTAGAGTCAGGGTCTACTAACCCTTCACTTAAGTAACCGATTGCGTTGAGGGTTCTCCCCAACCCTTTGTGGTGCGTGACTTTGTTCTTACTAAAAAAAAAAAAAAAAAAAAAAACAAAAACAAAACAAAGCAAAAAAAAAAATCTTTGCAAAACAAATTTAATGAGATTAAGGATATTTCTTTTTCAGTTATCCCTTTAAACTTGCATATGTATATGTGTGTATATCCTTCCTGGACTTTGACAATTTTTTTTTCAACCGATGCGTCCGGGATTCAGTAGGTTTCAAAAGGGTAAATAAGGTTAAAGACTTCCACATTTTGGGGAGTAGTTAGAATAATAATTGTCTTGGAAATTCTACTCCTTAAAAATATATTTATAAATGAAATCGAATATGTGGATATAGGGACAATTTCATGTTATTCAAGGAGATTCATGTTTGTTTGTTTTTTTAACATATATGCGAAGATCAGGCGAACTTCACCCTTGACGCAATAATTGTTTTTGTGTCCATGCCCAGTTCGGTATTTCAAGTTACTTTACACCTTGAACTAATTAATCGTAAGGAAAAAGGAAGTGGCAAGTAAACAGTTGCAGTTATGACATCTGAGACATCGACATGGAATTTACGTATAACTTTTGACAAAATCTGTATAATTAGGGTAATGGATGGAATATAGAGAGAACAGGAAGTGTTGATACCTATACAAATCGCATATATGAGTTTGGCTTTTCACAAATACATTTCTCTAATACCCGCTATTCCAAGACCCCAAATTAGCAGAGAAAACTGAAGAAATATATGTTTAGCTGCCGACATTTGAAACAACTGAGAAACTCAAACTCCCTGGGTACTCTGGTGCAGTGACAGCGACTAAGAGCACTCCTAAGAGCATTTTCGGTGGAAGCAACCGCGGTATTTTCAACCATATATCTTGTTGACCTGCGCTCTATGTTGATTATATTACACGCCTGTACTGAGCTCATTCACAGCAGCAACAGATTTTAAAACAACCACAAGTTGTATGCTTAATTGTAGATGCCGTCGGGAGGTAGGGGACGGTAGGAAGCACAGATTTGAGACTGAGAGAATATTGCTCTGTTCTCTCTGTCTTGAGCCACCCCATAGCTGTAGATGTACACACGTCGATGTCAGCAATGCACATATTTCCAAATATTTTACTTTACTGCTTGCCTGCTTATGGGCTACCAATTCTTATCCCATCCGCTCATCTTACTATACTCCCGCTGGTTCTACTGCAATGCAATGTAACTGGAAATTATCTCAAACAAAGTATTCTTGCTAAAATCGGTTTCCGAAGGAAGAGAATAAAAGAAGCAAAGAGAGCACGCAATGCAATATATGGGTTATGGGTATAATATGAAGGGCAGGTGCTGGTTCTGGTCCTTTGACGACCCGCCACATCCCACCACGGTGAGTGGCGGGTCGTCAAAAAGCAGAGAATTTTCCTACAATTTGTGAGAGTGGGTCATAATATTACGACCCACCATATAAAACTGTTCAATATTCTTTGGTACTATTCTGCTTATGAAGGATTCGCAGAATTGCACGGTACGGCCAAATTTGGCATCAAGAGTGTGGGGTTTAGCCTTGGTTATAGCTCATACGTGTAGTATGTACAAAGATAATTGTATAAAATTGGCTAGAGATTTCATCAGAGCACAGAGATGACTGCAATAATGGGTTTGGTATTGTCCATGAGGCATCATATTTGAAAATTATAATAATTAAAAAAGAAAACGGGATGTCCATGGCAGAAATAGTTATAAATTTAGAGCTGGCGACCAAACCAAAATACTGACGTCATTTTATAAACAAAATTTTCCATCTTATCATACTCTCTTAACATCTTTGATAACTTAGTCGGAAGTCTGCTTGGTTTACAGTGGTGGAGGGCTCTACAGAATGGCCGCGAAGGTTTAAAAAAAAACCGATTAACTTACGCGATTTCATTAAGGCAGACGGCAACAAAGAAGTAGAAAAATATGTATCATTGATTTAACTTAAAGTACTGGAATCTTGCACGTGGGCTTCTTTCGAAAAAAGAAAATTTTGTTTCAAAAATGGGACCAATCGGGCTTATCTTTCGTAGGGTTGCCATACAAAAATTTCGGTTTTCACTATATATTAGGGCACTGCCTAAGAACGCATAGACGTAGAAAGCTAATATTAGGTACAAAGTCTTTTCATTGCAATAGTAAATACTAGTTCAAAAATAGGCTAAATCACGCAACCCTTTGTAGGTGCTGCCATACAAATATTTCGCTTTTCATTATATATTTAAACACTGCCTGTGAACGCGTCAACACAGAGAACTAAAATTTGGTACGTGGTGTTTTCATAGTGCCTTTGTTGCCGTCTACCGCCATTTTCCCACCATCCAATGTGTCTGCCATTTTTACCATTGATCATGAAATATAATTATCTGCTGCCATACCAAAAAAGAGCCTTTATGAAATCACGTAAGTTAAACGATTTTTTTTAGACCTTCGCGGCAATCCTGCAGAGCCTTCCACCACTGGAAGCCAGGCAGACTTCCGAATAAGTTATCAACGATGTTAAGAGAGTATGATAAGATGAAAAATTTTGTTTATGAAATTACGTAAGTTTTTGGTCGTCAGCTCTCCGTCTATTACATTACATTTGGATGACCCAAAAGTGATTGGAAACTAATTTTCTGCCAATTCGGTCAATCGTGGCGGTTTGGAAGAAACGCTACTTTGACTGGGTCGTTTTATTGACCTGAACATTAGGGATGATCTTAAATTACATATATCTCAAAATTTTACTTTATGCAGCATGAGATAATTTTTGTTCGGTATTAGTAAGTAAGCATAAAATGTAAAAATATGAACGATGCTAGTTTTTAAGTCAGATTGCTTAAGTCCGCTACAGAGACAAGTCTAAATAATTAAGAAAGCAACAATTGTCTCCAGCCAACAACTTAATTAAATGTACAATTGACCTGCATTAGATGAATGAACTATATTTCTCTTTCCTTTTATTCTCTTCTAATACTTAGAACTAAGATCATTCACCCGGAGACTACTAACGCAGGGTTAGGATTTTCGCCACATTTGAGACGCCGAGCGAGTATCATCACTCCTACGGTAACAAATGTTTATGAAACAACTTCCAGCTTCAAGCAAGCCGAGCGAGTGTCATCACTCCTACAGGCAATAAATGCTTGTAAAAACGACTTCCAGCTTCAAGCCATAGGCCCCTCCGGAGAACCAGAGAAGAGAGCTTAAGACTTATCTATTGGAGATAAGTTCAGGCACTCTTGATTCCAACCTACCTTTGCCGCAAAACTCTCAATCGGATACCAGGCCTTATTCAAAGGAGATAAGTCTTTGACAATTTCGACTTACATTTTTAGCATAACTCTCAAGTGGATTCTATTTAGGCATTATTTAAAGGGGATAGGCCTACAATTCCACATGTACGTGTTTTTTTTCTTTTTAATTTGAAAATTTTAAAATGAAAAAAATAATTTTTGGAATTCTCTCAAAACTACTACGATTGACCCCCATTGGCAGAAAATTAGTTTACAATCACTTTTTAGTCGTCCAAATGTAATGTAACTATTTCTGCTTTTTTGGAAATTTATGTATTTTTCAAATCTGACGCCTTCCATCACCCTTCACGATTGATATGCATACTTTATTTACAAAACTAATTTTTAAAGTGGGATATAACCCATTATTATACTCATCTCTCTAGATAATAGAAGTAGCGATAAAAAATAGATAGCCATCCGACGTTAGGCGGAGCTCCATGACATCAATAGTTGCTATTGTTAGTTATATTATCTCTAACAAGCCGAAACACCGTCTTTTTGATTTTGTCTAAGTCGTACAGCACATTGCATCCATCCCCTGACCAAACATGGGAATTATATTCTAATCTAGACCTGATATGAGACTTGTAGATTTACGCCTAGTCTGATGGAGTAAAATATTTCTTGGATCCTTGAAATTTTTTGCAATACCAAAAATTAATAAGTAATTTTGGAATATTCTAAAAGTATCTTAAAAATCTTTCAGACTTGTTATTTTGTTTGCGAATCGTCCAACAAAGTTTGCATTTTAAAGTTTGTGGGAAAAAGGTAACGTGCAAATTGGCAACTTTATCGCAAAATTTGTCAATTTTATTTGTTCAGAACTGTCTCAAAATTTTATTTTTGGTTTTGATAGGAAGTCTAAAAGTCCCTAGGTTGAAAATATTATTTTTCTACATACTCGATTTTTCTTTTTTCAGACAATCAGAACTTGATTGGTGGTAGGTGAAATAGGCTGAAATAGAAGATTTCACTTTATTGTGCCCTTGTTTTTTGTTTTGTTTTTGTTTTTTTTTGGAAATATCGGATCTAAAATTTTTCTTGACTGCATTTTTTTCGATATATGGGTAGGCTTAAAGTCAGCGGTACGTGTAAAAATTGAATATGTAACTTTCTTGTTAATTTTTCATTATTTCTTATTTTATTTTCAGATATTATTCATCAAAATTTGTTACACCAACATGCAGATTAGCACGAACGAGCAACGGACCGTAGTGGTAGAATTTTGCTTTTCTAATGGGCATTCAATTTTACTAACGCAACGAGAATATCGAAATTATTTCAACACCAGAAATGCACCTAGCACAGTTCCGACAACAAGGTTCGGTGTCAGACTTGCCACGAACAGGAAGATCGAGAATAGTGCAGAACCAGGGGAATATTGATTTTGTACGGGACAGCGTTGAAGATTATCCAGAAACATCAATGCGAAGAAGTTCTGAACAACTGGGCATGTCTAAAACATCATTTCGTCGGATTTTATCTCGGCATTTACAAATGCATCCATACCAGCAAGGAATAATTTGGGCAACACGCTTCCTGTAGTTTTGCGCAGAAAAAACGAGTTTCTTTATAATTTAATTATGAGTGATGAAGCACACTTTCATCTTAATGGATATGTGAATAAGCAAAATATGCGATTTTGAGGTACTGTAAACGCCAGAGAATTAAGTTGATAATGCAGTGACAGTGAATGGGGACAGGTATCGTACTATGATTAATAAATTTGTTCAGGATGGAGCAACAGTACACACGGACCGATACACAATTACACTTCTAAGTGAAATTTTTGATGACCGAATGATGTAAATAAATTCAGGATTCAATTGGCAAGCACGTTCACCAGATTTAAGTGCGCTTGATTATTTCCTACAGGGTGTATGTGAACAAGCCTCAAACTATAGACAACATTGAAGCTGAGATCAGGGCAATTGAGACTGATACTTTGCGTGCTGTTATGCAAAATGCCCATTTAAGAGCTCAATTGTGCGTTGTTGAAAATGATGGTCATCTATCTGACATTATTTGCCATATTTAAAATTTAAATCACGCAAAGTTCATTATATGTTTTAAAAAAATAAAAATAAAAAATTGTAATAAAGAAAAAAGTTGTTCAATTTTTACACGCAGCCGTGACTTTTGGCCCACCCTGTATTTGCATATTTGAGGAAAGTATTTTTATTAATTTATTAAATATTTCTTCAGTGAAAAGTTGTATCGAAACATTCCAAATTAGTTACGGAAATTATTACAACTTGGAATTTTATTGAAGGCTATAACCCAGAAAAGAGTTAGATGGAGAGTTGCCATTGCAGGCCTACATATATGTTTCGATAAATTAAATGAAATTAATGCGGATATAATAAAAATAATTTTCATTTCACGAAAAACCTAGGTTCGTTGATGCTTAATACTAAAATTATAAAAAAAAAAAAGAAAAAAAGAAAAAGATATTAAAACTCCCAGGCCGACATCTTATTTTATGGAACTTCAACGAACACACTCAACATATCTTAAGGACTATAAAATTCCCAAAAGTACCAAATGATTTATGAGAAAAAAATGCGAAAAACAATTAAAACTTTAAGCTTCTTCAAGATTGGTACTTAAAGATGTATTTATAAAAGATAAACAACTAAAGTATCCTGCTATTACCCGTCGCGACAAGCCGCAGCAGCGCGTTCAGTAAAGTCTCGTTTGTGAAAAATCATGAAATTTTCAGGCGGCGGCGGCTGCGACGGCGGCGTCTTCGTCGTCGTCGTAGTCCCCAAATATAAAATTAATCGAGTCTCCATCAAACAGAAATTACCCAAAAGACTTTTACGGTTTGAGTTCGGTCGTCTTGAGAAAATTACTTTTACCCCCCATGGCCTTGATGATGATGTGAGATGTCTGGAAAACGCCTAACTGCCTACATACATGTGCCCACCCGATGTCTGCCTCTCGTATTTTCTCAAAATTACAAAATTTTTCCCAAAAATCTTTTGTTAATTTATGTAAATACTTACGTCAGTAGCTGAGTGGTGTCTTTGTCAATTTTAAAGAGGTTCCTTGATGTGTAATCGTTAAAATTCGAGATTGCTTTGCTGATGTCTTTGCCGCCATCGATTTGTACCTGATTTTTACCCCATGTTTCAATGTAAACAACTGAAACGCGAGTATTGAGAGTCCGAAAGTACTGGAAAGAGTAAATAAATGTAAATAAATTTTTTCTTGTTGTTAATAATATTATTGAATTTATAATTGGAAAAAAGTTGTTTTCTAAAAGGAATTTGATTGAGTTTTAAATGATTATAAATGAAGTTCTAGTAAAATTTTTGGAATATATCCGTATTAAAGCACTGAATTGTTTTAGTATCCCATTAAATTTATATTTGTCTCTCTTCACCACAAATTCTACACTGAACCTTCAAAATAGAATACAGTTCAGTGAAATCGTATGTAATTTTTTTTGCGTGCTCAAAATTTATTTGATATTGAATAAGGCGAAGGAAACATTTTTTTAGCTATGTTAAAACATGAATTATTATGTAAATTAACAGAATTTTAAATTGGAAGACATTTTCTTTTCAATGCAAACCAATTTCTAGCAATTTTGTGTTGTTTTTAAAAGTAATTTTTTTAATTAGGTATGTGGCGGGGTGAATAAGTTTTAACAAATTGCCTAGATGTTGTGTCATTTTCAGCCAAAAATACTCAATAATTCTCAAGGTCGCAGGATAATTTTTCAGAATATAGGAACAGTGTCAGTATACCCATGACCAAAGAAATTAGATATAACCTCATTACCTGATAATTATAGTTTTGAAAAGGATGTAAAGTTCTTTGCTCGGTCGGATTACTAGCTCAAACGTCTAATTTATTGTTGTGGAGTTAAGTGGCTCGCATGAATTGCTTAATTACCTCCTATAAGTTTTAAGAACATACAAAAATAGATTGAAATACATTCTTTATAGCAGTGCACTTTCACTTTCCAAATGAAGACACAACAGAAGAAGAACTTAATAAGATGTTCGATTTTATTTCTGGATGAGCCATAATTATCCTAATGGCTATAGAATGAATGGTAAAATAGGAAAACAATGTATCACCACAAACACCAATACGTAGTAAGAGTCCTAGCAGATACTGAACTTCAGTGAGATCTTATTTACTTATATGTAATGTAGCTTTGCATTTTCAAATCTGAATAAATATTCAGGAGCGCTCCTAGAGAGAACAAATCAGTCCCTCTTTACTGACAGATAGTCTATGTGGTTTTACGTCAGAACTTGCCAAGTATGGCTTAATAGCGACGGCATTCTTGGTACACGGATTAGTTACAATGCGACAGTCGACGCCCTTATCAGATATTTCGGCCTAATTGAATCCCAGTTGGCCAGTGCATACTTGGCTTTCTTTCTGATAATAGAGAGACCTATCCAACATCTCTGACCGATCTTTGAGTCCTGGTGCCTCTGCTCGTGCTATTGGCCATTAACAACCACCGCGTTACTCCATCCATCAAGCGGCATCAACACGTTGGAGTGGAAACAGTGACACCGAATTAGACACACGTGCCTACCTAATTGATATGTCTTCGAAATGCAGGTCATAGGGACATGGTTCATCTCAGCGGATTCTTCATGCAGACAAATCTTAATGAAATGAAATGGAACTGATAACTCGATTCGGGCTTAAGATATTCTATAAATTGAATTTTAAGAGAAGCTTCTAGAGTCTGGAGAGGCTTATGATTACAGCCCGTAATCTTATAACTACCATAAGTATCTACTAGACAAATAACTAACTTCCCAAACCCATCAACCTTCAACAACCTTGCCACCACAAACTACCACGTTGCTCCTTTCAAGCGTTCTCACCATGTTGAAGTAGATAGCACAAGCTATCTAGGGCCCCTCAAGCCCGTGGTGCCATGTTAGCAATATCGGCTACCCAAATGGTATGGCTGCGGTATCCATGACCTTACTTATAGGACATGCTAATTCCCAGTGTAGACTTCGTGCAGATCTGTTTAAAACGAGACTAGTCGCTGCGTTTGAGCTTAATATAATTAGCACATAAGGTGATCGCAGTGGACCATGAGAAGGTTAAGATCTGCGCTTTGAATAAGAATAAAGATTACAGTCCATAGTCATATAGCAGCCCAGGTAGTTGTCAATGTAAGATATATTAGTTTGTATGCAAGCTCCGGACACGCGTAATCGTAATAATATTAGGGCAGTCTACTTTTTCCAACATCGCTACATACATCATTTCCCTTGCATATCTTTTCCCTAGGCGGCTTTGCGTATCACAAACTCCGGTTGCATATGCCTCTCTTAACTGACAAATTCTGTCGGGATTTAACGTGGACACCTAGATGGAAGCTTTAATTCCACGGTAGTATCATGTGACTATCAGCGTCCTCATGAGACTGAGCATATCCTGTCCTAATCAGTACCAGTTATGCTAGTGCATGCTTGGCATTAACTTCCTGGTCGAAGCGAGATCCATCTAAAATCTCTGCTGATCTGTGGATCATGGCATCCGGTTGATTTAGCGTAACTCCACGCTGAAAGCCAAATATCTAAGCAAACATTCATAAGCGACCATCCTTCAGATTCTCGGACGCAGTATGCAATTATACAAATGAATATACCTACTCTTCTGTTCAAAGAAGTATGCCCGCCTAAATCATGCAGACTCAGATAATCTCTTTCTGCCCGCATATGGGCTACCACAACCACTGCGATGGGCCTTCTCCATGTTGAGTCGAATTTTGCTACTAAGTGAAGCGCTATTCGGGGCTCTTCAAACCCCGTAGTAGCAAGTTAGCAATGTCGGCTACCCAATTGGTATGGCTTCGTATAACATGACCATAAGATCATGAGTACTCCCAGTGGACCTTCTTGCAGATCCTTAAACGTAACTGGTACCTCCGTTCGGGCTTAATCTAATTAGCACTTATAAATAAGTGACAGCGTTCGACCACGAGAAGGTTATGATCCGCCCTTCAAGTTAGGAGAGGTTTGAGACTACATCCTGTAAACTTAAGCTACCAAAGTACTAATTCCAAGCAGTTGTACTAGATCGTATACATGCAGGCTTCACTATGAACACGCACAATCATAAGAAATCTGAGTATGCATTTTGTTCAATACACGAATCTCTTAACTGACAGTAACCAGCGAATGCAGTGCCTACCATTGTCATTCCTCTCAATCGGGGCCCCTTTCATTTACTAAACAGCACTGAACCAGTGACCGCCGTCCTAGAATAGTTGCCTGGAAAGTGAAAAGACATCAAGAGCCTGCAGACCACTTTTCTTGAACCCCATGTAGGAAAAATCGGATTTTGTCAACATACCCAGACTAATCTTCACTTCATCCCTTAGTGTTCTGAGCAGCTTCATTGGTAGAAAATTAGCATCAAGTTAGTCGCTGTACATTTGGTTAGTCCTGCCACAGTCCAGGTTCATTGTACATGGAAAGTGAATAGGAAGCATCTAACGTACCGATCCTTGCAGACTATGAGATTCGGAATTTTAAATATGGAAGCACCTGAATTCGGTCAACCCTTTGAGATATTCAAGGTGTTATAAGAGTACAAGTGTGATAACTTACTTTAGACATAGTTTTTTTGGTAGAGCAGTTCTCGTGAAGTATTGTACCGTTGCATACTTCCGTAGTCTCTGTTTTATTTTCTCCAGACCATACTGTGAATGTCGACATAAATAGACGAACATTTTGTGGCGGTTAGTATATAAAAATTGCACCAGTTGCTTTGGATTTGTATTGGGTGGAGAAATAACAGAGTGCGGAGGAACATTATTGAAACTGTACATCTTAAACAAAATTTTGAAACAAACGCTGCCCTTACAGGTCCAGGGTTCTTATTGTTTGGGCTGGATATTTTTATGCATAATTTAATACTTTCCCAACAAATTTTATATAAAGATAATGCGTAGAAAAGTAAAAAAAAAAAAATTCTATGGAAATTCACTCTCTGAGACGTCTAAAAACGACAAATTAGCAAACACAATGAAGGACCAACTGCTTTTCAAGTTCTTAGCAATTAGGAGAAATTTGCAAGTTGGTGCAAATTACGCTCTTATTCCTGACGTTGTTTTTTTTTGTTCGTTTCGGCATAAACGCCTACCTCTAATTAAATTTTATTATTCACACCAAACAAAGGCCCCAACTACTGCTTGCGTGCATGACAGAATGATTCGGAGACGCTTGCCTTATATAGGAAAGTCGAGAAAGAGAGTGAGAGAGAGAGAGTGGTCCTCTGGAAATTCTTTTCAAAACGTAAGCCATTTTTATGGCCATTACATTTGAATACCAAAATAATTTTCAGGTGGGACAATTTCAAATTACAGCTAAAGAGCAAGGTGGCATCGTGAAAAAATTACGAAACAACACATTTTCCATTATAGAGCCATGTTCGTAAAAGCAAGAAAACGGGAACAAAAAAGGAAACGACCATGGGGCTAAATAGGAGGGATAGGAACAAGAGTAAACTTAAAAGGAAGTTGATGAAAAATGTTTCAAGCCGCAAGCACTGAATAAATACGGGAAAAGTTTAGCATGACTCCTTGCCGAAGTAACTTCACTAATTTTAGTGTATATACATACATAGGTAAGTTACCCAGGGATTTATAAACATATACATATAAACCTACGTATATGTATATACAAGTTTATGTGAAAAGAGGTGAACTTTGTTAAGACCTTCCTTTGGTTTCTTGAAGTTATTCTCGACCACCGCGACCTACCGAGAGGTAAAGAATGCAGAGAATTGCTGCTTCTTCTGGACGTCATCATAATGAATCTTGTTGTTGAGACTTAAAGGACCCTTTTCCATGTTTAACGCGAGGTGACTCAAACACTTAAGTAAATACCACGGTAATGTCTGCGATAATTAAACTTCGGAGTAATTTTTTTCTTCAAATAAGACGAGATTTAAACACCCAAGTCCTTTTTAGAATGTGAAGTGGTACATAGTTAACAAGTGTCAAGAAATTTATGTACTACGTGTAATGGCATTATGCATTTAAACTGCATGTCCTTGAAGAAGAAAATCAATCCACAAGTTGTGAAAATAGTTTTCTATACTTTGTATGACGGAATTCTTAAGAAGAGTAGCTTCTTTTTAACGTTTCCTATTTCTGAGGAATCTGGATTCGTAAATTTCATAACGCAGCAATTATTATTAAAGAGAAGATTTTTATAATTTTTTAGTAATACGAGGTGATTTGAAACACTGATAGCTGTACTAATGCTAAAAAACGATAGATGTCGCAGTTGTTGTAATAAATTCGAAAATTATTTTTATTTGAACTTATGGAAAGAAGAGCGGTACCCATGAATATCGAAAAGCTACTAAGAAGGCTTTAAAGAGGCTTTTGAAATTGATGACCAATTTAGTTGTCTGGATATGATGAATCAAGCTTGGAAAAAAGAAATCTGTATGTAAAATGTTGTAATATATGAGACCCAAAAAGATTGAGAGTAACTGTGGTGAAAGTTTTTTAATTTTTCTAAACGTTCTCATCAATATTAAATATTAGAAATTAAACTCATATCAAGACTGCGTTCTTTATCCTCAAGAATAAATGTAAGAAGTGCTTTGGAATTAATATTTCTAAAAGAAAAGTCGATCGAGAGATTGTTCAGGCAAACCGGTTATCCTCTACAAAAGGACAGTGCCCAGAATAGATTTCTGTGGGATTCCACTGCAGAAAAAAAGGAAATGGGAGCTATCATATTACCCTAAAAGTAACTCTCTTCGACCACTTTTGTAAGTATGTATGTAGAAGTAAGGAAGCACCAATATAAAAAACAATACAAAAATAGAAATTTCTCTTCTATAAAGAGTCGAATGAAAATCCGTTTTAACCTTAGAAAATAAGTAAAAAACGAGTTTTCAAACTAAATTGAGGCCAAGCCGCATGAAAAAGTAAAAAATAAACATTTCTTCACACACAGAGGTGGATTCAGATATTTAGATTGGGACATTTCTCTTGAATATTCTCTTCATGAATCAAATCACTTATTACCTCTGATTGAATAAAATCTGAGTCCACCTCTGTGTGTGAAGAAAAGTTTATTTTCTACTTTTTCATGCGGCTTGGCCTCAGTTTTGTTTGAAAACTCGTTTTTTACTTATTTTATTTTCTGCCTTTATCACGTTAACTAAATTGTTATTACGTGCTGCATGGAGGTATTTTAAAACTATTTTATGACGGCTGAAAAGACACTGATTTACCAGTTTTTCAAAAAAAATTTTGGAGTATCAAATCGTTGAAGTACTGCAACGGTTTTCTGAAATTCAAATTATGTTTTAAATAGCGCTTTTTAGCTGTATTCCAACTTGATGCCATATAACATGAATTTTCCCGATTTTCCATGTTTTCCACAGACTTTTCCTATTACTATGAATTTTTTTTAAAAATTTACATGAATTTTCCTCGATTTTTCATGCAAGTTTTCATGATTGTTGAAGAGAAAGTATTGATGCCAGTAGGACGGAAAAAAAATGATTCCGCATAGGTTATAAAACTTTTTTGTCGGAAAATTTTCCGGAAAAGTCGGAAAATTCCGGAAATTTTCGGAAAATTTTCCAGAAAAATTGGAAAATTCTGCATTTTTCCTGAAACAGATTTATCACTAATCATATGGATGAAAAATTTTCCGATGATTTTCCCGCTTTTCCGGGTTTTCCATGGAGTTTTCCGCAAAAGCACCTTATGCAACTCATTTCGCTCTACAACTTTGTCTTAGGTTGCAAAACGTCAAACGCTTCCTTGGTTGGAAAAACTCCGGAAAAGCGTTTTACATGAATTTTCCTCGATTTTTTCTGCAAGTTTTCACCATTGTCGGAGAGAAAATTATGATGCCAGTTTACAGGAAACTTGATCCTGCATTATTTAGAAAATTTTTTTACCGGAAAATTTTCCGGAAAAGTCAGAAAATTCCGGAAATTTTTTTCGGAAAAATCGGAAAACTCTGCATTTTTCCTGAAACGGATTTATCACTAATCAAATTTGTAACAAATTTTCAAATGATTTTTCCCGATTTTCCGGGTTTTCCATGGAAATTTCCGGTTCAAATTTTAATAGATTCAATTGTCACGCGACATGAACCTGTGTGCCAAATTTCAGGTCGCTGTGATGACGAAAAGAGGGTCTACGAGAGTGTCGAAAATAGTAAAAAAGAAATATATAAATAAATATACAGACAGACAAATTCGTGTACGAGTTAAAGGGACGGGCTGGCCCCAAAAAGAACACTTCGCTTCAATGTCTGGCTGGAAATGCAAACTGACAGTGACTAAGAAGCACATTTGATAGCATATGTTTTTGCACTGGATGGAATGGTGTGGATGTTCGTGAGGATCCTACTATAGAGTTCTTTAATACAGTTTACATTCACAATAGTCTATGTCTGGGTCGCAAATATCCAATCAAGAAAACGACATTTAACTAAGCCCAAAAAGATGCCAAACGATCAGAAGAAAGTGGCAGAAAAGAAGAAAATAATTAAATCAGCAGACTTGCAAAAAATCATCAGAAATCTGGCCCCCAATTGGTTTAAAAAAAGATCATCGCAGAAATGTTCCCTGAACCTGGGTACAATACTAGAGGGACATATGAATAACCAAAAATATTGCCCAACTAGGAGCATTTGACGCATCTATTACTAGAAAAATGGAGTAAAGAAACAAACTCGATTCCTTCAACAGATGGTGCAAAGTCTGCGTATAATTCTGGTATCGTGCATAGTGCGCGTATCCTAGGCGATCTATTTTTACAGGCAGCGATAAGAAGGGCCCCTAAAATTATTGGGACCATAAACTGTCTCTAAATTAATCCACTTCCTATTAAGCTGCTAGGGAGGAGCTCAAGAGCAGGTCCTTATTAAAGATGTAAAAACTTTAGAGAGAAATATATAAAACTTCTTACATGGTGTGTTAATACTTTTTATTGCCATCCCAGAGCTCATAACTCTAGCTCTGATGACAATAAAGACGTAAATATTAACTGAAAGAAGTAGCAAGGGGGTGATCATTAACTTACCCATATTTCTTAACAGGCCGATGTAATATCTCATACGATGACATGACATTACTCATCCGGCGGCATCTCACAATTATCCGATCTACCGAGAGCTAATAAGAACTATAACGGATGAATCCATTGAACTAATTCATACAAACTTTGGATTTGGTAATCCAATTTTTTTAGTATTCAAAAACATTTACTATATGCCTTCCCGTTCCGAGAAATCCTCATCACAAAACAAGATGGGCAACTAGGCACGTACCCAGGTGGAACGAATTGTCAAAAAATGCAATATCAAACAAATCCACAAAAAAAAAAGTAGTAAAAGCAGGATTTACTAAAAAACACCAAGATTTTAAAAAGGACTAGTAACAGAGTAACAGATCATAAAATCTGAAGAAGCAAGAGGATCTTGTACAAAATAATTCTAAATCAGAAAGTAAAGCTGCTCACGGGGCCAAGCTTTACTGATTCGACAGCACCAACATAGAGGTAGTTAGGAATTTCTGTTATTTCCGTGTTGTAAAGTATCATTAACAACAGAAGATGTCCGTATATACTGATGTCAATCGAGAAGCATTTTTCTCAACTATCCAACTTCGGTTATGGTAATCGAGAGAAATTTTTAAACAAGAAAAAAGAACTACTGCGGTTATTAAACTTCAATTTGAAGACAATCTGCCGCCGACAATCATACGCTGTTTGCAGAGACTTTTATAAAAATTTTCATCGCTGCAATAAATAAATTCGTTGAAAAGATCGAGTGTCAACCAAAGAGTTGTGGTAATAGAAATGCGGGAGTCATCTGGACGACGATGAAATTAAAGGAAGAAGATGTTAAAAAGTAATATCCTGGATACGTAGAAAAAATATTTCCTTAAAGTGAGTGGTAACAGTTTGTGCCACAAGGCTTAGGTATTTTTCGATAAGATTAGGAAAAGCTCCACCTTGGAAAACGTAAATTAGGTTTTCATCCCTAAAATGTAGGGAATATCCCCTGAGATGTAATATGTAATAATTTACAACAACACCTTTAAACGACATGAGAATGAACTTAATAGCTCATTTATATATGCCATCCTACCATATATGTGTTGGAAGTTAGTGCTGGGGCGCTGGGTACGCTCAAACAATATAGTGAAAAACAATATAAGACTTGGTATCAGCAGGAATCAATACTCTTCAGTACAGCCAGTTCCTGCCTGCCGCTGTCACCAGCAGAAAATTCTAAGTAGACCTCATATGCAATCTCAGTATACTATGTATTTACTTTAGCGCTTAGCCAATGCCTATAAGCGGAACTAGAAAATTAAAAAAAAAGAAGGCTTTAAGAAAAAAAGTTATCAATTAAAAACAAAAGATTAATAACTAATGCACTACAATGTCTGTAGTTGGCCCAAATAACAATGTTTTTAAGGCGTTTCGTATCAGCAACAACCAATACTCTTCAGTACGGCCAAGCGCTAAAGTAAATACGTAGTATTTCGCCGATTAGTACTCAGAGCTTATATTGAGATTATATACATATGTATGAGGTCTGTTTATCATTTTCTTCTGGAAATTGCGGCCGGCTGGAACTGACCGTACTGAAGAGTATTGGTTCCTGCTGTTACGAAACGCCTTATACAAATTGCTATCTGCGCAAAGTGCAGGAATTGCAGTGAAATAGTTATCAATTCTTATAAAAATTGTTAACCTTTTTGTAAAAGACTTTCATGACATTTCTTTTCTTTAATATGTGATTTGTTTTCAAAGACAATTTGAGAATTATATTAACGAAAATATATTTGTAGTATTCCATAAATATTTATTGAATGTTTTCTTCTTTATATCCGCGAGAATTTTAAGTAGGTACTTTATAGGTTGTCTGGTGCCAAATTTATAAATTCATTGAATATTTCCTTGATTTGGAGAAACTGAACTGATTTTCCCTTTATTTATGAGAAAAGGATATTTATGCTTAGGAAAAAATGTGTTTTACAATTGTAATTGGAATTGTCCTACTTTTTTAAAGTGTAGGAATACTCAGCGAAACTACTGCATCTGAAAATCAGAATTACATGAAAGAAAACCGTACAAACATACCATATTAACTGATAGGCAATCAAGTGAACTGAAGTTTGTCGCACAAAACAGAGTCTGCTGGAAGGCAGTCCTTTTCGCCTTAAGAAACGAAAGTAGATATATGATAATAATGATTTCACGCAACATAATGACGTCATTTAAGGTACCATCCACATTAACCGAGCTTAAAAGTGTGTAAATTTTCGTAAACATGTTCGAAGGTAATCCATATCCAAGAATAATAAATTGCAATGCAATGCACACAGGTAAAGCATATACCATTTAGGCTTGACAAACCATGTTTGAAGGAATATCACTTTACTGTAATTTTATCTACTACCGTGCGTGTGTGCAGCTAGCCTTAGATAGCAAAAACTATGCTAAACCGAACTAGTATGGTGAATTCCTATGCACGGGTGGTGGAAATAGTACGAGAGTATCGATGAAAACAAGAAATTCTGAATTTATTCTTTATTTTTTTTTCAAATCTAACAAAATCCAATAAAACTGAGACATTAAACCTTCCCTCCCCAAAGACTATTGAAATGCAAATTTTTCAGAATGCAAATAATTTCTGTTCAGATTTAAACCATGAAATATGCACGTGCTAGCTCATATTGTATTACTCAGTAGTTTTGCATCCCGGCACGTATGTAGACACAAACTGTATTGAAACAAAGTCTGCAAAATCCAGAAGACCAAATGTGTCCAGGCCAGACCTCAAAAGAAGTTGGACTATTCCCCAAGTAATTTGTCATTAAATCAATTTTACACCCCAAAAGTCTATATGTGGATCATGAATGTGTGTGTGTGTGTATGTGGGGGGTATGTTCGCATATATCTCCAAGAAACAATAAATTATGAGCCCTCAACTCTGACATTGGTGAACAGCTTACGTGTACATCTCTGTGGTATACATATGTTGGGTAACAATACCACCAGTCTATAGTAGAGTTATAAAATTCACAAAAGGATAGGTCCACAGAGGATACATACTATGTGTATAGAAAATATATATATGTATATGTAAGGTGCTACAGTAAAATATATAGTTTTAGTTTGTACTTACCAAATCTGCTATGTTTGCAACTTGTATAGCGTCGTGTATAACTTCTGCCCTTGTGCTACCATTGCGCTTCTCGAACATTGCTTTATCAACGATGATAGCTGTCTCGATGTATTTGGTCGCCTCCCGGACATCTCTCCTGTATCTTCCATTATTGCCGTTTGGATGTAGTAAGTCCTCAGCAACGCCCGACAAATGTTTCTGACGACGTGGTATCCGCCACTCTAGATTTCCAGAATTCGCGCAACCCTTATTTGCCTTGGTGCGAGCCTCGAAAATTACATGCGGGTGCTTCTGCTGAAACAATGCAATAACTGTGCAAGTCACTAATCACAAAGAAGACAAAACTTAAGACTAGAATTAAATCTCACTAACTAAATGTAGAGAGAAGGCAGATAACCTATACATAAACACATATGTGTACATATATAATATCCTACGTTGCATGATGATGGTGTGGTTGGTTGAAATCAAAATCATCTGATGATGATGATGATGATGGAATTGTGCAATGCAATATGAGTGATTGTGCCCCTTCAATGGTGGATGATGGTTCAAATCAAAGATCCCACAGTTTGCCAGCTGGCAGTTATGTAATTGAGCAAATATGAGACGTTGTCAGAAAACCGTGTGCATGCGTGTGTGTCTGTATAAAGTAGAAACTCAACGCTGCTGCTGGAAAAGTTTATTTGAGTATCCCCAAAAGACCTCCGACAAACTGGGAATGGAGTAAGACAAAAGGCGCTACCGCGCCAGCTAGAAACCTCTTTTTGGTCCTGGAGTTTTATCTTCATATATAGATTGCGAGAGTATGAAGCGGGGGGGGGAGGGGTGGTTTAACAAGGAGGTAAATTTCATTTTCCGATTTGATTCCCTGAACCATTGAGGCGAGTACGAGTTTTCCATTTCAATGCACTGACGAAATTTTCGCAAGGATTTATTTTCGAGTTTCGAGCGGGCGAACTGACGTTTGTTTTCGTCATCGCGCCCTAGTGCCCTTGTGCTGTTCGTTTCAATGGCCCTGATGAGTTTAAAAGTAGATGTAAGTGGGTATGGGTACACACGTACATATTACTACATAAATAGTTAAAAGGAGGAAATAAAAAAAAAAAGAAACACATGGATTAGGAGCGTTTAAATAAGCTCCCATAAGTAATAAATGCGGTGGGAAATGGTTAAGCTCAACAGTTTCAAACGTTGGAAAAGTGGCTGGCTTACATTGCTATTGGTGGAAACTAGTAAATTACAGAGAACTTTTTGGATAATCCCAACCTTCCTAATTCATTTGTGTATTACATCAGCACATACAGTCCAAGTAGTATTCAGCATCAGCAGACTATCCATTTCGTAAGGCTACTCTCATTACGATGCAATCATTTGTGGTGGAAACCAAACTTTTAAGGTACTGAAGGTTAGCACTGGTGTAAACGAGAGGAGGCGGGAGGGGCTTGATTCGACTCCTATAGAAAAGATATGCCAAATAGAAAATACCCAATTAGATAAATGGAGCTCGCTTTTCCGATTAACGGGCGGGCGGGAGCTCAACTTTGCGGTACAATTGAAAAGTTTCGAGTTGAATTTCGTAAAATGCGCTAAACTTTTCAATGCACCATCCTGCAAGATATATACATCCATGGTAGGTACTATATGTTGTATGCAATGCCATAGTTAGTTAGTTTCTCCCAATTTTTCCGATGGTTGCACCTTTTCGGAATAAAATTTGAATAAATTTATAACTCACAAACTGACGCTATATATCCGTACAATTTATGTACACAAGAGTCGAGGGGAGATGATTTTCATGTCACTATATATATGGACATATATACAATATCGTCTTATATACACATACCATGTTCATTCATATGCATAGTTACCCGCTTCATACATGTCATCAGTACTTGGAACTTTTTTTTTATACTCGACTGCATCTGTGACAAAGCGCACAAAATTTGATGCACTGTAACGTATCGCTCAAGAACGGATACCTACTACTGCAGCAGCACTAAATCCAAATTGCAATCTAAAATTCATATCATCACCATCGCCATTGCCATGAAGGATTCATCATTTTTATTTTCGCATGCAATTTTCCATCTCCTCCAAGTTGTCGTTTTTCATTTTCATAAGGAGATCTGCTGCGTGGAGGCTCTTGATGGAGCTGCTACAGTTGGCACCCATCTTCTTAGTGGAAAGCAGATGTATTTTGTAGTTATATAGTCAGTCAGTCATAGTAGGCTTTGTGGTTCATTTGGGTGAAGGCTTCTCATTAGGAATTCTAATTATCTATGTACCTGTACGCTAGGCTATAATGGTGCAATGCACTAGTTTTTTTTCTTCTTTCCAACTTGCTATAACTACCTACATATATGGTTGCGTATAATCATTAAGTTCTCTCTACTCAAATTCTGATTCAGATTTTTTTTTCCATAGTATTGTAATGACTTCCTTGTGACACAACGTCTTTATGGAACTGATGATGATACTTCAAGCCACTGTTGTTTCTCTAAGATTTGCTTTCTCCTACTTAATATGAATCCAAAGTACTCAGAGAAAAGAAGAGATTTTCTAAGGCGAAACAATTTATTCGTTTTCTGGTTTGTGGATATTTTTTTTTTTGCATTTCTAAAGGGAGAGCAAAATTGTGGCATTGTTATGACCCATTTTTTACGGTATATGTTGATAGAAAAGTCATATTAGAATCATAAGAGGAACATGAGATATAGGTAGAGCGCTTTTAGCTGGATTAGTGCTAAAATTTTTGAAATTATAAACACACTTTGAGCTGAGTAGTGGTAGTAGTAGTATTGTAGTATTAGTAGTAGTAGTAGTAGTGTAGAGGTGAAGTTTTGATTTATAAATTTTTTGCTTGACATGATCTCCAAGAACCTATAGCCACAAAGAGTTATGATATTCATTAGAAAAATTTTACTCTCGGTACGTGTGAATGAGTATAGCTTGATCTGTATATATAAAAAAAATATATGCTCAGAAAGCACAAATTAATTTAGTATCCCATGTGAGGTCAAGCGTTATCGTGTAGCTGTAGTGGTGTTTTTAATCGTACCATATACGGGAAATTCTTTTTTTTTTCTTCAAAAACTAGGCTAGGATAGATAGCTAAGATTATTGGTCTCAGGTATAATCTATCCAAAATGTTCATTTATAGCATGTCTAGTACTTATATTTCCTCTGTAAAGGGTTTTCCAATAAGAGGTGTTATTTTAATTAGCCCGCTATTTCGGTAGATGTCACTTTTGGAGCTGTCAGTTTTCGACATTTGACAAGTTGAAACTATGCCATTAATAAAAATGGAACGATACACGATTCAACAACGCATTGAAATTATTAAAATTCACTATAAAAATGGTGAAAATGTGGCAGAGAAGGTTCGTAAAACTCGAACATTTTTGGGTCGTCGTGAAGCACCTTGTTGGACCGCAATACAGAAATTGGTAGAAAAATTCGAGCTATCGGGACAAGTTAGTGATGTGAAGAATAAAACCCGTGCACGTCGCTCAAGAACAGCCGAGAATATTGCTGCTGTAGCCGAAAGTGTTGAAGAAAGCCCAGGTTTGTCCATTCCTCGTCGTTCTTTGGAATTAGGCATTCCACAAACGTCATTACACCGTATTTTGCATAAAGATTTGGGTATTAAGGCTTATAAAGTTCAGTTAGCACAAGAACTCAAGCCGGCCGATCATCAACAACGTCGAGTCTTTGCTGATTGGGTCCTTGAAATGCATGAAAATGATCCGGAATTCCATCGAAAACTCGTCTATAGTGATGAGGCCCATTTCCACCTCGATGGCTTCGTGAACAAGCAAAATTGTCGCATCTGGGGCTCGGAAAACCCAAGAGTTATTGTTGAAAAGCCTCTCTATCCTCAAGGTGTGATTGTTTGGTGCGGTTTATGGTCCCGCGGGGTCATTGGACCTTACTTTTTCGAAAATGAGGCTGGAGCAACAGTTACGGTGAATGGATTGCGCTATCGACAGATGATTAATGATTTTTTATGGCCGGAATTGGATGGTATTGATCTGGACAACGTTTGCTTTCATCATGACGGCGCTACGTGCCATACAAGCAAAGAAACCAGTTAATTTTTACGGGAAAAGTTTCCGGACCGTGTTATCTCTCGAAGAGGTGATCACAATTGGCCACCGAGATCTTGTGACTTAACACCTTGCGACTTCTTCCTTTGGGGCCACGTGAAAGAGAAGGTCTACGCCAACAGCCCAGCGTCGATTCAAGACCTCAAAGAAGGAATTCGTGAGGCTATCGAGGACATAGGGCAGCCACTTTGCGATTTGGTTATGGAAAATTTCATGAAAAGGATATGGTCCTGTAGGCGTGGTCATGGCGGTCATTTGGCTGATGTTATTTTCCATTATTAACGGCATACCTTCCTCTTTATAATGAAATAAAGATCCGATCATTTATCTCAAAAAATGGCATTTTTCTTTGAATATCAAAATAACACCTATTATTAGAAAGCGAGAGGAAGAGAAAAGTGAGTCAGTTAGAGTGAGAGCGGGCGAGACAGAGAGGGAGAGTGTGCAAAAGAGATCAATCAGGAGAGACAACTATTTTCATTAACATGCTTACGCCGGCGCCGATATTTATGTTTTTCGCTGTGAGACAGTGCTGAAATTCATGTTTCGCTTCATCTGGCGACGCGGTACTATCGTACCCGACCATCACCGATTTGAATGAAGCTTTCACCGTTTTCAGGAAATACTAAAATAGCACTCTCATATTTTTTTGTTTCCCCCTAGCATGACCTACCTTCCCGCTAGGGTGGGTTAGAAATTCTCATTTTTACGATGAAATGTAATTTTCAAAAAATCATATCTCGAGAACGGAGGAACCTATTTTTCTGATTCAAATGCCAAATGAAGCTAAATACTTTATATCTATTATAAAAAAATATAGCAGCACTGAACGAAAATTGTTTTTCTGTTAATAATAGTATTTTTTTTTTTCGAAAAAAATAGTATTATTCACTACTGAGGACTTCTACCACCTTTTTCTTGTTGGAATTTTTATGAGATGAAGGGTGGTGGTTTTTCAGTAGCAACTTAATCAGAAAGTAATCTAGCAAACCATGCAGTCTTATTTTGTTAATTATTCCTAAATAACAGAGAAATACACCTCACTCGTTTGGTGGCCAAAAGCAAAACAAAAGACAGCTCAAGCTAGTTTGCAAAAACTACAACAGTTTGCATGTCTAGGAGTAACCGGTGCCATGCGTACCTGCCATACACTTGCATGTTAGGGAGCAGGCCATACTTAGTGCAATTAGGCTACAAAGGGCAAACCTCCTAATTACAAATAATCTAGTTGGCCACCTGAAAGTCATCCAGGATTTCATAGAGGACCCGATGGCTAACCCAATTTCAGACGTTATGCCGAAACGCCATAACTTTGAAACACCATTTAAGGTGATCGTGGGGAACAGTCAACAGTGGCACACTGGGGACCTACCCTTTGAAAAAGGATCTCTTAAATGGTACACGGATGGATACAAAATGGAAGGTAAAGCAGGCGTGGGCATATATGGGCCAAGGTGCCATCTCGCAAAGGCACTGGGGGCCTCATAAAAATATGCGTGGAGCAAAAATATACATAATATCAGACAGCCAAGCAGCACTTAAAGCGTTAGACTCGTTTACCTTTGAGTCAAACCTGGTTTGGGACTATCTTACTGTCTTGCAGCAACTGGCCGAGACAAATAGGGTGACACTGATCTGGGTACCAGGACATGAAGGCATTATGGGAAACGAGATTGCGGACCGCCTTGCAAAGGAAGGAGCCAAATCTCCGTTTATTGGCCCTGAGCCTATCTTTGGATACCCAAAAAGTCACCTCTCAGCTCAGATCAGGCAGCAGAGGACAAAAGAATTCCTCACACTCAGCAGGAAAGAGCTAAGGCTCATAACGGGCCTACTTACTGGGCATTGCCCACTTACTTAGATACCATCTTAAGAAGATGGGTAAGGTCAATTTTGAGACCTGTCGATTCTGTATGGAAGACGACGAATCCGCTGAACTGCGAAGCTCTGTGCCGCATTAGGCTAAGACATCTAGGAAACGCATTTCCACTGCCAGAGGATGTCGAAAAAATGGCCCTAAAGAATATCATAAGCTTCATCAAAGACCTTAAGTTCGAATGGGCGCCCTAGGGCATCCAGAGGTAATGTCACAATAAATCTTATAGGACGCAGTGACAAGATGAGAGGCAGAAACCCTGTCTGCATCCCCCGTAATTAATAATAATAATAATAATAAATAACAGGGAATAATGGTTTGTGTTTTTTTTGTTTTTTTTTTAATAAAAAATGAAAGGCAATAAATAATTTTAAGAGAAAAAAAGTGATTTAAATGTTGCAAAATTTAACAGACGAAACGTAGTATGTTATATCTTAGATTCGATAATTAGAATCGGATCAAGGTTTAATCAAAAGAATTGTTGTAATTAACTACCCTAATTTAGCCTACCTAGATAATTTTCGAATTAAAAAATTGATTTAAAAAAAATAAATATATTTTTAAATATTCGAAATTTATTCCGGTTTTATCTCCACCCCCACCATGCTGGGCCCACAGTAGTAGTACTCGTAGTATTGTGGCATATCTTAGCTATATTGTGATAAAAGAACTATTGATATCCATCCAATATTTGCATAAAAATATCGATTTTGTTGGATCAAAATATTTTGAGGTTACTCGAAAAAAGATCAATTTGATCGTCTTCCAGTACAGAATCAAGTCTATAAATTTTTTGTTTTTAATATAAACATTAAAGCAATTTTGTAGAATTAAATCGCATCTACAATTTTTCCTCTAATCACATATCTATTTGGTTTTTAGATTCGATAATAAGTTTCGAAGATAACTCGAAAAGAATGTCCTTTTTAAAGTGGAATATGGCCACTTTTTTAGTGAAAAACTGGTTTTATTTTAATATTGTGTTTTCGAAGAACTATTACGTCACCAAAATTTTATTTTTTATTTATTTATTTTATTTATTCATTTTTTAAAAAAGCACAGTTGAGATACAAAGCTCATACATGTGTGCATACTCCAAAATTACATGATAAATAAAAGTATTATGGCAAAGCAAAAATAAACTATCAAATAGAAGAGAGTGTATATACATACATATATCTAGTACTAAACTATAAAAAGATATGAAAAAAAAAAATTGAAAAAGAAAAAACAAACAAAAAAAAAACCAAAGAAAACAACAAATTATGCATCTACAGATATTATAAAAAATAAGTGAACCTAATTATTGTCAGCATTGAGCAAAATAATCCAAAGCCCCCATCCTGAAATCCCTCAAGCTCCGTGCGGTGCGCACACCCAAAGGAAGAGTATTCCAAATTCTTACGCCATGAATGAAAAAGGCGCGAGTGCTAAACAGTGTATAAAACCTTGGTAATAGTAATAATTGGGTTCGACGAGATGACAGAAGTTCAACGTAATCCTTGAGGTAGTGCGGAGCCATATTATTTAAAATTTTATATATCATTATGCATATGCTTAGATTAAGATAACTATTCAAATCACAACCCAAAACTGGTCGAGAAAAGACAGATATGTGAGCATACCTCCGTAGACCGAATATATACCGTGCACAAGCATTAAATGCGACATTGAGCTTTCTCCTACATGAGGAATCCAAATTGCACTATACACAGTCACCATATCTGATTATTGGAACAAGCAACACTCGGACCAGACGTTGACGTAGTTGGCGTGGTGTGTACTTTGTATGACGCCACAGTGTTCTTAATCCATGGTAAACTTTTAAAACCGTAATATCAATATGCTTATGCCAGGATAACCTAGAGTCAACATGCATCCCCAATTTTGTCACTACTTCCGTGTATTCGATGGGGATGTTATCTAAAAATAACAACGGCAAAGAGGACGTGTCGACGTATCGATTATAAAGAACAATACTCTGGGACTTAGAAGGGTTTAACGAAAGTTTGCTCTCAGCCGCCCAAGCACTGATTCGAGCTAAGTCTTGATTAAATTTAAAAATATTGATAGCCATTCTATCAGTGGGAGAGGAGAGAAATAGTTGCACATCATCGGCATAAAGTAAAATCGAACAATGTGTAGGGATCAGAACTATATCATTGATGTATAGCACGAACAACAAAGGTCCTAATATTGATCCTTGTGATACTCCTGAATAAGTTTTTAATACTGCTGAGCTGCGAGTTCCGCATACAGTGACTTGAATACGATCTATTAAATATGAAATGATGAGATTAGCTCCAGAGCTACCAAAATAAACTGATTTATCAGTTTCTGGGCTAGAATACAATGATAGACTGAGTCCAAAGCTTTTGAAAAGTCAAGTAAACATAGTATGGTGAAATTATGTTGTTCAATATTACGACGAACAGCCCCAATGAGATACAAGAGCAACGAAATTGTATTATGCTTAGATCTAAAACCAGATTGTTGTTTAGCAATCATACTATGAGTGTCAATAAAAGTTTTAATTTGATTATAAAGAAGACGCTCCAATATTTTAGATAAGACAGAAAGAACACTAATAGGCCTGTAATCTTGACGACTTGTCGGTTTTCGATTTTTTTTAATTGGAACTATTTTAGAACTCTTCCATTGTAAGGAGAAACAAGAAGTAGTAATAGCAGTGTTAAAAATATGCAATATTGGTCTTATTATGAATGGTAGAATTAGAAAATTTTCCATCCAAACAAAAAATGCAAAACGAAAGACGGGGTGTATAAGACCCACGTACCAAAAATGCCTTTTTTAATGGTAAAAACATTCGTACGAAATTTGCAAGATCAAAAAAAGAAGCCCGCCGCTCGATTGCACACTATTCCCTCCTTAATTTGAGACTCCACACGCTCCAGTTTGGATTGGACAACTCCCCCCCCCCCCCCCCCAGTCCACAGAACCTTCAAGTCAACGGTTTTTTCACGTATAACAATAACAATGTAATAAAAGAAGAAAAGGGCATTGATCTAAGGCCCTCCCACGGAAAATTATTTTTTTATCAATTTTTAAAGTCACCGTATACCGTAAATTCACGAAATACTATTATTAACAAGTTTTGTTTCGTTCGGAAAATATGAAGCATTAATCTTCAATTGGCATTTGAATCCGAAAAATCGGTTGCTTCGTTCTGGAGATATGATTTTATGCAAATCGGGGGGGGGGGGCGGGGGGGGGGGTGATTGGGAAAGCAAAAAAATACGTGTAAACTGTTTTGGTATTCCACACAAACTGTGAAAGTTTTATCCAAGTCCATTAACAAAAAAGACACATAAAATTGATTTCTTTCTTTGTACCACCAGTGGTACATGCCGCCCCATAGGACAGTGTCCACCATGTACCGGTGGGAATGTATTAAAACTTCTAATAACTCCCCATATGCCTAAGGATGCCAGTCTTAAATTGTTTTAAAGGAATTCACACAAGCTCTATCGAACGAAGAATTAGTCTGATTATAGCGGTATTTTATATGCAGCTAGTAGATGGTCTAAGAGTGCAAATCTTATATTGTCTCGCAAGCAAGCCGGCATTTTCAAACTGATACAATAAATGTACTTCATTTGTTGCTCATATGATCCTTCTAACTGAGTTTGGTGTGTATATTTAGTATGCTACCAGAATATCTTAGATCATCCACTAAATAGTTCCTCAAGCACTTGATTGGGGATCTGAAAAAACTTCATTCCGTTATGTATATAAACCGACATTCCGTAGTCAAATTTATCCCTCTTATTTGGATCATCTCTATCAATTTTGCACTCATGCACAATGTTTTTTGAAAAGAAGTTAGTATTCAAACGAAAAAAAAATTGTACTTTATCAAGCCATAACGTCACAAAAAAAAAGGATAAGAGAAAATCCTAGCAGCCATTCGAAAAGCTCCAAGAATTGTAATTTAACAAATTTTAAATCATTATTATAGGGTGTATGTTTCAGGAGTTATAGGGTCATTTATAAAATAATCTTTAATCCCTCCAACCTCCCAAATAACACATTTAATTCTTCTACCCTGTCACATACAAGTTTTTGTTCCTTTTCACATTCCCTATAACCTCTTCTAGAATTGAAATAGATGATCCTGTACAACTTAACCCATAGCTGTACTGTGGTCTACGAGAAAGATTAATGATATTAAGGACCAAGTTTAATCACAATTTTGTAGGTCGACCTCTATGGAGAGAGTGCGAACAGTCAAAAGTAGGTACTTTAAAAATTTGGAATTGACCTTGTAAAAAAAACAAGTAAAAAAATAGAAAGAAATGTGATTAGAAGGAGAGACTGAGAGAGACAAATTATAAGAGAAAAGAGAGATAGACAGAAAGAGCGAAAGAGAGTGAGTATTAGAACTTCTAGCTAGAGTTTCAAATTGGTCCGATAAGTGTTGCTTAGTACACGTAATGTGGTCTATGCGGAATGTGACTATTCGGCTAAAATACCAACGAAATAAATAAAATTTAATTTTTCTCCGTAAGTCTCAAAAACGACCGGGAAATGGTCCTTAAAGTGTCATTTATTCCTGAGCTGTTCTTCTTGGTCAATTACTGTGAAATTATGAAAGCATAATTAATTATGTCGTTTGAAGTTGTATGGAGTGTAGAGAATAGCAAGCTGTACTATGTAATAGATATGTGTCGTTCTGAGAGCATAGTAGCTTGGAAAATTATTGAAATTGCTGTACTTTATGGGAAGTAATTAAATAAATCGTACAACCACAATTGTCTCTATACAAGTAAGGTCTCTGGGGACTATTCTTGATTACAAACTTACATGAAACCAACACTTGTCAAAGGCTATGCAGAAAGCCACCACAACATATGGAATATATGCCAAAAAATGGGACTTGAATCAAAATAGTCCATTAATCTTCTACTAATATTACTACACCCATTATTATCTACGGTACCTTTATATGGTGAATCAAAACATAGTGTAAACAAACTTTAAAATTACAAACTTCAGCCACTTGGAGGCCTTGGAGTAACAGGTGCTATATTGTGAAACTTCAGAGTATTACCGCGAGTACATCTTCATTAAAAAGCATGCTTCCTTTAACGTTACGATCCTAATTAGTAGTCCATCAAACATTCTTTGAAGAGTTTCATAACATTCAATTGTTTCTAAGCTCTTAGACATAATGCCCAGGACTCTAAAAATTGACCACTTCTTTGAAGTTTGTGGTCTATGGAGTGACATACGTTACAAAGATCCTGGATCCTTCCCAACAAAAATCTTCTCCATATAAATGCACATTAGAAAAATTGAAATACACTTTCGATACGCAGATATATGCGCAAATATTGATTTCAAGAATAAAGCTGGATTGAACACACTAAACTCATATGCCTTCACCTCAAACATGGATTGGAATTTTGAAAGGGTCCTGGATCTTCAATCAAAGGCGTACAAAGTAATAATGAGATCATGAGGTACACGAAGGTAATAAGATTACTGATCTGAAAAGTATTTGTTCAAGAAGGAACTTTTTTTGGATTCTCCGGTATATATCAAAAGCTAAAAAATGTTTTTAATTTGTTATTTCATCACACAACCCATTATATTTTGGGTGACAAGTTTCAAGTCTTGGTTTGACTCATCAACAGGTCCTAAATAGCGAAATTGAGTGACTTGAAAAACAAATGAAAAAATAGAACAAAGAAAAGAAATGAAAAAATGAAAAAAAATTAGAAAAATAGAAAAAAATTGTTTTTTATTAAAAACCAGAATTATAATTTACTGATCCGAAAGCTTCTGCGGGATTAGAAATAATGGCCAAAATAGAAAAATCTAACCATCTACAGTGGAAGCATCTTCCTTACCTAAGATAGGTGAAGAAGTTAATCAACTTCTTATACAAAGACTCTAAAAAGGTTATCAACTGTATTAAGCACTAACTTAAACCTATCCACGCTTAAAAAATTTGTTAAAGCCATATAGATGATAACTATTGATTGTACAAGGTAGAAGTAAAATCTATAGAGCATCTACTCTACGACTGCGCAGGACTTATTCGCTAAACGCCCCAAGGATGGAACTATAACCCCATCAGACGTCTGGAGAACTGACTCTAATTTTCCTAGACTAAACCTTTAAGCGGTTGGGGCATTACATAAAATAAACAAGTAAAAAAGCTAGAATTGGTCTAAGACCAATTCTTATGATACCCTAGATGAATGCCCGTATTAAATTTCGTATGGTCACCGATCTATTCAAGTATTGATTTTGAAGTTTTTTTTCGTATATATTTCTAGAACAGTTTGTCGCACAGAAAAAATGGTAATTACCAATTTTATAGGATTTCGTATTCTGCAGAAGTTCTTAGTACAATAAAAATGTCTTGGACTGATCGTTTTCAAAGTATACGTAAAAAACCGAAATTTTTATATGGCAACACCAAGAAGGAGTTGCCCGATTTAGTCCATTTTTGACATTTTATTTGCTAATGTAGTAAAAACATCATGTACGAAATTTCAGCTCTCTACGTCGATGCGTTCTCAGGCAGTGTCCAAATATATAGCGGAAAACGAAATTTTTATATGGCAACCCCACGAAGGAGTTGCCCGATTTGTCTCATTTTCGAACATAATTTTACTTTTTTTTTAAAGTCCGTGTACAAAATTTCAGCTCTTTAAGTATACGCGTTCTCGAGTTATCGTGCGCACAGACGGACAGACGGACGGACGGACATGCAAAAATCGAAATAACTTTTAATATTATGAATGTGTGTCCAATCCATTTTGCTCTACCATCATTATTTCTAAGTGTTACAAACGGAATGACAAACTTAGTATACCCCTATGATTTCATCTAGGGTATAAAAAGAAATGAAATAATTTAGATCGCAGTGCTTAGTAGTCAAATTTTTCCCAAATTATAATCATGTACCTGGACACATATATTGGACGGTTTACCATATAATTAATATCATCCTTGTGTATAGAATTATATAAGCTGTGTTCTTTTGTATCCGCAGAACAGGGCAGAACAAAAGATATACAAAAGAATGCCTCATATATTTTCATAGAAGATGAATAAATGAAGCGAACAGTGCAAATAGTTCGCTTCAGAACAATTTGTTCTCTCCAGAAATATGGGAGCTCTAGAACAAGGTCTACAAAATAACACAGCTATAGTGATTGCGAAACGAAGTTGTTGTATTGTAGAGTCGTTACAGCTGCAGACGTAACCAAAGGGTAATCCAGCAATACCTAGCTCCAATATAAAATCAACGATGTCTCGAACTGATGTAGGTAACACCGGGTCTACACAGGCTGTTTTTTATGCCTTAACATTAATTTAATCCCCCTAAAGTCCAGTGTGGACCACCTGGACGCTGCCGAAATCTTCGTCAAGACAGTTCTGGCAAGGCAGATATGTAGGCAGTAGAACGGATTCTTTGTGGGCAGTAAAATGACATTTGTGAAAAAAAAAAAAAATGGCAGACGTGAGGTTAAAAAAGTTCGACATTGTTAAATTAATAAATTTTTATCAATATCAAACTTATCTCTTAAAGATAAAAATGGATTAACCCACGACATGGCAACAAATGACAATGAGCTGCCTTGGCAGAATTTGTCCACTCGTAATTTAATCCAATATCAGAGTGACATTTGTAATCACCGACTAGCCCGCAAAATAGGTCTGTGTTGTAGACCCGGCGTAAGGACGACATTTTTTCTTAAATATTTACTGAAGTTTTTTCTTTAGAATTTTTATGCAAGGGAAAAATTTCCAGTAAATTTCTAAGAAAAAATTGTGGCTCTACCTACATCAGGTTTCGAGGCATCGTTGATCTTATAGCCTCGCGGCGATTTTGGATATTAATCAAAAACACAATTTTGCCTTTGCCGCTGGCGGCAAAATTTCGTTTTCATTCGAAATAAATCTGCACAATTATTTAAATGAGACTTTTTGAATTCTTAAGAATTTGTAATCGAATCTCATAATTTTTCTGTTTTCCTTCAACCAGAGCTACTAATAACAGAACTTCTTCATCGGAACTAGATCACATTTGGATAAAATTTGCCGCGTTCCAATGCGCCGCGCCGCGCCGCTCCCGGTGTGCAATCACTTTTAACGAATTGTACGGACTTATTTCGAATGAAAAAGAAATTCTGCCGATAGCGACAACGGTAGAATAGTGTTTTTGAGTAATTTAAAAAAAGCCGCGCGGCAACTATTTTGTCGCGCCGTGCCGCGCCGCCTCTGGTGTGTCTTACAGATTTAATTCTGCAAGTGTAGGATTAGTCATTTTTTTTATTAAACGGAGAAAAATAAAAAAACATAAATACAAAAAAAAAACACACACACACACACAAAACAGGATTCAGTCTTTCTTTTAAGTTACTTTCCTTTTTACCCGGAACTGTAGATAGATATCATAAACTGAATCCTTTACGCTGAGGATAAGTCCTACAGTTCACCTTGAAGTGAAAGATTGATTCGAGTTTGTGTAGTGTTTTAAGCAAAAATGTTAGCACGAGCGTGAGTATATTCACTGAGTCTTATTTTTCCTGGGTTTTTGCATGTGTAGTTTTCACTAACTTCATTGAGTCGGTTGTGTACCTGTGACTGTGAATAATTAAATGCCCATATTAAGTTTTCTGGATTATTTTTAAATTATAATTTATGGGCGGGCTGATATCTTACTGATATGCAGCATACTTGTGCTCTAGTGTTTATGAGAGTGCATGAATGGTTTTCTCCTTGTACTGTGTTCGTTAGTGTGGTGCTCCGCTAACAGGCGAAATCATTGTTTGTGGTGTCCCGACAATCTTTAATTGTGTCTGCGATTGTATTGGATCAGAATAGTGGTTCGCCTATGCCTTGCTGTAATTGCTCCTTGTTTAAGGGATGAATCATTCAGGGTGGCCCTAGTAATCACAATTCCGATGTCCTCACATTTTCCAAACTATACTACAAAAACACTGAATTCAAATATTTATCCAAAAATTCCGATGTTATACCATTCTCTATTTTGCCATTCCTAGGAAAATCTAGCGAATTTCCATAGAAATTTTATATAAGATAAGAACTGGAAAATCAGTGGACAATTGTGGACAATATTTTAAACTGTTCTTTGATTTGTCCATTATTTTTCTGAAAAATTCCGCATATGAAAATATATGCAGAAAGTATGGACATACTGCAGAAAAAGTAGAAATTGAAATCTTCACTTTGTCCGAAGAAATGTCCATACTGTTTCCTTCATTGAAAAAACAGCGGACAACTACTGGATAAAATTTTTGATAAATTTGCCGTTCTTTTTATTTTATAAACTTTATCAACTTTTTTTTTATTTGATGGAAAAGTGTGGATTAACAGTAGAATTGAAACTTCTTGACATGCTATGAATATGTTATGGATATTCTTCAGAATGAGTCTGCACTGTATTCCGGCTTTATCCATTCAAATTCCAATGTAACAGTGGAACTGAAAAATTTGGACAAGCCATGGATATTCTTCAGAATGAATCTGCACTATATCCAGGCGTTATCCAATGAAATTCCAATGTTTTATTGTTTCTAAGAAAAATTATTTAGGGTTTTGGTATGGAACTGAATGGTGTCGTGAGGCGTGAAATCATTTGCATTTAATGTTGTGTAGGCTAAAAGACTCCATAAGGAAAGAAGTAAACAGGAAAAGAATAAATTTAGTTATTTTATTACTTTTAAGATTAATAACTTTTTCGTTCACAGAGAAACTGGAAGAAAAACACCCAGCATTGCATAAATTTAAGATATTTTTTCTTCCTTTTTACAACTGAATTGCTTTGTTTTGTTTTAATGAATTTCCAAAAAATAAATATTATTTTTTTAACACTAATATCTTTAAAATGCTTTTTATTTATTGTAGCAGGGAGAAATTCTAAAGAATTCCTGTAGAAAAATTCTGCAGAATATCCGGAAAAACCTTCCATAGAGCATCCGTGGAATATATCCGTTAATTCCAAAGATATTATTCTTCTGATTTCTGAAGAATTTCTGTAGAATAATTCTGCAGAATATCCAAACAAACTCAACATAGAGTATCCGCGGAAAATATTCGCTAAGTCCTTATTGTCCTTATTATTTCTGAAGAGATTCTTTAGAACAATGACGGCATACTTTCCTCGGTCAGCGTAACTTTTGCCCCGTGACAATCCCATAAAATTCTTTTGACAATCTTGGGAACGTCCTAGGACTTGGTTACTAGGGACACAGCTGTGCATTTAAATAGGTAACTGGAAGAGTTTCGCTCATGCGTTATTTTAAATTCTTATTACAGACGCCATACATTACTGTCGCCAAACAAAAGGAATTCAGGCTTGGTAATTTAAGAGGAAATAAGGAAAAACGTCTCCTTCATGCTGGGCTATGACATTGCCCACCTTACATCTTGTATCTGGAATGTTTTGAAAAAAAAAAAATCCTCTTACACAAGAGCAATCGCGCAGCAGCAATTTAAAAAAGCCGCGCCACGCAGCGCCGCTCCCGCTGTGATCAGGGCTTATATTGGAGCGAAAAATTGCCTGTTTGTCGAGACATTGTTGATTTTATATTCTAGCGAGGCTTTACTGGTTGTTCTACTTCCATTTCGATGTTATTAATTTGGTCATGCTCTACGGCTTATCCCTTGAACCCCTTTCTTGACTTCAGTTGCAGAATTTTAGCGACTGAGCGTGAGCAAAACTGTTCAAAATGGTACAAGTGGAGCCATCTGACATTAAAATAAGGAAGCATTTTCGCAATTACTAGATAGTTCATACTCAAGGATAGCATCAATCTTGACTAAATGGCCGCATAGTTGAGTAGTCGCCAAATTGTCCGTTCTATTACCAATTGGTCATTAGGTGTCACTTGAGTTGTTTACGGAATGAAAACTTGTATCAACAAACTCTTTAAATATCTATGTAGACACGTCTCGCACCCGGTGGAACAACAACTTAAGCCTAAGTACAAAAAGCGGAAAATTGATTCTTGAGTAACAATGACACAATGACAGTTCTATTGATTTTCATCAGAAAGCGTCTAAAGGCCAGAACACAACAAAGTCGCCGTAAATTGGTTGCTGTCAATGATGAGGGCGACTCGACAAGTTGTCAACAAAAAGTTTAGGAAAATCTGTAAATTAGTCGCCAACATAATTTTGACATTTCTGTGTGGACAGTGAGTATTGACATTTCTGTTATGTGGACTTCGTTATTTTTATAAAGCATAGGAAATTAAAAAAATAAACTAGTTATTAAAAACTTATATAAAATTAATTTCTTTAATTAGTTTGAGAAATTTGGGATTTTGAGGAGGAACTAATAGAGAAAATGAGGGAAAAAGTTATGCTGTGTGATAAGTTTCATCCCATGTATAGCATCTTCTTTTCAATTTTTCATTTTAGTTTTTTCTTTATGGTTTACAATTTTAAGTAAGCCGCATAAGCTATATTAAAGATTTTCCTTAATTTTTTCCTTCCTGCCATATATCTTTTACAATAAATAAAACAGTGTCCGCTGTAAAACACAATTGTCGCGTCGCGTTCACTGTGCCTTAAATTCAACATTGTCGTCAACTAAGTTGCCAACATTGTTGTGTCACTCTAACTGTGTTTGGGCAATGATTTTATACTTATAGATATGCCACCAAATTAGTTACCTCCTCTCGACAGATGGCCTTACATGTACCAAATTAGAAAACAGAGGCGAAATTTTTAGCTTATGACTGAAATCATGTTTACAGATGGCGCCATCTATTAGAAAAACATTGTCAAATATGAGGATATTAAGTTATCTTCGATAACAAATGTTTTTTCTTCTTCCCTACCCTTCAAGCAATTCGAAACAAAAACGTACCGAAAATGTAAACATGCTTGCATAGAAGTGTACGCAAAAGAAACGCTTTGGTGTTGTGAATGCGTAACAGAAACGAATCATCAGGCCAAAGAGAAGTGAAACTGAAAAGCGTAGACTGTCAGTGTAGTGGTAGTTGACATTATATTTCGCAGACTGTACTCTAAAATGTTTCGTTTTCGAAACGAATATTACGTGACATTTGCGTAGCGTTGGAACAGTTTCGTTTTCGGAATGTAAATTATGTGACGGTTTTGCATCGTTGCAGGAGAGTTCATAAATTATTCTCAAATTGTGTATAGTTTACGAAACGTTTTTCATGTGGTCTGAATGACGAAGAAAACATCAGATTTTTCTAGTTTAATTTATTTAATAAAAATGCATCTCAATTATATTATAAAGTTAAGTTTTTATTATTGTAAATATGTATTTGTACTTTAACTTATTTTACCATTTCTACTAAAAAAATGAAGTATGTATTAATATTTAAAATGTATGTTGGACGGAGAACAAACCTTAATAATAAGTATACCTACTTAAATTTGTTGACACTCCAAATTCATTAAATAAAAAACACGCGGCATTTTGTTATTCTAAGAAATCAACTAATTACACAAAAACAAAAAACAGCTGTCAGGTTCTATGAAAAACAGGACACAGGTCAATAAGTGCAGAGGTATACATTTTCAATACGTTTTTGTTTCGCTGTTATTATAACGCTGAAGTTCGCAAAGTTTACATTTTCGTTTCTCTTTAGATGTACACTCTCAAATGCTTAGACGGTGATACGTTTTCAATACATTTTTGTTACGCTGTGATATAGTGTTCATGCACTATACGGCCTTGGGTGTATTAGTGAAAAAGCTGTTCGTAAGGTTCACGTTTTCGTTTTACTTTAAGTGTATACTCTCAAATGTTTAGAGGGTATCTAGCAATGTTTAAAATCAATGGTTTGGGCCTTAATTCGTTGTAGCATTGGCGATTGGCGCCAAATTCATCTAACTATTGGAACAATAAAGCCCGCTTTGTCAGTTGTGCTCCGGCAGTGGCAGTGAAAAGTGGCAAAGAAGCAACAACGTCGCAAATGGCAAATATGTTTAATTATTATCATCTCTTCTGGAAGAACAATGTCATAAAACATTCTTTAAACGTCTTAACTTACAATAAAAGAGAGAATCTAGTGGAACAATTAAAGGTTGCTCCTTCATTTTACAGTTTGGGGTGGGGATATTATATTAAGTAAATGAAAAAAATGTATTTACCCGAATAGCTAAAACTGCAAAATGTCAATTTGCATAAAAAATACTTTATATTATGTTAATAACAATACAAAAATTAACTTATAAAATATTAGAAACCTTTAAACGAGATTTCTGGAAAAAGAGCTTTTTGTACTTAGATCATTGTTCTACCGCAGGTGCGATATGTAAAATAGCTTCCTGATTACATTTACTTTTTTTTTTTTTAAATACTCTGTAGTCAGCTAATTTAATGGATTTTCCTTTTTTTTTTAATAAATCTCTCCAACCTGCCATTCTAGGTGAAATCACTTAAAAAACCGCCCTCAATTTGTGCTTGTCTCCTTTAATAAGCATACAAAGTCCGGGAATTAAATAAAAAGTGAGATAAAAAATTACCGGAATTCGTTCGAAAATTGGAAGGTTTTGGTTTTGGAAGTTGAAATTATTATTTTGTTTTTTTGAAAGCATTTGAAAGCATGATGGGAATAAACCTAAAATCTTTTTAACATATATAATAATTTAACTGTTATACCAACGGCTCAAAGTAATTTTCAATAAAAACCTATACACAGATTGCTTCAAACTTATTTACTCCAAAGAGCATTCTAATTTAAACTTTCACAAGTTTCGACTTATTTTTCCTCTGAAAATTATACCCTTAACGCTGCAATACAAATCAACAATTTTTCGTATGCTAACCGTACTACGACCCCTTCTGATGATGTCTGGTACCATAAAATACTTCGCGAATGTTTTAAATTAATAACAAATAAAAGTTTGAAAAAGTTTTATTTGCACAATTCTGCCACTTACTTTTATTTTCATGAAAAGTAAACTTTGTGTAAGTTACGTACGTACGGATAATACCGAGTAATATCTAGTGATAGAGAGACAGAGAGAGAGTGAGAGTGAGTGTGAGAAAGTGGTAGACCTTTGAAACATTACGTCCAAAGTAATCGGATGGAAAATGCCATGCCATCCATACCAAGCTATAACCATTGGGAGTAACTTTTTCCTTTTCTATGTTTACTAAAGCCCCACTCATTATTTATGTGTTACTCTCTAAAGAGCACTTTAGGGACATTGAGGGATCCCATATATAAGAGGAAATATAAAGAAATTAACGCCAAACACCCAGAGGATTTCTGGGAAGATCTATTGGTGCTAAGCAGTAAATTAGATAGGAAAAGATTAAGGTGGATTCCTTGAGAGTATTGTATTTTTAGATGAGTTTATTTTATAAATGTAAATTTTAGAGGACTTAGTTTAGATATGTTACTATGTTTCTTATAAGTAAGTAAGTGGGAGTTAAAAAAGCTTAAGTACTTTTCCATCTTCCCTTTATAGTTTGACTTCCAATGCCACATACCTACACGTAGTGATATATGTGCATGGAGATAACGAGTTCTATTCCAACTTTTCTGATTCGATCCTCCCTTCCTTTTTCCCTATCTAAGCTAACAGAATTCAAGGTGAAATCTATTATTCCGATGTATAAATTTTATGAATTTTGTGCATACGTAAACGATATCCTTGGAGCCATTTCACATGAGCGAATTTAAAAAAATATGGTTTCACACGACCGCGACTACAACAAATATTTCAGCTATAAGTATACTCTAAGAGTAATAGACGTGTAATTTTTGTGTACTTGTACATTGTAATGGAGTTTTGAGAGCTGTTTCAGCACATCATTCAATTTTAGAAAAGTACAATAAAGAAGATAGAAAGTTTGGGGTACTTTCTTTACTGACTGCCTTTCTTTTAATGGGGGGATATTTCACATGATCTTAGGGGAGCATCTTCAAGGTGAGAGTACATTCAAATCTAATTTTCGAAAATCTATAAGAACTTTCGAGTATAAAGCTGCAAATCACACATTTTGACATTTTCACATTTCGTATGAACTGACATTGCTCTGTTTCCATATAAAACTAACAGTAGTGCGACAATTTAGCGATTTTAGCAGACTTTGCGTCAGAGCATTCGAGTCGCACGACTTGTTCTGGCACTCCTTCCTGACTGGTTTAACAAGGCCTATGATTTCACGTTCTGTGCCGCGCGAGCACGAGCCAAAACGCCGTGGGAAGGGCGCCTGTGATAGCGCCTCCGATGTATTTCGAGTCGGTAACTTCAAAGGCGCGTTGCGAGCGTGATCGAAGTGGCTCGTGGTGGCTCGAGCAGCCGTGTCATATATCCTAGATGAAATCAATACGGTATACACTTACGTAAAGTTAGCACCGCAACTTCGCCTGATATAGTTCGGAACTATCTCATAATTTGTCGTTAATTTGTCGTGAAAACCATAAATTTGTCGTGTCCTTTTTTCTAAAGGAAACTGGATGTGGTGCTAAGTTGACGTCAAGTTAGCACCGCATCTCACTGGAACTCGGCCAAATCTCATCGGATTGGAAAATTTCACATCGTGGGATTTGTCGATAATTTGTCGTTAATTTGTCATGAAATCCATAACTTTGTCGTGTCCTTTTATCTAAAGGAAACTGGATGTGGTGCCAAGTTGACGTCAAGTTAGCACCGCAACTCACTGGAATTCGACCAAACTTTATCGGATTGGAAAATTTCACATCTTGGAATTTGTCGTTAATTTGTCATGAAATCCATAATTTTGTCGTGTCCTTTTATCTAAAGGAAACTGGATGTGGTGCCAAATTGACGTCAACTTAGCACCAGTTTCAGTTTCCTTTAGATAAAAGGACACGACAAATTAACGACATATTCCCAGATGTGAAATTTTCTAATTCGATAAGGTTTGGTCGAGTTTCAGTGAGTTCCGCTGCCAATTTGACGTCAACTTGACACCACATCTAGTTTCCTTTAGATAAAAGGACACGACAAAATTATGGATTTCATGATAAATTTACGACAAATTATCGACAAATCCCAAGATGTGAAATTTTCCAATACGATCAGGTTTGGACGAGTTCCAGTGAGTTGCGGTGCTAACTTGACGTCAACTTGGCACCACATCCAATTTTCTTTAGAAAAAAGGACACGACAAAATTATGGATTTCATGACAAATTAACGACAAATTCGAAGATGTGAAATTTTCCAATCCAATAAGGTTTGGTCGAGTTCCAGTGAGTTGTGGTGCTAACTTGACGTCAACTTCGCACCACATCCAGTTTCATTTAGAAAAAAGGACACGACAAATTTATGGTTTTCGCGACAAATCAACGATAAATTAACGACAAATTATGAGATAGTTCCGAACTATATCAGGCGAAGTTGTGGTGCTAACTTTACGTACGTACGGTATACTAAGTTTGTCATTCACAGAAATAATGATGGTAGAGCAAAATAGATTGGGCACCCACGCATAATATTAAAAGTTATTTGGATTTTTGCAAGTCCGTCTGTCTGTCTGTATGTTCGCACGATAACTCAAGAACGCGGATACTTGGAGAACTGACATTTTGTACACGACCTTTAAAAAAAAAGTTAAATTAAGCTCGAAAATCAGACAAATCGGGAAATTTCTTTGTGAGGTTACCATACAAAAATTTCGTTTTCAACTATATATTTAGGCACTGCCTGCAAATGCGTCGACATGGAGAGCTGAAATTTGGCACGTGGTATTCCCATAGTGATAGAAAATAAAATTTCAAAAATGGACTAAATCGGGTAACCCCTTCTTGGTGTTGCCATATACAAATTATGGATTATTACGTATACTGTGAAAACGAACATTCCTAGACGGTTTTAATGTACTGAAAAGTTCCTCAAAATGTGTAATCATATGATACTAGTTATAACCATTTTTACTGTTCGACGAGCCGTTTTAGAATTAGATGCGAAAAACCAATTCAAAAATCAAACTTGCACAGACCATACGAAATGACATACGAGTGTTCATCTAGGGTATAAAAAAAAAAAAAAATTGGTCTTGGAGAGGGTCAATATTCGTCATCACCGATTTCAACCAAATTCACAGTATAAGTAGGGCTTGACTAGAAATGAAAGTGACGGAAGTGGAAGCTCCAGATGACGAAGCGAAACTGAAATAATGCATAATATAGGCGAGCCCGGGGTTTTGTAGGCTTACCCCTTGAAAATTGATCAAATTTGCAAATTTTCGGGAGAGTTGTCGCGGATAAAGTGCGAAATTCAATAGGCTAAAATACCAAATACGGAGGAGATATTTATGTGGGTATGCAAAATTTTTATAGATTTATTATTTTTTTAAATAGGTAAATGACATCCAATCTTCCTGAAATTTTTTATAGATAATCTCTTAGTATTCATAAAAAAAAAAAAAAACGAAAAATTGGATTAATCGATAAGTTGTATAAAAACATTTTGAAATGAATTTTTCAGACAGAATTTTGGCTGTCGAAAATTAAATTCTGCAACTGGATCAGAAGGGGAGTGAAAATATGCTTAAAAAATCAGAAAAAAGATCACAAAGAAACTAGCAACAGGATTTTTGCAAATCGGATATTATTTACCCCACCTCCCTCAGAACACCCGAACACAGGGAAATGAGAAACTTTTCCCATTGGTGTATATGAATGACCTTTGGCATTGAATTTTTCTTCCGATTTTGATGAGATTGAGATGATAGAATATAAAATAAATGACCCCACCTCTGCAAATTAATTTATTGATTTTTTATTTTTTTTTTATTGTAATAATATATAAGTAACCCACCACGGGTTACCACTCTGTAACCCCCTGCCACACGAATCTCGTAATAGTCTCAAATAAATCATAAAAAACTCACAATAAATTGAGCAAAAAAAATTTTAAAATTCGGTTAGAATTTGGCCGAGAGATAAAGGTGGCAGTTTTGCAGTATTGTGCTGGAAAATGCATCTAAACTATTTGAGTTAAACACTTCTGGTTTTATGTATATGAAAGATAACAGATTATAAATAATTGTAACGAAAAGAAAGTGGCTTAAATGTTGCGAATATACCCACAAGATGATAATTATCAAAGTTTTCCGAAAAGTGTTAATTTTAACCACGGGTTCACCAACATTATGCAATATTTCGATTCCGCTTGTCCTTCTGGAGTTCTGACTTGCGTCACTTTTATTTCTAATCATGCGCAACATATTCCATGAATTCGGACGAAATCGGAGATGACGAGTAGGGATCCTTCCCTTGTTGGACCAATTCTAGCTTTTTTACTTGTTTTTCATAAAAAAACGTCTGCAGAAACAGAGATAATTTCTTCACGAGGCATTTTAGAATTCATATTTAGTAAATCGTAGGCACCGTGCAGCAAATCAGTTAGACCCAACATGCGCCGTAGGAACCATATGGGCACGGAGCGGCCCTACGTGATCTCTTCCGCACTAAATAGTTTGTCACGTGAAACCACGATTTGTGGGAAACAAGCTTAAGATCACAAGAAAATAAGAATCATTTATTGCAACCCTTTTGTAAAAGAACGTAATTAGACACTGTACTTTTCCAAGAATTGTAAATAAGCATAAGCGCATCGCTCAAGGACTGTAGTAAAAGGCAAGAAGTTTGCTTACGCACTTACTGAGAACATTCATGCTGGCTGTTGCAGTTTTCCTGATGCGTAAATTCGAAAAAAATGTAAAGTAGCAATTAGCCAGTTTTATGTATTGAGTAGGGTGTGGATAGAATTTTTTTAGATATGGAAACAGGAATGCGTAAGCGGAATAACTATTTTTTATAATATACATTTAAAAATTCGGTAAATGCCGAAACGGGTGTATGACGATTTGCATATTCCTGGATATTGGACTTGTATTACTCAGTCAGTTCTCCCTGAATATTAGAAACAAAAGCGAACTAGTTGAATTCACCACATTATCAGTCCCATAGAATACACAAATTAACCAGGGGCATCCAATTCTTGTCCCACCGATCGCATAGCTTTCCCGGGATAAACAGGATATATTCAGTATGTGCTTAGGACCTTATTTAAAAGAGTTAGTAGAAATTTTCCATAAATTATTCCCTTGGATATCTCACAACTACTCTCCATGGGAATATTCTCACCAGGACAATTTTGGGACAAATATGGGAAAGTCATTTTTCCCACTTCCAGAATTTATTACGGTATGTTCTCTGATTTTCGTGGTTCGCGTGGTTCTCTGGTGAAAGCACTGATTTTTTGCTTGGTGCTCTTCCATGTGTCCTGCTTGGAGAACACAAACACAACAACAAAATATGTATTGTATTGCCTGATGCTATATTAGAATTCTATTCACTTCTGAAATTACTTTTTGTTCTGGCAAATTTTCTTATTTGTACCTACATTTCATAACATGATTTTTTAGTAATTTTATCATAGGAATTCAATTTGCCCTTGTCAAAAATATTGGATTTCTGTTTTGTACAAGCGCATACACCTCTGGGATATATTTTCCAGCCATTATTATTATTTTTTTTGTAAAAATGCCTACACATAAAACAAAAAATCTATTAAATAATATCTCAGATATTCCCCCGTACATTTTGCCAACAGACTAGGAAATCCATAAAACTTCCTAGGTATGCTTGCAGCGGAAATTTCACATTATTGAATGCGTTAAGTACATCCACAGGAATCCCCTGTGGGAAGAGCATGGGATCTACCAGGGATATCCCAACTCCCGACACTCGTCGCACCCAGGGATGTCCTAAGTTGTTAATTGGGACCGAACGGAATTTCCCACGGACAATTTATATATCCCAACAGGATTTCTCAGTAACATACCATGGTCACATTTGTCCTGTGTGTGGTAGCTTCAGTTTTGGTATAAGTAACAAATGTTTTGTTGAAAATAATGAAGTGCGAAGCGAAGGGAGGTTTGGGTGGGTGAAAACTCAAAATTTTCGAAAAGCGTCCGGCATGGTTTTATGGGCAATTGTCCTTATAGCGTCCTATAAGTTCAAGGAAACCATTAGGATCTTAATATCTCTCCAACCCATTTAAGCAGTATTGCATGATTTGAAACTATCTTAACCTCTGAACTAATCGCTCCAATTTCGAATGCCGCAAATGATTAGTAATTTCTCAAACATGGTCACATACCACATAGACAGGAAAATAATGTAGAAGATTGCATCGCCTTCATTGAAGTAGACATTAGTTGCATAATGGATAGCCCATTGACACCAAACATTGATTGATGTTTTCTACTCCACTGAAAAGACATTGGATAATATAAATGGTATTCAGCCGATGGTTCATAGTCTACTTAACAATTGTAAGTCCAATTACAGTACTTATACCTGACTAGTGATTGCATAGACTTGATTGATGACTTCTACTTATTCATTACCGACAAGCATGATGTAACTGAGATTAGATACATTTCATTAATTAGTTTTCAGTTACATCTTGATTAAAGATTTTAAAATAATTCTTACAAAGCTTCAATCAGATAGCCTAGAGCTCAGTTAACAGCCCGAAGGAAGTATAGCCTCAACTCAACTAACTGCTATAGCCCATAGCTATCTATTCATGAAAATTTAATCACTGAAGAAGGGACAAAAGGAAAACATAAAAAAATAGTTCATTTCACTTCGTCTGTGAATTCCTTTACAGAGGATTGTTCCTGTTGGAATGGTTTCCGATATTGGGGAGTATATCAAGCCGAAAATAAAGTTTTATTTGAGACCACATCGAAGGGAAAGAGGCAACCAGCACGAGCCAACGCTTAACGGAAATCAGTAGTAATCGTAGGTTCAATATCACTATAGGAGAAAAACGAACGAATAGCCCATCCCGATCCCGATTTCGATTCCGATTGATAGTAGTAACTCAGAAAAGTGGTTGTAAAAATATATTGGAGAAGGATTTCATGATGGTATTCTGGAGGAGTCGTTGTCTTCTTCCTAGTGGACGGGATGATTTGGCGTGTGATAAAATTCCATTTCTCTGTTGATAGTTTCTCATTCCACACCAGATTACATTGCTTTTCCAGCCTCTTCGATTCCATGTATACATAGTAGGTATACATACCTTAGTCTATATAAAAAATTTTCCAGGATTATTTATTGTTTCTTCCATAGGATTTCGATTCAATATCTTTTACCCGCATAGGATGAATCTAGAATGGTTGTATATAAACGAGGAAACAAAGGATGCTCTTTGAAAAATATGATTGTTCTAATCATAATAAAAGTTTATCTATGGTTTTTATTTTTGCCCTTTGTTTATTCAGAGTATTGCATTGGTCCGGTTTTGAAGTGCTCTGTACGTAAATGGACGAACATCAGGCGCGGGTATATCTCATATCAATTTAAAGTTTCCATCAATTTTCCGTATTTCGGTGCTAATATCATCGTAAATACAAAAAAAAATCTAAGTTTTCCATTCAATTTCCATATACAACAAATCTGTTAGCACCAAATCCAATTTAATCCTCTAATCGGAATGTAGACAAAATCTTGAAAAAATAATTCACACCAACTGTCGCCCTAGATCCAATGGGGACTTTTACAATAATATTAAAATCCATTCAAATGTCAGCAGCTTTTCATAGAAAATTCAAACTTTGTTTTTCCATCCATAATTCATCGAAATTTATTTTTAAAATTTGGCACTATTCATTCCGTGTTTGTGGTGTTCACTGGATTTCTTCTACTTCATCCCATACCAGCAATAGCGCCTGCCGCGTAACCGTCTCCCCCATATCTATCCTGGTTGTACGAAATAAAGGATTTTCTAAAGACAAAGGGGAATTATTGTGCCAGGAAATCGATTCAATTGTAGTGCAGTAGCAGTAACAGGAGGAGCATAGCATAGTAGTAGTAGTAGTCATCATCGTAGTAGTCTTTCAATTCGGTTTTCGCTTCTGTTGTTGGAAAAATCTCTTTCTATAGATGTGAATTGGGTTATAGAGTATATAGGATTCGTCAGAAATGCAAAACGGAAAGGCTTCAATGATGTAGAAAATACTAGAAGAAAGGATTGTTATCTTGGTCGAGTTGACTTTCCGACTGAAATTCATGGTAATATGAAAAGTTAAAGGCTTAACGGAAGAAATTATATGGGGAGGGGGCTTGAGATCTCTTCAGAACCTCACCAGACCAATATAGAATTTCAGTCAGACGAAAAGAAATTATTTTTCAATGTAAATTGCTAGTTGTGTTATTGCTGTTGTAAAGTTGAGAGTACACACTTGAAAACTTTTGAATTATGGATTAATGGGCATTTGCATTTCCAATGCTGATACTTTACCTATATGGATACCTACCTAGATATCAAGTGAAGTTTACGATCGAGGTCAGTAATTGTACTAAAACTTGAACTAATGGTCGTGACCTTTTGGAGTAAAGGGTAAGTGATAGATTTTTTTGTTTTTAATTATGTGGAGGAAATTATATTTTGAGAAAAAAATTTTTTTAATAAATTTTAATGATAACAAGGAATTGAACAATTATTGAGCGTCTGAAGGGTATTTAGCAAATGTCTAAACCGGTTTGATGATGTGCTTATAGATATACATACATATAAAACCCAAACCACTTTGAAGAGAAAATAATATTTAAATAATAATAATATAAAAATAATAATATTTCTTTATTAGCATACACAATTGAGATACAAATCTCTAAAATTTATGGTAAACAAAATATAAGCAAGTATGTAATTGTTAATGACAAAAATTAATTTCGAAGGCGACTATAATTAGTAAATTAATATCAAACTAATAGAATGTATGAAATTAGGTAAAGTTATTTCAAGGCTAGGAAAAAAGAAAATCAATATGGAAAAGAGAACAATAAGTACAATAGTAGTTATAATTTGAGATTATTTAAGATATTATAAAAAAAAAATGGAAGAGGCTATGTATGCTGTGGAGCATAGAATCTATAAATGTTTAAAATACTCTAAAGCTTTCATCTTGAAACGCTTAGGACTCTGTATTATCCTAAGATTTACAGGAAGACTATTCCAGACTTTGACACCAAGAACGAAGAACGAGCGAGAACTTAGCAGGAAATTAAATCGTGGAAGTAAAGTTCGCTTCGAAGAAAGGAATTCTATATGGGCGTAAAGATATGGAGCACTATGCTTATTTATTGAGGCCAGTCCGTCCCTTTAACTCGCACACACACTCTCGTAGACCCACTTTTCGTCATCACACAGAGCTGAAATTTGGCACACAGGTTCATGTCGCGTGACAATTGAATTATCAAAATTTTGAACCGGATATTTCCATGGAAAACCCGGAAAATCGGGAAAAATCATTTGAAAATTTGGTACAAATTTCATTAGTGATAAATCCGTTTCAGGAAAAATGCAGAGTTTTCCGAAAATTTTTTCCGGAATTTTCCGACTTTTCCGGAAAATTTTCCGGTAAAAAAGTTTTCTAAATTATTCAGGATCAAGTTCCCTATCAACTGGCATCATTACTTTCTCTCCGACAATGGTGAAAACTTGCAGAAAAAATCGAGGAAAATTCATGTAAAACGGTTTTCCAGAGTTTTTCCGACCAAGGAAGCGTTTGAGCGTTTTGCAAGCTAAGAAAAAAATGTAGAGCGAAATGAGTTGCATAAAGTTGCTTTTGTGGAAAACTCCATGGAAAATCCGGAAAAGCGGGAAAATCATCAGAAAAATTATTGATAAATCTGTTTCAGGGCAGCACGTAATAACAAATTAGTTAACGTGAAAAAGGCAGAAAATAAAATAAGTAAAAAACGAGTTTTCAAACAAAACTGAGGCCAAGCCGCATGAAAAAGTAGACCACTTAGAAATCTAAAATCAATCCAAAGATCCATTTTCATATCATTAATGTCTTCACAAAAAGAAATGTTGTCTTTAACGATTTCGTTCGATTTTCTTTTGGTTTGAGGAGGTTTGATCACATCTCGCAGTTCAAGTGTAACTTATTGAGATATTCTCTTCATACTTTACTAAATCCGAACGAAAGGCGGGCATTTTCCTGTTCAAAGTTCGATAGGCCGGACTATCTTACTGACCAGATTCATTTCTTGCAGTCGGGCGACATCAAAAGATAGTAAATCTTCGTCATCTGACATTAATTGGGAAGAGCTCTTAAATTGTTCAAATTCCCCTGAATTGCAGAGCGTGCGGAATGCATGTGCATTTAGGAGGATTACTGTTGATAGCATCTAGCAGCACTTGTTGGGACTACTGTTCTTACTTTTACAATACTTTTACTTTACTTAACTTTATATATTATATTTTTTTTGTTAGTTGCTTTTTATTTTTTTTATTTTATTTTACTTTGAATTCTCTTTTTATAAATTATATACAAGTTGACTTTTTTTTTATTTCATTTATTATTATTACTTTTTATTACTTTGTTTATTTGTTTTTTAGTTGAGTATGTAAGTTAAGGATTTGATTATATTGAATTGAGATTTCTAATCACTTGGTGTACTAATATCAGATCCTACTAATAAACTCAATTTGAATTTTAATACTATTTTAGTTAAAACTGATTATCTTAGCCGAATACTGCAATTCCCTAAGCAAAACTTTCAGTTGAGTAATAATTGCATATGGAAATGTGCTACGGTCCAATTAATTCAATTAAATCTGCCTGCAGATTTGGACTACGGCCACATATAAATACATGCAGCGATTACTCAGATGAGAGTTATTAAGCGTAAAATGGTAAGTTTCCTGCATTTAATCAAAATTATTTTATTATTTCTTTAAGTAAGGTATGTAGCATGGGTAGCCTTTGGGAATGTAAGGAGCCAAGTTCAAAATTAGTAGCATATATAAAATTAATGTCTAGTCACTTTACCGCAAAAGATTTAGAGAAAAATTTTATAGAATCGGACCAGCATCCACACATATGGATTTGTGTTTCATGACTCGGAACGTATTCCTCTAGGCCATGTTCCCAAATTGCATTGTTCATAGATTTCTGGGGGAACTATGTCATACCATGGAGAATGGACTTAAGGAAAGTCGCACTAGCATACCTAATATATATTCGGAATTATGCCCTTTAAGCAAAAGCTTCTCTTTTTTAGAGCTTATTTCAAAAAATTTACAATACGATGTAGAGAATAAATGTGAGGCTTTTTTTCGTTATCCTGTAAGAGAATCTTAGATACAGACAAGACATCCTGTATATATACAGAGATACAAAGTGACTGCGAGATCTAGTCTCGAACGTAGGAGAGAGGATGCCGTTTTTTTTTAATTCACAAACATAACATTTTATTTAAACTAAAATTCAGTCCTTTGCTTAACCTAATTTCACAATTCAAAATAAACTCAAAACTACTAGTAGGGCAGTTCAACAAAACTAATTTAAGTAATAATAATAAAAAAATAAAACTATTCAATAATTAAAAAAATCAAGGAAATCCAAAAGAATTCAATTTATGGTGTTGATGACGTCATACATTCACAAATTCGAGATTTCGATTTTTACTTTTGAAAAGAAGAAGTAGAAGAGAAGAAATCTACTGCGGAATGAATAAATTTTGTGAGGTAAAACTTTGGTGCTCAAGCATGAGTGCATGAAGGCAGTAAATTGCTTCTATAAAGAACAAATTCAGATTAGTCTCTGAATATAGGCTTATTGTACGCGAAGGGGTATCAATATGTTTCTATAAAGAAATAGCTTTTTGCTAGTGTGTGAGGGCACAAGAGTAGCAAAATGCATTTGCTCGAGCGTGTGGGCACAAGGATAGCAAAATGATGTAAAGGATACAAGTGTTGCAGATTAATCTCTGCGCAGAATTATTCTTCTGCTTAGGTGTGGGAAATGATAGGAATTTTCAGATTAGTCTCTGAAATATTGAATTAATCTTCTAAATATTATTCTTGTTACTCAGAGTAGTCTCCGAATTAAATGAACTCTGAGCCAAGAATGATTTTTGCTGCGGCTCGTCGGCTATTTTTAATGCGGTGTTTCCACTGACATATATAACATAGACTGCCTGATTTTCTATTTCATATGGGTCAATTTTTGTTGGCAGGATGTGACAATTATCTTAATTTTAAGTTTTACTTTCGTTTTAATATTCATATTAAAAGTTCAGCAAATTATAGATGCATTCGAAATTATTTCTATTCTTGGAAGCTTATCTTTTACAACATCAAATATTTTCTAAACTTGAGTTTTAAAGAAATAGATTCTCGCAATTTTTGTCTGCCTGTCTCTAAAAGTAGGTATGGGGGACAGAGAAAGGATTACAAACACTGTATTGCCATCTATTTCTATTCTATATATTCATTTGGAAAACCACTGAACTGAAACTGGACTATGGTGGATTTTGTATAGAACTTATGATTTATAGTTCAGCGAAAAAAAGTAGTTAAACCAAATAGAGACAACTACAGAAAAGTGATCCCATAATAATGTCAAATAATGTAAGCAATTTTTGTAGCGTCAGCAGTCCATTGTATATATGTCAGTGGGTGTTTCCAGTTATGAGTTCTCGCCTCTTGGTGTTGCCCTAGCAACGATTAAAGACCGAAACACAGTGTTAGCTTTTCCAACGTCGACCTCAGTATAACTTTAAGAACCTCAACCTGATGAGCCTTGCAAACTTTTGCAACTCACAATATGAACTTTGACAAATTCTGTATGATAGCAATTAATTGGGCTTGAAAATTGAAATTATTTTGTAATACTACAGCAGGAATACATTTTCACGTTAAATATGTTTTCCAAACTTCTTTTCAACAAAATTCCCGTACACAAAAATAGGCCTGTACGCGTACTTTTTCAAGTAAAAACATGAAAAATGTCAAATTGTATGAAAAAGAGAGAAATTGAGACTGACACTCACAAAGTACGCGACCGGCTGCAAAAACTTGCCAATATTCGGGATCTGTAATAACGACGTGAAATTTTCCTAGCACACAGTAGGTATAATAAACAAATTTAATTCACCATTTTGAATACATTGAAATGTTTTTGGGGAACATTCTACTTCTATTGGAGGAGAAGTAACAGGTTTTTTTCATTTTTTTAAAACTAAAAATTTGAAATATAACTGAAAACCGGCGACGAGCTGCCAAAGCTGAAGTTCGAAGTTATTTTTTACTCGACGATTTTTCTCGAGTTAAATCAAGTAATAAATTGAACGGAGGGGAAAAGTGACGTAAACAATTAATCTCTCAATTTTCGAGTACTCGAACGCCTTCGAGTAAAAACTTACAAGTTTGTACTTTCAAGCTAGTCTGCGAAATGACCTGAAGCTGGCATCAATTGATTACAAAAATTAGCTGTCAAAGCTGACAAAGTTTCAACAGAGTAGAAAGTAGACTAATGGCTGATTTACATTACTCGAACATTGCTAGAAAACAGAGTAAGTAGTTTCCCCTTATCTGAAAATACTTTAGAACGATAAGGACAAAAGATAATCCAGCAAAATTTTACTGAGTTAAATGTCAAATTCCCCGACTAAGGGGAAATTTTTACTGCCATAATTAGCCATAAAAAGTTCTAGCCAGAAGTATATTTTATGGCAGTAAATTTTGCTATTATGGCAGCAAACTCATACATATAACTACAAGCGGGTACGAATATAATTGTTTACACGCACACAAATTAAAAATATTTGAAGAAAGTCACAGCACATCAGCTGGAATATGTCAAAGTTTATTAAAAAATTTTAAACATTTTTTAAAAAATTATTAAAATTTTTTTAAAAAATTACTAAAAATTTCTTTTACAATTTTTTTTTAAAAAATTTGTTATAAAGGTATTATAAGTTTTTTTAAAAAAATTTTAAATATGGAATGTGTCAAAATTTTAAAGGGAATATTTTGAATTGTGTATCTGTCTTGTTCCTTAAAATAGTGCATTTTTTATGTGATTTTGAACTTCAGCATAAACGTCCAACTAATTTATGCAATTGACAAATTGATGAAATGCCACAAGTGACACTTCGCTATAAAAGAGTGGGAAATAATTCTTTGACAGTCGATCACCTCTATTTTTTTTTCTAACAGTGCAAAGTAATAAGACCCTCGCACTCACTTTCTCAGTAAAATCGCATGTTCGAGTAATGTAAATCAGCCACAACTCGAGTTCAATTTCAACCTGGCCGGCCTCATCAACTTTCCAACTGTCAAAGTTGTGAGGCCGGACAAGTTGGAAAAGCCAGCACTGTGTTTCACGCTTATTGCGATGTCTAAATGTACCACAGATAGCTGGTTGACATAATGTCACTTGCTGTCACTGAAAAGATGTAAATATATGGACGTAGGTGGATTTCAGGTGAGTTTACTATTTTTTTATTTAATATATTAATGAGTTGTTGTTTGTGTATTTCGGATAAATTTATGTCTTAGATGCTGTAGAATTGCGTCTGGAGTCAACCATTAATTAGATAAGTATTCTTTAGTTTAATTGATTTAACCTTGATACTTTGTGGTGCCTTTTTCTGTTTATTTTAAAAATTGTTTTCGTTTGGATAAGGAAATTCATCGGAGAAATGTAAATACATCGGTAGAGTATGGACTGAACAGTGACAATTATATTACAATAAATATTTAAATTTTGCATACTTGATAGTTTTATAAGAGTCGATCTACACTTCCTCCCTGGCAACATAATAAATCAAACATTATTGAGTAGACAATCACATTTGATCTCTAAATAACGCAATTGATAATAATTATTTAAATAGAAAATTATGATAATCACGTAAAGAATATTACCAATTATAAGCACGCGTTGAAATTAAAATCGACCATCATCTGTCTACGTTTATGTATGTGTATATATATAGAAAAACAATAGTAGCAAAACACGTCCACCTCAAATTTCCCAACAAAAATCAAATTAGCATACAAAATATGGCAGTCTCTACTGCCCAATTCAATTACTAAACAATTGAGTGAATTTAAATGGAAATTCACTGATAATAATTTCGGATATAACACGTATACAAAACGATGTAACTTAATTCTGCCGAATTATCTAGTAATGTGAAAAACGGAATAGAACTGTCTGGGGCGCTAAACAACATAAAACTGTCCGTAACATAGTCATTTTAGGGTGGTTGAAATTCAAATCATGTAAACGTCCATGAAATCAATGCAATTAGCTAAAAGTTAAGCCCAAAATCAATGTTGTATGTAAATTAAATGTATACAAAAAGCCTAAAATAGATGTGCAAAATGGTGTATTAAATTGAACAGTTAGGTTTTTGGAAAGTATCGTTCTCATTGCCCAAGAGAATGGAAAATTACTTGAAATTTTCCTACTTGAAAGGAGTGACGTTTATGGATTTTCAAAAGCTTAAGCTGTTTACTAGACATGGAGGATTACATCGATTTTAAGTAGTTCAAATTAAAAATAATACTCTGACACTAAGTCGAAGATTGTTTGTTTTTGTTGGCCTGTGCGTTTCTACAAAGTCTAAAATTTTTTGAGCCCAGATTGGAGTCTGATCAGTGAAGATATTCTTATTCAGTTCCAGTTAGGGCAGGATAAATATTACTCTACATAGGTACCTCACATTTTCGATAACTCCAAATCATTGGTATTAGTGGATTGGAAGTCTTCTGTAAGGAAAGAGATATATAAAAATGGACATTTGTTTGCTTAGAAACAATGTCACGGTCTTCTCGACTGAAGTCAAGTCTATTCTGGAAGTAAGAAGATGTAAGAAAGAAAGCGATGGCCATCAGTTTGCACAAAACGGCTATAAATGACTTGATCAAATTTTTTATCGCCCCTACATTGGTAATGGAATGTAAAATCATCTTGAACTCATTCTCAATAAGATATGAATCTGGTTTTCATGCAATGCACAGTTGCAAGACTGCCTTACTAAAGGTATTTACCAAACTGCCTTTGACACTTGATGCTAGTGAAATTCACGTGCTTGTCTTATAGGTTTTTTTTTTCAAAATTTTTATAGTGTTGTGTACTCTACGGTACTCCGTAAATTTTACGTTAACTATTGTTTTTCTTCTACTGCGGTCAAGTTTGTAAGTAGTTTTCTCACAAATAGTTTTCAACAGATAAATTTTAATGGTATTTTTCATCCTTCTTATCTTTATTTCAGGGGGTCCCATAAGGATCGGTATTAGGACCGCTTTTCTTTAGTCTCTATATTAATGCAATCGCTGATATTGTAAATAATGTACAGTTACACCTATATGCCGATGTTGTTCAATATTGTACTTGAGTAGAACCCTTGGGTTGATTGATGGTAATATTTGCAAAATTGTGGAGGCTTGACGACGCTAGATGCACGGCGTTAATGAGCTTGGGAAGCCACACTGTATTTGTACGGTTTTCGCTAACCACATCTAAAGCCACTTTTAGACTTGGAAAGGGTGTGTGTAAGAAGGTCGCAATTACAAATGTTCCAAAAACCAAACTACAAAAATATTTATTATTGTCTTACCATCCGTTAATAGTAGTAGTTTTTGAGAAAATCAGAAAAATTTTATTGTATTTTGTAAGGATAGATGTAACACCCAGTTTCAATTACAAAAAGGACATGTTATAAAATAAAAGAATCTACCCGATGCTTTGTCTCAGATTTATGACTTCTTGCCTCAGTATATAGAAAAACTTTTTTTCAAAGTTCCCGTATCGGAGTTTGCCCAGCTTGTCTCCCTTTGAATGCATTGGGACCTATCTAGTACCTGCACAGCAAGAAGCACTTATTAAGCATTTAAGCTCCTTGGTTGTAAGAGCTGAACAGATCTCTTCCACGTCAACATAGGGTCGATCCGCATAAACTAATTGCTTGTTATCGGCAACCCTCATTGGTGCCGCAAATCAGTGTACACGGACTCCAATCGGCCCGTCATTCCTCGAGAGTATCTATGCCTCACATTAGAGAAAACGCTTGTGGCGACACGTCTGTCTTTATTCGTACTTCTCTGAACGCATGACCCATCACCGTGTAAATCGAGCAATTTATTTTTTCGGAGTTGCTTGCTAGTAATGCTTTTGCTGAGCGTAGAAAATCATAGATAAGTAGACAGGATCTTGTATTTGTAAATAAAAAAACAGAAAGTTTTAGTTTTACGTCACATTTTAGCAAATGAAGATGATTTTCTTATATCATTTTCGTTAGAACATCAGTTTCGCTCTTAGGGCAACCTAAGTGCTGTCAAAGGGTTCGTTTGAAGCAAAAATGACGTCATGAGTTATCTCTGGTGGCAACCCAAAAAGCATCAGGTTCGATCTGAAAATTTTCTCGGGTACACTATGAGTTCACTCACACAAACAAAGTCAAGTTGCGATTTGATATTGATGTCCTTTGAAATTTTTACATTTGACATTATTTTAAAAGCAATTATTGTTAAGACCACTCTATTATTATTATATCATATTATCCTTAAAATTATTCCGCAAACAAATTACCAACCATTTTCCGTACAAAATTCATAGCGTACTTTGACGTTAGTTTACATACACAAGCGAGCTTTTGCAGGTGCTCTCTGAAACCATTCGATTGAACGGTGTTGCCCCCAGAGCGAACCTGGATGTTCAAACGAAAACGACATTAAATAGCCTAATTATAACGTTTCGTAACTTTGTTACTGTGCTCATTTCCGCTTAGATAGCGGTCCACTTAATCTTCTCTAATTTTCTTCAAGTTCAGCAGCTGACTTGAGAACGAGGCATTTCTAGAAGTTGACGTCTCCTCTCCTCTGCCCTAAATCTAATTAGGCACAAGAAGCTCAACTTCTCACTGTATAGTACGTAAAGGCGTCAGACTCTGATCAAACTCTACTGGCTGAGTAGTGTTCAACTGCCTGGTCGCAAAGGTGATGGAGCTACTACTGGCCATACTCTAAGTGGCTGAACAGTTTCTAATTCTCTGTCGTAAAAGGCACTCGGAAAAGTTCAACTATTCATGACGCATTGGCCAGCTCAACATTGGGTCAGCTGGTCCCTTACGCTCCTTACAAGTGTTCTAAAGCCGGACGATATCTGTTTCCAGAGCCCATCGTAGTTCGCAGTGACATCATCCGTAGATGCTGTATTGACCTATTCAAGAAAATACCTACCATATCATTGTCATTTGATTGCACATATTCTTTTATTATTATCAAATTTCTAGGAACTGATATCTGCCACCCCGGGCACTAGTTATCCGCAGGCGGGTAGCGTTTCAAGTACGTTCTGAGCTGTCACTCGAATTCATTCTGCTAGTTGAAACCTACTAGCAACACCCGCTACCGGACTATATTTTAAGTTATTTTTAATAGTCGGTGAATTTTACAACTGGGTTATGTATCTTCAGCAGTATGGCATGTGCACCTATGCTGTACTACAAGACACCACCTAATAAGATCCACAGCGTTCAATCAACAAGTACTGTAGACACAAGACTTCTGCACGAACTCAATGCACACAGTTGTACGGCTACTTACAACATATGACATCTGGTTGGGATTCAAGTCGCAATATCTGGCATCCCATCAAATTCAACCCAGGCTGTCATAGGGACAGTATGGACTTCGACGGTGGATTGAATCAGAGCGACACAGTTTGGTGTCTTCACACAGAATTACTCGAAATAGATTCTTTTAAGATCTTAGTTGTAGTGGTGGTAACGTGAGAACTCATCGGTGTTCAGTCGAAAGTTACTCTAGCGAGCAAGACTAGACGCGGCAGCCCGTAAGTTCCTCGAACTCATGGTCCCTGTGAATCAAAGGTATACAACTGATACTAACGTCAACAGGAAGAAAGTCTTCCAGGCGTCAAATTGCCAGACTCAAGCGGAGGTGTAACATTCACTCTGTTGAGGCATTCGTCTGACTTTTATCAGACAACTGCGACTCAAATTGGTATAACTACAAACTATCAAAGAATCAATGATAATCTTGGTGCAATTCACAAATGGTCAATTCATGGTAAGCTTTCTTTCAATCCTAATAAGTCAGAAGAGTCAGAAGAGCTCACCTCTTGACTTTGATGATATACCCCTAGTTTGTCGTGAGCACCACGTGCTTACCTCATGAGATGGGATGGGTCAAAGTCTGAATACTGGGCGCCATGTAATTTATCTCTTATTAAAGATTTAATAAGAAAACCTATGAATCAAGACAGCTCATCACTTAACTTAATGCTTTATTTACAAAATTGATTTGGCATAAAACAAAATAGAATTTCAAATGTATTTAACTGAAAGCTTTCACCTACATAAAAAAAATTTAGAGGAACCCTTTTCCACCAGCTAGCCACAATATTTTATATTAATAAAAGAACACAAGATTACTTATTAATAAAATACTAGAATATACTTAACTTGGCGATATTCCTATCTGAGGATCACATTTGATTGCATCGATTATAGCAAAAAAAAAAAAGAATAGTCTCTGGTCCAAAGTCCCTCATAATCCTTCTCGGTCCTTCTCGCTATGTACTCAGTCCGAATCACCCCCATGTATGTTATGCGATTTTCATAGTTTTCAAGTTATAATTTTTTTCCTGATTTTTCACCAACCTACTAATATGCACACATTTTTGTCATAGTGAACAATTGAGAAAAATGGTTGATTTCTTTTACAATTTAAGTGAATTTTAGGCCCATCCAAAGCAAAAACATTTGATTCCGATTGAGCCAAAGGAAATTTTTAAATTATATAAAGTTCAAAATACTAAAATGTGCCACGACTTTTGAGAGAGATTTAATAAAAGTCACATAACTTTTTTCACCAAAACCTATTTTAAAAACCTCCTCAACTCATTGACTAAGCCTACTAAGCCAATAATCTATTCGAACTGGGGTACTACATTTTTCGCACCTTAGATCGGCTTTAACTCCGTAGAGTTCTACTGTTCACCACAGCTTATTACCAGCTACAATTCGTAGAAGATTTTTTTTTCTCTGGATACTTTAAGGGTGGGGGCAGGACACCTCGGAAGGGCGGTGGTTCCAATATGGCATGCTAGACATTAAATTAAAGGTCTCGCCGAGTACTATCGGGTAGTGTACTTTTTTTTATTGATTCAGGAAATTTCTCGGGATATTTATGTCGCCGGAAAACCCATTTTCATGCCCTTGGGTCATATACACCCAAGTGATCACCCTAAAACTATCCAGAGAAAAAAAATCTTTTGCTAATTTTAGCTGGTAATGAGCTGCGGTGAACAGTGAAACCCGTTTTTCAATCTGATATAACACTACCAAGTTAAATCCGATCTAAGGTACGAAAAAGGTAGTATCCCATTTCGAATAGATTAAAGACTTCGTGCCATCTAGATTTGGAAAAAGAAAAAATAGCACAAGACAGAGTTAGGACATGTTTTAAAGTCAGAAACGGATAAGCCACATGGAATTATTTTTGTTTGTGTCTTTATTACTACAGTTATTGGCATGTCTTTGGTAAAACCGTTACTGGGAATGTACATTCATCCCAAAGCCATCTGTGTGCCCCGCTGCTAAAAGCAGGGAAGAAGCAGACTATCAAGTACCAATCTAGACTTTTGGTGTGAGTGCCAATGTAATGATGCCCACCAGGAATGACTGGGATGGGAAAGAGGTGGTCGTAACATCAGATATTTCTATTTTTACGGATGGTTGCAAGACAAGTACGGGCACAGGGGCTTGAATGTAGTCCAGATATGTCCAATGGCACGAGTTTTATAGACTGGCTGACAAATGCAGTATATTTCAGGCAGAGATCTCAGCGATTTATCAGGCGGCAATATTGGTATCCATGTTCATAGAGCCCTCACGGCATATATACTGATAGCCAGACAGCCATCAATGCGCTGGATGCTGTGCTCGTAAAATCAAAATTGGTGCAGTTATGGAAGATCAGCCTTCAGAAATTGACTATAAGGCACAAGGTGACCCTATTCTATGTGCGTGGCGATAAGGATATCTCAGGCAACGAGATGGCTGATAAGTTGGCCAAAAAGGGCTCCGAATTGGATAGCTCCGCAGCGGTAGCTTATGTGAGGACCCCAATCGGAGCCTTAAAAGAGGAAATATTCAGGGGTGTCTATAAAAAGGTAAGACTCCGGTGGACCAGCAGGGATACCTGCCGTATTGCGAGGCAATTGAGGCATCCATATTACAGGAAAGGACAATGGAACTACTTAATAGCAGCAGAGCAAATACCAGGAAGCTAGTAGGGGTCATTACGGATCACTGGGCCATAGGGGACCATCTATGTACATAGAAGACTGGGTATAGCAGCAAACGATTTCTGCAGAAGAAGGAGGAAATCCAATCCATTCAACACGTGCTTTAATGAATAGAAGGAGTAGGCTATTGGGTAGCTACTTCTTTTCAAGTTTGGGGGAGGTGCAAAGTAAAGAATGCAGATATATCTTGAGTTTTCTGAGGGAAGCAGGATGGATCTAGGTAATAAGTCATAGATATATACTGAGTTTCCTAAGGATACCAGGATGGACCTGGGGCTTTATAGGTTATGCCATGAGGTCTGGGCATACAGTGATACAAGCTAGTCGTCTAGCGGCACCCTTCGTACCTAGCATAACCTAACTAAAACCAAATGCATCTTTCTCATAAATTTTATCCATCTAGATCCTGAAAATGAGGATATCTTTAATGAAGAACTTAATAACAAATAATCTTGTGTAATTTAAAACAATATTTCTAGGACACTTACGTTAGATGCTTACTTATAGCTGGATACTTAAGTAAAGCCAACTTTTATCTTGTTAAATAGAAATGATAAATTGAAAGGATAAAATGAATTTAAAAAACCTCAAAATAAATACCTCGCTACACTCTCAACGGCGAGACATTTCCTTCTGTTTTATTTTTTTATTCCATTTTATTAATCGCTGCACCAAAAAACATCCCTTTCCTGTTCCTGTACTTTAAGTCGCTGCAACTTATTCCACTTTTTGGATAATTAAAAGAAGTCTCAAACATCTTGAGTGCATTTTTATACCAATCCGTAGGATGAATGGTTAGGACAAAGGGGTGGCGAAAGTAAGCCGGCAATTTATTCCCGCTACTTTAAATGTTTTATCCAAAATTCGAAAGCCGTAGATCTTGGTAGTTAACTGCTCCCCATCCTGACCTTCTTAAGGTGGCTCTCAAGTCAATGCAATAGCAAATAATCCACCAGTGCATTAGTTTCGTACACATAAGACTATTCCAGGACAGGACAGGACAGAACAGGACAGGACAGGACAAGACAAGACAGGACAGGACAAGTATTGAATGTACACAGAAGGCGGACAAAAACAATTTTCGAAGTTGTTCGTCGTGGCGGGTTGCTGCTGCTACTTATTCAACTACTGTTTGGGGGAGGCTGCTATACATATGCATAAGTATATACGTACATAATAAATCTGTACAAGTATGTATACCCACCATTTGTGAATCAGACCGAACCGACTAGAAGCAAGCAGCCTTCCGTTGATGAATATGTTCGCTTGCCTGCTTTACCATCGTTCAAAACTCCTTCTGTAGATCCTTTGGCGTTCTGCCATCTCGAGCGTTTTCTTTGGATGTACACAAAACTGCCATCCCATCAATATCTGGGGCAGAGTGGCAGTAGAGCAAAAAACTTTCGTAAAAATGGAAAACTGTCTGAAGTTGAACATGAAAGAAACAGGCGGCAATGGTTTGGGGAAGGTTGGTAATGGATGGGGTTGGAAATGGGGGATGAATGGATGGATGGATGGGATTCTATAGGAAAAAAACTTTGTGAAAACTTTTAGCTGTTCTGTCTGCACGAGATTTAATCGGTGAAAATATTACGAAGACGCAGGTTTTCTTATAACTCGCTGAGAGTGTAAACCTTTTTGATTTGTATAAGAAGTAAGGGACACGCATTTTATAATTTTAACGGGAACTATGGAATATGGAACATAGGGTGGAAAATATGAGGACACTATTTTTGCTATCTATCTTTCCGAGATAAAATTTCTTCAATTGAGTTTTCCTTTTTTTCATTTTTTTTTTCCAAAGTAATAAAAAGTGAATTTTATGCAAGGATGCATCCAACATGAGGGTTAAGTGCTAAAATGCTCGTAAAAGCTGAAAAAGCATTAAATTTTCTGTTGAAATCAGTTTTATTGAAAACGTAATTTGCCGAGTAAAATTTTAATGCCATAGCGACATGATGAAAACTCCAAATTAATTCAATCACGGTGGGAGTGCAATAAAAATGAGTTGTGCTCCCACAAAGAGAAGAAATCTTAAAAAAAAAAATATCATAGCTATCCTATACTGATGGACGGTATAATACTCGTATAGTAAAGCATCGTAATAGTATACCATGTTTTATTAAAGGACATACATACATCCATAGCTCTCTGGAGACATACTTGACATATTGGGAGTAGTAGCAGAGGTTTTCATGATAACCCAGAATCACGAAAAGGGATTTAGAAGATTTAAAACTAAATAGGAGCATCTAAATCAACGCTAAACTCGCAAGACTATGAATTTTCGTGTAATTAGGAGGCAACAAAATAAATGACGCGTACAAGTTTTCATTTCTTCTTTCTTGTACTAATAACATCGATTACAACCGATGTATTTAAGGGTAATTAAATTATCGGGTTAATTGGGACTAGCGACCAATATAAATCGGTTTTGACATTTGGTATGGTAGCACAAATACGTGACGTTTGATTTTTAGTTAAAAGCAGTGCGACTACGCGACACTTTTGTGTAACGTATATGGAGATTATGTAGATTATGTATACAATGTAGATTATTACGTTACAAGACATTTTTTCCCTGTTTTTGTCTCACTCTGTTCCACTGCACTTCTTTGCAGCTGTTCTTCCTTCATGCAGTTTCATATCATGTCTAATGACTACTGATTTCGACTGAAAAAAAAAAATGATTCCAATTACAGTCATACCCCGGTTAAGGTTGCCCCGGACAACGTTGTTTCGCTGTAACGTCGGTCCGCTAATATAACCATACCCCACTGTAATGCTTATGATACACATGGGGTAAATTTATCCGGTTAATTAAATTAGCCTATTTTTACTCCATATGTGTCACCAAATACCCCGAGTATTTTGACAAATACCCCAAAAAACAAGCGAGTAATTTCGGGGTATTCTATATCCTCAAAAATTGCTGGGTAATTACAATTACCCTGATAACAGCGCCAACTGGTACTCGCTAGAAATATAAAATTTGTGTAAGCACATATTCAGCGATAGCCAGTGGAAAGTCAAAACCAAAGTGGAAATGAAAAGTGACAATTGGAAAATTTTTATCTGCATCGCCTGCTGACGTTTCGGTTGAATTAATGCAATTATACATCCATACAAAATGCAATTATACATCCCTATGTGTATCATAAGCATAACGTCATAGTTGCTTCGCTGTAACGTTTTTGTTTTAAACCGTTTTTTTTTAACTAATGCTAAGCAGGCGGTGGTATTTGAAAATTTGTTTTTGTACATTAATTTTCATTTGTTTCCAATTTCTGAAGTTTGTTTTAATTATTGTTTGTGCAAGAATAATTTAGCTAGTTGTGTTTTGTTTGCATCTTTTCATATTTAGTAGGACATATTTTGTTCAATTTATATATCTGTGGTTTTTTCAAAGAACTCGTTATCTGCAAAATTTATAATTTTAAACTAAATATACCATTCGACATAAAATTTTATATTTTATAATCCTGCGTACTCTGGTATAGTAATTACACTATTATTAACAAAAGAATAAGCATTTAAATATCCAAAAATGTTAAATTATTTTTTCAAGAAACATCACAAGTAGACATGCTTCCGAGAAGTTAAAAAAATTGATCAAATATCAATGCAAGTGCTGATAAGTTGTTATTTTAAAATGAAATTCCGACTTTTTTTAATTTTCATTGTTTTGTTCGACTTTTTTTCAATTTTTGTTTGTGTATATATTAACAACAATAATAAAAGATGGCGTTTATCAATTATTTTGCCTGATAAAATTTCATGGCTTTCGCGATTTTTCTTGTTTTTCAATAAACCGCATAAGTGAACTCCTGTAGCGATTATTGATTTCAAATAAATATTCATCTTGATTTGAGTCGTTAATTCGAACACAGTATTTCGAAAAAAAGTGTTATAATTGAGAGCGAAAAACATTGTATGTATGTGTAACTTTTTCGCTATATTTAACATTTTTTTGGAAAATAGTATCAGTGCTGTTAATAAAATTTATTTCAAAACGTCCTGTGAGAAAAAGAAGAAAAAATCCACAAATTGGTGATTTCCCAAAACTTTTTCTAACTTTTTTCAACTTTTCCCTCGCTTTCTCAAAACTAGCTTTTTGCAGATAACGAGTTATTTGAAAAAACCAGAGATATATTTTACTATAACTATTCAAGTAAGTATATTTTATATATGTATGGAAGTAGTCAGCACTACTCAATTTTATATTTTATCGACAGTATACCAGCAAACATTTTCTTGAATACTCGCATTTAACGACAAATTTTTGAGAATCACTCTTCGAGAATTTGTTGTTGCTAATTTTAAGCATTATTATCATAAGTTTTCATTTTCAGTTCTTGGAAAAATCTATGGCCAGAATGCGCTGATGATTTCAGAAGCTTTGTAGAAACTACTGCTGATATTCAGGAGGAAATTGTGTCACTGGGGAGATGTCTTGGTTTTACCGATTTGGATCAAAATCATATTGTGGAGCTAAATAAATCTCATAATACTGAATTAACAAATGAAGAACTAATTGAATTGGACAAAAACATTTTGGACGATAAAGAAGTTGATACGCATCGAGCTGAGGCTAAAATTTTTAAAATGGAGGATGCATTAACATATACTGAGATAGGATTCAGAAATGCGGCAGAAAAGTTCTCATATGGCAAAGAAAAAACCGCTGTTCCATCAAGAACTATAGAACTCAATTTTCTAAAATAGAATTGAATATCTGAAATTCCACAGTGTTTCACACCCCTCAATTTTTTTTTAGAAATTTACTCCATATTTTTTCATTAAAATTTGTATGCATTTTTGGCGGAAGACAATGGCACACATGAAAGTGTTGTATCTGAAAATATCTCCCATTCGGCCACTAAATGAATAAAAATTCCGCCGAAGCATTTTCTGTAAATTTCTAAGAAGAAATTAATACTTATTTCTTGACTAGCATCATAGATGGCACAAGAGCTAGATATCACATGGCATACCGCAACAGAGAAAACAAGATCGTGAAATGGGCACTGCATTCTAGAATTGACCACATCATATTTTAGAGCGTACCGAGAGCATATGTTTATATCACATCACTTTTGTATACATTTGATAGGCCTCCTCAACAAGGCAGATGCGAGAAAATATGAATCATTAGACGTAAACATCATTTTAAATGTTGTGGTCCATTCCGGGATGGACCAGCCAGCCATATAAAATTTGTATACTTTTTCTGGAACTGCATGCGACATCTAGTTCTTGTGCCATCTATGCTATCATAAAAATTATTAGCCGCCCCCCAAGCAATTGTTTCGACCGAATGCATAGAGATTCTGAAGAAAAAATATCCAATAAATTTCAAGGGAAAAATTTAGGCCTACTCTACATCAGAGACATGGTTGATTTTATATTGGAGCCAGGCATTGCTGTCGGTCTCCAATACTGCATACAAATTCTAAGGAAAATATTTCCAGTAAATTTCTAAGAAAAAATTGAGGAATTCATTACATCAGATTCAGACTGTGGTGCTCATGATTAGTAGATGCCATGTACAATGTGAAATTTAAATAATTTTACAACAAAGGGAAATTTTGGAGATTTCACATTATTTTTCACTGAGACCAAACTACAAAATATGCCTACAATATTTTTGTATTTTATAAAACCTTTGATAGTACCTTTGATAGTACCTTTCCTTTCGGTGGCACTATGCATTTTTTGTATATTTTTTGGTATAATTTCAACAATGGACTAATGCCAAACAAATTCCAATTCTTCACGTTTACTTGGATAAAAGTCAATGTTCATTAGCTTACGGGAAGGGGTTTTATGTTCACTAACATAACCTTTTAGTCAAGTGATTTATACTGAGTGCCTCGATGAGTTTCTTTCCCAACTTATCTTTCAGCTCATCAATAAATTGATATGAATACTGATTTGTATGTCTAGTGCATATTATGTACGAGTAAAAGGCAGACTAAGCACAATCATAGAATTGCGAAATAAATGAGTTTAGTCCTGGTGCTAGAACAAAAAATAGGATTACATTCATCCGACCGGTCATCTGTGCGCTCATGATGATTGGGCTACCAGGGTCCTGCTTATCAAGAAAAAATTTTATACAGCTGCAAGTACTGAGGCTCTCCCACTTCTGGTTATGTTTCCTATGAACATCCGCTAAGATGAGAGACCCGATACTCGAGGTGGTAATTGCTACGGCGGGTTCCGGTGCAAAAAAAGGGAGAATCAGAGTCAGCACTAGCTTTCATTCGCCATGATTCTGATGTGACCAGAAACCCACTGAAGTGTCACCTTCTTGTGGATACACAGCGTAACGGCAGAGGACCTGCAATCCCCGAGTAACTTAGATGTTATCCGAGGGACACTCAGAGCCATCAAGAATGCCTGACTATCCGAAAGGATAGCAATGTCCTTACTTTTGATTTGCATATTAAGGGCTATCTTTGCTGCCATTGCGATGGCGAACACTTTAGCCTGGAAGACCATGCTGTATCTTCCAAGTGCATACTCCATCCCAATGTCAGGTTCAGGAAAGTAAACACCCGCCCCGGCTCTATCACTAGTGAGAACCCCGTCGGTAAAATTTTTTAGATCTTACCGGGGAATGCTCGATAAGGCACTTCCCCCTGTTCACGATTCTGTGACAGGAAAACTAACAGAGAATCGATGCCCAAAACGAAGTCAAACTTGGGCATTTTCAATATTCGGAAGAGTCTTTCGGAACTGGTAAGATTTTGTTGTAAGCACTTTAACCATTCCACAATGAAATGCGTACAAATTTTCGAAACAGAGGGACAGCTATACTGGTATTTTCGACCCATCTCATACTATAAGGAGAGCCTGTAACTTTTTACCATTTCTATATTATATTCATATAAGGTAAACTTTTACTCTATTAGTTTAATTATGAATGTATTCACAGATTTGTCTGAATTTATTATATATGAGGAGGCCATTTCTAAAACTCTCTTTATCCATTAGAAAAAAGGAAAAAAACGAGTTAAACACAAAGCCTTTTATCAATATTCGGTAAATTATTTGAAAAGCAAACTACCTGGATGCAAATGATATTCTACCAAAGGAGCAATTTGGTTTCAGGAATAATCATAGCATCACACATCCGCTTGTTAGAATTACGAGACATATTAAAAATAAATTTAGCCACCAGAAATCTACTAGTTTGGTTTGATACGGTGTGGCATGACGCACTCATTTACAAATTGATTACATTCGGTTTTCCTTTCAATTTAATAGCACTTGTAAATAGCTTTCTGAGAGATAGAACATTTTCAGTTGTTGTGCAAAATTCTTCATCTGTCGCCAAACTAGTGCCCGCTGGAGTACCACAAGGCTCAGTGCTTGGTCCAACCCTATACACAATTTTTACGGCTGATATTCCAGCCGATGGTAATAACCAGCAATCTTCAGATTGCTTTAGATACTATGTACATATTTATCGCTATTTTTACAAATGGAAAATAAAAATAAACCCTATTAAAACGCAAGCGATGTTCTTTACCCGGAACCATGAAAGCACAAATCTTCCCGCAAACAACTTGAATCTAAACGGACATGATATACCTTGGACAGAGAATGTAAAATACCTTCGAATTACCGTAACGTTCTAAAGACATATTTCAATTACTATACTATCTTGACTCAAGTTCTCTATCCTTTGATAAATCGAAAATCTGCTTTAAATATCAAAAACAAGCTTACTATTTTTAAAGTTATCTTTCAAGCAACACTACTTTACGGGGCCCCTGTTTGGGGTAAGTGCGCAATGAGTCATTTAAAAAAACTTCAAATTTCCCAAAATAAAATATTAAAAACAATGCTAAATCTGCCTTGGTGTTTTTCTACCATATTGCTACACAACTTAGCAAATGTAAAGCTAGTTACTGATAAAGTAAATACAATTTCTGACCAGTTCTTTGACAAATGTAGTTATTCAGAGAACCTATTAATAAATGAACTTAGGCCAATTTAGCACCCTAATTAAGTGAATTATAGTAAATTAAGATATGTAGGATAAGATCTCAAATAAGGTGTTTTTATGAGTTTTTTTACCTTAAGCGAAATGTTTCTGAAATTTAATATATGCCTAATTTAATTACAATATTAAAGCTGTAAAGAACAATTGTTCTAATTCTCTAAAGCTAAATTCCTCTTTATGAAATAGCAATGTATGATGTGTCTACAAATAAATTTGAATTGAATTGAATTTGAGTTAAACATAATACGCTCCTTTCGTTGTTGCCCTGCATGATTTGTAATCACACCCAGGCTCCAAAACTCACGTTCACCCTCTCAAATTGCAGCTTAAAATGTAGTAAGTTTTTCAAAACTTTCCCTATCCAACTAAGTGACTATTCCAAAACTCTTTTTCTCCAAGTAGTTCGTAATTTTCAAATTTCTCAATAAGAAAAGCCATGAGTGTGACAATTTTCCTAATATCTCATTTCCTAGGATCTCATTTCGTTGAACGAAGCCGGCCTGGAGTGCAATAAGAAAAATCGTTTATTTGCAGCAGTTGCAGGTTTGGCCTCCGAATGACTTGGACGTTTTTTTTTTTGATTAAAAGTATTAGTAGATTCGTTCATAAAATTTATTAGTGGTTTTCTAATTAGAATGGAAGTAGTCAATAGTTTGATTTCTGAGGTTGGAAAAAAAAACACAGAGAAGAAAAGGATGCAATACAAAGGAAACTGGTGAAAAAACAAAGTTGAAAAATTTAAAGTTTGCTATTTTGCTTACATTTAAATTTGCTGGCATGCAAATTATTTCGTCCCAACGTACTGTGAAAAGGAATTCCCAAGACTACCAGGAGACTGCAAAATGCATAACTCCGAAGGATCGACATTTAAATGCAACCAACTTACCTTTCAGGATATAAGAAGGATGCATCAAGCTCTTTTTATTCCAAGAAGAAAGATAAAACTGCACAAATTGTATTTATTTTGAAGCCCACTTCTGCTGCAACTCCAAAGCGAAACCAACAAGTGAAACCAGAAAATTCAAGAAAAACTGTCGCCATTCAGTATTTTGCTCCGCATTTAAAGAACAGTTGAATTGCTACTGTTCATGTTTGCAAAAAAGCCTTTTTGAGTATTTAAAATGTTTAAAGATTTCGAGTGGAACGCAATAGCCAAGTTGTATATGACCAAAGTTCTAACGTTCTAACAGAAAATAGAGGAGGTGATACCAGAAGCAGAACATATTTGGAAAAGAGAATCACAGTGAAACTTTCATCGAAACATTTAAGCCAATAGAATCGCATTATTTTATGTCAAAGACTACTATGAGGCAGTATTTAGCAAGTGACCTAAGCATTCACAAAATTTAGCAAACGTTTAATTCCAGAGATATATGATGAGAGTAAAATATGAATACTTCAGAAAAATTTTTGTGAATGAATGCAACATAAGTTTTAGAATGCCTTCTTACAGTGTTGGGACCTTGTGGGAAAAATCCCATTTTGTGGGAATTTCTGCTCTCTAAATCTAAATTGTTGCGCCATATATAGCGTTGCCACTTGCTCACATTTTTAACAGCTATTTTACCATATCAACCTTCCAGCTTAGCTGGAAGTTCTCTAAAGTGATACCTGTACCTAAAGAATCTGGGCGTAATTGCTCCGACTTCCGCCCTATCAGCATCTTACCGTTCTTATCTAAGGTTTTTGAAAAATTAATGTTCTTGCAAATTTCTCATTATTTGCGCATCAGTAGTCTCCTTCATGACTCCCAATCTGGTTTTCGTCCTCAGCATAGTTGTACCACTGCCCTTTTGAAGGTAATCAAAGTAATTAGAGAAGCAATAGATTTGGATAAACTAATGCTACTAGTGCTGCTCAACTTCTGCAAAGCATTCGATACTGTAGATCACGTAATTCTATGTAGAAAACTCATTACTAGATTTAATTTTTCCTTAAGCTCAACGAAACTTATTTTTAGCTATCTAACAGGTCATTATCAAACAGTGTTTTCAAATGGTAATTACTCAACTTTTCTTAGAATTAACTTTGGTGTTCCGCAAGGCTCGGTTCTTGGCCCGCTACTTTTTTGCATGCTTATTAATGATTTGTTTGACTGTCTTACTCACAGTGAAATGCATCTCTATGCTGATGATGCTCAACTTTTCTTATCGCGACCCTTAGGACTTATCGAAGATGGAATTAGTTGTATCAATGAAGACCTAAATTCAATTCATCTATGGACGATTGACAATGGCTTAATGCTGAATCCCAGAAAATGATGTTGTTTAGCTGTATATCGAAATAAACTTGATATGTCTACTTATTCTACCGTTGTACTTAATGATACTGTCATAGTAGAGTCTGTCCATAATTTAGGCGTAGTTATCAATAGATATCTCACTTGGGGTGATCACATCAAATCAATAGTACGTAAAATATACGGTGGTCTTCGCTCCCTGTGATTTTTAACATTTTTGAATTTTCGATCGGTAATCCTTCTAGTTAAAAACATCAAATACCGCAGTCCAACCTACCTATACAGCATTCCTCAATTCGCGAGATCTTCTAGAACAGTTAATTGCATTCTGCCCAGATCTGAATACTTAAATACTAAACACCTGTTTTTCAGTCATGCCATCAAAGTTTGTAATTCCTTACCGCCCACTATTAAGTTATCGGTTGTTTCGAGATCTTTCGCCAGCACCAAGGAAAGAATTTTTTAAACCAGAATGAATAAATTAAAGAATTAAATAACAAACAAAAATCACTGTGGGAAAAAGAGAAAACATTTTTACAGTAGAACAATTTGTGGGAAAATTCATCACCAAAATTTTCCAAGAAGAGTTTTATACTAAAAGTTCTGAGTTGGTCCGTTGGATTTTTAGAAATTCTTAGAAGAGTTTTATCGATTTGTGGACGGATAATCTGGTGTGAGATCTTCTGCTTTACATTCATGCACATTTTTACAGTAGTACTATTAAAATGTATAATTTTTATTTAAATTTAAATTAATAATTATATAGGTATATGGTGGGATTTTTGTGGTAATTTCAGCTTTCGATCTGTGGAAAATGTGGGAAAAATTTTGGCAATATGTGGGATTTTCTAGATTGAAAAGTTCCCAACAGTCTACTTTGCTCAATATGTGTAGAACTTGGGGAAATAATTAAAAGAACATTCATGAATAACCTAAAAAAAAAAAATATTTTTCCTCTTTTATTTTTTGGAAAAAGTGTGGATTAACAGTGGAACTGAAAAATCTGGACATGCCATGAATGTTTTTCAGAATGAATCTGCATTATATCCAGGCGTTATAAAAAAAATTTGAGTATTTTATTGTTTCTTAGAAAAAGTGTTCAGGATTTTGCTATGGAAGATATATTGGTGTCATTGTTGATGTGAGATCAGATTCATTTAGTATTGTGTTCTTGTCAAGTGAGTTAGAAATTGTGAATACATTTTTCATATAAAAACAAAATCAATCGTAAGAAAATCTCTGTATGTATGTTTTTATGTATATTTAAAATTATATATAGTGATAAAATTTAATGTTGTGGCTTGATAAGTATAATTAAAAGTGTACCTTTTCCAATTAAATACAATTAGAAAGTGAAGTGTGGCGTTATTTGAAATAACATTTTTAGGCAATTATTTTGTAGAACGTATATAGAATAAAAGTTACTTTTTTTTTCATATGAGGAGCTCCAGTTCAAATCCAATTATGTCCACCTCTGGATCAAATTGAGTTAGTTCATTCTGACGCTATTGTGAGAAGAGCAGTCTGTAAAGGTACACCGCAGGGGGGGGGGGGTCTTATCACCACTCCTGTGGCTACTGGTAATGGATGAAATTCTCATCAAATTAGAGAGAGAGGGATTTAAGGCAGTTGTCTACGCGGATGACATATGCATCCTGGTAACTAGAAAATTTCTCTCTACTATTAGTGAAAGGCTCGAGTATGCGCTGCTTAAGATGAATAACTGGGCCAATAATAGTGGATTGAGGATAAACCCCTCGAAGACGAAACTGGTGCATTTTACAAGAAGGAGGCGGGTACAAAGTTTCAGGCTTGCAATACTGGGTGAGGAGGAACTTACTCTGTCCAGTGAAGCAAAGTACTTGGGAATCATACTCTATTCCAAGCTAAGCTAGAAGGTTAATTTAGAAGAACGCGTGAAGAAAGCCAGCCTGGTCTTCTACACGTGCAAGAGAATATTTTGCAGAAATTGGGGATTAAAACTCAAAGTGATACGGTGGATGTACACAGCCGTAGTTGGGCCCATCCTCTGCTGCGCCTCCACGGTCTGGTGAACGGTACTGACGAGCAAATGTAACCTAGACGTTCTGTCAAAAATCCAGAGGGCTACATGGGAATAACGGGGTGTCTCCGCACCACGCCCACGGCAGCAGTGGAGGTCATGCTGGACCCCTACTGCAGAGGTGTAGCGGCAACTAGTGGTTTCAGGCTATGGGCGGGGGGATGGTGGATGGAGAAGGGTGTTGGGCACTCCAATATACTCCAGAAAATAGACTGTAGTTACTGCAGGGAAGAAAGAGACAAGCAAATACCAATCTTGACTTTTGGTGAAGGTGTCCATGCAATGATGCCCACCAGGAGTGACTGGGATGGGAAAGAGCTGGTCGTAGCATTCGATCTTTCTATTTTTACGGATTGTTTCAAGACAACTGCAGGCACAGGGGCTGGAGTGCACTCCAGAGATCTATAGTGGGACGAGTCTTATAGACTGCCTGACAAATGCAGTGTTTTTCAGGTAGAACTTGAAGCGATTTATCAGGGGGAAACATTGGTATCTATGTACATATGTGCAGAGCGCCCTCATGGCACATATGCATATATATTGATAGCCAGGCAGCCATCAAGACGCTGGATGCTATGCTCGCAAAATAAAAATTGGTGCAGTTATGCAAGACCACCATTGAGGAATTACATCGCAGCACGTTTTACGTGAATATGAGGCCATTGCATAATGTAGATTCCCGTTTTTTGCCTCAAACTTCTTAAAACGTGCCACCTTCAAAGAAATCTCTTCATAGAAAATACTGCTCTTCCTAGGAAGAGTGGGCTTGTTGGAGGAACTGTAATGCAAGCGGTGCAAAATACGCCCATGATGGCTGCAATGCAGAGACGCCTCGCCCCGCTAAAAAAACCTAAATCTAAATCTAATCCCTAAATATACGATAAATTATGTATGAACTTTCAGAAAATTGTGTGCAGAGATTTGGAGTGCAGCAAGGAATCTAAGACCAAGCTACATTTAAAAAATCATCTGTAGGTTAAAAGACTCCGTAACGAAAGAAGGCAATAGAAGACGAATAATAAGTAAGATATAAATTTAGTTATTTTATTAGTTTTAAAACTAATAACGATTTCGTTCATAGAGAAACTGGAGGAAAGAACCTCAGATGCGAATAACTTTAAGTTTTTTTTTCTTTTTTTTTTTATTGAATTGTTTTGTTATTTTTAATGAATTGCTTAAAAATAAATTCCATTTTCATTAACAAAAATAAATTTAAAATGAAAATGATAAATTAAAACATTTCCAAAGACATTGTTTTTGTAATTTTCTAAGAAATTCAGTGAATAATTCTGCAGAAAATCCGAACAAACTTCCGCAGAGTATCCGTGGAAAATATCCGCTGAGCTTCCAAAGACATTTTTCTAATGATTTCTGAAGAAATTCTTTGGAATAATAACTGCATACTTTCCTCGGACAGGGTAACTTTTGCTCTGTGACATTCCCATAATATTCTTTTGATATTCTTGGGAATATTCCAAGGAACTCATTCTTAGGACAGGGAAATTTCCTAAGAATATCTGATTGTTACTAGGGTGAAAACTTTTTCTAATTAGAAAAATAACTCAAGTCAGTATGTTTTGAATGAACATTTAATGATAAAACGTTTACCATCAATGCTACTCAATACAATTGGGAAAGTGCACTTTGTCCCACTTTGTCTATATATCGTAGACACTTGACCTAACTTAGCATTTCATGAAATGTAAGCAGATAATGTAACAGTTTGTGCTTGGTGACTTCTACAGGAAGTGTCGGAAATTTTTCATCTCTCCATGGAGTGCTACAAGCCCCTACCATGCGCGTAGCGAGGTAGGGGTACGGGTGGGCATCTGTTCTTGTTATCAGTGTAGATTCTGATCATCAGAATCTGGTATGCGTGTAAATCAGTACAAGCTCTATTATGCGTGCTGTCTATATTCATACATATGCAGGATGTCCCGTAAGTCAACGTCAAGCCGGAACTGGGTGATAGACCAAGCCGTAACCGTTACCAGAAAAATATAAAAAAAAATCTAAGTCTTGCATTTTTCAAATTATAGGAATTTCTTTTGTTTTCGAGAAAAAGTCAGTCAATAAAGTCGTCTCGAGTTGAAAAAAGCTACGTGTTATTACTTAGGCTTTTTTCCTAGTCCCCTCCAATAAAATGTCTATCAGTCAAATAAAATTCTCATTTTTCCCAAGCCCATCAGAGAATGAGTTACAGTAGCGTTGGGAATTGTTGCGGGTAAAATTCTCTCGAAAATGGGAATTAATGGGGACTTTTCCCACAAATTATTATATTATGCGAATTCCGACCATTTTTATCCTAGGTACCAAAAGCATAAGAAATACACCAAAAGGAATAGTTCAGTTCACGTAACTTTCGAAAACTAATTAATTTTTATTGATATAGGAGAGATATCTATAAAAGTACATTAGCAACTAGGCGCAAAGTAATCAGTGCTACTACAAATTTCCAGAGAATGGAATTCTCACGATCTCCCAATACTGATAACACCCACACTCTTTAGAGCAAAGCATGTAAACAGAAGCACGTTCTGTTCAAATAACATAGGATTATACAGCAACAACTTTGGGACAAACTTTGGTGACCTCTTTCAATATCTCAGAAAAAAGTGCTTTCACAAAAGCGCGGTATTACATGAGAGTAAATCTGAAAATTCCGAAACTTGTCCTTATCATTTATTTATGAAAATTAATCAATTTGTCGCTCTGTTTCGTTGCATGTAAATCTGCGATATCACATTTCTTGTCTTTATTCGTCAAACCAGAAGCCGACATCATGAAAACTGGAAAATAAAAGGCCTTAACGGGCCGGCTACAGTCGTGCAGTAATAGCTCACTCCTTAGAATGTACAGAAAACAGGAATGGTGATAAGCCAGATTTTGCGTAATGAATTTCTGGTTGTGTTGGTAGTCCATTTCTACATGTATTTACCCGCCATCCCTATTCTAAGCAAATTGTCAAATTGCAAAAAGTAAACAAAGGTTTTGTGCGGAGCATCTGTGGTAAAAAATGTTCTTTTTCTACTTTATTCTCAAACAGGATTTCCCTAGTTTATAATCCAATTTATATTGGCAAGCACTGACCGAACACTTCATTTCTGTTTTTATACCCTAGGAAATCATAGGAGTATACTAAGTTTGTCATTCCGTCTGTAACACCTCGAAATAAAGATGGTAGAGCAAAATGGATTGGACACCCATTCATAATATTAAAAGTTATTTCGATTTTTGCATGTCCGTCCGTCCGTCCGTCCGTCCGTCCGTCCGTCCGTCTGTGCGCACGATAACTCGAGAACGCGTATACTTAGAGAGCTGAAATTTTGTACACAGACTTAAAAAAAAAAAAGTAATATTAAGTTCGAAAATGAGACAAATCGGGCAACTCCTTCGTGGGGTTGCCATATAAAAATTTCGTTTTCCGCTATATATTTGGACACTGCCTGAGAACGCGTCGACGTAGAGAGCTGAAATTTCGTACATGATGTTTTTACTACATTAGCAAATAAAATGTCAAAAATGGACTAAATCGGGCAACTCCTTCTTGGTGTTGCCATATAAAAATTTCGGTTTTTTACGTATACTTTCAAAACGATCAGTCCAAGACATTTTTATTGTACTAAAAACTTCTGCAGAATACGAAATCCTATAAAATTGGTTATTACCATTTTTTCTGTGCGACAAACTGTTCTAGAAATATATGCGAAAAACAACTTCAAAATCAATACTTGAATAGATCGGTGACCATACGAAATTTAATACGGGCATTCATCTAGGGTATCATAAGAATTGGTCTTAGACCAATTCTAGCTTTTTTACTTGTTTTAATAACTTTTGAACTTACAAGGAGATGGTGGTAATGGAAACATCTTAAAAGAACTTGCCGCACCTGGGTTTACGGCAGCTATAGTTTTTGCAAGGGAGTTTCAATTGGGAGATCCAACAATAATAGCCCTAGAATGCCGAATATCAAGAAAATAATACCATTCCTTGCAAGTCTGAAGATAAAGAGCTGATTCAGCAGATCTACAACCTAGAACGATGCCCCACTAGTTTTAATTGGGTGGTAACTGGCAATGGATATGTTTCATTAATCGAATCGAATAAATATTTCGATAGATATGTCGTTTAATGATTTAATACAGATCTGCTTAAATCTCGTCTATCTCACTGGGAATATTAATTATTTGCGAATTTTGTATGAATTTAAGAAATTGAACTTTGAAGTTAGCACTATTAACTTATTGAAGAATTGTTGAATATGTTTGAACAGCGATAAATTCTCCAAGAATAATTTAAATCTGTTTGAAGTTTTTTTTTTGTGCGTCATTTATATAAAGAAAATGGATATGTAAATATGTATCTCTAGTAATATTTCTTCATTATTTTAAAAATGAATAAAAGTACATTTAAATCAATTCGTTGCTGTATCTTCATCCACCTAAGCGTATCTATCTTGCACACCACAACAGTGTACTTCGCATCGCTTTATTCTGGACTGTTTACTGAATATTATACCCTATATGAAATCTATTGGGTAAACTGAGTTTGTCATTCCATTTGTAACACATAGAAATAATGAAGGTATAGCTAAATGGATTGGACACCCAAGCATAATATCAAAAGTTATTTTAATTTTTGCATGTCTGTCCGTCCTCACGATAGCTCCAGAACGGATTTACTTAGAAAGCTGAAATTTTTTGCTCGAGCTTTTCGATAAAAAAGGAAATTTAAGTTCGGAAATGGAATAAATCAGGCAACTCTTTCGTTGAATTGCCTTGCCATACAAAACTTTGTTTTTCCAGTATATATTTAGACACCGCTTGAGAACGAGTCGATGTAGAGAGCTGAAATTTTGTACACGGCATTTTCATAAAAATGATGAGTATAATTTCAAAAATAGGATAAATCCCGCAACCCCTTCTTGATGTTGCCATATAAAAATTTAGGATTTTTATGTACAGGTACTGTGAAGACGATCAGTCCGAGATGTTTTTATTGTACTGAAATCCTATGAAAATGGTTACAATAATTTTTACTGTCCGACGAACCGTTTTAGAAATATATGGGAAAAACTACTTCAAAAATCAAATTTTCTAATTTCAGGGCTATTATTGGGATACATTCACAATTTATTAGAACCATGAATTTGAAATAACTTTTTTTTGAAAACCATATAATTATATGTTGGTAAATTATTCTTATTTTATTCTTGTTTTGAGGAAATATTCTTATTGTTGTTTAATTTAAGCATACATTGGTTGAAAAAAAAACAACGGTAATCAATGAAATAGTTTGCTTCATGTAAGGAAACTTGGATTTAACACTGATTAACGTTTTAGAAGTTATACACATTTTTAAAAAACAATACTTGCTTGAAGAATATTCTTCTTCAATATTGTGTCAGTCTGCCCCCTAATGCCGCCCCCCCCCCCCGTCCAACAACAAAACACTGGCTACGCCAATGGCCCTTACGCCGATAGTGTAACATAAACCGATATAACCGAATACTAGGAGAGAGAGATGAGCGGTAAAGGAGGAGGTCGCGCACAGCCCTGCGAGGCAGCCATACATATACACACATGCGACTCGCACACACAGCCATAGATACTTAGTGTAAAAAGTTGTTAAGCGCAAACTGTTACACTATTTGCCTACATTGCATAAAGTGCCTAGACTTTTAATGAAGTTCTAAGTTACGTCAAGTGTCTACAACATAATATATCACAATTGTTGTGATCTATCACGTTGGCGTGAAAGGAATAGGTTCGCTGGTCTATCGCCATGATTATCGCTATCAAGGTAGTGTGAATCAGGCTTGAAAGGTTTTTTACGCATACTACCAGTAAACGATTAGTCCCAGACAGATTAATGAACCAAAACGTGAAATAGATTATAAATATTTTTACTGTCCGACGAGCCATCCTAGTGCGATAAGCCACTTGCATCTTTTCAAAATATAGAGGATGTCGTCAAAATGGGTTTTAGACTAAAAAATTTGTACATTTTTTTCACAATTCTTATTACATACTAATTTCTCTCATCGTTTAGAGGCTCATCAATATAAAAACAAAATTTTGATTATGCCTCATTTTAGTTATGATTTCTCATAACTCTCTTAAAATCATGAAAATATCCAGAGATTTTATGACATAAAAAACTCCACAAATATCAACAAAATTTCAATTTCAAATCTACAATTTATAGAAGAGCGGTAATAATTTTCAAAATTTCTCTCAAAATTGAGTGCTAACGTGGCACATACTCACAATCACAGTGCACGATTGGAACAATGTCTTTATAAATTTAGCTAACAATTGCCAGGAGAAAATAATTTCCGCCATAAAGTTTTTGGAATGGTGGACAATAAAAAAGCAACTTTTCTTGGAATTTATTACAGTCGAATGGGAACGGAAGAGAAATCGAAAGAAAATGGCAAACGGGCGGTGTGGCAGGCGGCCGATGTCTTTTGAAGTGAGTGGTGAGTAAAGATATATATCCTGGAAATGCGATTTTATATAGTCGCCTGCCCGCCGCGCCACCGAGGAAAATGTTTTCATCTACTTGAAAACGAGATAGATAGGATTTTGAATGGAAGCTGTGCGGCTCGAGTTTATTGTTCTCGCGTGCTGTATGATGTCCTTATTTTGAGAATTTTTATCTCCCTTTTATAGATTATATGCAGTGAATTCTGATGACTTTGCTAAGAATGCATAAATCCTTTTCAAGGCATCTTTTGAATAAAGTTTAAGTCTTGGAGAAACGGTGCGGTGCAAAGCAATAAAATTTCGCTTATTCCTGACGATCGTTATCGAGCGTGCAATAAAAACGACCTCGCTTTTGTCGTATTTCCTGTTTTGTTTTTTTTTGTGTTGTTTTGTTTTTCTTTTCATTTTTTTATTTGAGCAATTTCTTTTATTTCTTTTTTTTACCCTCTTATTTTACCACAGAATGACATGCGTTTTGTGCCAACTTTTGGGTGTAAATCGAAATCGATTTCTCACTAAACAATTTAATTATGGGCAACCTTTGACATGTTGCCACTTTTGAACTATAGTATACTAGCAAAGTATCTACCTATATAGGTATGTATATTTATAGCATAGTGTATCCATTGATACTTCCCAATGTGGATATACATTTGTACATACACATAGATAAAATCCACTGATGAAAAGGTATAAGGCTGGTGACCTGGCAACGTTCAATTTTCACTCAATTTATTTTAATGGGAGCCAACCAAGGGAAATTCGGGATTTCATTTATTTTTCTTTTTTCGACAATAAAATTCGTTTAAGCTCCTTTGTTCAAGTTTAAATTAAATATGTTTTCCTTTCGAACCGCACCCGCCCTGAGGGAGATGTTTTGTTTGGGTTACGAGCTTACTACTATATGTGTGTCGAGCTGAAATAGGAATTGACTAATTTGCTGAAGAGTAATTGTAAACAATCTGTCGTCCTTGTTGTACGTCCTTTTGACTATTGGAGTTGAATTTTTGACGAAATTCTACGTAATATTTGCGGTAACAACTGTAGCGAATAAATTTATTTTATTATAAGAGAAAAAGTTAGAGAGGAATATTTCATATAGTTGTAGAGTTTACTAATAATAAGTTGCATCCCGACAGTTTTAGTTAGGATATCTGCAATGGACTATACTCTGGCTGCTGATCCTTGACATTTATGGCATATACGTAAATAGCAAAATTAGAGTGCACTGAAACTAAGAGAGTTAGGCTGCTAGCTGAGTCCCACCATAATACCAAAGATTTGTCTCCATGACTGTATATTTGGGGCTAAGGATTACACTGTGCAACGGCATCATGACTGTAAGAAAGGTTTCTTAATTAGCATTTCTAGTAGAGAAGAGTAGGAGGATAAATATGTGGCTTATATATCTGTTTTTGCGGATGATTCAATAATTGGTACCACCCACCAGGTTACTGTAATGCCTTTTAAGTGGAGTTTGTAGCTAGAAATAGGGAACTAAGGCTTCTAGAAGCAACTTATAACATATTTAGTGATCGAGGTATTAGTATTTGCATTGACAGCCATATTGAAATCATAGCTTGAATTTGAACAACATTTAGTGTATACCATAGTTAGTGATAACAGGGCACCACTAGATATTTTGTGTTGCGTTGACACCACCACTGCAACATGTCGTATCGACTGAGATATGAAGAGCTGAGACCTCAGTTCTTGATATGAGATAGAAGTCTTAAGGTGAAAGCTTCGAATCAGGAAAGTAGGACAGTATGGTTCAACCACACTGTATGTCTGGATTTCGGGAGTTGCACGAGGTCCACGACCCAATAAATCGGACAGAAATTAGACTGCTCTGATTTGCTGATACCGGGCGAGGGGATTGTCCTGTGCTATGAGACTCTTAGGTTGTCCTACCTGAGCCGCTTGTTGATTTAATCAGAGTTGTACAAACACAGGATAAGATTAGAGTGTCGTTCCTTGGGACAGTATAGTGTGCCTCCTTTTAGCTGCCGTATCACGACGATTTTTGTTACGTTCTTCGCACGCTACTGAGGACTTATAACCCCACGGTGAGCGTAAAAAGGTCATCCCAGTGGATACTATGTCAAACTGTTGTGATGGTATTCTCCGTTTCTGCCGTGTGGCAGGGTGGTCCAGATCTTCGGGACAGATAGTATGAGCTTCAGCAGGCAACAGTATTTCGTAACGTTTGCCGATGGCAAAAGCTGGTTCTGTACCCCAAGGTAAACAATGTCAATCTAAAAGGATACCTAAAAAGAAAATATATGAACCGCTTTTTGAGCGGGCATGAATATGAGCACTGCCGACGGTAGTCTGAATAAAAGACGGATATCCCAAATAATATTCTCGGCTTCTTTTATTAAATGGAAAAAAAAAAATCCCCACAAGAGATGGATTATTATACTTTGTAAAAATAACGTTATAAAAGTTCTATACTTGTTCTCCTATCAAAGTCTGACAAACTAATCATTATTTCAAACAAAATCATGGCTACTTAAATAAAGCTTTCTACGCTCAGCGAATTAATAATAGCTGAGACCTTAGACAGGTAAAATTGCCCGATTACGTGTCGATACGCACTTACCGTCATAGCACAAACCGGCACAGACAGGCAAAATATTTTTCTATGAAAACAAGTTAGCTAATTCACATCAACCGGCACCAGCAGATACCTACTGTTATGAAACGGAAACTTCATTGCCGGTAGCTATCGGTGGCTAAAAACAAGAACGGGCATTTGTAGGTTGCTTGTCTAGTTGCGAAGTTAACATTGAATCACTTTTCTATAGTTATCTCACGACACCTGCCTTAGATTTAGATTTAAGCGGGACGGGTAGCCTTTGCACTGCAGCCATATTTGGCTTATTGTGCACCGCTTGCATTACAGGTCTTCTAGCAATCGCACTCTTCCTAGGAAGAGCAGCACTTTTTTGGAAGAAATTTCTTCGAAGTTGTCAGGATTTAAGAAGTATGATCCAAAGGCCTGGAATCTTTATTGTGCCATGGCCTTGCATTCACACAGAACATGCTCCGATGTTTCATCTTCTTCGAAACGTAGCCTGCACACACCAGTAGGTGAGATATCTATCCGATGGATGTGTCCGGTTAGGATATGATTCAAAGTTGATTTCTAGATAGCCCCAAAAGATCCAAGCTCATCTCTGAGGAAAGTCTTTAGATGAATCTTTTGGGTTGTCTGGATCTTGTCATTCACGGTATCGTAGGAAATACCGCAAAAGGGTTCTGGTCCTGTAAGGCGCATAGCTACTCCTTATTTGGCCAGTAAGTCTGAACTTTCATTCCCATCAATTCCCGAGTGTTCTGACACCCACTGAAGCGTCAGATGATTGTATGTGCCAAGGTTCGTTAATGTTTGAATACATTCCCACATTAACCTCGATCTCGGGTGATGAGATGGTTTCCAGAGCTGCTTGACTATATGTATAGATCGATAACGAACCTGTACATGGATAGCCATATAGAAAAATATGAGTGAAATTTTACATAGGAAATTTTCCTTCATATAATTCGCAATAGCTTTTTGAGATTGATGTTATAAGTAGGGCAATGTAGATTAACTAGGCACCTTCATCCGCCTACCCGATTTTCCTACACAACATTTCTAGGAAGTTGAACTGGCTTGTCCGGGAGACCTAAAAAATCCACCTCCACCTCCAAACCCTGCCTGTGAGCCAGTACGTGAAGAACGGAGAGCTATTGGTAGCACGTGAACAAACGGAATCCAATAGTCAGTACGTGTACAAAGGAAAAGCTATCCTGTCACCAGTGCATGAACAATGGAGGACTAGTGGTGGTACGTGAACAACGGAAACCAATAGTTAGTACGTGTACAACGGAAGTCTCTCCTGTCACACACTCAAATTAGATTTCGGAATCATAGACAAAAATTTTACTAATATAAATTATTTTGCATTTATAATAGGGACACAAGAAGAATAAGAAATTAATTTGAACTCAACCCAGCTGTTATCCTTTGGACCCCTCACTCCACTGAAGCTACCCAGAATGAAGTTCTGACGTTTTGCTACCGACCGAGCTATTGCGCCCGAGCAATCTCGACCGAGCAATCTCGACCGGATCGGCTGAGGTTTTCGCATGCACATCTAATGATGGCATATACCTCTGCCTGAAATATTGAGGCGCATTTTCCTAGGTTTTGATAGATGTTATCTCTTGATACCTGCCTTAATGGAAAGTTTCCTTTCAGCTTTATGTCGTTATGTGTGCGAGAATATTGCTAGTGCTGGTCGATGCTTATTTGTGCCAGTTCGTGCTCTGCCGGTATGTATGCATCGACCTTTAATTGAAAGTTTCTTCTCCGTTTTATTTCGTTATATATGCAAGAAAAATGTCGGTGCCGATCGATTCCTGTATGTGCCGATAAATTGTGTCTCGAAAAATACGCCTTGTCCACCGTTGATGCAGTGAGTCCTAGAGACTTGGTTCAAATCACAAAGTTTTTTTCGGCGCGTATCTGGGTACTGTGATTGTGATGTACCAATGAATGAGGCTGCTGAAGTTCTGGCCAGGAAGGGTTCAGATATGTGTTAATATATGCTTATAGGAAGAGTCCATAGGAAGGTTTCTAGACTCAACGAAAAGGACTGAAGATTTACTGACATACAAGTTGAATAATTGGAGATGGAAGAATTCATCACATGAAGATAAAAACTCTGTTAAGATGGAATCAGATACTACCTCTTTGGTAAACAAAGCATGCAGAATGCATTCAAGCTCCAACACAATGACTTCTGCAGAAACTATGTGGCGAAGAAGTTGAGAGTGTTCAATATTTATAGTGTCGAATTCCTCGGACTTGCTAAAAGTAGAATAAACTCGGTTGTTGAAGACTTCAAGGTTTTCCTACCCTGGAGCTTTCTATGCGTTGTCGTGAAGATTCCGATAATTATCAGTAATTTTGAAATATTCTTACACCCCATTCTACTGGAAAAATATACATTTGCATTGACATTATACACCAAATCGTTAAAGATCCCCACGACAACTGTAAGTCAGCAGATGTTTTTTAATCAGATCTAGAGAATTATCGATGGGAGCTCTAATATTGAAGAAGGCAAGCAGAGTCTAGTTTTGTTTATGCTATGTTTGGAATTTCTTCCCCAACCCCTTTCAGTTTGTTCATCTGTCTTAAGTTCGGTTGGCATCTACTTCTTCCACGAATGGGAGCAAATCACAGTCAAAGAGTTGGGGAGCTTAGTAAGGTTCATTAGCTCTTGTGGCCTGTCTTAACGTACTTTTCTCTCTCTAAATTGAGTAATCATCAGGCAGGTAGGGACCCGGTGAGTTGGGGCATCACAGTGTGCCATAGCTGGCTGGTCTTAATGTGGTTGACAGTAGGTATTTCGATTGCCACTACTTCAATCTGATCTAACCTAACTTAATTAACTGATAGTTTTCAAAGAATTGAAGTGGATGGGATGTCCTACTATTTACATGAAATTCAAACGGGAGAACCCAATTCCTTTTATCTTGTTTATTAATGTTGTTAATTCGTTTCTGAAATATATCTAGTTGGATTCATATGTATGCTGATAATGTTCAACTATACAAATACAGGGAGGGACAGACAATTTGTTTATTTGAATTGGGAGTCCTGAAATAATGTTAGCTCCGAGGAAGGGAGGGGGAGTACGCACATTTGATAGGTCGGGCCGTAGAGTTTCAGCTCCACTGGTTTGATTAGCATCATGGAGTGGATGAAAATGGAGCGCGCGTTTGATGGATTTCTAGACATACATTACTAATGATCGTTGAATAATCATCACGCCACGTGCTTTCCGTTCCCATTTTAATATTGTGTCCCGCGATCGGGTTGCCGTCCGGCAGTTGATCGTTTCATGAGCAAACAATTCAGCAAACTGGCGATGTTAAGTAAAAAAGGCTGGGCTTCTTCGAACAGCAAGTTCGCCTCAAAACTATTGACATGTTAAGGCTTTCTGTTTTGCGATCCCTTCAGCGCTCTACCCGAAAACATGCAGATTCAGCTGCTGCTAGACTGTCTGTTTGTTCTGTGAAGCGAGTCCTTCATGAATAACTACAAATTGGATCTGGTCCAAGAGCTTAATCCACGCGATTTTGTTCCTCGAGAAAATACATATGAGGCGCTTCTTGGCATGCTTTGTTTTCTTCAGTGATGAGGCTTACTTCGATATTTCGAGATCCATAAACTATTGAAACACTGTTAACTCCAGACAACTTTATCATTGCCAAAATTGGTCTATCATTTTTTCAATAAAACGAACGGGCAGTTTTGTGACTTCTGGCCATTATGTTCACATGATTTAGGAGTTTTTCCTGCCTATGTAGACTCAATGAGTATGTAAACATAAAATTTAAGTGTTGTAATTAATGTTGTCCAAAAAATTAAATTTATATAAGCGTTGCTATTTTCTTGATTGAATTTCTAAATAAGCAAGGCTCTACCCCACCCTGTACAAAACCTTTTGGTTGGGATTTATTGAAGACGCAGTATCTCAGATGAATGAAATTTGTCTGCAATGTCAACAAGTTTATATGAATTTATAGGTACGGTTACGATTCAATCATGTGGATATAGTTATTCAAAAGATTTATGGTGGATTACGTAGTTTTTGTACCGCCATACTGTATTTTTTATAAGATTTTACTATAATGTACTAGGTAAGCTAAACGGAAGCATTTCCACTCTGTAAATAGTCACGAAAATCCGGGTAACATCCGAGATTGTGAACTCGAGTTAACTAAATGGAATCGCACCAGAAGAGTCCCAAATTATACTAGCGTAATAGCCTAAGTGAAGATTTACTAATAGCGATGAATGACATAGCAACAGCATTAAGATAATTACAAACGTTTTTTTTTAATACGCTTCACTATGCATGTGATCTGGAAACAATCTGCAATTAAGGATTGGGTGCCTTTAGAAAAGGGAACAGATTTCTTAAAAATTTTATATGATAAAAATGTAAGAAATTTCAGCTTTCTAAAAATTCACATATACGTACATATGCATAACACGAATCAGGTGGAATATTAATAAAATTATAAAGAAAAGGTCTTTGCGTTGAATGCATTGGCAGAAATCATGGTACGACAGAAGTTCATGCAGTTTTCGTCCTATGCTTATTAAGCGTTCAGAAGAAAATTTATTAACTTAAATGCCTTAAGAGGGGCCAGTACTCAGCAATATCCCGATTCTACATAAGAGACTTTTAAGAGATCTCCTAACCTCTAAAATTGAGCAAGTAAGAGGTTCTATCAAAATTACTATTCTATATACATTTCTTTGGACAAACTTTAATTTTAAGAGGTTAACAGGCTTTGGAAGAATCTGAATACTCCCCTTTTCAGTGAGCCCAGCTGTTAAAGACAATTCATTTTGCAAGAAGCAAAAATAAGAAGAAGAAATTTTTGGAGAGGCGATGATGGCAATAGGGCAACCAACCTACATGTAGCTAGCATGAAGCACTCGTATTTTATTACACTTGCGCCCAGACATGTCATCACAATAATTTTATTACGGTGTAGTTCCTTATATGATTATCGAGGTTAATTGTGTGCGTCTTTAATCAAGTTACAATTATGGATTATTATATGATAAATTCACAGCACGTAATGATAAATGATTTATTATTTTATCATTTAAATCTCAGGTAAAGTATTCCACAGCCGTCATTATGTCCAAAAGCATTTTCGTATAAATCTGTTGCAAACAAATTAATTGTTGCCAAAAATTTAAAATGACGATACCATTGTCGAGTAATGTAGATTATCGTAAGGCAATATCATTTTGGCATTCTAAAATTCTTTATGAATACAGTCGCCTCAGAAATAGCAAACGGATCCACGTCGCCCTCATATTCCCCAGAGCTATCCTCTGTGCACGGCTCATATTCTATAATTATTTTATATTTCAAAAACTTCTATATTATTTATGTAGTATATAAGTATTATATAAATATGTACTTACTTAAGAATGCAGTAATCTTATAAAAAATTTCGGTATTTGGAACAAAACAATTTCAGCAACTATCACGATAAGAGATTTAAGCGTAGCCCGGTGAGGAGCTCTTATGTTAAGAAGTTTTTGACAGTTATTTTTGTTTGTTAGAATACAACATCTCTTAAAACAAAAATCTCCACAAAAGTTAAGAGATCAGCTGACGTCTGACATCTCTTAACTCTTTACGCAGAAATACAAATTTCTGCTATCGGTCGTTGACAACCCAATTAGAATTGGGTGGATTGTTTCAATTCAGATACTAGCGAAATATGTAGGAAATGTATCCTCTCTGTACTGAAAGTGAGAAAATTCATATTAAATTAGCCTAGATCTACACCACAGGACACAATAGAGACATCTAGTGTAAAAGACAGAAACCAAAAATTCCATAAAATCATACAATTTAAGACGAACAATGAATATTTCAAGTTCGAATAAATTGAAAATTTTTAACGAGATCCAACTCTAGCTAAAGGGGAATGCCCAGTTTTTATACAACCTTAGGCCAGATACCTCCAGACAAGAGAGATGTCTTTTTTTTAACAACGTTTATTTCAATTAAGCGTGGGAAAGCATTGGTGATCGGATGTTGCTTGAGCGATTTTCTTGGGTGAAAAAATGGACTTGCGGATTGGTGGATCGTGGAAAATGACTTCTTATGAGAAAAATATTCACAACAGAGCACTAATGGCCATGCATGAAAGAACTGTAAAAATATATGCGAAATGTAGTAGCTGTGATGCATGTGATCCAAGAGCAAGAGAATAGGTTTACGGGCGGCAAAACCTCCCGAAAAAGTTTTCAGAATCGGGAGAAAAGTACACCATCCGATAGTACTACGCAAGACCTTTAATGTGATATGCACCATGCGATATTGGTACCCCCGGCCACCCCAGCGGGAGTCCGTCCCCCACCCTAAAAGAATGCAGAGAAAATTGTTTTCTACGAATTGTAGCTGGTAATGAGCTGAGGCCAACAGTGAAACCCCGATTTCCGATCGGACATAGCCATACTGAGTTAGAGCTGATCTAAACTGAGAAAAATCTAGTACTTCAGTTCGAATAAAAAAGAGGGAAACACTAAAAAAGTGAGGAGGGGGATGGCTATAAATAGCTGTTACAGCCTCCGAGTATAGGAGTGTACTAACTCAAATTTCTGCTCAGGATCTAAGAAATTCGATTCTGAACTAGATTTTTCCAAAATGTACTAGAACTAACTTTGACCACCCAATCAAAGCTTTCCCATTCCCCTAGTTTTGTACATAATTGTTAAAAAAATTATTTTACTTTATATTTCAAAAACTTTTAACGAAATATTGCAATTTCTCATCGGTAAAATATCTAGAGAAGAAACAACTACTGTTAGAGTCAAATAATTAAAAAAAGCGACACTAAAAATGAAAAAAACTCGGCTTTATCTTTCCAAAATAGACACAATCTAAAGAAGTGAGAAAATCTACTAACAGGAATTTGATTTAACTAACTAACTAACTTCAATTTATACAATTTTTTACAAGTTTCTCAGGTAATGTCTCCATTCCAATAGATTTTTTTTTTTAAATTTTTGCCGACGTTATTTACTAGACCTCTGCACTATCTTTAATTTAAGATATAAATCATTATTCTGCTACAATAGTTCGCATTGAAAAATGTACGAAACTCTCAATTCTTGGTACTGACTCCTCTTAATCCTTTTCCTAAGATCTGCAAATTATATAAAACATCATTTCCATTCAATCCATGTTACATATAAAACTGGATATAGATTCATCGAAACAGAGTCGCACCATATTCGCAGAAACAAAACATAAAAATCTTTCGCAAAATATTTCCCCAAATTAAAAATTACCCACCGTCAAAATAGAGAAGAAAATGAGAACCAACAAAAATAACATCCAACTGGAAGTCCGGAAGTGCCCAAGATAAATAACACGTTGAGCGTGATATATTTCCTGTACAGGATTTTATTAATGGAACAAACCACGGACAACATAATGAAAAAGAGAACATAATCTTTGAACGCACCCACATTTGTCAATCAGAGTAGACACTCAAGTGTTCGTCACGCAATTAATCACCGAAACACACAAATTAGCGCTTAGGTCGTCCCATCGACTATTACTTAATCAAGTTTTTTTTCCGGTTCCTTGTTTGGTTTTTTTTTTGTGTGTTCTGTTGTGTTGTGTTTTTTTTTCTTGTGTACATTCTATCACACTCCTGGGGGAAAATCTTAACACCACGGTAACATTAAAAAAGGACACATGAAAAATAGCTCACACAGTTACGGCGACAGAAATTATGGCGACACTTAATAGTCCTTGCTGAGGCTATCCTGAATTATCATCATGGCCGGATGTGACCCCTTCTTACGTATAATTTCTTAGCCTGGTCGAGTAGAGAAGAGCTAACAGTCGGCCAAAATTCCGAAACACTTTATGTAATCTTGTAAGGAATGAGATTTCCATTTTCAACAAAACGCACGTCTACGTTTCCGGGGATATGTTTGTGTGTGTTTGTGTGTGTTCTGTTTTTTTCTGCCATTCCCGAGACGAATTTAATTTACCGAAAAAGAGAAAACACTAAAGTTCATCGCTTTTTTAAGGAAATTTCACCCATTTGCCTACCATTTTCCTAATTGGATTGCTAAGGAAATTTTCTTATGGCCAATGAGAGATGATTTCACTGGGAATGCTATATTCCATGGTGTAATAGTTTTACGCTCTTTCCCTCGCCCGAAATAGGCCTTTTCAAAATTTATTTTCAGCTTGAAATTTTTCATGGTAATTAAATTTGTTGCTAATAATGGCGGGCTATGATTGCCTTTGCAACTTTATACTGACTTCGTCGAAGACTGACTTCAATAATCTTAGAATAATGTTTGATGTAGTTTCAATATGAAATTTTAAATTATTCCCGATTTTTTTTTATTATACTGTTCTTTCCGTGCATGTAGGTACTTATTGCTGAATATTAATAACAATAAGAAAAGGTAACTGATTAATTATGTAATTGAAATAAAAACAATGAAACAAAACAAATAGCAATAAATTAAGACTAGAAAACTATAGAAGTAGAAGAGAATGCTTCTGAAATTTGTGAAGTTTTACAGATTGCACTTACAAGGTATGCCAGAAGTAGTTCGTTCCTGGTACACGTGAGTGCCCTTCAAGAAAAACTTTTCTGTTTAAAATAATTAATGATTCCACTGGAGTGCGGTCATTGTTCGTTCAAATAGAACGAAAATAGCAATACCAACAGACGACAAATTATAAGCACTATGCGCACTTAAGAGTAATGGAATGTCATCGTGGACTGCAGATTTCCAAGTTTTTATACCTGTTTCAATGGGAAATAATTGATTTTGCTTATGAAAATTTTATTTTATCAATTTATTATAACATTTGCAGTAATTTCAGTAATTTTTGATTATCATGTAGCATAGAATTTAGTTTTTATGTTTTATATGCAAAAATGAGTTTCGAGCATATAGAAATGAATGCACACACTAACACACATCATGGATAAAAAAATTAAAATCTTTATTTATCCTGGTTAGAATCCAGTTAAAAACTTAACTTATGTCAACGCAAATTGACTAAAGTTTAACATAATTATAGAAAATATAATTATATTTTTAGAATAAAAAAATTAATTTAGAAAAAAGAATAGGATAAACAATGGAAAATTTGTGAAGTAAAAGAAATAGCCCAGTAAAATTAGAAATAACAAGTAAAAAATCTAGAATTGGTATGAGCCTAATTCTTAAATGATATCCTAGATGAATGCCCGTATGAAAATCCGTCCAGCTCTGAAAGTTTGATTTTTGAAGTGGTTTTTTGCATTTATTTCTAGAACGGTTCATCGAACCGTAAAAATTATTGTAACCAGTTTCATAGAATTTTATATTCTGAAGAACTTTTCAATACAATATAAACGTCTAGGACTGATCGTTTTCAGAATATGTATACTTAAAAATCCTAAATTTTTATATGGCAACACCAAGAAGAGCTTGTCCGATTGAGCCCATTTATGGAATTTTTTTTCATATATTTATGGAAACGTCGTGCATAAGATTTCAGGTCTCTGCGTTAACATATTCTCGGGCAGTGTCCAAATATATAGAGAAAAAGGAAATTTTTCTATGGCAACCCCACGAAGAAGTTGCCGGATTTGTCCCAATTTCGAAATCCAAGTTACTATTTTTTTAAAAGCCCATGTGCAAAATTTAGCTATCCAATTAGTTATCGAGTTATCGTGAGAACGGACAGAAGATCGGTGGGTTCTAAGACCAATTTTGAAGTATAAATATGGAACTTGCCACCGCCAGGAAAAAACAATAGCTATTTTCCTGAAGATTGGAAGACCTCAAAAATTATACCAATCCCGAAGAAGACGTCTTCAAAAAACATAGATAAATCTCTGTCATATCTAACCTGAGCAAACTTCTTGAAAAACTCATTCTACAACAAGTACATAGCACTTGTGAGGAATGAAACATTTGTGAGGCTTCACAATTCGTCTTCAAGCCACAGCATTCAATCGTATACCCTTTACTGAAATTTCACACAGATGTGACCTATGCTCTGAATAAAAGAGAATTCACGGCAGACTGCTTTCTAGATATGGAGAAAGCATTCGACTCAGTTTTTCAAACTGGGCTAACCTACAAGTTAATGCAATTCGGATTCCTCAAGGAACATCACTAAGACTTCAAATTCTGGAAATTTGGAGTTTTTCCTATATAGCTCCTATATAAATCGCGATCAACATTTAAGCTCTCACATAGATCTTGTAGTTCTTAAAGGAATAACTAGATTGTTATATCTAGATTTGTTGTTTTATATAAGTCTAAGGAGTATAAGTCCTATATGAAGAATCTACTACTTGAATATTAGTGCTATAAACGTGAGTATATAGGAATATAATATCCAGAGAATCGTAATCCTATACGAATACGGGGAATAAGTAATTTCGGTGAGAATTCATTGTCGATATCAACGCTCATATGAGCAATCAGTACTTAGTGAACATTTATATAGGATCAAAGTGATCACTTGAAAAATATTGTTACCAAACTTATGACCTGATCGAGCGGTCATCGAGCGGTGATGATATTCTTCTGCCTGCCAAATCGACGCGCCAGCGCAATGCGACCACTTTTCCTTTTCGTATTTACGACTTCTGGGTGAGGTAAAGAAAATACACGCTGTCTGACTTTGACCCGATTGTCAATAATTTTTATTTTTATTGATTTTTTCTCTTTGTACAACTTGACGTCAAAGCTTAAAAGTGCGACGCGCCACCCTACTCAAAATATGGCGGCCTCTTCTATCAATTTTTAGTTTCGTTACTTACTTCACTCTTGAATTAGGTGTAGTGACCTCTATCTTCATAAGCCTACATTACTTAATTCTTAATTCTGAATTCTTTTTAGTTCTCTATGAGTTTGGTTCTAGTAAGTTTCTATTTAACATTTGTTTTAGAATTCATTTTAGTTTTTACAAGTTTGATCTATCTCTATCTATCTTAGGTAAAAAAAAAAAATCATTTAATGGTTCCTAAATTGTTTTTCAAATTTTCCTATTACTGTTCTCTACTTTTAAATTTACATTATGTCGAAAGTTCATTTTAATGGTTTTTAATTGTTAAAGTTTTTTCTGTTTCTATCTATTTAACATATCTGTCAAACCTTTATTTGCGAGTTTCATTCAATAAATCTCGGATTCTTAACTGTCGTTTATTCGTAATTTTTATTCAAGAAATGTCAGATGGTTCAGCGAATTTTATTTGCTTTTATTTGTTAGATTTTATAAGTCTCCGTCTGGGCACGAGTCCAGCAAAGTGCTTCGTGCTGCTACGTGTGGGTTAACCCTTTATTTGCGCGGTTTATTTGGGATGAACTAAGTGTCGAGCGCAATTGTAGAAATATTTCTCTACCGCACAAAAGCTGAATGAAATGTCAATCGTTCTTTAGATGCTTAACAAGAACACAAACTTTCTGAATATGAAAGGGTGGAGTAAACAGTGGCACCAAAGTGTCCCTAATAATAATTCCGTGAAGTATCTTGATGGTGCTTAGAATGATGTACAGCTTTTTATAGCCAAGGGATATATTGCAGGTGCTAGATGAAAGGACAGTGGTTCACCGCTGGGCCATATAATTATTAAAGAGGTAAGTCGTTCTGTAACAGTATGTTCCTATATCAAAGATAATAGTAGATGGTAAAGTAAACGTCACCTCGCGCGTTGTGCTTCCGTTGAATATGATTTCATAGTTGGAGAGCCTCTGCATGTGATGGAATTCGAAATAACGAAAAAATTTTAGTTGAGTATAGGGACGAAAATTTTTGTAATTCATATCAAGTGGTCATATCGAGATATAGTATCTTTCCAAATAGTTGCTTAAATGTAAAATGCCTTCCGAAATGCATCGTGCATCTGGAAGACTTTAAAAGCACACCACGCTTCCGATCGGAATTCTCGTATAAGAAATCTAGCCATATGAATGCTTTTGTTTTCGTCTTTTCTCTACTTTGTCTGTTATATCAAGATTTTTAATCTTTGTGGGAGAACTGAAGTCCTATATCATCCCTTTTTTCATGTACCCGTTTCCAGTACCCTAATTTACTGAATATTTGGACGGAAATTTGTAATAGAAAAAGACGCATTTTTTTAGGCTTAAAGAATTAGATACAAATTAGCTTAGAAACATGAAAATAATTACAAATTGATACAATTATTGAAAAATAAATGAATTCACATTAGTTTCATTTTTTTGGAGAGCCAAATTAACATAACTATTTTTAACCATAATTAATTAAACTTTATATTTATTTATTTTGAGGCGCTGTGTTTTTTTTTTTTTTTTTGAGGCCAGCCATTCAGTACACGAATTTGTCTGTCTATTTATATATTTCTTTTTTACTATTTTCAACACTCTCGTAGACCCACTTTTCGTCATCACAGCTACAGGTACAAATTTGATTAGTGATAAATCCGTTTCAGGAAAAATGCAGAGTTTTCCGATTTTTCCGAAAAAAATTTCCGGAATTTTCCGACTTTTTCGGAAAATTTTCGGGTAAAAGAGTTATCTAAATTATGCAGGATCAAGTTCCCTATCAACTGGCATCATTACTTTCTCTCCGACAATGGTGAAAACTTGCAGAAAAAATCGAGGAAATGTCATGTAAAACGCTTTTCCGGAGTTTTTCCGACCAAGCAAGCGTTTGAGCGTTTTGCAATCTAAGACAAAGTTGTAGAGCGAAATGAGTTGCATAAAGCTGCTTTTGTGGAAAATTCCTTGGAAAACCTGGAAAAGTGGGAAAATCATCGGACAAATTTTCATCGATATGATTAGTGATAAATCTGTTTCAGGAAAAATGCAGAATTTTCCAATTTTTCTGGAAAATTTTCCGAAAAATTTCCGGAATTTTCTGATTTTTCCGGAAAATTTTCCGTCAAAAAAGTTTTATAAGCTATGCGGAATCATTTTTTTCCGTCCTACTGGCATTAATACTTTCTCTTCAACAATTATGAAAACTTGCATGAAAAATCGAGGAAAATTCATGTAAATTTTTAAAAAAATTTCATAGTAATAGGAAAAGTCTGTGGAAAACATGGAAAATCGGGAAAATTCATCTTATATGGGATCAAGTTGGAATACAGCCAAAAAGCGCTGTTTAAAACATAATTTGAGTTTCAGAAAACCGTTGCAGTACTTCAACGATTTGATACTCGAATAAATTTTTTGAAAAACTGGTAAATCAGAGTCTTTTCAGCCGTCATAAAATTGTTTTAGAATAGCTCCATGCAGCACGTAATAACAATTTAGTTAACGTGAAAAAGGCAGAAAATAAAATAAGTAAAAAACGAGTTTTCAAACAAAACTTTTCTTCACACACAAAGTTGGACTCAGATTTTATTCGCTGACAATCACCGATATATTTCAGTATGATCAGTCAGAGGTAATAAGTGATTTGATTCATGAAGAGAAAGAATATTCAAGAGAAATGTCCCAATCAAAAAATCTGAGTCCACCTCTGTGTATGAAGAAAAGTTTATTTTCTACTTTTTCATGCGTCTTGGCCACAGTTTTGTTTGAAAACTTATTTTATTTCAATCTAGCGCATGCATAATAAGTTCCGCATGAATATTAAATTTGCGGACTCAAATAAGATCTATTGTGTTTTAATGATTTTCCGTTAGAACCACTTTTCCTATATGGGATAATTTAGGAACAAATACGTTATCAAATAAGAATATATTTAATTCCTATATAAGTGAAGCAGATCAATTTAGGAAATCCTACAACAACGTCATAGCAGTAAATGTCTCCAATAGGGAATATGTAAAGTCTTATATAACCGTTTACCATTAATATGAGATTAAGATATAAGTTTATTATAGGAATTATTATTCCTACATCAACACTAAATTTTATTCCCGGAACATGTTATGGGATTCTCAACTTTATCGCTATAACAGTCTAGTGCAATTCACTGGGAATTCGGTGAGACAATAATCATATGACACCTTAAGTTTGCAAGATTTATTCCCCAGCAGAGCTCCGAGATTTATATAGGACAAAAATTGTTCATTGGATTCCAACCCACATAAACAGATTATATGTTGAGATCGAAAAATATTAATCACCCTTGCAGCCTATACTTGCAGGAGTCCCACAAGGTTCTATTCTCGATCCGATTCTCTTTAACCTGTTCACTTCGGACCACCCGGCAAACATAAGCTCCACAGCTCTTCTCTATGCAGATGAATCTCTAACCTAAGCCAAATCAATTTGCTTAAAAGCAGCATCAAGCAAAATAAATCTTCACCTAAACAATCTGAATTACTATTACAAAAAGTGCGGAATAAGAATAAACACACAAAAATCCGAACTCATCTGCATTCGGAACCCCTCCAATAAAGCCGCCAGAGCCAAAGCGATAGAGATTGACATAAACGGAGGCAAAATCAAGCCCAACAATAAAGCTAAATATCTTGGCGTGAACTTCAACCAACTTTTTAGTTTCAACAGTCATTCGAAATGAAAATTAGGCCTTTAGTTTCTTCAGTCTTATCATAAATTTTCGAAACGGACAATCAATAAAAACAAAAGTACTCCTGTATAAGCAATTTATCAGACCAGTATTCATATACTGTTTTCCCATCTGGCACTCAATATCCCCCAGTTACTTCAAAATCTAGAGGGACTTGAAAGGAAACTTCTCCGAGCCTGCATGGGCTTTCATAGCAGGAATAACGACAAATTCTTCGCTAATCAAATGGTTTATGAAGCCGCTAACATAACCCCTATACAAGAATACTTCTTCAACCAAGCCATCAAGCAATTGGAGGAAATTCCAAATCACTCCAACCCAGTCATTAATAATCTACAAGATCTACTTATACCTGAAGGTTTTCGATACTTATCACAGCTAATCCTAACATAGGCTGACACATCAAATATTTATTTCCAAGATGGAAGAATATCTTTCTACGACGATAAAGGTAACTACTATCGAAGGTAATAGTAACCTAGATAATTCGGTCTCTGACAGTCTTAGCCTATAACTTAGAAACCGATAATCCTAAACTATCCCATATACTCAACCTTCCTATTCCTGCTTCCCTTTGCCTCGCAAATAACTCAACTAACTGAGTAAGATCAAAAGCTAAGATCAACGTAGTGTAGCAATCATAGAATAGAAGCCAACGTAATCAAAAGTTGTCAAATGAAGAGGACAACAACCAACGAGAGAAGAAACTAGGACATCATCGAGCCAAAGAAAAGCTTCACAGTTTACAACAATATGAAGATCTATTCATTGAGGGAGGGACAATGACATATGGATCCAAAGGATAAAATGCACTAGCTGCACTTCGACTTGGAATTCGACTTTGCCAGGAGACAGTATTATCTCAGAAAGTGAAGTGAACGTTGTAAGCGGACCAAAGAGCTCTAATTGGATTGCAAAGAGTTGAAGTACAGTACTAGTTATAATTAATAGAATAAATTTAATTAAAGTAAACAGTAGAGTACAATAAAGAGGATTTGTGAATTAAATTTGAGATATTGCGTTTTAAATAACGAACTATGGTAAGCCAACGCTCGTAACAATATTATTGAATTTTCAGTACATTCCTTTCACGTATACAGAGCCCGCAAGTTTCTATGGCAAACATATCTATAAAAATACTTATATAATTTATAGCATGACACACTATCTTTAGTAAACATCTTACAGAATATTACAACAACTGTTTAAACAGAAGCGAGTCTATTCTTACCACGCATATTTCCACTCAGCGTATCGACAATGTTATTCATTTTAGATAAATTTTGAATGCGTTTTTTAAGTTCTCTTTGGTTTATAATTTTCCTGTTATTCTGGGAGTTTTTGGATAATTTTAAGATTATTGGAATTGGAAATATTTTAATATCTAGCAGCCCCTAATAAAAATAAAAAGAACTTATAAGAATATACCTACTTCAGTCTACATTCTGTCAAATAGAAATTTTTCGAAAACATTAAAAAAAAAAAAATCATTTGTCGAACAATTACGCACTTATCAAATCTATTTTTGCAAAATCAACACCTGATAACACAGTTTATTTACTGAGTAAATTGCTCTTAGAATTTGTGATCAATTGAAAAATTTGCTATAAATACGGATAGAGGTATCCGCCGAAGCATAGTCAGTTGTTTCATTTAACTGTTGTTTACAATCAAAATGCGTTTTTTCAATTATGTTTTATTTATCGCTGTTCTCATTACAGCAGTTTTCGCAATAGGTAAGAAAAAATCATTCAATTAAAGATTTACATAATTTTCAAAAAAACTATTTCTATGTGTCCAAAAGATAGTAGCTGTAAAAGTGACCCAGTATGTCAAGCAGCATGCAGCGCGACAGAACACAAAACTGGATTCTGCAATGCAGAAGGAATGTGCGAATGCTCTTAAATTTAAACCAAATGGAAATTGTTCAATTCTATAAAAAATAATTAAAACTCGGATTGAAATATTAAATTGTGTCTTTAAGTATAACACAAGAAAATGTCATGCACAATATCACAGCTAAAACTTAATGTGATGCGAATTGAAGTGATAGAATTAATTTAAAACAGATTGCTCCTTTATAGGCACCTAACTGTTTTCATAATGTCATAAGTAAGTAAGTAAACATATTAAGGCTGATTGCACTGACATGTATATAAATGAACTGACTGATCTCCTATTTCATGTGTGTATGCTCTCACTGTCAATGTTATCAACTGTCGTATTTTGGCGCTATATTTATATTATTTGGGGATTTACATATAGTGGGTGGCCAAATTATTAGAGCCAATCTTAAAAAATTTGTGTTTAATTTGAATTGAGACAATATTTTAAGGATAGTTATGGATTTAAAGTTTTATTATATTTATATAGATATTATATATTTATTATGTAAAGTCATCCTATAATAGCACCGTTTTACATTAGATTTAGTACTCAGTTTAGTACTTTGTCACTTGACCTTTGGCAGCTATCACAGCTTCTAATCGCCTCGGCATACTCTATATATACTTCAAGCAGTTTGTTATAATCTTTTTATCATTATGCCACACTTCTATTAGTCTCTCGATTAAACGATGTTTATTTGTAATTGTTTCCTTGGAGGTTCTCAAGGGGATTGAGGTCAGATGCATTACCGGGCCACTCAAGAACCCTGACTTGGTATTCCTCTAAAAATTTGGTCACTTTTTTTTTTGCTTTATGGCATGGTACCGAATCATGCATAAAAATGAAATCCCCATCTGGAAACAATGCTTGGGTCTGTGGTAACATTTTTGTCTTCAGGTTTTTGATGTATTGATCCTGCCTTATGGTGTTTTCAATAATGTACAGGCGACCGGTTCCTTCTATGCTAATGATTGACCACACCATTATGCTCAATGGGTGATTCACCCATTTTACAATACAATCTTCATTCTATTTTTCTCCAGGTCGCCTTCTGACAAATGTGGCCTTGTCAATATTAAATCAAAGGATTTATGCTTCTTTGCTGGCCGGTGGCATTTAAATTTCATCTCCTGGATCCGTCGGCGAAGAGTCCTATCCGATATGTTAATTCCGGCATCACGATCCTATTGCGTGATAATCTTCTAGGTGCTTTACGGTTTTCGACACACAGATCTCTGATTATACTTTCATCACGTAGAGTAGAACGCTTTTTCCGTCAATTTTTTTCTTTATACGGCCCACTGTTGCTCTCGAAACTTTAGCAATTGACGCAATCCTCTAAGAATTCGCCGTGTGCATAAGTATGTTTTAATTTCTGATATTTTAGCGGGAGAAATGTCCTTGGCCTTTCCCATGTTCAAATCTCTCTGCTAACAAAACTAAGTAGGGAAATACAAATTTACGATACTGAAATCACTCAAATTTTTGTCTGTAATATGTTTAATAGCCTGCTGGTTGCGATAAAAATATTTCTTTGCAATAAAATTACAAAACACTCTAGAAAACACTTTGCAAACATGTGCGGATATTAAGGTGTCAAACTACTGCTGGACGATAACAGCGTCTATCCATTTTAGGTATTGCCAGGTCAGCCAATTATTGCAAATATTGGTGTTGCCTATTACCATACATAAAATAGATTGACAAAGCTATGTTATCACGATGAAAAACCGAAATGGGTATTGAATTAATCAATTTTCCAAATATTGTAATGCAAATTGAAATAATAAATTATTTTTACTGGTGGCTCTAATAATTTGGCCACCCACTGTACTTATATAAAAGTCAGTGAGATTTACCGAATTTTATACAAAAGTATTTGGCACTATTTTTGTTTGTAAATTTGAATTATACAAGGCATTTTGGTAGGAAAGGTTTGATTACCTGCTGCCTGATTCGCGGTGAGAAAATTTCTGAATTAAAAACAACAAATACATACGCAGGTGAAAATTCGAGTTTGTATGTAAAAATATGAAAATATTATGTAATTTCCTGTGTTGCTCTTAACTCGATTTTGAGTGTGGGAAAATAGCCATGGCAACTATGTGATTGGTAATATATAAATAATAAATTGAACCCCGAGGGGGTACTTGAAATTTTTAAATCGACCAGTAAACAGTGCCGTTTTCTTTTTAAATCAACTGAGTTAATCAGGATGCATAGGTATTGTACCTAAGTAATATAACATCATTACCACGGTATTGCACCCTGACAAATTAATCTCATCAGAATTAAGCTGGATGCAAAGGTATTGAACCTAAACATTAAATCATAATTGTCACGGTATTGTACCCTGACAAACTACAGCGGCCGATAAAGGAATCTTTCGCTTAACAAACAATACTCAAAACGAATTTCAGTCAAAAACTCAAAACAAAATTCGCTGGAAATGACATTTGTATCCAAATGACGTAGTAACGGGAAAAGTTCCTCTCAAATCGGGCATACCTTGTTATCTTTGTATCATGTTAAGTACGTATCCCGTAAATCTAAAGCAGACTCAAAGTTTCACTCCATCGAAGTTGAGTGAAAAAAGGATAAAATATAAAGAACAAACAACATCTTATAACTATAATATCTCCTATGCTACCTCTATCATAAGTTCAATCATGAAAACTTCAATGGCTTCATTGCTGGTAAACTTGCTTATAACTAAATAAAATGCGAACGACATTTATCTTCTTAGCAAGACCCTTTTAATTGCAACCCACGTCATCTCTGAAAATATTATAATCAGGACAATAGTCAACGGTATTCGCAAACAGAGCGACCTAATATAAATAGTGTTTCCAGAAGGACTAAACTTTCAGAAATATTTAGTATTAGTACCTGGTATGAACGTATGAACATAGAAATTGATTACATACAGACAAATTGGATCGTGAAGTTATTGTCATCGCGAGTTATCCTGGTAAAAATATTTATTTATTTCAATAGGCATTTCTCTTTTTATTTATATCCTAATTTATAAGTGCCTACAAGCCATATACAAAGGTAAAGTAAAAGCAGCAATAAGGATTGGGCACAAAATCCGTACCCGATTAGAAAATTCTGCAAAACAAAATTTCGGAATACATTTTTTAGACGTTTTTAGACAAAGACGGATTTCCAATGTTTCAGTATTTTTCGGGATCTTCTAAGAGAATTTAAAATATTCTAAGATTATCAAAATAAATTTTTTGTTTCAAATAGTATAAATGGACTTTTACATATACATTTTGGATCAGCTTATATGTATAGTGTGAAGTGTTCCATGAATAAGGGAAACTCTTATATTTAAGAGCAATTCTGGGACAAGCCTGTCTAGGGTGCCATCACAGATATTATATTATGTACTTTTCAACATGACCTGAGTCCGAGGAGTATATAGTATGTACGGGGATTTTCTAACGCTTTCGAACTATGATATAAAAAAACATATTATGTAGGCACATATGTCCAACATAATTGAGTAAGAATACCAAGGTGAGTGATAAATATCGGGTAGTTCGATTTATCTGACTTTTCTGGCAAAAAACATCTCTATCGTCTTTAATTTGATTTGAACTGGATTAACTAAAATATTTTTTTTTTTTTGGTATTAAAAAATTAAAAGTTACTAATTTATTTAATAATGAATTATCGCGATAAACGATCCATGTATACATGGCGACGCCCGACTACAAGGTGGGAACAATACAGCGCACATACCTATAATATGTATATAAAAAGATGAGCAACTGAGCGCAAAAAACCTCATATTGAACCTGCGACTTTCGTAGGACATTAATGAAATACCATTAATTACAAAAAATGCGTAAACCAAAATGACAGAACTTTCATATACATACGTAGTCGTTTCTTTGTCTTTTTGGTGTTAGCAAAAATTAAGGATATACGATGAGAGACTTTGACCTTATGTCAGCGATTTTGATAAGTCGCTCACCGGCTGCAATCTGTGTCTTAAAGTGTTAATATTTTGTTGATGATTACTGAAATTAGTACCTATAAATAAAAAAAAAAAACTGACTAGTATAAAAGTTCTGTTGTACACTCGAGCGATGCTTGACGTTCAAGATGATCTACCGTAGGTCGTAGTAGTCATACCTTGTTACTCTCAATTATGCATAACGTCGATATATCCCGCGTCGAAATCAGTGTCATTATTTTCATAAAGAAAAAAAATCTATGGACCATCGCCATTGTTTTTTCGCGAAATTTTGGGTGAAAATTTTTTTCACCGATTTTTACAAGTGAGAAGTTTGCAGGACTTTTGATTTTATTTTATATATTTATATAACTCCTCCGTGATGGTAGCAAAATTAAATTTACTGGTATTTTGTTACACCCAATAAATCAACAAAGTTTAAAAACTTTTAAATTAATATTAAATTTTGGAATTTAATTAGTATCCATTGACTGGCTGAAAAGCAACATAAACTTACTTCGAATATTTACACATAGCCGAAACAATAAAAAAGAAGATTTCGGTAGACCAATCCTGCAAAGTGCTTTTTAGTTTCAGGTGCATACTGTAAACGTATTTAATTCCCTGATTGTTTTTTTTATTAAAATTAAAAAAACAGGTTAAAAAAAGGAAAATTTAAGGAAAAATTGAACTTGTGAAGTAAAAGAAATAGCCCAGTAAAATTAGAAATAACAATTAAAAAAGCTGGAATTGATATGAGACTAATTTTTAAATGATATACTAGATGAACGCCCGTATGAAATCTCATCCAGCTATGAAAGTTTGATTTTTGAAGTGGTTTTTTGCATTTATTTCTAGAACGGTTCATCGAACAGTAAAAATTATTGTAACCAATTTCATGGAATTTTATATTCTGAAGAACTTTTCAATACAATAGAAACGTCTCCCAAGTAATATTGGAGATTGAATTTCCTATCTTTGAGGGCCAATCAACCTATTTTGGTTAAAATTACGTAAATTAGACTTAAGACTTTAACCTAAAAAGCCACTCTCCTTTAAGGTTAATTAGGAAGGAAATTTTACTTAATAATTCCTTAAATTAAGTCCTCAAAGTAATCTGGACTTTATAGTTAATTATTAGGGAAAAATTACATAATAATTCCTTTTTAATTTACGTCGTAGGAATTAGGAGAAATAAGGAAATAAATAAGGAAAATTTCCTAAATATGAGGCAAATTTCCTTAATTTTTACCTAAATTTTACTTAACTTTGAGGTCAACTTTAAGAAAATGTATGGACTTTGTAGTTAGATCAATTCCCAAGTTCAAGGCAAGATAACGTAAATGTTCCCTAAATAATTCCCTATTCGATAGTGTTCGCCCTCAAAGTCCGAATTCCCAAAAAAGTTAACCTCAAGGTAAATTGGACTAAATGGCTACGTTTGGCGAAATCCCTTAAAGTTGAAATTACGTAATACTAGAACCAAAAATTAAATTTCATTTACTTTTGTTTGGCTTCATTAATACTGGAATTATTGAACTGCTCCTCCCATTGAATCATTTCGTCATGCTCCTATTTACGACACTTTTATATCGGAGTCAGTCAGGCTCTGGAATACCATTTGCATCTTATCTTAAAGATACTACACTTGACTTGGGCCAATAGGTACTCTTAATTATTTGCTTCCCAACCATGCAGAATATAAGCATATTCAACTACGTTTGCATTCTCCCGCTTTTTAACAAATCTTGTATCGAAATGATGCTGCTAATCACATGGTTTACTATTTTTAAGATGTAAATAAATCAATTCAATTCTTTCAATTGTCAAATCTCTTTTACCTAGTTAAGGAGAAATTCCATAATTTAGGGCGAAATGCCTTATTTTAAGTTGAAATTTATTTATAAAAAAAAATGATCATAACCTTTGAATACAAAATTACCTAAACAAGTATTTTTGCCCTCAAAGTCGAAAAATTTGGTTATTTCGTCTAGCCATCCAGGAAATTCCTCGTAACAGGAAAAATTGTAAGTCAAACTAACTTTTAGGTCGAAAAATGTAATATGTGCCATATTTATTTAACAAAACATGGCTGCTATATATTAAATGAATGCATAGAAAAATTGCATAATACCTTAATTGAATTTTTTCCATAGTTACTGCAAAAAAAACCCAAATAAATGAATTTTTCTTAATTTCAGAACGATTAAAGCATATTTAAATTAATTTCAAGGCTCTAAATCGCAAACCAAAGAATAATAAAAAAAAAAATTTAAATAATTATTTTTTAAATAAATATTTTTAAAGTGCGTTGGTGTTTTTCGAAAAATTATTTTCATATTTATCAATAAAATTTTTCTCGTTTTAAATTGAACTCTTAGGAGCTGCGAGAATTAAATTTGATTAAGCACATAATTTCTATATACTTTGTTAAAGCAATACTTCTCATAATCTTTCAATCTGGAGTTATGTGCCTTGTTCATAATATTTACATTACCTACTATGGCAAATATACACATACAATTCTTATAAAATGTAATTCCTTCTATATTAACACACACCTTAACATGAGTTAAACTAGGTAGAAAATAGGTCAAGATTAATGAAAATTTACGTAAATTTGACGTGAAATGAGTCCTGTACCCTATAAGGAAATATTCCCAAATTTCCCTAATATTTACGTCGATACGACGTCCTCTCATTCTCCACTTACGTAACTCGGACGTAAATATTAGGTAATCTTAACTTAACCACAATTAGTCGCTGCACTAATTTACGTCGAATAGACGTAAATTCGACCTGAAAAAGAGGAGAAATGTTACTTGGGCTAGGACTGATCGTTTTCACAATATGTATACTTAAAAATCCTAAATTTTTATATGGCAACACCAAGAAGGGCTTGCCCGATTGAGCCTAATTTTGGAATTTTTTTTCCCTATTTTTATGGAAACGTCGTGCATAAAATATCAACTGTCTGCGTTAATGCGTTCTCGGGCAGTGTCCAAATATATAGTGAAAAACGAAAATTTTCTCTGGCAACCCCAAGTAACAATTTAAATGCTATTTAGTTTTATTCTGGTTTTATAATTGTCTTATTAATGTTTTGAACTTGGTAAATAGTTTTATGGTGATTGTAAGTCATGCCAATTGTCCTTCTAGACCAATTGATTTTATTGTGATGTTTCAAAATCCTCCTGGAGAGTAGTAATAAAATTATTTAGCAATTGAAGTCCATTTGTACTTAAAGAAGTTTTATCGTTGTCATTAATTCAACTAGGATAAAACCATTAGGCAGCCAAATAGGAATTAAATACCGCTTGATTTTATTATGGTTTTATGGCATCCTCCAAGATTATTGCATTAATCTTTAATAAAACTAAAAAATAAGACTCACGAAGGTTATAAAGGGTTTTCCAATAAGAGGTGTTATTTTAATTAGCCCGCTATTTCGGTAGATGTCACTTTTGGAGCTGTCATTTTTAGACATTTGACAAGTAGAAACTACGCCATTAATAAAAATGGAACGATACACGATTCAACAACGCATTGAAATTATTAAAATTCACTATAAAAATGGTGAAAATGTGGCAGAGACGGTTCGTAAAACTCGAATATTTTTGGGTCGTCGTGAAGCACCTTGTCGGACCGCAATACAGAAATTGGTAGAAAAATTCGAGCTGTCGGGACAAGTTAGTGATGCGAAGGATAAAACCCGTGCACGTCGCTCAAGAACAGCCGAGAATATTGCTGCTGTAGCCGAAAGTGTTGAAGAAAACCCAGGTTTGTCCATTCCTCGTCGTTCTTTGGAATTAGGCATTCCACAAACGTCATTACACCGTATTTTGCATAAAGATTTGGGTCTTAAGGCTTATAAAGTTCAGTTAACACAAGAACTCAAGCCGGCCGATCATCAACAACGTCGAGTCTTTGCTGATTGGGTCCTTGAAATGCATGAAAATGATCCGGAATTCCATCGAAAACTCATCTTGAGTGATGAGGCTCATTTCAACCTCGATGGCTTCGTCAACAAGCAAAATTGTCGCATCTAGGGCTCGGAACACCCAAGAGTTATTGTTGAAAAGCCTCTCTATCCTCAACGTGTGACTGTTTGGTGCGGTTTATGGTCCCGCGGGGTCATTGGACCTTACTTTTTCGAAAATGAGGCTGGAGCAACAGGTACGGTGAATGGATTGCGCTATCGACAGTTGATTAATGATTTTTTATGGCCGGATGGATGGTATTGATTGGACAACGTTTACTTTCAACAAGACGGCGCTACGTGCCATACAAGCAACGAAACCATTGATCTTTTACGGGAAAAGTTTCCGGACCGTGTTATCTCTCGAAGAGGTGATCACAATTGGCCACCGAGATCTTGTGACTTAACACCTTGCGACTTCTCCCTTTGGGGCCACGTGAAAGAGAAGGTCTACGCCAACAGCCCAGCGTCGATTCAAGACCTCAAAGATGGAATTCGTGAGGCTATCGAGGACATAGGGCAGCCACTTTGCGATTTGGTTATGGAAAATTTCATGAAAAGGATATGGTCCTGTAGGCGTGGTCGTGGTGGTCAATTGGCTGATGTTATTTTCCATTGTTAACGACATACCTTCCTCATTATAATGAAATGAAGATCTGATCATTTATCTCAAAAAATGGCATTTTTCTTTGAATATAAAAATAACTCCTCTTGTTGGAAAACCCTGTATTAAGAAGCATGGAGGGCTACTTTAAATCCAATTTAAGGGACAATTTGGTCTAGAGAGCTACTGGGCTATGTAGGCATCCACCAGAAAACTATTATATGCAGAAGTTTTAAGAATTCATTTCAAAATTATGTCATAAAATCATTTTAATATTAAGAGGCTTAGTCAAACTCCCTATAAATCTAGTACGTCTTTCCAAGTGTCTTCGTCATGTGACATGCAAGAATATTGTATTCCATTCTAGGTCAAATACATATAAGCCTTGTAGCGCTAGATTTGACGGGCCGAAATATTTCTTATACCTTTTAAGAAATCCAAGATATTTGTATGTTTCTTTGGTCACAGAAAAGATGTAATCTGTCCAGCTTAACCTACTGGAAATAAGTATTAATGCCAAGAATGCTTAGTGACGGTAAATCGGAAAACAATGCTCGATAAAAAGAAACGGAAATGATTAAGTGATGATCTTGCTTTAAAGAGGTGAGACAACTTTGGGATGATAGACTACAAATTATAAATTACATTAGAAATGATTAGAGGTCAAGAAGAAATCGACAAGTCGAAATAAGTTTTATCGCGGATACATTATAAAACTAAATAGGTTAAGTGTAACTTTATTTGAGTATCAATAGACTTAGAACGGTTTTAACTGAGATCAAATAGATTTGAAAAAGAGCACCGGTTTTATTATCAACTAAATAAAAGTCCAACAAATTTATTTTGCCTTTATAAGTTAAATAGGCTATAAAAAAATAAAAGTTCACCGAAATGTATGAATTTAAACGCATATATGTAGGTACTATAAGCCTTGTAAATAGTATAAAAGCACGGTAAAGGTCAGAAACAAGATTTATGTTTGATTGTAAATACATATACAAACATACATACATACTCAATTGTCACAAGTGCACTAAGGTTTATAATGCGTTTATTTAAAATTAAATGGTTTTATTTAATAGCAAATTGCATTCTATCAGTCTGGGAGTGCTCAGAAAGGTTTTACTTAAAACCAAATAGATTTACAATAGAATGAATTGTTTTAATCGTAGCCATCCTAAGATCGGTTGTAGGTACAAGTAGCAAATAGGTTATAATGTGAAATTGCCATTTTGTGCTTAAAATGTTTTTAAAGTAATTATTTTTAGGAATTTAAGACGTTTCAAAACTAGGAAATATAATTTTCAAACTTTTTTTTTCAATTCCAAACGTATTTAAAATAATATCAAAATTAAATACAGTGTAAATAAAAAAAAAACTTGTTTTACAAATATTTCCAAACTTTATCTAATTTTAATTATTTCTGAGGCGAGTTATAATTTTTCGAGCTATCCTATGTGATATAATCAATAAAGTTTGCTGCATTAAATTGTTAAAACTGCGATTATATTTAATATATATACCTAAATCAAATTGAATTACATTTCAACATTTTATTAAATTATTGTAAAGTGGAACATATAAATCTATTTGGTTTTACTACGGTAATTATGTAATTATAGATTTAAAGATTACTTTTATTTTCAAGTCTGAGTTCTAAAAGGCTTTATTTACGCTTTATACGCTTTATACGTTTTATGAAAGGTTTTATAGAGAACTGCAAATCATCGCAAAGTGTAATCCATATAAGACCAGTAAGGTTTTATTTAGTTTTAAAAATAGGCCCTCACAGCTTATTACAGCATGGGCCGTTTTAGTTTTATAAGAGGTTTCTTTACGGTCATATTATTGTTGGCTTTATTACAAGTTTTATGAAATAGTATAGACAACGTTATGTAGGCTATGTTAAAACTAAAATTATTACTTGGGATCCAACGAAGAAGTTGCCGGATTTGTCCCAATTTCGAACTTCAAGTTATTTTTTTTTTAAAGACCGTGTGCAAAATTTAGCTCTCCAATTAAATGCGTTCTCGAGTTATCTTGAGAACGGACAGACGAACATGCAAAAATCAAAATAATTTTCAATATTATGCGTGGTCGTCATTATTTCTATGAATTTCAAACGGAATGACAAATTTACGAAACGTTATGATTTCATCCAATTTCACGGTGCCGAAATATTTCCTATACAAATAACAGACTGATTCTAGAGACATCTATTACTTGAAGTGTATAATGAAAATGCAGAGTTACGTCATGCTGAGGAGATCAATTATTTTCAATTCATGGTAAATTAATGAAATATTTTGTAATTGTAGTGAATATTTAATTATGTATGTTTTAGTTTCTGATTTACATTATTAATATGACTTAACTTCGAAGTAAAAAAGGCAAAAACTCTATGTTTGCTATTTTAATGGAAATTGTATTAAAGTCAGAAGGAATTTTATTTTTCTCAGCAGTGTGATTTCCATTCAAGTGAATTCACAGCTAAATTTGTTTTGTGTTTGTGTTTATATTATGAAGGCAGTCCAATTTGTATACAAAATATGAGAGAAATATATCGTTACGTGCAATAGAAAAATATAAATCTATTGGAAATGGATACTTAGCGTGAGCTGACTAATTATGTTTCTAGAATGCAATTTTCCTTTCACGTATACAAAGCCCGCAAGTTTCTATGGTAAACAGATCTACAAAAATACATATATAATTCATACCATGACACACTATCTTTAGTAAACATCTTACAGAATATTACAACAACTGTTTAAACAGAAGCGAGTCTTATTTTACTACGTACGACAATGTTATTGTTTTTAGACAAATTTTGAATGCGTTATTTAAGTTCTATTTGGTTTATAATTTTCCTGTTATTCTGGGAAATTTTCGATAATTTTAAGTGGCGGATAGTTGAAAAAATGAACGTGCAGCTCGAAAAGCGAATATAATAAAACATTTCAAATTTCTGCTGCACATTTTATGATTATATTGCCTTTGGTAAAACAATTTTATCAGTAATAATCCCAAATAATTAATTAAAAAACATTTAATTCGACGAACCCACTTATTTATTTGTTTTGTATAGTTCTGCTTAGTTGGTACTTGGTGCTTAGGCAGAGAGAGTTAGCAATATTGCATTGAGCTTACTTTTTTCAGTGCTTTTTTATGAAGGCAGTCAGTTCATATAAAACATGTCAGTGAATGGGATATGACACTCAATCTTTGTCCATTAGCAAATCCACTTTATGACAATCTAGGCAAGAAATGAATGGAGAGAGATCTTTCATACTATTAAAAACGACAAACGAAAATTATAAGTTGTTGGTACAAGTAGTCAATTGAGATGGAAAGTTTTTATCTATTCAACTGGAGTGGAGGGTTGCTGTCGTGGTTACCAGTGGAGATATTGAGAAATTACTCGAGATGTCCTTGCCGCATTCAACATGAAAAGGACAGGACGCTCCAATGTACGAAGTTTGTCGAGTAATGGCGATTTGTTGTGTCACTACGGCATCAAATATGGGTTTTTGAATGCGTACTAATCTTCTTTTGTACTTTATTTGTAGATTTAACATAGTATTAGAAGATTTTTTTTTTAATAAAATAACCAAAATTAAAACGGGAGAATCTTTAATTTTTTCTACGCCCCAATTTGTTGTTGCATTAAAAATATTTTATATTTTTATTATTGTTAATGATATAAATATAAAATGCCTAATTAAATGTTAAATATTCATACAAAAATTGTCCTTCGCTAGTTTGTCTGTTCGTCTGTCTACCTATCTGTCCGTCTCTCTGTCTATCCATCCTTACGATAACATGAAAACGCGTTCCCTCAGTGTGCTGAAATCTGACACATAGAATTTTTAAAAAAACAAACTGTAAATTTAAGTTAGAAAGTGGGAAAAAACGGGTAGCTTCTTCGTAGGGTTGCCATAATATATGAAATACAACAGGCTGTATAAAACCGAATGTTAATAATTTTATTTCTTCCTATATATTGTAAAAAGGGGGTATCCTGCGCACCTGTACCTAATTTATTGCTCTCTTATTTTTTACTGGAATTATGTTTCCATCAATTAGAATCCATTTCTGTGGTTGAAGATTAAAATTTTCGAATTCGAAAAGAATGAACCACCCAAGTTTTATATTTGTTGGCATATTTAAAGCCATTAGAAGAGCTTAGAGTTTTGATTTTATATAACCGAGTCTGTTTTTACATCATGGCTTACTTGAGATTACTTAGACTTTTCTTTTACTCATAAAAAAAAACATAACTCAAGTGAGTAAAGTCATCTATGAAAAGGACAAAATTTGAGTCCGCTAACAGAAAATTTTTATATTAACGGCATATGCAGGATAGAGAATCTTTATTATGTCAGCATTTACCAACACTTCTTCAATTCATTTGAAGTTTATGTGTCCAAGACGCAATATCACATACAATAATCCCCGCATAAAAGCACATCAACAAGGGCCCAATTTTTTTGTGATTTTAAGCGGGTCTTGCTTATCAGCCCGATTATAAACACAAAATGTGCTTTTATAAAAAATCCCCGAATAAAGCATAAAATAATCGAATTTTTGCTAGTAAGCGATAGCAGACTACAAGCACGATATATGTCATTATAAAAAGTTCGCGATTTAAGATACAACAAACGAGCTATTTCTCACATGTAGAGAAGCTGCTTATACCTAAATTTGAAAAAAAAAAAAATAACAGAAATTTGCCAAGAAATACTTTTATTCAAGAACAATGTATATACGGGGTATCCAAGGAATAGTGTCAAGCGAATGTCTAGAGGTAGAGCACCGTTAGGGGTACCCGAATAATCCCATATATGTTCTGCGATTTTTTGTAGTTTACGAGTTATGATTTTTTCGTGATTTTTTATCAAACTACTAATTCGAAGACATTTTTGGTCTTGACTTGAATAATTGAGACAAATTATTGATTTTTTTCCAATATAGTTGAGTGTTAACCCCACCCAATGCAAAAAAATTGATTCTGTAGATCATACCATTGCGCCAAAAGAAATTTTTAAATTTCATACAGTTCAAAATAACAAAATGTGCCAAAATCTTTTAGGGCTATTTAAAAAAAACAGTCACATAACTTTTTCTTTCAAAAGTGATTTTAAAAACTTCCACATTTCACTAGCTATATACCGTGTAAATTTTATTGAGACATCTCTTTGTCATCATACCTAAAATTCTGTTCAAAACGTACTAAGTCTTAAATCTATTCGAACTGGAGTGCTAGATTTTTCACATCTTAGATTGACTCTAACCATAGCTGGCACAAGAACTAGATGTCGCATGCAGTACCAAAAAAGTATACACAATTTACATGGCTGGCTGGTCCATCGCGGAATGGATCACAACATTTAAAATGATGTGTACATCCAGTGATTCATATTTTTTCGTATCTAAAGTGTTGAGGAAGTCGATCAAATGTATACAAAACTGCTAATATAAAAACATTTGCTTTCGGCACGTTCTAAAACATGTTATATTCCATTTCCGAATGCCCTACCGATTTAACAATTTGTATACTCTGCTCTAGTATACCATGCGACATGTAGTTCTTGTGCCGTCTATGCTCTAACTCAGTAAAGCTATCTTCGAACGGAAAACGGGTTTCATTGTTCACCTAAGCACATTATCAACTGCAATTCGCAGAAGATTATTTTTTTCTGGATACTTCCTACCTAAATGATGCCATAGAGATATATCAATAAAATTTTTATGGTAAATAGCCAATAAAATGGAAAATAAGTTTTGGTGAAAATAGTTAGGTGACTTTTTTTAAATCTCCATCAAAGATTTTGGCACATTTTCATATTTTGAATTTTATGTAATTTAAAAATTTCTTTTGGCGAAATGGTATGAGCTATGGAATCAAATCTTTTTGCATTGATTGGGCCTAACACTCAGGTAAATTGGGACAAAAAAACAGCAATTTGTCTGAATCATTAAAGTCACCAAAAATGTCTTCAAATTAGTAGTTTGGTAAAAAATTACGAAAAAAATCATAACTCGTAAACTACAAAAATCACAGAGCATACATGGGATGATTCGGGTAGCCGTGGGGTGCTCTACCTCTGGACTTGCGCTTGACACTATTTCCTGGGACGCCCTGTATGTTATGTATATACACCAGTAGGTTCACTTAAAATAATTAGAAATCTTTTTTTGTGGCTTGGACTTTATGGACATTCCTATAATTTATTCTTTGAATAAATTTAGGTTTTTTAATTCAAGAGCATTTTCAAGTAGGTAATTGTGCACAACGTCCAGCGCAAGAATCGCATTCTTCCGACTTGATACCTTATTTGTAGAAGCATTACTTTCATGAACGTCCAATATTTCTTCATTACTGCCTGGACGATCTGCTTCAAGGATCATCTATTATCTCTGTGTCTGTTTGTTAATTATCCAAAAAATTCCAAATTGTTATCACATTTTAGCTACTCGTTAAACTCCTCATCTTCTATACGCAATTCTATAACCTTTGAAAATCGCAACTTGAGAACAGTTCATACAATACATGACTCCCGTTAGGCCCGAATTACACGACATCTCAGTCTAGTTCGACTTAGCTCAAATGGTAAATGCATATGGCAAGATTAAATTGCAACTTCGACATCAACTGGGACTTCGACTGAAACTAAACTTTGCTCAAAGTGCAAAAAGTGTGAAAGGATATCGGCAAAAGCGATGGTGTAATTTAATTACATATTTCATCTCAGCATCGACTTCGAACAAATTTTCTCGAAGCCAAAAAATTGAAGTTCCGGGCCGAATTTTCATTTTAAAAAAAATTATAAAAAATATAAAAATTTAATTTTCTAAAACGTCCTTCATTGCAATAAGTTCATATAACTAAGTTTCCATAAATTGTGAAAAATAATCAAGAAAAAATATTGTCAAATTAAACATTTATAACAGAAAATGTTGAAAGAGTTTTCTGAAAGTTTGAATGACCTCTAAACACTAATGAGTTGCACAAAATTTTGCATAGAAATTATGCATTCAAAATATTCTGAAGCATTCAGATATTTTAACACTTGCAAATCCATACATTTTTGAGCCACCTTGATAAACGAATGCGCTGAACCTGACTGTTACAATATGAAGGGAAATTTACATTGAAAATAGAAAATTTAAGATACGTTATTAAAAGCTATAATGGGGGTATTGTTAATAGGAGGGGTTGCTACTACATAATAGAATCAAAAAGTATTCGAAATTACTCGAATTAATGTTGCGGGCTTCGATATGATAATAAAAGGGTTTTGGTAATAAGTGAGCTGTTATTATCCGGGGATTACTGTATTTCATAATTTCTCGTTGGCTTACTTTTTTTTTTTTTGAACCATTGTTGTTCCACTACCTCCCTTCCCTTTATACGTAATTTTATCATGTACCGCCTAAAAATCTAAATTCATATTTGTGAAAAGTTTTTATTATACTTAATAATTAATCAAAAGTGTAAAATTAAATTAAATTAATTAATTTTAAGAAAGACTACCACCAATACAATCAGTAATAAAAAATTTAAAATTCCATCGAAATTCCTGCATCTTAATGATTTCATCTTCATAATAATTATAATAGCGAAATCCATAACCGTACCCTTACTCCTACAAAATTAACCAACTCCAAAATAAACCCTTTAACCATCCTGAGGTGAAAAACATACAATCCTCACCCATTCTAGTACTACTTAAAGTGTTATCTGTCACGTTAAGAACACCTGCCCAGCCCATCCTGGGCACTTGCTTAAAACCAAAGCAATTAATATTTTACTCACTTAACATTTTCATTCAATTTATCCATAAAGATCGGAGGGACTTTTTAATGGAAGAAATCAGAAATGTGAAATATATGATGGCTTTAGATAGGATGATTGATTGTATTTTAAATTCCTGGGAAAGTGGATTTCTCATTAATTCATTCAATTCAAATCGTCCTCTTCTGGGTATATAGACAGCAAAACCGAGAGTTCTATAGCCCTTGAGAAATATCGAATACTGAATTTAAATTATGAATTATAATCCCTGCTTAAGAAAAGCGTCAGCCTAGGATACCTTTGTTGGGGTCTTTCTCTAATGGGGTCATAAATTTAGGGATGAAGTCGAATATACATATAGTACAATGGATGAAGAGGGTACATACATATATACGAGTATTAAATATACAGACCTAAAATAAATTATAGTGAAAAAAAGATCAGGCGAATGTCACGAATTTTAGTTCGGATTTAAATTGGTTGAATAATTTCATTTTATTTAAGGGTAGCGCGGGTGACGCAGTTAGTTTGGGTCATTTTTAAATTAAATCTAGAAGAAAGTAGTCAAGAAGACTACCAAAGTACTTAATTCCAATGATTTCAGAATATGCATTTTGATGTGTAATTATAAGGTTGACCGTTTTTATGTATAGGTGTGAGTGATAATAAATGATAAAGTTTAAAATTTATAAACTTTTTAGGCAAAGAAAGAAACAATAAAAGCAGAAAATTAGCGTCTAGAATTGTTTCTCCCTGTTATGCCTAGTTTGATTTTTAATTTGAAAGTACCTAGGATTTTTCATTCCAGAATTTACTTTTGATTTAAGAATCTGACACGAATTTTTTTATAAACAATAGTTAATAATAATATAATAAAACGTTTATTTTCTGGCAAGGTACACAAGACTTTGAATCTTATAAAAGTACAAAAATGAGTGAAAATATTAACTAACTAAGTATGTACAAAATTTAGTATGATTTAAAGTTAAAAATAATAATAAAATATAAAGGAACAATATATAAAGGAAACATAAAATAAAGAAAAAAATATAAAGTAAAAAATAAAGTGAGGAATTGAATTATTGCGCCTTAAGACTGAATGCCAGAAAATAAAGCTCTCGGTTCCGAGCTTCCAAAATTTTGACTATGTAGTAGTAACGTGAGCTTTCGTTCTAATCACATTACAAATGCTTACCAATAATTCCTATAAAGTGCATATAAACAAAACCGAGTATTTGCTTGGAATTGGGAATTGAAATGAATAAATCATTCACTTTTTATCAAGATACAAGTTTACAAATTGCTTTTTATAAAATAAACTACTCACGGGTCTTATCCGGTTTTCGTGTTACTGAATAAAATTATCTCAATCTTCATTCTCATGTTAAAGTAAACGTATAGCAATAAATTTTATTCAAGTTACAGGGGTTTCAATTTTAATGTTATAAAAGTTTTTGTAACATGACAAATATTAACAAATTGTAGCATTTAAAAATATCTTTGGAAAACCTATATATGAAAAATAATAAAAATTGGTGTATACATGAAAAAGTATTTAGGGGGGAGAGAATAATAATACGGTTTTTTGAGGTTTTTGATTTTCCATAAAAAAAACCAACATCTTTTTCAAAAATCTAAGCCCGATAGCATTTGAACTGAATAGTTTCTGATATTTTGCCGAAGGTTTCAAATCAATATCATAAAAATTGTGAAAAATAAGAAGGGGGAGCAAAATGCTTGCAAAATTTATGCAGCCTTAAGGTATGTGAGTCAGAGTTATAAAAATGCCGAATGCCCCAATGGAACAAGTTCTTTGAGCACTGACTGGTAGACTATTCCAAATTCGAATGACGGGCACGAATTAAGATCGTTCTCCAATTTGATCTTGACAATTAGAAAGTAAGAGGCTGCGTTGATAAGCAGATCTGAGGTATCGCACCCGTTTATTAAGGTATACGACGGTTTTTTATAGTAGAATATATTATACAAAACCTCTAGCCTTCTATGTATCAGAAACGTATCCAACGAGTATCCAAGGAAAGATTCGATGTATGGTAAAATATGAGAAGATCTGAGCAAACCATGAATAAATCGGACTGTGACATTGAAAGCGACAGTTTGTTTCCGGTAACAGTTTAAATCAAGTTTAGGGAAAATGAAACTCCCAGAGATAAAGTCGGGTAATATTAGTGCTTTGACTAGTCTCAAGCGCATTTGATGAGACAAATAGTTGACTGGTAATCTCTGCTGTCGCAGGCAGGCATACACCTTCCCAATTGAATTGCAGACGTGATTACAACAATTTAAATTCCCATTCAGCTTAACTCCCAGATTTCGAACGGAAGTAATATGTGATATCAGTATGCACAAAAACAACCACTAATTTACAAATCAATTAAAGAATGCATGCTAAGCAAAACATGCGTTCACCCAAATATCTGTCTCAATCTCAAGAAGTGACTACATTTGTTTACAAGTTTTGCGACATTTTTAATACGGGTCAAGCTGGTTGCGTCACATCTTTTGGCTGTCTCCACTCTTCGCACGACGGAGCTTAACTAATAAAAGGGGCAAAGAACTTCCTTTTACCTGGCGATCTCTTACTAATTTACCACATGTCGACACAGATAAATTATTACGAATATAAGGAATAACGGGATTATTAATCATGACCGGCGGTAGCTCTTCTAGATTGTAGCTCCTTATATTTACACTGGTCGAATTTTTTGGGTAAAGTATTACATGGTTATATTTGGCCCATATGAGATTTTAATCAAGTCTTCATTGATCTGAACAATGCCGTCCTCAATCAAACCTATTGGTCTATCCAAATAAATTTGGACATCATCCCCATAGGGATGGACGGACGAATCCTTCACAGTCGTGGGTAAATTATCTATACAGGTTGTTCCCTAAATGTCTTTAATCCTTTAAGGGCATGAAAGTAGAGGTCAGTTGGATCAAAAAAGTCTAGATACTTTTATATCGAACTCAGCTTGGTTTTCGAGTAAATCGATAATATCGATTTTCGAGATTTTGCATACCTTGTCAGAGTAATTTCGTTATAAGTTCTATTGTAATTAATTTAAAAAAAAAAAACCAGTTATCTCTAGAATGTTTTATTTCACCAAAATTTTTGTCGCGCTTCAGTGTACATTTATTCGAAATATCACCATTCCACGAACTTGGCAAAACTATGAAAAAATTTGCGCATTATGTCCCCTTTCCAAAATGACCTCCCTAAGTGCTATCAATAATAACAATCAAAAGTTATAAGCAAACATTTGGAAGATGTGCCCATCGAGGTAATCTTCAGTTTGTTCATAGGATTCTATCACCTCCTACAGTGTTTAACCTACGGCAACCATTTATATGTCATGGTACAGGAATCTGAACTGGCTATTAGATAGGGTACTTTTCGATTTCGAAAATGGAAGGGGTAATTTCGAAAAAGCACTTTTTTACCAAACTTGATATTTATGTAGATTTCGTTATTCCACATCATCATTGTTTCGGGAGGGGCAAGCTCTGGGAGGGGCGGGAGTTCAAAGTTTCAACTTTAAGCGGCCATATCTTAACCAAGCATTGTTCTAGCAAGTAAGTCCTAAATTCATGAATGGAAAAGACATTTTTGGTGGTTTTTATTCAAATAGAGCCGCTTAAAGTTGAAACTTTGAACCCCCTCCCCTCCCAGAGCTTGCCCTTCCCGCAAAAATGAAGATGTGGAATAACGAAATCTACATAAATATCAAGTTTGGTAAAAAAGTGTTTTTTCGAAATTACCCCCTTCATTTTCGAAATTCGAAATAGAAAAGTACCCTATCTATTAGCCAGTTCAGATTCCCGTACAATGACATATAAATGGTTGCCGTATGTTACACACTGTAGGAGGTGATAGAATCCTACGAAAAAACTGAAGATTACCTCGATGGGTACATCTTCCAAATGTTTGCTTATAACTTTTGATTGTTATTATTGATAGCACTTAGGGAGGTCATTTTGGAAAGGGGACATAATGCGCAAATTTTTTCATAGTTTTTCCAAGTTCGTGCAATGGTGATATTTCGAATAAATGTACACTGAAGCGCGACAAAAATTTTGGTGAAATAAAAAATTCTAGAGATAACTGTTTTTTTTTTTAAATAATTGAAGGCACAATTATAACTTATTATACATTTTTAGAAAGGCCAATATGTGTTCTTTTAAATAAAAGTTTGAACGTCACAATCCATTAATTACAATAGAACTAATAACGAAAGTACTCTGACAAGGTATGCAAAATCTCGAAAATCGATATTATCGAATTACTCGAAAACCAAGCAGAGTTCGATATAAAAGTATCTAGATTTTTTAACCCAAATGACCTCTACTTTCATCACCTTAAAGGATTAAAGACATTTACGGAACACCCTAAGAGAATAGCAGTGGACCAAGTATAAAACCATGGACTACAGCAAGAAATTTGTAATAAGGGTGACAGCTGTATTCGAAAAATTGAAATATCGACGAAGCTTAATAAATCGAATGCCTTGATAAACTCAATAAAGACTAGAATGAACATTCGATCATTGTCAATTGCATCTGTCAGATCGAATACAAATTTACGCAAGCCTGATTCACAGCTGTGTAGTGGCGTAAAACCAAACTGCATATGTCCTTGATTTAAATAGGTGACGATTTGGAAATGCATAAGCTTTTCTAGTAGTTTACTCAAAAGCAAAGTAAAGTGCAGGGACGAAAATCTGTCATTTGGGAGCACTTACGACACTTGGGAAGAGGAATAATAATAGCCTTTTTGCAGAGCGATGGATACTGTGAAGTTGTTAAACATGCATTAAATACATGCAGCAGGACTAGGTGGGATATCATCAGGTCCAATAGCAGACAATTTGACATCATTCGTGGCAATGAAAACCTCGGAGAAGTCAACGCTTCTAAATGTAAAGGCCTCGTCGGTGTTTGTCCGAACTCCACAATCAGAATGAAATTGTTGGGAGATTTGACGTAAAAAAATTATATAAATCATTGAGATTAAAAGTACACCCTAGAGAGTCACTGCCAGACACACCCAGCTTTCGCAAGTTATTCCATATTTCCTAGAAGGAATGCCAGAACCAAGCTTCGAATCGAAAAACGCTTTTTAGCTGCGCGAATGGTAGAATTTACTATATTCCGAAAGTATTTAAAACAGTTTTTATCCTCAGTAGACCCAGAAATTTTATAATGACTATACAAAATATCCCTTTCCGCGATTAGCCTGCGTATGTCACTATTAAGCCAGGTACACCACGGGTACGCTATATCTATAACCCAAAAGCACACCGTGTTGTAGTAATTAGTTTTGCCCTAGTGAGGGAGCATTACTCAGAATCTATATAAGCAATCATCAGGCAAAATTAGGATTCGAAGCAAGTACTGAACAAAAACAAAGTAATTGTGTCTGATTTTCTTTTTAACTTAATCAACGACCATCTGGTTATAATCTTGGAGATTTACAATTTTTTTTTACCCATCATTAGAATGGCTCCATAATTTTGGTGAATTTTAAGTTTTCTTACTAGTCGTTCAATTAAAATTATATTGAATGGAGTTACATTAACTGTTAGATTTAGACTATATTTAAGTTTATAGCGGGGCGAGTGGCCTTTGCGCTGTAGTCAGTTATTGGCTTATTGAACCCTGCTTTTCTTTATATTTAGTTCATTCAAAAATCCCACTCTTGCTAGGAAGAGCAGTATCCTTTTCGATGAAATTTCTCTGAAGTCGGCCAGATTTAAAAAGTATGAGTCAAAATCCCCTACAATTATGCAAACAACTCCGGCGTGACCTATAAGGTTCGGTTCTTCTTGATACTATTTTTGTCATTTTTATGAGTGATCATTTCGCTTTTATTTTCAATTTAATTCACAAATTTTGCAAACAACAATACCCTTGATTCTATGAACTTATTCGACTCTATAGTGCACTTCCACATTATCGCTATAGATAAAAATAGCTCTTATTACAATAATAGTCACCTGAGACAGATTAAATCAAGTATGTAAATAATTAGTATTTCGCCTCGCATATGTTATTCATACTTAAAAATTATTTAAGTGCACATATTAGGTCAGCTGAGCTAGTCACTTTGGTATATATGGCAGGCAGCAACCAAGCCGTACTGATGAGTATACGGTTTCAGCTGATACGAAACTCCTGCTTTTGCATAGAAATTTCTTTTTGCTTAGAAAGATTTTGTAAAAAAGTTTTTTTCCACTCAATTCTCGAGTTACGGATTTGGTAGAAAACTCAGTCAATTTATTACATATTGACTAAATTCGTTATGAATTTATTTCATAGCAAAACTCTAGCATAATACAACAAATTTTTGATCCATTTTCGTCGGTTTACCTAATTCCAATATCAAAAACTTGCATTCCCTAAATATCTAAGATATTGAAATATCCAGCAATACTAGCTGGACTGATAAATTTTTTCGTTTAGTAATTACGCATTGAAATACATCAATTTCTTATAAACAATCAACAGATATTTGACTCCACTAGTTTTAGAGCTAAATTAAATAAGGCTTATATAAGTCCTAGATTGGAGTACAATATCCATATTTGCGCAGGGGTAGGTATGTAAATTACAAAAGCAGGTTATTCGTTTTATTGGCGCTGATATGGTAACTATAATTAACGCTCTTTTCTTGTTTTTAAACCAGCAGGCGTGATATATGTTTTACAATTATTGATGGAAGTATATGTAATATTGTTTCAGGTATAGATAGTAGTCTAAAATGTTTTATATGTGTCGCAAAACTATCCCAAATGAATAGTTCTCTAGAAAGAGTGTCTAGTACTAAAAATTACATATTTGTAATTTCCATACATCATGCTTGGATTCGTTGTGTTCTATATAGTTATATCACATAATTTGTATATAAAATCTTGGCAGGCTAGAGGAGATAAAATTAAAATAATTGCACAGAATAATAAACAACAAATCCAATCTAAATTCAAAGGAAAATTGATCTTAATTGTCGACTAGCCAAAAGCAGATTTTGGGTCAAAAACGACGGAAAAAGGCAATTTTTCAGAAATGAATAAATAGTAAAACAAATTACAATTATTTGAAACAAGGTTATAACATTGAATTGCAGAAGTTCCGATATTTGTTGACCGAAACAAAGGTAGGCTATTTAGAAAATTATTCTTGGTATTACATGCTAGTCACTGTACAAAAGCTCCTTATCCACGCAATTGACATTATATCTACTTGTATCCAAACTCCCAATAGGTCAAATGTCAGAAGAAGACTTAGATGCAAGTCAGAAAGTGAAAACTAGAGAACGTCACAAAAGGAAATCGTCTCGTGAGAATACCAATAGGGATCTGATAAATTTGAAACATTTGTAAGACATCATACGAAAAACTTTCAGTTGAAACAGTAAACTTTTTGAAAAGCTCCAATCCTTCAAATCCTACAAAACCTATATTCAGCGGTGTTTTTAGTTTAGAAGATATTAACTTTTCTAAAACCCAGAATAGTAATAGTAATTATAATTGTAACGTAAGGACCTGTTTTTTTCCTGGTGTGCCGCAGGACTCTGTTATCGCTCCATCTCATTTCTTAAATGATCTGCTTTCCCTTACATTCATTTCTATTTATAGTTTTTCACGATAACAGTAAACTTGATTTCGCTTACTCCATTAACAGGTATACGGACTCCAGAGGAAATACCACATCTGTCAATTGAGATTGCATGATTAGATCATTGAGTAATGATCATGAATATATTCTCGCTTGGGGCAATTCTCATGTCTTTAAAACAATACATAATTTTTCCACTCCTGTTTCATTTCATGGAATCAGTGCTTACGATCCTTATGTATTCTTGGGAAGAATATTTCCAATAACAGACAGATGGCATCATTTCTGTTACCAAAGAAATATTGAAATGTCTTGGATTTCTGAAAAGGTGTCAGAAATACTTCTGCCCATCGAATTCAGCGCTCTTTTGCAAGTCCTACATCAGACCTAGAATGAAATACAATTGCCAAATAATTGCACAGGGCCTGCTCGGACAGCCTCAGCTTCATTATACATATATTGAACAAGGGAAAGCCCTCAAGCTCAATGGTAATTTGGCAATAACTTGTAATATTGATTCACTCGAACACCGCTGCAATGATGGATGCCTTTCACTCCTTTATCGCAATATGCATGGTAAATGTTTAGATGAAATATCTACTTTGATTCGTTGTAGAATAATTCATACACGCAATACTCCTGCTGCAAATCGGCGCTTATCATTTTATCCTTCAAATTACTTTCGGCCGTGATGCTTTTTATTCCGAATTGTGCGAATCTGGAATAGTCAACCATCCTCTATCTTTCCCCCGTCATACAATCTGCGAAAGTTTAAGAGTGACATATATCAGCACCACTGATACCCTCATCACGTTCCCTAACTCTTTCCTCTATCTCCTTCTTGCCATGTTGTGCTTTGTATCATGATGTATCCCCTGAGTTTGGCTTAGTAATACAAAAAAAAAAAAAAAAAGAAAAATGAAGCCATTTCCGTACAACGCGGAATTTCGAACGATCTCATGTATGTTGATGTATCACTGTGCGGGGTAATAATTTTAATCGCTATATCCACGAAATCTGTATCCTACATCTTTGTAGAATTCCTTCCCACGCAAACCTATACCATTGAAATCAAAGACGGTCTCACAGTGAAGTTTCTTGAATCATTTTCGTAAGTATAACATTGCGGATGTGGAATAGTTTACTATCTTCTAGTTATTCAATATAAGCGTATATCGTTACCTTCAAGACTCAACTTAATATTGCTTCAAATTCTCTTCTCTTTCGTCCTTACTATCTCAGTTGTGCTGTCGTAATCATAGGATAACCTCTTAAGCTTGGGTGTCATCATAAAAAATAATAATAGTAATAAAAAAACCGATTTATATCTTACAAAATAATCAATATAGTTCAACCAAAAGTAAAGTAATACACTGTGTTCTCCAATGATAGAATCGTTTAGGAAAACCACCCAATCAAGGCGACATAAACTGAAACAAATTGTCAAAATCTCTCCTCTTTCTTCATTCCATCAAAATTCCCATTAAATATTCAACAAAATTAAATACCATCGACAAAAGAAATCGGATGTATATAGATCTTTTAATTTGTGCAATAATATTTCACTTAATTACATTTGTAAGATTGAAAGTTGTCATCACATCAGGAAATCCCTTCAAAAAATATCAACCCACATCTAAGCCCACATAAGATGGAAATATTTCTCAATGAATTCTTTTCAAAAGGTTTCCCGCTTTTTCCTTGATATTGATAGGCACTTAGAGGGATGGTATTAAAAAAAAGGAGAACACAAAAAAGAAAAAAAAGGTTAAGAATGATGTTGACAAACGAGGCGCAAGGCATCAAAGCCCATTATCATAAATTTCTTCTTAAGCTCCGGCCCATAAAAGCTTATTCATAATTTCCATAATCAGATCTCAAATTTCACAAGAAAAAAAATGATGTGATGTGTTATTATGGAGTTAACTTATTGATGGTGGAGCTCCTATATGAGTAATTTTCTCGCGTAATGTTACCATACATTTTATGTATCTTCTTCCTGCTAAAATCAGCCCTCCTCTCCACATATATGTAGGCGCGGCTGTTAAAGGAGGCCTACTTAACTACTCCTTACATCACAGCATTTTTTTTTTCTTTGATCAATTTACCAAACTTTGTATTATATACGTGTACACATCTCATTATGCATTCATATCCCCATTTATATTGTGAGCATTTTTTCACATATTACCATCACCATTATGTCGATATGCATTGTGGTGAGTTACTTTTCGCAACGAAGAGTGTCTTTTGTCGGCTCACGGAAGTGAACGTTAATCTCAACCCTGAAATTTGTTTTTTTTTTGGCTCCTTTCAAACGGCTATGAGCCAAACGAAAAACTGAAGAACTTTAAGGAGTTTATAAGATGATGATAATGCTTTAAAGTAACTTTGAAAGTAAGTGTGATGCCCTAGAGATAGACACTTCAGAAAGTGTCCGGAATGGAGAGAGACAGAGAGATTAGAAGTAAAACAAAAGAGGCATTTTCAATCACTCACTCACAAATCGATTTCGGCAGATGAAGCTAAATTATGTGGTTAAAATTTTAAAAAGCTTAAAATTATAATTTAATTTCAGTAGAACTGTTAATTTATCATAGAGAGATGCTCACCGAAAGATCCCCGCCATAGAAAGGATGTATCACGAATGTTTCATTTCCCACATGTATAACTCCGCTAACTCCATTACACGTGTGAAATGCCGCACTAGCACCAGGGTAATCCTTTACTGTTCCGTGGTAGTAACAGTGCTCGATATCCTGAAAAAGGAAATTTTTCTATTTATAATTTGTATGAAAAGTCAATAAAAGTAATAAATAAAAACTAAAAATAACAACAAAATAAATATTCGGAACCATATCTGTTATTAGAAGTTTTATATGATAATTGGGAGTATTGATGCATATTGTTATTGTTTTGTGACCATATTGACACAGTGTGTCATAACCAGTGATACCAGATAGGCAGATTTATCGCTATTTGCGTTATTTCCGTTAAATTGAAGAATTTCCAAGTTAATTTTTGATATTATTTTACTCCGTCAAATGTCTGTGTAGAGCGAATTGTTTTGCAAATTAATTTAAGCAAAAAAAAGTTGCACTCGTTGTCAGACAGTGTCCAAATATATACTAAAAAACGAAATATTTGTATGGCAACGCTACGAACGAGTGCAAGATTTAGTCTATTTTTGAATATGTATTTTTTTATGAAAACGCTTTGTACAAAATTTCAGCTTTCCAGATCTGCGCGTTGTCAGGCAGTTCTTTACGTGTGGACAACAGCGCCATCTGTCGTGCTTAAGACTATCCTCTCTGTCAAGCTGGAACCAACCAAACCCATTCACAAAATTTCATTGAATTCGGTTGGGCGGTTTCGGAGATTACCGTGTAAGAACATAGTGACACTGGATTTTTATATATTGAGAAGATCTATACTCACAACAACAGTTCGAATTATGGTCTAGTGAAATTAGGCGAGTCTTATTATCAAAACGTCTTGTTTTACTAACGGGTGTTTCAAATTGAGTTTTCAATAGTAAATAATTAAAAGACATAGAATTTGAATTGAAACTCAAAAAGTTTTTATTTATTTTTGAAATACAATGTTTGCCATTTATACTCTAAAAATGATATCTCTCATGTGACCACCTCTTGCGTCTCTACAGTACCTCATTCTTTTATCAACATTTTCAATCACATTTTGGCATAGTTGCGGCTTTATCTCACCAATAACTCAAATAACTTCAGCTTTCAATGCTTCAACGTTTCGAGGATTATCCTTGTAGATCTGTGCATTCACATGGCCCCAGAGAAAGAAGTCTAACGGTGTCAAATCACAGGATCTTGAAGGCCAATTCACGTTACCGAATCTGGAAATAACACGGTCTGGAAACTTTGTCTGCAGTAATTGCAAAGTTTCTCTGGCTGTATGACACATAGCCCCATCTTCTTGAAACCACATGTCTTTAGTATCAATATTTTCCAGTTTTGGCCATAAAAAAGTTGTGACCATGTCGCGATATCTGGTACTGTTAACAGTTATGGCTCTTCTAGCATCATTTTCGAAAAAGTACGGACTAATCACACCACCAGACCACAATTTACACCAAACAGTGACTCTTTGTGGAGGCGTTCGAATCTCTTGGATCACGCGAGGGTTTTCCTCTTCCCAAATACGGCAGTTTAGTTTATAAACGTAGCCACCGATCTCGAAATGTTCTTCGTCTGCAAAGATGATTTTTTTTTATATAGTCGTTTTAGTCCAGTATCCAATTGGCAAAGTCCCGACGCATGGAATGGTCTTGTGGCAGCAATTCTTATGTCAATTGAATATAGGACTTCAACGCTAAATCTTTGTGCATAATACGCCATAGTACAGTTGACTCGGAAAGTCCCAATTATTGTTATGTATCTAGGATGAGTGATTTGCTTGGGACGTAAAGTCCCGACTGCCAGCATGAGCTGACAGATCACCCGACGAACAGCGTTGACTGCAGGGCGGCACGCTAGTACGCCTCAACTATTGGTGGAAAGTGTGGGGGGGTTGCACAAGAAGACCTGCCGCTGCCGTCTGCCATATACAAAAAAAAATTTTCGTGCCTACAACGAACAGTCAGCACCCACTCGGTCCTGAAGAGACCCTTACGTCACTTACCTGTATTTTGGTGGAAGGCGTAGATGTTTTACCTTCCTTTACCGGCCCCATCCTCCCATTTGTCTTTGGGGGACACAATTATCCAAAGTCCCTTATTGACCTGTAAAGAGAGAGAGAGAGACTAGGCGAGCCTAGACGATCTTCATCCTATGTGCGAGGGCTCCGGGATGTGAAGGAAGAATTGAAAGTTCAGCTTCTCATAGTTACGTTATAATAGTTCTCGTTTAATACAAAATTTTGGTCTTCTCCTCACATAAAGTTTGCGAATACAAATCTCCTAGCTGTCATGCATTCCGCGTTGGCAGTTTAACGTACTTACACTTAATCAAAAGAAGATAATCAGAATAATGACATTTGCCTACAGATATATATATATGTAATGTACTCCATCTGATCAAAAATAATATCGCAGAAACTTATGTAATCGTCACACGATTGGATGTCCAATTGTCTATCTTGTTTTGTTTTCGTTCATGTCATTCTTAATATGAGGATCATATAATCCACTCAAACATTAGCGAATGTAATACCAAAGCGTTAGAAATAAAGCAAAAGAAAATATATATCTGAAGGAAGTCATAGTTCCTCATATGTGTGAGCGCTCATCTATAAAATGGCAAGTATATAGCGAGCTGGAACTAGAACTACGGTCACCGTGTAATTGTAGCCTAAAGTAATAAGAATAACGTTGGTCATAAGCCTATCCCATAATTTCTAACTAAAATTTAAAAATTCAATTTCATAGAAATGGAAAAATGCCAAAAGTAGATTAACAGAATCTGAAGAGCACTCAATAAATCAACGGTTTCCCGCAGGTAATTGTACCATTATATAAAAATTTAGCACTAATCCTAATTTCTCTACAGACTTAGTAGATAAGCCTTGGAAAACTAAAAACTTAATAATAAAAAAATTTTTCTATGGGTCTTTTTCTTCACTAATTTTAACCCATGAAATGAGAAGTAAAGAAGAACAAATTCAAAAAAAATTTACAGATATTCAGTCAGACTATTCCTAATTTAATAGATATAGATACAAATAATACTGAACTCCTTTATCTAATATATGTTGTGGTATTACTACTTAGCGTTTTAGAAAATTTCTGTTCATACCAGTTTAATCCTCTATGAGAAATCAGCTGTTCCAAAAGCACTAATCAAATTTGTTGTATTCTCATCAATACCGCAAATTCCTAAGATTCCATCTCTTTGGTCAACACTATGTATATGTTCTGCTCTTTTATTGTATTCTGCCGATATTCATGACGATGATCCAGTGATTTATCAGGTTTATTCATGGGATTTCCTCTAGCTCTTCTTCAGCCTTTTCTTTCTTTTGTTATAGGTCAAATCTTTATTCCATGGTATCTGTTAAACACCACAGAATCTGTCCGATTTGAGAAGCAAGGGCAAAAGTGATGGTAGTTTCAAAGCAATTAACCTGCTTTGGCGATGCTGCCTAAAATTTGAAAGATTGTTCAAAATCCTTTTCTAAAATCTCTCAGGCTTTGCAGAATCTCTTACTGGTTCTGGTTCAATCTATTTACTTTTCTCCGCAAGCAATACAAGCGGATGAATTTTAGCTTCCTTTAAGAACACTGTATTTCTTGTTTATTCATCCAGCATCCTTCGGAAATTCCTAAAGTACTTTATTTATTGAATTTGCCACTACCAAAATTTATCGAAATTATTACCTTTTCGGGCACGATGTCGTTGAAAATTTTCGGTATTCAGTTTTTTATTCACTCGACTTCTTTCACGCGCTATTTTTGTCCGAGAAGTAAGACAGATTGATTGCCTTCTTCTTACTTACCTTTACCGTCAACATGTCACCCCGAGCTTAAGGAAACACATTTCTCTCGGTCTAGTGCGTTCAGTTCTCATGCTGTAGTCGGCAGCAGGCCGGGCATATATGCTTCAGTATGACATGTAGCATATTGATATATGCAATACGCTACGACCATAACATTTTTGTGAACGTCGGGAAATTGACGTGTTGGAGTCAGCTGCAATACTATCACTCACAGCACAAATATTTTCTTTTGAACGACCGGCCCTTTTCGATCTTGTACTGCACCAGTTTCTTGGAATTTCCAGACAATATTACCAATTTGTTGCTTATTTGGACGATTGTGTCGACCATAAACATCGCGTAATTTGCGTAATACATTTCTCACAGAACGACCATTTTCATAAAATAATTCAATAATTTCAATACATTGTTGTAATGTACACGACTCCATTTTTATAAATGGCAAACCTTCAGCTGTCAAAATGACATATAATATGGGTGCGTTCGATGTTTGAAGTGGGTCACACAGTCGCGCACTTTTGAAAACCCAATTTGAAAGACCCTGTACAATGGTGTCAATTTGGTTTATATAATAAGTCCGCTGAAAAGAAAATATTTTAACAATTTAACTGATCGACAAATTTCAGTTTCTATTGCGCAAATGGATCACTATCAAACTCCAGGATGAATATGTCTTCAGCAAAAATTCAGATGCCATTCTGATTCCACTTAAATCCTAAATTTTCTTCAAGAAAGAATTTTTTGGGATATCTCCGGTATATAGCAAAAGCTAAAAAAATCCTAAAATCAGATTTTCTTTTATTTCCTGGAGAAGAACGGCCTCAAACACCGGGATAAAAGGGAATCCATTCAAAATTTCAAGTACGTTTGAGAGCGGAGGTATTCTGGTTTTAAATTCCGCTTAAATCTGAAAATCGTTTTTTTTTTTTTTGCTCTTTACAGTAAAACAGTCTCAAAACCCCACTCTGGTTTCACTTACCGTTTAAATTCCATAAACGGATTTTTTCCATTTTTGAGAAAAAACAGCCTGACATTTTGCCTGTTTTCTTTCAAGATCAAATTTTCACGGACAGAATTTTACTCTATATAATGAGTACAATTATTTTTACTAATTACTTTAACATTATTGTTTCAACATGCAGTCACGAGGAAGAGTAACTATTTTCATCTCCAGTCCGCAATATTTGCGCTGCACAAATAATTTTCAATATCGGTGTATACACAGAGTTTCGAGTGCACCACCTCAAACTAGATATACCGAAAGGAAAACAATTGTTTTCAGTTCGGTGTCCCAAAATTTCGTGCAGACAATAAAACCGCAACAAAACAGACCAAACCTCTGGCCCAAAACGTTCTGACAACATTTTTGAAATAACTGTGCGGTAGCAGCCACAGGATTCGTCTGTACCGATATCGATGCTGGGTGGAACGTGGAAATTTTTTGTAATATTTAGCGATGAGTGATTTTGGTTGAGAGTTATGTGCATTTCCGGAAGGAGTAAACTGAGAGATAAGGAAGAAAAAATTATGAAATGTACTTTTACCACCTTTGTGGTGGTGACTAATTAATGTTATTAATGAATATATATTTATAGGATGTACATACACATGTGCATATACAAGGAGTTGCGATCAAGAAGAGTAAACACAAAAAAGGATTAAACATTTTGTACTTAATTAACATGCGAACGTAGAGAGGGCGCTTGTTTTTATCTTCTTGACAAGGACATTAATTTGCTGTCTTACGAAAACGGAATATTTTCTGAGCTCTTCGTCTAGACATGAAATTACTGACATTAATTTGCATACGGGTGATTATTTTTTTCTTTTGCTTTTTGTAATCCGACAGATTTCTAGAGAGGAATTTTTTTAGACTACTGACATTACTAACTGTGGTAATACCATTAATTCTGCATCCTTGACCAGTTCGGAGCTGCTTCCCACAAGAATTTTGGTTCATAACTAAGTCTCTTTTGGAAATTTAATTATTTTACTTTTTTTTTATGAAATAATGGAAAATTCCAAACAATTTTTGTCATCACAGCTCTTCAGTTGCAATCAGTATCGTCACTAACAGAATCTCACCTCTCTCTTTGTGGTATTAAGTGAAAAGCCGTTTTTATATTTAATTTAGCTTAATTGATTGTTCTATATTGATATTTTCCAGAACAATAAATATTTTAATAAATTCGCCAATAATTTATTACGAGAGAATTAAATTTGTGGCTAAGGCTGAATGTGATTGATGGCGTTTTCATTCCCTGTTCATAAAGCAAATCCAATATGAGTGATAATAATGGATTGAGATAGAAATAATTTTATATTTTTGTTATGTAAGTGCATTCAAGCATGGACATTATATTCTAAATACGAGTTCGATGACGTACTCCAGTATATCCCTGGTGTTCATACAGATTTTCACAGGTACCTTCATATATTTTGTATGGAAATTTTATTATTTTTATGGAATAATAGGTAAATAATGATTTATTTAACCTAACAACTTTCAGATTAAATATATGTGGCCTCATTAACATTAGTGTGTGTTTATGTTGGCATATACATGTGTGTGTGTGCGTATATATAAGAAGGAGTTAAGTACTTGCCCATATATAAGAAAGTTTAGTAACCTGACTGCGGTTAGGATTCCTAGGGGTTAATAAAGTGAGTGCATCATGGTCCGTTTTAGTACGGTCATAATATAACAGTACCTGATGGTTGAGTCACAGTTTTTAACATACCATAAACTGAGAAAAACGAGATCTTAAAATAAAATCAACTTAGATAAGTAGGTAGGTACCAATGTATGATGCTTTTAGATTTACCTGAATCTGAAAGCATTGATCTACAAAACCCCAAAAATTTTCCACAGGATTTGAAAATCCCTAAATAGATATATAAGTAAAACCAATGTACATGAGTATCAAGCCAATAGTATTTAATCGTTAGGGTACGTACACAACGCGGCGAGGCGAGGCGAGGCGAGGCGAGTCGATATCAAGAGTTGAAGAAATAAAATGATTGTACGCTGTACTATGACAGTGTTCATAGCAACACTGTGTCAGCGTGCGATATGGCGAGACACCCCGAAGTATCTCGCTAGAGAATGAAGTTTTTCATTTTTCCGCGAGGTGTAGCGCGTTAATTTTGAAAGCCGGCATATTCTCATAGGTTTTTTTCTTGATATTATCGAGGGGCTCTTTACTTATTCTCATATATTGGAAGAATCTATCAGGATCAGTCCATAGATCATCATATAGATGATGAAATTTACCTAATTCAAGACTTTCATATTTATTAGGTGGCAAGTTAAGTAAAACAACGGAAAGTATACCTATATGAAAAATGCAATATAGTTCCATTCCTTGACAAACAAAAAATTTCCTCTTCAGAATGTGATGACATAATTTATGCTCTCACTTCGCGATTTACCAAGAAACTGAACGCCTTGTTGTGAACACTATACCTCGAGGTATATCTTCACCTCGCCTCGCCTCTTCTCGCTTCCCCTAGTTGTGTAGGTACCCTTATGCATATTTGCAATTCGGTACAGTTTAGAAGTCTATGCTGAAGAAAAAGGTAAGTATTTATGGTAAGTGTTTAGATTTTTTTTTATGTGGATGATGAATATTGTTCTAATGAGACATTCAATAGGTAAAATATTTTTTTATATGAAATTCGTTGAAAAGTTATTTGCGTTATCCAGTAATTTAGTTTAGGGTCCTCTAAATTGATCATTTGTTATACGACTTTGTGTTTGATTTTACCTTAGAATGTCATACGAGGAGCAAATGGAGTATTATTATTATTTATTAGATGCAAAGAAAAAAATACTTCAAAATCTACAATCTTATAGTAAGTATTCATGTAATGGCACAAATTTGGACACTTAAGAAACCATGTTAAAATAAGAACTAGAATAAAAAATAAAAAACAGAATACGTTATCCCAAGCATAACTAATGACTACTAGAAATTAACAAAGATGTTTGATCCATCATTTGAAAAGTAAGAGAAAATGTTGAAAAGAAAAGTAAGAAAATTAAATAGATCAATAAGATAAGTAAATAAGTAAAAAAGATAAATATATAAATAAATAAATATGCATACATAAAATCTAAAACTAAGTCTATAACATTGACTAGGTGAAGTGAGTCTGGTAAGTAATAAGCAGTTTCCTGAATGTGCCGAACAAGCCCGCCCTCTGCAGATTATTGGGCAAAGCGTTCCAAAGTCTAATGGCTTGAATAATGTAAGATCCTTCAAACACAGTGGTGTAATATTTGGGCAATCGAAATTTATATCCCCTATTGGAATTCAAAGGCTGAATCATATTGCGCAATTAAGAAGGTTGAGAAGAAAAGGCCAGTTTGTGGAGGAACATTAAAATTCGTCGCTCAAAGTAAGTCTTCAGCGATCATCCTAGCAACGTAAAACTAAGATGATAGACATGATCATACCTTCGTAGTCCAAAGATAAACCTAATGCAGCCATTAAATGCTAAATTTAATTTTCTAATGCATCGAGAATCAAACTTGAGTAAAATATGGCAAGATCAGTGATTTGACTAGATGGCAACGTAACTTGGGAGAAAGAATTCTAGCGGAGAGCCAAAGATGACGCAAGCTGGAATAGATTTTAGAAAGAGTTAAATCGACATGGTAGCAGCATTTCATGTTATAGTTTAAAATAACGCCCAAATTACGGATTTTTGATTCAAATGGGATAGTTAAGCCATTTATTTTGATAGATGGTAACGACGAAATATTAAGTGGACCATGAGAGAAGGCAATGCACTGAGACTTGGCAGGATTTAGATTGAGATTGCTGTTTAAAGCCCATTTACATATTTCACTCACGTCATCATTAATTCGGGCCACACACAGTCTTCGATGAGTCCGATAGGACGAGAAAGATAAATTTGGACATCATCGGCATACATGTGTACATTAGCATCACGGATCACCGAAGGTAAGTCGTTAATGTACAGACTGAAACACAGCGGACCAAGGATAGATCCCTGTGGAACTTAATAGGTGAGATAAAGGAGATCAGAATGAATATCATTCTCAAGAGTTACTTTTTGAGCTCGCCCGGTAAGAAAACTTTTCATTAGGTTGACAGCGCTATTCGAGAAATTATAACGAATGTATAGTTTATTTAGAAGCTTGTTATAACAGACACTATTGAATGCTTTAGAAAAGTCAAGAAGCAACAATATAGCAATATACCTTGTCGAGTAAAGTGCGAATATCGGAAGACACTTTTAGGAGAGCCGTTTGACAGCTATATCCAGGCCGAAAGCCTGACTGGAGGTTGCTCAAAAATTCATTTTCTTGTAAGTGCTTCTGGATTTGATAACATAAAAGTTTTCAAATACCTTCGAAAGAAAACACAGCAAGCTAATAGGTCTGAAGTCAGAGGGGGATACAGCAGTAGGTTTTTTCGGTATAGGGACCACGTTAGCAATTTTCCATGCACTTGGAAATACGGACGTAGTAATGCAAGTGTTAGAAAGATGTAGTAGTGGGCTGATAATCCACGGAGCAATCAATTTGATAAATTTTGGTGAGATACCATTTGAGCCAACAGCCTCCGATTTAATGGAATAAACGGCATTATATACTTCGGTGCAATCAACCTCACGAAAACAGAATCCAGCGGAAAACTCTGGAGTTAGATGCGAGGTTTTAGGTGCTGGTATGTCCTGATATGTCACCACGCGGTAGAGTACTTGTGAGGACTTGTATCAGATGATTCGGATAGTGATTATGAGGATCACGAATACAGCTCTGAAGATGAGTGGATTCCACCTAAAACACGCAGAGCAAATGCTCCGCAAATGAATGAAGAATATTCAGATATCGATAACGAATTGAATGAATTAGCTGTTGAACTAGAGGACAACAACTGTGATTTAGAAGACGAGGAAAGTGATGCTGATCAGGACAGTACATTCAATAGACAAGTTTTATGTGCCAGGGATTATAGTGTATGGAGACGAACCCCCCTTGCTAGTACTCGCACTCCAAGGCACAATATTCTACGTCAGAGATCTGGACCAGTAAAGTCAACAAGGACCCTTTCTGTGCTCGATACATTCAAGTGCATTTTCACAGATCAAATGCGTGACATAATATTGAGAGAAACAAACAGGAAGGCCACTAGTTTCTATGCTTAATGAAATGAGAATAGTGGTATAAAACAGGAGAAAAAATGGCGTAAATTGACTGTCGAAGAAATTGATGGCTTTTTAGGAATATGGTTACAGCAGGCGTACGCGATTACAGCAATTACGGCAATAAACTGATTGCAGGACACACGCAGGTTTATTCGATTTGATAACGTCAACACAAGAGCTGAAAGATTGAAAACGGACAAAGTAGCACCTATTACTGTTTTATGATTGATGTTGAATGCAAGTCAAGTCAAGTGTTCTTCACACGCGATTAACGAAATAAAACGAATTATGGCGATATTATAACCGAACCGATATCCCGGGATATTTGAAAATGTTTACGTACAGGCTTTAATTTTGGCCCAGATTTCACTTATGTCTTTGGTTCACTTTATACTTTAATTGTTCGAAAAATTATTAACTTAAGGTTACACTTTGACGAAATTATTACAGCCTGTTGCGCGACCGCAAGCTGTGTTCTTGTCTGTTATTTAGTAATTTTCGGATTTAAAGGAATATGGAAGTTGGATGGGAGTGGGAAGTTGTGGAATGTTAGAGATTTCTCTAACTTGTTGTGAGTTGAAGACTGGACTGTCTTTCAACATGCTGAGAATTATGCCGATAGTCCAGAATGGTCCAGCGTTGATAAGTCCCACGGTGATCGAGATGCCAGTATGTTGTCCTATCCACGATGGTGGCTTCCTGCACTAGTGAAGAAAGTAAATCTTTCGTCCAGGTAATAAATGTTTCTCGTTTCCGAGTTGATTAGGTGGAGAGGTGATAGGTAGTTGAGGTTTTCAACTTGAAGTTGCGTTGAAAGCTGGCTAATGAGGGGGTTAGGATGTTGAGAGATCTTCTCAAGTTGTTTGACCGCGAGAGAAAGTAGATATTCCTCGATTGGAGTGATGTTTGCACTTTCGTACAAGAAGGTGTTGGGAAAGTAGTGTCCGTTAGGTTTCCTGTACACACCTGTACAGGCCCTTAGGATCTTTCTTTCGAGGGCGCTGATTTGCTTCATATAAGATGGCGAAATGGTGTGCCAGATGGGGAAGCAATAGCAGATAATTGGGCGGATAAGCTGTTTGTAAATAAGCAGCTTTGTATCTTTCGGGAGACCGTTTCTCCTTCTGATAATAGGGTTGAGTAGGGAGTAAGCGTAGTTGGCTTTCTTCATGGTCAGCTTGGCGTGATTGTTGAATTTCAACAGGTTATTGAAGGAGACACCAAGGTATTTGGTGTTCTTTGAAGGCTGAAGCTTTTCATTATTGACTTCGATTTCAATGTTGTTGGCTCGTGTGGCTATGTTGGGTCTTCCCCTTGTGGAGGGATTTCGGATGCAAATCATTTCAGATTTGTTCAGATTAATTTTGATGCCCCACTTTCTGTAGAACTCATCAAGTTTGAGAACATGCCGCTCAACTTTGATAGCAGCGAAATTGGATGACATGGAGTGGGCGTAGGTAAGCGAGTCATCAGCATAGAGTAGTGTGGTGGAATTTGAGTCGTTGGAAGGCTGATCATAAGTGAAAAGATTGAAGAGAATTGGTCCGAGAACCGAACCTTGGGGGACACCAGCACTGACTGATGTTGCCTGAGATTTGGTATCCTCGATTTCTATGTAGAAATTTCGAGATGAGAGAAAGCTATGTATAACCCCGGTGAGATAAGGCGGGAACTCGAGGTTTATAATTTTGAAAATTAGCCCATTTGTCCAAACTGAGTCAAACGCTTTCTCTACATCAAGGAAGCAGCCTACTGTCTGCTCCCTTTTGTTGAGGGCGTTTGTAGAATCAGAGAGGAATTTGAGCAAAGCGTGAAAAGTGGAGTGCTGGGGCTTGAAGCCGAATTGGGTGTCCTGCCTGATATTTAGATCGAGGCAGGTATTTTCAATGTGTTGGCGGACTATTTTTTCGAAAAGTTTGCCCAGGTTGGACAGAAGAGAGATTGGCCGGAACTCGTTAAGGTTTTTCGAGTTTCCTTTTTTGGGAATTGGAACTATGCGAGCGGTTTTCCAAACATCGGGAAAGTAAGAATTATTGAGGCAATTATTGAAGATAATTGTCAGAAATTCTATGGCGACAGGTGGGAGGTTTTTGATAACTTTGTTGGAAATGTTATCTGGGCCAGCGGACTTTTTGCCTCTAATAGTCCTGATTAGGGCGAAAACGTGTGCAGGATTTGAGAAGATGCTTAAATCATCCGGATTTAAGGACGTGTTTGTGGAGTTGAAGATTGTGGTGGAGGATCCCACTGCCTGGGCAGTGAAATCATCAACAGCCGAGTCTACAGTGGTCCTAAAATTTGCATCGCTTAGAGATGAGTTGTCTTTGAAAGTGGATTGGAAATATTCCGCGAAAGCGTTACATTTTTCTTGGGGAAGGTTGTAAGCGGTCGTGCCGCTTAAAATGGTTTTGGGGAGTTTTGCTTTTCTGTTGCAAATCCTGTTTATGTCCTGAAAGCAGTGTGGACCAGGTTGAATGGAAGCCAGTTTCTTCCTAAACTCCTTATCGAGAAACATTTTCGTTTGTTCCTCAATAATTGTTGACAAGCAATTAATTTGCGACAACACAGTTCTGTAGGCTGGGTTGTGGCTATTCAGGGTTCGGTGAAAAATACGGTTAAGTACTTTTCGAAGTTTCTGCCTAAATTTATATAATTTTTGCAGTTGAGGCGGGAGATTTTTGTATTTGTAGTGTTTGCTCGGCACTACACTGGAAAAGAAGGCGACATTTCCTTCAATGGCGTTATTGAGGAAGTCAATGTGGAAGTCAATTTCCAAGTTCGTGAGATTCCGTTGCGAGTCAGGTAGATTTCCTGAGAGAAATTGGGAGAGCCTGTCTTGAAATTGTTGCCTGTCAACGTCTTTGAGTGAAGTTGAGGCTTGAGGGTCAGAAGTCAGGATATTTAACGGTGCGCTGGGAGTGATTGAGAGTTCAACAGCCAAGTGATCGGATTCAGCCATATGTGCTGTGCAGACGTAATTTGAGAATTGGGGTAGGAGATTAATTAGATTAGAGGTTGCGATATAGAAGTCAAGAGTTGACCCAGATCGCGGGAAGGTCGGAGTATCTTGCGAGACGACGACAAAATCATGGGTGGTGTTAAAGAGGAGCCAGTCATGTACAGCCTTGCCTGACGGACTTGTGACAGAATCATTCCACAACGGGTGCCTGGCGTTGAAATCTCCACCCAGCACCGTGTATGTGAAATTGTCCGAGATCTGAGCAATGCTGTGTAAATTATTCTTGATATCAGCTCCCGTGGCGTGACATCTATTGTATAGGGCGATTAAGAGAAGAGACTCGTTGTCTCGAAGTTTTAATTTGACAGCAGTGCATTCCATATTGGAAAGGTTACTAATTTTCACCTCTTCGAATTTAAGGTTTTCCTTAATGAGAAGGGCTGTGCCTAGGGTGGTCTCAGACTTGTCCTGGCGGACGAAGTTATAGTGCTCAAAAGCTAACTTATGTCTCTCAGTGAGGAGAGTTTCAGAGAGGAACATGAACGTGGGTTTATGCTCAATGAGGAATAGGTTTAGGGCTGCTCTTTTGCTGTGCTTTACCAGCGAATTGCAGTTAAGTGACATGATTTTCAGCTTACTTATTTGCCTAGACATAGTCCAAATGCAAATTGAAGGTAAGCTGCTTGTTTTTCCGAGATGGAAGAAAGCTTCCTGTATTTAGGAAGGAAATTATTGATTTTGCCCATAAGGGCGAAAAGGTCGCAGCCAAATAGAGACTTGGCTTCGTTGGTGCAGAAATCGTCAATTTCTGACACTCTTGTTTTTCTGGGAGCTGCCTTAGGGGCAGACCTAGGTGCTGCTTGGGGCTTGGAAGCTGTGGGTTTAACAGATTTGTTATTATTGAACGTGTTTTTAGAGATTACCTGGGCGAAAGATTTACCTGGTTGCACATAGTTCCTCGTGGCTTCCTTCACGAATTCTTCACGTTGGCGACGCTCCTCGGTCTTCTTGGCCCGTTGTTGTACTACCTCCTTGTACTTGGGGCAGCCTCTATAACTGGCTGGATGTCCTTCAGCTTTACAGTTCACGCAGAATGGGGCACCTTCCTTCTCGTTATTCCTCTCGCATTGTCCTGGTAAATGTACATTTTTACACTTCACGCATTTGTAGTCGACCGCGCAGTTCCTCGCGACGTGGCCGAAAGCCTGGCAACGCTTGCACTGGGAGATTCCAGAAGCGCGGTATTTTTCCCAGTAGACAATTTGGTTTAATAGGCGATTCGTTGTCATTATGTATTTTACGTCATAATTTCCACCGAAATTTATGACGAAGGAATTAGATTCCTTAGTCCTGGGCGTTTTAAAATGTACGACCGAATTGATTATAAAACCACGAAGTTTTCCCTCGAGTGCTGCCTTAACATCCTCTGCGTGGTAGGTGTGCTGAACTCCTCTCAGCAGAAGTGTCGTCGTCCTGTCACACTTAGGCGTAAACGTGTAACTCTGCACGCCGATGTCCTTGACAATGCTGAAAAGCGTCTTGTGGTCGTCCTGAGTGATTGGCTTGATAATGCACTTTGTGCCCTTTGCCGTCTTAATAAAAAATTTCGGTCTGGTTTCTAGCTTATCCAGCTTGCTGTTGAACGCTCTGACGTTCAGATTCTGGCATACAATTGGTGGGGGTCTCACCGCCTTTACTACCTGGGCCGCAGTTTCTGATGTTGAATGCCAACTTATCTTCGCTATATATACCTTCGGACAGTGTTACAGTGAACGAGCAGCTTTTCCCCTTCAGGGGCAGAACCACGTTTACGCAGTATATATTCTCTCGAAACCTGCTAAACACGGAATAAAAATTTGGTGGTTTTGTGATGTATCAAATTCTTATCCACTTACAGGGAAAATCATCGGCTGGACGAGAAACCATTAGCAAAATGCACATGATTATACGATTATGGTTGTGTGCGAATTCAGAAAGAAAGTTATCTTGCTGTTCACCTGTTTTTAATTTTAGAAAGAGTTGAATCTGAGGAAAAGTAAATTAGGGAGCATATAGATTTGATTGGCGTATGAGTTGCTTTTCAAATTTGGAAATATAATGTATAAATAAAAATCATGTTTGCCTTGAAATCAAATCAAGCAATATGGATTGCCACAGCGTCGACATTTTAAATCATGAAAAAATAAATCTAAATGTTGAAAAGAAATTAGAAAAATGAATTGGCGCAAAACCTAATTGCTTATAAGTTTAAGACATCGTAAAATGTAGTATAGCAATCGATAATACTCTTCAAGATCTTTCCTTTGATATCAAACATGCCATGTTTAACCCCCCACCCTGTGGCGGGTTACAGCCCGGAACCCAAAATGAGCTCCAACACAAAAAGAATTATCAACATCCGTGAACGCGTAACGATATTTACGCAGGCATAAAACAATACGTCGTTTAAAAATTGAAGTTGCAATAAGGAAAGTTTTAAAACAATTAGGTATGAATTACCCAAACAAGAAAATTCACAAAAATTCCTGATCGTTAGTCGTCAAAGGGCGAGTCCCCGAGCATACCGATAATGTAACTACATATGTCAATAAATTTATATGGCATACAAATCCTTAAAATTATTCAATTGTAATTATCAAACCATAAAACTCAAATCGAATGTGCATCGAATAAACTAAAAACAAAGAATTCTAAAGAAAAAAATTGGTGGTTTTGTGATGTACCAAATTCTTGTCCACTTACAGGGAAAATCATCGGCTGGACGAGAAACCAACCAAGGGGAACGTGTAGTCAAAGATTTGTGCTACCAATTCAAAGGGTCATCATCATGGATAATTTTGTTATTACATTGCCACTTGCTCGTATACTAATATCATGTGATTTATCAGTCGTTGTTACAGTAAAAAAAAGCAAAGCAGTTTGTTTGGATTCAGCGAATGCAGCAAGGTTACCATTTGTTCATATGTGCCGAAAAAAAAAAAAAAATATTGTTATGTTATCAATTACACATCACGATGATAAAGTTAGTGGATCAAAGCAGTGCTGGGCATTGAGGAACCTCCGACCCCTGAGATGGTAGTCAACGCGCTTATTAACTAAGCTGCCGAGGTCTCAATTGGTTTTTTTTAATTTTAGGCAGGAGGTTGGAGACTCCATCCGAAGCACGGAGGCCATAGCGGCCCATTGTTCTATCCTACTCGAAGCCTATTCACAAAAACTTTTCTATCCTCTTAATAAAGTGCATCAGGTCTTGGTGAGAAATGTTTTTCTGCTCATTCACAGATAGAAGGGAAGACCCTAGAGTATCCAGTCTACTCCGGGCAAGGGCTGGACATGCACACAAAAAGTGTTCGGTAATCTTGAGCTCTCCCTCCAGGTATGACAGACACTCCGGGCTGTCAACAACTCCCGTCCTTTTAAATGAGCGTGAAGTGAGCTGTGGCCGCTGATGAAGCCAACCACAGTTCTACATTGTTTCCTTTTGGACCCATGACATGAAAAAATCTGAGATATTCCCATTGGGCCCACCAAAAAATTGCTTTTTACACCTGCAAGTACTCACGTTCTTTACTGAGTATATGTTGGGGATGCTAGTTTTTTTTTAATTCCTTATGAGAAACTTAAACTTGACAAGAATGGCTATTGGAACATATAAATGAAATGTTGCAACGTAGCTACTCATAAGAGTTATACTACTGTGGAACATATGTACATAGTATAATCTGTGTCCAATTTAACCAATTTTCAAATTAATTACCATAAAACTCTTAGCACAATTTCAATTTCATTTCAGCTTATTTCTATTAGAAATTCTCTTAGATAGAAAATCCAACAAAATCTTAAAAGTGCCAATTAAATGCCTCCTCCTTCAGCCAATATTTTAGTTTGTAAAGCTAAATTTTCATTGACAACAACAAGGACAATATCATCATCATCATCATCATCGTTATCATCGTCATTAACAACATCAAAAAAGGGAAGAATATTTAGAATCACAAGCATTGAAAATCAAGTTTGACATTAAAACGGTTTTTATATGTATTATATTTAGCCAAAAACAGAAAAGTGAAATTCTCTGCAAAGCTATTCGTTTGGAATAAATTTGAAGACTCTCCAAAAACGAGTTACAGAGCACTTGTGGATAATTCTCGTTCTCCATCAGTTAACTTACCTAATCTTATTAGTATACTTTTAATTACTTTGAATTTTGTAATTCAAGTACTTCTGTTCACAGACAATAAAGGCTCGTCATCTCGTTCTCGATATTCCTAATTAATTATTTTTCTTGAGTGAACCAGTCTTAAGTATTTTCACTTCAATTCAATTTTCCAAATTCCAATTACCGAACCAATTAAGACTCTCTCGCCCGTCTCTATAGCTCTGTAATTGAACTTCATTGCTAATTTCGTTTTCATTGTATATTTTTGTATGGGTGTGTGTGTGTGTGTTTGTATGTACAACCGAAACGGTAATCTTTGATATAAAAGCGATGCTAGAGGATGAATGGCTATTCACAAAATCACAAATTCAATACAAAATCGAAGGAAACCATATTGATTAGTGAATCGTCGAGATTTCGGATTTCACCTTATTTATAATAAGCAGAATATGTAGGTAAATAAAGGCATGACCTTAATGTAAATATATATGTAGATAAAGTCAAGGACACGATTTTTGAAAATATTCATCTATTCAAGATATAAAATAAAATATGGAATCCAGAAAATGGGATTGACTATTTATAATCAGTAAATGAAAGATTCATAAATGTAATTTAGATAGAAAAAATTCATGGTGAATACACAGCTAACGCACACCAGTTTTGGTCCATTGGGAAACTCAAGATGAAATCCAATTGTCATCAAACACCGAACCAAAATCTAATCATTTTATCTAGTAGAAAACATGTATGTTCATACAAATTCCAAAATACGAAGTAATCTCAGGAATAGTGTTTTGATGATTGGCTGGGCATAATTTAGGTAATTGCCTCAAATCCTGGTTGGCCTATAATTTTAGCATATCGAAAGGACTTTTGCAGATTTTGCAGCATACATGATAATCCCCATTGGGGTTTTCATTATACATAATTTACATAAGTATTTTATTTAAGTAAATAATTTATTTGTAGCATTTCACCCTTCAACTCCAGGATAAGTATTTTCATTCACATACATACATACATAGCTTAATAGAGGAAATCCTTTAGTAAATCGAACTGTCAGAACATTTTAGTCATCATCATACTATGTTCTACCTCTATAACCACTGAAAGAAACACTTGTGAAAATTACGGTTGAAGAAAACTTTTGAATTTCTTGATGTGATGAAATAAACGAACTTTTGATAAAGTTCCTATTTTGGTTGGCTTCTTTCCAATGCAGACTTTCAGAAACTTGAGAAACTTTTTAATATTTTCATTAGCATGTGCTGCCCAAATTTAAAGCAAAGAAATTAATTTCTATTGAGGCTCTTTTAAAATTTAAATTTTCCACAATTTTTGAAGCGTAAATAAATTTTTGACGGGCTTTAATTTAATCATATTCAAGAGATATTTATAAATTTCAAGAAATCGGGAAAATTTCTATGTTAGGAAATGAAATTTTAAATAGAACTAAGTTTTAATTTAAAAATAAAATGAAATTTACAAAGTAGAAATTATTGATATACAATTCTGAAGGTTCCTAAAAATAGACATTGGAACATTGGACAATCAAGAAAAATTAGCTTAGAGTGTTTTCTTTTATCTATGCCACAGAAAATTCCATAATATTCATATTTTATATAAAAGGACTTCCAATAAGTCCTCATTGTTTTATAGATACTACTACCAGAACGATACAGATCATATTTTCGATAATTGCAGCACAAAAAGAAGATCGTATCTCACTAATAACACCACTATTGGCTTTGAGATCAATGAAGGCTAGTTTTTGGTCGTTCGATGTCCCGTGTTCACTCTCTAACACTAACGTGACCATGCACGTAGTGAGAACGTTGCTCAACATAATATCAGCACAATCGAAGGGTCTTAACATATGAAGTATTAAAAACAAAATCGACGAATTAAAAGAGGTATTTTGTTAGTTCTGATATACATGTGATTTTCGTTACGGAGACCTGGCTACATAAGGATATTTATTACACACAAATGACAGAACTGATCGTGTCGGTGATGGGGTAGCTAAAGGGTTTTCCAATAAGAGGTGTTATTTTAATTAGCCCGCTATTTCGGTAGATGTCACTTTTGGAGCTGTCATTTTTTGACATTTGACAAGTAGAAACTACGCCATTAATAAAAATGGAACGATACATGATTCAACAACGCATTGAAATTATTAAAATTCACTATAAAAATGGTGAAAATGTGGCAGAGACGGTTCGTAAAACTCGAACATTTTTGGGTCGTCGTGAAGCACCTTGTCGGACCGCAATACAGAAATTGGTACAAAAATTCGAGCTGTCAGGACAAGTTAGTGATGTGAAGAATAAAACCCGTGCACGTCGCTTAAGAACAGCCCAGAATATTGCTGCTGTAGCCGAAAGTGTTGAAGAAAACCCAGGTTTGTCCATTCCTCGTCGTTCTTTGGAATTTGGCATTCCACAAACGTCATTACACCGTATTTTGCATAAAGATTTGGGTATTAAGGCTTATAAAGTTCAGTTAGCACAAGAACTCAAGCCGGCCGATCATCAACAACGTCGAGTCTTTGCTGATTAGGTCCTTGAAATGCATGAAAATGGTCCGGAATTCCATCGAAAACTCATCTTGATTGATGAGGCCCATTTCCACCTCGATGGCTTCGTCAACAAGCAAAATTGTCGCATCTGGGGCTCGGAAAACCCAAGAGTTATTGTTGAAAAGCCTCTCTATCCTCAACGTGTGACTGTTTGGTGCGGTTTATGGTCCCTCGGGGTCATTGGACCTTACTTTTCCGAAAATGAGGCCGGAGCAACAGTTACGGTGAATGGATTGCGCTATCGACAGATGATTAATGATTTTTTATGGCCGGCATTGGATGGTATTGATCTGGACAACGTTTACTTTCAACAAGACGGCGCTACGTGCCATATAAGCAACGAAACCATTGATCTTTTACGGGAAAAGTCTCCGGACCGTGCTATCTTTCGAAGAGGTGATCACAATTGGCCACCGAGATCTTGTGACCTAACACCTTGCGACTTCTTCCTTTGGGGCCACGTGAAAGAGAAGGTCTACGCCAACAGCCCAGTGTCGATTCAAGACCTCAAAGATGGAATTCGTGAGGCTATCGAGGACATAGGGCAGCAACTTTGCTATTTGGTTACGGAAAATTTCATGAAAAGGATATGGTCCTGTAGGCGTGGTCGTGGTAGTCATTTGGCTGATGTTATTTTCCATTATTAACGGCATACCTTCCTCTTTACAATGAAATAAAGATCCGAACATTTATCTCAAAAAATGGCATTTATCTTTGAATATCAAAATAACACCTCTTATTGGAAAACCCTTTATTTATGTACGCGAGTTCTTAAAATCGTTAATAACAAAATTATCCGCACCTTTGTTACCTTTTGAATTTATATGTGTAGAAATGAAAACATGTAATGAGTAATGTCTCTTAGCCTGTGCTTACAGTCCACCAAACAGTTTCAATATCGATAATTCCGCTGAATTCATGAATGCTATCTCCCTATGCACGCATCGATATAACAAGATTGTGATATGTGGGGACTTTAATGTTAATCTCTTACGACATGCTGGCTTGAGCGACGCCTTCTTGCACATGTTTCAATATATGGATCTTAAAACAGTAAATGCTTTACCTACTTACTACAATACTACACAACCCTCGTAATTAGATCTACTTTTAGTAAGTGCTTTACATTCAGTACTTTTTCACAACCAATTAAGTCTGCCAAGTTATTTGGACCACGATATATTGTTCCTAACCTATGATGCACCCATCAGCGCACGGCCTCATCCTGTTACTATACAATTCCGTGATTACAATCACCTTAACGTTCCCGCTCTTCTGCGTGATGGTTCATCCTTGCCTTGGGAAACAAATGTTGACGAACAAGTGGATATCTTAAATACCAACTTACATTATTTATTAAATAGGCATGCTCCTTCGCAGTCACGTCAAATTTGCCTTAGATATCGTTGTACTTTTTTTTCGATGGGAATAATAGGTGAAAGGGAGTTCTTGTATCGTAAATATAAAAGGCTCAAAACTGATACTGCAAAACAGATGTATGTACATATGCGGAATCTAGTAGCATCAAAAGGTCGCTGTGCAAAGCGCCGCTACTCAGAGATGGGCGTAGTGCATTAAATTTTCAGTGCATTAATTATTTCATTAGCACTAGAGACCTCTGTGATAGTTAAAAGCCAGGTTGCACTATCACTAAATTGTTAGTGGTAGTGCAAATTTTTTATCACTCTCACTAAACGAATAGTGGTAATGCATAGTCTATTGCATAATCACTAAACGATTAGTGGTAGTGCAGAGTCTATTGCATTATCACTAAACGATTAGTGGTAGTGCAGAGTATATTGCATTATCACTAAACGATTAGTGGTAGTGCAAATACTTTTCACTATCAATGAGTGATAATGAATTCGTGCATTGGTAGTGCAAACATCTTTCACTAGCACGGAACGACAATTTAATGGTACGCATATGCAGCACTACCCGTAGCTCGTTCGATCAAAATTAGTGTTAATTGTGAATCATCTCCATCTCCGCAAAACAGAAAACTGAACGGAAGGTTTTTTATTCTGTATGTTCGCTCGTTGCTAGTTCAGTGCTAGTGAAAGACGTTTACACTACCAATGCACGAATTCATTATCACTCATTGATAGTGAAAAGTATTTGCACTACCACTAATCGTTTAGTGATAATGCAATATACTCTGCACTACCACTAATCGTTTAGTGATAATGCAATAGACTCTGTACTACCACTAATCGCTTAGTGATAATGCAATAGACTATGCATTACCACTATTCGTTTAGTGATAGTAATAAAAAATTTGCACTACCAATAATCATTTAGTGATAGTGCAGCCTATATTTTAACTATAATTAAAATTTAGTGTTGCTGCCATTTTAGTGGTAATGCAAAAACGCCCATACTATCATGAAAAGCTTGATCTCAATCTGTCTCCTAAACATTTCTGGGCTAACTTGCTTAAACTTCAGATAAAAGCAGACAAAGCAGTAGATGTCTGTAACATTAATGCAGATGAGTTAAATGAATACTTCATCAATGCTAGTAATACGTTATCGTCAACTAGTGGATCTTCTGTAGATAATGTTGTACCTCCAAAGCTAAATGGTGATGGCTTTAGTTTCAGAAACGTTGACCAAAATGAAGTACTAAGAGCCATATCCAAAATAAGATCTGATGCTACTGGTCCCGACAATCTCTTTCCTGCTTCTTGAAGCTCTTGCTCCCGATCATATTGCCTTTCGTAACCCATATCTTCAATACCAGCCTGACATCTGGATATTTTTCCACCAAATGGAAAATGGCAACTATACTATACACTCGCCAGAATTACCATCAGACTTCCGTCCTATCAGTCTCCTCTGCTTTTTATCGAAAGCTCTGGAAAAGCTTATGACATCACAAATTCTTGGTAATCTTGAAACTTCATGTTTCCTGTCATGCTGGAAATCTGGCTTTCGTCGTGGACATAGCTGCGAAACAGCTTTGTTAAAGGTGACTACAGATCTTCGTTTTGCACTTGATAAAGGTGAAATTGGTTTGCTGTCCCTGATGGACTTCTCGAACGCTTTTGACTGGGTGACTCATTCTAAATTACTAACAAAGCTTTTCTCTTTGTATAACTTCTCTTGGTCAGCCATTGCAAGTATAAAGTGTTTTTTGTCTAATAGGTTCCAACAAGTAAAACTAATGAATGATTGTTCAAAGTTTTTCCATTGGTCTGTGGAGTCCCACGAGGCTCACTTCTGGGACCATTGCTATTTAGCTTATATATAAATGATCTCCCTATATAGTGTTATTAAAGATTCAAAAGTACATCTGTATGTTGACGATGTCCAAATATATCTTAATAGGTCGATTGGTTTAATCGAGGATGGGGTACAACGGATGAATGACGATCTTCAACGAATTTACTCATGGTCAATCGAAAATAATCTGGCACTCAATGCCAGTAAATCTTGGAGTATGTTGCAATATAGAAATGACATTGATGTAAATGATGTACCTCCGATAACTTTAAATGATTCTCCTCTACCGTACATGAGAACAGTTAGGAACCTCGGTGTCATGCTGAATGATCATATGACCTGTTGCGACTTTATCAAGGCTCTTATCAGCAAAGTCTATGGCTAACTTCGACAGTTATGGTTGACTGTAGCGTTATTAACCATAAAAACCAGATTTAACATTATAAAAACCTTAGTTATGCCACATTTTAGTTATGGTAGTCTACTGTTTCCGTCACTGGGCTTTGTATGCAGTCGCAAACTGGACGTAGCCTTTAACGATTGCGTACGTTTCATATATGGATTGCGACGTTTTGCACACATTAGTAAGTATCGGCACAAAATATTTGGATGCTCCATTCAAACTTATCGCACATACAAGAGTTTAATCTTCATGTATAAAATTATATATACGAAAGAACCTAGGTATCTTTATGAATATTTAAATTTCCTCCGTTCTAAAAGGCACCGACAGCTTCTAATTCTCGCTTTCTCTCTGTACATGGGCAGCGCTCTTACTTTGTGCATGCAACAAATATCTGGAACTCTCTACCTGCGGACATTTAACGGACGACCTCAGCCAGCCGATTCAGAAATAGTTTAAAAATATTTTTAAATATATCCCAATGATTATAGTTTACATGTGTGTTGCTGCTCTTATTCTTCGCGGTTTCCTTACATCCTTCCACCTCCGGCTCTTGTTATCCACCTTTGAATTGTTACATTTTTGCAAATTAGTGAGTAACATAGTCACTTAGCTTTAATTATATTTTTGTTACATTGAAAAACAATTAATATTAATATTTTGTAGTTTTTAAAATTAATTGTGCAAACAAAAAAAATTGTAAGTCTTGTTGTACAGTCAACCAGTATAAATGAGTTGAAATTGAAAATTGAAATCGATAATAATTTGTTGTTGTTTTGGAATAAACATGGGTTTACAAGAAAATTCTAATGGTGTTTAGTCGCAAAATTTTGATGGCCAGTTGACAAGTTTATTTCGCCATATAATCTTGTTTTTCAACTTCAATCTAAGTAAACTTATAGTGCCAGCAATAGAGATGATATTATCTTCTTGAAACCATACATCTCATATAAAATAAATCAAATCTAGGCAATAAACACTAAAAAAAAAAAAAAACAATGATCGAACGGTAACACCTTTAGTTAAGAGTCATTCAGGATTAGCATCTCTTCAAATCCGGAAATGTTTTTTATTGAAAAAGTCTATGACGTTGTTTGCTCGATTATAGGATTTGCTCGGGTACCAACTGCCAATACTTTCGGTCGGCAGCAAAAATTTATCGCTGGGTAGCTTCAGTGAAGTAATAGATCCAAATGACAATACATGATAACAGCTGATTGAGTTAAAAAATTGTTGCTTTACTGCTCACGACCCTAATATAAATGTAAAATGATTACAGTAAAGCTCATAGCTTGTCAACAATTATTGAGGGAACAAACGAAAATGTTTCTCGATAAAGAGTTAAGGAAGAAGGTGGCTACCATTTAACCCGGCTTCCACACTGCTATCAGCATATAAATAGGGTATGCGACAGAAAAGCAAGATTCCCAAAAAACCGTATTAAGCGGTTCGAACGCTTACAATCTTAAAAAAAAAAAAAAAAAATGCAATGCTTTCGCGGAATATTTCCAATCCACTTTCAGAGATATTTCGTCTCTAAGCGACTCGACCGTTGAAAATTTCACTGCAAATGCTCCTGCGAAACTATCTTTAATTCCATAAACATGTCCTAAAACCCGAACGATTTAGAGCATCTTTTCAAACCCAGCTCACATTTTCGCCCTAATCAGGACTTTTGGAGGCAAAGAGTCTGCCACTCGCCCAGATAACATTTCCAACAAAGTTATCAAAAACCGCCCACCTGTCACCATCGAATTTTTGACAATAATTCTCAATAACTGCTTCAATAATTCATACTTTTTTGATATCTGGAAAACCGCGCGCATAGTTCCAATTCTCAAAAACCGAAGCTGGAAAAATCTTAATAAGTTCCGCTCAATTTCTCTTCTGTCAAAACTGGGCCAACTTTTCCAGAAAATAGTCCGCCAATACATAGAAAATACCTGCTTCGAACTAAATATCAGGCAGGATACCCAATTCGGCTTCAAGCCCCAGTACTTCACTTTTCACGCTTTGTTCAAATTTCTCTCCGATTCCATACACGTCCTGAAGAAAAAGTAGCACACAGTAGGCTGTTTTCCTTGATGTATAGAAAGCGTTTGACTCAGCTTGGACAAACGGGATAATTTTCAGAATTATAGCCTCGAGTTTCCACCTGTTATGGGTGAGTACCTTCAGAGTTACCGGTTGAACGTTAAAATGGAAGTCCACAGGTCGTCCAAGGTCAGCCCGGACACCAGAGAATATCGATCGAATAAGAAAATTTGTGGAAGCCAGTCCAGATGTTGAAGAACTTCCTGATCCCTGAACTTCAGAGAAATCGTTAGTGCGCAGGAGGCTGTGGTTCCAGCAGGATGGGGCAACTGCCCATACAGCCGATGAGGTGATGGACTTTTTAAGAAGCAAGTTTTGTGGCGGACTCATCTCGCGTTTTGGGGAAATTGCATGGCCAGCTCGCTCCCCAGACCTTAGCATTTGTGATTTTTTCTTGTGGGGGTTCCTTAAAGCAAGAGTTTACACAAACAAACCCAGCATATAGGACGAACTGAAAGAGGTCATAAGCCAAGAAATCGGCAGCATGTCTCCTGCAATGTTAGGGAAGTTGTTTGACACCTTCAGTGCAAGACTGGAAGAATGCTTGGTCAAAGAAGGACATAATTTAAAGGACGTTATCTTAAGATATTAAACGGATGAAATCGGTTTTTCTGATGTTATCTTCATTAATTTACATGGACACCCTTCTGAATAAGCAATAAAACAATAATTTATACAATGAGAGCAATATACACAAAAGAAAAATTTTACAGCAGAACGCAATCGACGAGTATAACGAAAGTGATAAAAAAGAAAAATATCCAAAGCTCTACGCTGCGCCGAAACACTTTTCAAGAATTTTCCGCTAAATTAAAAAAAAAAACCTTTTATATTAAGTAACTTTATTAAAATTTCTAATTGCCTAGGCATATACGTTGCGATATACTTCATTTTATGTCACTTTTTGTTTGTGTGTGGCACTTGGGGACATAAAGTGAAGTATACGGCTACGTGTACGTTGGTCCATTGAGTGGCGCATGACAGTGTCCATATCTACCTAATTTTTGGAAACCTTGTGCAATTGATAAAGGTCAATTGTCAACCACATTTTCCGTTACAGCAGCCATATTCACCTCACTTCTTACCCGATTTTGACGTGATGGAAGTAAATTTTTCTACCAAATTACGAAGTTTAAGTTCTGTTGGCCGATTACGGTGAATATAAATCGAATATAATGAAGAAAAGTTTGTTCGAATAGATCTACACTGTTAGAAAGTCTTGAGGATCTTGATTATGCTGGTGATACTCTGCTTGCTGATCCATCGACAACAGAGCGTGAATATAACGATTCAAAATTTTGTACTTTAAGAATTTTTCTATAAAAAACTAAAGGTAATTCGGATTAGCAGGACTGTTCGTCCTAAATAGATGTAAAGATTGTTAGAAATTTCTCTTATCACTGCACAGCATACTGAAATTAGCAATACAGAAGGACGTCGCACCTTTTATCTATCATATCTAAAGCTCGTTACACACGCTCAAGCAAATCAAAGCAAAATGGCAATGGCACTAGTCAAGTTGTAGACAAGATCGGATGTAAACTTTTGCCCCCACACGCAACAACTTTTATCCAGACTTTAGGCCAATTTTACAACAAAGTCGTCAGATTTTTTTGTATTTCTTAGTTTCTGAGATGAACGAAATTGGCCGAAACTATTACGTCTCTTCAGTCTTAACTTAAGTTCTGACTTTTGCTACACACGGTCATAAAAATCGTATGAGTTGGCTTGTGCATTCCAAGTCGTACGATTGATTTGAGCGTGTGTAATGACCTTAATATAACATTTTAATTTCATACTGCAACATTTCGAAAGATTTGTAAATATTTTATTAGATCGAAATCGGAACTGGCATTTTTTATATGGAACTTGTATTTTATTAAAGTTAGCAAAGTGCTTGAATGGCGTGGTACTAAGCTAAGTTTATCTTACTATAGTAGTACTCAATGCTTTAAGTGTAATTTATTAAAGGACTGCAGTATATTTCAGGAGCTTATTTATACATTGTTTTACGTTTTTTAAAATCTGCTGTGATATTAACATCGCGTGAAGTCTTTTCCATCCCGGTTGAGCCCGCCATATTTTGGGAAGCATAAAAATATTTAGTCACTGGCGTTCGAGTATACTTTGATTTTTATTTCATTATTTTGCCACTGAGCCCCTAGCACCGATTTCGAAAAAAAAAACTCAACCCATTGGTATCCCTAAATGGTCAAATAATATTACATTGAGCCTCGTTATTACTTTCACATCTTTTGGAAACATATTGAACACCATCCTCAGGTCGGCAAATTCGTAGTTCTTTGGAATTGTAATTAAACGGTGCACAATTTATTAAGTTTTCAGAGCAAAGATTATCAGTGAGCCCTTTGAAATATTTCATTTCAACTTTGGCAATTATGATCTTTCAAAGTAACTGGAATAGATTTAACGAGGCTATTGTATTCAATGAGAGCGTCTTATTGTCTTCCTAGAAAGGTGTATATTTTGCTTATTACGTGTATTTCTATTCAGGTCGTTATATCCAGTTTAATTAATTGTTGGAAGCTCTCTATTAGCTCTACGTAAATTTATAGTTCGTCAAGATGGACCACGAATTAGATTATACTGAGTAGTGTTAGTTAGAAAAATTCGTCAACTCAAATGAACTTTATGGATATTCTACCAACCAAAATATTTCATCGCGCAATATGTAAGCAGTTAAGGAGCGGCTATGGCAGACTTTTGAGAAAGACTGGTGGAAATAGTAAAACTATCTTGAACACACTCATTGGTAGAACTTTAGTTGACCCAATTGAACTTCAGACGCTGTTAATAGAGCATTCAGTACTATTGAGTAGAAAATTGAAGGACAAACCGATCAATTGTCAACTGCGCTAATTATGGAGAAACCAACAATATATGCTCGGCATTTTTCGCAAGCATTGGCATACTGATTACATAAAACAGCTTTAATTCATGCATAAATTTTCAAAAAAGAGCTCATTCGATGTGAAATTTGGAGAAAGGTTATTCTGCCGAAAATTCTTTTGAATTTGTCAAATTGATTTCAGATTATTTGTGAGAGCACCACCCACTTTGAATCGACACAATAAAGGTGCTCAATTTGAATAAAATGATGGTTGTAAAAGTTATGCGAAGTTTTCTTTAACACGTTTATATCAAAAAGACAAAAATATTGTCAAAGGAACTTTCCATCGCCATCAAAATGTCATAGGTACTGCTGAATTGTAGGACCATTTCATTGTCCGAATCTACGATTAACTACTCTTGACCATATTATTGGAGCAGGTAAAGAGGATCATGATCAGTGAAGAAAGTAGGTAGAGTTCGAATTTAAAGCAGTACATGTTCGGGAATGGTTCTGAATAATAGTTACGCCAAAAATTGAGAGAAGTTAGCTAGACCCCTCTTAAAACATTAAATACCATCAAAAAACTATTTGGACGTCAACATCGTTGTAGCTTGATCATTTTTTATGTTCCGCGGTAAACATGGTTATCTAGAAAGATTCCACAAATATTTTAGAGCGAAGTAATATCGAATTATCTATGAAATGTGCACTGAATAAAGGAACATCCATAACCTTCCCTTAAATAAAATAGTTTTTGTACCATTGTGATTGTCAAAAACTCTTAAATATGCAAAACGGGTAAAAAACAAAAATTTTAAAAATTTAGGATTGCAACTAGTATGTAACATTTATGGTAGGAGGGGGGAAGAGTATCGCTCATGGAAAATATTCCTAAATTCAATTGAACATAGACAGAGTTGGAGGTGGGGTTATGCTGCAAGTTTCTATAGAAACATCCTTAAAAAAAAACCTCACAAATCACAAATCGAAATCCGCACCGGGCGGCCGAGGTTTTGTAAAAATCGATATCTCAATTTGAAATCGGAAATTAGATTCCTGTCCACTTTGGTGAGCATATCTAACGAAATAAAAAATATAAAAAATGCGAAAAGTGATTTATGGCACCATTAATAATAATTTTTTTTTTCTGATCTTTGATTCAATTACTGCGAAGCTTTCTCATCTTCTTAAGAGTGTTCTAAAAGTGTGCTCACACCGTTCGTTGTTGTTGTCGTTGTCGTCGTCGTTGTTCTTCATCCTCAGATGTTTCTCCGTATACTACCACCTCACACCCGTTACATCGTATATACGCTTAAGGATCTACGATCCGAACATTGGCGAATTTTGAGGCCTTAACAGCACTACCATTAAATCTGCCAATGGCAATTTAATATCCTTAACACACAAGCTGTAAATTTCGCCAACTTTCCATTAACTTTTAATTTATACCCGGAGAGTCCTGTCTTATTGAGTAATAGCCCTTAATATTGCAGACAGAAGGGCTTTTCTGTTAGTAGCCGCCATTGTGTAATCAGGAAATAAATTTAACACCCGTTTCAAGTTCAACTCTTGGCGGGAGAGGTGCACATGAGATGAGCGGATAAGCGAATCAGCAAGGATCTACTATCCGGCGGCGGCAATGGCGGCAGTTTACTTGGGAATCATTAAAGGATGCCAGTGTCACTAAGTGTCCTGGACTCTTTAATTATTTAGTCAGTTAATCATGATGTCAATCCACTTAGAAGTTTATTGCGGAAATCCTTTGATTTATGCCGTTGGAATTATCTGTTTACTATGTATGTGACCTCTGCTGTAACGCGAGGGGTGAGTTCGAAGTAAATTTGTGTCTTATGAACGTAGTAGCAATGGTCAATAAAATAAAATATGAGCCTAGCTTTTGATGGAGCTTCTTTAATGGGGAGACGTATCGTTTGTAGGCAGGAACTTTTATTAGGTGTTTGTGAGAAACGTGGAATATATACAATTTACAAGATTCTATTTTTCTTAACCTATTTACATAAAAAAATGTTATGATCGAATGCATAATAATATGTAGATTGGTCGTTATGAGGAAAGGGGTCCTGGGTAGGGGTCAACATAAAATCAATTTGTTAAAGTGACTTGTACGATTTTTATGGGTATACAGTTTAACATTTTTTGGTAGACTTTTTTGGTTGAGGTTAGAGCTTTTTCAATTTTGGATATAGTTTTGGATATGTCTTCCGATGAAAAAATGACAGTTCCCATTTTATTCAAAAAAATAAAATAAAATTGACGAGTTAAGCGTCGGTCAAAGTGGAGTTGGTAAAAGCGTAACAACAAAAACTTCTACTGTCGCTGTAGGTCGGTTTCGATTCGTGTTGCTGAAAATGCACTGATGAGACTGGTTTCACAGCTAGCAAATAGATACATTCGCATTTCACATTCATAAATAAACCTAAGCTTAATATCTTGTTACTGACATATAACAAAATATTAGTTGACACGTCACTTGACATAAACAAATTTAGAAAACTGTCAAATATCTTTTGCCGAAAATGATCATACTGGATTTTAAACAGCATATTTGACTGTGGACGCTTCACGTGATTGCTCATAATAACTGTAGCAGTAATGATATTATTTTTGAAGAGACTTGCGTGAGACAGAAAGTTGTAAGCGGATTGAGAAATAAGCAGATTTTTGTTACCAGAGTTTAGTTGTGCGCCGCTTCTCTGTGAGTTTTGCTGTAAGAAAATAATGGGCGGAGGTAAGTGCCTTATCGGGTCTTCCTCAATCCGCTCTAGAAATTTTTACCGACGACTCTCTCACTAGTGAGGGAGCCGTGGTGGGCGTTTATTTACCTAAACCTGATATTGGGATAGAGTACTCACTTGGAAGGCACACCACGATCTTCCCAGCTGAAGTCTTCGTCTTCGCAATGGCAGCGAAGATAGTCCTTGAAATGCAAATCAAGGGTAAGGACATTGCTATCCTTTTGGATAGTCAAGCAGCCTTGATGGCTCTGAGTGGCCCTCGGACTGTAGGTTGTCTATGGATAATTTGTGTTTCCACAAAAAGGTGTCACTTCAGTGGGTGCTTGGCCACATGAGGATTATGGGGAATGAAAGGCCTGACCTTTTAGCTAGCGCTGGCTCTGATTTTCCGTTTCTTGGTCCGGAACTCGTCGTAGGTGTTGCCACCTCGCGTATCGGATCAATCATCAAAGCGGATGTTCATAGGAAGTATCAGCGGAGATGATCGAACCTGAGTGCTTGCAGGTCCACAAAACTGTTTCTTGATGGGCCCAATAAATAGGAATATCTCTGATTTTCACATGGGGCTCGAAAGGAAACAATGTAGAATAGTGGTTTGTATCATCATCGGGCACAGCATCTAACAAGGAAGGGAGTTGTTGACAGCCCCGAGTGTCTGGCCTGCTGGAAGGAGAGATTAACGCAATCGAATCCTTTCTGTGTGCTTGTCTGGCCTTCGCCCGGAGTAAGCTGGATTCTCTAGGATCTGCCTTCCTATCTGTAGATGATCTGAAAAATTTTCCTCATTAAGACCTGATGCGCTTCACTCAGAGTACTCGAAGGTTTTTGTGATGGGGTTTCTAGCAGGATAGCACAATGGGACGCCTTAGTCTTCGTGCTTGGGATCTCTTGTCCCATGCCCTCAACAAAAAGAGAAAAGAAAAAAGAGCAGCGATATACGATAAGGTTTTCACGTACGGCGGAAGCTTTCTGTTTTTCTGTTTGAAGTCCCGTAGATTCGGATGAGTTTCGTTCGATTCATTTCATGCAAATTCGTCCAAAATATTGTAGTAGTTTCGATAGGACTTCAGTACAATACCAGTTTTGCACTTTTCTAGCAGTGCAGCAGTTGGTAAAGTGGGTTGTATTTATTCTTTGTGAAATTTTTGAGTTAAGGGGGGTTACCGTTCATGACGAGGTAAAAATTCAATTTTTTTTTACATAATTATCATCCCTAAAGTGTTTAGCACTCGTGCGTAAAAAGATGTTTTCATTTCTAAAGTATATTTTAGAAGTCATAGCCTGTTAAGAGCAGAACTGTCAACCGGCTGGAAAACAGGTACTCTGAAGTGCTCAGAGCGCGCTTTCTGGGAGACCTTTTTTCACTACCTGAGGTACCCTCGTATATTTCGGGAAACTGTTAACCTTCAGATTCAGGACAATCAGTTCTTGGTTCGAATGAATATTAATTTGCAACTTAATTTTATTTTAGCTTGGAACTGAAGTTAAAGATCTCGAGCCACCAACAAATCGTCCTTGGTTTGCTCTTATTAGTAAGAAATATTTATGCCATATAACATGGAATTATATATTAGGTGGTTACATATCTGTTTTTTTTTATAAAAACTGAAAACTGTGGACTCGCCTCTTTAATTTGGCCTATTACACCCTATGTGCTATGTATGTGTAATTTCCGACCATTTATTTCTGTATCTCACAGTTCAATATTTTGATTAAATACTTTCTTTTCAAATTCAGATGCCGGAGCTGTTGATTATTTTTACGTGTTTGCCAATAATCTTGTAGTTAATGCGGAATCGAATAGTTGGTTGGAGGCACTTATTCAAACGTTTTGCATATATTATATTTTGAATGAAAAATATCCCCATAGAGCTTCACAGACCCTGGACTTTATACAGCGGTACTACTTCAACATTCATACAGAAACGTCAAGAGGTGAAAAAAAATATATATAAATGCCATATATAAAGTTTTGCGTTTAATTTCTTATGTTTTAGAGTAAAATAAGTATAAAATATAAAAAAAAAACGACATAAAACTCATGTATTCGTTGTAAGAGAAGTAGATTTTGTTCTTAAAAATAAACATTTTTTATAATTTATTTCTAGAACATTTTTATTCTCTGCATGAAATCATAGGGTATAGCAATTTTGTTATTCTGTTTGTTAGTTGCTATATTCTATAGAGATTGTAAGATCTTACTTGCGTAGTAGAATGAAGCGGGGTGTTTTAAAAGTCGCATGGTAGAGTAATTACGAAGTGGGGTACTTTTACGCACAGCAAGTAAGTATAGTAAAATACTTCTGCAAACAAATATGTGAAATTAATGAAGTATGTAATACAAAACAAAATGTAAAATTGAAGTGGTGCGTAAAATTAAAAGAAAAATGTGTAATAAAAAAACTGTGTAATACATCATCTTCGAAGTGATACTACTACTCTGAGAGTAGGCATAAAATTGCCTACTCTTAGAGTAGTAAAAATTTTTTACTTTGTAGCTTCATTTGGAATTTTAATCAGAAAATTCGGGTGCTTCTTTCTATAAAGATGATTTTTTGAAAATGGCGTTTGATCATTAAATCATGAGATTTCTATTCTAGCACCAGGTTTCTGCAGTTTTCATTGTAAAAGCGCAATAATTGTAAAAGCAACATGCGATTTACACAATGTTTTACGGATTTTTTTGGAAAGGTTTCCAAAAAAATCCGTCATTCAAATAACCCGATCAAAAACATAAGGCCAGCTGGAAACTTATCAGCTGTAAACTCATATAACAATGTTTTACGTGCTAGGCTACAATTTTAAAGCATTATCTTGTGATTTGGAGGATATAAAAAACGAGCGAAACGTCCTTTTTTCATCATTCATCATAATTTGGTTTCAAACACGCAACATATACCCTGAATTGAAATATATTACTGCGACTACACTGCCTTAAAAACTGTAGAGAAAACTTTAATAAATCGATTTTGCTCTTATTCGGTAATAAAACCGGAGGTGGATAAACCGGAGCCGTCTTCAGCTGGCTTCAGGTTTGAAAATCTGACCGGGTTTTAACCTGACAATATGTTGCTATTAATTTTATATCCTGCGTTCTATTTTGTCTGTCAGGATAAAAATCTGATCGGCGAAACTGATGGCATGCTTTTTCCACTGATCTTTTTTTCAAAATACAACAAACCTTCGTATTAAATTTCGAAAATATTGAGCGGAATCAAAATAAATATATTTCGCATTTAATTTGACCAATTCACAATTATTTCTAAGTAAAACAGATTACAGCCATGTATGCATTTAATGACGTATATACAAACACACACACGTAAATTAAAGTTTTAAATTCAAACCCTAAACGACATGACCTTTTCATAAAAATAATTAAAACGCCACTTAGTTGTATGCAGAGCTTAGCTTATCACCTTTAGAAAAATTACATAACGCACATATTAAAGACAAAAAACATAAAACACAGAAAACTATTTTTTTTTTTTGAAAAAGTCGTAAATTTTCAATGTACTTACGTGTCGACTGCCGTCCACCAGGTAACCTCCCACGTGATAGTGCTTCTGTTGTATATTAGGAGAAAGAAGTTGTCTGAAAATGGAAAAGAGAAACATTGTTATTACCTGAGTGCAAATGGCTCCATGCAAAACTCATTAGTTTCGCCCTAAATTACAAAATCGACATAAATGAGTTGTTGCGAAACGTTTCCCATGGGGACGATTTGTAAGGTCATTATATAAAGGGAAATTGCACAATAACTTACGTTTCCTGAGTGGAAATTACATCAAAGATAATTTAGTTTTCATTTTTGGACGCCATTTACGATAGAATCACTCCCAAATGTTATACAAAGTGGGAAGAAGGGAGAATTTTATTACACCACCATCTGATTAGTATACGTATAGCTCAGAATTCAATTCAATATCATTTATACGATTTTCAAATTTATCCTTTTGATTGAATTTTTAGTTAATGACGCTTGAATATTTTACGTAAGGTATATAACACGCATGGGGATATACGAGTCTCTTGGTATGAAAAGCCTTAGAACATAATGCTAAATTAGGTCTATCTATATATAAATTCAAATATTCGATTTTTCATCATTGTTGATTCGTTCAAACATTGAATATCCAAATTTTTAATGTAGGGGAGACCGGGGAAAAGTAGGTTACTTAACCTTGATTAGTATATAGATTCACCAATCTTCTTATAGAAGTGTCTAAAACAAATAAATTGGTTACCGTGGATAGTAGTGCACCCAGGATTTTGATTTAGGCAGGGAGGGGGTGACACAGCTGTTACCAATCCAAAGATATGTGGGAAAGTAAGGCTCTAAAATCGCGTTCTGAGCCCATTTCAGGACTTAACCGTTTAACGATTTGTGCTAAAAATTCAAAGAGCGCGATCGCGATCCTGTTTGTTAGTCTAAATCTGGAATTCATAATTAGTTGGTTGTGAGCACAACAAGTGTAATTCGGTTTATTGATAACATAACAGTTGGTAAAACGTCAAGTACCGTTTGAGTGCTGAACAATTTTCTTCGACTTATGCTAAAAATGCGGAGTAATTTATATCTCTGATGTGGATGAAACTTTCACAGTTTGAATGAAATGCAAAAATAGCTAACCCGTCTTTTTCTGTTTTCCCATACCACGCCCCAACCCCACCCATTGTAACCACAAGTTGCGTGATTTTATGGTTTACGACATTTTCAAAAAATCATACCTCAAGAACAGTTCAACCAATTTTTATGATTCAAACGCCAAATGAAGTCTAGTACTTTGCGTTTTTCATAAAAAAATATAGCACACCAAATGAAAAAAAAAATGTTTGTTAATAATAGTATTTTTTTCAAAAAAATTAAATTATTAACAATTGAAGACTTCTAGCAGTTTTTTTTTTTTTTTAATTTGAAGGTAGAAATCTTGTCTACCTACGTGTAGCAAATTATAATGGTGTTTGGCCTTGTTTTGGAGATATGAATTTTTAAACTCAGCGTATACCTAAAGTAACCCACTATGGGAGCATTGAACTGAGGGGCACGTATTTTTTTTTCTACTGTTGAACTCTGGTACATTTTTTTTTGTATTTTTATTATGAAGCTCTATGTTTTAGCTATATACTTATGTGCACAAAATTGTAATAACTAGAGTTTGGCTTCGTTTTGAAGATATCAATTTTTAAAGTCGCCATGTATACACAGCCATTTCACATGAAAACGATATATTTGAACTAATTTTGTACGAGACCATTTGCGATTTGGATGCAATTTGCAGAATTTATATTGAATACAAAAATAACTCAAGCATATTTGTTGTTTCCCCGTATGACGGCCCCGCTAGGGGGGTTAGAATGGCAGGATTCCACAATTTATAAAACGTCTTTGCAATATCTATAGATCAAAATTTTGAACTCTATGGTTCCAAAGTCACGCAAGAAATGTCAGCAAGTCTTCCGATGAGCGTCTAGTGTGGAAGCAAAATTGGCGATAATTGATGAGCTGAATGATTTCTGGATACTTCATAAATTTGGAGTTAATGAAATGTTTAAAAACCTTGGAAAGAATCAAAGTGATTGCAATGGGTCGATTATTTGAGAAATCGCTACTCTCTCCTTTTTGGGAACAGGATAAACGTGGGCTAGTTCCCAAACAATTGGAGAGTTACTAGTTGAAAAAGACAAATAAAATATTACATTACTTTGTGCATACGGTCACTTTAAAATTTTATATCGTCAAAACGAGGCCGAGCACCAGCACTATTATTGGGATAGGGATAAACAAGGCTTCTGGCTTCAAAATAGCTTTACACATCCCCAATTACAATAATAAATAATACTATATATTTTTTTAAATACTATTATTAACAAGAAAAGTTTCTCTCGCTGTTGCCGCATTTTTTATGAAAAATATAAAGCATTTGAATCAGAAAAATTGAGAAATATATTTTTTTGAAAATGCTGTTCTACCGTAAAATCACGAAATATCTAACCCCCTAGCGGGGCCGTGTCGTACGGGGAAACAACAAATATGTTTGAGTTATTATATTATATTATTATAAATTGCAAATCGCAAATGGCTGTCTATACATGGCCACTTTAAAAATTGATATCTTTAAAACGAACTCAAATGACACTACAATTCTTTGCAGATATATAGCTAAGGCATAGAGCTTCATAATAAAATACAAAAAAAATTTTTTTGTCAGAGTTCCACAGTAGAAAAAAATACGTGCCCCTTAATTCAATGCTACCATAGTCCGTTACTTTAGGTATACGCTGAGTTTAAAAATTCATATCTCTAAAACAAGGCCAAACACCATTACAATTTGCTACACCTAGGTAGACAAGACCTCTAGCTTCAAAATAAAAATACAAAAAAAAAACTGCTAGAAATCTTCAATAGTTAATAATTTAATTTTTTGAAAAAAATAGTATTATTAACAAACATGTTTTTTTCGTTTGGTGCTGTTATATTTCTTTTTGAAAAACGTAAAGTATTAGGCTTCATTTGACATTTGAATCAGAAAAATCGGTTAATCTATTCTCGAGATATAATTTTTTGAAAATGTCATTACACCGTAAAATAACGCAACTTGTTCCCCCCTTACGGGGGGTTTGGGGCGTGGTACGGGAAAACAAAAAATGCGGATCAGCTATTTTTGTATTTCATACAAACTGTGAAAGTTTCTTCCAAATCAGAGATATTAATTACTCCGCATTTTTAGCATAAGTCGAAGAAAATTTCTCAGCACTCAAACGGTTAAGAACTGCTTCTTTTGAAGGTCTAAAATTTCCAGTTTTGTCTGCTAAATCTCGATGTGGAAAATAAAACCAGCAATATGAAGTCGCAATATGAAAAGGAGAGGTGATGGTGGAAATACTAAGGCTAGATTTGTGGTTAAATCTCAATAATTATTTTCTTTTATACTGTCACATAATTTGTTCCCCTTAACCTAAAAATTCATTACTTATGCTACTCGTACTACTTCAAACAATTCTATTCAAGACCAAATAATAAAAAATTAAAATAATAATTTTAAAAAATCATCCAAAATGTCGCAAAATAAAAATTTAAAAAAAAAACGGATAGTTCAAAAATCAATGATATGGTGAGGTCTCCACTTGAGATATTAACCTGCAATTTGAAATTAGAATTTATTTCAAATATTCATTTATAGAAACGGAATGAGCTTCATTCATCTGCTCATATAGAACTGTGCTAGGTTCAATACTGCCTAGTCAAGGGTGCTGAAATATAATTACAATTTAATAAAAATTTTCAGTATAGCAAAAGGGTTCAAGTCTTCCCTTACTTTTCCCTTACTTCTCTTTTACTTTGTTTACCTTTTGATAAGTTCATTTTTGTTTGCTATACCCTAGAATAAATCTAAAGGGCATACTAAGTTTGTCATTCCGATTGTAACATCGTGAAATTAAGATGGTAGAGCAAAATGGATTGGACACCCGCGCACAATATTAAAAGTCTGCCCGACTGTCCGTCCGTCTGTCCAGCTGTCTGTTCTCACGATAACTCGAGAACGCGTTCACTTAAAATGCTGAAATTTTGTACACGGACTTAAAAAAAAGTAAAATTAAGTTCAAAAATGAGACAAATCGGGCAACTCCTTCGTCGTGGGGTTGCCATACAAAAATTGCTTTTTCCACAATGTATTTGGACATTGCCTGAGAATACGACAACATAGAGATCTGAAATTTGGTACTTGGTGTAATAGCAAAAAAACTATTCAAAAATGTACAAAATCAGGCAACCCATTCTTGGTGTTGCCATATAAAAATTTAGGTTTTTACGTATACTGTGAAAACGATCAGTTCTAGATATTTTTATTATATTAAAAACTTGTTTAGAATATGAAATCATATAAAATTTGTTATAATAATTTTTTCTGTCCGACGAACCGTTCTAGAAATATATGCGAAAAATAACTTCAAAAATCAAAATTGGACAGATGGGTGAACATACGAAATTTCAAACGCGCATTCATCCAAGAAATCATACGATTTCCACTTTTTTTACTTGTTTTTAGGTAATTTGAAGAAAGTCGTGAAGCCTTATGTGGTGAAAACAGTACCTGGAAGTATTGTGACACTGAAAGAATAGTAAAGGCGATTATAGTACGTGCCACGAAAAGTAAGCTATCAAGGTAAGGGGAATTTCAGTTTAGGGTTGCTGCCTTACCAATTTAACCTGAGCAACATTTTGTAATTTGTCCATTCCAATTAAGGGACCATTTCACTGTAAATTTTTTGAAAAATCGATTTATGTCTTTTTTGTCTCATCTTGAAGTACATATAGTTGTGCGTGTTCTGTCAAATTTTCAAATTAAAATTCGTATTATTACACTCGCTACAACGTTTCTACCTACCATTCAACCGTTATTTCTTTTGTTCCGTCCCTAACGGCACATCCCTACCTAGGGTTCTTGCCTGCTCTTCTATAACAGAATTAGAGTGGTCAAATTCGTCAGTTTCGTGTTCGAGCAAACAGATTTTGTATGGAGCTGGGATGGCCGATTGATTGAAAGTAGACAATTTATGTAAAAAAAACCCCCTCCTTCAAACTTTAAATGCGATTTTCTCGAAATGCCTAATACCTATAGAAATAAAAATTTTTCTAACACTTGGAAATATACGTATTTCCAAATTTATGCACCTCTTTATCTATAGGAATCCATTCGAAAATCCGTACATCAACATTATGCTATTTTCACAATTATTTTAGTGTACTTTGAATTGTAGTGTGATAAAACTCACGAACATGATATGTTGCGAAAGGTATGGGGAAGATGGAATTTTCAGGTCATGTCAAAAAAGCATCCATTTTTGTCAAACTTTCTCGCCTCATATTAAGTCGATGAGTTTTACTTAACGCTGTGTCCTGGAAACTCATATTTGTAGTTGGTGCATCGAAAGATGAAAACGGTGAGTGGAAAATACTCACTTTTCCACCCTGAAACAGCGAATATTTTCAACCAACCTTATACTAAAAAGTGGAAAATTTTTTATTCTTTAATTTTCGCAAGAAAATTATCGATTTCTTACGTGTTTCTTGAGAAAAGTTCATTTTAATGTTTTTGTGAACAAAAATTCAATGAAAATATTGAAAAATGCTTTTCTCGATAAAAAACGTAAAAAAATTAATAATTTCTTCTGAATAATAAAAAAATTAGAATTTTCCTACCTTTTAGTTTAAGTTCTATTGGAAATATTTGTTGTTCCACGGTGGAAAAGTGAGTTTTTTTCATTTGACCTTTCCGTCTTTCGATATGCCAACGGCCTTAAACGACTTTATTTCCATCTGAAGACGTTTTTCAGGTGGTACATTGTCGACAGGTCGACGTCAAAAAGATGTTCGATTTAACCAAATTTTGGTTTTGATCACTTTTCAATTCAAGTACGAAGGACGGTCTATTGTATGTTCTATTGGCCAGTCAATATTTGTTGGGTTAGTCACAGAAATACGTCACAGCTGCAATGTGTCAAACTTTTAATGAGAATAATTTTTCTTCTATATATGGGTTGGTTGGTAGTTTAAGGCCATATTACACTATGAGTGTTGCTCACGTGAGTCCTCTTATGAAATGTACCTATGAAAAGTCATATGACGTCAAACTGACATGTGTACTTTGTGTACATCTTCACACCTTGAGTAGCAATAATGATATGAATGAACGTCAACTGTCATGAAATTAACAATGAAAAACTCGACAAAAGTTTTAATTTCCATCAGTATTTTGGGAATAATGGATATCATTCGTCGGATATTTAAGAACTGAATTAAAAAAAAACGTCTTTGGTCTCGGCCGTGGCTATTGAAATGAAATTCAGGACGTGATTTAATCAATTTAGTCATCGATGAGCTAAAAGTAGAAGATGAGAAAGATTTTCAAAACTTTGCTCGAATGACGTCAAAATCGTTTGAAAAATTATTATTAATTGTAAAGCCTCTTATCGAAAAACAAAACACAATTTTGCGAGAGTCCATATCAGCTAAAGCAAGGTAGTTTATAACAGGTTTTCAGTTCTAATTTCAAGCAAAAAATTTTCTTCAGGTTGTTAACAACGTTGAGGTATTTACCATGCCGGAAAACCTTTCAAAGTCTGCCATATATCACAGCCAGCTATTTCTCTTTAATTACGGAAACCATCCAAGCAATTAATTTGAAATTAAAACAAAAATATTTGAAGGTAAGCTCATTTAAGTAAAAGTTTCCATAATTATAATGAAAATATGACAAATTTAGACTCCACAGACCAGGCAAGAATGGCTTGCGATATCAGAAAGATTTGAAAGGCAATGGAACTTTACTTGCTGTTTACGAGCATTGGGTAATGTACGAAGCTTAATATATATATATAATTAAGTTTAGCTTTTTATTTTTGAAACATATCACCTTTACAGCAAAAGAACGTCATGGCTCGTTTTATTATAATTATAAAGGATTTAACAGCATTATATTATTAGCTCTGGTAAATGCTGATTACAATTTTCTGTACGTTGATGTGGGTTGTAATGGCAGGACCAACGAGGCTGGGGTTTATAATAACTGCACGTTATGCAGAGCTATTGAAGAAGAAAACTTGTTAAATTGTCCTTTTGATACAGTCTTGGAAAAAACCACACTTAACCACACCATATATCATCGTTGCAGACGATATCTTCAGACTTCAGATCTTCAAGAACTCTAAAGCCTTATTGAGAGCGATCCACAACTGAACAAAAAATATTTAATTATCGGTTAAGACGTGCACGCAGAGTCGTAGAAAATGCCTTCGGTATTTTGGCGAACAAATTTCAAATACTTCAAAAAGAAATAAATTTATCTGTAGAGAAAGTCGAAGATATAGTAATAGCTACTTGCATTTTTCATAACTATATTTGAAGAGAGGATGGAAAGAAATACATAGCAGAAGTCGACCGAGAGAATACTTTAAGTATATTATTTCAACAGGGAAACTGGAGAAGTAATGTTTTCTTAACAAAACTAAAAAGAGCTACGGGAAATCGATCTACTACGGCTGCGATAGCTGCAAGGAATAAGTTTTGTGAATTTTTGAACACGGTAGGTCATATTCCTTGGCAATGGGAAGCAATTAAAAAATTTAATTTATAAAAAATAATAATAATACTAATTTTTATTCAATATCTCAGTTCAACATTAAAAAATATCACTATGCATATTATCGATGTAGGTACTTACGTTAAAGATAAATATGTATATTTTCAGACTTATCTGGACTAAACAAAAACTGTCCTTTAAAATTAACAAAAAAAAAATCACTTCATAAATCATATATATTAGGGGTATTCACGCAATGTTGTATCAAAGAGTGTATCGTTGTAAAAGATGTATTTGATTACAATCCAGTAAAGTCATACAAGGCGTATGCATGTAAAATGCAATACAAGGGTCTTGTATTTTTACATTCATAAATTGGCAGTGTAAACTAGGTTGTATAGTTGTACATTGGAGGTCAGATTGAGCGTCAAATGTGAAGGGTTGCAGCGGGGGGAGGGGAGTGTCTTAGAAAAATTTCCAGTGTGCCAAACGAAAGATCCTTTTGAGGACTATCGACTGGTGCAATTATATTTTTTCTAGGTGGTACTTGGTTGATTTAACAGGGTGTTCAATTTACATCTATCCACATCACGGTTTTCCCCAACAAAAAATGGTATTGCAAATTTGTGAACCCAAAACATAAGTAATGGCGCATCAAAGAGCATGAAACTTCCTGGAAAACTTAATAAAACATCACCGAAAAACAAATTGGTGTGATCAATTTTCTTTTTCGGCCTTATATTACTTAATAATAGTATTGGAAGTTCAGAAATTAGCTTTAATTATTTTTAAAATTCGAACCTTTCTTGCGGGGGTGACGAGCGGACGGATCAAAAAACGAACTTGGGATTCGTCTTTAGTTCGACAAGGCGATTAAACTTATCGAAAATTTTTTTTTCGAATGTGGGTATTTTGGGGTGCGGAGTTGTTACTCCCACCCCCTCAAACCCCAAAACATGAAATGTGGAGTGTCTAATTAAAGTTCCCGCCCCGCTAAGCTCTATGGAATCGCGTTTTTCAATTTTCAATCCGGTATACCCCATAGTATATTTTTTCCACCCTCTAAAACTTGATTACATTTTAACTGAAAACCACTTTTTTACTTTGTCGGACCCTGCATCATAACGGATAACCTTAGAGAAAAATTGTCTATCTATTAGAAGGTTTTATTTTCAATTCGAGATATTTCCACACTGAGCTTTTACTCCCGAATTTCAATGTTTTTTCCTTATCTGGGTCCCATATACCCCATTAGTACATATGAGTTATTTTTTCAATTGTTTTTTTGATCATAGGTATAAGTGCTCGATTACGAAACTTTTTCATCTTTACAAAAAGTACCTCCGAGCCACTGTTATTCCGTAAAGGTAAATTGTAAATTTTTACATTTTGTCACGGCAAAAAGCGGCAAAGATTGTCGTAAAAGGGGGTTGCTCTACTATTATTAACATTTCTCCTAAACTAATAGCTCGAGCCGAAAACCAATTGGAAATAAACATTCCCAACAAAACAGGCTGACATTATACTGAAATAGTATATAATTTAGTAGTAATTGTAGAAATAATAACTTGGGAAACAACCAAAACGGTCAAAAGCCGGCATTTTCTTAATTTAAGCCGTTCTTTTCATAAATAGTTGAGATACTTTAGTTTTTAACTCAGTTATTTTTAACCGGATCTTCACAATCCCTTTTTTTCTACGATAACTATAAATCCTGGGAATTTTGAGGATTTTTCCACTTTCCGGGGCCGGGGAGAGCTCCGACGGGCCCCTTTTATCAGCCTGTTCCCATAATTACATTTCGAACTAAGCTAAAGGCTAAAGGGTGTATTCACTCTTTGTTATAAATTCTTGTTGTATTTTTACATATTTCAAACTTGCTAGTGATTTCTAACCGATACTGTGTTGATGAAAAAATTATACATTTTTTTGCATTTTTCGAAAACTTCATTCTAAATTCATAAATAAAGTTATGAATTTCATGATTAGCTTCATTTAAAATTTCCGGATTTTCATTGGGTTCCAATTCGGTATATATAAATTTTGAGAAGTCTTCCAAATCTGTTTTCATTGTTATTGGCTCCGCTCATGTAACTAATTTATGTTTTCAGCAACTTTTCCATTGCTTTGGAGGTCCTCTCCAATAGTATATCATCCTCAATTTTCCTTTTCTTTTTTGAAGTAGGCTCATTGTTACAATCGAAGTTGTTTAATTCCATAAAAGGCTCTGAAGAATAAGTAATAATATCGTTCATGTCGTATGTCATGCTAATTTTATTCTGGTTCCTAAAATTTATTATAATAATCGCCAACTTACCGGCTTATAACAGGACTTGCTCTTACGAGGTTTTATGCAAGACTTCAAAAATTTCAGATTTTGGAACCTACAGGGTGTCCCATACGTACCGCATTTCTTTTATACCCCGGATTACTCACTCAATTTCGAGA